>CM030365.1:260647804-262075669 GCA_017893485.1 Hemerocallis citrina | reverse complement strand
TCTCACCGACTTCCAGCAACCGAAACCCATCAACTCCTGACTCCAACAACTGCCGCCACTCCCCTCTACAAACCCTAGCCACCTCCTCCTAAAACCCTAGCCGCCACCCAAACACTCTTACCGAAAACCCTACTTCTCATTGTTCTCTTGAGTCTTTCCTCACAATCAGAAACCCAACCCGAACCACCCAAAACCCTACTCGTTTTCCAAAAAAAAAAAAAAAAAAAAACCGAACCCGAACCCACACCCAAACCCAAGTCCAAAACCCTAACCCAAAAGTCCTAACCAAAAACCACTCCACACCCGATCCTAACCCTACCTCTCCTTCCTCTTGCTCCTCTGTTGCTGTCGACCACTGATTGTCGCCGCCGACCGTCATCGTCGTTCCCCAAAAATAACAATAATAATAATAATAAATTTTAAAAAAAATCAAAAAAAATTTGCAAGTACTTGTGTTTCTCCATTGAACCCCAATTTCGTCGGTATATTTCGGTTTCCACCGACTTTCCCCTTTCCTCTGCTAAGGATTGAACTGATTGGTCTGCCTCTGTTGAGGCCATTCTTCTCGGGCATTCTTTATGGGGTCACATTGATGGCTCCGCTCCTCGTCCTAAAGATCCTGCCGATACTGATTCTGAAGCAGACAAGAAATTGAAACATGCCTGCCAGTCCACTTGGGATGATCATGATCGTCGAATCATTGTCTTCATCATCTCTTCGTCGACCGCTCTCTTTGTGCTGATCTTCTTCGTGTTCGTTCTGCTAAGGCTTTTTTGGCTTCAGTTGACTACTCGGTATGTTCAGGCTAGTGGTGCCTGTGCGTACTAACTCCTTGTCCAGTCCGTTCTTGATCGTCAGGGTGATCGCAGTATTCAGGATCATTACACAACCATACACAATATGTGGCGTGAATTACAACAACTAGAGGATAGTGATGTCCGTGTTACCCGTGAACGTCGCCAGTTTATATTCTTTATGATGGGTCTTCGACAAAAGTATCAGTCCTTATACAATCAGTTGATTCACCGAGATCCAGTTCTCCTACTTGAGGTTGCTATTACTGAACTTGTTGCTAAAGAAACCTGATTGTGTGCTCTCCCAATCCCTGCCTCTACCCCGTCATCTAGCAGTGAAAGTGTTCTTGCTGTCGCCCCCCGTCCCACCTCCTCCCGCAAACCTCGCACCAACCCCATGCCTACTCCTTCTAACAATCGCAGTGCCCCTGATCGTCGTGTCCATTTTTGCATCCACTGTCAGCGAAATGGTCAACTGCTAGTGAGTGTTTTATTCTGCATCCACATCTCCTGGTTTAGGCACAGCAACGCAGGAAGCAACAAAGTTTACTTCCTCTCAATATTCCTTCTCGTGCAATGGCCGTTACTTCAGTCATGCCTTTTCCGGCTCCTTGTGATATTCCTCAACGACATCTCACTCAGCTAGATCTTCAAAACTCGGGTCAGTCCATCAATGCTGGATCTCATGCCCCTACTTTCTCTGTTACTCCTGGTATGAATTCTTTATAGCTTTTAGATTCTGGTGCATCACATCATCTTACTAGTAACTTTACACTCCTCACCACTACCACTGCACTTAGCTCTCACTCTTCATCACAATACACTGCCGATGGCTCCCTACTCCTCACTACACACTCATGATCTATTAACACTCCCACTCTCACATTGCATTTCGTACTTTATGCCCCCCATTTATCCATAAACTTTATTTTCATTAGTGCTTTATGTGATAGTGGCCTTACTGTTACCTTTACTTCTTTGGGATGTACCATACAGGATCCTCAAACTGGTCACACGATTGGACGGGCTAGTCGACGTGGATGCCTCAATTATCTAGATTTTCTTTATGCTCATGGTTCTAGTTTTAGTCTTGCTGGTGTTGTCAGTTCTGATGCCGACTTGTAGCACAAATGCTTAGGTCATGTTAGTGAGTCTTGTTTGAAAATTTTAATCCGTAGTGGTGTTCTTGGAAATTTTAATTTCACTCCGTTGTCTGTTTGCAGGGTTGTAAGTTGGTAAAACACTTAGCCCTTCCTTTTAGCAATAAAAGTATTTCTCAATCCACTGATGACTTTTAACATATTCACACTGACATATGGGGACCATCTCCTATATCTTCTCACAAAGGCTATCTCTATTATGTTAGTTTCATCGATGACTTCACTCAATACACATGGGTGGTCCTTATACGCCACTGATATGAGATCCTTACTATTTACCAGATCTTTACAACCATAATTCACACTCAGTTTGGTGTGTGCATCATAACCTTTCGCTTAGACGGTGCTCGTGAGTACACTTCCACTACTATGAGATCAATCCTTCAGTCTTACGACACTTTTTCAGCAAACATGCCCTCACACACATGAGCAGAAATGATGTAGCTGGACGCAGGCACCGTCACATGAGACGGCTCACGCTCTTTTACTCTCCTCTTTTGTTCCACATTCTTTCTGGACTGAAGTTGTCATGACTTCTGTTAGCCTCATTAACATCACTCACTTGTCTACCCTATCTGGTACGACACCTTATGAGGCTCTTAATCACTCACCACCGGACTACAGTATGCACCATATTTTTGGGTGCACCTGTTACGTCATTCTCCCTCCCACTGAGCGCACGAATCTCAGCGCTCGCGTTGGTAAGTGCGTTCACCTAGGTATCAAATCTGAGCACAAAGGATATCGTTGTTTTGATCCTTCGGCGGGTCGTATCTGTATTTTCCGACATGTATCTTTTGTGGAAGACTCCTTATTACTTGACTCCTCCTGAGGATACCAGCTTTCTCGATTTCCCAGTTGTTGGGTCTACCTCCCCGCACTTAAGCTAGTACACCCAGAAAGATGTGTGCGGTCTTTCTGCATTCCTTTCGATCCCACTCCTTTAGATCATTTCCTATCTCATAAAGATGTTGCACATATTGATCCCCCTACAGAGACACCACCTGCATTCTCACCGCATCATGTATTCACACCACTTGCATCCCCACAGCTGCATGCACCTACCCCATCGACCTCGCCCCCACACCCAGCCAACCCACCACCGGTTCGTCAGTCTACACGTTCCACTTCGAGCATCCCACTGGCACGTTATACAACTAATGTCACTGTCCCTTCTGACCAGTTTGGTTTTGCCATCCTAGCTTCCTACTCCTCACAGTTTCATGCATATCTCACTGCTATACACTCCACATATAAGTCCAGAACCTATCAAGAACCAATTCAATATCCCGAATGACGGAAAGCTATTGCAGATGAGTTCAGTGCATTTGATCAGACTGTCACTTGGGATGTTGTTCCACTACCAGTGGGCGTCCAGCCTGTTAGCTGCAAGTGGATCTTCAAGGTCAAATATCGACCTGATGGCTCCATTGAGCGGCACAAGTCTCGACTAGTTGCCCGGGAATTTACTCAGGAGCATAGCATTGATTATGATGAGACTTTTGCTCCAATTGCATAGATGACTATAGTTCGCACTCTTCTTGCCATTGTCGTCATCCGTCAGTGGCCGTTATACTAGATGAACGTGAAAAATGTCTTTCTTCATGGTACCTTATCTGTGGTTGTTTACATGCATCCTCCTCCTGGCCTTAGTACACCTCATCGTCATATTTGCAGTCTCCGTTAAGCTATATATGGTCTGAAACAGGCCTCTCGAGCCTGATTTAAGTGTTTTCGCCGTGTCATCACACAAACAGGTTTCAATCAGAGTTCTCAGGATCATTCTATGTTTAAGCAGTCAACACCTGATGACATGATTATTACTGGAGATGACTCCGCAGGTATTGCATCGACCCAGAAATACCTTCACCAGCAGTTCCATATGAAAGATCTTGGCAGGTTATGCTACTTTCTGAGTCTAGAGGTTGCCCATAGATCTCGGGGGATACTCATTTATCAACAGAAATACACATCAGATATTATCTCCGCTACATGTCTCTCTAATAGTCGATCAGTTGATACTCCCTTAGAGTTTCACGTGAAGCTTCATCTCACAGATGATGAGCTACTTCTCGATCCCACTAGATATAGACAAATTATTGGACAGTTTGTCTACTTATGCATGACCAGACCTGATATTGCTCATACAGTCAGTATTGTCAGTCAGTTTGTTTTCGCTGCTACAGCAGTTCACTACAGTGCTCTTCTTCGGATCATCAGATATTTTCGGGGCACTATCACTCACTCATTATTCATGCCTTCTACATCTAAATTGGAGCTTAATGCATATTCCGACTTAAATTTGATGGGTGATCCTACTACCAGACAGTCTACCACAGATTTTTGTCTATTTCTTGATGATTTGCTGATCTCATGGCAAAACAAGATTCAGACAGTCGTTGCATGTTCTTACATCGAAGCTGAGTACAATGCGATGACAGCTACTACTAGAGAGATTGTACATGTTCGTTAGCTATTATCAGATGTGGGTGTCACTCTTACAGGAGCTACTCCTCTTCATTGTGATAACCAAAGTGCATTGCACATTACAAGCAACCCAGTCTTTTATGAGAAAACGAAGTGTTAATACTGATTTGGGGAAATTAGGGTTAGGGTTAATCTCTAGCCGCTTAAGATATTATACCCTGCTTATCAGTCTTGGAATATCACAGAGCACTACCTCTAGACCAGCTTATAAAGAGATTAAAGTGGGTTTAGGGTACTGGGCTTTTAGCCCACTTAACCCGTTCCAATAATTAATACATAACACGTGTAAACCCGTGTTGCCACATAGAACAATATACACAATATTATCCTATTATATTGAGAATATACATATACATCCAACAATCTCCTCATATATTCTCAATATATTAGGCTAAGCAATGTTATAATATTGGATCACAAAAATTCAAACATTATTGAATCATAAAAACCATGGATCATAGACTAAATCAATTATAACTTGAATAGTTCAAATATGACTAAACCAAAATAATCAAATAGTTCTAAAACCATAAATGAATAGTTCACAAAGACTAAACCAACTAGAGGAACCTGTCATAGTTTCAAAATCAACCAAAGCAAATAAACTTCCAGAATAAAATATGAGTTTTAAGCTCATGAACACAAGAGTCTTAAACTCAACAGAAGTTTTATCAAGCAAGTGACAAAGTTATTCCTCAAAGAAATAAACCAAAACTATATCCTTGCAAACTGCTTTATGTTTACTCCTCCATTTTGAGCAAATCATTATTTTGAAATCTATGTTGACAGATTCAACTCCTCCATCTTTGCTAGCTTATTGAAAACAAGAATATCAAGAGACACATCTCTAAGAATTCTAGCAAATTTTATAAAGTATCTAGTTCTACTAAAAAACTTAGTACAATTCAACGATAGCCTAGCAAAATGTAACGCAAGCATCACAATCAAGTTTCTTTAACAAAATAAAGAACAAGAACTATTACAGTTTCTGCACAAGAACTATACTATATTTCATATTGGAATGATAGAACAGTCAAATCAATTATGGTTAATTCTGAATCATCAAAATTGGAATGAAACATGAATCATAAAAGAGTTATATCATCAAAATTGGAATGATATAACAACAATTCTAAACATCGGAAACACATCGACAAGTTTTCCTGCTTTCTTTTGGAATAATGAGATGATTCTAAGTAAATTATGAAAATATATAGCATCATCAAAATTGGAATGAAATTATATATTAACAGAATTTACATAGAACTTTTCAAATTATCTAAAGCATGTCAACTGCCTAAAATTGATGCTTCAGTTTAAACTTCTCTATGGCTCCAATTGGATTCTAAATTTCAAAACAACTTGGATGTTAAAGCTTTTGACTCAACAGCTTTTAACTCCATTTCCCCCACAGTTTTGATAATTAGATCACTTTCAAGTCTCTTAGCAAGAGCATTGACCATATTTGTCACAATTGCACTTTATCTATGAGAAAGTTCAACTAGACTTCTTTCAGCCTTAATATACTTCTCTTACTATTATAGAGTGAGTTATGAGCTACAGTGCATTATAGCTTGATAGTCGCATAACAGAATTAGAGAATTTACATTAAACTTCTCAAATGGATGATTAGCAATGAGTCATTCAATCCACTCAGCCTCTTCCCCTACAGAGGATAACACATAGAGGTCTGATTCCTTGGATGAGAACACTGCCTATTAATCTCCATAATTTTTCTGCTCCTCCTAGTGTGAACACATATTCACTAGTTGTCGACTTTCGGTAAACTTTGAGTAGCACAAAGCAAACTCTTGAGTACCACTCAGGTATCTCATTAGCCTCTTAAGGGCACTCAAATGTGTATGGGATTATTAGTAAATCTGCAGATCATACCTACCTCAAAGGCTATGCCTATTCTAGTGCAGATCTTTGTATACACGAGACTTTCAATTTTTTTAGAATGATCTACCTGTCTCATAGTTGCACCATCATAAGGTGTCAACCTTTTATCATAATCATAAGGTATTTCAAAACACACTTTCGATCACTGTATCCCCACTTTTGAAACACATTATTGATTTATCGAGTTTGACTAAGGGTTATCTCTTGCCAACCAAAACTCACCCTTATACATAATATGGTGTCCACACCACTTAGGTGCTAAATTTATTTGGATAGCACAATTTTAACTCCATTTAGAACAGAGATGTCACTTCCAATCAACAAGCATGTCAATAAAACCAAGTAAATAATAGCCATTATATTTGACACACCACAAAGTTAAAGGCACTGATCTGAATTACTTAATTCATATACTAGGCTCTTTGAGAAATTTGTCAAAATATTTATACGCTAGCTATACATGTTTTAAAGCATATGATGATTTTACTAAATTGTAAATCTTGTTCGCTAAACATATTAGTTCAAAATTTTCCAGTACAAAACTGTTCAGTACAAAATATCATGTACAGAACTTTTTTAATATTCTTTATGAATGACAAAATTTTCAATAAATGTAAGGGTAAGAAGAATACTTACTGTAGCAGTATGACAAACATGTGAGTAAACATCAAATAAATCTACCCCATTTTCTCAGTCAATTTGTTTGCTACTAAAAAGCATTAAAATTGCTACTGAACAATCAGAATTAAGTTTCTTCTACAAAATCCCCACTTACTTACTATAGTTTTAGCCCCTTTTTGGCAGATCAACTAAATTAAAGTATTATTGTATGACACAAAATCATCTCATTGTCTACTAAAGACTATTCTTAGTTCATTTGTCATTCAGGTTTTAAGTGTCAGTAAGGCTGGTTCTTGATTCCAACTGTGAATCATTGAACGTGTCTGTAGGACTAGATTGTTCATACATTTATCTTTGATGAACACATCTTCAAAGAATTTTGCAAGTCAAGATTCTTCTAACACAAATTAGATAGATCCAACATCTGTCCATAGAACTACATTCTGCACTTTCAAAACACCCACAAATATTTGTTGTAGGTCCTATTTTAGGCCTTTTAGAGTCATGTACTCTAACAGATGTATCACAACACAAAATTTCCACTTTAACAAAATTATTTGTGTTTTTATACTGTTAATCTACAAGGTGTAAGTGACCTAACCTAGAGTGTGGTAACAAATTAGAAATATGATTGATAATTTAACATCACTCATAATTACTCCAAGTCAAACTAACAGTCAATAACATAGAATTCAACATTTTACTGAGTGTTTGATTCTAACTTTATCAATACTGTTTGACAATGATAAATATAGTGCACTAGAGATTATGCCAAATGCAAATTACTCTAAAATTATTAAACATATTCACCACCTCCATCAACACTGAACCAGTATTTAACTAGATTTTAATTTATCACAATAACGAGTGTTACATCCTCCATATATGTATGACAAACATTCAATAATCATCTACATAGGTGATTAAATGCTTCTGACCAACAATCGTCTCATCTAGTCACAAAGCTACTGAGATCACAAATATCAGAATGTATTGACTCAAGAAGTTGTGTGCTCCTAGAGACCATACTAAATGATTTTCTAGTAATCATAATCTGAGCACAACTTTTATATTTGTCATATTTAATGAAGTGTCATTTGGCAGAGTTATGAGTTTTAACAAGAACAAACAATTTAATAGATAGTTCATAGTGATTCTAAATTTCAAAACAACTTGGATGTTAAAGCTTTTGACTCAATAGCTTTTTAACTCCGTTTCCTCATAGTTTTGATAATTAGATCACATTTCCTCACAAACAATTGAATATATATTTCTCAAATCCTAGCCAATTATGCTAGGTTCAAGAACATAATTAGAACTATTATTATTAATTGTTTTATTTGTTAAACTCAACTTATACATGCGATTGACAATGTAAGCACATTATAAGAGCTAATACAAGATTACTCTATCACATTTTATAAAATTGTTCGCTTTCTCTAGTGATTCTAACAATGTCCACTTGCTCAAACAAATTGAGCTATATTTTTCTTTATTCGTTCTTCATCATCTTTGAAACACTAAACGAGATAATGACTCATATTTTATAATTAAATTTTGCACACACAGTACAATGAACGATAAAGAACAAAACGTAAATAATAGAGTCATATTCTGCATTACAGAAAGCTCCTGTCTAAGTTACGGACATTTGTTAGATATTTTATACAAATTTTTTTTATTTATTTAATTAGAGAAGCAACTATATAATCTCACACAAACTGCAAACAATGGGTTTGTCAAAATATCTATACACATAGTATGATAAAGCTCTTAACAACCCTAAAGATGCTAGTTTTCAAAGCGAGAATAACTATGATCTAAAACTCTCAATCATGTGATCAAACGCACAAAACGTTAACACATTCATCACATAAAAATACTAAGAGGTTAAAGTAGATCATACCGACACTTCAAGTTAGAAGTGTTTTTCCAAATTCGATGGAGAAGCCTGCGTAGTGCAGACTTATCATACCATGATGCAAATCCATCGTCTCCAATACACACAACTTGTAAATAACTTTGGAGTTCCTACATTTATCAAATTATTAAAGATTAGCCAATTAAACGACTTATTAGCACTATCTAATTCACAACAATTTAATTGGAGATCCAAACTTTATAGTCAAGACCAAACAGTTTAACTTATCAATAATAGGTATTTGATTTTAGCACATAGCCAAAATATCTGTTCAACTTGTATTTAATTAAATAAATGATTAATACAGTCTTGAACTTAATCACTTAGCATCATAGTATCTCTATAATTCAAAACATAAACTTAAAACGAGTGTTTTGAACTTCCGGCACATAATAAAATATTTGGCAAATGACATTAATGAGGTATAGGAAATTAAAGAACTTATCTTCAATTTTGATATAATCCAGTCCATTCACACTTGGATCTAGTTCAAGCAATATCACCATAACCTGAACTCCAAACACCAAAACAACAACCAATCAAAAATTGGATCTTTGGATCTGAGATGATCCCCTCTATTGATCTCGATGGATGATCCCCTCAACATCCCTTCAACTGATCTGAGGCGATGCCAGAGTTGCGGCGACAGTGACCATTGACGTTGGTGCTTAGCAGCGACGCCCAGAGGTGTCGGTTCGCGGCGGCGCCCAGCGATGGCGTCCAGCGGCAGGGTCCAGCGGAGGAGCCCAATGATGTCTCCCAGCGACGGCGCCCAACGATGGCGCTCAGGACAGCGGCGATCGCGACAGTGGAGGACGCGACTGCAGCGCTCGCGACGGCGAACAGGAGCGTCAACGACTGCACCGACTTCGTCGCAGTCAGATCTGGAGTCGAGATCGACGACGGCGTCAGCGGATGTGGACAACGACGTCGGAGGGTATGGGCGACAGCGGGTAAGGACGAAGTCAGTTTCGACGAACCCTCTCTCTCTCAATCACAGTATTTTATTTCCGTAATATCTTAAGATTGTTAATACTGATTTGGGAAAATTAGGGTTAGGGTTAATCTCTAGCCGCTTAAGATATTATACCCTGCTTATCAGTATTGGAATATCACAGAGCACTACCTCTAGACCAGCTTATAAAGAGATTAGACTGGGTTTAGGGTACTGGGCTTTTAGCCCACTCAACCCGTTCCAATAATTAATACATAACACGTGTAAACCCGTGTTGCCCCATAGAACAATATACACAATATTATCCTATTATATTGAGAATATACATATACATCCAACATGAAGCACCACTATGTTCGTGGGCGTTTTGAAGCATAAACCATTTCACTTTATTCTGTTACCTCATCACAGCAGACAACAGACTTCTTCACCAAATCCTATACAGTTCAGAGATTTCGATACTTGGTGTGCAAACTCACACTGTTCGACCCACCGTGAATTTGAGAGTGTGTTAGATATTATGGTATATCTTTAGTCTCATATCAAATTATTTATTAGTTTAGTATTTGGTTCCCTCCTATATATAGGAGATATTGTACTCAGTTATAATCAATCCAATAATCTTTTTCAATCTCTGTGTTAACCTTAACAATATACAACATGAAGTTATATTGAACTGGAAAGAATATGTAAAAAAGACAAAAAAAAAACAGTAGCAGAGACATTACGTCTCCAATCTCGCCATAACAGTTTCTATATAAAGGCCACCCTCATCTGTCTAAACTCAGTATCAAGGGAAATTCACCTAATTTTGTTCACTGAATTGGTAAATGAGAAGAAAGAAAATCGCCAAAATAAAGATAGAAAACACATTCACCAACTTCCATTAAAAAAAAGATCTGTAAATGATACACCTTCCTAAAATTAGCTGTCTAAAATTTACAGGTATATACAAGAGACCACACTTTCAAACCTCATATTTGAAAAAGCCTTAGGTGATTTCACTGCAATTCTACAAACCCAATCTTTCGGTTTGGTCTACGACTCTACAGTAAGATGTACAAACTCAGAAAGAGAGGGCTTTAGAAAAACTCACAGATTATATCGACAATGTCAGTTTGGTTCCTTGAAGAGAGATCCTGGTTCTAAATGCACCCACTAAAGCCTTTACCTTGATCCTCCTTATCTCCACAAGCTTACTTGAAGCCTCCTCAATCACGTGATTGAAAGGAGATTGAGCATCTTTCTTTACTGTGGCTGTCTGCTGCTTCAAAACAACAGTTTGGACTTCAAAATCAGAAGCTAAACTGCCAATATCTTCCTCCCCTCCAAAGCTTCCAATCCCTAGGATAGTATCACCGTGAGGATTCTCACTTCTGAACCACAGTCTCCTCACGCCAATGCTATCAAACCGAGATTGAGCATCTTTCTTTACTGTGGCTGTCTGCTGCTTCAAAACAACAGTTTGGACTTCAGAATCAGAAGCTAAACTGCCAATATCTCCCTCCCCTTCAAATCTTCCAATCCCTAGGATAGTATCACCATGAGGATTCTCACTTCTGAACCACAGTCTTCTCACGCCAATGCTATAAAACCAAAAAATATCATAGAGTTTTCGATCATGTGGTCAACTTCAGTTTCCTCATTACTTCCTCCACTATTTGCTGATTCAGATTCCTTGTTCTCCTGATTTGAATCTACATCAGTGTTCATAGACTTCGAGTCCATGTCTTCTCCAACAATGTCATGAGGTGTTGCAATTCTCATGATATTTTTCCGGAGTTTTCTTCGTTGCAATTTGGAAACACTATCAAGAGGTGTATTGAAGGACACATTTTGTGTTGTCGCACTGTTTTCCATCTTATTCTCCAAGTTCGTATGAGCAACTAGATTCAGTGATGGTTGGAAGGACAACGAAGTTGTGGATGGTTTCAATACTTCGCTTTCACCAATTTTTTATGCACTAAGACTTATTGAAATCTTCTTCTGTTGATGTCTTCGAGCTATACTTCGTGAAGACTGGAGGCGAGATAAAGACCTTACCAGCTCTGTCTTTCTTTTTCAAGGGGTTGCAGGCTTTCCAACAACATCAAAACTTCTAGGAGGAAGAAGAACCTTTTGCCTCTGTTTTTTGGAGTACATCAGACGAAATGGGTAGCTTGACTTGAGAATTACTCTTTTCCTCAATAGTATTGGGCTGACAAGAAGATTTGTATTGATGAGGAGTTCCTCGTTTGATCATCGTTGTCTTCTTTTGATCTGCTGAATCCACACTATTCATTGGTTATATTCCTGCCCTTATTCCCCTTTCTCCTAGAATCAGACTAGTCACACGACTTTTCTCTCCATCTCAAGCCAAATTCGTTCTCAAAAACTTTTTAAAGTTTGGCACTTTGCGTCAGCTTCAGAATCTTGTTTCTTTGCGTACTTGCAAAGATTGTGGCAAGAAGTAGTATGTGGTTTGAGATAACGAGATTGGACTTTTTCATCACTCCTCAAAGGAAACGATGAACGACGAGTAATAGAATCTGAGACAACATGCTTCTTAGTGGCTCCCAATCCATTGCGGTGAATATTCACATTCCTGCATGAAATTAGGAGGAAAATGAAACCATTATTTTGCAATAAGAGGACATACTTAGATCTAATTAGTGTTGCTACCCAGCCTTCACTCAAAAGCTATCAAAAGTAAACAAAAGAATACACTATAAAACCTCATCCATGTCAATATTTTTGTAAGTAAAGAGAAAACGTACAATTTATGGTCCCTGAACACTAACCCTAAGCATGGTGGTGCTTAAATAGAGAAGATAAATATGGAAAAACCATGCACACACTGTCATTGTGTTATTCCTTGTCAATATTCTGAGGAATCAACAGACAAATTGACACGAGAAACATCAGTTGTACCATAGAAGCACAGGTAAATGCACATTCAATGAACTTGTATCAATGCATGTATCTTCTATTAAATCCTTCATATGTTGCCGTTTGACAACATCCTTTTTCTTCAGCATGTAAGCATGAATGAGGCTCTTAACGAAGGGAATAACACGTTGCAAACGAATCTAGCCACTATAATTCGCAGTGATTTCATACTGCAAACGTTTCAGCATGATCAGCTGATATTTGTTCCTCTTGATATAATACCAAATTTCATAGTGCAGGAAAATATACAAAATTGAAAAAGGAAAATCTTAAAAAGAACAGCATACTAATTAAAACAGCGAGCAACTATTATGTCTCTAAATCGATCATCTCTCAATGATAGTACATATTGAATCTAGTATGAAACAAACCTGTTGATAACTTTTGCAATCAATTCTCGCTAGAATGAGAACAAAACCTTGGAAATGCACTTGCATATCCATAATCATTTGCATCAAAAAATATATATGGCAATGCTCCCAAAAAAAAAATATGACAAAATTTTATGTCAGGGGCGCCGGCGTCGCCGGAGTAGCTCAGCCATCGCCGGAGTAGCTCAGAGTTCATCGGAAGTCCATAGAAGACGGCGAAGGGAACCAGAGTACCATAGAGGAATGTATCAATGTATCTGTAGTTTACATATGAAGCGCGTACTATTTGAATTGAATTAGTGGCGGGTGAAGAAGAGTGCGCTACGCACGTGTTTAGAGAGTTTGTCGCCTAGCGTAACAAACTTCTTCCCCTCCCTATATAAACAGCTGTAATTGATTTCTTTTGCAAGTAATGGAAATTTGTTGATTTCTCCCCTAACCTCTGATCTTCCTCTTCCCCAATTCTCTTCTTCTCTTCCTCAAACTCTTCTATCTTCATTAATGGCTAGATCCAAAGCAGGTCGTAATCCCGAACCTGACAATTTGGTATCAGAGCCAATTGGCTCCGATGGCGAGGGAAGGGATGAAGGCAGCACCACCATGGAAGGCGATGTGACGACTCTAAAGAGTCAGATGGCGGAGGTCCAATTGCAGAACGGGTACTTGACAGAAAGGGTGGAGTCCATCGCTACCAGCATCGGAGAAAGGTTCTCGGCCATAGAAAATCAAATTGGAGCTCTGGTGACGATAATGCGTCAAACCCAAGCTCGCCTCCCTAATCCCCCATTACTTCCCAATCCACCACATTTCCCAAATCCAAATCAACAGCATCCACACAGAGAGGTAACATTTTCCCACTCCAGCTCCATTAGTTCTTCAGTGTTGGGTCATAGTGAGCATAGATACAAAGCACCTTTCAAGGTTGAGTTTCCTGTGTTTGAAGAAGGAGATCCAACTGAGTGGATCTGTGGAATCGAGCAATTTCTTGAGTTTTATGAGGTGCCGGAGAACAAGAAATTGAAATATGCCGCACTGAACCTTCGTGGAAGAGCAGCTCAGTGGTTCCATCGACATATAAAACCCAAATTACCAGAAGTCACCTGGGCAAAATTCCTTGAAGAACTCATCAATCGTTTTGGTCCAACTGTGTTTCATGACTATGAAGAGGTTCAAACCAAGTTAGAACAGAAGGGTGAACTAGAGTCCTACATCCAAGAGTTCGATCGATTATCTAACTTTGTGAAGGATTGGACTGAGTCACATTATCTCAGTGCTTTTGTGAGTGGACTGAGGAGTGAAATCAGATGGGGTGTAAAATCTCAAAGGCCTAGAAATGTGAACGAAGCTGTGGGATTAGCTAGAGGATATGAAGAGAAACTAGCTAGTATGAAGAAGAATTATAGACCTCCTTTTGTATCCAAACCAGTATCTGTTTCCAATTTTTCTACACCAAATCCTTCCAAACCTCCAAATCACTACAATTCCCCAACGCCAGCTCCCAGTGTGTTTCCCAGGAGACTGAGTGTTCAGGAATTGAGGGATAGAAGAGCTAAGGGTTTGTGTTTCAACTGCGACGAAAAATATGTGCAAGGGCACATTTGCAAAGGGCAGAAGTTCTACTTCCTAGAAGGGTTAGAAGAAGATGAAGAGGGCGTCAGTTATGAGGTCACCTATGCTCATGAAGTTCCAACTCCACAATTCACTTCCACCTCTATTGCCCCCCATCTGCAAGCACTTCAACCCAATTCCCCATCATTAGAACACCCCGAAATATCCCTTCATGCTCTTATTGGTTCCCAAGTATACCCACAAACTATGAGGGTCAAAGGTAGGATCAATGGAAGAGATGTGAGCATCTTGATTGACACAGGGTCTACCCACAATTACTTAGATCCCCAAACAGCTGAGAAAGCACATCTAGCAGTTGCCAAGGAACCTAGATACAAAGTCACTGTGGCAAATGGGCAGTGTATGTATAGTGAAGGGAAGGCGGCAAATGTAAGCTTCATAGTACAAGGAGTGACCCTTAGAGCTGATCTATTGCTTTTACCTCTTGGTCCCGCACAGATGGTGCTAGGAGCACACTGGTTGAGAACATTGGGTCTAGTCCTCATGGATTTCAGCAACATGACTATGGAATTTGAATCTGCAGGTGAAAGATGGAAGCTACAAGGTATTATAGATCCTCAGCTGCAATGTATGGAAGTGGAGGAATTAGTAAGATTTGGAAGTTATACATGTCAAGCATTTGTAATCCAAATTGAAGAAATCCCAGCTGATGATACTCAGCTCAACCCTGCCCTACAATCGATTGAGAATAATGAAGACATACAATCGATATTGCAAAAATATCCAGAGGTTTTTGCTGACCAAGTGGGTCTTCCTCCTCAAAGATCAGTAGATCACCAAATTCCTGAGCTAGAAGAAGCCAAGCTAGTTTGCCTCAGACCCTACAAACAACCCTATCATTATAAATGTGAGATTGAAAAGCAGATCAAGGAAATGCTCACCTCAGGGTTAATCCGCCCAAGCAATAGTTCTTATGCATCCCCAATTATACTAGTGAAAAAGTCAGATGGAGGTTGGCAATTGTGTGTGGACTATAGGGCATTGAACAACCAGACTATAAAAGCCAAATTCCCAATACCTTTAATCGATAATCTGTTAGATGAGTTGAATGGGGCCAAATTCTTCTCAAAGATAGATTTGAGGTCGGGGTACTATCAAATCAGGGTAAAGGAGAAGGACATTCCAAAAACTGCTTTTCGTACTCACCATGGTCACTTTGAATTCCTGGTTAGCCCTTTGGGCTCACAAATGCGCCTTCTACCTTCCAAAGTTTGATGAATGATGTGTTCAAAGATTACTTGCGCAAGTTCATCCTAGTATTCTTTGATGATATATTAGTTTACAGCTCTACTTGGGAGGAACATCTAACCCATATAGCTATGACACTGGAGATACTAAGAGTGAATAAACTGATTGCCAAATTGAGCAAGTGCAATTTTGGCCAAAAATCAGTAGGCTACTTGGGTCATGTGATAAGTGCTGATGGTATTGCTGTCGATGCTAACAAGATCAAGGCTGTTGAAGATTGGCCAGAGCCCAAAACTGTGAAAGAATAGAGAGGGTTCCTAGGATTAACTGGGTACTATCAGAAATTTGTAAAGCACTATGGAAGCATTGCATCTCCCTTAACCCAATTGTTAAAGAAGAATGCCTTTCGATGGACAGCAGCTGGGTCTTAAGCTTTTGCAGCCCTTAAGCAAGCTATGACCACTACACCTGTGTTAAAACCCCCAGATTTTAACAAACCCTTTGTTATAGAAACTGATGCTGCTCAACAAGGGATTGGAGCTGTGCATCTCCAAGAAAGTCACCCTATAGCATACATGAGTAAGGGACTTAAAGGTAGAAATCTTGCCTTGTCCACTTATGAAAAGGAGGTTCTAGCAATCCTACAAGCCATCAAACATTGGCGGCAATACTTACTGGGAAATTATTTCACAATAAGAACTGATCAGCAGAGCATCAAATACATTCTAGATCAAAGAATCAACACTGAGATGCAGGAAAGGTGGCTTTGGAAGCTGTTGGGATTCAATTTCAAGGTAGAATATAAGAAAGGAAGTGATAATAAAGTAGCTGACTCACTCTCTCGAAGGAAAGAAGAACAAGATAGTTGCTATGAAATTACTTTTGTCATTCCCCAGTGGATGGAAGAGATTAAACAGTTAGTGAGGCAAGATAGTTATTATACTGAGCTGCAAGAGAAGCTGCGCAATAATCAACTAGATGGAAGTAAGTACAAGAGGGTGGGAGAAATTTGATACTACAAGGGAAGGATTCTCATAAGCCCCACAGCTGAATTGAGGAAAACTATCTTCCTAGATCATCACTCTACTAGTATTGGCGGTCACTCAGGATTTCATAAAACCCTGCAAAGGGTGAGGAGGGTGTTCACGTGGGAGGGAATTTTCAGAGATGTGAAGAAGTTCATCAAGGAATGTCTAATTTGCCAACAAAATAAACATGAAACTATGTTTCCAGCGGGACTCTTGCATCCTCTACCAGTATCGGAGCTAATTTGGGAGGAAATATCCATGGATTTCATAGAAGGGCTTCCAAGGAGTGGGAATAAAAATGTGGTTATGGTTGTCGTTGATCGTCTTACGAAGTATGCACATTTTATAGCCTTGTCACACCCTTACACTGCTCATACAGTGGCACAATCATTTGTTGAAAACATCTATCGCTTGCATGGCATGCCCAAGTCAATAGTAAGTGATCGCGGTCCTATTTTTATCAGTAGATTTTGGAAGGAATTCTTCAATATGCAGGGATGTAAGCTGCATCACTCTACAGCATACCACCCTCAGAGCGATGGGCAGACGGAGGTCGTCAATAAGACATTGGAGATGTATCTTCGATGTTTTTGTGGGCAAAAACCAATGGAATGGGTTAAATGGTTACCATGGGCTGAATTTTGGTACAATACTTGTTGGCACGTATCCACGAGGATCACGCCATTTGAAGGAGTATACGGAAGACCTCCGCCAACTCTACTGCATTATGTGAAAGGAACATCTAAGTTACCTTCAGTAGAAGAAGCTTTGCTGTCCAGGGATGCAATTCTAAAGTTGCTAAAAGATAACATCACAGTAGCGCAAGAAAGAATGAAGAAGTTTGCTGACAAAAGAAGGGGAGAAAAGGCTTTTGAAATAGGAGATTTAGTTCTGCTCAGGCTGCAACCATATCGTCAAGTCTACCTACGCAATCCCTCACCTCAGAAGCTGTCTATGAAGTTTTTCGGTCCCTACAGGATCTTGGAGAAGATAGGAACAGTGGCCTATCGACTAGATCTACCTCCTAATACAACCATTCATCCTATTTTTCATGTGTCCAAGCTGAAGAAGTACTATGGGTCTCCAGAGATTACCACTGCAGCTGAATTGCCTTATTGGTGGATTCCCGAAGCTAGCACAGACATTCCAGAATCCATCTTGGATAGGCGGATGTTCAAGAAGAGAAATAGAGTCGGAGTTCAATTACTGGTTAAATGGAAGAACACAACTGTCGAGGATGCTTCATGGGTTGATATTGATGAATTCCGTGAAAAATTTCCTTCTTTCGAGCTTGGGGCAAGCTCACTGTTATGGGGGAAGGAGTTGTCAGGGGCGCCGGCGTCCTAGACATCGTCGGAGTAGCTCAGCCATCGCCGGAGTAGCTCAGAGTTCATCGGAAGTCCATAGAAGACGGCGAAGGGAACCAGAGTACCATAGAGGAATGTATCAGTGTATCTGTAGTTTACATATGAAGCGCGTACTATTTGAATTGAATTAGTGGCGGGTGAAGAAGAGTGCGCTACGCACATGTTTAGAGAGTTTGTCGCCTAGCGTAACAAACTTCTTCCCCTCCCTATATAAACAGCTGTAATTGATTTCTTTTGCAAGTAATGGAAATTTGCTGATTTCTCCCCTAACCTCTGATCTTCCTCTTCCCCAATTCTCTTCTTCTCTTCCTCAAACTCTTCTATCTTCATTAATGGCTAGATCCAGAGCAGGTCGTAATCCCGAACCTGACATTTTACGAGTGAATTAACTTATCTCTCTTCTTTGGTTCCAAATTGCCCGAAAAACAAACAAATGGACAAAGGAGAGACTTGCCGTAACCCGAATCAGTTGGCATCTTCCAGGTTCTCCTAAACTGCAACAAAGGGTCTATTACAAAGGAAGATTATATCCCCTCAACTATTTGAAACATCCCCTTCATTCCTTCTACTTCTTTCCTTTTATTAACTCTTATCTTTGAAATATAATTTCTTTAAAGCAGTAATTCCTATTATAGTTCCCATTTCAGAACAAGCTGAAGACACTTCTTTATATGAAAAATCTCCTAAATTACATGAGTATAAATGGCCTAAATAGCTTCAAAATCTAACGAACACCTGATCAAGATCGCACCTTTTTGCAGCTCCCACAACCAGTAAAGTAAAAGAGAGGAACCCTTTTAATTTATTCCAAAATGGTTGAAGAAGGAAGAGCCAGTTCAGTTTTTTGTTACGTAGGTTATTTGGGTTTGTTTTTTGTGAGAAGAGAAAGAAAGAGAGGTGAAGTCTATAAGTAAAAAACTCGCATAATCACATGTCCACCTCTCATGCATCGCCGCAGTTAGTACTTAGTAATTAAATTAGTAAATGATTATATACATTTAGTATTTAATCAATCTTATTATTGTTTATTATTTAATGAAAAAAATGGAGCATGGTCATTGTATTACATTAACGAGAGAATAACAAAATAAACTCACAAATTGAAAAAAATATAGCTACAGAAAATAAAAGTAAAAGCAAACAACAACAAAAACCTCCAACATCCCTGGAGGGATAGCTGTAAATTCATACAACCGATAGAAGTCATTAAGAAGAAAACAAAAGAACATTAAAAAAAATCGTTAACAACCTTAGGGGGCAGGTCACTCCGGAGTAGGTCCGATCTCAACCTCTTTATCACCCAAGTGTTGTGCCGGAAATGCTCCTGCGATGTCGTCCGGCGCACCTTTAGCAGATGTGTCTGTCCAAAAAATTACCAAATGCATAACTTGTGTAAGTCTACCAAAAATATTATTACTTGTATGGATGAAAGTAAAAGTCATGTGGTCACTATGACCGCGATGTATCATGTCTCTCATATTCTTTCTGTGCCTAGCAAACCTCAGACCCACACATAAGTCCATATTGGTGATAGGATACTCATTTCCATATAGGTGAGAGGATACTCAGTCGTCCTTAGAGCCTTAAGCACTTCCATCCAAACAAACTTGCTTCTGATCTTATTATTATTACCATTGTTATACAATGATCTTGCTAAATTTCGAAGAGATCATGCCATAATATCTCTGCCACTGAAGCCATCCTAAGACTCGTTAAGATAATGTAGGAAAAGAATCTTGTGTATATATAGAATTTCCTATAAAGCAGAGCTAATGTAGGAAAAGAATTTTGTGTATATATAGAGTTTCCTATAAAGCAGAGCAACGTTAGGTCTTCAATTAATTGTGAAAAATGCATAACAAGCGGCTTTATCAAAATTTTGGAAAAATTACGCTTGCCCTTTTACATGATCTTCGTAAAATTTGAAGAAACCATGAAAGGGCCACAGCCTCCTAGGAAATGCAAATGAACACAACTGCATACATGCTGACATACAAGAAGGGAGTGAGAGAGTGCACATTCAAAGCACTATGCAACAGAAGATACATCATATACACTTCTTTCCACTGCCATTGCCACTGCCACTGTCACTGCAGATGACATAATAGTTGCGAAGCTACCACCAAAGGAGGGGGGACAAATGGCCCCCCAAAATTTTATGAAAACACCCCTTTATATATAAAATTTATATATAAGAGCCTCTTTTTACAAAATAATGTTAGAATTTGGGACCCCCAACTAAGAAAGTTTAGTTCTCGGTCACTAAACTTTTTCAATATGACCTTTATTCTTAATGCACTTATTTACTGATTTAACCTTTACCTTTTTAAATATTAAAAAAAAGCTCAGTCTACGGTTAATCTTTAAGAGGGGTAATAAGTAACCCAAAATTTACTCTACACTCATGAATCACTCATTCTCTGTTCTTTCATTCAGTAAATTGGATGATTAATCTTCCTCTCAATTTGCGCTCTAGCATCAATAAGAAATTCATTCATATATTTGGAATACAACTGTAATTCCTCCCACAATGACTCTCACCTCATAATAAGAGATTGGTGCAACCCTAGCAATTCAGTGCTAAGTCCCTTCGATAAGGAATGTAGTATGATTAGCGAAGTTCAAAAGTGAGTAGAGACTTACCCTCAATAAGATATTTTAATTACTCATTCACCTCTAATTTTTCTATCTGCCAACTGTAGTTGAGTTGAATAGTCAAAACATTTTTTGGTATTTCATTGAATTCATGACTTATAGATTTGCTTGTTTTGACTCCATTCCAATAAATTTATTTTTTTCACAAGATATTTTTTCTTACAATCAGTGTTTTGTCCAAAAATTAAGTGGGACCCCATTTCAAAATGTCTGACTCCGCCGCTGTGACGTAAGCAGTAACCGTGGCACCACAGTTGTCGGCATTATGAAAAATCACAAATACAGAGTCTTCTCAATTTCCAGACTTAGGCATAACATGCACAGTCCTGTACATCAAAATCACAGTAACTGTAAATGACAACACAGGACAGAAGGGTTAATATAAAAGGGTAACTGCATGTATAAATATAAAAAGCGACCTGAAAGACATTCTACGCTCATTTCTACAATATACATCCCACACCTCAAGCTGCATAATTCATATGCATGGCATGGTGATTGTTATCCTATTCACCAACAACACCACACTGCACCAGTAAGCTAGATCTCGTGATGGGTGTCCTCAGTTGATGAGTTCTCTGACAAGCCAATCCAAGCTAGGATAGGCAAAGTACAACACCAAGAAAGAAGGCAAGGCAAACAGGATACCGATCAGCACGTACAGAGCTAGCAAGATCACACTTGCAGGGATGGCGTACAAAACTAGTAGGAGGAAGACGAGGATAAGCGGTAATTTTGCTGTCAAGTGAACAAAGAAAGCCAGCAACTTCCTTAACGAACTATTGATTCTCTCTACATTCAAGCGGTTACCTGATTGATTACCATTGTGATTTGTGTCCAAAGCTGCTTGTTCTTGACGCATATATGGAGCCCTTCTGATGATAGGATTGCGGTGGGATACACTACGGCTACTTCCCGTTAGCAAGCCACCAGAGGAAGGCCAAACTGGATGGTTGTCCACACGACAAGGACGAGCTGTCGGCCTGTCGCTGTTCATATTTTCCACCATCCAAAGTAGGAAAAAGTTTTTCCGCGGGAACTTCAGATTTCCTTTGTAAATAAGGCGGAAGGACAGAATATGGCACCAAGGGCAGGATATGAAGAAAGGGAGCTGAATTGGACCTGTAGGCAATTTTACAACAGACCATTGAAGCTTGAGGAGACAGTTCTTGCAGAGGGTATGGCCACACCAGAGAACATACGGCACATTCTCCACAATGTTGAATGATTCCCAACATATTGGGCATTCGAGCCCTTCATCCCTAATCATGCATGAAGAAACCTCGTCATCAGAGCAGTCACCATCGATGCAGGCTTTCTTTGATCTCAGATTTCCAGATATGGCATTTGAAGAGTAGTTCCACATTATGGTCTTAGGAAAAAAAGCTTTATTATGAGAAACAAGTCAAATTTAATCACCCAATCCAATCATACAACACAATCTGATATCATATCACTTCTGAAGGGAAGTCCTGAAACCGAAATCATCAATGAAAAGATTAAGAATGGCAAGTAATTTAAGAAAATAAACAACTCAAATAGCAAGCTACATTACGCTAGACATTTAATGGTTCCTTGCATATCTCTAGTGCAGCTCCTGCTTAAATAAGTTTACAAGAACGTTAGAACATGACTTATCTACTGTCCTATAGGCTAATATTTTAACTTTTAACTAAGTTTGTTCTTTACTACACAATTGTCATGGACCATCCGGTCCCAGCAATTCACCAAATTCAAGAGATGATAACAGTAGCTGTTTGTGAAGGTACATATATTTTAATATGTCTAATTGAAATATTGCAGTTGAATGTTTGGTACAATATTTTGGAATGTAGAAATGAAATGACGGAGCTCACTTCTGCTCCTTTTGAAAAAAACAGGTCGTTACATATCTGTCGCATGCTAAAAGCGTAAACCTAAAACAACTAAGCAACCCCCCCCCCCCCCCCTCCCAACCACCGGCTCGCTCTTTTCTGGCTAAATTATTGACTATACATGGAGTCATTGGCCTAAAAGAACTTAAGAACTGCCTAACACAAATAACTAAGGTCTTTCAAAAAAATGAATGATAGTAAACAAATAACTAACTCCTAAACAGTAACATAAAATTGAAAGAAACCGCTAACAAGAGACCCTACCCTTAATCAAAAGTCTTCCTACCACAAACAATAAACTGATTGCCAAATAATATAACAAATGTCAAGGAATAGAGTTGGTAAGACATATGGGACCAAGGGTGTAAGCCCTGTTTTCCCATATACATATTTTTAGAATATTTTTTTTTCGTATTTTAATTATTCATAAATTCGTTATTATTTTAAACTCGACTTGGACCTTCTAATAAAATTCTTTTCGAACTGGAAATTATAATTACTCCAAAAAATAGTATATTCCAACTTTATTGTCTATTCTTGTTATCAATATTATTATTAGTATTTTACTATTAATATTATTACCCTTGACTTTTAATTTAAAAATATATTTTTATCGTAAATTGTATTTGTAGTCATTTCGAATAATTTCCATATTGTGGTACAAATATATTTTGTTGTATAATCCTAATTTTCATTTATTATTTTATCTACTCTATTGGGTCTTTTCTGTTAGATTCTAATACCCCATTAAAACTCAAACCCAAACCCATTATCTTGTTGGGTCCTTTAATTAAAACCTACCCTATTCTTATTGGATTCTTTACCCAATAACCAAATACCCACTATATAAATATCCTACTAAAAACCTACTCTACTAAATCTAACCCTAAAACCTATACTGTTTAACCCTATCAATAACAGTCCCCCCCCCCCCTGTCACCCTATCTCCCTCTCCCGATTCTTCATCTTCTTCAACCCGTTCACCTTCCCCATCTCCCTCCTTCACCGCGTTCACCCCCACCTCCAGCCAGCGCCACTCCTCCCTACCCCCATCGCGGCGTGGCCACTGCAGTGACGACGACAGCCACGCCGCGCGAGTGCAGTGCCGGCTCGCCCCAGACCTCTGGCATCGCAACCCATCCCGCCATGGCTGCATCGCTCACTTCGTCAGCTTCTTCTCTTCCCCTACGCTGCACAGCCGATGCCGCGACTCCACCCTGCAGCCAGCGCCGGCACCAGCAGCAACCAGTGCCAGTGCCAGCAGCGTCGACACTCCTGGCCGCCACTCCCGTCTGCCTCTTCCTTGAGCGCTTCCCGACGACAGCAGCAACAACAACTCGTGTGTGGCCGTTGTCCGCGGTCTTCTCTTCCTCCGTGCAAGTGCACACCCTGTCTTGGTTGTGGGTGTTGGTTGTGAATTGTTGTGTTGTGAAGAAGGAAGGAGAAGAAGGTTGTATTGAATCCTGGCCGTTGATTTTGATCACCCATGATCTTGATCTCTGGGATCTCGACCGTCGGATCTTCATCATCATCAAGTGATCCTGGAATGCCCGATCCCCTCCCGATCGTGACTTGGTCTTCATCATCATCATCAGATCTTCATTATCAACACCAGATCAGATCTCAGCCGTCCATCCGATCGTGACCATCGGATAAGATCAAAGCAGATCCAGTCGTCCGATCATCTTGATCCTGATCTTCCATCAAGATCCGCTCCGATCTGATCCATCTCCGTTTTCCTCCATCGGATTATCGCCCTCACCCAATCAAGGCAAGTCATTTCTATCGAATGTTATTGTATCATATTCGATAATTTTTATTGAATTCCGCAAGTGGATCCTATTTGAAATTGTAAAATGTTATTGTATCTATCGTTGAGATGCCACGGATTTACACGAGCGAATCCAAGTGGTAGTCTCGACTTCGTGCCATCTTTTTACCTCTAATGTATAGGGATTTTCATACACCATGTAGTTATAGTTATTGATTATAAAAATAGGGAATTATTGACACATTTCATATCATGACATTAAATGACAATTAGCTATAGTAAATTGTATAAATTAGTTGATTGTTAATGTGATTGCTATTGATAAATTTGTTGAATTGTAATTATTAGAATGTTGGACATCATCTACATTAATACCATGTTCACATAAGATTGGTTCGCTGTGATTACGATTATTAAACTCCAATTTATTACCCTTAATTTTTAACCATTTTATTTAAAATGAACATGTTGGCTATTCTGGAATTTACACCAACCTGAACCTTAATGTGCTGTTTCGACCTAGATAACTTCATTAAAATCAGAAACTCCCTGAAAGTAAATCGTAGCCCTATCTATCTAGATGTCAATAGATACCAGAACTTTTGAATTCGGACTCGTACTGCCCCAGTTATGACCCTTTTGCTACAACTGCGCTGTAAATTCAGATTCATGTATATAACATGTTAGGCTGATAAATTAAGTGGACTAATGATTATATATGGCCAAGATAAATTCCAGATTTATAGATAACATGTTTAGAGTGTTAAAAATTATTTTTACTGATTTTTGTAATGATTATTTACTGCCTTTATAACCGAAATTAGACAACATCTACACCCAGTCAGAAACTAAAATCTATGAAGATTATTGAATTTTGCCTAGCTATCGTTGTCAGAATGTAGACTTTAAGTGTGCGTTGGAACCGGACAGGAGTCTAGTTTCTAGACCACCTGACGGATCCACATTTGTTGTCCTATAGCAACGGAAATTCTGATTTTGGTACAGCAACCTACTGCTATCCAGAATTGGAATTTTATGTTTTATAATGTACAATTGTGTTCATAATGATATATATTTAGTGTATTTAATTGTATAGAGTATATTGCATGATCCTAGGATTGTTTTGTCACCTTTTCTAGCGTCCCTTACTAATTGCATTATTGTGTGTTAATTGAATAAAGGAAATAAATCAAAGCCGGAGTTAAGGGTTGATTAGGGTAGTTGACGATATAGTAAGTGTACTCGGATGATGGCCAGTGATTTATCGTTATCGGCATCGTGTAAGAAATTACACATGTCCCGTGTTTTATCGTTATCGGCATCGTGTAAGAAATTACACATGTCCCGTGTTTTATCGTTATCGTCATCATACCCAGTACATGAACTATAGAATCTACCACCTTAGTCTAAACGAAATTGATTGTATGCATCGAACCTGTGGTACGGCACACATAGGACACAGTAGTACGTGCATTAGCTAGGATTAAAAATGAATAATAGACCTAAGGCTCTCATCACAATATTATTGCATATTGTTATCTTATTGAACAGTGTTACCTCTATTATTGTTATTATTGATATTGTTTATTGTTATCGCGATAAATCAAAGTATTGCATATTATGTCATTATCGGTTTGTCACTGTTCAACACTAATGATTTCATCGTTTATTGAATTCATTGCTATACCACTATTATCATTGTTTCTCTGTTTCTCCACTTGCATGTCCACGACTTGCTCTAAGGACAAATTATACTTCCTTTTTAGATGAACAAGTACAGGTGAACAAGGAAAATTTTCAGAAGGCATCGGTGAGCAGTTCTTCTACGATTGGAGCAGAAGATCCTCGAGCTATTTGGTAAGTTCTTATATTCCAGATTTGGTTATTGAATTTCATTCTCGTTTATGTGATCATGTTTCCTGCGTGGTTGTGATTAATTTTTCTTATATTGTTGAGTTAAGACTGGTACAGCTTATGGATGATATGAGTTGGCGTACTTATATCATTCGCTGGGCCTTCGTTACGTGCTTGTGTTCCCGTATTCCGGGAAGCGGGATGTGACAAGGTTTTTAGTGGTATCAGAGCCAGGTTTGACTCTAATTTGTCTGGGATTGGACCCTGATTAGTTTGAGTTTAACCGGTCTGACTCAACAATATGTACAACCCGTGAATCACATGGATAATGAATAACCAACCTAATCTGGATACTCCTCTGATTTGATTCCTCTCTGAATCCTTCACACACAGTCCTTTCATTTTTCAATTGTTTCGTCCCTTCCATTCATTCACACTCATTAATTCTTCAATTGGGTATAGATTCTTTCTTTGTACCCATATTATTTTGATTCCGTTGCAAGCGATCTCTGATTTTCTGTTTGCCTCGTTGATCCCTTCTTATTTCAACTCGTGTGTCGTTCACTGCTTTCCCTACCTTGTATTCATTTTCATTTGTTGATTCATACTGAATATCATGTTAGTTATTTCCTCCCTACTATATTCTCTTCAATTCCGATTTTGCCCTCATCCTTCTTCCTTCGTATTCAATTCCTTAATTTTCTTTTGTCCCTTCTAGTCATCATTCTCTTTAACTCCTTATTGGGTGTGGCTTCGTTTTTCTCCTATCTATTTTCTCTGTATAATTATTTTTTTCTGGATACTTTCTATATTTCGATTATTAATTGTTATATTTATCTTCGATCCTCTATAAAAATGTTTCTCAACAAAGATTTTGTTATTTCGAACAATGGGGTATTTTAACTTCACCTTTCATTTTTTTTGATCGACTTTATATTTTTACTGGATTATTTTAGTAAGACAAATTCTTATTTTGTTGTACTATGCTGTTATTACTACTATTATTATTATTGTTGTTATTTTCATTATCCTTACTAGTATTATTATTATTGTTACTACTATTGATATTCTTATTGTTGCTTTCATTATTTTATTACTATTGTTAATATTAAATTACTTCCACAAAAATGTTGGACCCAAACTATATATTGTCTTGCATTATTACTTTTAGTAGTGTTGTTGATATTTTAATATTACTGTTAATATTATTAGTATTGTTATCATTCTTTTTGCGATTACTGTCATTAATACTGTTATGATCATTGTTATTATCATTATTATTCTTATTGTTATTAGTATCGATATTTTGTTATTATTTTGTTACTGGTATTGTTATTTTTAACATTACTATTATTATTATTATTAATTTGTTTTGAGCCTGAGCATGCTCAATTTTATATACATTTCACCACTTCGGTGCAACCTAATGTCGAGATGGCAAATATGCAACTCGATGTCAATGGAGGCAAATTGCAACTGGATATCGGCGAGGCAAAAAGTGCAGCCGAATATCCGGACGGCAACTTGAAACCTGATGTCGTGAAGGCAAACATGCAACTTAATGTTAAGGAGGCAAGATTTTCTACCATTTGCTAATTAATATTTCAAGACAAATTGTACTTATATAATGAAACTAAAGGTAAAGAAATATTTTCTTTATGACATCTTGTTTATACTATTACACTTTATGTCTCCATACGATTTGAACTCGTATAGTTGATTTTACTCTACTTTGTGCATAAAATTATTATCACTATTATTATTATTATTATTGCTATTGTTTTCGTTATTATTTTTGGTATTGTTATCATCATTATTATTTCTATTGCTGTTATTATTATTGTGTTCATTATCCTTATTGTTATTACTTCTATTATTATTACTGCTATTTCAGTATTACTGATGCTATTACTATTATTATTGTTGTTGTGTTCGTTATTATTATTATTGGTGTTATTATTATTAATGTTATTACTATTGCTGCTATTATTATTGTTGTTATTATTTTTGCTATTATTGTTACTGTTATTTTATTATTGTTGATATTATCAATATTATTGCTAATACTTTTATTATTATTGTTATTACTTTTAATGCTATTATTATTTCTATTATTGCCGCATTATTTTCATGAATATGTTAAATCCAACACTGTCGTGTATGTATTGTCATTATTTTTTTGAAATTTTTATTCTTATTACCTGTATGATTATGATAATTATTATTATTATTATTATTATTATTATTATTATTATTATTATTATTATTATTTTGTTATTATTATTGCTATTTTTATTATTTCATTGTTATTATTGTTATTATCATTCTATTACTAATGATATTATTATCATCGATATTTGTTATTGTTATTATCTCTGTTAAAGCCATTAGTTTTGACTTGTATTATATCTTTTAATTATTTAGATTGAAGCTCAAGCCTTATATCCATTTTGCATTATTGCTTATCTATATTTGGAGCCCATATTCTCTTTGATTTTGGTGCCCTATTCTTTCTTCCTACTCAGATCGTCCCCTGGTGTCACGTGGTCTACAATGACTTGTCTGGAGCTTGGAACGTCACCTTCAGAGTGGCGCAGCGGAAGCATGGAGGGCCCATAACCCACAGGTCACAGGATCTATTGCTGCTTCTCATTCCTTGCATTGTTCCCATCCGTTGACTTATTGCTTGGTTCATTCTTCCCTGTCCATTCTCTCTCTCATTCCAGCTCTACCTATTTCATCTTTTGCTTGGTCATCTTGTGTTGTTTCTTTCCTTCTGATATTGTTTATTTTCTTCCATGCATTCCACCTGACATCATTGTTACCCACTGCAGTTTCCTTCCCCTTTAATTCCCTGCCTTGTTACCCCCAGTTTGCTTTTACCCTATCCAATGTACCGCCTAAGCAAATTTCGAGGACGAAATTTTTGTGTAAGGTGGGTAGGATTTGTAAGCCCTATTTTCCCATATACATATTTTTAGAATATTTTTTTTTCGTATTTTAATTATTCATAAATTCGTTATTATTTTAAACTCGACTTGGACCTTCTAATAAAATTCTTTTCGAACTGGAAATTATAATTACTCCGGAAAAATAGTATATTCCAACTTTATTGTCTATTCTTGTTATCAATATTATTATTAGTATTTTACTATTAATATTATTACCCTTGACTTTTAATTTAAAAATATATTTTTATCGTAAATTGTATTTGTAGTCATTTCGAATAATTTCCATATTGTGGTACAAATATATTTTTGTTGTATAATCCTAATTTTCATTTATTATTTTATCTACTCTATTGGGTCTTTTCTGTTAGATTCTAATACCCCATTAAAACTCAAACCCAAACCCATTATCTTGTTGGGTCCTTTAATTAAAACCTACCCTATTCTTATTGGATTCTTTACCCAATAACCAAATACCCACTATATAAATATCCTACTAAAAACCTACTCTACTAAATCTAACCCTAAAACCTATACTGTTTAACCCTATCAATAACAGCCCCCCCCCCCCTGTCACCCTATCTCCCTCTCCCGATTCTTCATCTTCTTCAACCCGTTCACCTTCCCCATCTCCCTCCTTCACCGCGTTCACCCCCACCTCCAGCCAGCGCCACTCCTCCCTACCCCCATCGCGGCGTGGCCACTGCAGTGACGACGACAGCCACGCCGCACGAGTGCAGTGCCGGCTCGCCCCAGACCTCTGGCATCGCAACCCATCCCGCCATGGCTGCATCGCTCACTTCGTCAGCTTCTTCTCTTCCCCTGCGCTGCACAGCCGATGCCGCGACTCCACCCTGCAGCCAGCGCCGGCACCAGCAGCAACCAGTGCCAGTGCCAGCAGCGTCGACACTCCTGACCGCCACTCCCGTCCGCCTCTTCCTTGAGCGCTTCCCGACGACAGCAGCAACAACAACTCGTGTGTGGCCGTTGTCCGCGGTCTTCTCTTCCTCCGTGCAAGTGCACACCCTGTCTTGGTTGTGGGTGTTGGTTGTGAATTGTTGTGTTGTGAAGAAGGAAGGAGAAGAAGGTTGTATTGAATCCTGGCCGTTGATTTTGATCACCCATGATCTTGATCTCTGGGATCTCGACCGTCGGATCTTCATCATCATCAAGTGATCCTGGACTGCCCGATCCCCTCCCAATCGTGACTTGGTCTTCATCATCATCATCAGATCTTCATTATCAACACCAGATCAGATCTCAGCCGTCCATCCGATCGTGACCATCGGATCAGATCAAAGCAGATCCAGTCGTCCGATCATCTTGATCCTGATCTTCCATCAAGATCCGCTCCGATCCGATCCATCTCCGTTTTCCTCCATCAGATTATCGCCCTCACCCAATCAAGGCAAGTCATTTCTATCGAATGTTATTGTATCATATTCGATAATTTTTATTGAATTCCGCAAGTGGATCCTATTTGAAATTGTAAAATGTTATTGTATCTATCGTTGAAATGCCACGGATTTACACGAGCGAATCCAAGTGGTAGTCTCGACTACGTGCCATCTTTTTGCCTCTAATGTATAGGGATTTTCATACACCATGTAGTTATAGTTATTGATTATAAAAATAGGGAATTATTGACACATTTCATATCATGACATTAAATGACAATCAGCTATAGTAGATTGTATAAATTAGTTGATTGTTAATGTGATTGTTATTGATAAATTTGTTGAATTGTAATTATTAGAATGTTTGACATCATCTACATTAATACCATGTTCACATAAGATTGGTTCGCTGTGATTACGATTATTAAACTCCAATTTATTACCCTTAATTTTTAACCATTTTATTTAAAATGAACATGTTGGCTATTCTGGAATTTACACCAACCTGAACCTTAATGTGCTGTTTCGACCTAGATAACTTCATTAAAATCAGAAACTCCCTGAAAGTAAATCGTAGCCCTATCTGTCTAGATGTCAATAGATACCAGAACTTTTGAATTCGGACCCGTACTGCCCCAGTTATGACCCTTTTGCTACAGCTGCGCTGTAAATTCAGATTCATGTATATAACATGTTAGGCTGATAAATTAAGTGGACTAATGATTATATATGGCCAAGATAAATTCCAGATTTATAGATAACATGTTTAGAGTGTTAAAAATTATTTTTACTGATTTTTGTAATGATTATTTACTGCCTTTATAACCGAAATTAGACAACATCTACACCCAGTCAGAAACTAAAATCTATAAAGATTATTGAATTTCGCCTAGCTATCGTTGTCAGAATGTAGACTTTAAGTATGCGTTGGAACTGGGCAGGAGTCTAGTTTCTAGACCACCTGACGGATCCACATTTGTTGTCCTATAGCAACGGAAATTCTGATTTTGGTACAGCAACCTACTGCTGTCCAGAATTGGAATTTTATGTTTTATAATGTACAATTGTGTTCATAATGATATATATTTAGTGTATTTAATTGTATAGAGTATATTGCATGATCCTAGGGTTGTTTTGTCACCTTTTCTAGCGTCCCTTACTAATTGCATTATTGTGTGTTAATTGAATAAAAGAAATAAATCAAAGCCGGGGTTAAGGGTTGATTAGGGTAGTTGACGATATAGTAAGTGTACTCGGATGATGGCCAGTGATTTATCGTTATCGGCATCGTGTAAGAAATTACACATGTCCCGTGTTTTATCGTTATCGGCATCGTGTAAGAAATTACACATGTCCCGTGTTTTATCGTTATCGTCATCATACCAGTACATGAACTATAGAATCTACCACCTTAGTCTAAACGAAATTGATTGTATGCATCGAACCTGTGGTACGGCACACATGGGACACAGTAGTACGTGCATTAGCTAGGATTAAAAATGAATAATAGACCTAAGGCTCTCATCACATTATTATTGCATATTGTTATCTTATTGAACAGTGTTACCTCTATTATTGTTATTATTGATATTGTTTATTGTTATCGCGATAAATCAAAGTATTGCATATTATGTCATTATCGGTTTGTCACTGTTCAACACTAATGATTTCATCGTTTATTGAATTCATTGCTATACCACTATTATCATTGTTTCTCTGTTTCTCCACTTGCATGTCCACGACTTGCTCTAAGGACAAATTATACTTTCTTTTTAGATGAACAAGTACAGGTGAACAAGGAAAATTTTCAGAAGGCATCGGTGAGCAGTTCTTCTACGATTGGAGCAGGAGATCCTCGAGCTATTTGGTAAGTTTTTATATTCCAGATTTGGTTATTGAATTTCATTCTCGTTTATGTGATCATGTTTCCTGCATGGTTGTGATTAATTTTTCTTATATTGTTGAGTTAAGACTGGTACAACTTATGGATGATATGAGTTGGTGTACTTATATCATTCGCTGGGCCTCCGTTACGTGCCTGTGTTCCCGTATTCCGGGAAGCGGGACGTGACAAAGGGCGGCCCCCCAATGGAGGCAGGGGAGGCGGCCGTCTCGGGCCACCGAATTTTTCCCAATTTTAGGGGCCCCCAAATTTTTTTTCCTTATATTTATATATAAGTATTTTGCGCGTAATATTTTAATAGGGCCTCCCAAATTTATTATTTGGGTTTTTGTTTTTAAAATTAGTACTTGAGTTGGCTTATTTTAGTTAGGCTTGGGTTTGTATAGAGATTTTTTTTTCTTAAATCCATAAATCTCCGTCTATTTCTTCATATATATCGTTTTTAATAATTGTAGCAAAAAAAAATCCAAAATTTTTTTAAAATTTTTTATGTGGGCCCCATTTCGGGAGTTCGCCTTGGGCCCCCGTAAACTCAGGACCGGCCTTGTATTTATATTTCTATAAATCTTAAGCTAATAGGCCTATCCCATCTCTCCTTTCTCTATTTTGAAATAGAGAAAGAAGAGCAAAAGTAGGAATTAACATGTGCACATCACTTACCAAAACAAAATTAAAAAAAATAAACCAAGCAAAATTTTAAAAACAAAAAAGAACCTTTCTTCTACCACATCTCCCCCAAACCCGCTAACCCGAACCCTCCCTACCCCAAAACCCACCCAATTCTCCTCAGACGCAGCCGCTCACAGCCACCAGACGATACCCTCGCCTGTTCGCTGTCACAGCCACCTGCTGTCGACGATACCAAACAACTCTTCTCTTTTCGTTGTCGCAACCACTTGCCGTCGCCGTCTGCCCGCCCAACGATACCCTCGCCATCGCCGCCCGTCTCTACCCTCGCCGACGTCAATCCGGACGCTCTAATCTCCTACGCTCCCTGTCCCGAAGCCCTCCTCTCTCCATCCCGACGCCCTCCTTCCCTACCAGTCCCGTTGCTTTCAACATTTGAGTTAGTGGGTTTTTGCCACATCGGTATGCTTTATTTTCAAAGTTAAGATAGCCCATGTCATTATTTTTTAAAATTCGATATTGTCTGTTGCATTGTTAGTTTGGTTTGTTTTTTTGACCAACCAGTTTAATAGATGAGTTCAAATCAATTTGGGGCAACATTAACTTTCTCAAACAAAGATTTGAACAACATGTGATTGGTTGGTGATGAATGAATTGTTGTATGTTAGATTAGATTATGATGTAATTCATGTTGGTTTCAATGCAAGTGTGCGAGAGTTATTGAAGATGATCTGTGTATGGGTGTGGATGTGGGTCTTAGTTTAGAAAAGGACCCCAAAAAAAATGATTAGCACAGTAAGAATTGTTTTGGCAACTGAGTAATCTTTACATAAAAAATATAAGGGGATTGCACCCAAAAAAGAAACCCTAGATCTCAAAGGTGAGTTCTAATTCTATTCTTACATGCACTTATCGGTAACATATTGATTTGGATGCAGTATGGGATTTGAAATCTGTTCATGAACATATTCTACACGACATTATATATAATACTTTATTAAACGTTCAAAGAAAATGAGTATCCATTATTATGGTGATAAATTCTGCAATCATAGTCAGACATTTATACACACATATAGCTTCACCAAACGTACACAAATTAGTTTATTTGCAATTAAACGTTCAAAGAAAATGAATATCCATTATTATGGTGATGAATTTTGCAATCATAGTCAGACATTTAGACACATATAGCTTCACCAAAAGTACACAATTTAGTTTATTTGCAATTTGGCGAAGAGAATATTGTCCCCTAAAAAGGCAAATTCAACGAATGAGATTAACTGAATACCTTAATATGGATCTTTCTGGGAGTATCTTTGAAGTTGAAAAAAATGGCAATTGTTTCGATTTTTCTCCATTCTTTAGTTTTGACTTTGAAACAGTAATTGTTCGTATGGTCATATTCAAGACAACGAACGCGCCTACTTTTATTCTGCTGACTGGGCTCTTGGCAAGGTTTGTGTGAAGAATGAACTGAATATGAACTTCATCACAAAGAATTTTTACTAAATTTTTAGCTAACTTCATCCTTGATAACATGTCGATCTTTGTAGCAAGGTTCAAATTCGGGAAAGAAGACAAAAGCTATCGTGGAGTCTCTTCAACCTAAGCTAAAGGTATATACGCATTAGAATATATAACACATACATATAGAGGAGATTGTTAAATTTTAAAGTAAGTTTGAATGAGGTTAAATTAAATGTTTTTTGAACAGTGTGACTAACACATACCTTAAGACTTGAGAGGTTTCTCAAGTGAGAATAACTAAAGCTAAGATCTACCTACTCAAGAATCACCGACTTATGTTATGTTACTGAGGAAAACAAATACAATAAAGGAAAAACAAGAACAACCATCTAAAAAGATTGCATTTTTAAGTATTCCTAGATGAAGTCAAAAATTTTAAACCAATGTATAATTGCACAAGAAGTATACAAGAGACAAGTTTTCCATTTCTTCATAAACATATACTTAGAGGGAGAAAATCCCAATAACTATTATGATACTATAAATTATTTGTATGTTTGAGAATAATTTAATGGATTTTAGTATATAGTTTTTATTAGTCCCTCATATTTAAAAAATTATGTACAATATTGGACATGGGTATACTATATATATAATAATAATCTTTTCTTAGTTGGGCAGAAATTGTGCAATATTGCAAGATATATTATCATTTCTTAGTTGGGTTGTTTTTATCATTATGACTTGAATATAGACCATTCTAAAAATTAAAAGATTTTTTCCGAATATGCACCGTATTTTAAGAATTATCTTATGAGAACATATTAGATAACATACTAGGAACTTATAATTTATACAGGATGTCGATGATGATGATGTAATGATTTTGCAGCCCCATAAAATTTGAAGGATAAAATATTTTTTGATTTAAACTTTAAATTTCAGTATAGATTTGGATTCTATATATGTAATGAAAGAATGACAGTGATTCCCTAAACCATCTGCTTATGTGAGGATGATAATGAAGATTTCAGTAATTACATTAGAAATGACATCCATAAGTTTCTCCCAATTCTCTCAATTTTTTTTGGGAGTTCTACAAAATTTAATGAGTCCCTCAAAACTATTTTAGGCTGTGCAATTTGCACAGGGTAACACTAGTGGGACTTATGTACATATGAGCTCACAAGTTCAAATTTTGCTATCAACCACACTATCTATAGAAGTTTTCTCCACAATATTAGTCACATACTACACCTCCAAAGATCAAACTACTTGCATATCCGAAATTCCCAAAATTATCACAGATATCAGTTAACCAAAATCAATTTTTTTGTATCAGCAAGTTGCCAAAATACAATTTTGACACATTTTCTAGCCTCAAATCCTAAACAATGTAATACCCAGATAATAAAAAGTAAAATACTCAACAAAAATCAAAATTTCAAAATCACAAACCCTAAGAAGAACTAAACCAACAACATCAAAATATCAAATTTACCAACTAACCCTCAATATTAATGAATTTAAACCTCAACTAACCAAAAAAATATTTAAAAATTCAGCTAAAAATTTCAAAAAATATATTTAAAAAATAACAGATTAGGAGGGTGATCATAACATTCGAGAATTTCCAAAAAAATATTTAAATAAAATAACAGATTTGGAGGGTGATCATACCATTCGAGCATTCAACGAAGAGGGAATTCGATTGAGAATAAGAGATGAAAAGGAGAGCCTGAGAAGAGGCGAGGAGATCAAGATGGAAACCCTGGGTTTCTATCTCTTTCTCTCTCTCCTAACCATCGATGGGAGTTTCATGGAGGTTCTTCCCCAAATTTATAATGTCCATAAGATCTAAGTTAACACAACTTTACAATCAAACCCCTTAACTTTTCCATAAATGAGAGATGGGTTCCAAATGTTTTTTAATTTCTTTTTAAGTGAAGGTAAAAATAAATTATATTTTGTGTGGGTAAATATTATTTTCCTACCTATCTCAACCTCAATACATAAGAAAAATGTTTTTTTTTTTTGAATAATCATTGGATATAAGAGAGCGTGTCCAATGATATGTTAAAAGTCATGTGTTCTAACCAAATTTTAAAAGTCATGCTAAGTGAAGATATGTTAGAAAGTGCTTTTCTTTTGCGTCGAAGATTTAAACTATCAGTCAACAGTAATTAGAGAGAGGCGCGTGATCCAAATTGATGGGATTATGACGATATGGGGTTAAAATACGTTGTGAATGTTAAAGAATCTACCACAACTCGTAGTACTAACGGCGGAAACATACCACAAACAATAGAAACTACCAAGACTTTGTTGAACCAAGAACAAGGCACCACGATATATACAAGATCTCACAAGAATATAATCAATATGCAGAGATAACCAATACTTCTTATTCCCTAAGAAATATAAAGATTACAAAAGAGATTACAACTCTCAATCTCCCTCCTCACCTTTGAAACACTCGACACAATTCTCTCTTGAAGTTGAACAATGATAATGGCTCACCTTTTGATCTCTCAGTTATATCAACCCTAAGCCATATATATAGCCCACAAGTAAACCCTAAAAGATAAACACAAATCCAGTTTATTTGACCTTAAACTCGTCAGCCCAAATAACACACAGCGCCGATGTCGATCGACCGCAACGTGTAAAGCCAACTCCTGAACTGTAGACCAGTCGACTGTCCCGTTCTCTGTTGGACCCTATAGATTCGAAGAACCTCCTACAGTCAAGGTCTGTCGACCGCACCTCCAGTCGGTCGGCCACAACTCTTCAGGCTGCACATCATTTTGGACCTTCAAGATTATCCCATGCGGCTAGGAATATAATAATTCCTTGTATGCCAACCTCATGTATACATGCTTAATACGTTTCAAAATGACCGTTTTTATCTAATTGGATGGTCGAGATTATTCCCCTTGCTAGGAACCGACCATAATTCCTTTTATGCTCTTTCAATTCTGAAATGAAAACTTCACATTTTATATCAACAATTGACTAATTATTATTTGGCTATTATTTCATTAATAAAATAGGGTGACATTTATCATATTTGAAAAGATTAAAAAAAAAAAATTGACTGAACGTTTTGGCAATATTTACTTCTATTCCTCATATTTACTTACTTATTTTTGGATATAACTAAAATTTATGCACTCTAAGAGCATCCACAATCCGTTTGCTAAAAAATATGGCAAAATGATAAATAGAAATAGCAATGTGAGAATTTCAGTGCAACGGTGATTTGCTAAAATTTGAGAAAGACGGTACATGTTGTTTCGTCCGTTTTTTTTTACAGTTAATTAATTAATGATCAGATATTAAAATAGGTTAATTAAATAAATTAAATAATAAAATATACCCTAACCTACTTAATTATACATTAACCTAACAATGATACACTAACCTAATCATATTTTTGGGCTGGACGGGACAACATGTCCCGTCCAAGCCAAAAAAGCTTGAAATGGGACAACATGTCTCCTTTGAGCGATTTTTTTATTTTTAATTTTTGATCTTTTTTTTTTGTTCGGACAGTACATGTTGTACCGTCTGATCATTAAAATAAAAAAATAAAAATGAGGTCAGACGAAACAACATATTTCGTCTGATCCCATTAAAAAATTAAAAAAATACGGACGGAACAACATGTTCTGTCCCCTTTGAGAATCGTCAGTTCGTTTCTCAAATATGAGAAGCGACTGTAGTGATTTTTTCAAAATATGGCAAAATAGGAAACGACTGCAGGTCATCATTTATCAAAATATGAGAAAATGACAAATATAGCAAACGATTGTGGATGCTCTCAGAGTATCCATACTTGTTTGCTATTTTGCCAAAATTCTTAAAATTTGGCCAAATGAGAGCTGCATTCGTTTTTTCATTTTACCAAATTTTGAAAATTTTGAAATAGTTCCTTCTCATATTTGAGAAAGTTTTGAGAATTCTTAAATTATTCCATCACTTTTTTCTTTTCTTTTTTAATTCTATCAGACGGTTCATCATGCTTCGTCCTAGATTTTTTTTATAAATAAAAAACTATCGGACGGAACAACATGTTCTTTCTTATTATTATTACTCCCTCCATTTCACTTTAAGTGATATTTAGGAGTTTTTTCTTGTTTCACTTCAAGTGATATTATCCAATTTTTTCCCATTTTTCCAAGAAAGCCCTTATTTATGTTGAAATTTTATCTTAATTACTCATCTTAATCTTATTAAACATTCTTAGAAAATTGTACTTTCAACTTTCTAGATTTTATTTTCTCCAAAAAATTAATGCCAACTCACCATCTCAAAGAGTTGGTGTAGAAAGAATGTCTTGAAATCAGAATTTGTATTGAGAAAACATTAATTACAATTTCTTGAAATCCGAATTTGTATTGGAAAGAGAATTAGTAATTAAATCATGAAGACTTATTATAAGAGTGTAGAGGGAAACAAATGTTTATCTCATCCTTTCTTAATCTGTGTGCAAAACTCCTGAATATCATTTAAAGTGAAACAGAGGGAGTATTTTTTTTTAGGTGATCATAAATTTAGGTGATTGCCTTTTCAAAAGATAAAAGTCGGGGATGATGAAACATGTTACGTCCGACAATTTAAATCGCCCCAAAAATTTGAGGGACAGAACAATATGTTTCGTGTCACAATTTTTTATAAAAAAAATTACAGGACAGAACAACAGGTTCCGTCTCACAATAAAAAATTAAAAGTAAATAACTTTTTTTTATATGAGATGGGACAACATGTCCCCGATCACAATGTTTTTCAATTTTTGCCAAAAACACCAGTGCAAAAGAACAACAATTTTGCCAAATTGTTGACAAAAACGAGTGTGGAAGCTCTAAAGCAGCTAAAATATCTCATATTAGACAAGCTTACTTGATTGCAAAAACAAAAGACAAAACGAAGAACCTGCTGTATCACATGCTCAGTGTCTTACTTACATCACTTCCTCACAAAATTTAAACTTGAAGCATAAAATATTTTTGCTGATCTCAAGCTCAAGAGTTCAGATCTATGAGAATTGCTCTCAGCCAAGCAACCAAAGAGGCAGATCTTCACAGATTGCTACATTGCAGAAAGAAAATCTCATGGTATTTCGATACTTTCAGACATGAGACATTCCTGTGATTCAGACATAAGACATTTGAGAAGCTTTCACAATTTCAGTAAAGGTTTACTGACTCTTTTCTTCATCAGAAATGAACGAAACAAGAGTGAGACACAAAGGCACGACTAAGTAACCTGCAGTCTTTAACACTTCTTCGGTTTCTTTAGAAATCACTCCTATTCGCGACCAGTCTCCGCTGTACCTGAACAACGGAGAAAAATCTTGGTACAGTATCACATTAGCGATTAGCAAAAGAGTTATGTACTTATATATGTTATTTATCTTTCAACTTGGTAGACTTCAATTTAGGATGAAACAGGATACAAATTATAGTGCAAGCGTCGTAACAGAATTATCCAATATCTAACATAACTAAGGAATCAAGGCACAGGAAGTAGAATCTTACCCTGCATTGATAAAACCCAATCCGAAGACAACAACAACAGACTTGGTTTTCTTGCACATATGGGTATCAACCTCCTGCAATTTCTCTTGGGATTGCGAAGAAGTTGAAGCTTGGAACAGGGAATGGAGCAGTGGGCCAATGTCTGCAGCATCTTGGTCTGATCGAATACTTGAGAAATTTGAACAAGATTTTAACAGATAGAAAATGAGAGCTAGAAACAACTCTGCTTCCTTTTCTGTGATGTATTTTCATTCTCCTTTTCTGCTTAAGAGTCTACTATACATAATCCAATTAACTCGAAAAATAAAAATAGCAATACAGAATTCTACTAATTGCTCACCAAGATTTTTAGATGTGAGCCCCGCTTCTTCGCAAACTTGTTCTCTTCGTATGGATACAAATACAAATGAATTGAAATTCAGATCAACAACGATAATTCACTGGGTAAGAAACCAGTTAATTTTTCAATCTATTTCTTTTTTTTATGAAAATGACGACATAATTTGTAAAGTCGCAATAACTATTCAATCAATTGGTACAAAATACATATTGTACGGTCTTGAACAGCCTATACATAAACAACATCATCACTTTTCCCATATTCAAGTCTGTATTTGGTTATTTGTATCTGTATTCTAGACCGATGGATATGAGTTGTGCATCCCTATCGACAAAAGTTCTGCACAAATTCATAAAGAAAAAACTATTTCTTCTTCAACAACCCTTCAGCCATCTTCATATAGTCTCCAAAACCACCACCACCACCACCCCCCTCTGAATGTGCACCATCACTCGACTTCTTGGGAGAAGGATTGGGATGGTCAGTTGTCATTGAAGGTGCTTTAGGAGAATGGCTTGAACTGTAGTTATGAAGAAAGGTCTCAGCTTTCTCAACATACTTTCCGTAGCCTTGATCCCCTTCCATCTTTCCATAGTGTGAGGCTGCACAAAGCAAGTCTGCAGCTGCATCCGCGACCTTGCCCTTGTCGATATTGCTGTTGGGGTCACCTTTGACTGCATCTGCCACCAGCTTTGCACTTGCAAGGAGCTCGATTGGGGAGGCCTTGTGCTTGTGAGGGGTGCCCGGATTTTGGCTCGGAGTAGAATGAGAATCCATTGAACGTAAATGAATTTGCGGTTGTTATGCCTTTCTTTTGGTTGAAGTGGGAAAGAAAAAAAAAAGAAATAAATTGTACAATGAAGAAGAGATTATAAGGAAGCTGCGAATGAGAGGCCATAAATCCGAAATAAGCTACCAACCACAACACTGAGAGAAATTTTCTCCTCGCATTTAGAGAAGAGACCGAAATAGCTTTCACCTTATTATAGCAAAAAACATGAGTACACACAATCTTGTAAATTGTAGCAAATCCACCATGATTTTTCATAAATTATTGCGTCTAAGCTAAGGTATGAATCGGAAAACACTAGATTCCTATCACCAATGAATCCTTCCTAAAAAAAGATCAAAAAATGAACATAAACGTTACCAGTAATCTCGACATGAACAATCCCCTCGCCCAAAATGGTGAAACCTGTTCCTGTCTCTGACCACAATCTCCCTCGCGTACAACTTAGAAACAAGCTTCAAAAAGACATGACAATCTTTTTAAACCCTCAAGTTCTTCACAATCCTCACAGGCACAGCTGAACCAGGTGGAGTCCTCAACAAACCGAAAGGCAGAGCAAGCTTCTCCCTATGATACATCAACAAGCCCTCCTTCTCCTCTTCCTCCAAATCAAAAATAACCCATCTCAGTTTCTGCTATGTACCCAGCTTCCTCCAGCTTCCTCTTCATTTCATCCAACATTACGAAAACCTCTTCTAACCCACTCTGACCTACTTCGAACAACAAACTCATGAACCATATTCTCAACTTCCATTGAACTGCACCCAGGCACCTTCCCAATCCCTCTTCAGCTCATTGATAGTCGAATATTTCCCACTTCATTCCATCTCTTTTCTCGAACCAATACATTCGAGGGAAGAACGTAGTTCTCTGCATTTTCTGGCTCTAACCCAAGGAGTTCAGCTATGGCAAACTCGCCCATTTGAGTATTGCCATGAATCCTACAAGAAGCAAGCAATGCTCTCCAGATGACTGGGCATTCTATTGATAACATCATAGGCTTCATCCAATAGCCCTGCTCGACCATAGTAGTCAATCCTACGCTTGACCCCAAAACTTTTCTCCATTTCAACAAAAAACCTTCTCCCTTCATCGACAAACCCTTGATGGCAACAACCACATAGGAGAGCCAAAAAAGTAACATTAGTCGACTTCACTCTCTACCTAATCATCACATCAAGAACTTCCAATGCCATATCTCTTCTCCCATTCATTGCAAACCCCAAAATTAAAGCGTTCCACATAAAAACGTTCTTGAATCTCAAATCCCAAAACACTCTCACAGCCTCATCCACCCTCCCACATTTCATATACATATCAATCTACGCAGTCCCAACAAACACATTGACTCTATACCACCTCGATCAATATAACTACAAATCCACACCCCCTGATTCAAAGCACCCAAATGTGCACAAGCCGATAATGCACTAACCATCGTCACTTCGCCCAGATGGAACCCTTGAGCCATCATTTCATCTAACAAATGCAGTGCTTCCTTAAACCTCCTATTATGAACAAGCCCAGTAATCATCGCATTCCAAGAAACCGAACGTCGCATTTTCATTTCGTCGAACACCTTCTCCGCATCATTGACACGGGCAAATGCAGAGTACATTGACAGAAGGGCAGTGGTGGAAAACTCATCAGAGACAGAACCCAGTTTGAGAATGTGGCAATGGGCTCAAATGCCCAAATGAAAAAGGCTAAATTGCAATATTGATTTCAGAAGAGGAGGGAGTGTGGGCATATCGTGGGCTATCGAGGTTTTGAGCATGTGGGTGAAGACAAGGAGTGAGTTCAGGTGTTGGTTGGCGTTGGTGAAGGACTTGATGAGGGAAGTGCAGAAGTTGGGAGTGAGGTGGTGGTGGTACTGGGTGAAGAGGAGGGGGAGGTGGTGGAAGTGGGAGAGGTTGATGTGAGGGGAAGGTGAGGGGCGAGTTGGTGGTGATAAGGTGGGTGAGGAGTTGGTGCTTTTTTTTTTGGGGGTGGGGGTGGGATAATGTCAAGTATTGATAGATCGTTGGATTATATATTTAGACTCTTTAGCACTAAAAAGATGTTGTTTTAATCGTCCATCACTCTTTAATAGTTGTGTTGGATTTAACAAAATATTAGTGAATTGTTGGATTATGTACTGGATCTTCTAATAGTTTTTGTACTGAAGATTTCGGTCACATGTAATACATATGCATATTTATTTAGAATCATATCGGATTTGCTAGTGGATAATTGAAATATGTACTAGATTATTAAGTGTTGGAATGAATGCATGTTCCAGCCAACCATCCTTCTTTTTAATATTTGTATCAGATTCGTCAAAGTATTGATGAATGGTTGAATTATGTACTGAACACTCCAGTTCTGAAAATGATGCATGTTCAAGTTTCTACAATTATTTGAGAATTTGTTTCAAGTAAGTATTGATGAATGGTTTTATAGGTATATATATTGTTTCAATTAAGTATTGATGAATGGTTTTATATGTATATATATATATATATATATATATATATATATATATATATATATATAAGCCCCCCCCCCCCCCCCCCCCCCCCCACAAAAAAAACACAATAATAAATGAACTTAAATTACAAGATTCAGCCAAAAAGGAGCCGAATCAACACCCCCAAAATTCCTCAAACCCAAGGAAGAGGACAACCCTCAATTACTAGAAGTACACATATTTCAGCCGTTCATCACTTTTTAAAATAATTTGTGTAAGATTCAACAAAGTAATAATGGATGGTTATATAATGTACTCGACACTTCACTACTGAAAATGACATATGTTTCAGATGTTCATCATTGTTTCTATATTTTTTGTTAATTCAACAAAACATTGATGAATGACTGGATTTTATACTGAACCCTCAAAATTGAAAATAACACATGTTCTATTTGTTCACACTTATTTAAGAATTGTGTCAAATTCAATATAAAAAATATATATTAATGAATGATTGGATTATGAACTTGACACTTCAATAATTTTTCTATTAAAAACTTCGGTCGCATGTTACACTTATCCACATTTATTTAGAATCATGTCAGATTCAACAAAGTATTGATGGATGGTTGAATTATGTATTGAACCCTCTAGTGCTGGAGATGTTACAATCATTCATCATTTTTTGGTTATGTTGTGTGAGATTCAATAAATCATTGATAGATTGTTGGATTATATACTGGACACTCCAATATTGAAAATGACATATGTTACAGTCGTCCACGCTTATTTAAGAGTTTGATGGCTATATTATGTACTAGACACTCTCGTATTCAAAATAACACATGTTTCAGTTGTCCACAGTTGTTGGAATTGTGTCAGTTTCAATAAATTAACAATGGATAATTAGATTATGTATTGGACATTCCAATACTAAAAAAAGGCACATGTTCAACTTGTCCACCACTTTTTTGATATTCATGTCCAATTCAACAAAACATTAACGGATGATTGTGTACTAACTACTTCAGTATTATAAATGATCCACTTTTAGAAAAATAAATTGCTAAATCACCTATTATAGAAATTGAGATTTAATTATTATTATTCCACCTCAAGAGTTGAGTTTTTAATTAATCAGTTTTTCTTTATGTATCACATATATTGTGAGTTTTTCTTTATATATCACATATATTGCGAGTGATTTATCTTCATTTGTTTTATTAAAAATTAACGATAACTATTGTATATTGAGACAATCAAGAAACATCATTTATTTCAGAATTGATCTTGCGCAACCGACTCAAGCAAAATGGATAATATCAAAAAATTAATTCCTCAATGCTATACACATAAATGTGCTAATCCTTCAAAAATCTCCAAAATAAATGATCCATAAAGCATCTCAGGCTTTGAAAGGATCACTTGAAAATGTCCTCATCTATCAAAGATGTGAACAGAATGTCAACACTATGACAAAATAAGCAATAGAGAAAGAACTATATATATCCCTCTGTCTCCATTTTCTTATACCATTACAAATTTACAAACCACAAACTCACAGGGAATATTCCCCAAAGGAGTGGAATCTGAGAACACAGTTACACTGAGAGAATCTGCTACAAGTACAAAGGGACAGTGCAGCTGTGTTCTCAGGTCGCCCCTTTGGGTTTCATTGCTCTCAGCATCTTCATTTCTCGACCCGAGTTTTCTCTTAGGGTGCGTTTGGCTGGGTGCAGTTGGATCTGCAGTCAATTTTGGGAGGCATTCGATCCCAAAATCTTGGTACAACGATGAAATTTGATGCATCTGGAACTGCATGCAGATCAAACTACACCCATCTAAACACACTCTTAGCCGGTCGTTATGCTAACTTCAATTTGGTTTTCACATTCTTCTACCTTTTCTTCGTCTTTCATCAGCTTTCATCGATCACTGTAAGATTCATTAATAAACAATAGGATAATTTACAGCAATTTTTTGTATCATTGCTTTGATAAAATAGGATATAGCAGTTGATGATTATAACTGGAAATTGATGAACAGGAAACTGAAATACAATATTCGCAAATGGATCATACAACAAAGTATATAATTGTAACAATAATCTGAATTAAATACAATCTACTCAAATGGATCATACAACAACTTATATAATTGTATCAAATGACAAAATTTGGAATACATATTTGTATTGAAGTTCAAGTTTGAATCTGTGGTCATAGTTTGGAAGAGGGATTAGCCACCTTCCGACTTGCATACTCCTGAATAATGCTGGTGGTGGTCTCTCTGTGCCGCAAATAGAACTCTGCAAGCAGAATTTGACTTTCATCGACGGTGAGATCACCATGGCGACCCTGCAAAGTAAATTGGATGTCCTGCTATTAAATGCTTCTGAGGTCGGTGATCTAGTAAATCTTTTCCGTACAGCATCATTGAGGATTATAAAGTAATTACTTGCAGTTTGTGAAACTGCAGTAAATTAGCAACAAATGTAATAAACAGGGATTCATCACATGTGTAATACAAATTCCTGCATATATAGATATCATATGCCTTACATATTAACAATAGTACCTTCTCATTCGAGTGTGTGCCTCATCACTTGTATTTTATTTTATTTTATTTTGATTTATTTTTGTTGTAAACTGATTATAGTCAAATTTATTAACTAAAGTTCACACCCCTACGCGATTTCCCATCCCAAGTTCCTTATAAATGAGAACCAGTACAAATATTTGCAAAATTAAGAGCTGCATGACTACAATAGCCAACTTGGGAACTGTCCGGTGTTAATGACATGCCTAACCTTCCACAGTTATCTAGTATCATCTCTCATCAACATGTATATTATATCATAGATGGAATATTAACTAAGGCACATCAATGTCCTTTAGTAAGGATCAGTAAATTATTTTGAATTCTAAGCAGTTGCACAATATCAATATATATCAAGTTATATATAGATCAGTAACACTTCCCATTGTTGGTTTTCAATTGTATAACATATCGTAGATAAACTCTTCACCCTTGGAACTAATCTGATGGTTTAAGCCAACAATTACACCAACAATCTTAATACTTAACACTCTTCAAATGAATCCTTGGGTACCTGAACTAGGAAATTGACTTGCTAGATAGGTAGAATTAATCTTGAAACAAAATGCACTTACATCATTTTAGATAATATCATAGTAAAAACTTAACCTAAAACGTTACACTTGGTTCCAGACCAATATCAACGACCCAAGACTATGGCTACCCATTGTTAACGAGCATTGCTACCACAAGTATGAAAGTGGGTCTTAGTAGCACTTAAAATTTTGTCAGCTTGCATTTACAAGCTTTATATTCACATGGATCTCATAAATGTGAGTACATGCTTAGAATTAAAGACGTGAGGTATTCAGTATCATAGGTATTTTTTCTTTAAATATAGGATTCGATTATATAGCAAAAACCTTCACATTCTCACCAGACGAGAAACTCTATCACACACAGCATGGTGCAAAAGTAGGCCTGCAGCAACCGAAACATTGAAAGAATCCACCATTCCTTTCATAGGAATGCTGCAATGGATGTCAGATAATTGCAAAGCCATGTCACTTATACCCCTGCATGCAAGCAAAATGAACGATTTGAGTGAACTGTGGATATTTGATGGCTAAACAAGACCAACAGGCAACAGCCATGCATAGCAGTAGAAAGCTAGAAGTAACAATTGGCACTAGAAGAAAATAAAAAATGGAAGAAAGTAACACTATTATTTTCTATAACAAAATGGAGTGATCATCTATCTCACATCGTAGAGGTTTTGGATCGAATTGATTGCATTGTCACATCTTATTCCAATTTGTCAACTAGAGGACACTGCTGACTAGATATCACATTTCGAAAGATCAAATAATTGATAGAATTCATGAAACACGAACAATAATTAAATTGAAGGTTCACAGGAAACTGTAGGGATGAAAACAATTTATCATGAAGTCCAGAGACAAAAACTATAGCATTCATGTAAGTTAGAAAGAACAATCATAACCAATAATAGGGAATTAATATGATGCATGGTTCAGTTGAATAAACTTACATGTGTTCGTTTCCAACAACTATAGCAGTTGGGCATGACCAATCCATCTCATACACAGAAACCTACAAACAAATTTAAAGCAGGTTGAATAAGTCAATTACTGATCAGTTATCTCCTGTGAACTAAGAAATGCTAAAGCAATTCAGTTACGATTCAAACACAACTTTCAGGTTGTGCAGACCGCTGATAGCATAATCATTAAATGATGCACGTGGATGTTGGAGTTATGCCAAATGCATCATTCAATACACAACAAATGATTACCAATGACATTGACACCAACAGACAAGTAATTATAAGTTGTAACTAAAGATAGATTATAAGTTGTAACTAAAGATAGGTACATACAGTATCCATTCCAAGATGAGTGGTTGCAATGCGGTAACCACGCCTTTTCAGAACCTCAAAGCACTCCACTGCTGTATCCCATAGCTCAATGTCTAGCCATTTCTCAGCACCCATGCTGACATGGCGATTGTCTTTATACCTGTTGCGCAAATTTTATTTAAAAAATTAGTTATGCAAGCATTAAAATTGTATCCATTCGCAATTAAATAAAGAAACCATGAAGAGAGCTTTTCTCATTACCAATTACACTATGTATTTTAAAATAGTAAATAATAATAATAATAAAAGACCTACCACTAGTGATAAAACAAGAAAATATAGATCAAACTTCATTCCTCAAATTGTTTTCACCTTTTTTTTACTAAACTGAAGGAAACTGGGAAAGCAATTTCACGTCTTTAACGTTCATGAAATCACCAATAATCAAAGATCTTCCTTTCTGACCTAACTTATATTGATAGTATTTACATGTCATTTTCCCTAAATATGGTATGGCCCCTATCAAGTTACCAAATTTTTTTAAAAGATTCAATTGTAAAAGTTACATTAAGAGAGCACCTAATGAGTAGTTCATATATTAAGGTTGCAGGCTGGATGGCCAAACATGCACAAACCAATTACCTTCTAGTTGGGTTTCTAACATCCAGTAGTCTACAAATGCACTTACTAGCAACCGAACATTAACACAGAACCCGAAAAAAGACAGGAAACTTTGCTTCACCTCACAAAAGGTCGCAGCTTAACAATTTCTATATCTAAAAGTTCATACTAACAATAACAATTTGACATAATAACATAACAACCACGAATCGCAAATGTCAGTTACATTTAAAATTAAAAAAAAGGGAAACTTTGTTTGCTTCACCTCACAAAAGGCAGCACCTTTTCTTGCTCCCATCCGAGACGACATGAACGGACTGAATCCCCAACGCATCCGCCGACCGAAACGCTGCCGAAACATTCCCGAAGTCAGTCACCTCCTCCACCACCAAACACACCGAGTAGCTCCGGTTCTCCACCGCCCTCCTTATCCGCTTCTTCCTCCCTTCCATTATGTACGGATCCAACGCCTCAATCACCTCCCATCCCCCCAGTTCCGTCGTCCCAGCTCTGTAGAGGTCGAGGTAAGGGAACCAGCGACCGTTAACGGGTTCGGATCTTCGTTCGAGCTTCATCAGCCGGTCGATTTGGTCGGAGCGGGTGAGGAGGGTTTCGACGGTGGATTCCTCGGAGGCGGCGGCGGCGGCGGAGGAGGAGGAGGGGCGAGGAGAGGGGAGTGATGACGTCAGCCGTAATCGGCACTTGGGGGTTTGGAAAGAGGGGAAGGGAGTGCGAATAAAGGTTTTGAAGGTCGCCATTTAATATTTTTTTAAAAGGAGGGTTTTTTTAAATATTTTGGATAGGCTTTTGAAGGTTTATAAAAAGGGAGGAAGAAGACGGTGATTTTTTCCCCCAAAATAGGCCACTTTTCCAAACTAATTTCCAAAATAGACTACTTTCGAAACTAATTTCCAAACTAGACTACTCGCAGTTCTCAACTAAGTCTTTTTTTAACCTGTGTTCTTGATTGCACTAAGCTCGCAGTTCCCAACTGCATTCCTAATTCAATCTTTCATAAGGTCCAATGAAGAATGCAGTTGGAAACTGCGAGCTTAGTGCAATGAAGAACGTAGTTGCCAACTGCGGTCTAAGGTGAATATAGTTTTCTCTTTAATACTATTTTGACACAAGTGTTGGAGTTAGATTATTGTGGCATATACTTAGACCACAGTTGCCAATTGCATCTGCAATGATCTATTTTGGAAATTAGCTTAGAAAGTGGTATATTTTGGAAAGTAGTTTGAAAAAGTGGCCTATTTTGAGAAAAACGTGGAAGACGGTGGATAAGTTTCAGAGAAGTCCTTGAGTTTGGGATATTTGTAATTGTAAATATAAAAAGGCAAATTTTTGCTAATTTTAACAAATTCAATAATAAAATATTTTAATTTGTAAACTATCCTCAATCCTTTTCTTGTTCATTTGAGAATTTGTATAGAGTGGTTGGTCTGTTGTAAGTAGTTGTTGCCTAAGTGTGAAAAAAACACATGTTTCTGTCTCCCATCATTTCCTCACATTTGCTAACATTGTATTGGTTCACTTGAGGTTAGTAGCTATTGACGAGATATGTAGTAGAGAACATCAACATTGTGCAGCTACCCACTCCATGTTTGCAAAAGATAGACCAACAAGTGTATCGATCCAAAAACCTCAAACAAACAATTTCTTTCTTCCCAAACCTAAAGTTACTCTGAATCCATGAAAGCTCCAGTCTCAAGTCAAAAAATATCAAATAAAAATAAAACATGACCACTGCAACACGATATCGCAAAGTCGAGGAAAAACCTTGAATAACACAAACATTAACAAGCCAGTAATGTTGGAAAGGAGATAATGCAACTCATAATCTTCTAACTTTGAAATTTATATTCCAGTATATCAATCACGTTGGTAAATGAATCAAACTGTTTCTCTTACTTGAAGAGTTTAACTTAACCTGACAGATTGTAATTTGTAAACAAGAAACCTATATATCACTATGATCTAACCTTGGGGTTCTAAATCATATAATGACGACTTTTCCTGGCATGCTCCCCAGAAACTAGATAAGATTATTCCTCATCTTTCATACATGGATGGGCAAATTAGAATTAGTGTAACACTATTTCCAGATCATACACGAAAATTTTACAAATACAGATTTAGGTATGCCAGACCCGGCTGAGGGTGAGGGTGAGGGTGAGGGTGAGGAGGAACAACGAAATGTCTGATAATCAGAAGGTTTGTTCTGCAAATTGTTCCCGAATCCATTGTTACCTCCTTCGTCCGGATATGGCAGGTGTGGGAAATCCTAATCTTTCCTCTGATAATTCCTCCGTGTCGTTGATCTGGAAAAATACTTTAACGCCCCCTGTTAAGATCAATACATTAGCAACTTTCACTAACATATCCAAAGAAAATGAGCACAACTTATCAAAGCAGAGAGATAACAAGCAAAATCACGACTAACAGTTGAAAATAAACCCAGCCTGCCAATCCTATTTTTTCATCATCAAATTGAAGATAGGGCTTAGCCATTTTTAGCCAACTACTCCAGTCATCTACACTTGGGAACTGTCACTACCTTTGAGTATGCGGAGAAGAGGGCTTATCTGGAGAAGATCGTGCAGAATATGAACCATGCCTCTGTTCATGCACTCTCACAAAATTCCCTTCACTAGGTTGAGGAACTTCATTAGCACCGGGTAGTTGCATCGAACCAAGTGTGCCAAACTCGAGTGATTCAGAAGATGAGCTGTAGCTGACTCCTTGGTCATATGGGTACAACATTACAACAGAAGGAACTCCAGGGCAACTAGGACCAACCCCATTTGAACTAACACTAGGCATTTGATACACCCCATACGGCATATTTGCAGAACCATGTGCGGAATTTGACGACCCAAAAGAACTGCTTTGAGATTGGTGTGAAGTGTTATTTTCTTGCCTGTAGGAATCTCGTGGTTTGTCAGATCGCTTATCAGAAGGTGCATATCGGTCAATTCGCACGCTTGGCTTCTCAGATTGATTTCGTCCATGAATGCGAGATGCTGCTCGTGCCTTTGCGCTGATCCAGCTTCCTTCTCTATCACCATGGTCGCCCCGATCATAATTGTAATTTCCTCTGTGATTCCTTGTATTTGGAAATTGCCGATCCCTAAAAGGGACCTTCTGTAGAAAACAGTAAGAGAGAGCTCAGCAAATTAATTCTAACAGGTATTGCATTGAATAGAAAATATTTGTGGAAAGTGGATAGCACTGTGAAGCAAGAAGGTAACACAGGCTTTAAGGATTTTGGCAGCAAAAAGCGCCAAAACTTTTCTTCAAAGCAAAAGTACAAACATCAACGAACATAATTGGAAAATAAGGAAGATTCATATTAAAGAAAGATGAAATGCTCAACTAATAGAAACAGATGAACAATACAAAAATCAATATGAGAATATAGTATTTAGTGTAAAATCTAAAAGCAAGAGATTATGCTCAAAATGTACGTAAAACTAAAGCAGAGGAAAAAAATAAAAGCAAGGATGTTAGAAGCTTTTCAGTTTTTCCAACACTGTTGTAACAGCGGCTAACAAATTATTTTATACAAGTACAGTATATCTGCCCTGCGCTATTACAATTAGAAAAGGAACATTGGGAAGAAGGTACCCTTCTGTACGAGGGTTCAGTCAACCACATCCTAGGATCATAAAGTTAATCAGAATATATGTGGTAGGGGATAAATGTGAGTAAACACATGCATCTCATAATGCTCTGTTAGATGCATAGTATTGATTTGCACTGCACAAGTGAAGAAGGCATACATTATATTACAGAAAGATTACAAAATATGAAGGCATAAGTACCTAACAAAGTTGCACAATATTTTTTAACATCTATTTCTATATGCTTTCCAGTAATTGACATTTCGGAGGACAGAATACTGATAATGGGAACATTATCTCCTTGGACCACATATATTGTAACAGGAATCAATTTTACAAAGTGTTCTGATGGAAATTTCATGTCATAAGAATGTTATAATAGGTTGAGATTGCAGGTTGGTTAACACTTAACTGCGATACTCCTTGAGGAATCCTTGAAATAAACTTTCACAAATTAAGCCAGTGCCAAACATATTTGTTCAAGTATTATAACTTAAGAACCACAGGTATGGTACAAACAAGACAAATTTGTAATAATTAAGACACAAAGGTACAACCATAATCATACAGCCATAACACCAAATGTTGTTATATACTTCATCATTATTTTGCGTAGGTAATCCATTGGACATCCACCAATATATATTGAGCTAAGTCAGAAAAGAGAGATCCACAATCCATATAAAGTATCATGAGTTCATGACTACATTAACCAAACAAAATTACAACGTACATGAAACTTCAGTCTAAAATGTCTAAATAATAAGTATAATAGAAATGAAAGAGTGTTTGATAATGCTAATTACGCATAAAAGAATGGCAGCACAAGTGTCTAGGAGTGTCTAGAGAGATCCACAATCCATATAAAGTATCATTACTCCATTAACCAAACAAATTACAAAGTACGAGAAGCTTCAGTCTAAAATGTCTAAATAATAAGTATAATAGATATGAAAGAGTGTTTAATAATGCCAGTTATGCATAAAAGAATGGTAGCACAAGTGTCTAGGAGTGTCCGAAATTTGTAATATATTATAAATTATGAATAATTGGGAGAAGCGCCAAAAACATCTCCAGATGTGTCCATGAAGTGTAGTGCTCGGTACATTCACGAGTACAGCTCTATGATAGATGTGTTGTCCTATATAGATAGTCAAATACTTAAATGAAAAGGAACCATGAAATGCCTTTTTAGGGAAAGGAATTATGAAGTGTTGAGATCCAGAGAATAGAATCGTACAGGGTTTGGAAGGTAAGTTCCTGTACCACCACGAAATCTTGGCGGTTCATCTCCATACCGCTGAAAAACAGTAGCAGGCCTATTTGGACCTGACTGGAAAGGTTGAACAGGAACCAATCGGGGCCCATAACCAGCAACCTGTGTAAACATGTTCAGGTTGGCCGAAACCGGTCCGCCTGGGCCTTCCCACGGAACATGTCCATGTAAATATGTTGGTGGCACCATCATAGGAGTTGAGTACATGAATGGTCCATGGTTACAACTGGTCTGGCAGAAACGGCCCAATTGCAAATTTTGCCAGTGGCTAGCAAAATCGCTATGGAGAATGTCTGATTTGGGTTCATCAGAGGGCTCAGATGCGCTACTCCTTGGAGTTGAAGCAGCTAAACTCGTGTCAACCTCTGACTGCTCAAGGTTCTTTGCTGAATCAAAGTTCTGGTCGAGTTCACTTATACGATTATCATCTACTCCTTCATCCTCATGAAAATGGCTTGAAGAACTGCCAGGGTTTCCTGCATCAGGTGCGTACTTACAAAACGGAACTGGGAGCATTGTCAAGAATGGGACTGGAGGACCTGTAGGAAAAAATGCTATAGGGACAACCCCAGAATTATCTGTTCTTTGACGAGAATTACCAACAAAAACTGGTGAAATCGAGACCATAGAATCCGATCCAGGATTTCTATCAACAATATCAGCGCTCATGGTGGAAATTGGAACCCAGTCGTTGCTATTGTCATCTTCTTGTGGAGAAAAATGACCAGAAGAATTTGATCTCTCATGCATGCTAGTCGCAACTGACAGAGGGAGAGATTTTCTTTCCCATTTATCCGTAGAAGATTTTGAGCCCCGCTGGGATGACCAATCCTTTGAACTTTCACTGAAAGGATTGCTTCGTGAAGAACTAGCCTGTGACACTGGTACAAATCTTGAATTTGGTAATGCTTCAGTATGGTTCTCTCGTTTTTGTTGTCCTTGTATATAAGAAACACTAGGACCACTTCCCCGAGATAAAGGAACAAAGTTGCTGAAACCGCCGTTGTCATCTGAATGAAGAGCCGGGACACCTCCATTATCAGAATTGAAGTCTCTGCTAGATCCTGAATCATGTTCATGCCACAAGCCGTGGCTGCTTTCCTCCGAAGTCTCATTGCCATGTTCTATCGACTCTTCCGCATTTAAACCCAAACTAGCACTAGAAGGAAAATAAGAAGACAATGGTGGTGAGACGAAACCTTGTGGAAATTGAATCCCACCAGGACCCCATGAAGGATCAATCAATGCAATATTGCTTGGGACCATTCCAGGTAAATTTCTCTGGCCATAACCCATCGAAGCTAGAACAGGGGACAGAGGAAGAGGTAAATGAGAAGCCAGATGCATGGGTAATTGAAGCTGCCCATTGAAAGTATGCAGCCTAGAGGCCATCATATTGACCAAATCCTGCTCTTCCTGTTGCATATCCTGCTGAATCTCCAATGCCTCGGAAACAGATGGGAGCTCCTCTATCATAGATTGAAAACCAGTATCATCGTGATTTGTAGAACCCTCCAGGCTCTGATGAGATGAGCTGTGCCTAATAGATGACAGTTCATCAAAAGAGGATTTTGCAACGTGACCGGACACTTCAGAACTCAAGTTCTTCCTTCTGTTTCCACCATAAAAATCTGATCTTGCATGAGAATATTGAGTTTTCCCAGTTTCTAGAGCTCTACTACGCCGAGATGAGTCTGTCAATTCAGGACTAGATTGTGTCCTTGCAAATTGGACACTGATAGAGTGATCAGGCTTCAAAGTTTTCTGACTCTTACCAACAGAGGATCCTGATTCGTAGCTTCTTTGGCTATGAGCATGGAATAGATTAGATGGACTGCTAGTCTTGTATGCATTCTGGGAGTGCTGATTGATAATGTTGATGACTTGAGGAATATTTGCAGCAATTCTTGATGTATTGGATTCTTCAACTGAAAGGTTTTCTAAAGATTGCAAATGCCACAAATTTGAGTTAGGTGCATCAGGCCGATGACCACTCCCATGCCTTTCCCAAGTGTTCATGAAGAACTGATTCACTTCAGCAATCAGACTCTCTTTTGGGCATTCGAGTAGCCTGGCCAACTTTTTGGCACCAAATGCAAAAGCACTGCGTATTCTGAAAAAATTCCCTGAAAAATGAAAATGACAAAATGAAGATGATTAAGGGATGTGTAACTATTATGGCATGAACTTTGCATAATTACACAGTGGTTAGAGGCCAAAATCCTAAGCTGTGGTGGACATCAGAAATAAGACATTCTAGGCATGCGCACTAAGTGAATATTTGCATCTCATTAGCTGTGTACTAGTAATTGATGACAATAGTAGCTGTTAGCTTCTCCAAATTTCAACAGATAAGTCTAAAAAACAGATATACGGATCTCCCTTTAAGTTCCTTACAGTGTCAGCTTCTCCAACCATTTTTGCAGATCAAACCCAATAATTTGGGTCAAATTCAGATCAGGACACTAGTTACCAGGTACCCCGAATGGACCTTAAAGATAGCTCCTCAAAAGTATTAGCCAATTACAATCTTAACCATTCTTTAATATGAAAGGAGATGTAATAAACAATGGACTAGAAAGGGTTTAGACTACATAATTAGTGTCCAAGGATTGAGAAACAAATGTAAGAAAATAAACAGCAACTATTGCTTAGAATAGAAGAAATATGTCAGTACAAAGCAGAGTTCAAGCTAAAACGACACGGGAAGTTGAATCAATATGCAACACATTATTAATACCAATATTATAAAATAATCTGCCGAAAATGTTTTTCTTCTACAAAATTGTAAGGGGGATAAGAGTTAGTTAACTGCCTTCAGATACTCAAAAGTTCAAAGTTATTTTAAAATTGAGGGGATATGCATTCTTCCTCCAAGTGAGTTTTGCTTCTAGATTGTAGCCCCTATTTACAAAGAACAATAACCTAACCCATATCTTACATGATTTCAAGGATAAAAATAGAGCCTGCAAAATCACATTAAAAAAATACTGGGTTTAACACTAATCACTCTGGTAAATTCTTATAAACAATAAGAATAACTATAAACAGAATAGGAGAGTGGAAATGAATATTATACCTTTACTGACACTGCGACCTAGGTTGTTGTTTGTACGTAAAGGGTCAATGACATTAAAATGCTTTGAAACAAAAGGTTGGCCCTGGTTTTCTTGACCTAGGACAGCATATACTGCAGTACAGGCATCCAGAAAGGGTTTCTCAAGCAACAGTTTACCGCTATCCTTTCTTGGAGGTTCCGCTGAGTTACATCAAAGTAAAAAGAACAAAAGTGAGAACATAAATCTTAGACAGGATGGCAGGAATAAATCACTGATATTGGATCCACCTGTCATATCTGGGAGTGAACTAATAGGGACTGGACCCCACAGACTAACGCAGAAGTTTTCCCAGTCAAAGTTGCTGAAGAATTCTAGAAACCGGTATAAGACCTGCACTAGCACAATATATCACATTAGTAGTTATGTGAATATCTAGAATCCAAAGAAGGTATGAAGTTACTTACCTCAAGTGGTCCAGCAAAAGAATTGTTAAATACATGAAATATGTAGAGCACCAATGTCTCCAAGGCATACGTAGAAATTAGCCCATGGTGAGCACCTAGTATACGACTTTCATAGTAACACCAGGCTTTGATCAAAATAATACTTCGCTTGAACAGATGATTTTGGTTTATCAAGTTATCAATCTAGCAAAAGAAAAAATAAATTGTCCGTGGTAAAAGGCTACACACAGTACAGTTTCCAAAATGTAAAGAATTTCAAGGGATGTTTAATAGACTAGCAGCGCACCTCTTCCAGAAAACAGAGTGTACACAACCCGCCAACCTGATTGAAAGAAATATCTACAACAATATTTTCTACAAGACATTTTACTATCTTTACCTGCAAAATTGCAATTCGAGATGAAGCAGAGTCAGTAATCAGCACGATGAACAATGCCATTAAAATCCATAGTGCTTCATCCGCATTACATGAGCCATGAATTTATAGTCTCCAAAAGACTAACAAGCAAAGCCTTGTCCCATATAAATGATATTCACTATCTACGAAACTCAAAGCAAATTTAGAAGGTCCCAGATTATACTGATGTTACAAACGACAGAAGGAGAAGAGGCATACATGACCACATAAGAGGGTGCACAGGAGTATGGATTACTCAACAACAATCTAAAAATCACGAACTAATTACCCAAAAAGTCAGCAAAAAAGAGGGTAACAAGATAAATTTAGGAATTTCGAACTAAACAGGAGTTCCTAGAAGCGATAGCTTGAATAAAAAAATTCTGGCATCTCACCTTCCACAATCGATGTATTGAGAGGTCACAGTCATGGTTACCTCACATACAAATAAAGATCAAATCAAGAGATGATATGAAAATATTTATCGAAATGCTAAAACCACAAGAAGGGACTTGAGGAGAGTTAAACTTGCAAATGAGATTTAACCAACTCAAAATTTGTTGCAAACCACACCATTGGGAATAATTTATTTACCAATATAAACAGGGTAGGTGAAATAGCCCCACATTAATCACTTTACTACAACTAATTTTTGTGGTCGGCATCATCGTATAAGCTATTAACCCATAAAAACTGGGTCTGTCTATGAAGCAAGATTCTTCATGGAAAATAAATACCCTCCCCTAATGGTTCATATTCAAAGAAATCATGAACATAGATGGGCTTGCTATAAATACTAGGAGTCCAGGTGCAAGGAAGGAAAATCACCTTATGGTTACATAGTTTATGCTAGTTCAAACAAGGGAGCAATCCTACAAAATTCTACTACACAAGAAAATGTTATAGGAAAGATGAGTTTCTTTAATAGAGAAAGGCACACATTTAAGAGAGTAAAGAGAAACCGTTTCTTAAAACAACTTTAATAAGCACACTATTGCATACGCTGGAGATACTCCCCAATATCGTACATGCACCAAGATCTGTCTCGCTAAAATGAACACTAAGTAAAAATTTGTAGATTTAAAATACTAAGTGGTAAATAGTCTCGGTAACTAAACTTTCCCCCAGGATATTGCAGTCTCACGTGAATATATGTGCATAGCTGATACCTCCCACCTCTAATCACCAAACATAAATTATGTGGTCATAACTCCATGATGGCATCATAAGAGCAAATGAAACCATGACAAGACCATCTATGGTAATTCACAGCCTCAACTGTTTTTTTAGCAGATATCTAATATTTTGATGAAAACATCCTACCAGTCTCTTATCTGATATTGAGGATCCTTGCTGTCTACAAATCTGAGCTTGATGTATGGAAGTAATTCTGGTCATTGTCAATGCATGTCGATTAGTGTACACTAATATGCATATGTGGTAACTCTTAGATAGGGTGGTTCAACAAAATCACTCTGCATGTATGCACATCAGAAACAAAAAAAGATTCTTGAATCCATTTGTTTCATTCTATTATCACTTGTTTAGTTGTTTAATTGCCTAAAGTTCCAGTAGAACTCATCAATACTCACATATTCCACTCTTTAACAAGTATCATACCAAAAATGCACTACTTCTGTAACACCCCGTACTTAAGCGGGTATATATATAATAATATATATAGAAATATATAAAATAAATAAATAAGAGATGGATGGTTGGTTGTTGTCCTATAGAAAGGATCCTATGGGATTATGATCAAGGATTGATGAAAGTGATCTATAGGATGGCTTATGGGGCATAGGCTATTAAATGTGCATGAAAGAATAAATGCATGCATGGAGAAGGGTGGCATGTGGTTAGGGCTGCAATCGAGCCGAGTCGAGCCGAGTTTCTTGAGGCTCGAGCTCGGCTCGTTAAGCAATCGAGCTCGGTTTCGAGCCGAGCTTTGACCGAGTTCGAGCAGAGTACTCACGAGCTTAGCCTAATAATCACAAAACGCCCAAGCTCGAGCTCGGCTCGTTAAGCTATCGAGCTCGATTTCGAGCTCGGCTCGAGCTCGTCTCGAGTCGAGCTTTGACCGAGCTCGAGCCGAGTAGCTCGGATCGTTTGCAGCCCTACATGTGGTGACGTGGGACTTGGGATAAAAATCCCATATCGGAAATGAGAAGAGGAGGGTTTGAGTACATATTAGGATCCAAGTGATAAAAGATTACCTATAGGGTATACCCACCTTTTGATGGGGCCTGTGATAGGCGTGGCTAAAATTTTGTGTCCCTTCTTTTGCGTGCGCAGCTGAACCGGGTCCGGAGCACTACAATGTGTAACACCCCGTACTTAAGCATGTATATATAATATCATATTGGAATAATATAATATAATATAATATAATATTATATTATATTATATATATATATATATATATATATATATATATATATATATATATATATATATATATATATATAAGGAGATGGATGGTTGGTTGTTGTCCTAGAGAGGGATCCTATGGGATTATGATCAAGGATTGATGAAAGTGGCCGATAGGATGGCTTATGGGTCATAGGCATTAAATGATGGATTAAATGAATGAGAAAAGAGTGCATGCATGCAAGGGGTGACGTGGCTTGGCTTGGAATAAAAAGTCCCATATCGGAAATGGGTGTGTGAGTGTGTGTGTATATTAGGATCCATATGATAAAGGATCACCTAATGGATATACCCCCCTTGTGATGGTGCCTGTGGTGGGCGTGACGTGGCTAGAGTTTTGTGTTCGTTTTTTCGCGTGCGCGCACGTGTAGCCTCGTGCACAGCTGAGCCGGGCTTGGGGCACTACGAAATGGAATCAGAGCCAACTTTTAACACCGATTGTGGGTCAGAGTAGATGAGCGCCTGAGATGGAACTCAAAAGGACAGTATGCTGGTTGCGACCCGGGGCAGTACGCTGGTTGAATCAGGGTAGTCTACTCCACATCGGCTAGAAAGGAATCCTGGATCATGTTGCAAGTCCCGGGCTCAGCGAGGATCTGAGTTCTTAAGGAGGGGGGTGTGTAACACCCCGTACTTAAGCGTGTATATATAATATTATATTGGGATAATATATATATATATAATAAATAATAAGGCGATGGATGGTTGGTTGTTGTCCTATAGAGGGATCCTATGGGATTATGATCGAGGATTGATGAAAGTGGCCTATAGGATGGCTTATGGGTCATAGACATTAAATGAAGGATTAAATGAATAAGAAAAGAGTGCATGCATGCAAAGGGTGACGTGGCTTGGCTTGGGATAAAAAGTCCCATATCGGAAATGGGTGTATGACTGTGTATGTATATTAGGATCCATATGATAAAGGGTCACCTAATGGGTATACCCCCCTTTTGATGGTGCCTGTGGTGGGCGTGGCTAGAGTTTTGTGTCCATTCTTTCGCGTGCGCGCACGTGTAGCTGCGTGCGTAGCTGAGCCGGGCTCGGGGCGCTACAACTTCAAAAATCAAAATAAAAAAGAAGGAAAAGTATAAAGAAAATCAATGTGAAATATATAGGAAGACGACCCTTGCAATGACAGATATTTAGCATGCTCTATGTGCCATGACTCATGTAACTATGTAAGGCAGTGCATAAATATACAGAAAAGTGAATACGCCTTTGCAGTGTAAACTGCCTAGAAATTGCTGACTTAATACTGTAAATTTTAAGCAATCAAATTGATCTGTCCGACATAGGGTTATTATGTGAATGAAATAGCTTTAGCCCGGTATAGCGGATTATGGGATCAATGGGTAGAACTGAGCATGTGACGGATAAATAATCATCATGAAATCAATAGGTATATCTAGATAAAAGTGAAAACAAGTGCGATATAATTTTCTAAATTCCTGGGGTTTACGAATGGCATACTTCTGCCTGAATGTACTGAACTTCTTTGACACGAAATTCAGCAACCTCGCTCCTTTCTTCATTCTCTAGAATATCACGGACCTCACTGGCCCAAGTGTCTTTCAAGTTTGTATTACTAGTGACTGCAGTCAAGTCGATGTCTCCATCAGGTAAATATGTCTTCAAAGGAACAGATCCAAATGTGCAAACCTGAAAAACACAATAGTTATTATTTACAATATATTGTAACAAGTTTAGAATATTCACAAAAAATGTCTTTAGAAACAAAGAAAATAAGTACAGTCACATCTTCAACAACACAAAACTACAGCACTGTTATAATTGAATATTGCAAGTCATTAATAACATGATGGAAAAGCAAAAAACAAGTAATAAACTAACAGTACATAAAAACCTTCGTGGCTACCCAAATATTAATCCATATACCCACTACAATCAATCCATCCAAGTCTACTAGTGATCTTAAACTACTCATGTATATATATATAAAAGGAATGCTCAATTGCAAACCACCTAAGTCGTCGTTGGGAACAACGGCTTAGGTTATAATAACACTGAAGCCGTATGTTAACACTGGAGCGGTTGTCCTTCAGTGGTTTGCATGGTTTGCATACCTGTTTGCACGGGACCCGTTTGCAATGAAGCATTCCTATATATATATATATATATATATATACACACACACACACACACACACACACACACACACACACACATTAAGAATGTATAGCATAAGAGCAACAAACCAACAACAAATTTATAATTATCAAGTACAACAATTCGTTCTTTAATTCTAAGAACTCAAAACTTCCCTTCATTTACAACTGACCATTATTAAGAAATTAAACTTTCAACCATTTTTTACAACCACAACATCATCACAACTAACTTATTTGGTTCGATTGCAAATTTTGCTCGTATCCCAGCAACCATGTGTATCAAACACGAAGTAGTACTATCAGCATTAAACAGCTAAATTCTCCCCTCACTGCTCATGAGGAAGTCTGTGGAGAGGATGCATGGTCCTGGACAAATTTAGTCTCCGGGACTAGCAAGCAAATTTTGAACTAACTTAATAATGCAAATCAAACAATACAATCATACAAACCTTACCAGACAACAGCTTCTATGCAATAAAATAGTAGGGAACAATCAATTCATGACATTAAAAACATTCAACTATCTGATATAAACTAGTTGATACTTCCGTAGCAGATCTACATTCATGTGAATCAATAGTTTCTCTCAAGGTCAACTAGTTCATAATTTGGGTTGGAAGAAAATATCCTACACTAGAAATAATGTGGGGAATTCATGTAACTGTAGATACTTCAAATCAGCATTTTAGGATTAATGGGTGAGTGGCAACAGAAAACCTGCCGAGGTGCTGAAGGCTTTGACTTCTGCACAGGATTGATTGTAACTTTGTAAGAAAAAACAAACCAAAAAAAATGTAATTTTTCAGTACTTATTATTTGAAAGCAATGAATTATATCCAAGTGCATTTGTTTACAATTCCAGGTAGCTATCAACTACTGGTAGCACTGGTCCAATGGCTTTGCAAGTAGGCAATTATGCGAAATAGGTTAATATCCATGCAAAAATTTGCTATTTAACTATTCAAGAGTAATAAAGCTTAATGGCCAGTTGAATACAACAACAACAACAAAGCCTTTTTCCCAACTAGTTGGGGTCGGCTAACGGCCAGTTGAATCATCTCAAATATATGTTTTGTAACTGGAATTTACAATTAAGGACAATAGCCTAACGGGCTTATCTCAAAACATAGTGTTTCTACCAAAGCCCTTTACCCATGATAATGGGGCTCACATAACCTCCCTCTAATTCACTTTCTACCAGTAAACATCTGTAATGTTTTCTTTGTATCACATCCACCCCTCGATCACAATAAACATATCACATGACACCACATAAAAAAACTTTTATGGTTAAATAGTTTCTTATGTAATAAAATTCAGCTTCGCAGAAATTATTAAAATCTGATCTTAGACCAATAAACAAACAAGCATAATCACAATGTATAGGGATATTAATCTCTAAGATAATTTAGTCTGTTAATCCACTTAAATGGTCCTTAAAGCAAAGTCAATAAAATCAGCTAAAGCTTAATCATCACTACATAAGGAAAATCTAATCAAAATGTTTGCTAAACAAGTCATGTGACGCTTTGAGATGTCTGGCGGGGATGAGATAGTACAAAAAATAAATTTATATATTTTAGTCAACAACCTAGGGGATCAGTAAAATTATCCCAAGACACTTTGACAAATTTTATCACCATGCATTCACTATATGCAATATAAAGATTATTAAAATCCAAACAGGTGAAGTCCACTTATGTTGGGTACATGAAGCCAACCTATACTGAAACATCACATCCAATGCCCCAATAACCTTAGTGGTGGTTAGGTTGGTAAGTTTGTTGTAAAATGTATCCAATCTAGAAGATTACTATTTCAAAGAAGAAAAAAATTGAAAATAAGTTTTTAAAAAGTGGTTTGTTTGGATATAGTTTTAGGGTGCGTTTGGCCTAGCTTTTTTTAGCTTTAAAGCTACTTCAGAAGGAGAAGCTAGAAAGTACAGCTTTGAAATTAAAAGCTGAAGCTGTTTGGATAGTCAGTTTTTTTTTAAACTTTAAAGCTACTTTTAAGCTAGAAGTTGTTTGGGAATAGAGCATGAAGTGTCAAAATTTTTTTAATCATAATTTCTTCAAAATTATCCAATTACAAATCTGTAGAGCTAACTAATAGTTTTAGAAAGTGACTTATTGGTATGGGATAAAATCCTAGCATACAGTGCAAATGACAAAGTTTGATAATTTTCTTTTTATTTTTTACTCTATAATAAAAAAATGATCGTAATATTGAATACCTGAGATGTTGAATATCTCTCTGCCACCGAGCAACGGGGCAACAGGCCTTGTCGACCATGGAAGGGGAAGAAAAAAAATCCCCCAAATTCAAAAGAGAGAATTAAGGAGCAGAAATAAGACAAATAATCATCATATTCATATCAATCTGATTTCTATATTTGCCTCTTTCCCAACACCCCCCACAAATAACAAACAACAAAACATTTTTTTCCCTGACTAATTGAGATTGAGATGGATTACATAAATTCTGATTTTTTCATTCGGCTCCGTCTAGCGGAATTTCTTCTATAAAGATACAAACTCTAATATCTCGAATAACGTCCCAAATCCCATCTCACTTGATAATCTAAAATCATCAAATTTTTTTTTTAGAATTAATCCATTTCTCAAATCCTAACAATTTTAGCGGCTCTAACCACCGGATTCTCCCTCTGGATCCTCTCCCTCCCATCCTTCTTATAATCAAACCCACACACATGCCGGTCCGAATATCGGTGGTCCCCATAGAACAGATCCCCGCACTCGCACCTGAACGTCGTCAACCCCACCCTCTTCCCGCACTTCAAGCACCGATTCGCCGCTCTCTTTCCCGCCAAAACCACCATCTTCGCCACCTCCACGCCAGCAGGATCTTCCGATTCGGTTAAAATTCTTCAAAATACTTTTCATCTATGCAAAATACTTTTCATCTGTAGAGTCTAGAACTTGGACGACGGCGGCGAGGTTCGACGGCGGCGGCGGTGGTTCGACGGCGGCGTCAAGGTTCGGCGAGGGAATGGAGGAAGGGGAAGGGAAAGGGAAAGGGGAAGGGGAATTTTTTTGATCTTTGGTTTTGGGTAAAAAAAAGAAGAAAAGAAGCCAGAAGCCAGAAGTAGATCTGGAGGGCTTCTTTTGGAGCTCCTTTTCTTTAGTAAAAAAAAGCTACTTCTATTTTTTTGGGCTTTTCAAAATATGTGTTTGGCCCAGCTTCTCCTTCTAAAGGAGAAGCTAAGCTAATTTTAAGCTGGGTCAAACACTACCTTACTATAGTGTAGGATAGAGATGAGAGAGAAAGAAATTTAAAAAAGCAGTAAAAAAAATTGTAGCAGAGTATGTAGGGTTGTTTTATTGGATAATGTAAAAGGAGATGAGAGAGAAACAAATTTAAAACTCATGAATACTGCACTTCCATCAATTTCCTCTCATTTTGGCTTGAAAACAAAAGTCCCAAAAGGTGCTGCAGTATTCCTTCACCGAAACCAAATCAAAACAATTTTACTCCTAAACAAAGCTATGAACAGTGAATTCATTTCCAAACAGTGTTATTTCATCCAATCAATCCACCCCTTACTCCTGTAGTGGGGCTAGTTTCTACTTTCTTTAAAATGGTAAGGAGGTGTATCACATGTGCAATAGGCCCTAGTTCAATCATTCATCTTTATCTATACTATTATAATAAAAACAAGTCATGTCAAAGCAGCCTCAACCTCTGTTCAACCAATACTAGATGTCCGAAACCAACCTTCACTGAAAATAGAGACAAAAGAGACATTTGTTTCATTCAACCATACTCCCCCATTCTCCCATTTCAGTAGTAAAGATGAACATTTTTTCTACTTTACACACATATACGTGCAAATAAAATATTGTCCAACCAATCATCTTAACCAAATAGTAGATTATGTCAAGTCAACCTCACCCCAATTGTCAAAAAGGTAAAACATCATTAAATGTCTCGTTCAACCGTACTGTCATACTCCATACTCATACTCCTGAATAACTTCCTACTTCCTCAAAGCTACTCAAAAATATAAACACGTGCATCACACGTACAAATAGAATCAAACTCACCTGACAAGAGAAGCACTTAGTGATGAGCCTCTGCACGTAGTTCGCCACGGCATTCCTCCGCTGCTCCGACGGCGGGTTCGGCTGAATCCGCGCAATCAGCTCCGCCGTCCGGCGCTCCGCCAGGGCCCACCGCCCCCCGTCAAGGACACGCGTCACCCTCTCGACCTCGTCCGGCAAAAGCCCGTTCGGGTGGAGCCCACTCGGGTACTGTACATGATGATCGCCCATTAAAGGAGAGAAATTGGAAGCCCTAATTCATCCAAGCTCGAATTTTTTAGCGAAACCCTGAGGTTGGAACCATCAATTTTGGGGGAAAACCCTAAATTCGAATCGGAAGGTAAAACCCTAACCCTAATTTTGGGGGCGGTAAGTGGATCTCGAGATTGGAGGAGAGATAATGGGGGAAAAGGAATAAAAAATAAGGGAAATTTGAGGGGAAGAGAGAGAGAGTGAGGGGGTAAAAATGGAATTTTGGGAGGAGGGGGGGGGATCTGTAACGTTTTTGTGAGGAGAATGATGACGATGGTGCAGAATCATAACTAAAAATGGAAAAGTTTATCAGTAACCCTATTCTGAAAAGACACTTATTTTTGTACACTGGTAATAATTATTGAATTTGAGAATACGATGTAATTTCCTTGCGTTGTTGTGAGACTGAGACATGCACATGCTAAAAACTCTGCATGCACATTTAGAATGCAGAATATATACCTTCACAATAATCATCTATCTATGGCATTATAAGAACATCTGTAGTTCATTTAAGTTAAAAAATGGGTTTATGGATATTTTGAAATTAGCAAATAGCCGAAATATTATAGCTGTCTATACTCAAAAAATGTCTGTTTTTTTGGACGAAACGGAAGATAATATACCATTTGAAGATTTGTGTAATTTTTTTAAAATAATGTAAAGGATGGCAGATGATCTGCCATTATAAAAAAAAAATTTAAAAAAAAACGGCCGATCATTTTGCAATTTAAAAAATTACTCATACGACAAATTATATACCGTCTGACTATAAGACGCTATTCATCTTCCGATTTCTAAAATATGGATAAAGTCATTTCCGCTGCCAAATATAGTCGTCTCATGTTCATTCGAAACTCAAAAATGGATATATAGACAACGACTATAAATGGTTTTTTTTTTCAAATTATTCATTTTTTGAATATATAGCCAAACACTACAAATGCTCTAAGAAATACATTAAAAGTGATGGGTCTCATTTGTTGGGTTGCTGTTGAGAAATTGTACATTTTGCAATGATACAACACATTGACAACACTGTAAACTACTAGTTATTTTGTACAGTCTTGTATTTTATATGCAGCCTGGTTTAAACAAATGTAATTTTGAGATGCGAACCCAAGTGTGGGGGAAGTTATCATCTGCTACCCGAATATCATATTTAAAATTGATGTGCTACTGCTACTGCTACTAGTATTTCATGCTCATAAACCAAAGTATTTGTATGTTGTTTACTTGATATATATGTTTTATTTTAGCATTGGGATTGGGATTATTAAAGTTTGTTGTATACGTGCATGGTATTTTAAGTATGAAAGAAACAGAACAAACAGGAGTTGGACATAACTGCAATATTTAAAATACAGTTGAGTATAAAGAAAAGGAGATTTGGATTTTGGAAGTAGGGGTACTTAATTAATTTTCGGATTAGAAAAAAGGTTTATATTTGTTGGGAAGAATGAATCGGGGCCGTTGGATGTGATGCTAGGATTTCCTGCCTTATTTCCAGTGAGTAATAGTTTTTTGGAAATTGTAATGTAGAAAGCCGAGCCCAATCTATACTACTACTGAAAGGCGATAGGAATCAAGAATTCTGCCCTCTTTCAGTCCCTATACTAATCCTAGGTTTTTTGAAAATTTATGAAACTGCCATCACTTCTACTCCGCCCGATCCAGAATTAACGGTCCAGATCGTCTGCCGATTCGCATAGCGATATTCACACCCTCCCTTTTACAGTTGAGCTCTCTTTGCTGCTGGGTTTTGTCACTCTAATAAGTTAGGATTGTTAGGAGTGAATATATCACTTCATCCCCTTCCCCAAAATCGTTGTCCCTCTCTCGTTTCCTCTCATTCCGATTTTTCAATCAAACGGCCACTGGGTTAGCCTTGGCTTGGAGCTCCGGTGGCGCTCGATCTATCCTGAATCCTCCACCTATCCTAAACCATCGTCTAAAATAGCAAGGCTATAATTTTCCTCTTTTTCAATTTCATATGGGTTTAGGGTTTCGGTTCTCAAATTTGGGGTTTGGATTCACTCTTTTGTTGGGGCATCTCTTTGTGGGGGCATTAGTGGTTCGAATAATAGATGTATGAAGTAATTATTACTACATAAACTCAACAAATGTATTATATTGTTGTTCTTGGAATGAATGAATGAATCTGATGTGTTACACTTTCAGATGTTGCTCTTCCTATGGTTGAAATTGAGAACAAATGGTCTTTGATGCATACTTCGGAGGAAAGTTAAAAGACTAAACATATAAGTAAGTTGAATTTTTTTTTGACATAACTTGCTTTCTATTGTACAATCGTTACTAATTGATCTTTAACGTAAACACAATTTTTTTTGAATAGTTGGATCTCAAAGTGTAGAGATTTGGAGATAGGCATTTAATTCCAATGTCATGGAATTTTGGAAATTCCTTTTTTTATAGTATATAGCTTATATGATCGAGACTAAAGTTATTTTTAACAAAAAATGATAGTGGGAGAGAGTAAACAAAGAGGAAGAAGAAGCAGCATGGAAATAAGAGACCCAAGAAACAAAATGACGATGGAGGCTCTTGCATCAACAATGGCGAAGTTTCTTCTTTTGTATTTCTTCTTATATATCTTGGTATATTCTTCTATTTATTTATTTATTTTATTTTATTTTTTGACTGGTGTGCAATTTGCGAAGTTATGTTTGCAATGGCTTAAGTAGGTGGGAGATTGTATAACGACTTGCATACCCATGACTATGAAGAGTCTGTTCGAGTGTCAATTATCGAATCTTCAGGAGAAAGTCAAGGTAGCAATTTAAAAACTACCTAATATTTTAATTTTTCTTACCATGAGATATCCGTAAATGTAAACTAAACCTATATGGAATTTTTTTATAGATAAAAGAGGATTTAACCAATTTCTATTTTTTAAGTAACTGATTGAGGAGATTTACAATTGCAAGTTCTTATGCTTAATATTGTTTGGTGTCATAGGATTTAATATTGAACAAGATAATCGATGAGGAGGAGAAACTAATGTGCTGATAAATAAAAAGCTCAAAGAATGTGGATGATAGAATGCAGGTTTCTTTAAGCCCAATCTTCACCATTTTAAAAATAATTTGTAAATTATAATTGCTTTTGTATGTGGTTATACTACTATTAGCATTGGTATAGAATTTGAACGTATATTATCAACATATATACTTCCCATGGAGCGAGAAGACTCTGATTAAGAAAAGATGTGGTCACTTTGTTCTCTAATGACACTCACAATGAGAAATTATGTGCTTGACATAATTTAAGTTGGATTTTGCTCTCTATGATATGATAAGGGTCGGGGTGGAGGATGAAAGATCGGTTGTCATGGAATTCAATATATTGGAAGATTGGAGAGAAGGAGATTATATTTTAGATATGTTGGAAAAACAACATTTCTCTTTTCCAGTTTGTTCAGAAAATAACATTTCCTTTTTGTTTAAGTAGAGGATCCATCGGCGATTATGGATTGGTGTTTGCTACATATTTGTGGGTAGGGTACTTGGTGTTTTTTATTTTCTTTTTCATTTATGCATTTTGATTGTTGCATCATGTATATATTTAATTTTCTCAAAAGTAAATCAGAGAGGATCTTAATCTTTTACTCACAATAATTATAGGAATTTGTAGCTAGATAACTTAGATTGATACTTTTTCTTCTGAAGCAACCACGGCCGAGTACCAAAAGATAGACCACTTTTTCATATAAAAAACTTATTCATATAATATAACAAATAACTATGTTTGATATCAGTTTTTCATAACTGTTAGATGTCAATCCAATTAGTATTGTGAACTTGAGGAAGGAACCAAGAAGAAAAGGGTGATGATTGTGAAAGTTAAATAAGCTTTCTTTAGAGAAAAGTTAAATGGGCTCTGGGGGTGAACGTATGGGGTAAGCCAAATCCATGTATTGATGGTTGTCTTTTCCTTGGCTATAGAGTTGTTGTCCACGTTGTGTGGACACATCAATGCATCATTGCAGGTTGCAATAGTGGTTGCAGAAAAGTTTGAATATACATTCATCTTTTGTAAGTGCTTTTTCACGGTCACTTAATTATTGCCTGATTCAGGTTTTGGTTTTTTCTTATTCTTCTAAGTTATTATCATGTAGGGTTTCTATTTTTAATTTTTTTCAAATTGTGGGTTGATTCTATTAATGATTGATTTGAACCGGTAAATTTAATGGCTGGTGAAGCCCCGCATGAGATTCAAGACAAAAATACTCGCTCCCTTCTCCTCCCTCCACCTCCATGTACACGCTGGAGAGTCAAGCCACTGCCCATCGGTATGAAGTTGTCCCTCTAATCTATATAAGAACTGTATTTTTCGGAGGTTTGGTGAATTGAGGGATTTTATAGGCATTGTCATTTGTTTCACAGGGTTAACTTTATTGTTAGTAGAAGGAAAAAACTTAGGTAGTGTTCTTTTTCTCCTCTTATAAGAGATTTACCTCTTGTAAGAGGTGGTCCCCGTCTTACAAGAGTTTTTTTAGTGTTCTTTTTTTACCTCTTATAAAACATTTTTCTCAAAATATCTTATAAGTCTAAAAGACTTCTAGTAGCCTCTTTCAAATTCTTATAAGACTTCTATCACTTAAAAAGTCTATGTTACCCCAAAGTCTATATTATAATTATTACTAATTAAACTAGTTTATATATTAGTCTATAGTAGCCCGGAATATGCTATCATAGAAAAAGTGTAATCATATACATAGTTGACTATAATATGCTATCCTAGAAAAAGTGTTGGAATTCATTCTTCACAATCTCGAACAATTATGTTAGGGATGCTGTCGAAACACTGATTTATTTAAAGATATATATTGTAGAACCCCATATTTTCAAATATCATTTTTATTATTTGAAAATAAATTTAAATGATTTTTGGAGATTTAATTAATATTTTCTAAGAAATTTATCTTTTGTACACGTGCAAAACACGTGCAAATGACTTTTTAGAAGTTTGAAAAATTAAGATTTCTTTATAAAAAATCATTATTTATTATTTGAGATTTATGTAGTATTTTTCCAGATTTTTCTGAAATTAATTGATACTATTTGCAATTTTTGAGAAAAGAATGACTTATTTACAAAATTGACGTTTGTTCGGGTTTAAATGCAAAAGTGGCATTCTGGACGTTTAAGCAGTATTGGCTGAAGTTTGGACGTATATTTTCTATTAAATCCTAATTTAAATAATATTTGATGGAATTTCAAAACTAATCTATATATATGTAAGTTATATTTTGGGAAAGGATTATTTTGCAAATTGGGTGAAAACCCTAATATTATATCCGGCATATATAAGGGATTTCCTTTTCCCAGCCATCATTTTCAATATACAGATTCTTGGGATTTGTTTGAGGAACAAGAGAGGATTTTTGGATCTAGCAAGGAGAAAGCTTTTGTGAATTTTTCTTCAAATCAAGGTAAGTGGTTTTGTTTTGTTTTGCTTTGTTTTGTTGGCTTGTTTGATGAATGACGTAAGACCTTGTTACGCTTGTTTGTGACCATTATACTATTGTTTTGCTAGTCTCCTTGTATGTATGATATGGATCTTTTATTTGGATATGAATGACGAGAACACTTGTTGATAATTGGGATTATGTATGAGAAAATAATCAAGATTGTTGAGGAAATATTGAATCATTGGAATAGTATTATTGGAAAGCATGTTAAGAATTGATCAGGTTGTGATCGGGTGATTAACATCTAGATCTTATGACTTTTAAGTCAGAATTTGATTATGAGTTGAGGAAGAAATTTTGTTGAGAAACCCTAATGGAGGATTAGTGATTTAGATCTTGAGAAATTAAGATTTGAGGAATTGATTGACTGTGTAACGTATCCATGATGGGATTATTTGAGAGTTGTTTATTGCCTGGATACAAATTAATTTTTATGATCAATGAACTTCAGAAAACCCCAGTTTGATTTTTGTGTTCAGACCTGTTTTAGAAATCTGTAGCCGACAGTCGACTGGCCTATAGAGCAGCCGACTGGTACGAGCCTACTGTTGTACTTTCAGTCTTTGAGAATTGTTCGGGACAGTCGACTTAGACTGCTGTCAGTCGACTGGTCCGCTGTTTGTAACTTTGTTTAGTCCTTTCTGGACAGTCGACCTATGAACCTTTCAGTCGACTTAAATACTTAGATTATATTTTTGAGAATTATTGAGATTTGTTTCGGGGCAGTCGATCGATGACTTTCCCTAGTCGACTGATATTGTCATAGATTATTTTTGTGAAATTCAGGAGAATCGTCCTCTGGACAGTCGACTTACCTGAGCATGAGTCGACTGGCACTGAGGGATCTGTACGTTTGATTTGAGATCTTTGTTCAGTTTTTGATATTTGTTCAGTATTTGATTTTGAGATATTTGTTCAGTATTTGATTGTGAGATATTCTTTAAGAATATGATTTTGAGATATTCAGTTGAGCCACTCAGTTAGTGGGATTTTGTTCAGATATTTGTTTTTGAGTCTCTAGAGGTACGTGACCCTAGTATACCGGTGTTGAGATATTTGTTGAGTTATTTGTTGAGGCCCATTGAGGCGAATTTTCAGTTAATCATATTTTTAGTCCGGTAGGGTACACTACTCTAGGAGATTTTGTTCAGTAACCCAAATTAATAAGGACAGGCATTAGTAAAGTCATGACGAATGGGAACATGAGTTATGCACCTCAGTAAGGCTTTAGATGTGAGACTCAATCTTCTGATTTATCCAAGTAGTTAACTTGAGATGTGGGAGTTATCTCCTGAATTATCCAGGTAGTTAACCTGAGATGTGAGGTATATCTCCTGAATTATCCAAGCAATTATCTTGAGATGTGGGATTGAACTCCTGAATTATCAAGGTCGAGGCGACGCTTTTGTGGTATTCTTGTGATGATGAGACTGTGTTTAGATGTGGGAAGATCTCCTGAATTATTCAGGGAAATACCTGAGATGTGGGATCTATCTCCTGAATGATCAAGCATGGGAAAATTATCATAGTTTATCTTCATCTCTTAGTAGTCATCGTTGTCAGCATTCGGTCATCATGTTTTCTTGACTCACTTTTCTGCATTTGGATTTCCTGCTTTCCCACACTTGACTTTTGGTTTTGGATATCACTTGTTGTTACATTTCTTGCTATTTCACACTTTACATCTTTGGTTACTTTTAGTTGGATACTATGTTATAAGTTCATTTATATTTGCTATTTGATTTTTATGCCACTCACACCATTTATGGCTGACCCATTTAGTTTGGGGGTTAGGGTTCAACTCTAGCTTCACTTGTTGCAGGTTATTGCCTAGAGTTGGAGAATGGATGCTTGAGTTAGTAGCTTTTGGATAAATGGATTATTAAGTGTTCAGTGTTGAGTTGTAAAAACTTGTTGAGTTTGGTTGTTTATGTTAATACTGATTTGGGGAAATTAGGGTTAGGGTTAATCTCTAGCCGCTTAAGATATTATACCCTGCTTATCAGTATTGGAATATCACAGAGCACTATCTCTAGACCAGCTTATAAAGAGATTAGACTGGGTTTAGGGTACTGGGCTTTTAGCCCACTCAACCCGTTCCAATAATTAATACATAACACGGGTAAACCCGTGTTGCCCCATAGAATAATATACACAATATTATCCTATTATATTGAGAATATACATATACATCCAACAATCTCCTCCTATATTCTCAATATATTAGGCTAAGCAATGTTATAATATTGGATCACAAAAATTCAAACATTATTGAATCATAAAAACCATGGATCATAAACTAAATTAATTATAACTTGAATAGTTCAAATATGACTAAACCAAAATAATCAAATAGTTTTAAACCATAAATGAATAGTTCACAAAGACTAAACCAACTAGAGGAACATGTCATAGTTTCAAAATCAACCAAAGCAAATAAACTTCAAGAATAAAATATGAGTTTTAAGCTCATGAACACAAGAGTCTTAAACTCAACAGAAGTTTTATCAAGCAAGTGACAAAGTTATTCCTCAGAGAAATAAACCAAAACTATATCCTTGCAAACTGCTTTATGTTTACTCCTCCATTTTGAGCAAATCATTATTTTGAAATCTATGTTAACAAATTCAACTCCTCCATCTTTGCTAGCTTATTGAAAACAAGAATATCAAGAGACACATCTCTAAGAATTCTAGCAAATTTCATAAAGTATCTGGTTCTACTAAAGAACTTAGTACAATTCAACGATAGCTTAGCAAAATGTAACGCAAGCATCACAATCAAGTTTCTTTAATAAAATAAAGAACAAGAACTATTATAGTTTCCACACAAGAACTATACTATGTTTCATATTGGAATGATAGAACAGTCAAATCAGTTATGGTTAATTCTGAATCATCAAAATTGGAATGAAACATGAATCCATAAAAGAGTTATATCATCAGAATTGGAATGATATAACAACCATTCTAAACATCGGAAACACATCGACAAGTTTTCATGCTTTCTTTTGGAATAATGAGATGATTCTAAGTAAATTCTAAAAATATATAGCATCATCAAAATTGGAATGAAATTATATATTAACAGAATTTACATAGAACTTTTCAAATTATCTAAAGCATGTCAACTGCCTAAAATTGATGCTTCAGTTTGAACTTCTCTATGGCTCCAATTGGATTCTAAATTTCAAAACAACATGGATGCTAAAGCTTTTGACTCAATAGCTTTTAACTCTATTTCCCCTACAGTTTTGATAATTAGATCACTTTCAAGTCTCTTAACAAGAGCATTGGCCATACTTGTCACAATTGCACTTTATCTATGAGAAAGTTCAACTAGGCTTCTTTCAACCTTAATATACTCCTCTTACTATTATAGAGTGAGTTATGAGCTACAGTGCATTATAGCTTGATAGTCGCATAACAGAATAGAGAGTTTACATTAAACTTCTCAAATGGATGATTAGCAATAAGTCATTCAATCCACTCAGCCTCTTCCCCTGCAGAGGATAACACATAGAGGTCTGATTTCTTGGATGAGAACGCAACACTTGTTTGCCTATTAATCTCCATAATTTTTCTGCTCCTCCTAGTGTGAACACATATCCACTAGTTGTCGACTTTCACTAAACTTTGAGTAGCACAAAGCAAACTCTTGAGTACCACTCAGGTATCTCATTAGCCTGTTAAGGGCATTCAAATGTGTATGGGATTATTAATGAGTCTGCAGATCATACCTACCTCAAAGGCTATGTCTTTTCAACATGTCTCATAGTTGCACCATCATTAGGTGTCAACCCTTTTATCATAATCATAAGGTGTTTCAAAACACACTTTCAATCACTATATCCCCACTTTTGAAACACATTATTGATTTATCGAGTTTGACTAAGGGTTATCCCTTGCCAACCAAAACTCACCCTTATACGTAATATGGTGACCACAATACTTAGGTGTTTCAAGCTAAATTTATTTGGATAGCACAATTTAACTCCATTTATAATAGAGATGTCACTTCCAATCAAAAATCATGTCAATAAAACCAAGTAAATAATAGCCATTATATTTGACACACCACAAAGTTAAAGGCACTGATCTGAATTACTTGATTCATATACTAGGCTCTTTGAGAAATTTGTCAAATTATTTATACAATAGCTATATTACATGTTTCAAAGCATACAATGATTTTACTAAATTGTAAATCTTGTTCACTAAACATATTAGTCCAAAACTTTCCAGTACAAAACTGTTCAGTACAAAATATCAAGTACAGAACTTTTTAAATATTCTTTATGAATGACAAAATTTTCAATAGATGTAAGGGTAAGAAGAATACTTATTGTAGCAATATGACAAGCATGTGAGTAGACATCAAATAAATCTACCCCATTTTTTCAGTCAATCTGTTAGCTGCTAAAAAGCATTAAGATTGCTACTGAACAATCAAAATTAAGTTTCTTCTACAAAATCCCACTTACTATAGTTTTAGCCTCTTTTGGCAGATCAACTAAATTGAAGTATTATTGTATGACACAAAATCATCTCATTGTCCACTAAAGACTCTTCTTAGTTCATTTGTCATTCAGGTTTTCAAGTGTCAGTAAGGCTGGTTCTTGATTCCAACTGTGAATCATTGAACGTGTCTGTAGGACTAGATTATTTCATACATTTATCTTTGATGAACACATCCTCAAAGAACTCTGTAAGTCAAGATTCTTCTAACACGAATTAGATAGATCCAACATCTGTCCACCGAACTACATTCTGCACTTTCTAAATGCACACAAATATTTGTTGTAGGTCCTACTTTAGGCCTTTTAGAGTCATGTACTCGAACAGATGTATCACAACACAAAATTTTCACTTTAACAAAATTATTTGTGTTTTCATGTCATGACTACAAGGTGTATTCAATTTAAAGTGTAGTAACACATTAGAGATATGATTAACAATACAACATCACTCATTATTACACAAGACAAACAACAGTCAATGATATAGAATTCAACATTTCACTAAGAGTTTGATTCTAACTTTTATCAATACTGTTTGATTGTTGTAAGTAGAGTGCAGTGGAGATTATGCCCAATGCAAACTTCTCTAAAGTTGTTAAACATATTCACCACCTCCATCAACACCGAACCCTTGATTTTTAGCATTTAACTAGATTTTAATTTATCACAATAACGAGTGTTACAGCCTCCATATGTGTATGACAAACATTCAATAATCATCTACATAGGTGATTAAATACTTCTGACCAACAATCGTCTCATATAGTCACAAAGCTACTGAGATCACAAATATCTGACCAACAATCGTCTCATATAGTCACAAAGCTACTGAGATCACAAATATCAGAATGTATTGACTCAAGAAGTTGTGTGCTCCTAGAGACCATACTAAAGATTTTCTAGTAATCATAATCTGAGCACAACTTTTATATTTGTCATATTTAATGAAGTGTCATTTGGCAAAGTTATGAGTTTTAACAAGAACAAACAAATTAATATATAGTTCGCAGTGATTCTAAATTTCAAAACAACTTGGATATTAAAGCTTTTGACTCAATAGCTTTTAACTCCGTTTCCCCACAGTTTTGATAATTAGATCACATTTCCTCACAGACAATTGAATATATATTTCTCAAATCCTAGCCAATTATGCTAGGTTCAAGAACATAATTAGAACTATTATTTTTAATTGTTTCATTTGTTAAACTCAACTTATACATGCGATTGACAATGTATGCACCTTATAAGAGCTAATACAAGATTACTCTATCACAAAAATTGTTTGCTTTCTCTAGTGATTCTAACAATGTCCACTTGCTCAAACACATTGAGCTATATTTTCCTTTATTCGTTCTTCATCATCTTCGAAACACTAAACAAGATAATGATCAATATTTTATAATACAATTTTGCACACACAGTACAGCGAACGAGAAAGAACAAAACGTAACTAATGGAGTCATATGCTGCATTGCAAAATGCTCTTATCTAAGTTACGGACATTTGTTACAGATCTTATGCATCATTTATTGATTTTAATAAGAGAAGCAAATATATAATCTCACACAAACTGCAGACAATGGATTTGTCAAAATATCTATACACATAGTATGATAAAGCACTTAACAACCCTAAACATGCTAGTTTTAAAGCGAGAATAATTATGATCTAAAACTCTCAATCATATGATCAAACGCACAAAACGTTAACACATTCATCACATGAAAAATACTAAGAAAATTAGAGTAGATCATACCGACACTTCAAGTTAGAAGTGTTTTTCCAAAATCGATGGAGAAGCCTGCGTGGTGCAGACTTATTCAACCGTGATGCATATCTATCGTCTCCAACATACACAATTTGTAGGTAACATTAAAGTTCCTACATTCATCAAATTGTTAAATATTAGCTAATTAAACAAATTATTAGCACTATCTAATTCTAGCAACAGTTTAATTGGAGATCCGAATTTTATAGTCAACATACAGTTTAACTTTTTTTTTTTTTTTAAATATTGGTTCTAGCACATAGCCAAAACAATTGTTTAACTTGTATTTAATTAACAAATAATTAATACAGTCTTGAACTTAACCACTTAGCAAAATATTTAACAGAAATTTAAAACGAGGAAAGTAAAGAACTTATCTTTCACTGTCTCTTCCCCTTCAATTGATTAAGATCAAATCTGTTTCGAAACACATCCGATCTATCCAACAACATCACCCCCACACACACAACAGATCTGAACCAAGATGGCAGTGGAGCGATCTGCTCCTATCGCTGAACACGAAACACCGAAGTCCTCCACTACAAAAATCGGACTTTGGATCTCGGCTACCACACCCATTCTCTGGAGAGAGAAAGAGCTGGGGTCGGTGCAGCGGTTGGGGTCGGGATAGCGGCTGGAGGTGGCGGCGGAGCCAGCGACTCCGGCTATGGCTGCGGCGGCGCCAGGTGGTTGTTGTGGGTTGCGACGACTCCGTCTACGGCTGCGGGGCAGCAGACGTCAGGGGCGGCGACGTCAGGTCTCGCTTGATCGGAGAAGGAAAGGGCGAGAAATTTCGAATCCCGTTGGATCTCAGGTCGATTGCGTCGACTGTGGTCGACATCGCGCGACGCGTCGACAGTGGAGGAGGCGTCTGGCGGCGATCGATTTCGACGGTGGGATATCGACGGTCAACGACGGCGACTCCGAGGGCTTCAACAGGATTCGACGGTGATCCAACAAAACTCCAATTTCACTCTTAATTTAATCTCTCAAATTGATTTGTAATATCTTAAGATTGTTAATACTGATTTGGGGAAATTAGGGTTAGGGTTAATCTCTAGCCGCTTAAGATATTATACCCTGCTTATCAGTATTGGAATATCACAGAGCACTATCTCTAGACCAGCTTATAAAGAGATTAGACTGGGTTTAGGGTACTGGGCTTTTAGCCCACTCAACCCGTTCCAATAATTAATACATAACACGGGTAAACCCGTGTTGCCCCATAGAATAATATACACAATATTATCCTATTATATTGAGAATATACATATACATCCAACAGTTTAGTCTTCCGCTGTGATATGTAAAGATTTGTTGTAATAAATGTTGAAAATTCTAGTGGTGTTTGGTTGTGTTTATTGTTATATTGAAGTGGATCACTGGGAATGTGCCATGTATTTTCTAAGCTCTCATATTAGAAATTCGGGGCGCTACATATATATTTACGTCAAGTAAGTACATTACTTGAGTTGTGGCTAGTTGATTTGTTCTGTTGTTATGCCACCATGTCCAAATCATGCAGTCGGTCAGGTTTTTTTTTTTTTTTTTAATTTTTTTTAAAATTTATTTACAGCTAAGGGAAAATTTATATTAGCCCATTGACCTTAAATTTTTTTAATCCAACTTCTTTGAAACAAATTATTATTATTTATATTTATACATACTACTTTTCATACTAATTAAAAGTTTATAGTAGCCCGGAATTATAATTGATGATTTACACTGATTTGTGAATTTAACTTGCCATTAAACTAGTTTATATATTAGTAATTTGAACTTATCTTTTCTTGTCCTTCATCTCACTATTTTTATACTTTGGGGTAATATAGGCTCTTGTAAGAGGTGAAAAAAGAACAGAAATCTTTTATAAGAGGTTCTTATAAGAGGTTATTTTTATATAAAAAGAACACCTCAAAAAGAGGCTCTTACAAGAGGCTCTTACTGTAAATCTCTTATAAGAGGTAACCTCTTATAAGATGAAAAAAAAAGAACAGTACCTTAGGTTTCAAGTGGTGCTTTAGTTGGGGAACAATTAGTAATGTTTCTATAAGAAAGTTTATAAATTTATTGTCTGTCTTTATAAAAATTGTTTCTTTTTCTCTCCTACTCATGCTATAATAAATGCATGTCATGTATATATAAATATCTACTGTTTATTCTTGGTTAGGTGCTAATTTTAACTTTTCCTTAAAAAGGAGTTGTTCTTTTTCTCTGATATTCATTAACACATAGATTGTAGTAGCTCTTTTAAAGATCAACTGTTCTTGAAACATAAAACTTGCCTAGATATTACAATAGATTGCTTTCCTAGATTCACTATAAGAGGTCTTTTTTTTATGCAGGAAGGAAGCAGGCTTCTTTTTTTTCTTCGTTTGTGCCTTTTTAGTTTTTTTTTTTTTTTTTTTTTTTGACAATTTCATAACATGAATTTCACAAGATTTATTAATTGTTTTTAACTAATGATCTTGCAATGTATAATTCACATAAAAATTGTTGTTTTATTGATAAAAGATTCCTGCCCTAAAGGTATCAGTTTTATTTTACAGTTCTTCATCATACCAAATATTCTTGTATGTGTTCACATGCCGATACCATTCATACAGTCATAATAATTAGAATAATTTCTCATAGAATTGCAAATATGGATGTATGCAAAAATTGTGCATTTCATTACGAATTAAAGAATTAACTAGAAGCCTCACATATGAATTTACTATTTGTTTACCTATTCTCCATAGATCAAGAACTATGTTCGCGTAATTACTTTCTCTGCAAAATTGCTATAATACTTTATATATAATTACATTCTGCATGATTAAATTTGTTCACTACATTCATATATATTTCAAATAGTTTATTTAAAAATAAAATAACCTCATTAAATAAACAAACATTAATAATTATGAGTTCCAGTAATTCAATACAGCGTATACATTCTATTTAATTTTTCATATTATTGCTCTTGAAGATATAGATTTCCAATGTCATTACACATTTCTTTCTTCCTGCACTTTTAAATTTGCTTTACATTAACGTTTGCTTCTTACAATAAGTTTAAGTTTATAAGAATTGTGTTTTTCATTGATATTTTTGTTTGAATTCTCTTTGTAGGGTTGGATCTTCTAATAGCACTCAACGTATTATTCAGGAAATTAACCAATTTAGCTAGGTATACAATTATGTGTTTCACTGATACATTGTTATAGACATCTAAATTCTTATATCCCTCACTATACTTGAATTGAAATTTTATGTTATTATTTATCATTAGCCGCCAATTAAATTTGAAATTTAAAGAAGGCTTACGTATTATAAAGGTTATATGCATGGACTGAAAGATGTTCGAATTAGTCCATGTTGGAATGTTATCATGTAACTTAAACACACTATAGTTGAAATATTTCTTCAATATTTATTTTCCCTGTCCAGGTATACCTTTGGTTCTTTTAGAGCACAAAATTTTTTATTCTGATTACATGTTATACATCTTAATAACTTATATTTGATATTGCACAATCATGACAATGTGCTGAACAATTATACATTTTATGCACAGATAGCATGAACGATTTTTACTGGAATATTATTACGAAGAATGCAAATTATTCTGAAATATAAATTTAATAAAGTAGGATTATCAATACTATTACTCTACAAGGAATCATTTATCAAATATCTATTCTCTCATTTTGATTATATATTTATCATCCCATTACCAATAACTGTGTTCTGCATTTCCTTAACAAGCATTGCACTCTTTTATAATCAATCTTTGGGTATTCAAGATGTAAATGCTATGAATGTATGATCGGATTCCTTATTTAATTACAGTGTCTTTAATGTATATATATTTTCAGGAGAAGTTTCTATGTTTTATATTGTTTTCTAACTACTTGTGCAAACCTCGGATCTTTACCCAATGAGAGCTGCTAACATTATGGATTCTTAGCTTTGTTCTAAATTTAGTTACATTATAGTGTTTACAATTTATTTTAATTTCTCATGATTGTTTGCTTATTATTTTTAATTTAAACAAAGTTATCCCTAATCATGAAATGCATGAATTTAGGTTCAAAACTGAACACCCTACATTTTTCTGCTGATATGTAGTCATTCGTCTCCTCTTGATTTTCTTCGCAAAGCTTACGTCACGATGATAGTGACGCAAGGTTAAGGCAGTCTCTTAATGTTTTTTGTTGTTTTGAAGACTGCAACCAAAAAACTGTCATTTTACATAATTTAGATTTTGTGGCTTCACATACTTTTGTTTAATATTATGTAATCAATGCCAAACTTCTATCTATACGCTACTTATGTTTCTCTAGAACAAATTATTGTTCATCAGTTATATGTACAATACAAATCAACCCACTTTTGTGAGAGCACCCATGCACAAAGTAGTTGCTTATTGCGCGAAAGTAGTATCCAAATAGTCTTCGTTGATAATCCCATATGTGTTGTCGTGTTGAGAAACTGACCAGGTTCAAATGGATGTGCATTTTTTCTCCTCTTGCCTTCTAATTATATAATGTAGGGATTTTCTCAAGATAGTACGCTTTGTTTTCCCTCCCTCATTGTTGTTTCAGTATTTGTATGTAGTGACACATATATGAAACAACTGCATTCTTGTGATTAATAAAGAGAAGAATATGTATTGCTGTCATTCAAGGATTGAAGCAATTGGTAGCAAACATGAAGATCAGCTGCACTTTACACCCAAACTGCAAGTACATACGGACCCAACATCAATTAGATTCACTTTATAGTAAACAAAACTTGCCTTCCAACTCTTTAATATTCTCAGTCTTAAATTCTTACCACTCCAAAATAACTTCAATGTTAGCTTTGCATACAAACACAATATTATACCTTACACAATCACTTCTTCAGTAACTTTTCTTTCTCTGCCTATTGTTTGTAGTATACATTATGTGCATCACAAAGTTCTTAGAAGACAATGCTATTTAGCTATGCATCATGGATGATGTAGTATATTGGTTACTCCCTGCCATACAACAAGCTTATGATTCTGGAAACTCTTTATTTAGATGTAATCTTTTTTGGCGATGTACATCATATCTAAAACCTAACCCTACACAACTCATTTTGCTTGGATCTTCGAATATTCTACTATTTTGTGCTTATACATTTTTCACAACTACTATATATTTGCTACAACTGCTATAAAATATTCGAAGACATGACAAATATACTTATTATGAAAGTTCTTTTTTATAATTCACTTGATTTGTACGATTTCTTTTACCAAAAAGTTTGGAAAACAAATAAATTATGCTTTAAATAGTTAACTTATTGAATCCGTTATACTTAAGAATTATATGTCTAGAGTTTGTGGTTTTTCATAAATCAAGATTCATATAATGGGTTAATCATTTAGTAACAGAGTTAGCTTTTCATTGTTTAGTAACAAAGATAGCTGTTGAGGTAATCTAAATGCACTGTATCAGTTTATAGTTGATGGAAACATTCTTCGTTTTTTGTGTGCTTGGGAGGTGAATTCATATAATCATTCGTCATATGAACTCTACTCCATTCAATCATTCGATTAGGTAATGTTCCCATTTATCTATTTTCTAGAGAGCTAATTCTTTTGACTATAATATGATATTTCAATATTTTGTTGTTCGTTAGAATGAGTGTAGTAGACTTGACATGTTAGATATTTACTTAAATTATTTATAGGTACAATGATAGGATGATTGCCGTATTCCATTTGGGCTTTCTTTTCCATACTATTTTAGATATATTTCCCTAAACATATGTGTGATTTCTTTTTGATAATTTCAGTCAAGCTCCCAAGTTCGCCTTAAGCTCAAACAAACAAACACAACCAACACACGAACACACCTACACAGAAGATTTCGAGTTATCTTGTTGTTCATGGACTTCAATTCTAAGTGCAATTCAACTTTTATACAATTATTTTTTCTTCTTTCTTCGTCGGGTAAACCAACTGTTCTGATCATTGTCCAATGTCCGTGCCCGCGCATGCGCAGGGTCACTTGCTAGTTAAGGTAATGGCATGAATTTTGGCCCAAACTGAAGACCTAGTCCATTTCAAGTATATTAGTTATTGATATGGCTAAAAATGGGGTTAAATCGGAACCGTCCAGATTGGGCACGAATCTTGAAGCTCGGGGGTAAAAAGGTAATTTCACATACAGATGGATCCAAAACGGGTATTGGGTCTCCTGCTCACAGAACCAACAACCCGCGAACGGATCCACCTTAACTGGGTACGGGTCCCGACCCGATACAAACCCAGATCACCAAGAGGAGAATCAGGGCCATTGATTTGACTAAATCAATTCAACAGGCCTGATTTGCTCCCACCGGGAATCAGGGGCTAATTTCCCAAAACAGAATAGGAGGATTTCCCTCCTGGCTGTTACGCGGGAAATCAGGCCCCTAACCGCTCCAATGGCGACTATAAATACCTCCCTCCTACCTCTGTTACAGGTTAATCACTTTTTCACCACTTTAAGCTCTTTTTTAATCTCTTCTGATTACTGACAAGAGCGTCGGAGGGTGCGTCGCCGGAATCAACCCCGGTGTCTCGCACTTCCTTGCAGGTTGCGCTAGGAGCAAGAAGGTTTGAGTCAACTGTTCAGGTTTTTCTCGGACTCATAAATTCTATCTGTTTACCCCCACACCGAAATCAGCGGTAACAGATTGGCGCCGTCTGTGGGAAACGACCGCACGAACAGCCTCAGCCCTTTCCTTGTTGCCCTCTGCAACCATGCCTCCAAAGAAGGTCAGATCTAGAGGGTCAAGCCGGGTGGCCAATCCCGCCGACCCTACGGAGGAAGCCCCTTTCAATCCTATTCCTCAGTCCGATCTTCCTCCGCCGGCCCAGCAGGGCCAACCTCCTCTTCCCAGGCAGCAACCCAACAATGGTCCTTCCGGCCATAACGGTCGGAAGCAGAAGCAGCCCCTCAACCCGGACCATGTCTCGGTCCATAATGGGTCCTCGGACTCAATGGCTTCTCATCACCCCGACCTCCGCCACACGATGCTGAACCGCCAGAAAGACGAGGACCTTCGCACTCACCTTGATGAGAGGCGGGCCCGAGAGGGAGCCTCCCGCCAGCATCATGGTGAGCGCTCGCCTCACCGCCGAGACGGCAGGCGGTCTCCGGACCGAAGGGGCCGAGCGGCTTCGCTGATGAACACAATATTATTCACATTTTAGAGCAATAACTTTAGTGCAATTAGACATTTAAAAGCTCTATATGTGGTATTTAACTCTTATTTTCTCTTTTCCATAGGAAACAGTCTATAACAGCAAAACGAAGCAAATTCAGGATTGCAAGGATGAAACACAGGAAACTGCAGGAGATCAGTCGACTGATCATGCTTACAGGCGACTGGACAGGAAATCAAGTTTACACACCAAGTCGACTGGGCTGATGAATCATGAAAATACTAAAGTCTCGACACAGTCGAATTACATCCAGAGGCAGTCGACTGGTCTGCGGCGGAGTAAACAGATAAGATATTCGAAGATTCATCCAAATCTAATTTCAAATCTATCTGAATCCAGATTTATGCAAATCAAATCTAGAGACTGGGGATTTCCAAGAGCACGTGGTTAACAGATAAGGAAGGAAAGAAGAAAAGAGAAAGATATAAATCACCAAATCAAATAAAGAAGGACTTTCCTGAAAAAGGGCAAAACCCTAATTCTTCAGCCGCGCTCTATAAATATCAGTCAAGAGATATCGCAGGCCCGCTCGCTCGACTCTCGTCATCTCCCCATCATCCACCACCGAATCACAGAGTTGCAAACCATCAAGTCAAATCAACAAGAGGCATCATTCTATCAGCATCGAAGAAGGAGAGAGAAGATCCAGTATTCGAAGGCAGTCGACTATGTGACAGCCAGTCGACCTTATTGCCGGACTCCATTAGTTTATTTCTCTTCTCTTTAGTCTTTAATGTTGATCATGTATTCGAATTTGTTGATTAATAAAACTATTATTATGTGGAACTAAATTTCATAGTTGGGTAGATTGAAGCCGTAATTATGTAGTGCTATGTTCTCCTGAATTCTTCTATTTTACTTATTGATTGAATCTGATTGAATTGCCATAGGTTTGTGATAACCAAACTTGTTCTCGAAGCCTGAGAGCAGTCGACTGAGGTGAGAGCCAGTCGACTGACAAACAGAGCTTGAGAATATCAAGTTTGTGTTACCATTCATCTGAATCTGTTATAAGAGCATATTGAGACGACCCGTATCTCGTGCCCGTAATTGTAACAAAGGAATCTTTAGGGGTTCCTGGTTCAATCAACTTAAGGGATCTAGATCTGATACCAATTTCTAGAGCCTTGAGTGTTTGTTCGTTTCCACTGATCTTATGTTTTCCTTAAATACAACTTAGTAGATACCATGCTAAGGACTTAATGAAAGAAACAAATTAGAGTAGATACCATGCCTAATTCTTGGCCTAGGGAAACAGTACTTTAAGGAGTAGATACCATGCCCTTAAAGTGAACAAACATAAGTAATAAAAAGAAATTCAGAAGGTGACTTAGCATTACTAACTATAGGTGGAGATCTAAACCCAACTACTTCATAAATATTTGTGATTCAACATTCCTTAATTTAGTTTTAATCTTTTTATTTCTTTTAGACTTCCAAACAACTCTTTATGATTTTTATTCTTTTTATTGATTAGTAAGTTAAAGTCTACAATCTCTGTGGGATCGACTCTTGCTATTGCTACGCTTTTCTAACGATTCGTGCACTTGCGAGGTTTATAATTTGTGTCTAGTTTTATCTATATATTCAGGTACCTAGATTAGCACAACAAGTTTTTGGCGCCGTTGCCGGGGATTGTCTAGTATTTTAACTTACAGATCAGTAGGAAGTTTTTATTTTCTTTCTTTTAGTTTATTAATAAGTTTTTCTTTTAGGTTACAGGATTTTGGTGGATGCACGGAAGGAGATCACTTCGTCCAGAGCTACTACCAATTGACGCAGAAACAGAACGCACCTTGCACAGGTTAGGTCGACTGATTGCGACCAACCAGTCGACTGCTGCACGAACCCAGTCGACTGCTCAGAGACCCCAGTCACAAGAAATCATGGCAGAAGAAACACTCAATCGCATACCAATGCAGGATAAATTTACGCCTAAGAACATTGAACAACCCTCCTGCATTGCGTATCAACCAAATGTCACAGGGAACATGCATCTATCTCCTCAGTTACTTAGTATGGTTCCCCGTTTCAGTGGCAGACCTGATGAAGAGCCTCATCTTCATTTACAAGATTTTTTCGATCTTTGCAGGACACAAAGCGTCCAAGGGCTTACCCCTGAACAAATCAGGTTAATATTGTTTCCTTTTTCCTTAAAACTTAACGCTAAACTATGGTATAATTCTTTAGAACCAGGATCAATAAACTCATGGGAGCAATTGGCGACAAAGTTCTTAAAAGAATTCTTTCCAGCCCAAAAGACCAAACAACTAAAAAGGGAGATTCAACTCTTCCAACAAAAGGATGGAGACTTATTTTTCGAAGCCTGGAAGGATTTCAAGAACAAACTTCTCAAGTGTCCAACACACAACATGCCTAAAGACGATCAGGTACAAGCTTTTTATGAAGGTTTAAAAGATACTAATAAGGCAATTGTGGATTCAGCTTGCAACGGGATCTTGATGAGGAAAAGCGGCGAAGAGGCTATAGAACTATTTGAAGAACTCAGCGAGAATTCACAACAATTCTCAACAAGGAGGGGCCCTTCGAAAAAACAGGGAGTTTATGAAATTTCTAGTAGCAATAACATTCAATTGGAAATGGTAAACATGAATAAGAAAATTGATATGTTTGTTAATGCAATGTCTATGATGGGTGGAGTTAAAAATCAAACAAATGAAATTTGTGCAATTTGTTCTCATGTAGATCATACCACTGATACTTGTCCTATGTCTTCTTTCACATATCAGGAGCATGCAAACTATGTAGGTCGAGGAGTTTTTCCACCAAAGAACAACCCATTCTCGAACACATACAACCCAGGGTGGAGGAACCATCCAAACTTCTCATGGAGCAATAATCAGAATAATCAAGGGACTCAATTCACACAAGGACATACACGGAACTTCCAAATGGGAAGTGGGATGGATAGGCCAGTACAAGAACAGAAGAAGTTGGGTTTTGAATCCACCGTTCTTCAATTGCTCCAACAACAACATCAAACAAGCAACCAACAAGGGCAAGCAATTCAGAAGTTGGAAACACAAATTGGCCAAATTGCTAAAGAATTAAGCGAGCGAAAGGCAGGGGAACTTCCATCATAAACTATATCAAACCCTGGAGGCCAAGAACAGCTCAAGGCAGTCACAACATTAAGAAGTGGTAAGATAATTGACAACAAAGTTGGAACACACACCGAAGAAAAAGAGGAACAACCATCAAAAATTGTGGGGTCCAACAAGGTAAGTGAAAAAGAAAGAACAGTTTTGCCACCATTCCCTCAAAGGTTAGTCAAACAAAAGAAAGATCAACACTTATTTGACATCTTTGAAACTCTCAGAAAGGTAGAAATTAATATCCCCCTACTTGATGCTATTAAACAAATTCCTTCGTATGCTAAATTTTTGAAAGAATGTTGTACTCACAAAAGAACATTTCAGGTTAGGGAGGATGTGGCCTTGACAGAAGAAGTAAGCGCTGTCTTACTAAGAAAACTGCCCCCCAAATTACAAGACCCAGGTAGTTTTACTATTCTTTGTAGGATCGGAGAGCACTTCTTTGAGAAAGCACTACTAGATTTGGGGGCAAGCATCAATCTTCTCCCATACACTATCTATGAAAAGTTAGGATTGGGGGAACTCCAACCAACATCCATCACGTTGCAATTGGCAGATCGCAGTATCAAAAGACCTAGAGGTATTTTGGAAGATGTCCTAGTTCAGGTAAACGATTTCATTTTGCCTGCTGATTTTGTTGTGTTAGACATGGAGGAATCTTCAATGCCATCTTTTCTACCAATCATTTTAGGTAGGCCCTTTATGAGTACGGCTGATATAAAAATTTGTGTTAAAAAGGGTACCATAAGCACGAAAATAAATGGAGAGAAGGTTGAATTTAAAATGTTTGATACACTAAAATTTCCACATGATGATCATGAATGCTATAATGTTGATGTGGTGCAGGATATTGTTGATCAAACATTTCAGGTACATAGCGTTGAACCATTACAGGCCATAATTACACAATCTCTAACTTTATCTAATAATGAACAGGAATCTGATGACTGGGAGATTGCGGAGACAATACATTACCTTGACACTTCATAGTCACACTCAGGTAAGTTTGCACCAGCATTTGAACAATTGGTGACTGATGAACTTTTTGTTTCTGCAGGTAAGTCGACTGGTGCACTGGACAAGTCGACTGGTGAAGGGGATCAGTCGACTGTCCAGACTACTACCAGAGACCAGTCGACTGCACCAAGACTTACAGACCCAGAGCTTAAGCAGCTGCCCGATCATTTGAAGCACGCATATTTGGGTGAAAACCAGACGCTACCAGTGATAATTGCTGCGAACCTGAGTGCACAGGAAGAAGATAAGCTGCTAAGGGTACTACGAGAACACAAGAGTGCAATAGGATGGACCATTGCAGATATCAAGGGAATAAGTCCATCCAAATGCATGCATAGAATACTCCTTGAAAACAATGCAAAACCAAGCAGGGAGGCACAGAGAAGGCTTAACCCGAACATGAAGGAAGTGGTAAGAGCAGAGATTCTGAAGCTACTAGATGTTGACATCATCTATCCTATCTCAGATAGCAAATGAGTAAGTCCTATACATGTAGTGCCTATGAAAAGTGGAGTCACAGTGGTGACAAATGAAGAGAATGAGCTTATTCCTACTAGAGTGACCACAGGATGGAGGGTTTGCATTGATTACAGGAAATTGAATAATGAAACCAGGAAAGATCACTTCCCTCTTCCTTTTATTGATCAAATGTTAGAAAGATTAGCAGGATATAGTCATTATTGTTTTTTAGATGGTTATAGTGGCTATAATCAAATTGCTATTGCTCCAGAAGATCAAGAAAAAACCACTTTTACATGTCCTTTTGGTACTTTTGCATACAGGAGGATGCCCTTTGGATTGTGCAATGCTCCAGCTACATTTCAAAGATGCATGATGAGTATATTTTCAGACATGGTGGAAAGATTCATTGAGGTATTTATGGATAACTTTAGTGTTTTTGGATCTTGTTTTGATGAATGCCTTAACCATTTGCAGCTTGTGCTTAAAAGATGTGAAGAATGCAATTTAGTGCTGAATTGGGAAAAGTGCCATTTCATGGTACAACAAGGTATTGTGTTGGGACATGTGGTGTCAAAAAGAGGCATAGAGGTAGACAAAGCAAAAATTGACATAATATCAAAACTACCCCCTCCCACTACAGTTAAGGGTGTTAGGAGTTTTCTAGGACATGCAGGGTTTTATAGAAGATTTATAAAAGATTTCTCAAAAATCTCCAAACCCCTTTGTGATTTGTTGGCTAAAAATGTTGAGTTTGTATGGACAGAAGAGTGCACAAATGCTTTTAATACATTGAAAAACCTTCTCATTTCTGCACCTATTGTCATGGCACCAGATTGGAGCCATCCTTTCGAGCTTATGTGTGATGCAAGTGATTATGCTTTAGGGGCTGTTTTAGGTCAACGAATCAATAAGAAACCTCATGTTATTTACTATGCTTCTCGAACTTTAAACGATGCACAGCTAAATTATTCCACTACTGAAAAAGAAATGTTAGCTGTTATTTTTGCTATAGAGAAGTTTAGATCATATTTGATTGGTTCTAAAGTTATTGTTTTTACTGACCATGCTGTCTTGAGATATTTGTTTGCTAAAAAGGATGCTAAGCCTAGGTTGATCAGATGGGTGCTGTTGCTTCAAGAATTCGATCTTGAGATTAAAGATAAAAAAGGAAGCGACAATGTTGTTGCAGATCACATGTCCAGGCTACTGCAGGAGGAAGAACGAATTGTGCAGCCACTTAATGAGACTTTCCTAGATGAACATCTCTTTGAAATCAATTCATCCTCGGGACAGTCGACTGGTACCAGGACCAGTCGACTGGTATCTTACTGCTCAAATTTTCCATGGTTTGCTGACATTGTAAATTATCTAACCGCTCATGTTTTCCCTCCAGGTATGACAAGTCAGGAAAGAAAGAGACTGGTGGCTATGTGCAAGCACTACTACTGGGATGATCCTTATTTGTTCAAATTTTGCCCTGATCAAATTATAAGAAGATGTGTGGCAGAAGAAGAGCAATTGAGTATTCTACAACATTGCCACCAATATGCATGTGGAGGACATTTTGGACCAAAAAGAACAGCACTCAAGGTATTACAATCTGGATTTTATTAGCCTAAAGTATTCAAAGATGCTTTTTCTTTTTGCAGGACTTGTGACAAGTGCCAAAGGACAGGGAATATCTCGTCTAGAAATCAAACGCCACTACAAAACATCCAAGTAATCGAGCTTTTCGATGTTTGGGGAATCGACTTCATGGGTCCATTTCCTAACTCATTTGGTTATTTATATATACTTGTTGGTGTGGATTATGTGTCTAAATGGGTCGAGGCTGTCCCCTCAAGAACTAATGATCACAAAGTCGTTGTCAAGTTTTTGTAGGAAAACATTTTTACTAGGTTTGGTACACCTCGAGCAATAATAAGTGATGGAGGTAGCCACTTCAATAACTTTCCATTTGCTTCTTTGATGAAGAAATATGGTATCACACATAGAGTGGGCACCCCATATCATCCTCAAACTAGTGGACAGGTGGAGATTAGCAACAGAGAAATCAAAAGCATTTTGGAGAAGACAGTCAACACAAGGAGGAAGGATTGGTCGTTGCGCTTGAACGATGCATTATGGGCCTATAGAACTGCATACAAAACACCCATTGGCATGTTACCATACCGTTTGGTGTTTGGAAAAGCCTGTCATTTGCCAGTTGAGTTGGAGCACAAAGCATATTGGGCCATCGAAAGGTTCAATTTTGATATGAAACAAGCAGGTGACAAAAGAAGACTACAACTAAATGAGCTTGAAGAGTTGAGGCATGACGCTTATGAAAATGCAAAATTGTACAAGGGAAGAACCAAGTTGTACCATGACAAACAGCTAGCAAGGAAGGAGTTTTATGAAGGGCAGAAGGTATTGATATACAACTCAAGATTGAGACTTTTTCCAGGCAAGCTTATGTCAAGATGGTATGGCCCATACATTGTTACACTGTCAAGATGGTATGGGCCATACACTGTCACGAGAGTCTTTCCACATGGTGCTTTGGAGGTTCATAGCAAGGAAAAGAATCAAACATTTAAGGTGAACGGGCATAGAGTGAAGCCATACATAGAGATGAGCATAGAACCGCAAGAGGAGGATGTGAATCTTCAAACCGTTCAATACATGGCATGACCTCATCAAGTCTAGCTGAAGACAGAAAACACAGCGCTTATTGGGAGGCAACCCAATTTTTCAGGGGAGTATTTACACTTTCCCTTTATTTTCTTTCAAGTTATTTTTCTTCTAGTTATTTTTATTTTTCTCTCCTTACTAAATGTGACATATGCCTATTTTTAAATTTTCTTTCGAACATTGAGGACAATGTTCCATCTAAGTTTGGGGGTATTAGGGTTATTTATGTTGATCATCTTTTTGAATTTTTTTTTTCGGATAAACAAATTCTTATAAAGTAAGAAGAAGGATACTTATTTACTTTAGGATTGTTGAGTTTCATAAATTCCATACAAATTTATATGAGTCATGCAATTATACATAATAAACAAATGTGATGCTTTTTCTGGTTATTATTCCCTTTAGATCTAGTCCTAAATTGAGTTTAAGTAAATAGAGTGATAAAAAAAAAAATTATATATATACATATTTACTTGAATAAAGTCAATCTACTCCAATGTTTTGAGTTGCTTAGTAACTAGGGGTATTCATCACCAATGTTTACTTTTACGTCAAACGGCAACTTGAAATATGAGTATGCAAAGCACTTTAAAGTTTGTGACTTGCTGAGTAACCGGGTGGATTCATCACAAATATTTCGCATTCGCGTAAAAAGGCAAGTGACAACTCTGGAGAAGCGACTTAAAAAAAAAAAAAAAAAAAAAAAAAAAAAAAAAAAAAAAAAAAAAAAAAAAACTCTCTAGTTTGCTACTCGGTTTGTAGTAGAGAAAAGGGGATAATCACAGATTGAGTAATTACATACTATAACTATAATTAATTGCATGACAAGTATGGTTGAGTTTGGAGTTATGAATAAACAATTGCACTAGAGAAAGTGGGTATGCTTAATTTTACTTTATCTAAAATTGTTTATACCTTTCTATATCGATGCCCACATAATAAGAACTCTTGGTGATTAAGGCTGATATTATTACACCCTTGTTCATAATTCTAGTTTGCTTGAGGACAAGCAAAAATCTAAGTTTGGGGGTATTTGATGAACACAATATTATTCACATTTTAGAGCAATAACTTTAGTGCAATTAGACATTTAAAAGCTCTATATGTGGTATTTAACTCTTATTTTCTCTTTTCCATAGGAAACAGTCTATAACAGCAAAACGAAGCAAATTCAGGATTGCAAGGATGAAACACAGAAACTGCAGGAGATCAGTCGACTGATCATGCTTACAGGCGATTGGACAGGGAATCAAGTTTACACACCAAGTCGACTGGGCTGATGAATCATGAAAATACTAAAGTCTCGACACAGTCGAATTACATCCAGAGGCAGTCGACTGGTCTGCGGCGGAGTAAACAGATAAGATATTCGAAGATTCATCCAAATCTAATTTCAAATCTATCTGAATCCAGATTTATGCAAATCAAATCTAGAGACTGGGGATTTCCAAGAGCACGTGGTTAACAGATAAGGAAGGAAAGAAGAAAAGAGAAAGATATAAATCACCAAATCAAATAAAGAAGGACTTTCCTGAAAAAGGGCAAAACCCTAATTCTTCAGCCGCGCTCTATAAATATCAGTCAAGAGATATCGCAGGCCCGCTCGCTCGACTCTCGTCATCTCCCCATCATCCACCACCGAATCACAGAGTTGCAAACCATCAAGTCAAATCAACAAGAGGCATCATTCTATCAGCATCGAAGAAGGAGAGAGAAGATCCAGTATTCGAAGGCAGTCGACTGTGTGACAGCCAGTCGACCTTATTGCCGGACTCCATTAGTTTATTTCTCTTCTCTTTAGTCTTTAATGTTGATCATGTATTTGAATTTGTTGATTAATAAAACTATTATTATGTGGAACTAAATTTCATAGTTGGGTAGATTGAAGCCGTAGTTATGTAGTGCTATGTTCTCCTGAATTCTTCTATTTTACTTATTGATTGAATCTGATTGAATTGCCATAGGTTTGTGATAACCAAACTTGTTCTCGAAGCCTGAGAGCAGTCGACTGAGGTGAGAGCCAGTCGACTGACAAACAGAGCTTGAGAATATCAAGTTTGTGTTACCATTCATCTGAATCTGTTATAAGAGCATATTGAGACGACCCGTATCTCGTGCCCGTAATTGTAACAAAGGAATCTTTAGGGGTTCCTGGTTCAATCAACTTAAGGGATCTAGATCTGATACCAATTTCTAGAGCCTTGAGTGTTTGTTCGTTTCCACTGATCTTATGTTTTCCTTAAATACAACTTAGTAGATACCATGCTAAGGACTTAATGAAAGAAACGAATTAGAGTAGATACCATGCCTAATTCTTGGCCTAGGGAAACAGTACTTTAAGGAGTAGATACCATGCCCTTAAAGTGAACAAACATAAGTAATAAGAAGAAATTCAGAAGGTGACTTAGCATTACTAACTATAGGTGGAGATCTAAACCCAACTACTTCATAAATATTTGTGATTCAACATTCCTTAATTTAGTTTTAATCTTTTTATTTCTTTTAGACTTCCAAACAACTCTTTATGATTTTTATTCTTTTTATTGATTAGTAAGTTAAAGTCTACAATCTCTGTGGGATCGACCCTTGCTATTGCTACGCTTTTCTAACGATTCGTGCACTTGCGAGGTTTATAATTTGTGTCTAGTTTTATCTATATATTCAGGTACCTAGATTAGCACAACCCCGAGCGCCGAAGGAGGAGGCCACAGTCCCCCGCGGATCAGCATCATCGCAGGAACAATGACGCACCCATCACCCGTGCCGAGTTCCTACAATTCCAAGACACCGTACTGCAGGCTCTCAACCTTCGGCAGAACGTCCAAAATGCCCAGAGGGCTCCAACGCCCCTGAGGGATCCCAGTCCTCGTCGCCGAACCCGAAGTCCTTCCCCGGCTCCCAGCCGCCAGCAGCAGCACTACAGTCCTCGCCGATCCCGGGACTACCGGCGCCGCAGTCCGCGCTCCCCTTCCTATGAAGAGGAGTCCGGGGGGTCGTATGATTACCAGCGGAGGGACGATGTCCTCATCCGCCGTCTCCATGAGGTGGAAAGGCGTATTGGCCGCATGGACAGAGAGGAGGAGTCCCGAGCAGGAACAGTCCGTCCCAGCAGACCCCCTTTCTCTCGGTCGATCATGGAGGCCCACATACCAAGGGGTTTCAAACCTCCACAGTTTGAAACGTACTCAGGGGAATCCGACCCAGTTGATCACGTCGAAAGCTTCAAGACCCTGATGCTGATCCATCAAGCTTCCGACGCCGTGCTCTGCAGGACCTTCCCCGCCACCCTCAGGGGGTTGGCTCGGGAATGGTATTCCAGACTCGCTCCCTCCTCCATCTTCTCGTTCGAGCAGTTCGAAACACTGTTCATAACTCACTTCGTGAGTAGCAGGCGAGCTGAGAAGACAAGCCTCTCCCTACTGAACCTGCGGCAGGAAAGGGAAGAGAAGCTGCGGGACTATGTGAAGAGATTCACCGCAGAGGTCAGGTCTATCGCCTCCTTAGACCAGTCAGTGGCGACCGTGGCATTCCAGTCGAACGTCCTCAATGCCAACCTCCGATCGTCCCTAGCCAAGAAGCCCCCGCATGACTTCGCCGACCTCCTCCTGAGGTGTGAGAAGTATATCCGAGCAGAGGAGGCTGAAGCCCTCCCGAGCTTCGGGGGGTCCTCCTCAGGGTCGAAGAGGAAGGCGACGGGGGAAGAGGGGTCCAAGAAAGCGCAGAAGGATAACGACGGTCAGCGTCGCCCTCCCCTCAGGTTCGAGAAGTTCACTCCCCTCACCACTAATGTCTCCACCATCCTAATGGAAGTGGAGAAGGAGGGGGTCATCCCTCCGGCTCCGAGGATGCACACCCCGGCAAAGAGGAGGAACAAAGATAAATGGTGTCGTTACCATCGGGATCACGGCCACGACACGAACGACTGCCGGGCATTGAGAGATGAGATAGAAGCCCTCATCCGGAGGGGGCAATTGGCCAAATTCGTGAAGGCTAACGATCGGGCGGATCGCAACTCCCCTCCACCTCGGGGGGCTAACAAGCGCTCCGAGCGACGCGAGGAGACACCCGAGTTCGAGGAAGAACGGATCCTGCACCTGATCCACGGGGGCCCCATGGGAGGCTCCTCTAATTCCTCTCGGAAGGCCTTCGTCCGAGAGGTCAACTCGGTTCACAGCGCCCCTCCTCCCAAAGGTCTCGGCGTCCATGTGTCTTTCTCCGACGTAGACCTCGAAGGGGTCCGAACCCCGCACTGTGACGCCCTCATCATCGACCTCCGCATGGCCAACTTCAAGGTGCAGAGGATCTTAGTGGACAATGGGAGTTCGGTCAATATTCTCTTCCTCTCGGCCTTTCGAGGCCTGCAGCTGTCCCGAGACCGTCTCAAGCCGGCCGGTTACACATTCCACGGGTTCACGGGAGTCCCGGTAACCGTCGAGGGGGTGATAACCCTAGACGTTACCGCGGGAAGCACCCCTACTACCCGGACCGAGCCGATGGACTTCATAGTCGTCGACGTCCCGGCAGCGTATAATGTCATTCTAGACCGGCCTAGCCGCCTTGGAAGCTGTCCCCTCGGCGTACCATTTGAAAATGAAGTTCCCCACTCGGTCGAGAGTAGGGGAAGTCAGAGGAAGCCAAGAAACAGCCCGGAAGTGCTACATGACTTCCACTGGGGGACCAGTGCTCTCGCTCGAGACACTAGAAATCCCCGAGCCGAAAGCTCGGCCAACGTCCGAGCCGGCAGACGAGTTAGAAGAAGTGCTCTTCTCGGACGAGGACCCGAGCCGGAAGTTCCTCATCAGCAAGTCCTTGCCGACCGCACTGTGCTCGGACCTAATTAAATGCATCCGGGATAACCGTGACTTGTTTACATGGTCGGCCGCGGACATGTCCGGCATTTCCGAGGAGCTGCTCGTCCATCACCTAAGTGTCGAACCGGGGTGCAAACCGGTTCAGCAGAAGAGGCGAAAGTTCGCCCCCGAACGACAGCAGGCCATCAAGGAGGAGGTGGATAAACTGCTGAAGGCTAAGTTCATACAGGAGGTAAACTACCCCGAGTGGCTCTCCAATGTTGTAATGGTCAAGAAGTCGAACGGCTCCTGGAGAATATGCATTGACTTCACCGACCTGAATAAGGCGTGTCCGAAGGACCCATTCCCTCTTCCGAACATCGACACCCTCATTGACGCCACCTCGGGCCATGAACTCCTCAGCTTCATGGATGCCTTCTCAGGCTATAATCAAATCCGAATGTTCCCTCCAGACATTCCGAAGACCTACTTCATCACCGACCAGGGCCTCTACTGCTATCGGGTCATGCCGTTCGGCTTGAAGAACGCGGGCGCCACCTATCAGCGCCTCGTCAACAAGGTCTTCCAGAACCAGATAGGTCGGAATATGGAAGTGTACGTTGACGACATGCTCGTCAAAAGCGTCCGAGGCACTGATCACGTGGCCGACCTCCAGGAGGCCTTTGGCGTGTTAAGACGGCACAGCATGCGGCTGAACCCGAACAAGTGCGCGTTCGGGGTCTCCTCGGGAAAATTCCTCGGCTTCATGGTAAGCCAACGAGGAATCGAAGTTAATCCCGAGAAGATTAAGGCCATATTAGACATGGCCCCGCCTCGGAACATCAAGGAGGTGCAGAAGCTTACCGGTCGGCTCGCTGCTATCGGTCGGTTCCTCTCGAAGTCGGGGGAAAAGTGCCTCCCCTTCTTCAAAGCGCTCAGGGGGGCTAAGGGTTTCGAATGGGGCCAACCACAACAGGAATCGTTCGACCAACTGAAGGCATACCTGGTGAACCCCCCTCTGCTCAGCAAACCGGTCCCGGGCGAGATTCTCTTCGTCTACTTGGCTGCTTCCGAGCAGACCTTGAGCGCTATCTTGGTAAGAGAGGAGGACCGGTCCCAAAAGCCCATCTACTACGTGAGCAAAGTGCTTCGGGACGCCGAGCTCCGCTATCCGAAGATAGAGAAGATGGCCTACGCCCTAGTCACGGCAGCGAGGAAGCTTCGGCCATACTTTCAGTCCCACTCGATCGTTGTCCTTACCGACCAACCCCTAAAGCAGATCCTCTACAAGCCTGAGACCTCAGGCCGGCTGATGAAGTGGTCCATAGAGCTGAGCCAGCATGACATCTCTTACCAGCCTCGGACGGCAATTAAGGCGCAGGCACTCGCCGACTTCATCGTAGAGTCCACTATCCCTGAGGTCGGGCACATCCCGAATGGACCACCCATTTGGACAGTCTTCGTGGACGGATCCTCCTGTAATGAAGGAAGCGGCGCCGGCATCATCCTGAACGGCCCTGATGACTTCGTCCTCCAGTATGCGATCCGCATGAACTTCAAGGCCTCGAACAATGCGGCAGAGTACGAAGCACTCATTGCTGGTCTCGGACTTGCACGAAGTGCTGGGGCGCAGCGCCTCCGAATCCACAGTGATTCCCAGCTCGTCGTGAACCAAGTCTTGGGCGAGTACGAGGCCCGAGATGAGCGAATGGCGAAGTACCTCGCTAAGGTTCGGTCCCTCATGAGCCGGTTCGAGGAGGCGCTCATCCAGCGGGTCCCTCGTGAAGAGAACTCGCAGGCCGATGCCCTCTCCAAATTGGCCTCGTCCTCCCTGCAAGGTCTCGAACAGACCGTACTGATTGAAGTTCTCTCTAAGCCGAGCATCGAAGACGAGACATCTGGCTCGGCGGAATCGTTGCCGGTCATGCTACAAGATAATTGGATGAAGCCTTTAGTGGAGTTCTTAAGGGACGAGGTTCTGCCCGAGGATCCCAAGGAAGCACGCCGAGTCAGAACTCGGGCCGAGCGCTATGTCTTGATCGAGGGTATCTTATACAAGCGCTCCTTCTCCCAAATAGACGGCCGACCATACCTAAGGTGCCTCTTTCCAGGGCAGGCCGAATATGCCCTACAAGAACTCCACGAAGGCATCGGCGGAGCACATTCAGGGTTCAGGTCCTTGGCCTGAAAAGCTTTGAATTATGGGTACTTCTGGCCGACCCTCCTTCAGGACGCCGAGCGACACGTTCGGCAATGCAGCTCTTGTCAGAGACACTCCAGCATCCGTCGCCTCCCTCAGGCCAACCTCACCTCCCTATCGAGTCCCATCCCCTTTGCAATGTGGGGGATGGATTTACTAGGGCCTTTCCCTCCGGCTCCGGGCCAGTTCAGGTTCTTGGTCGTAGCCATCGACTACTTCTCGAAGTGGGTCGAGGCCGAGCCCCTCGCCACTATAACCGAGAACAAGGTGATACAGTTCTTCTGGAAGAGCATCATTTGTAGGTTCGGCGTCCCCCGTGTCCTCGTGACGGACAACGGGACTCAGTTCACTGGCGCAGCATTCCGAGCTCTTTGCGACGACCTGGCCATCCAGCAGCGCTTCTCGTCCATCTCCCACCCTCAGTCGAACGGACAAGCAGAAAATGCTAATCGGCAGATCCTCGCAGGCATCAAGAAAAGGTTGGACAAAAGTTCGAAGGGCTTATGGGTCGACCAACTCCCCAACGTCCTATGGAACTACCGCACGAGCAAGCGGACCCCCACAGGTGAGTCCCCTTTCAACCTCACCTATGGGTCCGAGGTCGTGATACCTCTCGAGGTCGGAATACCTTCCCCTCGGCTCATAGCCTATGACGAAGCACAGAATGCCAGGGACCTCAGAGCAGACTTAGACCTGATAGATGAGCTGAGGGAAAGAGCATCGATTCGGCAGCAGAGTTACCGAAGAAGGGTCGAGTTGGCTTACAACAAGAAGGTCCGACCCACCAACCTTAAGCAAGGAGATTTGGTCTTGAGAAAGCTAGCCATATCCTTCCCCAGTCAGAAGAGCAAGCTGGCTCCGAACTGGGAAGGGCCGTACAGGATCACAAAGGTAGTTCGGCCCGGAACATATCGTCTTGAAGACCTAGAGGGCAGAGAGCTTCCGAGGACCTGGAATGCCGACCACCTCCTAAAATACCAAGAAAGCGCTCCGGCGCCACTTTAAGTATCATAGGATATCAAGCCATTCCAGTCCTCTGACTTGTAACCTATTTTCATAAATTGTATCCCTCAAACGGTTCGCCGTCGATTATCAATAAAGAAAGCTCTTTCATATTTGTGAATTCGCATACTTCTCCCCTCTTATCATCTGCTTTTTGAATTTTAACTTCAACCAATGGTTCGGAGTCCAACACTCGGCTCGACTTTACCTCCTCGGCTCGCCTCCGGACGAGCCAGGGGTAGATCGTCGTTCGGAACTGCTCCCACAACCGTTGAACTACACCGATGGTTCGGAGTCCAACACTCGGCTCGACTTTACCTCCTGGGCTCGACTCCGGACGAGCCAGGGGTAGATCGCCGTTCGGAACTGCTCCCACAACCGTTGAACTACACCGATGGTTCGGAGTCCAACACTCGGCTCGACTTTACCTCCTCGGCTCGCCTCCGGACGAGCCAGGGGTAGATCGCCGTTCGGAACTGCTCCCACAACCGTTGAACTACACCGATGGTTCGGAGTCCAACACTCGGCTCGACTTTACCTCCTCGGCTCGCCTCTGGACGAGCCAGGGGTAGATCGCCGTTCGGAATTGCTCCCACAACCGTTGAACTGCACCGATGGTTCGGAGTCCAACACTCGGCTCGACTTTACCTCCTCGGCTCGCCTCCGGACGAGCCAGGGATAGATCGCCGTTCGGAATTGCTCCCACAACCGTCGAACTACACCGATGGTCCCGGGTCCAACACTTGGCTCCCAGTCCGTTCAAGCTTCTCCAGTGGATCAATGCCGGAGCTTCGTTCGGCCACGTAATCCGAGCGATCTTGCACAGCTGCCGAAGACCGAAGCCCCACGTCTTCGGTCGGCCACTGAGCAAGTGCCTTCCCGAGCTCGCAAACGGAGAAAACTCACTTTCTCCTCAACTTTCGTGCATGATCTCGATCAGACGGCCCAGATCTGGCCACCGAAGCTAAACGACAAGATAGCGTTTTCTTGAGAACTGAGCCGCCTCGAGATTCGTGCCTACGTTCAACGGCTCAGATCTTGCCACCTACGCTAGACGACAAGATAACGCTTTCTTGGGGACAGAGCCGCCTAGGAATTCGTGTCGTACCTTGTCAGAGTCGCTAAACGACAAAATACCGTACTCATAGGAACCCGTTCGGTTCAACACTCTCGCCGACAGAACTAACACGCTCGGTTCAAGGACCTCAGCGCGACCAACACAGTTATAAGCAAGACAAATATGCAGAACAATGAAAGATATTTTATTAAACAACCAGGCCATAATACAAAATACATCTTTTCCATGGTTACAAAGTGTTTGCAAACAAAATACACAACGCCGACCCACTATACTTGGCCCTCATATGGAAATATCTTCACTAGACTGTTCGGTCGACTGCCCGTCCTCCTCGGCCGATGGCTCTCCTACATCTTTCCGGAGCTTCGCCACCACAGTCTGCAAGTGTCGAATCTCCGATAGCAAATCGTCCCGCTCGGCTATGATCTTCGACTGGTTGTGCCGAATACACTTGACCCGAAGAGCGTTGCTGAAAGCAGTTTGCGAATCTTCGTCCCCTCCTGCGGGGCCCCACTCGGCGATCCTATTCTCCAGGCATTGGATCTCGGCTTCCCGAAGGTCGAGGACGGACGAAAGATGAGCCTGCTCACTCTCGGCTCGGCGTAACTCCAGCTCAACACTCCTGGGACTCAGAGCCGCCGTCCCAGAAGTGGCCTCGGATTCAGATTCGTCATCCGAACCGTGGAAATCAGCATATGGGTCGGCCGCCTCGAGCTGAAAAGAAGGAAAAACGAACAGCAAAAGTTTCAATACATTGCCGAAATCCAACACTTGGAAATTTTCTAAAGAAACTCTCAGATTCGTATTCAGATATAATAGTGTTACAGACGGCCGAACCGACCCAACAATTAGGTTTTACAACAACCAACAAAAATGAAAAACGACATGATTAGGGCCTCTTCGGAAGGGGAACGCTTCGGTTTAGGGAAACGCGAGGACGACGAGATCTGCCCTCCGAACTCGATCCTAAACCAACGAAGCGCGACCCCCCTTCGCTGCTGGCTCTAACTGCGGCGCCGACCTAGGCTCCGCTCGACGAGACGGCCGCACTGCTCTGAGCGTCAACTGGACTCCGCCTGATCATGGGCAAGCGTGTCGCAAGTTCGTAAAATGTAATCCCTCTCTCGCTCTCTTCGCGGGTACACGATGTGCTCCGGACGTTGGCTCTCGCGGGAAGGGGCTTGAGCGACGCGACCTCCTCCTCCAGTTCGATGATTCTATCCCTCAAAGCGTCCTCCTTTGCCAACTTCTTCGGTCGAGGGAGCCTCGATGAGCCCGAGGCGTTGGCACTATCGGTCGCAAGCCGTCGGTAATGGGTGACCTCGATCCCCCTATCTATCGTAATCCTTCTGAGCCTGTCGACTTCGGCCAATAGCCTCTTGCACTCGGCCGACGCCCTCTCCAGCTCGGAAGTCAGCTTCTCTTCCGCCGCCGAGCGTTCTTTCTCCGCTAATTCCAAGTGTTGGACCTCAGCCAAAAGGTCGTCATTCCTCTGCTCGGCGGTAGTGAGCTCTTTACGGAGCCGCTCGACTTCGCCTTCGAGACAAGGAGCTTGGGGGTACTTCCGCAGTTGCCATAGCTCGCGACAATACCTCCGCACAGCTGCCTTCGTCTCCTCCAGCTTTCCGAGCAGGAGAAACCGATTCTGTCGGCTGTTCGAGAGCTCGCCCTTCGTTTTCGCCAGCTCCTTCCGAAGGTATACAACCTCCGTGATCGGACCGAACTTCACTTGAAAAGCGGAGATAAATCCGATGGGACAATACACAGAAACATCTACAACTAGTCACACACAAATCCGAGGCTCAACACTTGGATAAATTTTGGCCAAACAAAATATTTTCATTCAAAACCGAGGAGAAAGTTTTACAAAAGCGGTGGCCAGTCCGCAGTTAGGCTTACAAAAAAAAAACTAAAAAAGAGAGACAACCGAGTCAGGGGTCGACCTTTTTGCCGCTCGGGTCCGTCGACCCCCCGGTCTTGTCCTCGCCATCGCCCTCGCCTTCGCCTTCGCTCTCGCTCTCGCTCTCCTCCTCGGAGTCGTCCTCCTCCTCACCCTCGGCCTCGGTCTCCCCTAGGCCTTCGACGGGTTCCGTCTCTCCCTCAGGGTCGTGCAACCCCTCGGGAACCCCCTCCTCCCCTTCCACGGGGTCGTAAAAATGGTAGGAGGACGTGTCGAAGCCCGGGTTCTTGGCGACCACGTGGAGCAAGGCTCGACCGTAGGCATCCTCCATGTTCTGGAGCATGTGCTGCGCGGCCTCCTCCTGCACGGCCTTCCTCACCTTCTTCACCTTCTTCTGGTGCTTGGCCATGATTTTCTCGGCCCTCTTCCGAGCCTTCTCCGCATCCGACCGAGCATTGGCCAGCGCCTCCTTCAGCTCGGCAACCTCCTTCTCCTTTGCCTCAAGCTTGGTTGCCTCATCCTTCGACAGCTGAACGGCGTCGGCCAGCTGCTGCTCCAGCCCCTTCACTTCTGCACCCCTCTTCGCCGAGAGGAGCTGCTCGGCATCAAGCAGCTGCGTGGCCTTGACGCGCTCCGACCTCTCCCGTTCGTTCTCCTGCTCCTTGTTCGCAAACTCCTCGAGCAGGAAATTGAAGTGTCAGAGGGTCTGGAAAAGAACGGCACATTAAAACCCGAACCCAAGGACTTAGAAAAATTCTAAGAAAGAAATTTTGATGAGTGAGAGTTCGGTCTACTTACCGACATAGTATTCCGAGCAATCTGCATCACGGCGTCCCCTGCTAGCCCGGCCTTCAGGGTCGCTCGGTCCTTTGGGGTCGGCAGGTGCCTCACCGCCTCCATGCAGATGTTGCCGTCGCCCAAGAAGCCGTCGACGTTCATCACCTGCCAGTCGGGGACGAAGATCTGCTTATGACGCTCGATCAAGATCTTCTCCGCATCGGCAGTGAGGGACGGAACTTGGAAGGACAACACCTCCTTCACGCCGAACGCACCGCTCGACGAACCGGGAGCATCCCCTTTTGGGGTCGGTGTGGGCGCACCCGAGGTAGGAGGGTCGAGGACCATGACTTCCCCCTGCTCGAGGACCATGACCTTCGGCTGGTCGGCGACCTTCGCCACCGAAGGCTTCTTCGAGGCTCGGCTGTCCTGAGGCCCCGCCGAAGGCCTCTTCTTCTTAGCCTCCTGCTCCGATCTGCCCTTCGCCATCAGAGCCTTGTAGTCCAACTTCATCGTCTCTGCACAAACCGAAGGAAAAAACTTAGAAAATTTTTCATGAACTCTAAGCAAAAAGTAAAAATACCAGAAGCATACTAGGGTCGATCGGACTGAGACCCCCTCGGAACAGATCCTCCTCGGTAATTTCCTTCCAGCTTAGCGCTGGTAGGGCGAGGAGCTTCTTCTGGGCTTCCGCCTCCACATCACTCAGCGCCGCCTCCTTCTTGGTCCTCTTGGGCAGACCATCCTTTGCCCAAACCGTCGGTATCACCCACGGCGCAGGGGCTCGGATGAGGAAGTATTTCTCTTTCCAATGTTTGATCGAGTCCGGATTCTCGATCAGCTTCACGCCCGTCCGGGGCGAAAGATAGAACCTTTGTTCGTCTCGCCTTGTCTGACAGGGTCGGTAGAGACTCCGAAAGAGGAACATACTCGGCTTGGCGCCGACCTCTTGGCATCGGAGGACGAATGCCATGACGTGCCTCCATGTGTTCGGCATCAGCTGGGCAGGGCTCAAACCGTACCACGTCAAGACCTCGACAACGAACGGGTGGAGGGGAAAACGGAGTCCGGCAATTAGGGAGTCGAACAAAAAGACACACACGTCCGACGAGGACTTTGTATTGGCTCGGAAACCCGGCCCAGGGAGGAGCAGTCCGTAGTCGGCAGGGATCCGGAAACCCTCTCGGATCAGATGAAGGTCGGTCTCGGTAAGAGACGAGATGGTATGGTCCACCTCGGACAGCTCCCTCGGCTCGTTCTCCTCCACCAACTTAGCCGTGCCTTGGGTCACTCTCTCCAAGGTATCCTCGGCATAGTCCCGTACGCCTCCCACGCTCGACAGGGCAATAGGCTGCCGACCGAACGTCCCCGCTCTCTTCGGCGTTTCCACGATCGTGACCACGGTTTTACCCTTCTGGGACACCGCCGGGACCTCCCTAGGCAGCTCGGCCACTTCGCCCTCTCTATCCGGACGAACGACGTTCTGATCGCTCGGCTCCACCACTTCCTTCCCTTCGCCCCCTCGGCCTGCTGCTTGCTCCGAGGCGGGGGGCTCATCCGAGAGCGTAACCTTAACCATTTTTCTAAGAGAGAAGGGAAAGAGACTGACCTTGAAGTGATAGGTACGTTCGGAAAGTTCGCCGGAGACAAGAAACGCCTAGCCGCGTCAGCTAGCACCACCACCAAAGAGCTGAAAACTTCGAAGGCAAAGTGAGAATTGAAGAGAGAGAGAGTAAAAGTAAAAAATGAGACTTGGTCTAAGGGGGGTGAAGATTTATAGTAAAATGGAACGTCCCTTGGACTTCCAAACGAAAGAGCGCAACTTTTGGGCTACTCTCAAAACGTCGCGAAGGCCCAACACAACTGCCTTCCTCACCAAGTCAACTAGCTCGGCGCAATGGGATCTGAATCCGAGCTGCACGCAATCCGAGCCAGATTCCACAGACTCCGGTCGGTCTCCGAGCAAGTGCCTTTCCGAGCCTGCAAACGGAGAAAACGCACTTTCTCCTCAACTTTCGTGCATGATCTCGATCAGACGGCCCAGATCTCGCCGAGGACACTAAACGACAAGATAGTGTTTTCTTGAGAAATGTGCCCGTCTCGAGATGCGAGCCGCCATCCAACGGTTCAGATTGCGTCAGGTCGCTCGGGCTGCCTACACCTACTCCATGTCATCCGACGGATCCGGGTGTGCCACATCGCCTGGACGATTGAACCCTCGGACGCCCCACCTATGTCTAGAGAAACCAGAAAAAGTTTTGATTCAAAGTTTTAAGGCACCGCCCTCGGCGAGCACCCCCCGGGCCCCGGGTCTGGTCGGTATTCCGCCGACCCACGGGCCCCGGTCGAAAGCAGATCAACACTCAGAGATCGGGAGAAGCGCACCATTCCGAGCTAGTTGATTGTAACTGTGAAGGTTCGGCCTGGTAGAGGACTCTGGCAACAGAACCTTCACAGTTGCAAACAACAAGCTCGGAACGCCCTTTATTTCTTCCCCCTCAATCTCACCGATGGTCCGGAAGTCCGAGCCATAATCTCCCCCGACGCTAATACCCACGTCGGGGCAGTCAGAGCCCGAAGAAGATCATGGTGGAAGAACGACCGCTCGTCCTTCCGAAGCAACTTAGCCCCCGGGTCCGAATTTGGATCGTCACCTCTTCCACCATGATCTCCTCCAACCCCGCCACCCACCTCGGGACAGCCGGAGTCGGCAGAAGACCTTGGTGGAAGAACGACCACCCATCATCCCAAAGCGACTCATACCTCGGGTTCGGATCACAGTCGTCACTACCCCTACCTCGTTCTCCCCCGACCCTGACACCCACAATGGGGGCCGTCAGGAACGGGAGAAGAAGAAGGCAGTAGAGTGACCACCCCTCCGAACCTATCAAGGTTAAGACTTCACAAGACTGGTGTCCGCCAGAGCCAGACACCACCGAGGTCTAAAACTCAACATTGCTGCGACTGAAATAACAAGGGGAATGGAGTACTTATAAGCTCCCCTCCAAGGCCTGACCATTATGACCTGGGAAAGGTGGAACGCCGCACAAACCCCGGGGCACCATTAATGTCCTTGGGAACAGAATCATCTCGAGACAGTTTGCGTCACGTCGCCCGACTTGCCGAGACCCCCAGTCTTCGGTCGGCTACCGAGCAAGTGCCTTCCCGAGCTCGCAAACGGAGAAAACACACTTTCTCCTCAACTTTCGCGCATGATCTCGATGAGACGGCTCAGATCTTGCCACCGACGCTAAACGACAAGATAACATTTTCTTGGGAACTGAGCCGCCTCGAGATTCGTGCCTACAACCAACGGCTCAGCTCTTGCCACCTGCGCCAAACGACAAGATAGTGTTTTCTTGAGGAATGTGCCCGTCTCGAGATGCGCGTCGCCATCCGACGGCTCAGATTGCGCCACGTCGATCGGCCTGCTGAGACCCCCTGTCTTCGGTCATCGGCCGAGCAAGTGCCTTTCCGAGCTCGCAAATGGGGAAAATTCACTTTCTCCTCAAAAATCGCGCCTGATCTCGATCAGACGGCCCAGATCTCGCCGAGGACACTAAACGACAAGATAGTGTTTTCTTGAGGAATGTGCCCGTCTCGAGATGCGCGTTGCCATCCGACGGCTCAGATTGCGCCACGTCGATCGGCCTGCCGAGACCCCCTGTCTTCGGTCGGCGGCCGAGCAAGTGCCTTTCCGAGCTCGCAAATGGGGAAAATTCACTTTCTCCTCAAAAATCGCGCCTGATCTCGATCAGACGGCCCAAATCTCGCCGAGGACACTAAACGACAAGATAGTGTTTTCTTGAGGAATGTGCCCGTCTCGAGATGCGCGTCGCCATCCGACGGCTCAGATTGCGCCACGTCGATCGACCTGCCGAGACCCCCTGTCTTCGGTCAGCGGCCGAGCAAGTGCCTTTCCGAGCTCGCAAATGGGGAAAATTCACTTTCTCCTCAAAAATCGCGCCTGATCTCGATCAGACGGCCCAGATCTCGCCGAGGACACTAAACGACAAGATAGTGTTTTCTTGAGGAATGTGCCCGTCTCGAGATGCGCGTTGCCATCCGACGGCTCAGATTGCGCCACGTTGATCGGCCTGCCGAGACCCCCTGTCTTCGGTCGGTGGCCGAGCAAGTGCCTTTCCGAGCTCGCAAACGGAGAAAAAAGCTTCCGAGCGATAACAGCCAATGGATCTCTCAGAAATTCGAGCTCGACCATGATCAACGGCTCAGATCGAGCCACGTCATAAATCGGTATTAAAAATCGTTTTTTATCTATTTTAATTGATTTATTTATTTAAAAATTGCGAAAAATTGCTAAAAATTCGGGAAATTTAACTAAAAATTCTAGAAAATAATTGAAAATTTGGGGGTATATTTTTGGGCCCCTGAACGAACAATTATTGCCCAGAATGCACTGTTAAGGCCCCCCGAACGATTAGTAAACACATCGCAAAATTAAGTAAATAATCCGGAAAAAAAATAGATAAAAGCCGTCAAATACTCGATATGGCTAGGAAACAGCACATGGCATCAAAAAGTTACCTCACTACCCCTTTCGAGATTCTAAGTCCTCCATATGGACTCCGATACAACTCCGCTAGCCACCAAAACAGTCAAACTACTCCTCAAAGGCTGATCACGCTTAGTCTTTAGGAGTGGGGGGCTCGTGATATGGCTAAAAATGGGGTTAAATCGGAACCGTCCAGATTGGGCACGAATCTTGAAGCTCGGGGGTAAAAAGGTAATTTCACATACAAATGGATCCAAAACGGGTATTGGGTCTCCTGCTCACAGAACCAACAACCCGCGAACGGATCCACCTTAACTGGGCACGGGTCCCGACCCGATACAAACCCAGATCACCAAGAGGAGAATTAGGGCCAATGATTTGACTAAATCAATTCAACAGGCCTGATTTGCTCCCACCGGGAATCAAGGGCTAATTTCCCAAAACAGAATAGGAGGATTTCCCTCCTGGCTGTTATGCGGGAAATCAGGCCCCTAACCGCTCCAATGGCGACTATAAATACCTCCCTCCTACCTCTGTTATAGGTTAATCACTTTTTCACCACTTTAAGCTCTTTTTTAATCTCTTCTGATTACTGACAAGAGCGTCGGAGGGTGCGTCGCCGGAATCAACCCCGGTGTCTCGCACTTCCTTACAGGTTGCGCCAGGAGCAAGAAGGTTTGAGTCAACTGTTCAGGTTTTTCTCGGACTCATAAATTCTATCTGTTTACCCCCACACCGAAATCAGCGGTAACAGTTATAAATTCGAGGCAACCCCCCCCCCCCCCCCCCCAAAAAAAAAAAATAATGATTCTGAGAACACTGAACACACTAAATAGGATTTTTTGACCAAAATGACCCACTTTTTGAAAGTTTTACCAACATGACCCACTTTTTGAAAGTTTTTACCAAAATGACCCACTTTCAAAAGTTTTTTCCAAAACGACATACTCGCTAACTCAGTTAGCAACCCTAGTGAAAACAAGGTCGCTAACTGAGTTAGCGAGTATATACTTGGCATTTTTCTTTCTTTTTTTTTCAAATGGTGAAACCTGAAGAAAAAAACCAAGTATATACTCGTTATCTCAGTTAGCGACCCTGTTTTCACTAAGGTCGCTAACTGAGTTAGCGAGTGTGGTACAAATGAAAACACACTCGCTAACTGAGATAGCGAGTCTAAATCAAATATATTTTTCTTTAAGTCAATACACTCGTTATCTCAGTTAGCGAATATGGTACAAACACACTCGCTAACTGAGATAGCGACTCCAAACCCAATAATTTTTTTATAATTCAAGCAAAAATATTTTTTTCCTCAATTCATTTGTACAACACTCGCTAACTGAGTTAGCGACCCTGTACTAGGGTCGCTAACTGAGGTAGCGAGTGTATACTTGACTTTTTTCCTTTAGGTTTTTCTGCTAGTGGTGAAACCTGAAGAAAAAAAATCCAACTATACACTCGCTAATTCAGTTAGCGACCATGTTTTTACTAGGGTTGCTAACTCAGTTAGTGAGTGGGTTGTTTTGGTAAAAACTTTCAAAAGTGGTTCATTTTGGTAAAAACTTTCAAAAAGTTGTTCATTTTGGTCAAAATTTCACTAAATAGATAGTAATACCCATGTGTGCGATGCACGTATTAATTTTAAAAAAGATAAAATAAGGACTCTGATTTATACGTGTGATGCATATCTTAATAAATAGAATTATATATTTTTAAAAGTAAATGTGAATACTATAATGGGAGAATTGGAGTTGCACGTGTGTTGCACGTAAGTAGGTAGATTTATAACTTCAACTCTTCCATTATAATAGTTACTAGTAATTTACACGTATGGTGCACGTCTTAATAAATATAGTTTTTAACGCAAAAATTCAGACATAATCTGGATTTGAACCTAAGACATCATTTATAATAGTTATGTACGTGTAATGCACGCGTTGGTAGATTTATAAATGACACTAAGGGGGCGTTTGGTACAAGAATTTTTTTTGGTTCCCAGGAATCATAAATTCCCTAAGAATCATAAAACATGTTTGGTAGGTCTTAAATATATCTGGGAATGTTAGTTGGAAACATAATTTTTTATGTTTGGTTGAGTTACATATTTTCTGGGAATCTTAATCTTATTGTTCAAATACCCCTCTCATCCTCAAATAACAAAACAAGCTATTTGATGAAAGTCCTCTTCAACAAATGATTGCCTATGAATATAGATGCCCATCATTTTGATTTTTAGTGAACTTTTGGTTATTCTTAAATTTTGTTATGTCTTGGTTGTATTTTCCTTGAGTCTTGTTGGATGTCAATTTGGACATTTACATTCCATAAGGACTGTTAAGTGTATAACTGGAGATGCTGTAGTAGTTGCAGTCATTGGTTCCTTGAAGCATAACTCTTATGTCTGAAAATGCAAATGCACTTTCTGGTGTTGCCAATCCCCTACCGAAGGATGAGCAAATATTTACGTTTGACAGTAAAATTGGAAGTAACTTTCTTTTATGCAAACAATTAGAAGTACCTTTTAATCTAGTATTCATTTTACCATTCTTTGCTTCCAAGTTCTTAACTGGATCACCTCTCAAGTCTCAAATTGTAGAAATCATGGACATAGACATGGATTGGACTCCAAATTATCACTGAAAAATTTACTGAATCATGGATTGTATCAGGATTCTGCTTTGTTCGCAGTAAAAATGGCGAGCCACCTTCATCCTCAAAATTCTCCTCGGAGGTTCAAATCCCATTTTTTCTTCTTCCCTTCCATCTACTCAATTTTTCATTGACAAATATGGAGAGAGCAGAGTTTGGTTCTTTTGCCTCTCTGAAAATCGAACCAACCAAACCCGAAAATTCCGCAATCACCGGGATCGACGGTGCGACGAGTTGAACGACGGCGCGAGAGAGGCTCGGGATCGACGGCGCGAGAGAGGCTCGGGATCGACGGCGCGAGAGATGGTCGGGGTGCTCGGGGATCGACGACGACAAATGGGATCGGCGGTGCCACGAGTTGAACGGCGGCGGCTAAGTTCGGTGCTCGGATTTTTGGGGGAGGGGATGGGTTTATTAGGGAAGAAAAGGAGAACAAATTTGAAGAGTCAGGTTTAGGGTTTTGTTTATTTTAGGGGCAAAATTGTAATTTTAAAGAAATAACATTTTCCTAAGCACTTGGGAATCTAAGAATCCCCCCCATGGGAAAATTTTTGTGGGAATTGTGGCAAAAAAAATTCCTAGGAATGTTAGTTTCCTGAGGATTTGAATTTAAAAATCAGCATACTAAACTTGGGAAACTAAATTCCCAAGTTAAGATTCCCAGGAATCAAAAAAAAAAAAATCCTTCTACCAAACGCCCGTAAGGTCTTCTCTTATTATAATATTAGAGATTATATATTATATTATAAGGGTAAAAGGGGTATGAGCAACTTGCTCATTTAGTAAATAAGCAATTGATGATGTGGCATACATGTGATTGGACAATATTTAAAAGGGTTAGTTGTCCAATGTATCATATGCATGCCACATAATCAATTGCTCATTTACTAAATGAGCAAGTTGCTCATATCCCTTTTACCCATATTATAAATAGATAGTAATTTACATGTGTGATACACATTTAATATATTAAAAAATAAATAAAATAAAAAACCTGACGTTATGAGGACTCACCTCCTTCATATTAGTTATGCACGTGCAAAGGCATGTGTTGGTAGATTTGCAAATGACACTAAGGTCTTCTCCCATTATAATATTAGATATTAGAGATTAAAGATCAAAGATATCATGAATCTCTTTAACTCATCCAAAACTAAAAGCACTCACATAATTGGTATACGTGCGATACACGTCTTAATAAAAAAAATTAAAGAAAAAATTTGACGTGGTCTGACATCAAACCTAATACCTCTTTTATATTAATTATGTATGGACAATGCACATCTTAATAATATTTTTTTTTAAAATAAAAAACTTTGACGTATTGATGACTCGAACATAAAACCTTCTTCATATTAGTAATGTACGTGCGTCACACGCTTTGATAGAATTACAAATCACACTAATATATTCTCCCATTATAATATTAGGGGGCATTTGGTACGCAGATTGGAGAATTCCCAGGAATTAGTGGATTCCCAGGAATATGAGGGTGGGAATGAAGATTCTCGGGAATGTTGCAATACTGTGTTTGGTGTACGACATTACATGCCTGGGAATACTTTATTTCTGTGTTTGGTATAGAACAATTCATTCCCATCAATCAATCTCTATAATAGACATTACCGAAAATATCCTTTTGGCTTTATTTAAAAATAAATAAATATAAAAGTTATCTAATTTAGTAATTGATGTATATGCATGCATGTGCAAAAGCAATACTGATACATACAAATGAAACAATAATGTTCATAGAAGCAAATTTCAACTCCACATATTTTAATAAGTTTTAAATAAAAAATAACATTAGATTTCAATTCGGACTCAAAGTCACTCAAACTCCATTTCTGACCCTTCTTAAAGGCTCCTCCCCACACTGCCCATATTCATTCCCACCTGCAAACCATCAAACAAACAACATGTACGGTAAGTGTCCCAAAAACAACCAATACTATTCTCTAATCTTTATTTTCTATTACCCCATGCATAAGCTCTCCCTTGGTCGTCCACCGCAAGGTAATGCCACCCACCAATCGCAGCCTGAAAACAAACAAACAAATATCAACATCCATCCAAACTCAAATGAGTCGATATAATTAATCAATCAAAAAAAAGCATCTCAAACATCAGTTCATCACCTGAACAATCTTAACATTGTTTAGTGCTGTAACAAGCTCGGGAACACTCTCAGTCTTAGTTTCCGGTGGGTGACCCAGTGTGCCTCTCTGGTTCCACCCCCAAGTAAACAACTACAAACAAATCAACTTCCCATTAAAACCAACTGAATTGGAACTAAATAATGAAAAGAATGAAAGAGATAATTACCCGTCCATTGTCGCAGATGGAGAGGGAGTTGTGGCTGCTAGCAACAATGGAGGAGATGGATTGGGACCGAAGGGAGTCGATGGTGGAGACCCAGTCCTTCTCCTCCCAGTCGCCCATGCCCAGCTGCCCATCTTTGCCTGAGCCCTTACAAACGAAAGAAGCAACCAAAGTGAGCTTGGTATTTTGGCAAACAGTTGGTGGGTATGAGTAGCTGGGTACCAAGCGAGAATGCAGTTTGCCATGAAGAGATTGATTCAGAAGTGGAGTGAGAATGAGAATGGAAAGTGAGGTTTTAGTGGGAGGTGACAGAGAAAGGAGGGAGATGAATGGGACTGGCTTGTCTGTAACAAAACGACGACGGCGTTGATAGTGATGGTGGTGGGATTTTTTGATGGCGGTGGAGGCGCGACGGGACTGGGAGGAGGGAGAATTGGGATTTGGGGTTTTAACTGGCGTTTGTCGAGGACATAGAAGAGGTCGGGGGGGGGGGGTGTCCGGGTGGCACCGGCGTCGACAGGGGGTGTCGACGAAGGGGGGTTGATGACGGGAGATCGACAAACAGGGAGGACGCCGGAAACGGCCAGAGGAAGGTAGGGAAAACAGATGAACAGTGGGTCTTAGGATTTGGGCGGGATTCAGAAATGTGGAGGGTGTTTTGGGTATGCAATAATCTCACCCATTTTTTTATGTGGAGGAATCCACAAATCCCATCCTTTTCAAGGGGAATGTTTATCCTTTCAAATTAATTATTTTGATAACCCTGAAAATTTAAGATTATTTACAAAACTATACCTATGTCTTACCAAACTAGGTAATCAAGAGGGTAATCCTAGATTCCCTTATACATTACCGCGTACCAAATGCCCCATTAGAAATTAGAGATATCATGAATCGCTTTTAACCCATCCAAAACTAAAAGCTCTCACATAAATGGTACGATTTTAGGAGCACAGATATGGCTAAAAATAAAGTTAAATCAGAACCGTCCAAATGGAATGCGAATCTTAAAGCCTGGGGGTAACATGGTAATTTCACTTACAAACGGGTCTGAAGTGAGTCATGGGTCTTCTTACCGAAAGCCCAGTAACCCACAAACGGATCCATCCTAACTGGGTGCGGGTTTCAACCCGCAGCAAACCCGGTCCAGCAGGATAGAATTAGGATTTCTGATTAAACCTAATCATTGGCCTTGATACATATCTATCCTTTCACTGGGAATTAAGGATTACATTCCTAATCTGATCCTAGGGATTACATTCCTAATCTGATCCCAACGGCGGCTATAAATACCTCCCATCCATCACCATTAAGATGCAATCAATCTTTTACCAATTTACGCTCTCTCATAATCTTTCCTGATTACTGACTTGAGCGTCGGAGGGTGCGTCGCCTGGATCAACCCCGGTGTCTCGCACTTTTTGCAGGTGAACGGCGGGAGTCAGCGGTCAAACTCCAGCAGAAGAAGTTAAGGTTTGGTTACCCAGTTTTCCTAGGAATCCACAAATACTATCTGTTTGTCCCCACACCAGATTCAGCGGTAACTGATTGGCGCCATCTGTGGAAAATAACGAATAGCGATCCTTCCTCTTCCCGTCGGTCAGATCTCCTCCAGCCATGCCTCCAAGGAAACTAAGGTCTAGAGGGTCCAACCATGGACCCACCCCTCCTCAACCACAACAGGAGATCCCTCTCCAAACCGTCCAGCCGGCGGGACTTCCCCCTCAACCTGATCAGGCCCCGCAGTAGAACCAACCTCCACCTCAAAATCTTCAACCCCCTCGGGGTCAGACCGGGCCTCAGAATGCCGGTGTGGGGGGCTCCTGTCCCAATCCTCAGAAACAACCTCTTCAACATGATCACGTCTCCATACACAACCCTTCTACTGATTCCATGGCATCTCACAATCCCCGAGCAACAGATGACCTCCGCAACACCCTCGACAATCGGTGCAGAGAAGAGGATCTTCGCCGCCATTTGGATGAAAGGCGGGCCCGAGAGGGACCCTCCCGCCAACACTGTCCAAATGAGCGATCTCCTCATCGCCGAGAATACAGAAGGTCCCCTCCTCGCAGAGGGCGGAGAGAGTCTCCTGGCCACCATAGGAGAAGACCTCACTCTCCTAAGGATTGGTGACCCCCCAGGAACAATGACGCAGCCATCACTCGTGCCGAGTTCCAGCAATTCCAAGCAACCATCTTACAAGCCCTCAATCTCTGACCCAACAAAAACAATGCTCAGAAGGTCCTCACTCCTCCGGTCTGAAGTCCTCGCCAACGGTCCCTAACTCCTTCCCCAGCTCCTAGCAACCCCCAGCACATTCCTAGTCCTCGCCACTCCAGGAGCTACCGTCGTCGTAGCCCCCGCTCTCCCTCGTACGAAGACGAGTCCAGAGGCTCGTTTGATTACCGTCGAAGGGATGACACTGTCTACCATCGTTTCCATGAAATAGAGAGGCGCTTGGGTCAACTAGACCGAGAAGAAGAGCTTAGAGGAAGAACCCTCCGCCCAAGTCGACCTCCTTTTTCTCGAACCATCATGGAGGTGCCCGTTCCAATAGGCTTCAAGCCTCCCCAATTCGAGACTTATTTCGGAGAGTCTGACCCCGTCGACCACATCGAAAGCTTTAAGAACCTCATGCTCATCCACCAAGCTTCCGATGCTCTGCTGTGTAAAACCTTCCCCGCTACCCTAAAGGGTCCGGCCCGAGAATGGTACTCTCGCCTCGCCTCGTCTTCGATATTCTCCTTTGAGCAATTCAAGACCCTCTTCGTCACCCACTTCGTGAGTAGCCGCCGAACTGAGAAGACCAGCATTTCGCTACTCTACCTCAACCAGAAGAAGGGTGAGAAGCTGAGAGACTATGTGAAAAGGTTCACTGCGGAAGCTAGGCCTATCGCTTCCCTCGACTAGTCGGTCGCTGCAGCAGCGTTCCAATCGAACGTCCTTTATTCCAGCCTCCGCTCCTCCCTTGCCAAGAAGCCTCTGCAGAACTTCTCCGATCTCCTTCTCCGAAGCGAGAAGTATATTCGGACCGAGGAAGCTGAGCCCCGCCTCAACTTTGAGGGGCCTTCCTCCGGGTCCAAGAGAAAGGGAACAGAAGAAGAAGAAGCCAAGAAGCTCCAAAAGGATAATGGCGGTCAGCGCCGCCCTTCCCCCAGATTCGAAAAATTCACTCCTCTAATGCCAACATTTCCACTATTCTTATGGAAGTAGAAAAGGAAGGGGTGATACCTCCTGCCCCGAAGATGAACACCCCTGGCAAGAAGAAGACAAAGAGAAATGGTGCCGCTATCACCGGGACCATGGCCACGACACCAATGATTGTCGGGCCCTGAAGAACAAGATTGAAACCCTCATCCAGAGGGGGCAGCTGGCCAAATTCGTGAGAAAAGACCAAACCGACCTTCCTCCTCCTCGGGGGGCTAACAAGCGTCCTGAACGATGCGATGAGACACCCGAATTCGAAGAGGAGCATATCCTACACCTTATTCATGGGGGCCCCATGGGAGGCACCTCCAACTCCTCTAGAAAGGCTTTCATAAGGGAAGTCAACTCAGTGCATGGCATGCCACCTCCTAAAGGCCTTGGGGTACCGGTCACTTTTTTAGATGAAGACCTTGAGGGTGTCCGAACCCCCCATTGTGACGCACTAGTCATTAATCTCCATATGGCAAATTTTAAAGTGGACAATGGCAGCTCCATTAACATCCTCTTCCTCGCTGCTTTCAAAGGGCTCAAACTATCCTGAGACAGACTTAAGCACGCCGGCTACACACTCCATAGGTTTACGAGAGTGCCAGTGACTATTGAAGGGGTGATTACCCTCGACGTAACCGCTGGAAAAACTCCTACTACCCGAACAAAGCTGATGGACTTCATGGTCATCGACGTCCCCGTTGCTTATAATGTGATCCTAGGCCAACCCAGCCTAGCTGCTCTCGAAGCCGTCCCTTCCGCTTATCACCTCAAGATGAAGTTCCCCACCCGGACAGGAGTGGGAGAAGTTAGAGGCAGTAAGGAAATGGCCCGCAAATGCTACATGACCTCCACTGGGGGTCCAGTCCTCTCCCTCGAAACTCTTGAAATCCCCCAAGATGGTGTCCGACCAACGTCCGAGCCGGTGGATGAATTGGAGGAAGTGCTCTTCTCTGAGCAAGATCCGAACCGCAACTTCTTTATCAGCAAGACCCTCCCATCCGCCCTAAGCTCAGACATAGTCCAGTGCATTAGAAAGAACCGTGACCTTTTCGCATGGTCAGCTGCCGACATGCCAGGAATCTCCGAAGAGCTCCTCGTCCACCAACTGAGCATTGCACCGGGGTCCAAACCGGTTCAACAGAAGAGGCGCAAATTTGCTCCCGAGCGCCAACAAGCTATAAAAGAAGAGGTGGACAAGCTCCTTAAGGCTCGGTTCATATAGGAGGTCAATTACCCCGAATAGCTCTCAAATGTTGTGATGGTAAAGAAAGCCAACGGGAGCTGGAGAATTTGCATCGATTTTACCGACCTGAATAAAGCATGCCATAAAGCATGCCCCAAAGATCCATTCCCTCTTCCAAGCATCGACACCCTGGTTGACGCCACTTCGGGCCATGAGCTTCTCAGCTTCATGGACGCTTTCTCCGGATACAATCAAATCTGCATGTTCCCCCTGGATATCCCGAAGACCTCCTTTGTTAACGATCAGGGCCTCTACTGCTACAGGGTGATGCCTTTCGGGTTGAAGAATGCAGGCGCCACCTATCAACGTCTCGTTAACAAAGTCTTCCAAAATCAGATCGGCCGCAACATGGAAGTGTATGTTGATGATATGCTTGTCAAGAGCATTCGTGGGGCCGACCACGTCATCGATCTGCAGGAGGCATTTGATGTGTTAAGAAAACATGATATGAGGCTCAATCCGAACAAGTGTGCATTCGGAGTCGCGTCGGGAAAATTCCTAGGCTTCATGGTCAGCCAAAGAGGGATCGAAGCCAACTTCGAGAAGATCAAAGCCATACTGGATATGGCCCCTCCCAAAAATGTGAAAGAAGTCCAGAAGCTAATCGGACGTCTCGCAGTTATAGGGTGCTTCCTTTCCAAGTCAGGAGAGAAGTGTCTTCCCTTCTTTAAGGCTCTCAGGGGGGCTAAGGGTTTCGAATGGGGTCAGCAACAGCAAGAGTCGTTCGATCAGCTTAAAGCCTATCTGGTTAACCCCCCTCTCCTCAGTAAGCCTATTCCCGGGAAAACACTTTACCTCTACTTAGCGGCCTCCGAACAAACCCTCAGCGTTGTCTTGGTAAGGAAAGAAGACAAGGCTCAGAAGCCCATCTATTACGTAAGCAATGTACTTCGGGATACCGAGCTTCGTTATCCAAGGCTAGAGAAGATGGCATACGCCTTGGTTATGGCAGCTAGGAAGCTTTGCCCGTATTTCCAGTCTCACTCGGTGGTCGTTCTCACCGACCAACCGCTAAAGCAAGTTCTGCACAAGCCGGAGACCTCTGGCCGCCTCATGAAGTGGTCGATCGAGCTGAGCCAGCATGATATATCCTACCAACCTCGAACCGCGATCAAGGCTCAGACCTTAGCTGAATTCATAGTTGAAAGCACCATTCCCGAGGTCAGTCAAGCGGCGAACGGACCTCCTATTTGGACGGTATATGTTGATGGATCCTTTTGCACCGAAGGGAGCGGAGCCGGGGTCATTCTGGCAGGCCCCGATGACTTCGTCCTCCAATACTCCCTCCGCATCAACTTCAAGGCCTCCAATAATGAAGCAGAAAATGAAGCCCTTATAGCCGGTCTCGGAATGGCTCACAAGGCAGGGGCACAACGCCTCCGCTTATTTAGTGACTCTCAACTGGTCGTGAATCAAGTCTTGGGCGAGTATGAAGCGCGGGATGACCGAATGGCTAAGTATCTAGCCAAGGTCCAAAATTTCATGGCTATCTTCGAAGAGGCACTTATTCGACGAATCCCCAGGGAGGAGAATGCCCAAGCAGATGCTCTCTCCAAGTTAGCCCCTTCCTCCCTCCAAGGTCTCTAACAGACCGTCTTGATTGACGTGCTCTTGAAGCCGAGCATAGAAGAAGAAACTCCCGACTCCATGGAGTCACAGCCCGTTCAACTTCAAGATAATTGGATGAGATCCCTGGTAGAGTTCCTAAGGGATGGGCTCTTCCCCGAAGACCCTAAGGAAGCTCGTCGAGTCAGAACCAGAGCGGAGCGATACACCCTTGTTGACGGGATCTTATACAAATGCTCCTTCACACAAGTTGATGGTAGACCTTATCTGAGGTGCCTCTCCCCCGAACAAGCCACATACGCCTTGCAAGAGCTTCACGAAGGTATAGGCGGAGCACATTCAGGGTCTAGATCACTTGCCCGAAAGGTGTTGAATATGGATACTTCTGGCCTACCCTCCTCCAAGACGCCGAACGATACGTTCGGCAATGCAGCTCTTGTCAAAAGCATTCCAACATTCGTCGCCTACCCCAAGCTCAGCTCATCTCCCTATCAAGTCTGATCCCCTTTGCAATGTGGGGGATGGATTTACTAGGGCCGTTTCCCCCAGCTCCTGGCCAGCTCAAATTCTTAGTCGTGGCAATCGACTACTTTTCAAAGTGGATAGAGACCGAGCCTTTGGCCACCATCACCGAGAACAAAGTGCTTCAGTTTTTCTGGAAGAGCGTCATCTGCAGGTTCGGTGTCCCTCGGGTCCTCATAACCGATAATGGAACACAATTTACAGGGGCTGCATTTCGAGCTCTATGTGAAGACCTCGCAATCCAACAACACTTCTCCTCCGTCTCCCACCCACAGTCGAATGGTTAAGAAGAAAATACCAACCGACAAATCCTTTCCGGTATTAAGAAGAGGCTAGATAAGTCCGCTAAGGGCTTACGGATGGATCAGCTCCCTAACGTACTATGGAATTACCGCACTACGAAACGGACCCCCACAGGAGAGTCGCCGTTCAATCTACCTATGGGTCCGAAGCTGTGATCCCCCTGGAAGTCGGTGTACCCTCTCCTCGCCTAATTGCCTATGAAGAAGAGCAGAATGCCAGGGAGCTTTGAGCGAATTTAGATCTGATTGATGAGCTCTGTGAAAGAGCTTCGATCCGCCAGCAAAGCTACCGAAGGAGGATTGAGCTGGCCTACAATAAGAAAGTCCGTCCCACCGACCTCAAAGAAGGGGACTTGGTCCTCAGAAAGTTAGCTATCTCATTCCTCAGTCAGAAGAGTAAGGTGGCTCCAAATTGGGAGGGACCTTACAAGATCACAAAGGTGGTTCGGCCTGGAACTTATCGTCTAGAAGACCTCGAAGGAAGAGAGATTCTCAGGACTTGCAATGCCGACCATCTCTTAAAGTACCAAGAGAGCGCATGAACGCCTCTCTGAGTATCGTCAGATGTTGAACCGTTCCTCTCCACTTGTAATTTTACTTTTGCTTCTTTATTTCTCCAATGTAATAACGGCTCGCAACTCAGAAGCAGTCGACTATTAGTTTTCAATAAAGAACATTTTTCTTCATATCTTACTTGTGAAATTGCTTGTATCTCTCTCTGCTTTTACCTTCTTTAAACTCAAACGACGAGTTCGGAGTCCAACACTTGGCTCGACTCCGCTTCGCAAACTCGCTCTTAAGCGAGCTAGAAGTGGTTCGCCATTCGGAATTGCTCCCACAACCGTTGAAACAAACTCTGACGACGAGTTCAGAGTCCAACACTTAGCTCGACTCTGCTTCGCAAACTCGCTCTTAAGTGAGCTAGAAGTGGTTCACCATTCGGAATTGCTCCCACAACCATTGAAACAAACTCTAACAATGAGTTCGGAGTCCAACACTTGGCTCGACTCCGCTTCGCAAGCTCGCTCTTAAGCAAGCTAGAAGCAGGTCGCCATTCGGAATTGCTCCCACAACTGTTGAAACTAACTCAAACGACGAGTTCGGAGTCCAACACTTGGCTCGACTCCGCTTCGCAAGCTCGCTCTTAAGCAAGCAAGGAGCAGGTCTCCATTCGGAATTGCTCCCACAACCGTTGAAACAAACTTAAATGACGAGTTCGGAGTCCAACACTTGGCTCGACTCTGCTTGGCAAGCTCGCTCTTAAGCAAGCTAGAAGCAGGTCGCCATTCGGAATTGCTCCCACAATCGTTGAAACTAACTCAAACGACGAGTTCGGAGTCCAACACTTGGCTCGACTCCGCTTCGCAAGCTCGCTCTAAAGCAAGCTAAGAGCAAGTTGCCATTCGGAATTGCTCCCACAACCGTTGAAACAAACTCAAACGACGAGTTCGGAGTCCAACATCTGGCTCGACTCCGCTTCGCAAGCTCGCTCTTAAGCAAGCTAGAAGCAGGTCGCCATTCGGAATTGCTCCCACGACCGTCGACGCACGCAAACTGTCCACGACTAGACTAGACATGGGGGAAAAGAACTTGCACATCCAACACACAAGCATCAGAAAGAAAACGAGCTTTTATTTCATTAAAAAGTTCGGCAAAAGAACCCAAATTACAAGACCGAGACGGGGCGCTACAAAAACTCAAAGAAGAATAATTACAACTTATTCAATGCTTCTTTGAAATGGGGATGTTTCGGTTCATAGACACTCGGGAACGGCGTCTTCTAACTTCAGAGCTCATCTGTAGACCAACGGACCGAGATGCCTCTTCGGTGCTGCCTCTGACCGTAGCCCCAACCGAAGCACCACTAAACGAGGCAGCCACCCCGCTTTGAGCATCGGCCGGGCTCCGCTTAACGACAGGCGAACGAGTTGCGAGCCCGTAAAAAGAGATTCTCCTCTCACTCTCTTCGTGCGTACACGACGTGCTCCGAACGTTGATTCTTGCCGACTGAGGCTTGAGTCGAGCGACTTCCTCCTCGAGCTCGATAATCCGATTATTCAAAGAGTCGTCCTTCAAAGATATCTTCAAGCGAAGAAGCCGAGCAGAGCCTTCAGCGCCAGAACTATCGGCTATGATTTGACGAAGGTGGGTCACTTCGATACTTCTGTCGACCGTAACCCTCCTCAACTCGTCGACCTTTGCCTTCAACTCGTCGCGCTCGGCCATCAACTTATCCACTGCCGAAGTTAACTCGTCTTCCTCCGCCAAAAGTTCTTCCTTAGCTATCTTTAAATCTTGAACTTCCGCCACAAGATCACTTTCTGCTTGAGTAACGTCAAACAGTGCCTTTCGGAGCAACTCTACCTCGCCTTCAAGACGAACCTCGCGAGACCGCTTCCGTAGTTGTTTTAGCATGGAAAAATAGCCTCTCGTCATTACATTGACCTCTGATAGATCTAACATGATTTTGAAGAGGCACTCTCGGCTGCGAGAGAGAGCCCACTTCGCCACTTTCAATTCAGTACGAAGGCGAGAAATCCCAGCCGCTGAACTCAACTCGACCTGAAAAGTAAAGGAATATCAAAAGAAGCCTTCAACACTTGAGGCCATAGCATGAGAAAAAAGTGTTAAACACTTTGCGAAATCTCGAAACTTTCGGCCAAGATTTCAAAAGGGAAGTTGTTTCATTATTGAAAATCCAAGATTTACACAAAAAGCGGTGGCCAGTCTGCAGTTAGGCGTTACAAAAAAAAATAAAAAAATGAGAAGAGGAGACTAAGTCAGGGGTCGACCTCATGATATTGTTCCGAAGCGTCGTCACTCGGCACGGTGACTATCGCACCCTCGCCGCCCACCTCGTCCATAGCATCTTTGCCCTCCTGCCCGGGGGCGAGCTCGGCTAGAGGCAGTTCTTCCTTCCCCTCTACAGGATCGTAGAAGTAGTAGGAAGAGCCATCGAACCCGGGGATACGAGCGGCCACGTGCTTCAGCGCTTGGGCGTACGCCTCCTCCATGTTTGTCAACATGTGGGCCTCGTCCTCATCCCGAACTACCTGCTCCGCAGCCGCCACCTTCGATGCCTAGCTGCTCAGAGCTTCCTCCGACGCCCTCAGTACCTTGGACAGCTCCTCTTCGAGATGAGCCATCTCCTTTTCAAAAGTTTCGACCTTGGTAGCCTCGGCGGCCGAGCGCTTCAGCACCTCGGCGAGCTTTGCCTCAAGATCGGCAACCTCGGCTGCGTGCGAAGCGAAAAGCACCTGCTCGGCCTCGAGCAGTTTGACCGCCTTGGCACGCTCCGACTGCTCCCAATCGTTCAGCACGGTCATCTCCTTCTCCTTGCTCGCAAACTCTTCGAGCAAGTGGTTGAAGTGGCATAGGATCTGCAAGCGGCACAAGAAAAAACTATTAGGTCCGAGCGAAAAAACTTAAAATAATTGTTGAAGAAACTTCTGATACTCACCGACATGGTGTTGCGAGCTATCTGCATGGCGTCATCGCCAAAGGAACCCGCCTTCAGTGCCGCTCGGTCTTTGGGAGTTGGTAGGTGCTTCACCGCCTACATACAATGCCCCCGTCACCGAGGAAGCCGTCTACCTTCATCACCCACCAGTAGGGGACGAAGAGGCGCTTGTGCTCCTCGGTAAGTATCTTCTCAGCCTCGGCGGTAAGAGGGGGGACCTCAAGAGCTAAGGCCGCACCCACGTTGAACGCCCTGCTCGACGACCCGGGCGCCTCGACCTGAGCAACTTGGGCCGGTACCTCCGAAGGAGCTGGGGCAGACGTCTCCAAAAGGCCTTGGGCGGATGCATCCGAAGGTGCCTTAACCACCGGCTGCACGACGGTCGGTGAGGCCGAGGGGACCTTCGCAGCTCGGCCACCCTGAGGCCCGGCCACAGTCATCTTCCTCTTTCTCGACTCCTGCTCCTTCGCCGCACGAGCCTTGGCCATCAGTCCTTTGTAATCCATACCGGGAGAATCTGAACAAACCGAGCAAAAGGAGTTAGAAAATTTTCAACCAAAAGATAAAGCTGAAGCAAGAAAAGAGAAAAGCATACTAGGGTTGATCGGACTGAGACCCCCACAAAACAAGACCTCCTCGGTGATGTCCTTCCAACTAAGGGTCGGAAGACTGAGGAGCTTCTCCACCACCTCTTCCTCTTCTTTAGTGAGCACGGGCTCCTTCTTCGCCCGCTTCGGAACCCTGATCTTCCACTGCGTCGGAAAGACCCACGGCTCGGGAGCACGGATGAGGAAGTACTTCTCTTTTCAGTGCTTGATCGAGTCCGGATTCTCAATCAGTTTCACGCCCTTCCTCGGCGACAGATAGTACCTCTCCTCCATCTTGCCCATCTGGCAGATGCGGTAGAGGCTCCGAAGTATGACCATCTCCAGTTGCACACCAATCTCTTGGCACTGAAGGATGAAGGCGATCACGTGCCGCCACATGTTCGGCATAAACTGAGCGGGACTCAGGTCGAACCACCGTAGCACCTCGTTTATGAAAGGGTGCAGTGGCAGCCAGAGTCCAGCATTCAGTGCATCATACAGGAAGACGCAAGTATCGACCGAAGTAGGGTGCACGCTCGGACACCGGGTCCAGGGAGCAGAAGAACGTACTCTTTGGGGATTCGGAACCCACTCCTGATCCGATGCAGGTCCGCCTCGGTCAAGATTGAGGAGATTTGATTCACCTCGGAAGGGTCCCTCGGATCATTCTCCTCATATGACGGAGCCGTGCCCTGTGACACCTTCTCCAACAAGTCTTCAGGGTAACTCTGCACACCCCCAATGCTCGATAAGACAGACGGATGCCGACCCAATTCACCCGCCGTCTTCGGATGCTCGACTATCGTCGTCACCCCGATCGGCTCGGCAACCTCCTTCCCCTTGCTCGGCCTAACCACAGTCACCTCGATCGGCTCGGTGATCTCCTTCCCCTTGTTCAACCTAACCATCGCCGCTCGGCTGATGTCTTGGTCCGAGATGGGGGTCTCATCCTCAGAAGAAAACTTAACCATTTTCTAAGGATAAGGCGAGACACTAACCTTGAAGTGACGTGAATGACCGGAAAAGATCGCCGGAATATGAAAGCGCCTTTCCGCGACAGCTAATAGCGCCACCCGAGAGCGAAAACTCCGCTAGTAGAAAGTAAAAGTGAAAGTAAGAAATGAAAAATGAAGAATGAAGTAAAGTGTGAGGGGGGTGAAGACTTATAGTAAAAGAAATGACTCATGGGCTTTGTAACGTAAAGACGCAACTTTTGGGCCTCCCCTCAAGGTGTTATGAAAGCCCAAACGACTAAGTGGCCAAGAGCGGCCACCGTTCACAAGAAGTAACAACAGTTCGGTATGAGTCACTCCGCTCGGCTGCACCTCAAGCCCCAGGTCGCCAATGCACCGTACTTAGCAACCGAGAAGCACTCAGATCGGCCCATGATTCCTCGGAAACCGAGCAACTGCCAATCCGAGCTGCGAATTGGAGAAAAATGAATTTCTCCCCAAAATCGTGCAAGATCTCGATCAGACGGCTCAGATCGTGCCACCTCCATAAAATGACAAGATAGTATTTTATCGAGAATTGAGCCTACCTCGAGATCCGCGCTATAATCCAACGGCCCAGATCGCTCCACATCCCTCGGAACCAAAACCTGAGCGATTAGCGATCCGAGCTCATCACACATAGAAGAAGTTTGGAAACCGAGCAACTGCCAATCCGAGCTGCAAATTGGAGAAAAACAACTTTCTCCCCAAAATTCGTGCAAGATCTCGATCAGATGGCTTAGATCGTGCCACCTCCACAAAATGACAAGATAGTGTTTTCTCGAGAACTGAGCCTACCTCGAGATCCGTGCCGTGATCCGACGGACCAGATCGGTCCACGTCCCTCGGAGCAAAGGTCCGAGCGACAAGCGATCCGAGCTCATCACACATAGAAGAAGTTCGGAAATCGAGCAACTGCCAATCCTAGCTGCGAATTTGAGAAAAACGACTTTCTCCCCAAAATTCGTGCAAGATCTCGATCAGACAGCTCAGATCGTGCCACCTCCACAAAACGACAAGATAGTGTTTTCTCGAGAACTGAGCCTACCTCGAGATCCGTGTCGTGATCCGACAATCCAGATTGCTTCACGTCCCTCAGAGCAAAAGTCCGAGCGACAAGCGATCCGAGCTCATCACACATAGAAGAAGTTCGGAAACCGAGCAACTGCCAATCCGATCTGCAAATTCGAGAAAAACGACTTTCTCCCCAAAATTCGTGCCAGATCTTGATCAGACGGCTCAGATCGTACCACCTCCACAAAACGACAAGATAGTATTTTCTCGAAATCTGAGCCTACCCTTGAGATCCGCACCGTGATCCAACGGCCCAGATCGCTCCACGTCCCTTGGAGCAAAAGTCCGAGCGACAAGCGGTCCGAGCTGAGAAAGTGACTCGGGATCCCAATCCGACCGACCAGAATTCTGAGCTACTCGCAATACAGGAGATAACGAAGTCGCATCGCTTGGAATCCGAGCGAACGGCAATCCGAGCGAACGGCAATCCGAGCTGCACATTTGAAGAAAAATGCAACCGAGCAACCCCAACCATCGGATCATTGCGAAAATCGCGCCGAAAATAATGAACGATTCAGATCGTGCCATGCCCACAAAATGACAAGATAGTGTTTTCTCGAGAACTGTGCCTACCTCGAGATCCGCGCCGTGATCCAACGGCTCTGATCGCTCCACGTCCCTCGAAATTCCGATCCGAGCGGCTGGCGATCCGAGCTGCTCACGCAAAAGAAATAGCACCAAGCTACGTAGCTCAGATACCGATCAACTAGTTATCCGAGCTGCTCATACGGAGAAAAGAACGTCGAGCGATAACAGTCATCGGATCTCCTCAAAAATCGCACCTCGACCTGATGAGCAGTCCAAATCACCCCACGTCGCTCGGAATCTGTGCTTCGAGCAACTGGCGATCCGAGCCGCTCACACAAAGAAAACGGCACCGAGCTGCGTGCCTCGGATTCCGAGCAACTGGCCATCCGAGCTGCTCACGCGAAGAAAATATTGCCGAGCGACTCTAACCATCCGATCTTTCAGAAATTCACACCCGCACGAGATGGGCGGGCCAGATATCGCCACATCATAATTCGGTATTAAAAATTATTTTTTATTTATTAAAATCATTTTATTTATTTAAAAATTGCAAAAAAAATGATTAAAAAATTGAGAAAATTAATTAAAAATTCTTTAAAAAATAATTACAAATTCAGGGAAATATTTTCGAGCCCCCTGAACAAATAATTATTGCTTAGAATAATTGGTTAAGACCCCCGAACGGCAGATCAACACCTCGCAAAATTAAGTAAATGAACCGAAAAATAGATAAAGGTTAAGAAAAATTCCAGAAAACCAGAGGGGCTCAAGAACAACCCAGAGTGCACAACTAACACGGAAAATCACCATACTGCCTCACGAAAAGATTCGACACATCCCATTTGGACTCCGATACAACCCCGCAAGCCATTTAAACAATAAAACTACTCCTCAAAGGCTGATCAAACTCAGTCTTCGGGAGTGGGGGGATCGTGATATGGCTAAAAATAGAGTTAAATCAGAACCATCCAAATGGGACGCGAATCTTAAAGCCTAGGGGTAACATGGTAATTTCACTTGCAAACGGGTCTGAAGTGGGTACTGGTCTTCTTACCGAAAGCCCAGTAACCCACAAACGGATCCATCCTAACTGGGTGCGGATTTCAACCCGCAGCAAATCCGGTCCAGCAGGATAGAATTAGGGTTTCTGATTAAACCTAATCAATGGCCTTGATTCATATCTATCCTTTCACTGGGAATTAGGGATTACATTCCTAATCTGATCCCAACGGCGGCTATAAATACCCCCCATCCATCACCATTAAGAGGTAATCAATCTTTTACCAATTTACGCTCTCTCATAATCTTTCCTGATTACTGACTTGAGCGTCGGAGGGTGCGTCGCCGGGATCAACCCCGGTGTATCGCACTTTTTGCAGGTGAACGGCGGGAGTCAGCAGTCAAACTCTGGCGGAAGAAGTTAAGGTTTAGTTACCCAGTTTTCCTAAGAATCCACAAATACTATCTGTTTGCCTCCATACCAGATTCAGCGGTAACCAGCACCGAACACACTATAATGCATGTGTATATATCATTCCTTAATGATCCAAACAAACAGATGGAATGTATTTATGTATGTCTCTGGGGTTGGTTTCCAACTTTGGAATGAGACGGGGTGGTGCAGAGAGGCTTCTAGAAGCGACCATTGGGAATGGAATTCGTTAATTGGGTGTTGTCAATTAGCCAACTCATGTAAATTTTACAAATTCAATTGACCACACCCAATCAACGAATTCAATTCGATTCTAATTGCTTCTTAATTATGTGGTTTTCTGTTCACGATAAAATTCTCACACACACAAAAAAAATAACCCATTTTGTTAATATCCAACTTCATCGTAGGACTGATATTCAAATTTATGATGGTTAGCTAATATGGATTTGGATTTTAAATTGTGTAGTTGAGATATTTAAATAGAGTATAATTATTCTTCTTCTTCTTCTTCTTCTTCTTCTTTTGGTGCTAAACAATGCATGTATGCTTTTAAGTGAAAAGGAAAAAAGACATAGGATCAAGTCCCGCCCACCTTTGAGGCAAGTGAGGCGGCCGCATCAGGCCTTCGATTTTTTTTAAAAAAAATTAGAGGCCTCCAAATTTGTATTCTCCTTCTAAATATATGCATATTTTGCGTGTAAAAAAATTATATTGTTATTAGAGCACCCACAGTCGTTTGCTTTTTTCCCATTTTATGCATTTTGGGATACTATAGCCGACACAGTCGTCGGCTATTTTGCCATTTTTTAGCGATCTGGCTACAGTAGAAAGGTATAAATAGCATTCGAAATAGCAAAATGCATATTATGCCTCACGAAACATCATGTGTCATCTCGATTATTTAATTATATTTTTAAATAATCGGAAATATGTATATAATGGCTGGACGAAACATGTTTCGTCCAGGCCATTGGGTCACATTTCCTTATTTTATTTTATTTTGCAAATTACCATCATTGGTTACTGGGTGCAATTATTTTAAAAAAAGTTACAAATTTATAAATTGTTTTTGCAATTTTGTAATTGTTTTTGCAAAGTTTTTTTTCAAAAAAAAAATCCTTAAAACCCGGACGAAACATTGCATTTTTTTCCCTTTTGGGACGAAACATCCCGTATATTTAATTAATATTTTCCAAGTTTATGCCTATATAAATTATTTTTTAATCACAGACGAAACATCATGTTTCGTCTGTTTCTTTTTTTAACAGATTAACGCATTTTTTGCCTTTTTCACGCCTGCAGCGTTTCGTCAAAATGGATCGGTAAAATATGCATTTTGCCATTTTTTACCTCAAACGACTGTGGATGCTCTTAGAGACTTCAAAAAATATTATTTGGGCCTTTAAAAATATTCGCCTCATTTCTCTGAGAACTCAGGGTCGGCCCTGCATAAGATTGACATGCAAATATATTGTTTTTGTGGATTGAAATTTTTTTAATGTGGTTGAACAATTTTTTAATTGATCTAATTTATGAGTACTTAAATAGTTGTTCACCACTGCACTAACGGTAACTCAACCTCCTTAGAGCATCCACAATGGTGTTTCTCATTTTTTAGAAAATGGCAGCTACAGTAATAGAAAATAGGGTATTTGTCTACATTGGTTGTTTGCTAAAATTTTGCTAAAATTTGAGAAAAACGAAACATGTTGTTTGGTCCGGTTGTTTTTTTGTTTTTTTAGAATTAATTAATTGGTGATTAAATATTATAATAGGCTAATTAAATAAATTAAATAATATAATAATACCTAAAACCTAATTAATGACACACTAAACCTAACTAAACCTAATTAAACCAAACTAAAAAATGCCACCTATGCTGGACGGGACATGTTGTCCCGTCCCTAGCAAAATTGCTTGAGACGAGACAACATGTCTCGTTTCGACATTTTTTGATTTTTTTGATTTTTTTTTTCCAGAAGGTACATCTTGTACCGTCCGAACAATCGAAAAAAAAAATTTGTCGGTCGAAACATGTTGTCTCGTCTGATCTCATTAAAAAATTGAAAAAAATTGGGACGAAACACGTTGTCTCGTCTCTTATAATATGAGAATCACAAATTCGTTTCTAAAAAATGAGAAGCGACTGTAGCTATTTGCCAAAAATGGCAAAATAGCAAATGACTACAGCACCTTGTTTGCTAAAAAATGAGAAATTGGCAAATATAGCAAACGATTGTGGATGATCTTATAACTCAATTATAATAGCAGACATTTATAAAATTTGCACACACACATATCCAAGTTTTAGCAGATGGATAAGAATTGAAAGGAAATACTACTTTATGTACTGCACACACACACACACACACACACACAGATATATATAGAACCGTTCACATTGATCTACACATCTAAATTAGTCTAAATATGTAAAATCAATTCATTTGAAATTCATTTACCCATCCATTGAAGTGTTACAAAATTGTATGATGGATGGGTAAATGAATTTCAAATGATTTAATTTTACATATTTAGACTAATTTAGATGTGTAGATCAATGTGAACGGTTCGGATCGTCGATATGAACGCCCGAAGGCCTAGTGCACATGCCATGTGCACTAAAGGTAGTGCACAACCGAAGCTTTCCATATATATATATATATATATATATATATATATATGCAATCCAGTGAGAAGCTAGAGAGATACTGTTATTTAGTTATGATGAAGAACTTGTACTGTATATCAAAGAGGAAAAATGTTTGCCGATTAACTTTGATGTTCTCAGTATATTCTACTATTAGATATTAATATAATTTCTGAGATGTACACTACAATAATTTTCATGTATAATACTGGATACATTTACTTTCCAGCCTTTCGAATGCATGAATCAGAAACTTCCATAATGAAGTTTATGTAGCTCAAGTTTGAATAATAAGACAACAATTAATTGTAAACAAAAAGTTCATGTTTCCATCAACATATGCGGAAAAATAATTATAAATTATGGTGTAAAATCCAATATCTTATAACTTTGAGGGTGCAAAATAATGAAATTTAACTTATGGGAGATGTTTTATTACTTTGAATGCTATTTTAGAGTGGGTAATGCTACACCTGCTACCAAATCTACTATCTTTCCCTTTACTACTTTAGGTCGCACACTATTATTGGATGTTTGTACCACCTACTCTACAATAACCTCCATTAATAGTGTGACACCTAAGGTAGTAAAGAAAAATATAGTAGATTTGGTAGTAGGTGTAGCATTACCCTTTTAGAGTTTGAAATTTACCCAAGTGAATATCAATTTAAATCTTCAATTGCATTCGAAATCAATCATGGGACTCGGTGAATTTTTTGACACGAGCAATCAAAAGGAGTATAAAAATCCGAAAAATTTACAAACCTGAAAACTGAAAATCTAAATTTCTAGGTAGGGAGAAAGAAATAGGAGAAATCTGAAAAAGTAAAGAAAAAAAAAAAAACTAGTAATAAAATGAGAATATTTTGGGTGGGGGTGGGGGGAATTTATTTTGAGAGGGTCGAATGTGAGCTATTGATTAGAGCATCCACAGTCGTTGAATGTGAAAAATGGCAAAATGCATTTTTTGCCCATCCAATTTGACGAAACGCTGCAGTCGTCGAATGGCAAAAAAATGCATAAGTTCGTTAAAAAAGAAACAGACGAAACATGATATTTCGTCTGTAATAAAAAAAATGGCGGAACGAAACATGATGTTTCGTCCCAAAAAGTGGGAAAAAAATAAAGGTTTTTTTTGCAAAAAAAAATTGCAAAAAACAAATTTTAAAAATAATTCGTAAATAATATTTGCAAAAACAATTTAAAAATTTGCAAAATAAATTAAAAAATTTGCAAAAACAATTTAAAAACATTACAAAAAGTTCCAAAAAATGCCCAGATTCTGGACGAAGCATGGTGCTTCGTCCGGATTTTCCGGGATTTTTTTTTGTAAAAAAAAATTGCAAAAAGAATTTTTTAAACAAATTGTAATTTTTTTTTGCAAAATCAATTTAGATAATTGCAAAAAAAATTTAAAATTTACATTTTTTTTTAAAATTTGGATTGGGACGAAGCATGATGTTTCGTCTCAAATTGGGACGAAACATCATGTTCATTCCCACGTTTAAAGGTTATTTTATTCGGTTTTTTTTTTTTTTTTAACTTCGGACGAAACATCATGTTTTGTCCGATCAATTAAAATAATAATTAAATAATTCAAACGAAACATGCTATAATATGCATTTTGCTATTTCGATTGCTATTTTTCCCTTTCTACTGTAGCGATTTTGCCAAAAAATAGCAAAATAGCGAACGAGTGTGTGCGCTACAGTAGCAAATAAATGGCAAAAATGGCAAATAAGCAAACGACTATGGATGCTCTTAAGAATAGCCACTTGACCGCATTTTTTTGCCAAATTAGCTTGTGATGATTATCCCATATAAGCAACGTGTCAACCTGGCATTCGTCCGGATCGCTGTTACCTGTTCGACTCAAAACACCAATACCTCTCACTCTCAATTCATCTAAACGATTTAACGGCCGCCAACTGCCGCCTTCTCCTTCACCAAAGCGAAAAAGAACAAAAACAGAGAGTCCAAAAAAGAAGAAGAAGAAGGGTTTCTTCGATTAAAAGAATGATGCTTCGACTCGATCCTATCGCTCTCGATTCCAACGACCCAGTTGACATTACAGTCGGATTTGGACCGGTTCGGTTCTCGATTCATCAGATTCGGTGAGGAAAATTTCGATTTTTAAAATTATTTTTAATTGAGGTGGAACTTAGCTGTTTTCTTTTTGCTGCTGTAGGTTTTGTGAAGTTTGAAGCCAGTGCGGTTGAAATCGCCGAGATTTGGGGAAGAATTCAGGTTAGTGGGTTGTTAATTCTGATTGTTTTTGGTCGTTAATTTGGGAAAAGTTTGATTCTTTTTGGGAGTTTGGGTAAGTGTAGCGAAATGGAACTGAAATTTGTTTGAAATGATACATGTGTTGATTTTGATTGTTTTGGGTGTTAATTTGTGTAAAGTTTGCTCTTTTTTTGGTAATTTGTCTAAGGTGATGCATATGCTCAGGGCCGGCCCTACCCTAGAGGCGGGTAAGGCGGCCGCCTTAGGTCGCCGGAGATTTCACAATTTTAGGGGCCCCAAATTTGAACTTTCCCTGTAAATACACACATATTTTGCACATAGAAAAATATATATGCTATTAGGGGCCCCATTTCGGAAGTTCGCCTAGGGCCCCCGGGAACTCAGGGCCGGCCCTGCATATGCTATTATACGAACGACTCTAAGAAAGATAACCGATAGTCAAATTGAAGAAGTTTGTAGTCATGTAGTTGTGATAATCATTGAGTGATTTAAACGTAATTTAGGAAAGGGGGGAGCTTGGAATAGTTTGGTTTGTGCAGTTGATAGGAAAGAAAGATTGTGTTGAATATTAGGGATTTATGCTGTGTTTGGTATTGCTGAAAACGAAAAGTAGTGCTGTTAGAAAAAATAACTTTTAGTTTCAAAATTTTCCTAGTAATTAAAAGCACTTTTTGAAAAAGCTAAACACACAACTTTAGGTGCTTTGAGTAAAATGCAAAAAATAAAATAAAAAATTAGTAGTTTTAGAAAAAGACTTTTGGCTAAATTTACTTTTTAATTAAATTTGTCAAACACCTATTTTAAGCACAAAATAGCTTTAATACACCCAAAAGTACTCTGCAAAAGCAATGTCAAACGGACCGTTAGAAACCTTAAAAGATTTGTTAAACTCTTTTAGGTACATGGAAAAAGAGTTGATGGCTTCTTTAACTTTTCTCACGATATTCTTGATGCAGTATTTGATGTTTCTGCTTTCTTTATGCTGCTTGTGTTAGATTGTTTCGTGGGAGAATATTGAGTTTGTTTATTGTGTTGAAGAAATGAATTTATTTATTTATTTTTTGGGCTGGATGCTATTAGTTTGCATGAAGAAACTTTACCCTTTTCTTTCTCCAAACTGTTTGCTCAGAAGAGGAGAACAAACGAGAGGAATTTTTAGTGTGGTGGTAAGACACGGTATGTGACAACTGACACGAGATATCAGAAGTTAAAACCTTATTCTGTCCAACATTTGGGGGAGACTTCGCACTAGGTTACATCTTTTGTATGAGGATTTTGAGGAATGGAAGTTGTTCCCTAGCTTGTTGTATCTTTCCGCTTTCTGTTGTAAGGATATTATTGGGATGCAAGATGGTAGTGCTCGTAGGAACATGAGTTTTGTAATATGAATATTTTGTGGTTTCGTTAATTTTTCATTAATGAAATCGGTGACCTAGGTCACTTTTATCTCAAAAAAAAAACATTTGGGGGAATTTAAATCGTGGGATCTAGTATGATGAGATTGTCTCATTGCAAGGCAAGTGACTTTTGAATGAGAGGTTACTAGTTCAAAATTTACTATATTTATGGAAGTGGGTGGAAGAATGCAACCTTATAGTAAAATATGGTACTGACCAAAACGAGGCAAAATTTTCACTTATACTACTCCGAAAAACTTCCCATGAATGTTGGTTATGTTGAATATGGTTTTCTTTTTGAAGCCAAGATTATTAGTTGCTATTATGAAAACTCTAATTCGTGGTATTATACCCCAGAATTTGACACATGATCAAGTTACTAACTCTATAGTGTCTCATCATCAGTCAAATGTACATGTATCAGGAGAGCATTCTTTATTCAGTTCACCACAAATATTTTTCAAATGAAGAATGGTTAAAAGAATCTTCTAATTGAATATGACCTTAACAATGCAGCTGATGTTATAAGTCTGAACAGTTCTATAGAGAATAAATGGCAGAGATAGACGATAAAAGGCCATTTGAATCCGTCAGCGAAGTCATATCCCTGTTTGAGCAGAAAATCGAACAGCAAAAATACCAAGTAAGATTATTAGGAGATATTGCTTTAGATTCAAAAACAACCCAAGTATATGAATTTTGTAATATTCAGTAAATTTTTCTATATCATGTAATAACAGGAAAAGGAGAAGGAAATTGACCTATTAATGAAGGACTTGGCAGCTTGCAAGGTGCAGTTGGGGATCAAAGAATCGGCCTGCATGGATGCTGTTGTCAAGCTTGAAGTCTACAGTAAAGCACTTGTGAAGTTATCTTCTCAGTTGAAACATTCTGAAGCTGACAGAGACAAATATATTGAAGAGTACAGGAAATCTCAAGCATTCATATCTATGCTTCAATCTGAATATGAGGATGTTATTGATAAACTTATGTACTCCATTAAAAACAACGAGGAACTCCTATGCACTTTGGATGAGTTTAAACACACGAAAGAAGAGATAGTTCGATTAAAAATTGAACTCAGTGCTGCTGAGGAGTCGAAGATTGCTGCACTTGCAAAAATCGAACTAATAGAGGAAGCTGTTAAAAATATGAAAATTCAGTTTGGTGTGATGAAGGATTTGGCGAATGAGCTCCTGGAGAAAACAATTTTAGCTGATTATTATCAGTTTGAATTAATGCAAGCGAAGGCAATGTTTACTTCGGAGGTGGAGGTGATGCAAACTATGATTTCTGATGAAAGAAACTATACAAAGTCCATCGAAGCTGAAGTGAGAAGACTAGAAGAAGAACTCCACAGTACGAGAGAGACAGCCAGTCATCTGAATTGCCAAGTTGAAAGACTTAATAGTGAGATTCAGGACCTAAAAGATGAGACTTCTGAACTTGATATAGGTTTCTATATCACAATATCAGTAGAGGAATATGAATCTTTGATTCAAAAGGCAAAGACTATTGATGGCAATGTTACAGTTTTACCACCCAGAGATGAATTCAGACTCCCTGAATCTGAAATCCAAAGCGAGGTTGAGATCTTGAAAGACGAGCTCCAGGCAGCCAACGCTGAAATCAGTGATTTGAGGTTTGCTTTGGAGGATGCAACAAGAAGATCAGAGATGGCCGAGAATGCAAAACTAGTGATCGAAGGACAGCTGAGGAAGTGGAGGGTGAAACAGCAACAGAGAAGGACAGCTTCATCACAGATATTGCGACCTAGGGCTGCATCTCAGCCAGATGAGAAGATTTTGAATTATGTTCCTCTTGGCAAGCTTCTCAATATGAGGTACTAAATTTGTTAGTTCTGTTATGTGCCTCGATTGGTTATGTTCAACTGGAATTCTTGCATGTCCAATGCACGCGCGTGCTTAAAACTGGAAGCTGTAGAAAGTTATGTGTAGAGCTTTGAAGTGGTAATTTTTCTGTATGAAACCAAATATCAAGCATTGAATATGTTCTTTTTTGAATGTTTCCTTCTTATCTAAAATGAATGAAGTGAGAACTCCCCACCCCCCCACATCTTCACTGCTTTAGGAAGAAAAAACAGAGTGCATATCATGCATCAATTTTTTTTTTTTTTTGATAAAAAGATGACTCGATCATCGCTTCATGAATGCGAAATTAAAGAAACACAGTAGTACTAATTACAAAGATCCAAAATACCTCCTCTATCCACCTTACTACAACCACGAAATGACTAGAAAAGCAGAAAGTAAGATACAAGGGGATGTAGACAATGCCCCACACTATGCCACAGATACAAGGGAAAGTACACATAACCACATGTACTCGATCTGAAATAGTGGTCAACTCCCTCCCTTTGCTTGCTCTCCCCCAATGAGTCATACTCCTCTTCCATACGCAGCCGTTTCATTGCTTCTCTATGACATGTCCATTCATGAGTTAGAACCAATATTTTATTCATAAGATCCGAGAATGTACAGTTGATATTGCGAAAATATAAATCATTCCGGATAAGCCATAAACACTGATGCTACGATACCCTCATGGCTACAAGAATGCCACATCATGCATGACCAATGGGTTGAAATATTTGATAAAATAACTCACAAAAGAACAAGGCAGAATGACTAATTCACTAAGGCCCCAAAACCCTATCTGCCACAACCTTTCCTCGTTTTTGTCTGCCATACGTCGATCGCTTATTGGCCCCTGTTAGAAAGTGCAAAGTCATGTAAGGATTATCCAAAGTTTTGGGTTGGGTTCTCCAAATTGTGTGGACTGGGTTTCATCACCATGTCATTATATATTTCCAACCAAACTCACTAACCTTTCTTCATCCTTTTTTCAATCAACTACAACCAACATTATTACATAGAAGAAGAAGCAGAAGAAGAAGATTAAGATTAATGGAGGTATCCTGCTTCTTTACTTCCAAGTCATTCAACAAGACCTTGGATCTTGCTCCTTCATTCAGGACCCAGTCCTCTTTCTTTAAAAGGAAGAAGAAGTACGGCCAGTGCCTTCGTGTTGTTACTTGTGAGTTCCCTCACTCCGTTTCATGCATAGAAATTAGGAATCTCTACTATTATAATGCGAAATATATAAGATCTGCTGCTAGCTAATGCAAATTACAGTAATCTACTCTATGTTAAAAACGTGATCAATTTCTTGATCATGATATTTTCTGTTGTTTATTAAGATATCTTCCTACAAGATTAAGTTTATGGATTGTCAATAGATTAGTACTTCTGAAATGATACTAACTTAACAGAATAACACCTAAACCATACTGGCAGTTTTTAGCTGCAGACACCGACGAGGATCGGAGGGTTGGTATAGGGATTTTGTGTGCCAGTCTTTTGTTTCATACTGCTTTTGAATTTCCTTTTCAGCATGTATTTTCTGTTAGATGATGGAATATACTGAATTTGGGTTGTAATTGGTAGAACTTTGTTTCGTTAACTATTCATTAATGAAACAGATGACTTGGGTCACTTTTATTTCAACAAAAAAAAAAACACCTAAACCATAACTTGGTATGTTCTTTTAGCCGATTGCTACCTTCATTTAGAACATGTTAGGATATTTTAAGTTAAAATTAAATAGATGGATTTGTATATGTCTGCAATATTGTTAGAAATTAACATATCCGATATACCAAATTCCAAACTATGAACTTATGTTTGCAAAATTTTCTAACAAGGTTATATGACTTGTGTTTGCAAAATTTTCTTACCAGCTTGCAGCCTGAGACCTGAACTACCTAGCGATGACCATGAGCCGGCCATTGAAGCGGACTGGCGATCTTTCCGGGCAAGGCTCGTGGCTGTCGAGAAGTCCTCAGGACTCACTGGACTGTCTGCACCCATTGGGCCTGATGCTCCTCCTGTCCTGAAACCCGCACCTCTCACCGATAAATGGGCCCATCCCCTCCATGAGCCCGAAAAGGGGTGCCTCCTCATCGCCACCGAGAAACTTGATGGGGTCCATATCTTCGAACAGACTGTGATCCTCCTACTCTCCAACGGCCCGTTAGGCCCAACAGGCGTCATTCTTAACCGGCCGTCCCTAATGTCCATCAAAGAGACCCGGTCGACTGACTTGGACGTCGATGGCACATTTTTGGACCGGGCCTTATTCTTCGGTGGGCCACTTGAAGAGGGCCTCTTTTTAGTGGGCCCCCGAGAAGGTGGGGCGAGCGACGGGTTGGGAAAGAGTGGGGTCTTTGATGAAGTGATGAAGGGATTGTATTATGGGACTAAAGAGAGTGTAGGGTGTGCGGCTGAGATGGTGAAGAGGAATGTAGTGAGTGTGGGTGAGTTTAGGTTTTTTGATGGGTACTGTGGGTGGGAAAAGGAGCAGTTGAGTGATGAGATTAGGGCTGGATATTGGAGGGTGGTGGCTTGCAGCCCAAGTGTAGTGGGCCAGGCCAGTGATGGACTTTGGGAGGAAGTCTTGGGCCTTGTTGGTGAGAAAAAGGTTTGGTGAAAAAAGAAAAAAAAAGAATAAGGAGGTTTGGGCTTTTGGGCCTTCTTGATGCTGTTTCCATAACTAACATGTGTATTTATTGATGTCAAAATGGGCCCAAATATTAAATTGTTTGTTGTTTGTTTTCATCATCTTGTTCGTAGTTTAGCTCGTTCCCCTATTAAGATCATACTTTCAAATGCTATTTACAAGATGAGGTTCCTTGCTGTCATGGTGTATATTTTTTGCCAATGACGTCGTCTTAGTGGACGAAATTAGAACATGAGTCAATGCTAAGCGTCCAGCTAGACTCGAAGTCAGTCCAGCAGAAGCAGCGCAAGTTTGCTCCCGACATGCAACAAGCAGTAAAGGAAGAAGTGGACAAGCTTCTCTCAGCGCGGTCCATACAAGAAGTCAACTACCCGCAGTGATTAGCAAACATTGTAATGGTGAAGAAACCGAGTGGCAAGTGGAAGATTTGTATTGACTTTACAGACCTCAACAAAGGCATGTCCTAAAGATCCGTTTCTCCTCCCGAGCATCGATGCACTGATAGATGCGACCTCAAGTCACGAGCTGCTGAGTTTCATGAATGCCTTCTCGGGTTACAACCAGATGAGAATGTTCCCTCTAGACATCCCTAAGGTCGCCTTTATGACAGATCAAGGCCTCTATTGATACATGGTAATGCTCTTCGGGCTGAAGAACACCAGTGTCACGTATCAAAGGCTTATCAACCAGGTTTTTGAGGAGTAGATAGGACGGAACATGGAGGTGTATGTCGACGATTTGCTCGTCAAAAGTCAGAGAGGGCAAGATCATGTCAGCAATCTAGAGGTGGCTTTCGGGGTCCTGCGATCCCAAAATATGAGACCAACTCCTCCCAATGCACCTTTGGAGTCACGTCGGGGACATTTTTCGAATTTATGGTCAGTCAGCGAGGCATCGAGGCAAACCCCAAAAAGATTCAGGTCATACTGGACATGACCCCTCTAAGAAATGTCAAAGAGGTCCAATGGCTCACGGGTCGACTGGAGGCCATCGGCTGTTCCCTCTCCAAGCCCGAAAATAAGTCGCTCACATTCTTCAAAGCCCTCCGGGGGGCGAAAACCTTCGAGTGGGAAGATCCTCAAAGGCAGGCTTTCGATAAGCTGAAGGCCTACTTGGCCAACCCCCCGCTCCTCAGCAAGCCAGAGCCGAGCGAGTCCCTCTTTCTCTATCTTGCTGCTTCGAAACACACGCTCAGTGCTGTGCTAGTGAGGAAAGAAGACGGGGTCTAGAAGCCCATCTATTATGTTAGCAAAGTCCTGCACGATGCTGAACTTCGATACACAGGGATGAAAAAGGTCGCCTATGCATTGGTGATGGCCGGCCGGAAACTCCGACCGTACTTTCAAGCCCACTCCATTCGATGTAGCGCCCCGAATTTCTAATATAATATCTCAGAAATACGTGGCACAATTCAAGAATCAACTTCAATTTAATCATAAACATAGCAACTAAATACATGAAAATTTAAAACTTTTTATTATATCAATTGTTTTTAAAGCACAACGGAAAATTAAACACCTTGATTTACAATATCTTTCTTTTACAACATATTCTTTTATAATTTACATAAGCTCTATTATCATTCTACCACATGCATCCAAATCCCAAGCTAACGGTACCTACCTGTAAAACATGAGGCTAGAGATAACCTTAATCCCCAAAACTACAGGGGTCAGCCATAAGGTGTGAGTGACATAAAAAGAAATGCAACAAGGTAAAACATAAGGGACAAAGTCATAAACAACATGTTTCAACAGTAGTAACGGATGGAACAAGAAATAACAACAAATTAAACATGAAAACATCAAGTGAAACTAGACTACGTGTCAAGTGTAAGGAAATAGAAAACAACATGCATAAAACCTAGTCAAGAAAACACCAATGTTATATGCTGACTCTCTAATGCATACTTGTCGGATTCTATGCATCCCACTCTACATAGGTCCGGTGCAAGCACTTATCGTTCTCTTCCTGATAAGTTTAATTCCCTGCTATGCAACTAAATCTACTACGATGACTACTACGAGATTTAGACATTCTGCAAGTATCGGTTTTCGCCCTTAGAATACTGGAGGCCAATCCCACTCCGCGGATCATTCTGTGCCTATTCATTCATCGTCCCAAAAAACTGGGGATTGCCTCACTCCGCAGGTCTTCCTAGAACCCTCATTACACAAACATCCCATGAGCATCGCTCTCGTCCTTGAAATACTGGAGATCAATCCCACTCCGCGGATCACTCTGTAGCCCTTAGTCCATCGTCCCGGAAAACTGAGGAATATCTTACTCCTTGGATCAACCTAAAGTCCACAACTCACGTTTGCACTCATTTCATCATATCACCATCTAGTGTCTGTCCTTATCTTGTTAAGTTAATTAATTATTTACGAATCTCCTAGAGTTGGTGTAACTTGCCGGACATAACTCAACTGATCAATAACAGGGCTACAACTGGCCAAACCACAAAACCTCAACTGCCAGTGTACTAGGGTCCCACTCACCCTTTAGAGACTCACAACTCAACCATCAACACTAAAACTTTCATTAAAACTCTCAATTCCATTATCAAACTTCTGAAAATGTCACGCCCCGCTTCCCAGAATACGAAAACACGGGCACGTAACCGAGGCCCAGCGAATGATGCGAATACATCATTCATAAGCTGTAAATTTAACTCAACAACAAGATAACATTTTCAATCACGATAACATATAAAATCACAACAGGATAACAAAGTACATGAATATTACATGAACCAACAATTGGAAAGAAACATGGTTACGGGTCAAACACGCCCGGATTACAACAAGATTACATGAATAAACATGAATTAAAATAACATGAAATTAAACATGACTAGAATCTCTGTTCAGCAACACCTTCAGGTAGTTCTCCATCTGGGCCTGCAAGTATATTATTACAAGGAAGAAACAAGTGGTACCCGTTAATGCAAGTCACGGACCGCAAGAGAACAAGCTAACGGGACAAATATAGAATAAAACAAAAGCAGGAAAGAACAGAGAATCAAGAATCGTATAATAGAGCAAATACAACATATGACAGAATCAAGAACAAGACCTCATGGAACAAATAACGTGCATGTGAACAAGTAAATAATCCATAAGAACATGTAACATGTGAACGAGTAAGCAAGTAAACGTGTCAACATGAACGCGCAACATGTAAACAAGTAAACCAGTCATCATAACATGTAACATGTAAACGGATCGTGCAAGTATACGTGTCATGTTATGTCTTTTATTAACCTAACTAGGTAGCACTTCATGCATCCCATACTACATGGTTGCTACTCGCAATCAAGTGAACGTTTAGACTAGTGGTGGATTCTATAGGTCACGTACTCGGGAAGTTGTATCTTGTTCGAGATACGTGCATGTGGACATAGTGTAACGTAGCGTGAAACATGTCAAGTAACCTGTATTTAGCAAACTTGTAACTTGTAACTTACAAATTGCAGCGAGGAACCACGAGCCCCCGACCGAGTACGCTCTTCTATATTGTCCACTACTAAATCTTTTCTCTTTATACCCCGGCTTGTTATCTTTTTAATTACAATCAAACATGAACAAAAACTACATGCAAGAACAAGGACGGGTAACATGGCAAGGATAACATGACAAGATCAAGTATCAAGGACTTATACGAGGCAAGAAAACATATTTCAGGACTTATAACATATGATGCAACTAATGGCATGCTTAACACTTAAACAAGAATAGAGATATTATAACAACATGCAACCTAGGGACAAACAATTCATGCAAAATATCATGTATATATATTAATTTTTGTGTTCGTGTCATGCATACGAGAACAAGGTATTCACGATCACTTGTGAATACAGATCGACGGGTTAGGTATGGAAACAGGTATCAATTCGACTTATGGATGCGAATAGGAGTCAAATAATAATATACTTGCGGTATTTTTACAAAGGCTTGTACTAGACCAATAAAATTGTACAAGTGACACTTGCCTGTTAGTCGACGACGATGAAATTAAATATAGAATAACGGGATCAGTATCCCGGGCAGTAGATCACGCACAATATGTATGGCAGCCACGCCAAAACAGCAAACTCCGAGTAATCCAAAGAGCAATCAAGTGAAACTCCTTCTTCCCGAACAGTAGCAATTCCTTCAAGACAGCAACACAACAGCAAAAACTCCCAATACAGTAACCCAACACCAATATAATACTCCAACACAAACAGGAAATAAAATACCCCTTCACACCAACACCAGTATAATACTCCTTCTTTTCCAATACTAACAGATAGAGAGAGATGGATCCTTCTTCTTCAATTCTCCAAACAGAGAGAGAGAGAAAAGAGAGAGAGAGAGCGAGCGAGCGCGCGCTCAGAGAAGACGAGTGGGAGAGATCTTCGGCAGTGACTGGAGCGAAGCGGGAGACGAGGGCGGACGGCGACTGAGCGACGGCGATGTCGGGAGGGTAGCGCGATTGGGAGCGACGAAGGGAGGAGGCGCGGTGTCTTTGGCGGCACGCTCTGGGAGGCGACGCGGCGATGGCGCTGGCGAGAGGCTCGCGACTGATCTAGAGGGGGAGTGAGAGCTCAGGCGGCGGTGACGGGACTCGGTCGGGAGAGAGGTTGGCGACTATGAAGTGCGGCACCACGGCAAGGGAAATGGCGAGCGGACAGGGGCGGCTCGAGCGAGGTTGAAGGAGGTGTCGGCAATGGCGTCGCGTCGTCAGAGAAGTCGAAGAGGAGCTGCGAACGGCGGGAAGGCGCGACTGGACTCGAGCGGGAGGCGCTCGGAGTCGGAGCGAACACAGGTGGGGCTCGAACGGGGAAAGAACGGCGACGAAGGCTTGAGCGGCGTCGATGTGGTGGGGATGGCGAACGCAATGGCGGAGGCGAACTCGAGGGGACAGACGGTGGGGGCGCGGAGCGAGAGACGGCGAGCGGAGGGATGGAGCTCTCGGCTTGAAGGCGAGGTGGCGCGGCGCGTCGACGAGGGAGCGAGGGGAGAGGTGCGGGACTTGCGGATGCGGGGCTCGATGCTGGCGATGGTTGGCGCGGTGGAGGTGAAGGGAGGAAGAAGATGGGAGAGTTGGAGGTTTGAGGAGTATGGGTTTTGTTCGTTTGTTTGGTCTCTGTTTGTGTTTGAAGAACAGAGGGGAGAAGAAACAGGAAGAGAGAAGGTAACGGGGAAGATAGAAAACGGGGTAGGGAGATTCTTATAATGGAAAGTAACGGGTGAGAAGAGTGGGGTAGTTACTAGGAGAATGGGGAAAGTGCTGGTACGGGAAATGAAGAGTGGGAAGTTGGAGTACGGGATAGAAAATGGGGTGAGTGAAAAATATTGTATGGGGATAGGTGTATGACAATTCTGTACAATGGATTCTGGACTTGGGCTTCAAATAAATGGGCTCTAAATAATATCAATATAGTTTAGGTTGGGCTTTAAAATAGTTTCATATATTTAAATAAAATACTTAGGATGTTGGGCTAAAATTTTTGGGCTCAAATTAATTTAATAAAATCAAAACACTAAATTGGGCTTTAGAATAAATAATTGGGTTTTAGAATAATACAAAATAAAATCATAATACAACTTGGCTCATATTAATAATTAATAAAACCAAAATACAACTTGGGATTATAATAAAGAATTGGGCTCTAAAAATAGTTTAAACAATAAAATCAATTAAGGGAAAATAGTTATAAAATAATGAGAATTTAAATACGGAAAAATACTTTAAAAATACGTATTAATGAAAATAGGGGTTACAGAAAATCAACAAATCCAAATTCACTTAATATACTCACAGATTTCAGAATTTGAAATAAAGTATTAAATTCGTTAAATAACTGAGAATCATATTTTAAAGTCATAGAAAATCACAAAATATCAATCCCTTCGAAAACTGTATATATTTCACTTTATAAAGTCGTAGAGATACAATTTAAATACTATTATAATCAAATTATAACTCTCTGTAAAATACTGTAATCTGTAGTAAAACATCATCTAGAACAGTAGATCAATAATCCGTAATATCGAAGAAATAACCGTTTAAAGAAAACATCATAAAACTCAAGCCATCAGCCAGAACAATGACAGTCGATTGTCGAAAATGATAAGTCGAATGTCCTGTGAAAATCTGAAGCTCAAGAAAACCCATCGGCCAAAACAATGACAGTCGACTGTTGAAAGTGGACGTTGACTTTCCTGTGAAAATTTGAAACTCAAGAACTGACAGTCGACTGCCGTCTTCAGTTCAAAGCGAAGCAGTCGACTATAAATTCCATTAGACTGCAGTTTTGAAATTTCGTGCATGTTTTACTGATACATCCATTGTTCTTTGTAAAATCTTAAATTTGCAAAACTAAAATCCTGAGATGGTTTAGTATGACTTGTATAACATATGAGAGTATATAAAATAAATCAAAACCACTTCAAATCCATCAAAGAGTAAATTTGCACAAAATTCCTTTAAAACAGCAATATGTGCATATATATATGTGTGAGTGTGTATATGTGTGTATTTGCATCAGTTTAAAACATCAAAATCTCATCAATTAGAAATGTTATAATGTTCAAAATTATTTCAGTACCAATAACTCAAATCCAACTCGAAACTCCACAAAACTCACAAAACTCATTTTTCTTCAAGAACAGCAAGATAGTTTACACACACACGCACACACACACACACACAAGGTAATTCAAGAATTAGTTGAGCTTCAAAGTAAACCAATTAAAAGTAGTAAAATTTCTGATTCAGTCCTTGTTCAATCAAGGTTTAAATTACAACTTCACAAAACATACAATATCTTAAGAACAGTGAATAATGTTCATATGCATATATATGTATATAAGTGTATGTGTGCATATTTGTATCAGTAAACATCAAGAATTTATGGTATGTATGTAATATAATGTTCTCAATTCAACTCAGTATCAAACAACTAAGAAATCCATCGAAACTTCACAAATTCACAAAAATCTAATTTTCGGTCAAACTCCATCAGACCCGAAATCTGATTATCCAAATCCAACTTCAAAACTTGATCTTTTAATTCAATAACCCTTCTTATAATCCATTTAACTCATATACAATCACTCAAAATAGTTTACTCAGAAATATAAGTAATTATAACGATCATTCATCAAGTTTCTGCTCAACAAAACCCCCAAACAGAACATATGCAGTATATACACAGTAAGAATCCATTTTTGTTCACTTTTGTACAATATCATCATGTAACTCATTATAATAAAATCAAAACAACAAGTATATGAAAGAAAACAACCTACTCATGATATCTATAGAGTTCTCTTCATCTATATGAAGTTTTAATCACCAAAGCACAGGTTTCATGAAAAGATTCAATTTTTAGTTCATCTACCCATCAATTTTCATTATATCAACATACAATCCCTAACATACTTTCTAATAAATAAATTATCACATACAACATGCTTAGAACAAAAGAAATCAAACATATGTCACTCACCTCAATGAAGAAATCAATCGAATTAATAAAGAATGAGAAAAAGCCCTTCTTTTACAAAATCCAAGATCATCGCTTTGAAACTCCAAGAAATTTAATAACAAAAATATATTTTATTTTTGCAGAGGAGAGGGACGGCTATAGGAACTCTTTTATAGCCCGAAATTTGGAGTTTTTAGGATTTTACAAGTTTATGGAAACATCCCTTAACAAATTATTACTTTACATATATAGACCTTTCTGTAATAAAGTAGTTAAATTAGTTAAATAAATTTTAAAAAAAACTAAATCCTTTTTCTACTGAGTTATCCAACCATCAAATATAGCCCAGAAATTAGAAAATTTTGGATTTGTACTCAAAGTGGTAATTTTGCACAAAAGTCCATCTCTTTGTAATATTTGCAAATATGTCATAAAATATTCGTAAAAATTCAAAAAAATCAGAAATAATATCTAATAATTAATATTAGATTTTCCAATTAAAATTTTTGACTTTTACTTTCCAAGAAAATATTTTCACAAGATCCAACCTAAATTTCATATTTGCAAAAATACCATATTTGTTTAAATCTTTACCAAATCAACTCTAAATAAAATTTAAATAGATCTTATTTTCAATGATGACCATGGACAGCCCAAAAATCAGTAAAAACAAATTTTAATTATTTGTTTGAGATCCAAACAGCTTTTTACATAAAAGCCCATCTCTTTCGAAGTATTTATAAAAATAGTTTCTTTATTCAGAAAAATCCCAAAACTTAGGATATACTTAACTAATTATAAATAGGAGAATTTATTCAGAAATCTAAAAGTGGAGATTTGCACCCAAAAAAATATTTGCATGTGAAAAATCGACAAATTCGTAAAACAGTCAAATAAATTCAAATAAATCTGAAACTTAAAATATCATAAATCAACGAGGAAAAATCGATCATTAACCATAAAATTTTAAGAATTCAAAATTTCCTAACCTTGCACGTGCAAAATTGCAATTTCAAGAAAATAGTCAAAACAGTCAACCTTACCAATTTAACATGATTTAATAATGCAAAATAAATCATTTTATTTTGCGGGGTGTTACATTCGAGTCCTTACGGACCAGCATCTCAAGATGGTCCTCAACAAACCTAAGATCGGTCGCTTAATCAAGTGGTCAATCGAGTTGAGCTAGCATGACATCAGCTACCAACCTCGGACAGCCATCAAAGGACAAGCTCTCGCAGAATTCATCACGAAACGTACCATTCCCGAAGCATCTCAAGTCTGAGAGGATGAACCAGTTTGAGAGATCTATGTTGACGGATCATCCTGCGAGAGTGGAAGCGGAGCTGGCGTCATACTCTGAGGCCCCGACAACTTTGTCCTCCAGTATTCCTTGCTTCTCAATTTTTAGGCCTCCAACATCGAGGCAGAATACGAAACCATGATCGTCGGACTCATGCTAGCCCACAAAGGCAGGGCAAGACGAGTAAGGGCCTTCAGCGGCTCTAAGCTCATGGTCAATCACATTTCCAGGGATTATGAAGCCCGTGACGCCCGGATGATCCAATACTTGGCACGTGTCAGACAACTCTTAACAGTCTTCGAGGGCGCCGTTGTCGAACGCATTCTGAGAGAGCAAAATAGTCAAACTGATGCCTTGCCCAAGCTCATCTCGTCGTCCTTTGAGGGCCTAGATCACACTGTCCTCGTTGATATTCTCCTCAAGCCTATCATCGAGAACCCCGAGGTTCTTTGCATCAACCCAGGCATCAATGTTGGCAATTGGATGGATCCCGCCTAGAAGTTCTTGGCAGATGACGAACTCCTACTAGACCAGTTCGAAGCCAGGAAGAAAAGAATTCAATAAGAAAGGTTCACCTTGATTGATAATGTACTCTTCAAGCGCTCGTACACTAAGGTGAACAAGAGACCATATCTCTGATGTCTGAGTCCCGAGAAGCTAAGTATGCATTGGAGGAGCTGCACGAAGGAATTGAGGGATGCCATATAGGCAGCAGGTCGCTCGCAAGGAAAGTACTCAACCACTGCTACTATTGGCCGACCATATTGCAAGACGCCCATGATCTTATGAAAATGTGTGGCCCTCGTCAGAGATTCTCTTCGATCAGACACTTGCCTCAAGCCGAACTCAAGTCACTTACCAGTCCGACTCCCTTTGCCATGTGGGGGATGAACCTAGTCGGCCCCTTTCCGAATGCCACAGGTCAAAGTCTCTTCTTCATAGTGGCCATCGAGGCCATTGACTACTTCACTAAGTGGGTCGAGATAGAACCCTTGACCACAATCATTGAATATCAAGCCCAACAATTTTTCTAGAAACATATTATTTGTCGGTTCGGAATCCCGTGCGTGATCATCACCGATAACGGGACCCAATTTGCAGGTAAAAATTTTCAAAAGTTCTGTGAAGACCTAAGGATCCAGCAGCGATTCTCATTAATAGCCCATCCCCAGTCGAAAGGCCAAACTAAAAATGTCAACCGCCAAATTTTTAAAGGCCTAAAAAAATGTTTGGACAAATCTCCCAAGGGACCCTGGGTCGACGAATTGTCGAACGTCCTTTGGTCGTACCGAACAACCAAAAGGATCCTTATGGGCGAGTCCCCATTCAACCTGACATACGGGATAAAGACTGTCATCCTGCTGGAAACCGGGCTTCCTTCGCCTAGGAACATGGGCTTCAATGAGGAATCCAGTTCGAGCGACCTAAGGGCCAACCTGGATTTAGTCGATGAAATCCGTGAAAAATTCACCATCAGAAGAAATATCTATCAGCAGCGGGTCAAAATGTTCTACAACAAGAAGGTCTGTCTGACCGACATCAAGGAGGGTGACATCGTACTCAGGAAGCTCGCTATTTTCCATCCCACCGCTAAAGGCAAACTGACCTCAAACTAGGAGAGCCCGTAAAAGGTCTCCCAAGTGGTACGCCTTGGCACGTACCGACTCAAAGACCTTCGGGGACATGATAGTCAAGAGACCCTGGAGCGCAGAGCACCTTATTAAGTTCCATGAGGGACCGTAGGGGTGTCTGCAGTTGTAACAACACTACACGATATTCCTTTTGTGTAATCAAGCATGCATATATAATAAAGTTTCTTTCATTCATAATGTCTTACGTTTACTTCTCCAAAAGAGAGATTTTTCAATCTCTCACGCCCTCTTTCAATCTCTTACGTCCTCGCCACTCGGCTTGGACCTCGAGCCATCAGCCAACTTTTTTACAAGGTGCACTATGCTCGACGCTTGGCATGCTCCTCGAGCCCGAACGAGAGAATCTTTCAATCTCTCACGTTTTCGCCACTCGGCTTGAACTTCGAGTCAATAACCAGCTTTTTTACAAGCTGCACTACGCTCGACGCTCGGAATGCTCCTCGAGCCCTAACGAGAGAATCTCTCAATCCATCACGTCCTCGCCACTCAACTTGGACCTTGAGCCAGCAACCAGTTTTTTTACAAGCTACACTACCTCTTCCATACCTAACGAGATATTCTCTCACATCCTTGCCACTCGACTTGGACGTGAGCTAGCAACCGGCTTTTTTACAAGCTGCACTATGCTCGATGCTCGACATACTCCTCAAGCCCTAATGAGAGATTCTCTCAATCTCTTACGTCCTTACCACTCGGCTTGGACCTCGAGCTAGCAACCAGCTTTTTTACAAGCTGCTATACGCTCGAAGCTCGACATGCTCCTCAAGCCCTAACGAGAGTTCTCTCAATCTCTCATGTTCTCGTAACTCGGCTTGGATCTCGAGCTACAGCCAGCTTCTTTACAAGCTGCACTACCCTCCGAATGTTTTAATTATATTTACGACGCTCACCTTCGTCTATGACCCCAAGCTCCATGGTCCGAGTTGGTCCCCCTTCTTCCCGCTAACGATCAGGGATAGAGCGGCCTTCATCGCCGCTACCACTAACTGTCAGCGGGTAATAGGAGAACCACCACTCATGAGAGCTCTCAACGAATTGAGAGATGTGAAAGGGATGGGGGAGGGGTTATATAGCCTGAGGGAAAGCTGGAACTCGATATTCGTGAAGCTGACGTGGACAAATATCCATCGTTCGCCCATATCCAACAGTCCAGAATGACATCGATACACTTTTCCAAAGCCAAATGTTTGTCTTCCAATAAGGCACATTTATGACGGCCCATCAATTCACTTTGAAGATGAAATGTCTCCTGTTCCAGTCCATTACCGCCCTCGAACGAAATACCTCACACTCAGTAGGTCCACCTCGTCGGCACACTTAAATCGAAGTCGTGCTCAAACAGCAGAAGGGTCGTTTTATTACAACATATGGAAGTTTATTGATTCAATCGGCCAGGCTACATGAGTTATGAGTACAACCAAGTTACAAGAAGTATGAAAATTACAACTGTTACAATGTCAGTCTAATCTTCTTATTGGGGGGCGACACAAACCAGTTCGAGCTAATCGAATGCATCTGCTCGCCGACGAGCCCACCAAAATCCCTCTGGGTCGCTAATGTAAACACTCCAGCAACAGAGCTCTGGGCGTCCCTCGGTCACGCTGGCTCCAGCCTTAGGGTTGAAGACGGGCCTCCAATTGAGGGCCAACTGCTCCTGAAAGAACGAGTTCGGGATCCACCCGCTCTGAGCATGACCTTCAACCGCTGTATCTTCAATTCATTCTCCATTATAACTTCGCGAATGAATGATTCAGGTGTCGACCGCTGGGCGGAAGTATCAGACATTGACCATCTAGTCTCAACGCTCCCCATGTCGTGGTCGGCAATCATTTTCTTTAGACGTGCCGATTCCAAGCTCAGTTTCTTCAACTTATTCATAAAATAAGAAAAAACTGTCTCCCGATCACGGACTTGTTTGCGATAGCGCACCAACACGGACTTTATGGATTTCACACTGCCCCTAAGGCGCTCTACCTCAGCATCACGAGGGTCGGCTATGAAGTGATCGTTCATTTGGCACAAAGAAGGAAATAACATATCATTCCGGGCATCATAAACTTGGCTAAATCACCAAAGTGCACATCACAAATGTTATGCCAAAATCCCATAGTCAAAGAGGCCAGCCAAACAGTCATTTCATTCACCAAAATCTTTACAAAAATAGCGGTGGCCAAGCCGCAGTTGACAAATAAAACAATATATATATATATATATATATATATATATATATATATATATATATATATGTGCACTTGGCCTTCAGGTGTTCATATCGACGATCCGAACCATTCACATTAATCTATACATCTAAAATAGTCTAAATATGTAAAATCAAGTTATTTGAAATTCATTTGCTCATTCGTTGAAGTATTACAAAATTGTATGGCTGAATATCATTTATGGATGGGCAAAAGAATTTCAAATGACTTAATTTTACATATTTAGACTAATTTAGATGTGTAGATCAATGAGAATGGTTCGGGTCGTCGATATGAATGCCCGAAGGCCGAGTGCACACACCGTGTGCACTATGGGTGGTGCACAACGGAAGGGGACTATATTATATATATATGAAAAGACTAAAACTACTTCTTAGATGAGAAAGGCACATCTTCGTCAGCCGCTATGTCGACATCGGGGTCTGCCGGTCCCTCTACATTTCCCTCGGTCAGCGGTACCTCACCCCCTTATCATCATCTTCCCCGGGCATCTTTAGATGCTCAGGGAGTTTCATGACATAGTGAAACTCCTCGAGCAGATACTTGGGGTAGTAGTACGGGACATGCTTAAGGGTCTGGTTGTACGTCGTGTCCTGGGCCTCAATGACCATGTCCATGGCGGCGTTCGTGGTCTTCTTCGGCTCTTTAATGGTCGCCTTCCTTATTTCGCCGTCCACCCGGGCTCTGCTGTCGATGAGGGAAGTTAGTTCGGCCTTTAGGGCCCGCTCGAGGAACTCACGTCCAGCTTCAGCTTCAGGTCCTTCATCTCACGCTCATACCGTTGAGCATTCTGTACCTCTCCCTGGAGCTCGCGGGTGTGCAGCCTCATCATCTGGGCTCCGGCCAATGATATATGCAAACAAAGGGCTAAGACTTAGAAAAATAAAGTAGAAAAAAAGTTCGAGGTATGGATTCGGGGGGTTGAAAGAAACCTTACTAGCACGCTGGCTTGAGCCCACCTCATATAGCAGGATTCGAGAGTCTCGGTCGGTAGGGCATCCCTATCACGAGGCATGGCCAATTGCTCCACCACCTCAATCGTGACCGATCCCTCGGTCAGTGTATCAACTGCCTTCACGGCCTAGTTGGGAGCATACAGTCTGAGCCCCCTTTTGCCTACGTTCTCCTGGGCCACACCACGGGATGGACAGGAGGGATGCCGCTCCTCAACACATCTATAACCATAAGGCTACTCGAGCATGGTGCCTCCTTCATTGAACTTGGGGTCCCGGCTACCGAAAGGGCCCTCGGCTTCATGGACTTCGGGTCGGAAGTCCCTTCAGAGCCCCTCTTGGAGGGTCTCTTTCGATGCTTCTCCTGTCGGCAGCTTTCTGCTTGTGTAATACACCGCAAAATAGCATATAGCTATTTTGCATCGTAATCCGTGCACAGTTGAGAATTGCACGCGATTAAATATTTTTCTAATAATAATTGATCTTAATTGAGAAATTTCAAATATATTACATATTCTAAACCCGATGAGGTATATTCGGGATATCTTATCAATTAAAGTGGGTGCATTGTCCCGATTGTTTAAACGAGACAATCATTAGGAAAATAATGTTTTTATAACATATATTCTTATATTTTATTTTACAAATAAATATTTTGTTTGTATATGGAGGTACATATACATATATGAATATATGTATATTGTGATTGGATTGTATATGATATGATTACATGTATACTGTTATGCATTTTACATGTATATGTATATGTGTATATTTATAAATATATATTTGTATGTATACATATGTAATTGAATTGTATTAAAGAGGATTGTACAAATACATATATATGTCTAATTGAAGTGTGAGTGTATATATATATATACATTGTATTGTAGGGGTGTATAAGACACACACCAAATCAAATAAAATCCCCCAACTCTATTTTCCTTCCCCATTTTTCTTCTCCTCATCTCCACCAACCAAACCCCTTCCCCTTCCTTTAAAACAACCGAAACCCAATTCCTCCATGGCCGAAATCCAAGCTCCTCATCCTCATCTCATTTTTCATCCAAAATCTCGACATCCTTCTTCTTCTTCTACTTCTTCTAGTCTCCATCTTCCTCTATTTTATCAAGAACCCATAGCAAGATAGATTCTTTTTGTAATTGTAGTTGAAGAAAGTGTAGTAGAGAAGGAGAAAGATTTGTGGAGCTTCTACAAGAACAAGGAGCAAATGTAGGGAGCAAGCTACAAAGAGTCTTCTTGCAAAAAAAAGGTGGGTGATTCTCTTAAACTCTAAAAATTAGTTTTTTATGTGTATGTGATTTTTTTTGCATGTGGTAGTAGCTAAGGGTAGCATGGTTGCCATGAATTAATATTGACATGCTAAGCAAATAGTTTGTGTGGTAGAGCAACTCTTAATATGATTTTGGTTGAAAGAAACATGTATGAGTATGTAAGTTTGGGAATTTCTAGCTCATAAACGGCTTGGAATTTTAGACTCAAATTTATATGGCTTGTTATTCTATGTATCTAGAGCTCCCATGAATTTTTTTCATAATATTTGGAAGCCATTTAGTAGCCCAAACATTCCTCTCAATTTCGGACAGAGAGCAGCTGAAAAAGCTGCTGTTGGTGAAAACTTGATATGTCTTTCCGAAATTGTAACTCAGTATTGGTGGGTTTTTTGAGCTGAAATTTTTTATGGATGCTCTTGTATGTGTCTAGGACCATAGTTTCAAATTTTATAACATTCTAAGATTATTTGATACCTCAAAATATTTCTAAGTTACAACTGGTCTAGATGTTAGAGCTGAAGCTGTCTATTTTTAGATTGAAGTTCATCTAGTCATGGCTACTTGTGTGTGCATGATATTGCCTTTAAATTTTTTTAGTAGCTTTTGGTATGAGCCTAATTCATGATTCTCAAATTTTAGAATTTTTAGATGATATTTGATGAGGTTTCAAAAATAAATAGTGTGAAGTGGTAAAGACCCTGTTTGGAAAGCAGCTAAATTTTTATGCTATGTTTGAGTAGTCATAACTCTTGGTGTATTATGAATCTAGATACAAATTTTGGACACAATGGAATGGTATATGTTTAGTTTCAGAATCTCAAATTTCATGAGCTTTGGACTTAGGGTTGATTTTTTTTTATAGAATTTCAAAGTAGGCCAGGTTTAGCTGAGTACAGATTGTCTGATTTGTGAAGATGTGTAAATTTGGAATTTTGGGATTAGAATTTGGAAGATTGATCACTAGAGACTTGTAGTAGGGAGTCATAACTTTTCAAAACATGTGGAATTATGTAATTCCAGTTTGTAGGTTGAAAGTAATGATTTTCCTAAGACTGAGGCAGACCCAGTCTTGTCGAGACCCTATCTGTTGAATAAATCAATTCTTTCCCTAAATGTGCACCTATTAGAGATTGGTGTTTTTGAGGACCTTAATGGATGAATCTGAGGATGTGTTCAACTAGAAAGTTGTAGTAGACACTCCTACCTTTCCATAGAATTCGAAATCGTGTAATTTTGATGAGTGAACATATTTTTATGCTATTGGAAAAGTACAGCATTTGCATTTAAGAATGTACAGCTGAGAGTATAAGGGATTTTTATAGTATCAAGATGATTGAATTTGAGAAAATGGTTAACTAGAGCTTGGTAGTATAGGTACTTAGCTTCCCAGAATGGGTAATATCAATCAAATCCGAATTATATATTGGAAGTTATGAAGGTTACAAGTTCAGCAACATGCGGTCTTGATCGACGTCAAGCTTATGTTAACTCAGGGGACTTGAGCTCTGTAGGGAATTTGAGAGATTTGTCAACTAGGGGATTGCAGTAGAGCATCCTACCTTTCTAGAAACCAAATTTTGTTGGATTATGATGATCGTAGCTTGAGTCGCAACAACTGGTATTTGCTTGAACTGCTTAATCTTGGAAGATCGAAACAGAAAATCTCTGCATACCGCAGTATGATGATTATGAGCTACTGAGTTTAAGATATTTTAAGCACTTCATGGAACTTAGACAAGATCCTGTGTTTAGTACTCATGGTGGACACATGAGTGAGTTGAGAGAATAGCTTTATGGTCAATTTATTGTGTGTGGCTCGTAGCTAGTATAGCTTGGAGCTAGTTTAGTTTGTGATACCCTAAGACTATCAACCCAGTTGGGAAGTATGGTATTGATATTTATTTTTTTCCACCTCACAAAATAGTGAATTTTCCTGTGCGCCGTCGGTTTGTTTACCGAGAGATGTTAACTGCGGGTCGAGATAATGGATGAAATTCAAGACGGAGGTGGTGGCGACCGATGGAGATCAGATCACCGGTGTTTAGGGGTTGATAGACTAGGTTATCTGCCTCTTCTAGAATGTGTTGATGCCTAGGTCTGTCAATGACTGGATGTTAGTAAGTTGTGTGTGTTTCACCTCTATTGCCGGGTATGAGGCACTCCCTTGGACGCCGTTGTACTGCTTGCTGAGGGTCGCGGGTCGAGGACCTTAGGTCAAAAACCTACAGAGGTGTTGGCAACCGATGAATGTTGGTTCGCCATAATTGTGATTAGTTATTTTGACAGAACCGCTTGGGCTCAATTATTTGTTAGACACTGAGCATGATTTGACAACTCGCATGTTTAGTACAATGTTATTTCATATTGTACTTCTTTACTTTTCGCTTGAAGACTGAGTTGGTGTTATGGGTGATTTCCTAAATCTGACTCGTTCTAAGAGTCAGCACTAGGCGGTGATAACCAAGGTTGTCTCTTCCTTTCATTAGCGATACATGCTGCTGTGCATATCTCGCACTATTAATTCCTGAAGTGCCGTGGTAAGAATGGGAGCTTCCTGTCGGATAGGGGACTTAGTCCTTCGAGGCTGTCATGTTCTTATGTTGAGTGGACACGAATGAACCATGGGACTGCTGTCCCATGGATCTTCAGCGCCATAGATATGCGGGTGCATATTTGTAAGATTTTCATGGCATTTGGTGTGATCCGATTTGGGGAACTAGTGGCTAACAAAACACCACTGTATTTAGCAGTAATAATTGCAGGATTCACCCGCCACGATTGTATCTATCAGGAACCGCTTGAGTACAATAGTAGAATATTTTGCATGACGAGGGTTCGAAACCCTGAAATTGGAGGATACGGCTTGATCTGGAGCATATGTAGTATGTGATGCATGAACATCCAGACTCTTGCTAACATTAGAATAAGTGCATCCATTCTGTACTCTGTGTTTTGCATTAGACTTCAGGTCATGGCATACATGAACACTAGAAAATTAGGATGCACGTTTCTTTTCCATTCAAGATGGTTTGTGACTGCAAGTTGGAGATTGTTGTTCTCTTATCAGCATTGCGTCAGTAGAATTAATGAAGTGCCCACTTAATTAGGTATTGGATACCGGGTCGCGAGTATAGGAGAACCTAAGACAAGCAGGGCATCCAAGTGGAGTGGCAGTGTACATGCCTATCATTTGAGCAGATGCCAGAATAATCAGAATCGCGCAGCGAAAGACTCAAGTCGAGGGGCAAGTCTCAGGGGAGCAGATCGACCACTCATTAGAGTTTCAACAGTGACCAAATGATTACCATTTTGGAAGATAACTGACAGCTTCACCAGAGGAGTCTGATTATTTGTAACAGTTGTAATGAGTAAATGTAATTTGTATACCTTGTTCAAGGACAAGACAGTATTTGTAACTAATGATGTAATAACTCTGATGGCAATAAAAGTTTTTAATTTTCCGTACTTTTACTGTGTTGAGATGCATTTGAAGGCAAAGATTCTGGTTGTGTCACGGATGTCTGGTGACGGAGATTCGGGGCGTTACAGCTTGGACAGTTGAGCCCTCCTCGCGTCGATAGCTGCATCATCCATTGTTGCATAAGGAAAAAAAGAACCATAAGAATGAAAGGAAAAAGTTGAACAAAAAAGAAAACGAAAAACATACAAGGGTTAATTGGGCTCAGTCCAATTCTGGCCAGGTGCCTCTCAGTTACTTTTTGCCAGCCGATGTTGTTATCAGCCACGATTCGATCCACATCGGCCCACTCTTCGTCTGTCAAGTCTTTTCTCTTCGGAGGCTTGTAATTCAGCTTGTAAAAATTCCAGGTCATGGGGATTTCCCAAGGCACCTGATTTTGGAAGATGAAATACTTCTCCTTCCATCCCTTTATGGAGCCCGGGTGCCCAAGAACTACCTTCTTGTGGGGAAGATGCGGTATGTAGTATATTCCCTCATGCTCACACGACGAACTGACCCCCAGCATGGCTCGAAAGTACTTCAGCTTCAAAGGCACCCCCCTCTCCTTGCAAAGTAACATGAAGCACACAAGATGCTTCCAAGAGTTTGGGCCGTATTGCATCGGGCTGAGATTCCCCCAATTCAGCACCATCTTGATGAATGGGTGCAGTGGCAGCCGCAACCCCGAGCTGAAACATGCAGTAGCAAGGAGCCAACGGGTCCGTTGGGTGGAGACTAGGGTGAAATCATCAGCTTAAACTCCAGCCCAATGAAGTAGTTCGCTCGAATCAGCGGCAAGTCATTGACCGTCAAAACACTCTGCCTCTTGTCTATCTGGATCTTTGGTAGACTCGGCGATGAAGGTAGCTCCCCATACCGAACCGAGTCTTCGACATCTTCTGGATACATCCTGATGGACCCGATTACTGAAGATAAGGGACGTCGAGCCCATGTTCTGGGAGAAACTCATCCGGCTATTCCGGACTGTCCGGAATGGTCCACCTCATCCTCCTTCCTCAAACGCGGTGAGCCTTTGGGGGGACGACGTAGGGATGGCATTCGGGCCACTCGGGCCAGTCCGGGCCAGGTTTAACCGGGCTTTGACCGGTCCTGGGCCAGGCTCAAGGTTGGAAACCTTGGCCCGGACCTAGCCCCCTGACCCAAGTGTGGGGGCCGGGCCGGTTCGGGCCGGTTCGCGAGCCGGGCCCGTGTTTAGGGAGAATTGTTTTTGTGTGTAAAATATTAAAGATCAAGTATATGGATTTGTAATTTCATAACAATTGCAAAGAATAAAATTTCATAAATAATTGAAGTACATGAATAAATGAAGTACATGATTTAATAAATTTGAAATTCTTAAATAAAATGAAGTACATGAATAAAATTTTATACAAATTAGATCAAATTATAAATCAAGGGAATTACTTGAATTTAAAGATCGAGATGGCCTCTACTTAGATTGAAGAGAAGGCATTGGACTATTGTCGTGCACTTCAACTTAACCTAAATATAGAATCTCATCACCCTAAATTTTCCAATTAATTACAATATATTGAACAACATTTTAATGTAAATTGACTAAATGTAATCGTTCATTCATCGCTACTTGTTGATTCAGCTCCAGCTTGTGCTTCAAGTAAGTCTTGGGTCCTCTCTTCCGCTTTCATCCAATCTTCGGAGCATACTAGCATCTCTAAATTTTTGGCTGTCAATCGGTTCCTGCTCGGGCTCATTATCCTGCCACCAAGAGAAAAAGTACTTTCCGATGCAACAGTTGACACCGGTGTTGTTAGCAGATCTTTAGCCATACGAGATAGAATATTAAAAATTACTTCATTACTCTTCCAAAATTATAACACATCTTCTACATCTTCAACTGCACTTTGTGCATTATACCAATTGAACTCATTTGGTGAATTGGTCCTTGGTTTTTTTGATTTAATAAGATTTAAAACACCAATACTAGCTTGACTCTTTCCTTTTGCTAATATAGAGGAAGAAGAAGAAGAAGAAGAATCAACATTTTGTGTTTGTGTTTGTGTTTGAATAGTGTTAGATGAATAAATCCCATCATAAGAATCATATAACCTAGTCAAAATATTCTCAAATTTACGAGTAAAAACAACATGATCAAAATATAGTATTGCATCGTGTGGGGCATAAGTGTAAAAAATTTCAATTAAATTTTTTGTACCATCTAATTTAATCATAGGATTCATTACACTAGCTACACAATATAATATAGGAATTGGATGAAAATATTTCAAAAATTTAACATATGCCGCATTAACCATATCTCCAATAAAATGGTCATTTTGCAAATCTTTAATTGTTGTCATCATAGTCACAATTTCAAGTAAAATACCACTAGATGTAGATGTATATGTTTTTGAAAATTGCAAAGTTGCATCGTTAAAAGGTTGTAAAAATGTATACAAACTATCGGCAAAAAATAAAAAATCATCATCTAACATACAATTTTGCATACCCATTGCGACACAAAAATCTCTAAGATTAAAATGATAATGAAGAACAACACCTATCCAACGATGTCGTATATCTTTAGGAAAACGTCTACATACAATGCCCCTAAGTTTACACCAATCCTGAAAAGCTTGATAAATTGGACCACTCAATGTAATATAATGAACACAATCTCTCATTGCTTCTAGTTTATCATTTTCATATTTTAGTGCATCTTGCACACATAGATTTAAAATGTGACAAGCACACCTAACATGAAAAATTTCGGGTTCTATAGGATCTAAAGTAATTTTTAAACTCTCAATTACCTTAGTATTATTGGAAGCGTTATCAAAACCAATAGCAAACACTTTATCATAAATACAAAAATTATTACATGCTTCCATAATGTGTGTGGCTATAATTTTACCCTTATGTGGGTACCTAACATATCCAAAAGAAATTATTCTCTTTTGAAGTACCCAATCCGAATCTATCCAATGACATTTTACACACATCATTGAAACGCCGTTTACTCCTACCCACCCATTCGATGTGAATGAAACTCTAGTGTTTAGTAATTTTAGTGTTGCTATTAAAAAATCCTTAGTCTCATTGTAAACTAATTTACAATCACTCTTAACAACATTCCTAGCAATCTTTTTATAATGGGGGTTGAAGGAGGTTTGTACAAAAGTCTCTACATATTTTTTTTCACCAAACGAACATGGCAATTCACCCCTAGTTACTAATTTAGTCATTTCCCTACGAACGAGATTGTGATCATAGCTATGACTATCTACTTGACCGGTTTTAGGATGTATTTTTTGTTGTGTGAGATTATCTTTCGAAAATTGTGGTTGACATTTGTTTAAGTGACGTTGAAGTGTACCCGTGCCTGATCATATTTTAAACTTATATGGTGTTTGACACTTCTTACATATTTTAAGTCCTACACTCTTATCATTTTGTAAATGGATAAAATTGAAATAATTGTGTACTTCGGAAGTAGTCCCTCTTGTTTTCCTTGAGGTTAGAGAAGGACCTTGTTCCGATGGTTGTGGTTCTACATGATCTTCTATTTCTATAGGATTTGAGTGTGTTTCATTCAAATCAGGAAAACTATCATAATTCACGAATGTTTCTTCACTATCTATATATGGGTTTGGAATGGAAGGAATGTGATGACTAGTAGATTCTTGACTACTATGCCTAGCACCACCGCGTGATCGATTAGAGGCCATTTAACTATAAAAAACTAGTGTATGTAAAAATTACAGAGAAAACAATAACAAAATGTATGGCAACTAATAATTAAAAACAAACAACAATCTATCTCAATTAAAAAATAACAACAATATCAAGAACTAGTGAGTGAGTAGTGTATGTTTCTTTTACCACTTTACCAAAATTAAAAATAAAATCTAAAAAAATGAGAGGAAGAAGATCAAGAAAACCCAAATTATATGAGAATAATGAATAATCAACTTTGTTAATTCTACAAATTAAAATTATACTAAAATACCGTAATAAAGTTGAGACTTGAGAGCTAGGAGTAGAAGTAGTATTGATTGTTGTTGTTAAATGTTGATGAGTTGATCACTTGATTGTTGTTGATTTTTCTTCCTTCAAAATGTAGAGAGATTTGATCTTGATCACTTAAGAGAGTGTTGATCACCTAATTGTTGTTGTTGATTGGAGAAATAGTAGAGAGAATGATAGATTTGAGTAAATTAGTGAAGAGAAATGAAAAAAATGGTATGGTATTTATAGAATATGTCATTTTTTTGATTTCCTAAAGTACCCCCCAAAACTAGCCAGTATAAATCCGTTGGGGGGCATTTTAATAATTTTATTTTTTTAAAATTTTCTGGAAAAAAAAAACCAACGGTCGGCCCATACCGGCCCGAGTCCGGGCGGGCCGGTTCAGCCGGTCCCGGGCCTTGAGCGGGCCGAGCCTAACCGGGCCAAATGCCAAAAACTTGGGACCTGCCAAGATTGGGTCTTATGGGGGCCAGGTTGCGGTTCAGCCCGGGTAGGAGAGGGGCCGGGCCGGGCCTTGGCCCGGACCTGATGCCATCCCTAGGATGACGTCACCAACGGTTTAAGATTAGAGGGGCCGCCAGATAGTCTGACTTCCATAACCTCATCCTCACCCTCATCACCAACCTCTCTTTCAACAGTGACCTCCACATCTCGATCCACATCTCGAATTTCCTCCACCTCGACCCGGTTACCATCACCAACCACCTTGGCCACCTCTACCTCTCTATTTGAGTCGCTCAACTCCACCACAAATGGCTTACTGCTACCGAGCAGGTGGACTTCGTAGACCTTCTCGCTTGTCTCCCAGGACGAGGAGTCAGTAAGGCTCATCGCCCTGACCAGAAATAGATGTAGAAGAACTAGATCGAGCCCTTGACATAATATTGAAAAAACTAACATGTTATCGTTGCCAAAAAAAGTACACCGTAAAGTTGGTCGCCGGTCACTAAACAACTCCTAGGGATAGAAACTCTGCAAATTAAAGAGAGAAAGCAAAGTGGGAAATGAGAGGAGTGAGGGATATATAGGCAGATCCATGACACCTAAAAATCCTCAAACAATCTCAATCACCCAATCCAAATCATCTAAATCTAACGGTGGATAAGATTTCAACTCCTCGATTTTCAGCCACGTGACATCAGCATCACACGTGTGATACACGTGTCCACTACAATCACAGTAAGCTGCAGGAAACATGCTTTTTTTACTAGCTTCTCACAAGCCTACCACGCTCGACGTTCGACATGAACCTTGAGCTAGTTACTGATTTTCTCACAAGCCTACCACGCTCAACACTCAGTACGAACCTCGAGCTCGCTACTGGTTTTCTCACAAGCCTACCACGCTCAGCGCTCGGCATGAACCTCGAGCTACCTATTGGTTTTCTCACAAGCCTACCACGCTCGGCACTCGGCATGAACCTCGAGCTACCTACTGGATTTCTCACAAATTGAACACACTCAACGCTCGGCATTAACCTCGAGCTAGCTACTGGCCTTCTCACAAGCCTACCACGCTCGGTGCTCGGCATGAACCTCGAGCTAAATACTGGCTTTCTCACAAGCCTACCACGCTCGATGCTTGGCTTGAACCACGAGCTAGCTACTGACTTTCTCACAAGTCAAACACGCTCGACGCTCGGCATGAACCTCGAGCTAGCTACTGGCTTTCTCACGAGTCGATCACGCTCGGCGCTCGGCATGAACCTCGTGCTAGTTACTGGCTTTCTCACAAGTCGAACACGCTCGGCGTTCGGCATGAACCTCGAGCTAGCTACTGACTTTCTCACAAGTCGAACATGCTCGACGCTCGGCATCAACCTCGAACTAGCTACTAAATTTCTCACAAGCTTACCACGCTCGACGCTCGGCATGAACTAGCTACTGGATTTCTCACAAGTTGAACATGCTCGATGCTCGGTATCAACCTCGAGCTAGCTACTGGCTTTCTCACAAGTCGACCACGCTCGGCGCTCGGCATGAACCTTGAGCTAGCTACTGGCTTTCTCACAAGTCGAACACGCTCGGCGCTCAGAATGAACCTCGAGCTACCTACTGGCTTTCTCACAAGTCGAACAGTCTCGACACTCGGCATCAACCTCGATCTAGCTACTGGCTTCCTCACATGTCGACCACACTTGACGCTCAGCATGAACCTCGAGCTAGCTACTGGTTTTCTCACAAGTCGAACACGCTTGGCGTTCAGTGTGAACCTCAAGCTAGTTATTGGCTTTCTCACAAGCCTACCACGCTCGACGATCGGTATGAACCTCGACCTAGCTACTGGCTTTCTCATAAGTCGAACACGCTCGACGCTCGGCATGAATCTCAAGCTAGCTACTGGCTTTCTCACAAGCAGAACCCGCTCGATGCTTGGCATAAACCGCGAGCTAGTTACTGGCTTTCTCACAAGTCGAACATGCTCGACGCCTGGCATGACCACGAGCTAGCTACTGGCTTTCTCTCAAGTCGAACACGCTCGATGCCTGGCATGAATCTCGAGCTAGCTACTGGCTTTCTCACAAGTCGAACATGCACGACGTTCGACATGTACCTCGAGCTAGCTACTTGCTTTCTCACAAGCCTAATACGCTCAATGCTCGGTATGAACCTTGAGCCAACTATTGGCTTTCTTACAAGCTCGGTGCTCGGCATGAACCTCGAGCTAGCCATGTCTTTGGCACGAAGCTCGGCGGTCGGCGCTCGACTTTTTGTGGCTTACACGCAACGACGCTCAGAAGTCGGAGCTCGGTCCCGACCTCAAGTCACTCTCTGCGGGGATCTTCCATCCTATCCTCACGCACACTGTCTACCGATCTTCTGGCAAGAACGGACTACTCCTCGACGGCTGATACATACAACCCTCTAGGAGTATGGGATCCCCTCAAAATCTGCTCATCTTTGATCATCATGCATGAGGATTCAATGGACCTTCTGCTGCTTCACACCTACAGAAGCGGGTCAATTCGGCCCATTAGGGTTAGGGCTCCCACTCTCTCTACCTATAAATACAAACACCCCTCATCCTTTTTGCAGGTAATGAATTTTTCTCCACCTGAACCCTAGCTTTCGTTTCTTCCAGTGACTAACTAGATCGTCGGAGGGTCTGTCGCTGGGATCTCTCCCGGTGTTTCCAGGCCTCTTGCAGGTGTTTAGGTCGCAGCAGCACCTCCTCTCCTACTATTCAAGAGATCCACATCTCAGATCCAGATCTATGACTGAAATCTGCCTCAGAACAGTCTTTTCCTCTACAAATAACAAGAACTCATATATGTTACTCCCAACACTAAATCAGCAAGAACAACAAGTTTCTTGACAAACAGATTTTTCACAGACAAGCACAGGAATGAAGGGGCTCACCCAATCTTTTTCAGTGGAGACAATGGAGAATCTCGACAAGAATGGTCATGACCAACGGGGGTAAAACACTACACTTTTTCTATTTATTTTGCACATTCGATTGCATATATACATTGGGAATTCATTTTCTATTATCAATAGTAATAAAATCTATAGCTACCAACCTCCACTACCAAAGAATGTAAAGGCACCGAATGTTGGATAGCATAAATGACAAGATCAAGCTCTTCGGACCACTCATTATTTGGTTCATAGAATTATATATATATCTCCATTGCTTGTTTCTCATTAATTTCTTAGTTGTACCTAACATTAGTTAGCGCATACCTGTCAATTTTGGTTCTTACCTGATTCCTTTTGTCATATAATGTCAACAAGAAGAAAAGGTAACAGAGTGAATTCACTCAACCTTGATCTCTCTATGGAGAAGTTACCGCTGTCATCTGAATCACCGGAACAGATTCTTAAGACATCTCACAGAATTTCTTCCCCTGATCATAGTGAAATGCATACATGGTTTGAGACAAGCCAACTCTTGGTATTGATATTGAACCATATGGCTCAGCTCTTGCAAATTCTTCAGTTGTATTGTCTCGGAAAAAGCCACAAGTTGTAACTCACATTCCTATTGCTGTTCAAGCCCTCCCCCTGCTACCCGCCCTCAAAAGACTTTGCACTCCCCTAATAATTTGGAGAGATATATCCCTTGATCCCTCCTGCCAAAAAAAGTTCAGATTCTAATTTGTTGTGTTTGTTCAAACATAGCATGCAGTGATATCTCTGAAGGTTGTGTGCCCCAAAAGCTTTGTAAGTTACCAAAAGATGCGAGCTTTAACCAGTCACTGAAAGAAGTGAATGCCAATGAGTATTTGACTCCACTGAAAGATTTGAACAACCGAAGAGCTGAGACCGACCCAGGGAATAGTTTTCTGCTACTAACAAAGGCATGCAGGGCCCTAGCAAGGAGGCGACAACGATCATAAATGTAACGATAGGTTAGTTATGCAGGGCCATAGCAATCAACAAGCATAAGAACTATGAAGGAATGCCACTTGTTGTATCGAGTCTAAAACATGTAACAAACACAATTCTTTCTGTTTCTCTCGATCTGTTGTAGATAATTTTAGAATTCAATCTTTCTGTTTTCAAATTAATAATGTGCATGTGTTCAAAATATATCAGAGGGAAAAAGAAATATTGTTCAGATCGAAAAGAGTATATATAGGGAGAGAAAAATACAAAATACGATGAGACCAACATAGAAAATAAATAATTGAGAAAATAGTTTATAGATTGAGACTCTTTCGACCCTAGATAAATATAAATATTTACAAAATTGATGAAAATCCAAAAGTAAATGAAATATTCAAGATTTGTTTGAAAAAAAATTAACAGCTATTGCTATTACTATTACTATAACTCAATAACTCTTAAGAGTTTGAGTTATGTAATTTGTAAATAAACCAACTTAATTAATCTAATCTCAAAGTCCATTTCTATTTAATTAGCCAATTGTCATAATATCCTCAAACTTTAAATTTATTTATGATATAATTATAAGTGGTATTATATCAAATGGGTAGCCAAGGGACAGGACCACAAACGATAACTGACGCTTGGGGGGGCTGGAAACAGGGACACATTCGAAGCAGTAATTTTGATATTTGGGGTATTGGGATTGCGGCTATATGCTGGGGTATTTAGTTAGAAAGGAACAATAGAATTTTTAGAATTACACACAGACATATCATGCATCAACAATTGCTTCTCAAGGTTATTGCTAATACCATATTCTGGTCTAAAACGACAGGTGAACAGCAAACGAAGAAGATCAAGGATATGTACATAAACGTCGCCACCAGTCAGGAACAACCACAGGAAAAGGAGGGTACATCGCAAGTGGGGTAACTATCCGGATCGACGGAGGGTGGAACATGCACATGGGTCTACTTATTGGGAATTTGGGGTGCATGTAGTCGGACTTCGGATTGTGATGTATTTTGGGTATATTTTGGGTGTATGAATTTTGGATGTATTTTAGGTGGCTGTTTTTTGATGTATTTATTTTGGAGGTCAGTCACTATCATGTATGGTAGGGGAACCTTTATTTTGGTCGGAGAATGAGCTTCATGGCCCGCTTGTGGGTGACATGAACTACATTGTCCGCGTATGATTATTGTTTTATTAAAAACTTTTTAATGAAACACAGGGAAGGTCTCGGCCTAACCTTTAATGATCAAAAAAATAATAATTTATAAGCGGTATTCATATATAAAAAAATGTTGATGCCCTTGAAGTAATTCATAAAGAGTGAGAACTTCAAAAATAATTGGAATTCTGAAATTATTAGTTTCTATAATTGGAATTCTGAAATTCACAAAAATAGGTTAATGAGTTGGGGAGAGAACCCTCCAAAATTATAGGGGAAAAAAATTATGAGGCTCAAAATTAACTTTCTTTCAATATAAATAATCACCCTATTCCTGTAATTTCAAAAATGTTTTTTTTCTTCCAACAACGATGGAACGCCAACGTAGCGGTTCTGAATCGGATCTCACATCGGCATTGTCATCTACTACCTCATCCTCTAAAGCAAACAAACCGAAATCGAAACCTAGCCCTCTCTCCCTTCCTGCCTTCTCATTTGCCTCATGTTTCACTGCTGATATGTCTGATACCAAAGACGATCCGATCCCGTGCCGCCGTCCACTCGCCACGGCTCGACCCGCAACAAAATCTGTAACCCATCTTTTTGGTGGCCATCGTCGTCGTACTGTCTCGGCCGATTTTAAATACAATGCGACGAGCTATGCGCTCAATTTCGACGATGGAGGGCTGGAGGATACTCCGGAAGCCGGAGAAGAGGAGTACCATTTTCCGAGTTTTTCAGATCGGCTTCCCGCTTCGCCACCACCTCAGCGTAACGGTGGCAGTTGAGTTTTAATTCATGATGAAAATTGCATTGTTCATAATGAATAGGAATAGATACGATTGCTCTTCCATTATATTGAAAGAAGAAAAAAAGGTAGAACATGACCGCCTTGTTTTATAATCCATAAATAAAAATGAAGTTATGGGAAAGATTGTGTGCCATTTGAAATTTATTGGTGATATTTTGTTTTCTATCTCATAACGAATTTGAGTGTACATTTATGAGCACTAGTATTTTTCACCTGTCATGCCTGTAAATCGTTTATAGTAATTAGCACGTGCGATAGATGCATGTCGTAATTTTTTACAAATTGGAGCTGGAAGAACGATACATGTATTTTTTTTTCTAAATAAAAAGAAAAAAACTCTGATCTGTATGTGCGATACACGTGTTGATAAATATATTTGAAGTTGCTCGTGTAATGTACGAATTTGTTTAATAACAAAGTGCATGTTCACCCGACGTCGTTGGTGCGCCGGAGATCTGTTTATTGGCCGGAGTCGATCGCGGCTGCCTGCACTTGAGAGGATCACCTACGGTTTTCTTTTGCTTTCTGCGGACGATCTTGTGCCTCTCTTTGATCGGACCAGCTGTGTGATGTTATTATTTAGGTTGTCTGTGTTTCGTGTCGTCGGTTACCCAGCTGATCTTGGTATCTTATGGTGGCAATGCTTTCCATTGCCTGTATATCTGTGTTTAGATGTGTTGTTCTTTCTCTTTTTCAATTTTACATCGTGTAAAATTTATCATGTACTTTTTCCGTGTTGTACTTTTGCTTATTATTTATTTAATTGGCTGGAGTCTTAGGATTCCATCCGTGTTATTAGAAAAAAAAAATAAAAAAAATAAAGTGGTGTTTGTTGTGTGACAAAAAAGTATTTAAAAAATATTTGTTTGTGACAAATTCTTCCATTAAATAGTAGTAGATTGTTGTCTACATTTTTTTTTGGTGCGCTTAATTTTGTTATTTTCCTTTTCGAGTTTAGAATTTTGCAAATAATGTTTCTTTGACCACAATTCTGATAATTTGATTGCTAGAAATTCAACTGTTTGTTAAGTTGTAATAAATAAAGGGTAATGCTACACCTACTACCAAATCTACAACTTTTTCCTTTACAACCTTAGGTGGCACACTATTAGTGGAGGTTATTGTAGAGTAGTTGGTACAAACATCCAATAATAGTGTGACACCTAAGGTTGTAAAGGGAAAGGTAGTAGATTTGGTAGTAGGTGTAGCATTACCCATAAATAAATTTCCAGCAAATTCAAAATCCGTACAGGTAAGTAAACAATAAAGGATGAGTTACTCGTATCACACAATCTATATAATAAATTACAAAGAAAGCTATCAAGTGGCTCTCATTCAATCTTCCCTAAAATTAATGGTCTACATTGATTCTCATTAAATATATTTTTCCGTCAAAAATTTCAAACCCCAAAATTAAATTTTTCCCTCCAAAATTAAAAATTCAATACTTTATTACTATCTCTCTCTTTTATCTTCACTTTTTCATATTTCTTTCTTTCTCTCTCTCCCTCTATCTCTCCCATTCTTTCTTTACTAGTATTATACACGTGCTGTGCACGTGAGAAAAATTGGGAGAATGAAAAGGAGAAAAAATCTACCAGCACGTGCGTTGCACGGGTTGGGATATGGACAAATTACACTAAGGCCTTCTCCCATTATATATAGTAGTAGAGATAATATTAGAGATAGGAATATTTCTTAGTTTTTAAAAATAGTGGGGGTATATGCTAATTTTCACATTTTAAATGGGGGCATTTGCTAAAATTTCCCTTTTGAAGGGCTGCATGTGCATCACACGAATATGTTTGGTGGATTTAGTTTGGCCGTATATTGCATGGGTTTGCTCAGTTACAAAATTAGGGTTTGTTTGTTTACAACCCCAACTCTCCCATTAAAATAGTAGAGATTTACTTGTAAATTTAGATTTTCAGATTTCAGGTTTGTTAAATTTTTAGAATTTTTATGATTTTTTTATTGTACATGTTATATTAAAAATAGCAAATATCTCTTCAACAGTTAAATTTCATTATTTTTCACACTTAAAGTTCTAAGACTTTATTCATTTATAATTATTTTTCAACATATACTAATGGAAACATGGACTTTTATTTACAACTAATTATTGTCATATTATTCAAACTTGACCTACATAATTGTTGTTTTATTGTTACATGGTTTTTCGTGTTTTGTATCATTTCGAAGACGTGCCGTAGGCACGTGCCCACGGGCAAATCTAGTGTGTTGATAACATACTACCTCCTGCGTGCAGAGTTTTCAGACGGATCTAGTGTGTTGATAACATACTACCTCCTGCGTGTTGATAACATATATATATAGTTTTGTCTGAAATGTATTTGCAGTACATCATTCATGCATATACAATTAAACACGCATGAACATCGAAAGAAGGGTGCCCGATAATTAGATAAAACGTACGATACTTCTAGAAAAAGAAAATTCACTTATAATAACTGAAATTCTGCGGCTATGATAAATATATCTAGTAACTTTGAATCTCCTATATAAAGTGTACTAGATTTGTCCTTGGGCACGTGCCTACGGTATGTCTTCGAAATGATACAACATACGAAAAGTTTTGTAAACAGTAAAACAACAATTGTGTAGCTTAAGTTTGAATAGTATGATAATAATTAGTTGTAAATAAAAGTCCATGTTTTCATTAGCATATGTTGAAAGATAATTATAAATGGAGGTGTAAAATCCCACTTTTTAGAACTTTAAGGGTGAAAAATAATTAAACCGTTGAGAAAAATTTGCTATTTTCAATGTAACATGAATAATAAAAAATTTACATACCCTGAAATATGAAAATCTAAATTTCTAAGTAAATAAAGAGAGAATAAGAGCGAGAGAGAAAGAAATAGAAATATGAAAAAGTGAAGAGAGAAGAGAGAGAGAGAGTAATAAAGTAATGAGTTTTTTTAGTTTTGGGGAAAAAATTGGGGGGAAAACTTTTTGGAGGGAAAATATGTTTTGGAAGGGTGAATCTAAGTTGTATGTTTGGTTTTAATTAAATGAGAGCCATTTATAGCTTTCTTTGTGTTTTATTATGTAGATGTGACTTTACATTACTCTGTTCCTAAACCGACCCCTTATAAATAACTGTATATACATCTCTAATCTTTGATATTTCTTATTTCTAATCTCTAATATTATAATGGGAGAAGACTTAGTGTCATTTGTAAATCAACCAACGCGTGCATTGCACGTGCAAAACTTATATGAAGGAGTAGGGCTGTAAATCGGACTAGACGGGATCGGACAACCATATGTTCAAGCTCGGACTGAAATTCTACTCGGACGGGCTTATGTCCGGCTCGGTCTAGGTCGGACAAAATTTTTATAGTCTTGACTCGGTTTGATAAAATATCGGACCGCAATAATATTCGGACGGACTTATGTGCGGCTCGAGCTCAGTAAAGAATCAGACCTAATAATTTGTTCAAGTTCGGTTCGTGTAACAGTTCGGACGGTCCACGGTCGGATTATTTCTCGAGCCGGACTCGGACGGACGACGGACCGTCATGTTCATTTTACATCCCTATGAAGGAGGTCTCAGGTTCGAGTCCTCACTACGTCAGTTTTTTTTACTTTAATTTTTAAAAATATATTAAATGGGCATCACACGTGTAAATTATTATCTATCTATCTATCCATCTATCTATAATATAATATATAATCTCTGATCTCTAATCTCTAATCTCTAATCTCTAATATATATATAATATTATAATGGGAGAAGACCTTAGTGTCATTTGTAAATCTGCCAACGCGTGCATTGCACGTGCATAACTAATATGAAGGAGGTCTCAGGTTCGAGTCCTCACTACGTCAGTTTTTTACTTTAATTTTTTAAATCTCTACTATTTTATTGGGAGAGTTTGTAACCAAACAAAGTTCATTTGTGACAAAACAAACACGTGTACTGCACGTGCAACTCAAATTCTCCCATTATACTTTATTCATTATGTGCAACTCCAACTCTCCAATTTTACTCTTTATTTATAATGTGCATTGCACGTACAAATCCAACTCTCCCATTAAAATAGGTATTTATATTACTTTTAAATATCTATATTTATTAAGGCGTGTATCGCACGAGTAAATGAGAGTTTTAACTTAATATTTTGTATATATTAAGATGTGCTCACACGTGTAAATCGGATTTTTTTACTTTAATTTTTTAATTAATATGTGCATTGCACGTACAACTCCAACTCTCTTATTATAGTCTTCACAATTACTTTTACGTACAAATATATTTATTTATTTATTAAGACATGCATCACGTATAAATCAGAGTTTTACATTAATTTTTTCCTAAAATTAACACGTGTATTGGATGGGTTTATTACTAGTATATTAAATGTGCATCACACCTATAAATTATTACATATCTATCTATCAATCTATCTATAATATAATATATAATCTACTACTATTAATGGGAGAGTTTGTCACTTTGTCACTTTGAGTTTGTAAGAGCATCCACAGTCGTTTGCTATTCTCATTGCTAAAAATAGCATTTAGCAATAGCAATCGGAGTAGTTCGCTGCAGTGGGCAAAATCCTAAAATTTAAGTAGACGGATGAACATCATCCGTTTTTAGGTTTTTTTTTTTAATTTTTATAATACTTATCGGTGATTAAAAAAAAGTCAACAAAAAAAGTCAAACCATTCCAAACGGATGATCTTCATCCGTTTGGATGGTTTTGACTTTTTTTTGATTTTTTTTTTTGTTTTATATTATAAAAAAATCAAATAAAATAATTAAAAAAAATAAAAAAAAGTCAGAAACTGACCAAATGGATGATCTTCATCCGTTTGGCCAGTTTTAACTTTTTTTTTTTAAATCAAAGAAAATCAAAAAAAAAAAAAATTACAAACGGATGATCTTCATCCGTCCAAACCACTGCACGGAATACCATCATCCGTCTTCTACATTTAGCAATCTTCCATCCGGCTTCCTAACTTTAGCAAGGTACTGTAGATTGCTATTCTAACTTTTGAGTTTTTAGCAAACCACTGCACGTCTGTTTTCTAAATGGATTGCTAATTTTTGAGTATTTAGCAAACGACTGTGGATGCTCTAATCAAACAAACAATTGTTAAATATTTTTTTTGTCACAAATGAAACACATACGTTGCACGTATAACTCAAACTCTATTTATTAACATGTGCATCACGTATGTAAATCAAAGTTTTTCCTTTCACCAAACAAATAATTTTTAAATTTTTTGTCACAAAGCAAATATGTATATCGCACGTGCAACTCAAAATCTATTTTGTAACACATCACCGTACGTACATTCAAAGTTTTTCTTTAAAAAAATATAAAAAATTGCGTGCATTGCCCATTCAACTCCAATTTTTTTAAAGTTTAAGGCATTCATCACAAGTGCTGATTACTACCGACTTATGTATCGCACGTTCAACTTCAACTTTTTATCAAAACGTGCATCGCACGTGAAAATTACTATATATTAAATGTGCATCACACGTATAAATTATTACCTATCTATCTATCAATCTATCTGTAATATAATATATAATAACTATTATAATGGAAGAGTGGAGTTGTAAATCTACCTACTTACATGCAACGCACGTACAACTCTAATTCTTTCATTATAGTCTTCACATCTACTTTTAAAAATATATAATTCTATTTATTAAGACATGCATTGCACGTGTAAATCAGAATTTTTATAAAATTTAAAAATATTAATACGTGCATATTGTGCTTATTCCCAAAATGGTGGGAGCACATTTGGTGACTAACTTCAGACCAATTAGTTTGATCAATGCCACTTTCAAAATAGTTATGAAAGTTTTATCGACTCGTTTGGGAGGAATCATTCCTCCTATGATTGATTTGGCCCAGTTGGGTTTTATCAAAGACCGTTTCATTCTAGACAGTGTTGCTTCTGCTCAAGAAGTCATTTCTTTCTGTCATAGAACTCAATCTGAAGGCATCCTCCTCAAACTGGACTTTCAAAAAGCTTATGATAATGTCAATTGGGACTTCCTTATTGACATCCTCATCCACCGGGGATTCGGTCCTAAATGGATCTATTGGATTAAATCTAGTTTGTTAGCCGGTACCTCTTCCATTTTTATCAATGGATCGGAGGGTCACAAATTCAAACTCAAATGTGGACTTCGACAAGGAGACCCTCTTTCCTCTCTCCTTTTCACGCTTGTCGCTGATGTATTCAGCAGGCTCCTCAGGCATGCTAGGAATGCGCAAATGATTAAGGGTATTGGTCAAGTCCCTCACTTTGAAGGGGTCCTTAACCTGCAATATGCAGATGACACCATCATTTTCATCAAACCCAACTTTTCGTCCACTAGGAACCTCAAGCTTCTTCTATATTGTTTTGAAGCTGCCTCGGGCCTGTCGATCAACTTCCAAAAATCTTCCGTGCTTTGGTTGGGAGGTGCTCCCAATCGTCTGACCGAGATGTCGACCTTTTTCGATTGCCCTTCGGCGACTTTTCCCATTTCCTATCTTGGCATTCCCCTTAGATGGGGGAAGCTTCACAGAGCGGATTGGTTCCCACTTATTGATAAGGTGGAAGCCAGGCTCAGTGTTTGGTCTGGCAAGGTTCTTTCCCGTGGAGGTAGATTAATCCTCATCAACTCGGTGCTGTCAGCCATGCCTCTCTATTTCATGTCTTTCTTCTTCCTCCCCACTTGGGTCATCAAAAGATTAGATCAAATTAGAAGCAATTACTTCTGGTCTGGTTCTTCTTCCTATAGACCAGGTTCCCACCTTTGTAATTGGAAACTGATTTGTTCCCCCAAACGGGAGGGAGGGCTTGGAGTGCTGGACCTTCGAGATCATAATCTAGCCCTCCTTGGTAAATGGTTATGGTCGCTTCACCAACGTGGTAACCTTCCTTGGTCTTGTTATGTCAAGAATTACCGTTCTCGTTCTTTTGCTTGGTGGGAATTCCCAGCGTCTATTTCCCGTCGTGCATCGACCTTTTGGAAAGGTGTCTGGAAGGCATCAGCCGCTTTCTATTGTAGTACTGCTCGATCTTGCTTGGATGGTTCTAGAGCTTTATTTTGGAAGGATCTTTGGCTGGGTAACGTCAAACTTTCTTCTGAATTCCCCTCCCTTTATTTGCTTGCCTCAGATCCTTTAGCTACTGTTGCTGACTCTTTCTCTGTCATTGACGGAGTAAGACATTGGTCCATATCCTTTGTGATTGATCTTCCTCCTCCTCTCGTGGAGTGCCTTAATAACCTCATCTCTCAACTCAACAGCTTCGTATGGAAGTCTAGTGAGAGTATCATTTGGCGCTGGAATGCCACCGGTTCCTTTTCTGTCAAGTCTTTTTACCAATTCCTTAATTCTAGGGGTGTCCTATCCCCCGTTGCGGATCTCTTGTGGGGATCTGCTGCCCCCCTCAAAGTGAAGATTCACTTTTGGCTGGCTTTTCAGGGGAAATTGCTCACCGTGGATGTCCTCAATAGGAGGAATTTAGCTTGGGGGCAACGCTGTGCTTTTTGTTTCCAGATGACTGAAGATGTTAACCACCTCTTCGTTCTGTGCCCTTTTATTCTCCCTCTTTGGAGGATTTGTTGCCTTGCTTGGGATACGGGGGTTATCCCGCCATCTTTAGTTCAGGTTTGGTCTTTTAAGCCTCGGAACTCTTTATTCCGTCCTGCGTGGGTCTTGTCTGTGCACATCATTGTGTGGATCATTTGGAAGGAAAGGAACCAGAGAGTGTTTGAAAATCGCTTCTCTTCTCCTGGGTCCCTTATTGAGTCCTTTTCCTTTTGGTTCAATCTCTGGAGTTCGGGTCCTGCTTACAAGGGTAGAGCTTCTCAGGATTGCTTAAAACTTTCCAATTCTATATCTTGTCTTTATAACCTGCAAGCTTTACTTTTTGAGTAATTTGTTCATGTTTTATTTTCTTCTTTTCTCTGTCTAACAGGGTTTTTTTTGCTGTCTTTTGTGCAGACCTGACTTTTCTCTAGAGAAGTTTCTTGCCCCAGGGCTTTTTTGTGTTTTGCTGCCTCTCTCTTTTGGTCGGGGTGGTCTGTCTGAGACCTGCCGATGCTGGTTGCTGCTCTTTCCCGCTGGCTCTTGCTCCTTTGCCCTGCTTTTGGTTGATCTTTTTGTTTTGGCCATTGGCTTTTTGAATCAGGGCAGTTGTGTTAAATGTTTCTCTCTTGCCTATGATTTTGTTCTTATGTTTTCTTTCCCTTGCACCTTTAGTTGGATTTGTGTGTGGTTGTATATTCTAGCTGGTTGGAGATGAAGTGTTCAGGCTTTGCCTGTTCTGTCTACCTGTGGCGTGTTGGCTTGCCTTTTTGGCTTTGGGGTGGTTTGCTTTGTGGCAGATTGCCACCTCTGGACTGCTTTGTGTTGGTTTGTTTATTATGTTGATTGTTGCTGATGGCTGTCAGGCTTGGACTATTCTGAGATTACTGATGCGTTTTTTTACGCCTGTTTGTTTGGTGTATTGTTTCTCTGCGTTGCTCCTGGTAGAGGATGTTTTGCCAGGTTGCTTTTTTCCCTGTCTCGGCAGTCTTGCTGCGCGGTTGGGCTTTCTGGATCGTCCTTCAGGTCCAGCTTTGCCTCGGGGTGTTACTTCCTGCGGCTCTTCCTTTGCCTTCGGTGGTACTCAGTTTTGGCAGATGGTTTCAGTCTTTAGCTTGGACAGGCCTCAGTGTTTCAGTAGTTTGTCTTTTGGCGCGTCGCTGATGCTACTACAGCCTTCTAGCCCTTCTCTCCAGCCGGGCTTCTTCTGTGCCTTTAGTATTGCTCTGATGTATGTTTATTATTGTTGTTCTATGTATTTTTGGGGTGTTTTACCTCTGGTAAAACCGTTCTTTTGTACAGTTTTCCTGGTATTAATATATCGTTTTGGTGTGGCTGGAGTCGTTTGACTCTATCCGTTATCATCAAAAAAAAAGATTAATACGTGCACATGTATAATACTAGAGTGTATATATATATATATATACCAAGTACCAACACCCCTTGAAAAATAGACTGCAGCTACAAGAAAATCACTCTTCTCTTCCTCCCTTCATCTTCAAGAATCAATCAAGAAAATCTAATCGAACATAATGGCTGAAGACCGAAACAACGACACACAACTGCCGCCGCCGCCACCACCCTTGAACACCAACCCCGACAGACCACACCTAGACCCCACCTCCTCCTCTTCGCATAGTCAGCCACGTGTCACCTCCTCCCTTCCCCCAACTTCCACCGTCCTCCTCTATTACAACCCCCAACCCCAGCTGGGCCCACAAAATCCTGGTCCTGTCCCTCAATGGGTCTCAGTTCCAAACCCCAGAAACAGGGGCCCACCACAACAACACCCATCCCTACCACCAGGTCAAGCCACTCAGTCAACTGATCAGGTTGTTGACCCTCGTATTCGAGTATTAGCCCAAGTACGTACGTACGTTACGTGCATGGTTCATATAGTACTATGCATGGGTTCTTGATTTTAATTTAATGAGTTCTTGATTTACAATATTATATGATCTTGATTCTGTGCTTTTATTGATGAATTTGCAGAGTTACCTTAATCGTTTTGTTAATCGAGACAACACCCGCTTGGTATATATTATATATATATATATTGAGTTGATTGATTCTAGCTTTTTTTTCTAATAATTGATAATGAATTGAATTTGATTCCTTCTATCTGCAGACAAACATTTCAAGGCTAATGGATGAAATTGTAAGGATAATAGAAGAAAGAGCGACCGACTTAAAAAATGTTGAAGCTGCCATTCAAAACTTATTCAATGATGATACGCTCTTGTAGTAGGAGTGATTCACAGATCTATTTTACATCTGATATGTACTGAATATTACTGATCATAGAATTTGCTCTGTAAATAAATTTGGAATTAATTCTGTAAACAATATATAGTGGTTGATTGATTGAATACTCCAATTCATGAAAAGAACTAATATAATTGTGGCAAACTGTGATTAAACTTCGGATTTATAATGAGTCGATGACTGCAATGGTTATGCCGATCTGTGATTAATATAGCATGACGATGATGATCGATCGATGATCAAAATATCCTTAAATTCTCAGTAATGTTTTTATTTTGTGGAGTATTTCAAAAACATGATGGTTACTGCGTTTTTTCATTGTTTGAAGGTCTCTCTTAATATTATAGTCTCATCAACTTTATCAAACCAAAAAAAAAAAAAGGAAAAAAGAGTACGTACTCTATATATATATACTAGATTTGTCCATGGGCACGTGCCGTTCGGAATGATATAACATATGAAAAGTTTTGTAAACAATAAAACAACAATTATGTAGTTCAAGTTTGAATAGTATGACAATAATTGGTTGTAAATAAAAGTCCAGGTTTCCATTAGTATATGATATGGCTAAAAATAGGATTAAATCGGGACCGTTCACATCAGATACGAATCTTAAAGCTCAGGTGTAAAACGGTAATTTCACTTACTAACGAGTCTGAAATGGGAACTGGGTTTTCCTTTAAGACCCAATAACCCATGAACGGATCCACCTCAACTGGGTACGGGTCATGTTACCGCTAAATCTGGTGTGGGGACAAACAGATAGTATTTGTGGATTCTTGAAAAACTTTGAACAGCAAATCTGTTACCTATTCCGCCGAAGTTTGACCGTTGACTTCCGCCATTCACCTGCAAAAAGTGCGAGACACCGGGGTTGATCCCGGCGACGCACTCTCCAACGCTCAAGTCAGTAATCAGGGAGATTATGAAAGAGCGTAAATTGGCAAAAGATTGATTACCTCTTAATAGTGGTGGATGGGGTATTTATAGTCACCTTAGGGATCAGATTAGGAATGTAATCCTTGTGATCAGATAAGGAATGTAATTCCTGTGATCAGATTAGGAATGTAATCCCTAATTCTCAGTGAAAGGATAGATGTGAATCAGGGCCGTTGATTAGGACTAATCAGGAACCCTAATTCTATCCTGCTGGACCGGGTTTATTTCGGGTTGGGACCCATATCCAGTTGAGGTGGATCCGTTCGTGGGTTATTGGGTCTTGAAGGAAGACCCAGTTCCCATTTCAGACCCGTTAGTAGGTGAAATTACCGTTTTACCCCTGAGCTTTAAGATTCGTGTCCGATGTGAACGGTCCCGATTTAATCATATTTTTAGCCATATCAGCCGCCACCACCACCGAACCGGCCACAAGTAGGCCCATCCAACTCCGACCCTGATGATGACCCATTCTAATGTTTGATATATAGGTATATTCTCACTATATGAATAATATTATGTGTAATATTATTTTATGGGTAACACGTGTGTTACACGTACTAATTGTATGGATATCGAAATGCGGGTTGAGTGGGTTGAGAACCCAGAATACTGGTTTGTGATAGTAGTCTAGGTATTCTAATTTTGATACTTAGGGTAAATATCTCAAGCCACCTTAGTCTAGGATATTAACCCTAATTTTTATTGTTATAATATCTCATAATCTCAAACCATCTTGAGATATTGCATTTTAATTTTGAGATTAAGAAAGATAGAGTCGGAGTTGACCGTTCGTCGGAATCCGTCATTATCGCCGGTAGCAGCCGTTGTCGTCGCCTTCACCGACGTCGGTACAAGCCTCCGCCTCGTCCACCACTATCCGTCGCGTCCACCATGAACCCCTTTCTCCTCTACCCTGATCGCACACAGTGATCAGATCTGTTTTGACTTACCATCGCTGGGGATGGGAGCAGGTCGCTGCCGCCGTCGCTGAGGATGCCGCGAGCCACCGCTTTCACCACGTCGCCGCGAGTCACCGCCGTCACCACGCCACCGCCAGCCACCACATCTTTACACCCCCTTCTCCTCTACCGATCACTGTGTGTGATCGGGTTAAGGGATCAGATCTGAACTGATTCTCTGATTTTCGATTGGTTCGTTTTGGTTTTTGGTGTTTGGTGTTGGGGTAGGAGATCAGATCTGTATGTGTGGTGACAGATTCACTTGTGTTGGACTTGGTGTTGTGTACTTTCGATCGCTGTTTGGTGTTTGAGGCAAGTGATCGATCAGTGTGGTGACAAATCAACTTGCATTCAGATCTAACCCTCCACTACCTCTTGATCTTATCAAGATACGGTCCACTATAAACTTTAAGATTTGTGCTCTTAATTAATTAAATTCTGTTTATTGTTTATTATGCAGTTTTACAGAAAAAAAACCCTTTTATTTACTGAAATTACGCTAGTAGTAATTATTCAGAATAAATCATCTAGATTTTGGAATTTACTATTTATTTCTTTAAGATGGAAAAACTTAATTGTGCATACAAGATTCCGAAACTAGAGACGTTCAATATTTTTGAATTTAACAATTGAAAGAAGAAAGCACAATACGAGATGTGGATATAGTTGTTGAAAATAGTGTAGGCAATGAAAATGTTGTTTAGACTAGATTCAAATATGTGTGGATTGAATCAGATCTAAATTAAAGATGAGTTCTTTACCTGCATATATAGTTTGAATAACCGTGTTAGCTATGTGCTGTAGATCAAATATTTATTTTGATAAGATAAATTATAGTTGTTGACTATAAATTTGTATATCCAATTAAATTATTGTTAGAATTAAATAGTGCTAATAATTCATTTAACTGGCCAATTTTTAACAATTTGATGAATGTAGGAACTTCAAAGTTACTTATAAATTGTGTGTATTGGAGATGATGGTTTTGCATCACGATAGAATAAGTCTGCACTACACAGGCTTCGCCGTCGAATTTGGAAAACACTTCTAACTTGAAGTGTCGGTATGATCTACTCTAATCTCTTAGTATTTTCATGTGATAAATGCATTAACGTTGTGTGCGTTTGATCACATATTTGAGAGTTTTAGATTATAATTATTCTTACTTTGAAACTAGTATGTTTTAAATTGTTTAGTGTGCATGCCTCGTCATACTATGTGTATATATATATTGGTTGACACATTGTTTGCCGTTTGTGTGAGATTGTATGTTTGTTTTTCTAATAAAGATTGATGTATAAGATTTATAACAAATGTCTGTAACTTAGGAGAGAGCATCTCTTAATGAATGATATGACTCCACTAGTTACATTTTGTTCTTTCTTGTTTGTTGTACTGTGTACAAAATTGAATTATAAAATACTGGTCATTATCTCGTTTAGAGTCATGATGATGATGAAGAACGAGTAAAAGAAAATATAGCTCAATGTATTTGAGCAAGTGGACATTGTTAGAATCATTAGAGAAAGCAAACAATTTTGTAAATTGTGGCAGAGTAATTTTGTATTAACTTTTATAATGTGCATATTGAAGAAAATATTTTTGGGGAAAATAATTCTTATTCTTCTTATTGTACTTTATTCTTTACTGTATACATCTATATATAAGGATTACATTCTTGGAGAAGAAGAAAAGAGTTGAGAGAAGATTGGGGAGATGAGAGATTTGGGGAATCTATTTCCTATATTAGGAAACAGAATATACAATTACTATATTTCAACACTTCCCCTCAAGTTGGTGCATAGATATCGAGCATGCCCAACTTGTCAACAAATTTCAAGAAGAGCCGAGTCGAAACGGTCATGGTTAGGATATCTGCGAGTTGATCTTCTGACTTCACTATGGATATTTCAATAACTTTCTCATCTAATTTTTCTTTGATGAAGAATCTGTTCACCTCTACATGTTTCGTCCTATCATGCTGAACTGGATTAGCCGCAATATCACACGCCGCTTGACTGTCACAATACACCTTCATAGGTTCATTTGGACCATAGTCTAAGTCCTGCAACAGGAGTTTTATCCATAAAGCTTCTGTTATACTTAAAGCTACTCCGCGATACTCAGCCTCTGCACTAGAGCGTGCAACAACATTTTGCTTCTTGCTCCTCCATGTAACTAAATTTCCTCCAACAAAGGTGAAATATCCTGAATTGGAGGGCCTATCGATTATAGATCCTGCCCAATCAGCATCAGTATATGCCTCAACCTTCAAGTGACCATGTTTCGCAAATAAGACTCCTTTTCCTGGGACTGACTTAATGTATCTCATAATTCTCATTACCGTGTCCATATGTTGTTCCCGATGTGCATGCATAAACTGACTTACCGCACTTAAAGCATATGACAAATCTGGCTGTGTATGTGCAAGATACATTAATCGTCCAATCAATCTCTGATATCTTTCCTTATCACAAGGCACTTGATCAGCGTCGTTGCATAGTTTCAGTCCTTCTTCCAATGGTGTACTAATCGGTTGACAAGCGGACATTCCAATTTCCTTTAATAAATACAGAGCATATTTTCTTTGAGAAAGAAATATCTCCTTTCTTGAGCGAGAAACTTCAATACCAAGGAAGTATCTCAAATGACCAAGATCTTTCATTTCGAACTCTTGTGACAAGTAGTTCTTTAATGTCTTTATCTCATCAGGATCATCTCCAGTTACTATCATATCATCAACATAAATAATAAGAGTAGTAATTTTACCTTCTTTCCTTTTTAGGAATAGAGTATGATCAGAATTACTCTGATCGTATCCGAATGTCCTCATTGATTTTGTAAATCTCCCAAACCAGGCTCTTGGCAACTGCTTCAGTCCATACAATGCTTTCTTCAGACGACATACTTTTTTGATGTGTTGGACTGGTCTGTTCGACCCAGGTGGAAGATCCATATAGACTTCTTCTGTCAATTCCCCATGCAAAAATGCATTCTTCACATCAAATTGCTCCAACGGCCAGTCAAGGTTTGCAGCAAGTGACAGTAGAACTCAAATAGTGTTGAACTTTGCCACTGGTGCAAATGTTTCGTCATAATCAATTCCATAAGTTTGAGTGTACCCTTTGGCAACCAGCCTTGCCTTGTACTGCTCTATCGAACCATCCGATTTATATTTCACTGTATAAATCCATTTGCATCCTACTGGCTTCTTCCCTGCTGGCAGCTCGACTATCTCCCAAGTCTCATTCTTCTTCAAGGACTTCATCTCCTCATCCATTGTTGCTTTCCACCTTGGATCGGCTAAGGCTTCCTGCAAACTGTTAGGAATAGATACAGTAGATAATTGATTCACAAATGACTTATTTGATTCAGACAATCGGTGAGTGGACACATAATGACTCATGGGATACTTGACTTTACTAGTGGGATTAGGCTCATAAGTAGGTTTTAAGATACCTCTAGTAGTACGGTTTGGAAGTTCTTTTCTTGGAGCTTCGGACAACGATGACGATTGGTTTTGGGATTCTGCTGGGAGTAGAGATAGATCTTATGGTACTAGTGGTGGAGATGGTTCAGATGGTGTTGGTGGTGGAGATGGCTCATCTTCATGGAGGTTCGGCACTGACTGCAGATCTTCGTGGAAATTTTCTTCCTCAACCAAGTCTTCATTTGAGTGATCGTCATTACTTACATCCTGATTTTCTCCCCTTATATCTGATTATTCAGTTTGAATAGTAACCACTTCATCATAGGCAAGAGTTTGAACTTCACTTCGGTACTTCCCCTGAAGTTCAACCTCAGAGGAAAAATACATCTTATCTTCATGGAACACAATATCCATAGTTACAAACATCTTTTGAGTTGGTGGATGATAGCATCAATACCCTTTCTTATTCTGTGCATATCCCACGAAAACATAGCAGACAACTCGAGGAGTTAACTTATTGCGTTCATGTTGATGAAGATGAACAAATTCAACACACCCAAACACACAAGGTGGCAAGTTGACGACTTTTGGTGCATTCACAGCTTCAGTTAATGCTTGAAATGGTGTGAGAAAATTTTGGATATTAGAGGTAACTCGGTTGATTAAGTATGCAGCAGAAGCAAGGGCTTCTCCTCAATAAATGAGTGGCATATGTCCATGGATGAGAGAAGCACGGACCACTTTGAGCAAGTGTCTATTTTTTCTTTTTGCGATCCCATTCTGTTGAGGTGTATACAAGCATGTAGTCTGATGAACAATTTCGTGTTCCACCAAATATTGTTGCAGATTTGAACTCAGGTATTCTCTACCATTATCACTTCTAAGAACTTGAATCTGTAATTTATACTAAATCATAACATGCTTGTGAAATTTCTGAAACAAACCACTAACTTCACTTTTCGACTTCATCAAACAAATCCAGGTCATACGGGTAAAGTCATCAATAAAGGTCACAAACCATTTGGCTCCTCCAAATGTAGTGGTTTTGGATGGACCCCAAACATCAGAATGAATAATTATAAAAGGTAGAGAGCTTTTACTTGGACTTGGAGGAAAAGAGACACGATGACCTTTTACGAGTTCACACACATCACACCGAAAGGCGGATATATCCAACTTCAAAAATAAACTTGGAAATAATTTCTTCAAATAACCAAAAGAAGCATGCCCTAGATGTCGATGCCATAGCCAAATATCTAATTTCTTCTTCTCATCTTCGGATCCTTCCACACTTAGAGCTTGAGTCAACTTGCTCGAACATTCAGATTCTAAATCCAGGTAATAGAGCTTCCCATGCCTAACCCCATAACCAATCGTCTTGTGGGTCCGAATATCCTTAAACACGCAATGGGAAGGCCAAAAGACTACAATACAATGTAAGGCAGTAGTTATTTGAGCAACAGATAATAGGTTGAAATTCAAGGATGGCACAACTAGGGCAGTATCTAAGGTTAGGTTGTTTGTGAGATGTACGGTACCCTCATCAGTAACAGTGGCAGGATCACCATTGGCAGTGGACACAGTCGATTTAGTGGATGGTTAAAAATTTTGAACTTGTCTAGAATCAAAAGTCATATGGTCGGTAGCACCCGAATCAATTATCCATGCACTATTCATAACAGAAGCAAAACTATTAAATACCTTACCATCATTACCTGCAACTGTGACTAATGTAGAGACGAGTCCAATACTCTTCTCAGCTCTATCAGTTTGTCCCATAGTAGCGACATAAAGGGAAAAACAGTGGATCTGATCTTCAACAACCAATAACAAACAATACAACTTAGTCAAAACATCTCCAAGTCTTCAACAACCAGCAAAACAGCAGCAATCCAACACTCAACGAACCAAGCCAAAACAACACATTAATTCCACCCAATAGCGACAGCAAACACAAATCAAAGAGACAACAACTCAGCAAAGAGCAACAAAAGCAGCAAGCTTGGGATCTGACGGCGTCGCTGGCCGACATCGTCAGCAAAGGCGTCAATGGTGGTTAGGACAACTGCACAAGGATGACGACGATCGAAATTGGGCGTCGAGGTTGGGGTTGATCGGGATTTGGTGGCTGTTGGTCGATGGAGAACATGGAAAGGCAGTGGAGTTCGACTTTCAGAGAACCATTCACGTAGTCGTCGCTATTAAAGAGAGGTGATGAAGACGATGGAGGAGACGTGGAGGGATGTCGACGAGGCGGGGGGGGGTTCGATCTGGGTGTTGACGAGGCTAGGAGGGGGGTTGCGGCGACCAGGGGCTGAGGGGCTTGCCGGGGAAGATGGTCGGTAGTGGGTTTGGCTGATGGGGACGCCCGGACGCTGCTGTTGACGATCAGAAGAGGAGGGAGTAGGGGGTTTTGGGGCTGGTTGTTAATGTCGTTGGGGTTTTGTTGGCTGAAGTCGTGGATGAGGGCAGAGCAGTGACGGCGACGGGTATGGAGGATTTTCGGTGACGGGATCTGATGGGATCGGAGTCGATGATTGGTGACGGGATCAACAACGGGATCAGATCAAGATGGAGGTGATCAGCCTCTTCTTCTCCTTCACTTAGCCTAGATCTGATTAGGCTCTGATACCATGAAGAAAATAATTTTGGGAAAAATAATTCTTATTCTTCTTGTTGTACTTTATTCTTTACTGTATACATCTATATATAAGGATTACATTCTTAGAGAAGAAGAAAAGAGATTGAGAGAAGATTGGGGAGATGAGAGATTTGGGGAATCTGTTTCCTATATTAGGAAACATAATATACAATTACTATATTTCAACACATTTGTTGTCAATCACATGTATAAGTTGAGTTTAACAAATGATACAATTATTAATAATAGTTCTAATTTTTTATAGTCCTTGAACATAGCATAATTGGCTAGGGTATGAGAACTATATATTAAATTGTTGTTTTCTGTTAAAACTTACAACGTTGCTATTCATTAAATTATGACAAATGTGAAGATTGAACTCAGATTATGATCACTAGAAAATCATTTTATATGGTCTCTAGGAATACATTCCGATATTTGTGATCTCAGTAGCTTTGTGACTAGGTAAGATAATTGTTGGTTAGAAGTATTTAATCGCTTTTATAGCTGATTAGTATAAGTTTGTCATATATATGAAGAATGAAGCACTTGTTATTCTTAATGAATATATATATATATATATATATATATATATATATATATATATATATATATATATATATATATATATATATATAGTTAAATGCTAAAAATCAAGGGTTCAGATTTGATAGAGGTAGATAATATGTTTCAATGATTTTAGAGAAGTTTGCATATGGCATAATCTCTACTGCACTCCACTTACAACAGTCAAACGGTATTGATAAAAATTAGAATCAAACACTTAGTGAAATGTTGAATTCTGTAATATTGACCATTGTTTATCTTGTATAATTATGAGTGGTATTATATTGTTAATCATATGTCTAATGTGTTACTGGCGTGAAAACACAAATAATTTTGTTAAAGTAAAAATTTGTGTTGTGATACATTTGTTAGAGTACATGACCCTAGAAGGTCTATAGGATCTACAACAAATATTTGTGTGTATTTAGAAAGTGCAGAATATAGTTCTGTGGACATATGTTAGATCTATCTAATTTGTGTTAGAAGAATCTAGACTTGCAGAGTTCTTTAAGGATGTATTCATCAAAGATAAATGTATGAAATGATCTAAACCTGCAGAAACGGTCAATGATTCACAATGGGAATCAAGAACTATCCTTACTGACACTTAAAACTTCAATGACAAATGAGCCAAGAAGAGTCTTTAGTAGACAATGAGATGAATTTGTGTCATACAATAATACTTTAAATTAGTTGATCTGCTGAAATTGACTAAAACTATAGTAAGTAAGTGGGGTTTTGTAGAAGAAACTTAATTTTGATTGTTTAGTAGCAAATTTTAATGCATTTTAGTAGCTTACAGATTGACTCAGAAAAATGGAGTAGATTTATTTGATGTCTACTACATGTTTATCATATTGCTACAATAAGTATTCTTCTTACTCTTACATCTGTTAAAAATTTTGTTATTCATAAAGGATATTTAAACAGTTTTGTACTAAAAGTTGTGTACTTGATGTTTTGTACTGAACAGTTTTGTACTGGAATGATTTGAACTAATATGTTTAGTGAACAAGATTTACAATTTAGTAAAATCATTGTATATTCTTAAAACATGTATAGCCAACGAATAAATAATTTGACAAATTTCTGAAAGAGCCTAGTATATGAATCAAGTAATTCAGATCAATGCCTTCAACTTTGTAGAGTGTCAAATATAGTGGCTATTATTTGCTTATTCTGTTGACATGTCTGTTCTTGGAAGTGACATCTCTATTACAAATAAAGTTAAAATTGTGCTATCCAAAGAATTCAACATGAAAAACCTAGGTATTGTGAGCACTATAGGTATAAGGGTGAGTTTCGATTGGCAAGAGATAACTCTTAGTCAAACTCATCAAATCAAAATGTGTTTCAAAAGTGGGAATATAGTGATTGAAAGTGTGTTTTGAAACACCTTATGATTATGATAAAAGGTTGACACCTAATGATGGTGCAACTATGAGATAGGTAGATCATTCTCAAGGAATTGAAAGTCTCATGTATATAAAGATCTTCACTAGAATAGACATAGCCTTTGAGGTAGGTATGATCTGCAGATTCACTAATAATCTCATACACATTTGAGTGTTCTTAAGAGGCTAATGAGATACCTGAGTGGTACTCAAGAGTTTGCTTTGTGCTACTCTAGTCATTCTTCGAATGAATGGCTAATCTGATGCATTATGTTACTCAGAATTTAGTGAAAGTCGATAACTAGTGGATATGTATTTACACTGGAGGAACAGAAATGTTATGGAAATTAAAAGGCAAACATGCACTGTAGTATTATCCATGAAATCAGACCTCTATGTATTATCCTCTGCAGGAAAAAATGCTGAGTGGATTGAAGAAATTGTTGCTAGTTATCCATTAAGAAGTTTAACTTTCTAATTCTGTTATTGTAACACCCCGCAAAATTGGAAATTACAATTTTGCCCCCGTGTGTTACGCCTGTGCATTTTGTAACATGTTTTCACCACGTGTTTTGATTACCGACTATTTATGCATTTTTTTTTGCGCATTGATTTTACCCTATTTTGAGTCAACAAAAATACTGAATTTCAATCTCTGGATTTTACGTGCTTTTTACGTATTTTGATGAACGTATTTCCACCACTACGTACAATATTTTCTATGGGTTTAAATTATTTATTTTATGTATTTAAATCTATTTTATAAAACGGAAAATCAGTTTTTCTCAGATTTTCAATCTAAATATTTTTATACGTGCGATGTACGTGTTTCCTACGCACGTAGTAATTACGTCATAGAATATATAAATTAATAAATAATTTTCCTTACATTGTATTTAACATTTTTCCGTTGATAGAGTCAATTTTCGTATTTCGGTATTTTACGTGCGATGCACGTGTTTCGGTGCGCGTGTTTGAGCGTATCCGTTTTCACGATAAATTTTTTGGAGTGTGTTTTATTTTATTTATGCATAATATATTTTTGATTTTTGGTAAACTATCATGCAAATATGTGCAGATAGTGTATGCATAGTATACGTAGATAGTATATATATACTTTGAATAAAAAGTCATGTTAGCTGATTGTTATGATAATATATGCATGGTTTAAATGAGAGTATTCATGGATGGTATAATATAAATGGATGGTTTAATGAAAATTAAGGTGGAGTTGTGTGGGGGCCCACGGTAGAAGGAGAAACATGCTGTCTGTATGAAAGTAATATATTATAAATGGAAATATGAATTGAGATGAAGGTATTTAACAGCATGATTTACTGTTGTGGGATTTCTTCGTATGATGGCTTGGAAATAAATGGAATAAGTGAATGGAATAGGGGCCCACAGTGAGGATGAGATGGGGTTAGGCCGGTTTTGGTTTTTAGAGAGAGAGAGAAGTGGGTAAGGAGAAAAGTTGTAGGTTATGGGAGTTGGGTTTTTGAAGAGGTGGGAAGATGAAAAGTGAGGAGTTAGGGGAGTTATGTATATGAAGAGTTGGTAAATTAATTTTAGTAATTTATTAGGTGTGTAATTATGCAATATGGTCCCTAGCTTAAACCTATAAATAGCCCACCATTCTACTCTCTTCTCACACCAAAAAGTAATCAAGAAATAAGGGAAAGGAAAAGAAAGAGAGTAAGAGAGTTCTTGTTCTTGGAGTCTCTTGTTAGGAGGAGAAGAGGAATTAGGATTCTTGGAGCTAGAAGTGTTGTTCTTTCTTTCATTGTCAAGCTTCTATAAGGTGGGTGTTCTCCTACTTTCTAATTTTTAGAATGTGCATGCTAATAAAAATGAATGAGTAGTTTTGAGGTGATAAAATAGAATAATTATACTATGAATGTGGTGAGACTAATAGTGAATCGTGCTATGTTGACAAATGGATTAACATTATGTTTGTGGGTGATCCTATACTTTCTAAATTGTAGGGATTGCATGCTTTATGAGTAGTATAAATTTGATATGATAATTAGAATTCATGCTTTTATGTATGCCAAATTGTAGGAATATTACTATTAAGAAACAAAGCATTGTCATGTTACTTAGAAATGAGAACAAAAAGTAAGGAGAGACCTTCATTAGTTTGTTAATTTACTAATGTAGAAACTAGTAATTATGAAATTATTAGAGTAGATTTCATTGTGGTTAAAAAGGAGTTTTGTAAAGAAAAGTGGGTGGTTCTTACTTTCTAGTTGCAGAAATACCATGCTAGAAATTATAAATTAGTTTTATGAGATGATATTGATATGTAGGTAATTTTCATACTAATATACATGCTATAAATAATATGGGTGTGGTTTAATAATAGAAGATTTTGATGTAAGAATTGATACCATAATTCATGTTAAAACTTCATCCTTGGTGAATGAATAAGATATGAAAAGTAGATTTAATTTACACTTATGTACGTGATGAAAAATAAGTAGTAAAACATAAAAGTGGGGGGTTCTCATGCATTCTAATTCTTTATGCATGCTAGAGATAACAAACGAGAAATATTTTCTTATTGCTAATGGACATAGAAAATGTTGTGCGGAATACGAATTAACCACCAATCAAAGAGAGAAATAGCGAAAAACAGAAACAAGCAAACACAAGAACACAACGATTTACGTGGTTCGGCAAAACAAATGCCTACATCCACAGGGCGGTTGGGGTTTCTTCTACTATAATCACCAATGGGCGAAAACAAACCCTTACAAAGATGACGGCTGCAAAATTCGAATAGAGGTGTCACTCTTTACAAAACCCTAAAGGGTGTATTTATAGGAAAACTACTGGGCCTTTCGAAATGGGCCTATTCTAGTTTACAAACCCGCCTACAGTCGACTGGTCTCCTTATCAGTCGACTGGTAATTAGTTCTGGACAGTCGACTGAGACCCATATGCCAGTCGACTGGTGTACCCTGCTGCTGTAACCTTAGCCTTTGGAACTCCTCTCTGGACAGTCGACTGAGACCCATAGGCCAGTCGACTAGTGTACTGGAACTTTCGATCGCTGCAGTTACGACGGATATAAACAAGCTGAACCAGAATCGAGCCATTATCCTACAATCTCCACCTTGGCGAGATCTTCCAAATAGCCCAAGCAATCTCCAAAAATACTCCAAAACAAATGCTCATCATCATACGCAACAAAAACAAACTCCACCTTAGTATGATATCACATACTAAGCAAACAAATAGCAAAGCACCATCCCAACCTCCCATGCCAAATCATCAAACATGCAAAATATTAGCCAGGTTCATGCAATGCTTGAACTTGGCTGCCCCAACAATTTTGGTCAACATATCAGCAGAATTATCAGCTGTCCCAATCTTCACCAGAAGAATATCACCATCCTTTATCAAATCACGCACAAAATGATAACGGACATCAATATGTTTGGTCCTCGAATGATGAACTTGGTTCTTCGCTAAATGGATAGCACTCTGACTGTCACAGTGTACCTCTACCTTCTCCCGATGAATTCCCAAGCTCTTCAAAAGTCCCTGAATCCAAATGGCTTCCTTCATGGCCTCAGCAACTGCCATGTATTCAGCCTCAGTAGTAGACAATGCTACAGTGGACTGCAAATTGGACCTCCAACTTATAGGTGCTCTAGCCATAGTAAACAAATAGCCTGTAGTAGACCGCCTCTTATCTAAATCACCTGCATAGTCAGAATCAACATAACCCACCGATAGTCTGCTAATATTGTTATCCCTCTCAAACTTCAAACCCACATCTGTGGTGCCACTTATGTACCTCAAAATCCACTTAGCCGCTTGCCAATGCTCTCTGCCTGGATCATGCATATATCGACTAACCATACTCACCGCCTGAGAGATGTCTGGTCGAGTACAAACCATGGCATACATCAAATTGCCAACCACACTAGTGTAAGGTACATTAGCCATATACTGTCTCTCTTCATCTGTACTTGGAGACTGAGAAGCACTAATTCTGAAATGAGTTGCTAAGGGTGTACTGACTGGTTTAGTTTTCTCATCTATACCAAACCGTTTCAGTACCTTCAAGAGATATTGCTTCTGTGTCAAACTCATTATGCCCTTTGCTCTGTCTCTAGCTATCTCCATCCCAAGTATCTTCTTGGCTTCACCAAGATCCTTCATCTCGAATTCAGAACTCAGCTGATTCTTCAAATTTTGAATCTCCTTAGCATTTTTAGAGGCAATCAACATGTCATCCACATATAATAACAGATATATGAAAGAGTTATCCTGCAATTTTCTAAAGTAGACACAATGATCATACTCACTTCTGGAATATCTCTGCACTTTCATAAACTGATCAAACCTCAAATACCACTGCCTTGGAGATTGCTTCAACCCATAGAGAGACTTTTTCAACCTGCAAACATAATTTTCCTTCCCAATAGTCTTAAACCCATCTGGCTGCAACATATAAATTTCTTCATCTAGGTCCCCATGTAAGAATGCAGTCTTCACATCCATCTGTGTCAATTCAAGATCAAACTGTGCTACCAATGCCAACAAAATCCGAATAGAAGGATGCTTCACAACCGGAGAGAACACTTCATTATAGTCAATTCCTTCCTGTTGAGCATACCCCTTTGCAACTAGTCTAGCCTTGAACCGAACACTGTCTTTTGGACCTTCTTTCTTCGTATACACCCACTTGCAACCGATGGCTTTCTTCCCCTTTGGTAATTGCACTAGATCCCAAGTCTTGTTCTTATGAAGAGAGTTCATCTCTTCATCCATAGCAACTTTCCAATCTGCATTTTCAGAACTTCTAGTGACTTCTTTGAAGTTGGAGGGAACTTCATCATCAACAATGGGAAGAGCAAATGCAACTGTTTCTGTAAAGCGAGATGGTCGTTTGATATCTCTTCTTTGCCTTCTTGCTGCAATTGATTCTTCCTGCTGGGGAGGGTCTTGGATAGGAATTTCTTCCTCATTCTCAGTATCAACCACATCATCTTCATTTTGGGCAGGAGCAGGATTTTCAACTGAAAGCGTTTCTAACTCCACCTGTTGGAGAACTCTCCCACTCTTCTGCTGTTCTGGATCACCAGTCGACTGAATATGAAGACCAGTCGACTGTCCCGAGCTGATCATGCTGGTCTCATCAAAGGTAACATCCCTGCTGATTACTAATTTTTTCTGTTCTGGACACCACAACCTGTAACCTTTGACACCAGTACTAAAACCAACAAATATAGCCTTTTTGGCTCTTGCATCAAGTTTAGTTTCAGTTACATGAAAATAAGCAGGACAACCAAATATATGCAAAAAACTATAATCAGATGCAGGTTTACCACTCCATACCTCAATAGGCGTTTTGCCTTCAAGTGCTGCTGATGGTAAACGGTTGACAATGTGGCTTGCATATATAACAGCTTCTGTCCAAAATGTCTTCTTCAATCCAGACTGTGCTAGCATACATCTCACTTTCTCAAGTAAGGTTCTGTTCATCCTTTCTGCAACCCCATTTTGCTGTGGAGTCTTCCTAACTGTGAAGTGCCTCTGGATCCCTTCATCTTCACACAATTTCAGAAACAGATCGTTCTTGTATTCCCCTCCATTATCTGATCTCAGAACCTTAATCTTCCTTCCAGTCTGGTTTTCAACTTTCTTCTTCCAACTTGTGAACAATGTCAAAACTTCATCTTTGTGTTTCATGGTATATACCCAAACTCGTCTGGAGTAGTCATCAACAAATGTAACAAACCAGTGTCTACCACTCATAGAAGGTGTCTGAGTAGGGCCCCAAATATCTGTGTGCACATAATCGAGGATACCCTTTGTCTGATGTACAGCTGTACCAAACTTCACCCTGGTTTGCTTACCTAACACACAATGTTCACAAAATTCCAGCTTGCAACCTTTAGCATCTTTAAGCAACCCTTGCTTCACAAGCCCCTGCAAGGCCTTTTCTCCTGCATGCCCGAGTCGCATATGCCACAACCTTGTAGAGTCGGGAACAACCTGTTTAGGCTTTTCAGTTACACTGGCAGCCTGACCCAAATACGTTTTTCCCTGCAAGAAAAACAAGTTCCTTTTTCTTTGCCCTTTCATCACCACAAGTGATCCGTTAGTCACCTTCAGAATGCCACCTTCACTAGCAAATTTCATTCCACTGGCCTCCAAAACACCAAGTGAAATCAAATTCTTTTTCAAATCTGGAACATACCATACATCTGAAAGCTCCCTAATAAGACCATCGTGCATTAGCAATTCAATCTTCCCGATTCCTACCTTCTTACAAGGCGCATCATTTCCCATCAAAACTACCCCACCATCCATATACTCTAAGGAAGTAAACCACTCCTTTTTCCAAGACATATGATAGGAGGCTGCTGTATCAAGAAACCATACTTCTTGATAAAGTGAGGGACTAGCAGCAAGTGCAAAGGAAAAATCATCATCACTATCTAAATTATCAACAGTCACATTTGCAGTCGAATTTCCCTTATTTCGTAGCTTCGGACAATCCTTTTTCCAATGCCCCTTTTCATGACAGAAAGCACATTCATCTCTGGCCGGTATCTTTCTGTCCTTTGAAACTCCTCTCGATTTGAAACGAGATTTGTTTCCTTTATTCCCAGATTTGGTCTCAGATCTGGTCTCAGTTCTGCCCCTTACAATCAATGCTTCAGAAGTTTCTCTATCAACCATTTTATCCCTTCTCCTAGTTTCATTATTCAACAGAGCATTTGCAACATCTTCATATTTAACAGTATCTTTTCCATATATTAAAGTTGTTGCTAAATGATCATAACATTTGGGTAATGAATTCAACAGAATTAGGACTTTATCTTCATCTTTAATTTGCTCATCCAAATTTAACAAATCAGCCAATAATTTATTAAATGATTCAACATGAGCGTCCATAGACATACCTTCAGTATAGGTGAAGCGAAAAAGTCTCTTCTTCAAATACAGCCGATTCTCCAAACTTTTCCTCATGTATTTGTCTTCGAGTTTCTTCCACAACACCGCAGCCATGGTATCCCTCATCAAATCGTACTTCTGAGCCTTCGCGATAAAGAGCCGAATAGTCCCACACGCAACTCGGTTCAACTTCTTCCAATCTACATCGGACATATTCTTTGGTTTTTCTTCCTCCAAAGCAACATCTTGTTCTTGTTGAACCAGAACATCCAACACCTCACACTGCCACATCCCGAAATTGTTTGTTCCATCAAATTTTTCAACTTCAAATTTTGCATTGTGAATCGTTGCTCTGGAAGAACTTGATCCCGCAACATCCTTGGTTGCATCTGCTTCACTCGCCATCTCCCTCTAGGTCGAACCTAGCTCTGATACCACTTGTTGTGCAGAATACGAATTAACCACCAATCAAAGAGAGAAATAGCAAAAAACAGAAACAAGCAAACACAAGAACACAACGATTTACGAGGTTCGGCAAAACAAATGCCTACATCCACAGGGCGGTTGGGGTTTCTTCTACTATAATCACCAATGAGCAAAAACAAACCCTTACAAAGATGACGGCTGCAAAATTCGAATAGAGGTGTCACTCTTTACAAAACCCTAAAGGGTGTATTTATAGGAAAACTACTGGGCCTTTCGAAATGGGCCTATTCTAGTTTACAAACCCGCCTACAGTCGACTGGTCTCCTTATCAGTCGACTGGTAATTAGTTCTGGACAGTCGACTGAGACCCATATGCCAGTCGACTGGTGTACCCTGCTGCTGTAACCTTAGCCTTTGGAACACCTCTCTGGACAGTCGACTGAGATCCATAGGCCAGTCGACTGGTGTACTGGAACTTTCGATCGCTGCAGTTACGATGGATATAAACAAGCTGAACTAGAATCGAGCCATTATCCTACAGAAAATATATATAGTGAAATAAAATTTACATTTCACAAATTATAGCGAAAGTTGAGTTACTCTTCACGCGGTAGAAATTTTCAATTGTATGAACTTATTATCGCACTAGAGTTCAATACACTGTTCTCGAATAATTTTTAGAGTGTGTGGGTTCGACATTTGGGGTCGTAAATTGTTTCTTTTAGAAAAGAGAAATTTTTAAACAGGGAGTATTTAGGCAGAGTCTGGGTATTTAAAAGCCCATGTGTACTTTAGTCACGTGGGAGCACTTGGCCTATCTGCTTGGTGTCTGAACTTTATTCTTGCTGATTGTGGGTTCGAATCTTTGTGGAAGCCTCTGACTTGGTTTCTAAACAAATTTTTTTTGGAGTCTCTGACTTGGGGTTCTAAACATTTTTTTTTGGTTTCTAAACATTTTTTATTTTTGTGGAGTCTCTGACTTGGAGTTTCTGACTTGATTTGTAAACATATATATATATTTTTTTTTTGAAATGCCCTTACTGGTTTATCAAATCTTCTAACATTGTTTTCATTTTGGAAATCATCTAACATTTTTTAATGAAGAATGAAATTTGGTTAATAATGGAATAAAAATGGAATATAATTCATCAAATATAGTTTTAGACTTTCTTTTGTATATTTGAGAATTTAAAGAGGAGAAATTGAAATGTCACTTTGATTGTGATTAGAATTAATAAAGAGTATGATAATATTTTTAGAAGAGTAAAGTATTGATTGTGTGAGTTAAATTTTCATTTGAAGGAATTGTGCAATCGTTTTGGTTTAAGAATATTTTATGCGAATTGAGAAAATATGAGAGCTTGAATTGGTTCATGCGATGAAATTGTTTGCTTGAAAGGATTTTTTTTTATTTTATAAAGTTGATGAATAAATGAATAGATCATAAATAGTGACAAGATTTGATCATTTTTGTGAAATGAATTGAAAGATGAAACTATTTAGGTTTAAGATATGATTATAAAAGGGTATGTGTACTCATGTTTCTTGTACATGAACGATTTATGATTTAGAATTAATAAGACCTCGGTTACCGGTAATTTTGAGAGACAGATTTTGAGACTTGATTTCGAGATAATGCCGTCTGGCGATCTCGTATTTTGTGAACAAATCCGGTAGGAGGTAAAACTGATTCTAGGGTGATAACACATTCATGTCTTGAACTAAAATTTTTAGGCACATAAGTGAAGATGTAATAGACTTCGGCAAACGTAAATGGGTGCTTCTATATAGTCGGCGGTGGGTCTCCGTGGCTATAGACCCAGTTGGTGGACTGTGGTTGCTCCGTAGGAGATGGACTGTATTTTATCCGGGACTTAGGGTAGTCGGTGGATGTTTACCATACTTCAATGAATATATGTATACCGGGGCTAGAGGGGCATTTACGGGATTATTCTCACGATATAATAGCCAGGGAGGCTGGGATCTGTTATTATAGCCAGGGAGGCTGAGATCCGTATCTGTGAAATAAATATAAAACTTGTTTTATTACCGGGTAGTCTCATAGCGAGGGATCGAACCCTTCAATGTGGAGTACGTAGGCGCTTGCCCTCGGACCTATGTAGTATGGGATGCATAGAATCAGAACAAGTGTGCATTAGTGTCATCCTAGTATAGAAATGTGTGCATTAGGCATTAAGGCATGACATACACTTATGTTTAGAATAATCACCTTTGATACTTTACTTGTTCATTCAATCTTTTTTGTGATTTGTTAAAGTATGAGATCTGCCCCTGGCACGTGCCTACGGCACGTATTCGGAACTGCATATAAATTTATTTGGAGTTATTTGGTTGGATGAACTGCATATAAATTTATGCATTATACATGCTAAGATCAAAAGTCATTCACTATAACTCTTTATACATCTTTAACAATTATTCGTTAAATTGTTTCAGTTTTTTAGGAATTTATCTTCATTGCCTTTAAATATCTAAATATTGACTTATCCAATTCTTCAAAAAGCTAGATTTTTTTAAAGAAATGTGAGAACATTAATTAAAAATATGCACCATGACAGAAAAAAAAAACTGATTGTAAACAAATACAACCACCTTTCTAATACAATCTTCTACTATAAACAGTCCTCCTTTGAAATTATATTGTTGATTCTCATTTAAGACTTTTGGTGGTTGATTCTCTCCTTTGGTGTGTTGGTGTAGGCAGTGATGCAAAACACTATATGATCTGAATAATTATTTCAAGCTTGTTGTATTTATTCTTGATTATATATCTATCATATTCTAGTTGGCGCAGCACCCCAATGCAGCCCTAGTTATGAATAGTGTGTTCTGAGCCTACTGGTTTTTTTTAACCACATGTTCAGTGTCTGTTGTTCTGAGCTTACAAAATTTGTAACTTCATGTTCAGCTTCTATTTGTCTTTGAGCGTACACAATTTGATACTTCATGTTCAGTTTCTGCTGATCATTTTCTGTTTGTTCTGAGTTAACAAAATTTGATACTTCATGATGTGTTTCTGTTTGTTCTGGGTTTACCAAATCTGATACTACATGCTCTGTTTGTGTTTGTTATGAGCTTACAAAATTTGATACATCAGGCTCTGTTTGTGTTATTTATGAGCTTACAAAATTACATACTTCATGCTCTGTTTCTGTTTGTTCTGAGCTAACAAAATTTGACACTACATGCTTTGTTTGTGTTTGTTCTGAGCTTACAAAATTTGATACTTCATGATCTGTTTGTGTTAGTTCCGAGCTTACAAACTTTGACACTTCATGCTCTGTCTCTGTTTGACACTTCATTTGTAAAAAAAAATATTAGCCATTTTACATGTCTCTAGCCAAATGACCAAGATATAGTTTGGAATCATAATAGATTTTAGGAAATTTCGACAAAACCTCCCTTAAAATATTAGCCATTTTACAGCAATTCCTTACGAAATTCTGCTCACAATTAAAAATTTATCATCACAGTCAAGAAATATAAATCCTCCCCAGGCCAATCCAAGCAACATCACACAGACATTATATATATAGGGCTCTGGGAAGAAAAAATCTTCATATGACTAAGATACAAAATAATCAACCAAGATATCGTTTGAAAACATAATAGATTTTAGAAAATTTAGTAAAAATTTTGACAGAACCTCCCCTAAAATATTAGCCCCTTTACAGAAATTCCTTACGAAATTCTGCTAACAATTAAATATATGACATCACAGGCAATAAATATCAATCCTCCCCAGGCTCAACCGAGCAACATCACACAGGCATCATATATATAGGGCTCTGGGGGAAAAAATCAGAATATAATGCAAGATACAAAATAAAAACCAAAAATTCGTTTGAAAACGTAATGGTTTTTTTGAAAAACCTTCGAAAACTTTTCAAAAACCAAACACAGAACCCAATACTCCACAAAATTGCGGGTACGGGTATTAACATAACTATATTATATCATCATTATACACAGATACTTACATAATCTCCCAAAATGCTAAATATTACAACTATTACATCCTTCACCAAAATTTACACCAACCAACCGAATGAGAGGTAAAAAAAATTTACAGTCTTGTAGAAAAACAGAATGCTTCATGTCTTCAAAAATGGGACCAAACAGTGTACCTAAAAAAACAGTAAGAGCTTTGAAACAAATAGTAAGAGTTTACAATAATCAATGAAAACAATGAGAGTTTTAAAACTAACTAACAACAAACAGCAAACAATAACTATTTGTTGAGGTAATAATATGAGATGGAAGTATTATGATCAATTTGCTGAGGTACTAATATGAGAAATTTGTTTTTCAGAGGACGGTTCACAATTTTTTTGCTTTCAAGTGAAAGAAACTTCTATTACAATGTGGAAGCTATGTGTATGAACTCATAGCTCGTGTCAACATTCCATGAACAACACTCATGCATGCTCTTGGTGAAAATTCATATATATCATTCTTAATGATTATTATCCATACCCATATGCAAGATTTCAGGAAGAGGTTTCATTGATATGGAAATAGAAGTATATATAGTAATTTCTTCAAGATAAAGTAAAGATTATAACGAAACATAAAACATAAAACATAAAAAAGTTGCAAAGGTGGCTAATGAGATAACTTTTGTTTAGCAAATGTATCACCTTCTACATCTTCTGTGAAAAATTGAAAGTTTGAATGCTAAAAAAAAAATTCCTTTTGAATTTTTCATCATGCTTAAGGCATCGTGCAATGAAATTGACTTGCATTATTTTTTTCAATCACACAACTATAGTGAATAGGTCCTTTTATAAAAAAATTAACCTGTTACAGGCATCATGTTGTGAGATAGAAATGATAAATTAGTAACATTATGAACCTCTTAGCATCTTTGTGAACAAAAGATTTGAGTTTTTAAATGCAATATTTGTCAAGTATTATATGCCAATAGTATTTGATATGGTGTTATGGTTTTTGGTGCTGATGTTCGAATTCAATTGGGTTGGCAAAATCTTATGTATCTGAAAGATTCTGTATGGACATTTTTGTGGCATTATGTTATCATTGCGATTAGTAAAAAGTTACAACATATTTCCTTCATTAGCATGATTTAACATGAACTTCATTTCGATTTCTAAAAATCCATTTGTTTTCTTATTTTAATTGCATATATTTCTGTTGGGCTATATATCAATCTCATCGTGTGGTAAACATTTTTTTCAGATTAGGTGTAGGACCTTGTCTAGCATGGTCGCGAAAGGTTTGAGATAATGACAGAGATCCAGGTGGTAGAATCAGCCCCCCCAGCTATTGTTCTTGATAATGGCCATTCGATCACCTATGCTAGACGGACAGGATAGGACCTGTAGTTCTTGGTGAGCGAGCAAGTTGCCAGGGAGCTGTACTAATACAGATCTTATGATCCAGTATTTTCCTACTATGAATCCCGGGACATCAACTATTATGCTAGAAGCTCTAGTCTTCTTATACGGAGCTATATGAAAATTCCAAAAAGAACTCATTCACAAATAACGACAACCCAAAAATATACCTCATTCACAAATAATATAACTCATTCACAGATTCTCTTCAATTTTGATAAAGCAATAAATGAGGGGAAATATATGATGTTTAACTTTGACGTTCTATAAATGCCTACAAAAGTGTAATGCACGTGATATAAATGCCTACAAAAGTATATGATCATTAAATGAAATGAATTGTACATAAGAAAAAAAATAGTCAAGCATTTAAAAATTGCAATGAATACATAATTTTGATATAGCTTGGCCAAAGGAGAGATACCTAGTGCGGGCATAGGCATTGAATGGTGGCTAGCAAGGATCACGGGATCAAGTGTAGTACGCCTGACCTCTTCATGTCCTCAAACAAAAGGAAGGCTATATTGTAGCAGCCACTCTTGACAATAATTGCAAATTGAATTTGAATGATATATAGTTAGGAAAAAGTTAGGAGGAGATATTAATATTTAGTAAAGACTCTATACACAACAATCAGGTCTCAGAATTGGAAAAATTAATAAGAAAATGCATTAGTGCTTGAACTTTTTGATCTTTCTAAAAATACATGTTCACTTGAATTTAAGTTCTCTACATAGAGAAAAAAGGAGTTTTTTAAATAAAGTTTGTGTATTAGATATGCAGTTTTGCTTATATTATAAATTAATTCAAGGTAAGAATTCAGATCAATTATCTCATCAAGACATGGTATGTATACTATGTCAATTGCCCGTATAGGTGATTAGCAACAAATCTCATGGACTAAGAGATTCCGCAAAAGAATCCTTGCTATACACATACGACTGAATGTTTATTTAAAAATAAATGCTTTTCTTGGTTAAAATGTACAATCATTTGTTATTAAAGACTTCAAACAAAATGTTTTAGTAGTCAATCGATCACATTACGTCAAAAATGCCAGATTATATTAAAGGGTTAGATATTGAAACCTTGATGTATCCAGACATTAGTGAGACCAAGTAGTCCTCGTACTGCGACTCTGTGAATTGCTTCAATCTGTTTGGGTAAAAAAAGTAATTTTGGAAAAAATCATTAGTACCAGCACTAATTACAACCATGGAGTTGTTGATGATTTTCTGTGCTTCTGTTTGACCAATTAATTCTCTCAAGTGAAGCTTGTAATGCTTCAAGGACTCTATCTATACGGGTATGCATTCTTGGAATGCCACTAAATCCCCAGTACAACTCTAAAAACCTACGTCATACCTTTTAGAGCTTTAGCCATGCTCTAAATATTTTAAATTATTATACTCTTTGATACAGTTTTTTTCTATAGTGAACTCATAAATTTTCAATATTAACTCTAAGTTATTAGCTATATATACTTTCTCAAAAGATTCTATTTAATGTTATCTTTGTTATTTTTGAATTTTTTGTTATCTAAAGTTGCCATTTGTAACTTTTAATTACAAATGCAGCGCAGACATTTGTAATTGAAAGTTACTTGTATGATTGTATCGAACTCACGTACTGACAATATAAAAGTTTGTTACCTATCGTGTTGGATACATGTCTATGCTACTACATGCTAATGTCGATCTACAACTCTAAAAGCTTACCCCTCCTACCTCCACATTATTTCAATCAAACAAACTACACAAAACTAAAACAAAAAAACTCACCTTCTTATAAAGCTCATCAAGCGCATCCGTTGTAATTGTATACCCAACTCTAAATGTCGGCATCGACAAACTATCCACCATATTCCTACTCACTGCTCTCTGCATTGTCGTAAACGACACGACACTCCCCAAATCTACCCCCACAGGCAAAATCACCCCCACATTCACCGCCCCACCACTCCCTCCCGCCGCTGCCCCTGCAGCTGCCTCCAGATCCTTTCACCACAATCCTCCTCATGGCCCTCGTCCCCACCACTCCTGCCAACTCCACCTGTTACAAAAACAACCCGGACATAATGAACATAATGAATTTAGAGCATGAATAAGGCTGCTTATCAGTACATTGGAGAGCGTTTTTGGATCTAAAAGCACTTTTAAACTCAAACTCAAAATAAGTGTTCGAAAGCTGAATTAAATGTGTTTAGCCAAAATAACTTTTTCCAAACTACTACTTTTATCTTTTTCCCTAACACACCTAAAGTTAAACTAAACAATACTCTTTCTCTGAAGACCCATCCTTGTCAGGAATGCTAAATAGTGAGAGAACATGCATGATCAAACACATTAACCATTATAACAAAGGTATATACCATGTAGAACGCCTTCCAATATCCCCACCCCAACTTTCATCCAAATATCACAACAATGGGTTGTACGTTTCGAGGCATATATTACAAAAGTTAAAGGAGGAGATAGGTGGAAAAAACTTACTTTTCACATCCACCCTTCCTATATCGATCCGCTTGATATATCTTTGATCCTCTATCATACCACGCTTTCGTATAGTTTGGATGTGACTTCCACTTCCGTTGATGTTTTACACTCTAAAAAAACCAAAACCAAAACCAACAACTTTGATAAAGACATAAACAACAAAGTAAAAATTAGTACATACACAGGAATGAGAGGCTTACCGGTCTCTCAGCATTAAGATACCAAGGAGCCGAAGACATATACTGAGGAATATGGGGATTGATTTCTTTTCCATATTCGTTAACCTCGGCCGGGGCAAGCCCCGCCTTTCGGGCCTCCTCCAATTCCAACTGTTTCCGATGGTCCTCTCGAGACTTAAAGGACACTGCAATTCAGTACAGAATATATAAGTACATGAAAATTAAATCTTAGTGACATGAAATGAAGGCAAAAATCATTTAACAACAGCTTGGATCTTAAACGCAGTCATAAAAGTAAAATTACTAATTGAACAATATCACAAATTAGAACCAATTTAATCAGTCAAAACCCTAAATTCCCAATTCATCAAACCCTAAATTGATGATAAAAAGCACAAACCCTAACAAAATTGATACTAAAATTGATACCTTATAAAAATGGTGACATCTTGAAATCAAAATTTGTGCTGGCATGGGATGCCTATCTGTTTATGATAGATGAATCTCATCATCAGAACTTTATCCCATCTATGGAATTGTCTATAAAGCACCAATCACACCACGACTAAAATGATGACATGCAGATATAGAAAAGCATAAATGCTATTGTCTATATCGAGAAAGTCAATACAGATAATTAAATAGCAAACAGATAATTAAATTCAAAAAAATAGAAAAACAACCTTATAATTGCTATTGTAGACTAATAATATGAATAGGGGGTAAATAATTCCAAATCATTTAGCTTTGGTCCATGCATTTGTTAAGATGAATGATGAGATCGTCATTTTAGTCATCTAAATGTATTTATATAGAAACTGTCACAACATCAAGTTGTACATCAAGCGGTATTGCTTTCTTAACAGGTGTGATTTCCACTGTCAAAATTATGAAGGAAGACACACCTTAAAACTCAGCATCCGAGAATGATTTCATGAATTTTTCACTTTATCATTAGCCCACTTCAAAATATCTGCATCTGTGATCTCCTTTTGATGAGATTGTAATTTCAAATTCTTGAGCAGTTGAAGAATATTATAACGCATCAATTGCCACAGAAATGCTGAAAAAGACACATAATACAAATTAACTGAACAGTACAATCTTACTGAACTTCAAAATGATCTTAACTAATATCAATTTCTTATTCTCTTGCAAAATATCATTACCAGCAATATTGACTAAGGAAATTTAAGCTGTTTCCCTATCTTGACTACTTGGTTACCATTTTCTACTTTCTTGAAAGGCATTTTGATTGGAGGCATGTTTGCGACCTTCCAAGAGATAATCCGTGGAGAAATTTTGTCAATGGCCTCAAGAAGGACCCAACTGAAGAGGAAGTAGTTAGATACATCAGTTCAATAATTGAAATAAAAGGATCTCTGGATTCTGACAAATAAATATCAATAAATTACCCATTTCTAAGATCTTCAAACACATTATTGATATATGTAGAGATGCCAAGACTATTGATCCATAATCGAAATGATCTTTCTTCCCGGGAAATTAGTGCTTCATCTGGAATATCCTCAGTGAAATTTTTGTCATCTGAGATGATAATCCATTTCTTCAAAAACAAAATTTACATAGTTGTATGTGTCAACAGGATTTGCTAATGTAGAAATATCAAATGATTTTGTACCTGTGTTATAATGTTGTTGCTTCAATGTTAAATTAGAATAGTAAATCCAAACATTATAAGTAATACATTATACATACACTTTTCATACTTTATGGTATGCTCAGTGTGAAAGGTATCACATAACTAACGAAATTAACTTTAAATGCATATAAACAATATTAAAAAATATTACATATCTAACGAAATTAAGATTTTGGGTTTTGACTACCGTGTGGTTTTCTATATCTGCATGTCATCATTTTAGCCGTAGGCATGTGTTTGATGAACTCATAAGGAGAGAACTCTATATACATAATTCCAACTCAGGGATTACACCACACCTATCCTGCCTTAAGCAATTACAGAGGAATGCAACTAAATCCAAAACCAAATGTAGAATCTAACGAAGATCAATCTCAAATTAAAACCCAAAATATAGAAACTTAATAATAAAATGACTGCATTCAAGTTGAAAATGTGGAAACAACAACAAAAATAAAAGCGTTGAACCCCTAGATCTCTAATCGATAGGGAATTACCCGCTGCTGCCACTGCCGATAGGGATGATGATGCACCTTCGATGCGGCCGCTGCTGCCACTACCACCACCGAGAGTGGGGCCCACGAAGGGGGTGGAGAAGGCGGAGGATGCGGCCACCGCTGCCACTGCCACCACCGAAGGGGGTGGAGAAGGCGGAGGTCGTAAAGGAGAGGCAGCAGGGTTTGGTGGAGGTTGGGAAGTGGAGAAGGGTGGAGGGGGGAGGATGGCTGGAGTGGCGGCGGTGGCGCCTATGGGGAGAGCCCGGGGAAGAGAAAGAGAGAACCGATGGGTGATTTGGGGAAGGGAGAGAGAGAGAGAGTCGGGGGAAGAGAGAGAGAGCGGGATGAGACAGAGAGACGGTGAGAAAGAGAGAGAACGGGTTGGCGGCGGTGGCGCCTGGGGGGAGAGCCCGGGGAAGAGAGCGAGAGAACCGATGGGTGATTTGGGGAAGGGAGAGAGAGAGAGAGAGTCGGGGGAAGAGAGAGAGAGAGAGAGCGGGATGAGATAGAGAGCACGGGGAGAAAGAGAGAGAGAACGGGGAGATTTTTTGGGGAAAAAGAGAGAGAGTGTGTGTGTGTGTTTTTGAATTTGTGGAGTTTGAAATTTGGGCGGGAAAATATGTTTTGTGAGAGTAGATCTGATCCATTGATTTTGGGATAGATTGAATGTGAGCCACTTGATAGCTTTCTTTGTGTTTTATTATATATATATATATATATATATATATATATATATATATATATATATATATATATATATATATATATATATATTTACTATTAAACTTTCTAGGAAATATATTTTCAGATTGGATTTCTTGGCTAGCGCATGCAAATTAGTGTGCTGAGTTTGGGTGGTTGTGGATTCAAACTTGAGAGGGCTTAGATTCTATTTTTAAATAAATTAATCAAAATGATTTTTAGCTGTTGTTTCTTTCTTTTGTTTTTTTATTTTTATATTGTAATTTGATAAGATTTGTATGAAATATTATTTATCTTTATGTTCTTATAATTATTGTCTTCATTCACTATTTTTCTTTATCTTTTTAGTTTGTACTCTTAATAAAATCATAATGTAGAATATTATTTTTTAATTAATTAATCACTTTTCTTCAATCTAAATAGAGGCCAACTCGATCTCTAAATTCAAATAATTTTCTTGTTTTGTAATTTGATCTAATTTGTATGAAATTTTATTCATAAACTTCATTTTATTTGTAATTTATTAAATCAATTTAAATTTGGTTTTAATTTACTATTTAATACTCGATCTTTGTTTTTTTTTAAAATGCACTAAAAAAATGGGACCGGCTCGGCCCCCGGCCCCAAGGCCGGGGGCCATGTCCGGGCCTCACATTTTCTCCCCTAGCCCGGCCCGGCCCGGCCCGCGAATTGGTGGAGCCCGACCCGTGTTGGCCCGAGCGGTTCCAGCCCAACCCGGGTAGCTCGAATGCCATCCGTAGTTCAATCAGACGTAAAATCATCTTTCATCGCTGGTTTTTTTAATATAAATTTTAAACATTGGACGGTAGATCATTTCTCGTCCCATATTTTTTTATAAAAAAATGATCGGACGGGAAATCATTTATCGTCCTTTCGTTTTTTTTATATTTTAATTTTGATGGACGAGAAATCATTTCCCTTCCGATTGAATTAAAAAAGATAAAAAAGCATGGACGGTAGATCATCTACCGTCCCATGCTTTTGAAAGAATTTTGGCGGCAAAAATCCTACAGACTAGAGCCTATAATTATTTTTATGTGTATAGATTAGATTTTAATTGAAATTTAATTAAGAATTAAAATTTATTTAAAATTTATTAAGATTTAATTATGATTAAATTGAGAGTTAATTAGGAGTTAATTTTTTCTTTTTAAAGAATTCTCAGACGGGAAATGATTCTCCGCCCATTGGTTTTTTTATTAAAAAAACAAAAAAACAAAAAAACTAACAAAAAAAATTCGTGCGGGAAATCATTCATCATACATCGATTTTTTAAAATTAAAACCCAAAATTTGGATCCAAACATCTACAACTAAAACTCAAATTTCTCATTCCTAGTCGTTGCTCCAACGGATGCTCTAACTTATCCTTTACCACTTTAAAATTTGAATACAATTGTGTGTGTGTAAAATTTGAATACAATTGTGATTGGATCCAAACGTCTACAACTAAAACTCAAATTTCTCATTCCTAGTCGTTGCTCCAACGGATGCTCTAACATATCCTTTACCACTTTAAAATTTGAATACCATTGTGTGTGTGTAAAATTTGAATACAAATGTCGGGGGGGGGGGGGGGGGGGGGGGGGGGGGGGGGGGTTGCCCAATGTTACAATCATATAAATTGTGAATTTCCCATCACAATTAATTACAAGAAAATTTCGAACTTCTCATCACAATTACTTTCAAAATATCCACTAGTAAGAAGTAGAAAACATTCCTTTCCAAAATGCTGACCACCAAATGTGAACGTTGTTAAAAAAATCTCAAAAAACAAACAAATAAACAGACAAAAATAACTATATATGAACAATACACATTCATGAAATCCACTTACATCATAAATTATGTTTTTATACTGACAAGACGATGTATATCTAATACTATAATATAAGAGTTGGGGTTGTCATTTGTAGACAACCTGTAATTTGTAAATAATCAATCATCTAATCGTAATCATTTATTTTAAAGTAGAATTATATTAACCATTCATTTACTCAACTATTATTAGTTACCATAATATCATCAAAATTCTAATTTATTTATGACATAATTATTTATAAAAGTATCACTCATATAAAATAAAAATTTGTGCCACTAAAACTAATTTGTAAAGAGTATATATGAGTAAAGGAAGGTCTCAGGTTCGAGATCAGATTATGTCTTATTATTTACTATATTAAAACAATTTAATTAATTGGAACGTACATTGTACGTGCAGATTACTAGTAAGATTAACCACACTCTTTTACCGACAATTATTTCTTCTACTTTGTCATCGAAATAGATCTCATATCAATTAAGATTTTAAATTATATCGGGTTCGAGAGTAAACCGATACGATATATTCAAAAATGCAGTTTATACTTTTTTGGAAAAATATCGGCGATATATCGGATATTGGGAGATATATCTCCCGATATATCCTCAAAATATATCACTGATATCTGTTGCATGTCAATTTTTTTGGGTTTGAATAAAATCAAACCTAAAACTGTTCTTGGATTCTTATAACTTGTTATTATTATTATTATTTTCAAATTTGTTATGCCAAACTTTGTGATGGTTTCTATTTCTATAATATATATTTCGTTTGGTTTGGTTGATTTTTTAATTTCATTATGTTATATTTGGGAAAAAGGGGTATGAGCAACTTGCTCATTTAGTAATTAAGCAATTGATGATGTGGCATGCATGTGATTGGAAAATTCTTAAAAGAGTTAGTTGTCCAATGTATCACATGCATGCCACATAATCAATTGCTCATTTACTAAATGAGCAAGTTGCTCATATCCCTTTTACCCGTTATATTTTAGTTTGTGTATATGTATGTTTGACGTTATATAATTCATTATATATCCGACAATAAAAAATGTGTTCATTAATTCACTTACTTTTATATTGTTTATGTTATTTATATAATAAATATGAGAATGCAATGTATATACATGTTATTTAGGAATATTTTTTTTATAAGACACTTTTTGAAAATATTTGCAGAAAGATGATAGTTGGCCAAGTATTTGCGCTCATGGACTCAACAACTAAACTCGTCGTTCCCTATAACAAGTTTAGTTGTTTCATCATCGCCATTGGGAAACAGCGTGTTTAGTGCTAATTTTTAGTTCAAAATTTCCAAAAAAGACTCGATGTTCCTAACGGCGAGAACATTTATACTAGACTCGCTGTTGGGGAACAGCAAATTTAGTTCAAAATTTTCAAAGAAGACTCACTGTTCCCAACGACGAAGACATTTACACTAGACTCGCTGTTGGGAATAGCGAGTTTAGTTATAAAAAAAATCTATGGAGTTTTTTTACTCGAAAATTCGCTAAGTCCAACATAATGTTTCACTCTCTGTAAAATCTCCTACATCCTCGGCGTTCCCAACAGTGAGTCTAGTGTAAATGTCATCGTTGTTGGGAACAACGAGTCTTCTTTGAAAAATTTCAACTAAAAATAAGCACTAAACAAGCTGTTTTTCAATAGCGATGATGAAACAACTAAACTCGCCGTTCTGCAAATACTTGTTGAGTCCATAAGCGCAAATACTTGGGCAACTGTTCTCTTTCTGCAAATAGTTTCGAAAAATGTCTTATATAAAAATTAATTATATTATTTAAATCACATATAAAATATTCTTTTATTTTATTTTTCCATAACAACCCAATATTATTTAGAAACCAATATAAAAAAAACAAAAAATAATTCTAGGTCGACACGACAGGACACGACACATTTAAAACCTTGCTCATATTAACTAGATATATAAGAATTGCATCCCAAAGTGTGTCATTTATCTTTAATAATCAACTAGTATTTTTCACGTGCGATGCACGTTTTTATAAAAAATTGGAGTTAAACGTGCGATATATGTAAGTCATTATAAAAAAATGGAGTTGAACGGGCGATACATGTATTTTTTAAAAATTAAGAAGGAAAAATATTGATGTGTACGTGCGGTGCACGTGTTGAAAATAGATTTGGAGTTGCACGTGCGATGCACTTGTTTGTTTTGTGACAAAAGTGATGTTTCTTTTGTGACAAAAAAATATTTAAAATTGTTTATTTGTGACAAACTCTTCCAATAAGTAGTAAGTAAATATATTATATTATAGATAGATAGATGATAGTAATTTACACATGTGATGCATGTTCAATATTAAAAAAAATTAAAGTAAAAAAACTGACATAGCGAGGATTCGAACTTGAGACCTTTTTCATATTAGTTATGCACGTTTGATGTACGCGTTGGTAGATTGGCAAATGACACTAAGGCCTTCTCCCATTATAATATTACTAGTAGTTTACACGTGCGATGCACGTTTTAATAAATATAATTTTTTAAAATAAAAATTTAGACGTAGTCTTGATTTGACTAGAACCTCCTTTATAATAGTTATGCACGTGCATTGCACGGATTGGTAGAATGACAAAACATTTACAAATGACACTAAGGCCTTCTCCCATTATAATATTATACTAGAAATTTACATGTGCGATGCACGTATTAATAATTTTTAAAAATAAAAATAAAAATTGTAGGGAGGATTTGAACCGGAAACCTTCTTTATATTAGTTATGTACGTGCGTTGCACATATTGGTAGAATGACAAAATGATAAATGACACTGAGACCTTCTCCCATTATAATATTACTAGTATTATACACGTGCGTTGCACGTGGGAAAAATAGGGAGGGGAAATGAAAAGAACAAAAAAAAATCTAGTATTATACACGTGCGTTGCACGTGGGGAAAATGGGTAGGGAAATGAAAAGGACAAAAAAATACCAAAACGTGCGCTGCACGTGTTGACAAAATGACACAATGACAAATGACACTAAGCCCTTCTCCCATTATAATATTAGAGATTAGAGATCAGAGATTAGAGATTAGAGAATTAGAGATTTATGCAAGGTACATTTACGTTTTTTTTTTTTTTTTTTTTGGGGGTGTGTCACTTTCCTGCCGACTTCACCAAATTGTCATCAAAATCCACTTCTCATACTTTCTCACTCTCTCCATTTTTTGTCAACAAAACCACGCCCTTTTCTCCATCAAATTCTTATAATTTAATCCCTAAAAGAATACGCATAATAATTGACCCAATTTTGGCATTCAGTCCATATTAGTGGGAATGCAAGAAACACCATAAAAATCCTTCATTTTTGGCTAATTCTCAACATCAGCTACCTTGCTACATTCTCCTGTTTCCACTCTAACGACCCCACTCTCGATTTGCTCAATAATAAAAGAGGCATCTTTATCACTTCCCTCTCCCAATTTCCCCACTATTCTCGCATTACAGATCTCTCTCTCTCTCTCTCTCTCTCTATCTATGATACTAGTTGTATTATAAAGAGAGGAACACCCAAAAAGGCTGCAACCCAAAAGAGGAAAAGGGAAAGAGAGGGGAATAAAGATCTAAAGTTGCAATCTTGTTTCCCCCTTTTATGTTGATCTAAATCTTGGGTATTACTCAAAATCACTCCTTTCTGTGATTTGTGGTGATTTTTGCCCCCTTTTTTTTAAATATAAAAATCTTGGTATTTGTTAGATTTTTATGTTGTTTTGACCCAATTTCTGATCTGGGTTTTGTCCTATGATTGGGAAGTAGGAGAGTTATGGGGTGTGCGACATCGAAAAAGGCAGTATCTGTGACCCCAGCATTAGATTCATCTGGGGTTTTGAGGGGGAACAATGGGGGATCAGATGCAATCTTGCCTGCTAATTCTTCTTCGAGGCAGAGATCTGGGGTTTTGAGGTTTCAGAAGGAGGAGGAAAGCAGTAGATATGAATCGGGGGGTGAATCGGGGAAGTTGAGCTTGAAGAGTGGGAGCTCAGTGAGTGTTAGGATGGGGAATTTGAATAAGTATATTGAAGGAGAGCAGGTTGCAGCTGGATGGCCTGCTTGGCTTAGTGCAGTCGCTGGGGAGGCGATTCAGGGGTGGGTGCCCCTTAAAGCTGATTCTTTCGAGAAGTTGGAGAAGGTAATAATTGATTTGTTGTATGATACTTGTTTGTTGTTCAAGTGGCAATGTCGTAGATTCATCATTGTGCATTTCTGTATATCAATTCGGATAGAACTAGTTCAATGTAGGTGTGATGCAGGACTAGCAATAAACCAATTTTTTTTATAAAAACTATGAAAGGTTTGTTTATTTGTCTGATTGTTAGCATTTCAATGTCAAAGGAAGTATCTAAGATTTGTTTATATTCCCAAGTAGTTAGGATTGGATAAGTGTGATAATGTAGTTAGTTGAGCTTATTATTTTTTATCATGTATTGAAATATATGTATTGGTTTATGTTTGATGGACTATGGATATAGGGAGGTCTTTGGAATGATAAATTGATTGGTTAGGACTTAGGAGCTTTCTTGAATCTCATCGCTTTCTTCTCTACCTACATCATGAAGAATTTTGCATATGTCAAGATGATAATGTTCACATATTTCCATCTTCTAGACCAACAAAAGCACGTGCGAAATAACTAATGTTGGGTAAATGTTAGTTAGAGAAAGAAAGACCGAGAATGGAGGTAGAATTAAAATTAGGTTGGACTGCAGTTTAGATACCTCTAGGTATCTCAACTCCAAAACGAGTCCTGCACAGGAAAAAAATAAGATAATTGGAGGTATCGTAAATACCTATACACACCTCCCTTACGTCTTTGCCTAACAAACCCCAAAAGTTACCCATACATGATACATGAAGAGGGTTTTACACATTCGAAGATGATAATTTGACCATTCTAACAATTTCTTTAACTGTTATAGACTTGTAAATTTAGGTGCGCCTTTGGAGAGGAGATTTTCTGACTTGATTTTTATTGTTTATCAACTGCATTTGAAGATTGGACAAGGTACATATAGCAGTGTATTCAGAGCACGAGATCTTGACAGCGGGAAGATTGTAGCTCTGAAAAAAGTGCGGTTTGACAATTTTGAGCCGGAGAGTGTAAGGTTTATGGCACGTGAGATCCAAATACTTCGCAGGCTTGACCATCCAAATGTTGTAAAATTGGAGGGATTAATTACTTCAAAGTTATCATGTAGTATATATCTGGTGTTTGAATATATGGAACATGATCTTGCCGGTCTATCATCTTGTCCCGATATCAGCTTCACTGAACCTCAGGTGTGTTTCACTTTCACCTGCTTAAACACTAAAAGTTAAAGCAGCAAGATCTTCTCTTATATGTTTCATTATGCAGGTGAAATGCTATATGAATCAGTTACTCTCTGGACTTGAGCATTGCCATTTACGAGGTGTTATTCACCGTGATATCAAAGGGGCCAATCTTCTAGTTGACAACGAAGGAATTCTAAAAATTGCTGATTTTGGTCTGGCAAATTTCTGGAGCCCTGGGCATAAACAACCACTAACAAGCCGTGTTGTGACACTCTGGTATCGTCCTCCTGAGCTTCTTCTGGGTTCGACAGACTATGAAGCAAGTGTCGATTTGTGGAGTGTTGGGTGTCTATTTGCTGAACTTTTTGTTAAGAAGCCCATCTTACAAGGAAGAACTGAGGTAATCAGTTAATGTAATTTTATTTTATTCCTTTTTTTTTTTTTGTTTGATAGCCAACTCATTGTATATAAAATGTTCTTTCCTTTTGAAGTGTTCAACACTTTGCGTGGTTACTTAGTGCAATATTGCATTTCCAAAATCTGAAAGAAAGCTGTTCTCTCTTCAGGTTGAACAGTTGCATAAAATTTTTAAACTCTGTGGATCCCCAGCAGAAGAGTACTGGAGGACGTCTAAGCTACCACATGCAACAATATTTAAGCCCCATCGTCCTTACGATAGTTGCCTTCACGAGACATTCAAAAGTTTACCACCAAATGCTTTCACTTTGTTGGAAACTTTATTGTCGGTTGAACCCTACAAGCGTGGTACTGCCTCAACTTCTCTTTCATCTGAGGTAAGTATTAGATGAAAACTGAATGCTATGATAAAATTTATAATGTCTTTTTATTGGTACTTACTATTATCTTGACGAGATGAAGATTAGTTTTGAGACATAATTGTAAGAAAAGTGAATTATCTTAAAACCCGGTTGAACTAAATCCACTTCCATTTAAGCATCACGATACCAGCAAGTTCAATAGAACGGAAAGCGGATTGGAGACATAAAAAAATTCATTTAAAAAGAAAAATCTGTGAGCTAAAACTTAATGATAAGTTTGATGGTTAGTTACGATTGGAGAGCTGAAATTTTTTAATACTTCAAAGAAACATAGGATAAAAATTAAATTGAGAGAAACGTTGACGTAACTTGCATAAACAAGAAATAAGTTAATTAATATATTCGAAAATGAATTAATGACAACAAATACCATAAGTTCTGCAATAGTATTTAACAAGACTATAGTATAATCAAAACTAAGCTACTAACTAACTGCTATGTAGATTAATAGCTTGGTAATATGTCCATCATCATCCATTAGTATATAACAACTAAGCAATTGCTGAAAGTGAAAGACACCCTCCTGCCACGGTTAAATGGAAATAAGAACAAAGTTCCAAAAATAAAGGAGAGTTAGGGGTTACCCACTATTCTTTATATGCTCATCTAATTTCACATCTATGTTTTATTGATTTTCTTCCATGTTATTTTCACTGTGGAATTTAAATTTTTCATTATCATTTTACCTACCACTAATAGTTTTCTGTATGCTTTCGCAGTATTTCTCATCAAAACCGTATGCATGTGAACCATCAAACCTGCCCAAGTATCCACCTAACAAGGAAATTGATGCAAAAAGTCGTGAAGAATCACGAAGGTTAGCTTTGATATTGGTTAAACCCTTCCCTTTTTGTCCATATTGAACACGCAATAGAGCGGATACTTGTTCAGCTGGTTCCTTTTCAGCTAAATAAATATAAAGTTCGCCTAGCATGTAATTAGAATAAATGAATAACCAACATGGTTTATCAAATATTCTTGTCGTTTGCTTTCAGGAAAAGGATTACAAGGGGTTCTGGTAGAGTAAATGGGTCAGAAGCAACAACAAGAAGAACATCAAAACCATATAAAGCTCCACAAGAATCAAGTGGACTAGATAGATTAGCAGCTCATCCAGAGGTAAATATAATTTCTTATTTCTGATCGGCTGGCATAATTTTTAGTTGATAGCTGATGAGCTATTAGGGGTGGCAACAGGTCAAAACCGGCCTAGGTCCATCTAGACTTGATCCAATTAGGGGAGGGCTTGGACCAACCATTATCAGTTTAGGTTTGGCTTAGACTCCAGTATTTAGGACCTATTAGGCCTAATTTTTTGGGGAGAAGATTGGCCTAAAAGCCCTAAACCATTACGTTCATGTACTATTTATGTGCATTTGCATTTAAATGCATATGTATATGTTTTTACAGTTCAAATGCAAACAGATAACTTCTTATACTTAAAAGGTTTGAAATATGTATAAATAAATTAGATACGTGTATTTATAAATTTTAGGTAGCAATCACTATACTAAACAACACTTAACAACTATCATGTATGTTGTCTTACTGTTTAAAAATGTCATTATATGTTTACAAGGGTATAAGTAAGTTCAGGCCTACGGCTGAATTTGTTTCCTTTAACTAATTAGATCTGTGCTTGGTCCCGGCGTATTAGAGACAACAGCTATGCACTTGGATCTAGGCCTATATGAGCCCGGCCGAAGCCCTTCGCCACCCCTATGAACTATGATTTGTCAAATTTTGTGACTTAACTAGGAACTACTTTTGTGCTTTCAGGACTCAAAATCAAATTCTCATGAAGTGGATAGATATAGAAAGCCAGATCACCACAGGATAAAGGGTCAACCAATACCATCTGTTAATCCTCCATTTGATATTGAACACGTGAACCAAAGCTCACAAAGTGAGCTTTCTTTCTCCGGGCCCTTACATGTTAATGCTTCAAGCGGTTTTGCATGGGCAAAAAAACCAAAGGAAGCGTGCCCAGTTGTTAGATCGCATAGTAGATCAAGTTCAAGAAACCACACTTCTTCTAGTGCTTTGGATCCTTCGAAGAATGTTGAGTTGAAGGAGCAACCAAATGGAGATGTTGGAAAATCTAATGTCCATCTTCATTACGAGATTGCAAAGCAAGCTATGCTTAAGAAGTGGGCCCAGTTGGAAAATCCAGACTCATTTAATTCCTCCGAATTATTTCATTCTCAGGACTTCACTAAAGGAACTTATAGGGGGGATACAGTATCTTCTAAGCAAAGCGATATGGTATTGGCTTATTATGCAAATCGCTTCCTCATGTGAACATATACGTGTAGACTGCTTATACAATTCTATTTTGAAATTTTAGGTTTACGACGATCAAGGAGACAGAGTTGAGTTCTCAGGGCCTTTATTATCTCAATCCCATAAAGTGGATCAACTTCTTGTGAGGCATGAACGGCATATTCGCCAAGCAGTTCGGAGGTCGTGGTTCCAAAGAGGTAAGAAAAGATTTTGCCTTCTATCCATTATCTATAGTTACACATGCATCAATTACTTTGCCTATCGGAAATTTTGTAATTGGTATTGTTTTAGTTATTCAAAAATTTCTCGTTTATTACTTAGTTTCTTCTTTGGGAATTCTAAGGTCATATGTTTCTCTGATTATAGCAACTTACACATGTAATACTCACAACCAGTTATATAATATCTATAGATTATGTACTTATGTGATCAACGAGGTCTAAATAGTAATAGCAACTTTGTCATATTTATGGAAGTATCTATTAGGTTTAATCTTGGTGTCTTTTATTTCTCTCAAATTTGGACAATTGACACTATCTTCGAACGGTTTTGATCATCACCGAAGAATTTAACTATTCCTTGACTATGGACTTTTTTCTTATTAATAACAAATTAACAAAAGAGTTACTGTTATCCAAAATGATCAACTATTGCCACCATTTTCTAGGTTGTAGGTCTAGGTCACCTGCCTGTAAGGTGTGACGAAACAATACCAATAAGTTGGTCCAGCTACTATTGACAATGATTTATAGACTTGCAAGAAGAGAGAGAGAGAGTGAGCGAGAGAGAGGCATGATTAGCGACATGCATGATAACTATATCATGTTGTTAGTTTTGTTTTCTTTGCATTTATGATCTCTGTGAGCATGTATTATTCAATATGAAGGTGCACAGCGCATTTTGATGGATTTATAGATAAACGATTCTGTTAAATAACAACCACCACAAATCGCTTTCTGGTCGTAAGCATAGCATTTCTGATCAAACAACCGAATGTCACATATTTCTTGGAGGTGGAGTACATACTGCCAAGTAGTGGGTACCCACAGGACCTCGACCTGCCTAGTAGGATCTTGTATGGATATGCAGGATGAGGTGCTCCTAGCATGTGTGTAGGGGGTTATGTATGTTTTGCGAGAAAGAATTCCCTGTCAACTCTGGAGGTGTGGACACACTTGAGCGAATTTGGGGTTTATATATCACTTACAGATTTGTAAGATTGTTAATTTTATTCTCACTAGCGTCTATTATTTAACTGGTGAATTTCTATGCAGTAGTTTTAACATGATTAGCTTTCGAGATTCAATTATTTCTCATTTAAAGTATCTCACAGCTGCAGGAAGAAAACAGCAGAAGTAGGATCCAAACATCATGTTCTGAATCAAATTGCCGGGATATATCATGGTTAACAATTGACTGCGGATGGAATCATAGCGCGTATCTGCAACTATTAGCTGCTTTCGGTAAGAAACAGGAAGCTGAGCGGTATCCGGTGCTTTAAAGAAAGCATCCATGATACCGAATTTCTGTAAAGATGTTTGTGTATATTTGTTATCAATTAATGTTTCCCCCCCTCTTTTTTCCCTTCAATCTTGTAGCCTTAACAAACATGGATGAAATTTAAAATTTGTACAGATTAACACTGGATAGGTTTTTTCTTCTATCTGACCTTCCAATTATGTAATTCTTTGAATTTTACCGTGAATATCATTTTTGGAGTTATTAGACAGTCGTAGCAGGTAATTGTTTATTTCGTTCAAGTTAGTTCCTGCACATTGGGATCTTTAGTAAAATGATAATTGGGCTAGTCTAGTCCCCTTTATTGGGCCGGGCTAGGCCCAAATCACAGCCCGAACTCCTATCTCCAACCCTAATCTGATTCAAGCCCGGGTTAGAAGGAGACGAGGATGGTGATGATCGGAAATATTTCTCTAGACTTAGAATCTTTATTATTCTTTATTTTTAGTTATGTTTATTTTTTTCTTATCGATTTGATTCATTTGATATTATCTCTTTGATATAATTTGAAATATTAGTTAGGGATTTAATATAATTTAAATATTAGTTGGAGATTTGATCCTATTTTAAATAGGGATTGAATATTTAATTTGAAGTTTTTGTTTGTATTAGACTCTAAGTTATTAACCAATTAATTTTTCAATTAGAGTTTTGATGCTATCTTCCCTAACTTGTATTTTAAGATTGCTGCTCTATAAATACATTAGAAGAGATTGTATGTAATAGATTTAATAGAGAGCCAATTGAAAGAGCTAATAATTAGCTAACCTACTTAATTATACACTAACCTAATCAAAACTTTGGGCTGGACGGGAGCCAAGCCAAAAAAGCTTGAAACGGGACAATATGTCCCGTTTGAGCGATTTTTGATTTTTGATTTTTTTTTTCCGGACGGTACATGTTGTACCGTCTGATTATTAAAAAAAAAAGATCAGACGAAACAACATGTTCCGTCTGATCCCATTAAAAAAATTTTAAAAAATAGGGACGGAACATGTTCCGTTCCCTATAATTTGAGAATTGCTACAGTTGCTTCTCATATTTTTGCCTAAATATGGCAAAATAGCAAACGACTGCAGGCCATCGTTTCTCAAAATATGAGAAAATGGCAAATATAGATTGTGGATGCTCTAATTGAGAGAAAAAGAGAGAAACTAAGAAGTATATATTTTAATTCCCTTTCTATTTAATCGAATATTGGTTTCGAAAAATGACTTCAAAAATCTTTCTTTCCACGATGTTGACCTACAATATTGTATATATACTACGGCTGCTTTCTTATTTATCTTTCTATGCCATCTCAATCACCAACAAACATGGGCCGAGGCGGAAACGATGGTGGTTGCATCAAGCAATGTCGTCGTCGTCGTCATTGACCTCCTCTTTTCCATCCATACTCTTCCTTTATCATCAACATGAATATGTACCGGATCCGGAACAAGAATTTGAAGAAGAAAATTACGAGGTGAAAGAGGTCTTCCTCGAATATTCAAGCCCCCCATACCCTATATTCTTTTTTTAGAATAAAGGTGACCGCGTCACCGCTTCATTAATGATGAATTAACGAAACAAAGTATGACTAATTACAAATATCTAGACAACTCCTACATCTGCCACTTAAAAGGTGGTACCGATACAATCACAACTCTAACTTGCCCCCTACCACAACTCGTGTTTTGTCTACACCTCCTCCTTCGTGCGTACTTTACTGTTCATATTTGCTTGACTTGCCCAAGCAAGAATGGATGCAAATATTTTATGCATCAGGAATGGAAATCTGCTGTTACGAAACACAACTCATTACAATCTAACCATAGACCTCATAATGTAGTAGCTGCAGAGATATTCCAAGCTTCTTTCTGCTCAATCTTGACTACCCTCACTCTCCACTGACCCCAAATCTCCAAGGTCGAGCTCGGACACTTAAATATCCCAAAGTTTAAGCACACTACTTCCCAAGCTAATCTTGCCCTAGGGAAAGTGAATAAAATGTGATTAGTGTCATCATCTTCTACCGGGCATCTCGAGCACCTAACGTCCAACTGTATGTTACATTTGCGAATGTTGACTTTTGAAAGAACTGCATCGTCCGCAACAAGCCAAAGGAAAGCTATCACTTTCATTAGTGCATCGGTTCTCCAAATGTGAACTGGCTTCCTTGCTTCTAATCCCTCCACCATTTAGCAATTTGTACATAGACAACACCATGAATGTATCATTAGGCTCTAAATTTCAACTCCTCTCATCATTTGCTCCGTTAAGGTACTGACCTTCCGTCATAATGAAGTCTATCAGTATCTGCAGTTGAAGAAGACATTGTTGAGTTAACTGTTCACGTAATTGAATCCTAAGTCTACCATTTCTTCAAACCTCATTGATAAGCATATCAACGTTGACTGTTTCTTCAGCGACCTCCGGATAAAGGGATTTAAGTGTGTTTCTCCTACACCATTTATCTTTCCAGAATCGTGTATCTTTTCCGTTGTCAATCACACATCTTGTATTAGCATGAAAAGTCTCTCCCACCTTCGCGACCCCTTTCTAGATGAACGATGCCTTACCATGCTCACTTCTCCCTCCGAACTTGTACTTTTTCCTTGTCCGATACAACATGAAAGTTTGTACCACCAATTGTTGCATCTTTTCGTCATTTTCCACCACCACTTACTCATCATTGATTTGTTCATCTCGCCCAAATTTAGGAGTTCTAATCCCCCGAATTTATTTCTTTTGCAAACTCTACCCCAATTAACCAGGTGAATACCTTTATTGTCCTCGTTTGCTCCTTTCCACAAGAATTTTCTCTTATATTTGTCAATTCTACCAATAACCCGTTTTGGAAGTTCGTAGATTGACATAAGGTATGTTGGCAAACTGCTTAGGACTGAATTAATAAGCGTTATTCTTCCACCTAGAGACAGAAAGCACCCCTTCCATCCAGCCAATCTCATTTCTACCCTCTCCAGCAGAGGTTGTTAATCCTCTCTTCACATCGATCCTGGCCTAATGGGCTTGCCATGATACTTCAAGGGAAATTCTTCTATCTCACATCCTAATTAGTTCTTGATTGCACTAATCGAGATGGACAAATTTTTGCTAAGAGGGATAACACAACTCTTATAGAGGTTCACTTTTAGATCCGCCCAAGACTCAAAACAGTTGAGAACAGTCTTCAAAGCAAAAATTTCTTTGCACCGAACAATAAAGTGTTGTCTGCATATTGTAGTATCGTTTTGACTTCCAGACCCCGAATAATATGCTCTTCTCTACCTCTCTTAATCATTTCTGTCAGTCCGTCCGCAATTAAGGTGAACAAAAGAAAAGACAAAGGGTCCCCCTGTATGAGTCCCCTACGACATCAAATTTTCTTTCCTGGTTTCCCGTTGACATGAATAAAAGATTTTCCATCTCTAACGCACTTCCTAATTCACAATCTCCACTTCGGATCAAATCCATTGAGCTGTAGGACCTCATCCACACAATCTCATTCTACTAAGTCGTACACTTTTTCTTTTACCATTAACAGTGGGACGAAGGTCCCTATGTTCCATTAAAAACATTTTTAAAAAACATACAATAAAAAAAGGATTATGAAATTCATTAAACACAACATGCTGGGTTCATGTAACTCATACTTCCCAACCAACAAACAAATAATACAACAAAAATCTAATTATACTTGTCGACCGGTCTTGCCAAAACAAGTTCATCGTGCCAATCCAATCTGACATGAATAGGTCGAACATTGAGCTCATTTTCTCTTCCCCTTGCTTGTACACCGTTTGTCATCGCCGCCACTCCTAATCACAACTGCCATTGCCCCTAGCGATAACGCAAACGCCAACTTCAAGCTCCTTAACATGAGAGACACCGCATGCACCCACCAATCTGACATGAACATGTCCAAATTGAGGCCTTGTTCTCTGCCCCTAGTTTGACCACTGTTGACTGTCACCACCACCCCGCAACGACAGCTGCCGTCGCCCCCGATGTTACCACAAATGTCACTTCCAAGCTTATAGATAAGTGAGAAACCATAGGCTTCACTCCAGTATGACCTGAATAGGTCAGTATTTAGCCATTCTCTCAATACATAGCTTGTCCTATTGGGATTGAGGCGTCAACGAACGCCCGTTGTTGCAGCGGAACTAAATAGAGCAACGAGGAAGTCGAAGTAGATGAGGCAAATCAATTGAACAAGCAAGTAGATCTACCAACCCAACATAAACTCAACGAGGATTTATCCCAGTTAGCTTTTGCTTAATCCGGGAGAAAATATAGGGAGATCTGATATTCAGCTAGAAGAGATTACAAGGAGTTACTGATTCATTCAATACAAGAAATTAAACTCACTCACCAGAACTATCTCTCTCTCTCGAGCCTCTCTTTGCAATGGAGAAAAATATCAATAAAGTACTCTACTTTTATATTGGAGGAGTTTACAAAATATATAGAAGAATAGAGAGAACCTTAGGTTTAATCTTGATTCTTAGTCGTCCGATATAACCTGGAAAATAAGTAACTGAATAGGAGTCATACGATCTAACTTGGAGTTGAAGATTGGGCTGAAACAACCTAACAAATTGAGGCCCAAAACAAACACATCGCCGCGGTCGGTCGACCGTCCAACAAGACCGGTCGACCGTCCTCCTCTCGGCCAAACCCTGTGCAACTACGGTCGGGTGTGCGGTCAGGGGGTGCGGTCGACCGCAACTTTGGACAGTCGACTGCAACTCTGCCTGCACTATTGCTGCTCTGTTTTCTTCTATTCTCTCCGACGCTTCGACCTACGTGCTTCATCTTACCTTCTTCTATTCTGAACCACGAGTATTCAAGACACATTACTAACATGTCCGCTGTCTACTGTTACCCACAATCGCAACTTTTCGTCGCACCAACGGTAACACGAACGCCACCTCCAAGCCCAATGGGACGAAAGAAACCCTAGGCACCCACCCATTTCAACTTGAATAAGTAATTGAAATAATTTCTCTCATCACCAAGCTTGTCCATCGTTCTTCGTCACCTTCAACCTCAACCACAACGGCCATCGCCCCCAATGGTAACAGAAACGCCCCTTTCAAGCCCACTGACATGAGAGAGACCTTAGACACCAACTCAATTTAACATGAATAGGGCAAAATTGAGTCCAAACATTGAATTTGCTTGACCACCGTCACCCCACAACAAATAGAAGTTTTCTTGATTATTGGATGTTGGTTGTCATTTGGATATTAAGGGAGAGTCATTTGAATATTACGGGAGACAATTTGCTGGGGGATGGTAGGAGAGAGGAACCAACGATGTCCTCCCCTTTCTAAATCCTCACTAAGTGAAGGATTTGAACGAGGAGTGAGGAGGGGAGAGATGGGTTCGAGTTTGGAGCGGGTTTGAGTTCAGATTCGGGGGAGAAATGAGAGAGGAGGGGCATTCAGTCGGATCTGTAGAAGGGACGAGAAGGAAGAATTGGGGGGGGGGGGTTCGGGCTGATCTGGAGGAGGGAGGAGGGAGGCGGAGGCGACGCTCAGTCAGATCTGGAGGAGGGAGGAGAAAGGATAGAGGGGAGGCAAATTTGGAGGAGATAGGATAGGAGAGCGGGTTTTTGAAGCGCTTCATTTTTTTAGTAGTACGCTTTTTTGAAATATACTTTTAGCAGAAAATCGTCTGTTTTTTCCTTACATCCTCTAAAGACAATTTTATGGGTAAGCACAATGCTGTCCATGATATCTCTCTCCTTGATAAAGCGACTATGCGCTTCCTTCACCACATTGTTTGAGTGAGGAGACAACCTTTGCTCTAGGACTTTGGTAATGATCTTAAATGGCCCGTTCAGTAGGCTAATTGGTCTTAAATCTGCCACCCATAACACCTCTAATATTTTTGGGATTAGAATAACGTTTGCGTAATTTAATCTATCAATTTCAGCACAACCGAGATAGAAATCCCCCAAAATACCCATCAAATTCTCCTTGATGATATTCCAATATAATCTGTAGAAGAAAATTGAGAAACCATCCGGACCCGGCTCCTTATCCTGTGCTAGGCACTTAATTGCCTATAAGACATCTTCTTCTGTGAAGATGCTCTCAATCCCTTCGCTTTCATCAATTCTCGAGGAATTCCACATCTCCAGTACCATAACGCATCTTTTCACTTTTTTGTTACTAAATAGCTATCTAAATTGACCATCTATATGATGTCTCACTAATTCTTCATCCTCGCATATTTAAAATTTCTCTGAAAATGGGTACAGATAGCGAGTGTAGTTATATACATTTTAGGTAAAAAATGGCATGTTTAAAATTTTTCTAAAAAATGGGTACTACACTCGTATCTGAGATAGCGATGTCAGTTGAATTAGACTCCTTATCTGAGATAACGAGTGTAGTTATGTACATTTTAGATAGAAATTGCATGTTAAATTTTTTTTTTGAAAAATGAGTACAACTGCACTCGCTATCTAAAGATAGCAAGTTCATTTGAGATAGCGAGTTCATTTGAACTAGACTCGCTATCTCAGATACCGAGTAGGTCAATTTGGTAAATAGCTTCGAAAGTTGATCAGTTTGATAAATACTATAAAAAAAGGGTCATTTTGTAAAGGACGACTCTATCTTCTATTCTCGACGAAACACCATAAAAGTGTCAGGGATCACCGGAGCCACCGAGCGTCAGAGGGTTGCCTGGGAAGTGGTCGCCATTGGTTAGTTTTCTTTGTATCAGTTTATTTCTGCTGTATCGGTGTTTTACATGCAATACGCACCTTTTTTGGTTTGAAGGGGAGAATGGCGGGAAGAGTCAGTCGTGCGCTTTGCGAGTGAAAATTGTATTTTGTCCTGTAGCAAAATTGCCAAATTCTCACCCTATAAATTCTGAGTTGTATTTTTGTAGGAATTATGAATAAAATCAATCTAGTTTCTTCCCCAAATCTTCCAATTCCCTAACCCTAGTTCTTGAGCTCCTCACTAATGGCGAATTCAATGGCGGTCAGGAATTCAATTCCTGACAAGGTGGTATCAGAGCGGTCCTTCACCGCAGGCGGCTCACGAGACGTCGGAGGCACGTCGAAGGTGAGGGAGAAGATCCGAACGACGTCGATCAAAATGGAGAAGTTTGAGGCAAATTTGTCAAGAATAGATGTGATTATATTGAGGTTACAGCAGCACTATCCACCACAGCCCGCTCCTCCTCTATCTCCGATCGTTCATCCACAAATTCCGATCAAAGAGGTAATTAACCCTAACCTCATCTCTATTTCTGAATTTTAAAGAGGTGAAGCTTCCGAATTTTAAAGAGGTGAAGCTTCTGAATTTTAAGGAAGGAGATCCATCGAATTGGATATGTGGAGTTGAACACTTCTTTGAATTTTATGAGGTTTCTGATTCAGAGAAAATGAAGTATGCTTGGTTGGGATTAAGTGGGAGCGCCACCCTGTGGTATCATAGATTTATTAAACCCCGCATTCATGAAATTTCTTGGTCAATATTTTTGGAAGAATTAATAACTCGATTTGGCTCTACTAAGTTGGAAGATTTTGACAATGTTGGAGATGAAGTGTGTGTGGGGAATGGGAATGATGTTGTTGTTATGGTTGGGAAGAAGGGAGTTGTTAAAAAGGGTGGAAGTTTGCTGAATTTTGAAGCTGATGGTAATACTAGTGAGGAGTCATCCATGGTGTTTGGTGATATGCTCGAACCATAGGGTAGTGAGACAAGTCATGTTTCTGAGTTCGCTGAGGGTAAGAAACTGAAAAATGCAAGTATTGTGAATGAAGAGAATGTGGAACAAAAAGAAACAGAGTATATCATGGAAGAAATTTTTTTAATGGGTGAACTCCAATTAATTCTTTTTCATGTAAGTGGCATAATCAATAACACTCCCATGAAGAAGATTTTTGTTGGTATGAATGTGGGTCTTATCCCACGAATTTGGTCATGTAAACACCCTTGGCGCTGGAAGAGTGATCTTGCGAAGTTGGTGAAGTTAACAGGAAAAAGAGCTTTGATTCGGGAAGGTCTTGTTGCCATGTGAAGAAGTGTTTTGAGTACTAATGTGGTGGTGTTTCAAGATTTCTCTCTTCCATTGATGTAGACTATACTTTTATTCTTGGGCTTTGATGATGGTGTAACAGTGCTTGAAGGGGAGGGCAAGGTAGTTATTGCTCGTACAATGGAGGTGATACTAACAGATGGTTCAACGAAACGATATTCAACAAAACATATTTTGAGTGCAATTGGCAGTTGAGCTCATCGTCCAGAGACTGTAAGGAAGGAGTTGGCTATTACCTCGGATGAAGCCTTGAGCTTGGAGGAGCTACCCAAATGTGCTGCGATATTTGGTGGAAGGTATATTGTTATTAAGTTTGCTTCATTATGTGGAGGAGTTTTGTTTATGAGATGAGATCAGTAGTTGCAAGAAATATTCAAGGAAGAAGAATTAACTTGCACCCAGATACAAATACATGTAGGCTGCCAAACACAAAGAGATTTGATTTTGCAGCACTGATGGTGGATGTTAAGAATGCACCAAATGGTTTGTTCTTTTTGCTTCATACCTGTGCACATAATCCTAGTGGAGTATTTCCGACTGAAGAACAATGTGGAGAGATATCTTATCAGCTCAAGGTGAAGAACCATTTCCCATTCTTTGGTAGGGCATACCAAGGTTTTGCTAGAAGGGATCCAGAGATAGTTGCAAAAGCTATTCACATATTTCTTGAAGATGGGCACTGCAAAAGCTATTCACATATTTCTTGAAGATGGGCACATGATTGGTTGTATCCAATCATTTGCTAAAAACATGAGACTCTATGGACAGAGAGTTGGATGCCTCAACCTTCTTTGTGAAAATGAGTCACAAGCAGTAACTGTTAAGAGTCAGTTGCAACATATTGCTAGGCCATTGTATAGCAACCCTCCTACCTACTTGCTAGTTTATCCTCAGGTGGAAGTAGCTGTAGGTCCTTTTGATGCACAAATCACCCGAAAGGAGGAAAATTCTGAGTTTTTACTATTGAGGCAACTTGGAGAAATACTTGGCTTGAGTGGCAACGAGATAGTAGAAATCCATAGTAACTTGGCTGAACAAGCTTTCATGAAGCTGGCAGAGCCGTATGGGTTCTGTTGGGAAGTGGAGAGGGCTGTGCAGATTGCTTATGAAGCCTGGAAGCAGTTCCCTAAGAAGAAGGATGCAGCTGCTGCAAGATATTTCAAGGATTACTTGCAAGTTGTTGAGTTAAGAGGAAAACTCCAGATTGGAGCTCATTATTTAGAGGTAGCTATGCATTTATTTGAAGAAGATGATCCTGATTGGACTCTTGTAGAGAATCTCGTCGTAGGCCATACAAATGGGGTTCATGATATTGCTCATACAGTGCTAGAGTTCCAAATCAATGATCAGAGGTTTGAAGATGCAAAGGATAAGGACTCTGATGCCAAAATGCTAGCAGAGCAAAATGTTTCTCTGCAAAATGTCTTCACTGGAACTATGAAGAACATTGATGCTGAAATGATACTTGAGTTGCTCTTTTTCAATTACATGTCAACAGGTGTTCTGAAGTTTTCAATACCTCTCACAAATAGGATACAGTTGAGAGGGGTGGTGTTGGTTTGTGCAAGACTGGATGGTATCAGTAGTTCGATTTCTTCCTTCAATGTCGGAGGCAAATTTCATGAATCATCAACTTCGTTGATGGGTCAGTCATGGTAATTGGGCAGTATCAAATGGAAGAGTTCGGGCAGGGAGAATGCTTCATATGTGGATTCCGAAGATCTTCATCGAAGATTTCCAATCTTCGAACTTGAGGCAAGTTCGTTCCTAAGGGGGGAGGAGTTGTCAGGGATCACTGGAGCCACCGAGCGTCAGAGGGTTGCCTGCGAAGTGGTCGCCATTAGCTAGTTTTCTTTGTATCAGTTTATTTCTGCTGTATCGGTGTTTTACGTTCAATACGCACCTTTTTAGTTTGAAGGGGAGAATGGCGGGAAGAGTCAGTCGTGCGCTTTGCACGTGAAAATTGTATTTTGTCCTATAACAAAACTGCCACATTCTCACCCTATAAATTCTGAGTTGTATTTTTGTTGGAATTATGAATAAAATCAATCTAGTTTCTTCCCCAAATATTCCAATTCCCTAACACTAGTTCGTGAGCTCCTCACTAATGGCAAATTCAATGGCGGTCAGGAATCCAATTCTTGACAGAAAGGACACCGTCTTCTCCCTCACCTTCACCTCATGGCATTTGTCTTCAAACTCGACATGAATCACAGACGGAATCCATGCCAAAATCTCCACCCCGACTCGAATACAAATTTGTTTCCATACTGACCCACTTTTTTAAAATATTGACCGAACTGACCAACTTTCGAAAATATTTACCTAATTGACCCAGTTTTGTATACGTAAGCATAAAATGCAATTGGCAAGAACGGCATATGTTATTTTGATACCGTTGTTGCCAATGGCGGCACCTGTAAAAAAGTTTTAAAAAAAACCGTTGCCGCTATTGGAAGTAACGGCATTAGTATACATCGCATTCACTTAGAAATTCTTCGACTTAAGAAAAAAGTTGTAAGAGAAAAAAATATAATACCTGATATCACTATTCTCAATAACGGCATAATTAGTCCGATGCTGCTATTGGCAATAGCGGCATCGGTATAATCTATAGTATATACTCCAAATTTCGGGCAGATGCATTAACGTCAAACCCGATTTTGACCTTGATGCATCCAGTATCTCTCACAACTCAAAACATAAAAGTTGTAGTGCTTTTGCATTGTGTTCTATAGCATTTTTAATCATCTCAATCAGAATTCGGATGGTAGAGTTTTGCTTAGATTACGTAGCAATCTCGAAATTGTCACATATGGAACACGGAGTACAACGAGATGGAATTGCGACAATACTAGTAGTAGTGGTAGCTGTAACCTCAGTACCATCATTTTCGTGGGTTGTCATAGTGGCACCTTACATTATCATTTTGGCAGGGCCAGCCCTGAGTTCCGGGGGGCCCTAGGCGAACTTCCGAAATGGGGCCCCCCCTGCCCCATATAAAAAAAAAAAAAAAAATTACGCGCGAAACGCGTGCCTATATTTACAAGGGAAGTTTGAAATCGGGGGCCCCAAAAATGGCGAATTCCGCGGGGCCCGAGGCGGCCGCCTTGCCCGCCTACATATCAGGGCCGGCCCTGCATTTTGGTGAAGATCATCACAAGTTGTTTAATTTTAGCTGCTTTCCATAGCCAAGCCATCAACTTTCCAGGATATCAAATGAAATAAAATGAATGATCATGATTTCTCTACAAATCGACTTCAAACTAGTTCAATTAGAAAGAACAGGTGTCTTAAGTAGTATGTACAATATACAGGTCAAGTTTTCTTCATCCTAGTTATTAGACTGAGAACACGCTTGAGAGCTGTTCAACTTTGCATTGTGTTAATACAATTGCCCTGTAAAGAGTAGCATTAGTATCGGGTCGGGTCCTTCACTACCCGGATCCGGACCCGTGAGAACCGGGTCCGGGTCCTATTAAAATATTCCTACCCGAACGGGTAGGAGCGGGAGTGTACGCGGCGAGCGGAGACTGCGAGTGAAGGATTTAGAATAGAGGAGAGAAGAAAAAGGCATGAGTTTTGAGTTTGAAAGAGGAAGATTTATAATTGAGGAGGAAGGAGGTGAGGGATGAAGATAGAATATTTATTTTTATGTTGATTTTGGGGGTTTTTTTAAACGGGTCCGGGTCCGGGTCCGGGTCCGGGTCTCTTTTGAACGGACCCGGATCCGGAACCGAAAGTACAACGGGTCCATTTTAGGACCCGGACCCAGATAGGCCGGGTCGGTTCCGGTCCAATGTCGGATCCGGGTCAGATCCGGGTTTCGGGTATTTATATCAATGCTAGTAAAGAGTCGTTTTACTATATATTTGTTGTTCGACAAAATTGATGTCCTAAAATAATAACATGAAATACTATGTGATCGAGTTATTTCCATTTTTCAGTCTATCCATCACATTACTAGACAGTTGCAATGAATTTGATTATGCACATTGAGAGAATTAATCGTAAAATCACAATTGGCAACGTTTAGTAATGAAATTAATCTGTTTTTTTTAACATGTACATATAGGCGTAACAGTCGGAAAATTTGGAATAGCCTCCAAACTGTGATTTTCATATTTCTTTGTTACTAATGAAAGCGAACAAATCATATGATTTCCCCCTCGTTCCCTCTCTGTCTCTCTTTCAGGAATCAAACATTTGTAACAATTGTTGGAATCTGGCCACGATTGACGAAATCTAGTTTGTTCAACCTCACACAGCAAAGCGCTTGCTCCGGTAGCTCCTCTGGCTTTTGTGCCTGCCAATATGTATATATATATTTGTGGTTAAAACTCGTTGATATATTTGCAATGCTAAAAAGACTAAAGGGATGACAGTGCGATTAACGACACCTGGATTGTCAAACCCAAATCTAGAGTAGCATTCTGCAAACGTTCACGGAATGTGTCAAGCCCTTTTCTTGATATGTAGCTGAATCGATGAATATCCAAGTCTATCTCAAAGTAGTTCGCACCCTGCAATCGACCCTCACTATAATTCACGGGGAACACTAGACTAGAGAAATGGATGGTAAAGAGATGGTGAAGAAGAAGTAATCTTGTTACCCTATAAAAGCTGTGTTGTGGTCGAGAAAGCACTGGCTTTTCATTGTATGATTGAATGAGCCTCCTCTCTGTCGCATTCAAATTCATATCCTCAGGGTTAACTAACCCTGCCATGATTTTCAACCTCTCCCTAAACGGAACAGTTGATTCCTTTGTAAATCCTCTGATCCTTTCGGATTCGTCTTCAATAAATTTCTGTAAATGGTATTCTTTAAAGGAAGACGTACACTTGTAACAACAATGACATGAACAGAGAAAGAAGGAAACTTACTGTAATGGATTCCTGAAAAGCTGGAGAAATTTCCTTATCAAAAGATTCAGAAACCTTGAAATATAACACGAGGCTCAGCCCCTCCCCATCGCTATCACCCAGAAACATTGCAGCAGGATATGTAGGCAACTGCATCGAACACAGATCAGCATAAGGGATAATTTATCCGAAAATTTCAGAAACATATATGTGTCTCATGCTGCTTCACAGATACGTACCTGAATATTAACAATCAGAAGGGATGGGACTTTGTCGTGTGGCTTCACATAAGGAAGCTCGATATGCTGAGCAATGTGATTAACTTTTTGTGGGCACACGAAAAGATCAACACCAATTGGATAGTACGGAGCATAACTTGGTGCAGGAGTCTTCTTCTTGTCTCTGCATTGTAGGTTTTTCAGATCAAGAACATCAAACTGTACAAGTTTTAGGTTGTAAATAGACTACGAGTTAGATATATATTACAGTAGAGAAATTCTTGCCTGAAATAGCTTTCACCGCGAAGTTTGAAGGTGGAAGGGTCCAGAGTAGACCAGCATCCCTCTGTTGGTTTCTCAACTAGACAACCTGGAACTGATAATCCTCCTCTTGGTCGAATTAAGTATTTCTTAGATGCTCCTACTGCATTTCAATAATCACCACTGGTAAATTCATTTAAGAAAAAAGTACGCAAATGGACATAAAACTAGTGAGTGACTTACCCTCTCCACCATCAAATGACATCTTCTTATAGGAAAGCCTGATAACCGTCGACTTTCTCACCTGATATTGTGGACTCTTGTTCGACAACGGTTGAAACTTCACCATTTTCTCATTGAAGCTAACAGAAGGAGCTAACAGGCGTTTGCCAGATGGTGTTATTAGTTCCTTAAAGTTGTTGTTCTCATTAGTCCTATTGTCTTTCAAAGCCTTAAAACTCCGGTAAGAGTCTAACATCTTCTTCTTTTTGCTACACATATCTGAACCATGAGAATTGATTCCTGCAGGAAATTCATAGCCCTAATTTTTGTTATGAAATCATATATTTTAATCGAAAAACTCTCCGTTTTATTTTTTTACCTCCGTCTCTTTTTATGTATAGTTCGACTGCAGAATCACAGTACTGGTCAAATTTTCGCATGGCATCCATGAATCTTGATGCATCTCCACACTGCAGCATTTGAGGTCCGGTAGGGAAACAATCTGCTTTATAAAAAAAAGGAGATTCGGTAATTTGATTGGGAGGAAAAAGAACAAACAAAAAACGATTTGGCAAAGAACACTGATACAGTACCGCCATGAACACTGCTGAAATCCTCATCAGAGTCAGACTCCTGAATGCTGAGAGAGTCGAACCACGCATCCTCGTGGCAAAGCACTGCATTCAATATAATTTAACCAAATTATAAAGTTTTTAAAAAATGTGCCAGCAGAAGTAGTTTCTAATGATAACAACGGTTGATAGCTGTTTGAATAATATGTCTGATCTAAGCATGTTAAAATTTCAGAGCATGTGGTATATAGCATAGTAAGGGTATCATAGAATTAGAAGAGTACCATTCGAGTCCATCTGGCTGTGACGCCATTGCAGCTGCGTGACATGGACAGTTAAGTTGGAACCCTCGGATTTATGGTGAGTAGCAGCCGTCGTCTCAACTTGAACAAACTCGCTTAATGCTGCATAGTTGTCGCCCTTTTGAGTAGGTGCAGAAGTGGCAATCTTACGAAGTTTTCTTGATTTGCGAGAATGCTTCCCTCGATGCCTGGGGCCAGGCACATGGCCCACCGCATATCCCTTCTGTACTGAAACACAACCACCCATGATCACAGTTTACTCAATTATATTGAGCAAAGACTGACTGTGATCCCGAGTGTCTTTTTTTTTTTTTTTTCCTTGAAATTTTTATTCAAGATCAAGTTCTCATGACCTGCAAAATAAACTGAATTACTATTTAAACTCAAGTAAACATAGTTTTCCATGGACTGATACATGCACGACTTGTGATACACAATAAATTGGACAAAGTACACTACTCTCTCTCAAAGCAGTAAGATACTTTGCGTAGTTTCGGTCTATCATGCCAATTTGATCTCATTTCAAACTTTCTTGAATGAAATGAGGATAACCACCATGAAATTAACGAAACAGGGTGAATTTTTTTCACTTTTCAATCAAAAAAACAGAGAAATTAAGAATTATTACCGCGATAAATTAAGCAACCCCAAGAGACAAAAAAAAAATCGGATTTGAACAACAAACAGCAAAATGGTAAGAAAGAATCAATGCAAAAAAAAGAACGGAAAAAGGACATAACGATCGTGATTGGAAGAAGGGAACAAAGCCTTTTTGGTATGATTCACATTCAAAGAGGAAGAGATCGAGAGCTAGACCTGTCGATTATGGGAAGAAACGCTTCTCATATAGCATCATAGGCATATGTCCATGAGATATACCCAATTGATCAAGACTAAAGATCGAACATATTCTCGATTTTTCTTTGTTAGCTGCATAACAAAGAAATTTGTGGATGGGGAAACTTTTTCCCCCCCTCACCGGAATTTCGAGAGAAGCAAGAAAATGATAACCTGCCTCGAGCTATAAATTTGTATCCACTTTAATCCTTAATTATCGGATAATATACGGTCCAAAATCGACGAAAAAATATACTTTGCCAAATTATCTCATTACTATTTTTTCCACCTTTTTTTGTTATTATCAATTTGCAATGTCTCCCTCTTCCTTCCATTTCGCTCCATTTTTTAAATTTCAGTTAACGGTTAACTTGACAGGTAGAATCATATACAAGCACAAATCCTAAAGCAAGTAGACAGTCCTGTGCAGACTGCACCATAGGATTCTTTTTACTCAGTAATTCACGTGCACCAAATGTAGAAAGGGACAAAAGAATAGGTAGGGAGGTACGGTCCAGCTAATTTGTCTTTAGAGTTGGTTTAGTTTATGTTAAATTAGGCACAAGAGACAGACTACCGGAATCGACAAAGGATGTTTCCATTGATTGTACATTTGTACTGGGCCTGGATCACAGCCCAAATCCACGGCTTTGTAGTGGGCCCTTTTAATAATGAATAGTTACTGTCACCCCTTGGTGAAGCTAAGCTTTCGATGTTTTCAGGGTCGGGCGAGTTTCTATACATTTTCAAATTCGACCTAGATGCAGATATCCAAACCCGTAGATTTTTCAGGTTGAAAATACCCAAAGTTGGGCTTTGCATTTGTGTTTTTTTTTTTTTTTTGAGGTTAAATGTGGAATAACCCATCCTGTTTTATTAATAAGAAATAAATAAAACAACCCCGGTGTACTGGGATAAATACAAAAGTACAGGGCTAGAAATAAAACATAATCCCCCAACAAAATCCTGAGGGGTAGGTCTAATCATCCGTACAACATACAATCAAAAGTACAGTAGGTCGAGATCAAATACAAAGTAGCGGAGACTGCGGCTAATGTAAAACCGAAGAGTATGGTGGGCGCCTACCCCTTAATCCAGTGTCGGCCCAAACTCTACCTCCTCTTCGTCAAATTTCTCCACATGGAAGACTCTGGCAATCCTCAATCTCGCTCCTGTGGCAGCAGCTTCGTCGTCGAATTTTGAAGCTATTTGCATTTGTTGAGCATGATCAGTCCTTATATGGTTTCATCCAAGTTAAGAATGATCAAAGAGCTCGAGAATACCAACAACAACCTCTTTAGCAACAACCTCTTTAGTTACAGAACATCAGTCATGAAGAAAATAATTTTGGAAAAATAATTCTTATTGTAACGCCCCGAATCCCAAATACACTGAATTCGAGATGTTCTACAGGATCTTTTCACTTTCTTAGTACACTTTTACAGGGAAATAAAAACTTTTCATCATACATCAGAGATTACATCATAATTACATCTTTCTTTTGCACAGCGGAAGTAAAAATACAACAATTAAATACAAGTACAACAGCTTGATAAAATCTTTAAGCATCCAAATCTTCTTTAATCTTTAGCATGACATTTACCTGCATGTTAGACTGTGGGTACGTCAGTTTATTCAACCGACGATCATTATACACGGCCGTCCTCGCTTGCCGGAAATAGTATAACTTAACAATTCATATTTAGCAAACACAAACTTGTCACGTTCAAACTAAAGGGACTACCCTATTGATGTCGTGTTGTGATTGTGCACTTAGTCCTTAATGCAGTTAATTATATGACACTAATGCACACTTGTTCGGATTCTATGCATCCCATACTACATAGGTCCGAGGGCAAGCCCTTATTCGTTCTTCATCTTGTTAGGGTTCAATCCCCGTTATGTCTTAACTACTACTGTAACTACGGTAGTGTCTTAGATGTCCTATGATCTATGAGCCCATGTCCAGGCAGCCTGGAGGGGAATCCCACGCACTGTCACGACGCATCGAGCAGGCAACCTATGGACAATTCAGCCTCCGCCATGGAACAATGACACCACCCATAGCCACTCGAACATCCCACGAGCGTCGCCACCGGGACGATAATTCCGGAGTAGCGCCCACGCACTGTCTTGACGCATCAAGCAGGCAACCTGTGAATCGCTCTCACACCGCTATCCGTTGGCCCTCATACTCATGTTTTTCTTCTACTTTCATCACATCTCCACTATGTACTAGTCCTTAGTTTTATTTAAAAATCATGAACAAAATAATCACTAGAGTTAGCCTCTCCATCAACCGGACTTATTCATTTGTTTCAACATGACCTACCTTGGTCTAATTTCAATTCAATTCTTGTTTCTCAATGCCGGGGAGACTTAGCTACTCTATTTCAAATTTCATTTCACAACCTTTAAGTCATAACCACTTTCATGTCACAATTTCATATTCTTTCTTATTCATGATTACTCTTTGTTCACAAGTCCATAGTGAATACTTATAATTCATAAAAATTCATATTCATGGCCAACAATTTCATCAACATGATTTCTAAATTTCATAATCATACAATGGACTCATGCACTTTATAATTAAACACTCATACTTCACATTTTACACAATAACCTCAAGTGAAAATGAAATAATATCATGTCACACCACTAAATTCTTTGTGTCAATTACTTCTTAATAAACCCATTTCATTATATCTTTATAAACTGGAAATTTCCATAAAAGTGTCTTAGAACCATAGCTTTATTTATACTATTTGTTCACAAACTACTATATATTTTCTTCAAATAATACCCAACTCAATCCCATAAAATTCCTTGTATTTTTATGAAAATTACCATATTTTTCTCATATTTTTTGGACATCAAAATCTCACAAAAAAAAATATTTTTCCCTAAGTGCTAAGGGAAGGATTCGAACCCAGCACAGTAGAGAAGGAGGCCAGAGCACCCGCCATCAGGCCAACCTGTGCTAGCGATTAGAAGAAGGCGAATTAGGTATAGGTGCTGTCATTTCGCAGTCTCATATTCATAAATATATACAGTTGGGATAAAAGATGGTGAGGCCGGGTTTCGAACCACGCCGCTCAGGGAAACCGAACACAGTCACCGACCGCCTGAGCCACTGGCTCAGGTTGTCACAGCACTGGGTTTAAGTCCATTAGTTTCATACTCGCACTGTTTTTAGAAACAACTCGACGTTTAAATCTATTTGGTTCATATTGCCTCTATATAAACCACTGAAAAATTCCAGATTTAATCATCTTTATTCAATCTTCAAAACAGCAAGTATAAAAATAAATTTTGTACTAAAAACATAATTTTTCCACCCAACTAATAATTTGTTTATTAAAACTAGCAAATCTTTTATTTTCGACATTGAAAAAGAATCGATTGATCTTCTAATCTCTCTTTTATCCCCAAATTTTCCATGATAATTTACTGGTTATTAATCTACATTCACACCACAATACAACTTTGGATTTTCCCATACTCATATTAGCAAAAGAATTCATGTAACACATGAATAGGTGAAACTCAAAAATTACAAAGATTGGTACATTTCTAATTTGATGACAACAAGCAATTCTTTGGTTCATTTATGCCACTTCTACACATGAATGTAACATACTCATAACTCAAGCATACTTTACACTTTCTATCCAAATTTCATAGTGTCAATATCTTAATCAATTGTCATGTTTCAACCACATAATTTACAAGCAATTGATGAAGATTTTCACACATCATACTAACCACATTGCATCATTATTCAATTAAACTAAATAATCATAGGAAGTGCTTCATATAGTTTAATTTCATGCTAGCATTTCACATACACAATTTATCACATCATTCTAAACCATTCACATACTAGCTTTTTAATTAGAGTGGACTCTTATTAGTATTTTCCATGTATAGTGTTGTCAATATAACTAACATGAATCCTATATTAGAAACATGAATTGTTTTACCCACCTTAATGGAGAGAAACACAAAAGCAACAAGTAGATGAGAACACCTCCTCCTAGCCAAAAGAGTGCACCACTTCCAAGCTCCCAAGCCCTAGCCGAAATGCTTCTCCAATCCAACCGAATGCTCCCCCAAGCCCTTGACCGAAATGCTCCAAGCAACCCAAGGAACCACACACTCTCTTATCTTTTATAACTCACAATTATAATACTATTAGCTTTAGAAATTACACTTTGCATATGAAAAATTAGCCATGAGAAGGGGGGTATTTATACTAAAAAATGAGGGGAATGGAGGGCTAAGATCATCTTGGTGGTTGCAAAATGAAAGGCTTAGATCCAAGTAGGAGTTAGGAAAACTACCCACCTCCTTGAAACTACCCCCATGTTCTCCATACCAAAAATTTAATTTCCTTCCAAAGAAGAATGCTACCGGCCCAAAAATAGAGTGTGCAATGCACGTGTACGTGTAGTGCACGTGCATGCAACTAGGCCAAATTTTGTACATTCTAAAATTGTATAAAAATAATTTTGTTAAAAAAAAAGGTCTTCTACATGACAAGTTTAATTAAAAATAACTTAATTCATGGGCTTTCTTTTTGGGCCAAAATAATTTTATAAAAATAATTAAAATAAAAATGCTTTTGGTCTTTTTAAGAAAGGCTTTTTAATTAAATCAAATAAGGCTTTTAAAGAAGGCTTTTTGTACTAAAATAATTTGAGAAAATTATATTTAAACATACACATCATGATAAAATAATCCAAAAAATATTGCACGTGCACAACACGTGCAAAATAAATAATTTCTCATTTATTGAAAAATCAGGGTATTACAGCACTCCCTCCTTAGAATAGTTCCGTCCCCGGAACTACAATCAAGAGCGAGAGAACAAACAAAATACAACACATTCAACAAGAAATAAAGATACAAAAATACAATCAAGCAAAAAGCTCAGGATAGTCCTTCAACATCCTCTCCTCAGACTCCCAAGTAGCCTCTTCAACCAAGTGGTTTCTCCAGACTACCTTGACCATCGGTATCGTCTTATTCCTCAAGACTTTCTCCCTACGGTCAACAATCTCAACAGGAGACTCGATGTAATTCAGGTCTAACTGCAAACCTTCCGGCACTTCAGGCAAATGATGACTCGGGTCTGGAATATAACCTCTCAGCATAGACACATGAAAGACATTATGCACCTGAGACAACTCTTCCGGTAATTCAAGCCGGTAAGCAGTTTTCCCGATCCTTTTCAATATCTTATACGGGCCTATAAACCTCGGGGCTAACTTCCCGCCTTTGCCAAAACGAACCACACCTTTGCTGGGTGATACCTTCAGAAAGACGAAGTCACCAACCTCAAACTCAAGGTCCCTTCTCCGGTTGTCTGCATAGCTTTTCTGCCTGCTCTGAGCTTCCACCAACCTTTTCCTGATCAGATCAATCTTCTCAGAAGTCAGCTGCACAAGCTCAGGACCAAACAACTGACGCTCCCCTACTTCGTACCAACACACAGGAGTCCTGCACTTCCTGCCATACAAAGCTTCGTACGGCGCCATCCCAATGCTAGCCTGAAAACTGTTGTTGTAGGCAAACTCCACCAAGGGTAAGTGCCTTTCCCAACTGCCTCCAAAGTCTAGTATACAACACCGCAGCATATCCTCAAGAATACGATTGACTCTCTCGGTCTGCCCATCGGTTTGCGGATGAAAAGCAGTGCTGAAATCCGTCTTGGTACCCAAAGCTGCCTGAAGACTCCTCCAGAAATGCGAAGTAAACCGCGCATCTCGATCAGACACAATGGTCGAAGGAACGCCATGAAGTCGGACAATCTCACCAACATACATCTCAGCCAACTTGTCCATCGAAGCGGTGAGTTTCATCGCCAAAAAGTGAGCGGACTTGGTAAGTCGATCGACTATAACCCAAATAGCATCATTGCCTTTAGGACTCTTAGGCAATCCCGTAATGAAATCCATACTGATGTTATCCCACTTCCATTCCGGAATAGGTAACGGCTGTAATAGACCTCCGGGTCTCTGATTTTCGGCTTTGACTTGCTGACAAACCTCACACTTCGCGACAAATTCAGCCACATCCCGCTTCAAACCTGACCACCAGAAATGCTGCTTGATGTCTTTGTACATCTTAGTACTCCCAGGATGTACCGACAAAAGAGTAGCATGCGCCTCCTGAAGAATACTCTCTTTCAGGTCCGCCTGATTTGGAACGCACAGCCTGTCTCCGAACCACAGCACTCCATCCCTGATCTGAAAACCGGGCAACCTGCCAGCACCAACCTGCTCCTTCATCTCCAGAATATCAGCATCAACCTCCTGACTTGCAATGATCCTTGCATTCAAAGTAGGCTGAAGCCTCAACTGAGCCAAAGATGCTCCCAATCCTTGCAAGACAACCTCAATCCCAGCTCGGTCCAGCTCCTCAATCAGATGCCTCTGAGTCGTAATCAAACTGGTCAAACTGCTCTTGCGACTAAGTGCATCAGCAACAACATTAGCCTTTCCCGGATGATACTTGATCTCAGGTCGCATATCCTCGAGCACTTCCAACCATCTCCGCTGCCTCAGATTGAGATCCCTCTGCTGATATATATACTTCAAGCTCTTATGATCCGTGTACATATTCAACTTCTCACCGTACACGTAGTGCCTCAATTGCTTCAAAGCAAAAATAATCGCAGCCAACTCCAGATCATGAGTCGGATAATTCTTCTCATGTGGTCGTAGTTGCCTAGACCCATAAGCGATTACTCTTCCTTCTTGCATTAAGACACAACCAAGCCCCCGATGTGAAGCATCGCTATAAACGTCATACTCAACACCAGCTCTAGGCAAAGCCAGGATAGGTGCAGTAGTCAGCCTATCTTTCAACTCCTGAAAACTCGCCTCACATTGATCGGTCCACTTGAAGCTCACATTCTTCTTGGTCAGCCCTGTAAGCGGTACAGCTATCTGAGCATAACCTTGAATGAATCTCTGATAATATCCAGTCATCCCAAGGAAACTTCTGACTTCCTTCACTGTAGTAGGCCTTGCCCAATCTCTCACTGCCTCTATCTTCTGAGGGTCAGTTGCCACTCCCTCCTTAGAAAGGATGTGACCTAGGAATGCCACTTCAGATTTCCAGAAATCACACTTGGATGACTTGGCATACAACTGCTGCTCTTCCAGCTTCCGCAACACCGCTGCCAGATGCTCAGTGTGCTCCTCCTCTGACTTGGAGTACACGAGAATATCGTCGATAAACACCACGACGAAAGAATCAATAAACGGCCTCAGAACTCTGTTCATCAAGTCCATGAAGATTGCAGGTGCATTCGTCACTCCGAATGGCATAACTAAGAATTCGTAATGCCCATGCCGAGTTCTAAATGCAGTCTTATGCACATCTTCAGCTTTCACTCGAACTTGGTGGTAACCTGATCGAAGATCTATTTTGGAGAATACAACTGCTCCTTGTAGACGATCGAACAAGTCATCAATTCGAGGAATCGGATACTTATTCTGAACAGTGACCTTATTCAGCTCTCGGTAATCGATGCACATTCTCATCGATCCATCCTTCTTCTTTACCAAAAGTACTGGTGCTCCCCAAGGTGACGCACTAGGTTGAATAAAGCCTTTTCCCAACAGTTCCTCAATCTGCCGTTTCACCTCATCCTGTTCCACTGGAGCCATCCTATAAGGTGCCTTAGAAATGGGTGCACTTCCCGGTTGAACAGTGATGCTGAACTCTACATCACGATGCGGAGGTAACCCAGGAAAATCTTCCAAGAACACAGTTGGATAGTCCCGAACCACAGGAATCCCTTGCACTTCCACAGGAGTCTCTTCCTTGCGGATAGTAGCCACCAGCTTAGAACATTTCTGCTTCCCTTGGAACACGACTTCAGGTCCACCTGGAGCCTTCACTGTCACCGTCTTGGTCTTACACTCGATGCTTGCACTGTACACCGACATCCAATCAATGCCAATGATAACATCGACTCCCAAGATAGTCAGCTCGATCAGATCAATGCCAAAGATTCTATCCCCAATCACAATCTCGCAATCAGCATAATACCGATCAGTGGTTAAAGTTTCCCCTGACGGAGTAGCTACTGATAAGATCTTGCCTGGGAAAATCTTCGGTTCAACTCCCAACACTTTAGCAAACTTTGGAGACACAAAAGTATGAGAGGATCCAGTATCAAACAATACGACAGCTTTAATTCCATTAAGATAAAGTTCGCCTGTTACATAATATACACCATTACATAACAGCCTCACTAAACAAGGGAAAAGAAATGACAAAGACTCTAAACACCAGCCCTCGTACCAGAGATGACCTGATCCGCCTCCTCAGCATCAGCTTCTGTCAAGGCAAATACTCGCCCTGATTGGTACGGCCTCTTTCCAGCCTGCTGCGTTGGTGCGCCGCTATTACTGCGCTGAAGTTTGGGACAATGAGATCGGTAGTGTCCCGCTTCCCCACAGTTAAAGCAAGTCACCGCAGAAGGTCTCGCCACATTGTTTCCAGGTCCTCCAGCTACACTAACAGCGTTCGCCCCTGTCGGTTTGAACCTCTGTGCAGATGGTTGCCCCCTGAAACTCCCCGAATGTGCAGGCCTCTTCCCGGGCTGCCAGTTGTTCCTCCTGTTCTGAACAACATGGAACTGCTCCATATCCGCCTCCGTCGCTGCCGCCCTCTTGACCAGCTTATCGAATCTCCTGATACCAAGGGGTATCATACGAGATCTCAAGCTAGGCCTCAGACCATGCTCGAACTTGCGAGCTTTCTTGGCCTCATCCGCCACCAGTTCTGGAGCATACCTGGAGAGCTGAGTGAACTTGGTCTCATAGGCTCTCACTGACATGCTGCCTTGCTGAAGCGACAGGAACTCCATCGCCTTCTTCTCCTGGACGTCGGAGGGGAAATAATGACTGCGGAATTCTTCCAGAAATTCCTCCCAGCCAAGCAACAGACCTCCCATGGTCCTCTTCACGGATTGCCACCAAACCGCTGCATCCTTCTCTAGCTGCAAGGTTGCCAACTTGACCTTGCTACCCTCCGGTGTCTCCAACACCTCGAAGATTGTCTCCACTTGCCGTATCCAGTTGTCAGCCGAATCTGGGTCTGACTTTCCCTCGAATACGGGTGGTTTCATTCTCTTGAACGATTCCACCAGCTTTATCGCCTCGGGCACTGGATTTGCCGGCCCCCTAGCTTGGTTCTGAGCCACTGCATTCAGCGTCTGGTAGACCCTAGCAAGCTCAGTCTCCAGATCCAAACCTTCCCCATTCCTTGCTCCTCTTCTCGACATATTCTGATGCAAAGATCCGTCAAATTCGAAGTATATAACAAGAATTTAAACCAACTTCCATTTCATTGAATTCCAAAAGTTTATACATTCGAATTTAAAAACATTTTTTGACATCAGAACGGAAAGAAACAGAAGCTAAGACAATCTAACTCCCACGGGTCCTCTTCGCTGCTCGAAGTTCTTCCCGCAGTTCATCAACCTCATCCTTCAGCACATCAGTTAGGTTCTTTTTCTTCTCAAGTTCCCAAATCCGATGGCTAAGAACAGAATAGTCGGCCTTCCGCTTCTCCAGCTGAGCCTCCAACAATCCAACTCTCTCCCTCAGGGTTTCCACTTGCCTCTGAAGAGAAGTCACAAGACCACTGGGAACTGGTACTTCCTCTTCGTCGGAAGAAGAATCATCAGATGAATCCGGAGGTGGGGTGATCTCTCGGGATTCAGGGTACTCCTCGTCATCAGAATCAGCTTGTCTAGGGTAGTACTCGTCCTCGGAATCGGCTTGTCCAGGATGGTACTCTTCCTCAATGATGTGCCAGTCGTCGCCTCCAGCAGGGTCGAAGTGATCAGCCATCTTAGAATAGAGAGGAGAAGGCATAAATCTTAGAGCAACACAAATGTAAGTCACTTACATTTAAATCTCTAGATTCAAACACACACTCTAATGTCCACATCTAGGGTGTCATTCCCTATAAATTTGTACAAGTGTGAAAGTGTAGAAAGCGTGGCTCTGATACGACTCTGTAACGTCCCGAATCCCAAATACACTGAATTCGAGATGTTCTACAGGATCTTTTCACTTTCTTAGTACACTTTTACAGGAAAATAAAAACTTTTCATCATACATCAGAGATTACATCATAATTACATCTTTCTTTTGCACAGCGGAAGTAAAAATACAACAATTAAATACAAGTGCAACAGCTTGATAAAATCTTTAAGCATCCAAATCTTCTTTAATCTTTAGCATGACATTTACCTGCATGTTAGACTGTGGGTACGTCAGTTTATTCAACCGACGATCATTATACACGGCCGTCCTCGCTTGCCGGAAATAGTATAACTTAACAATTCATATTTAGCAAACACAAACTTGTCACGTTCAAACTAAAGGGACTACCCTATTGATGTCGTGTTGTGATTGTGCACTTAGTCCTTAATGCAGTTAATTATATGACACTAATGCACACTTGTTCGGATTCTATGCATCCCATACTACATAGGTCCGAGGGCAAGCCCTTATTCGTTCTTCATCTTGTTAGGGTTCAATCCCCCGTTATGTCTTAACTACTACTGTAACTACGGTAGTGTCTTAGATGTCCTATGATCTATGAGCCCATGTCCAGGCAGCCTGGAGGGGAATCCCACGCACTGTCACGACGCATCGAGCAGGCAACCTATGGACAATTCAGCCTCCGCCATGGAACAATGGCACCACCCATAGCCACTCGAACATCCCACGAGCGTCGCCACCAGGACGATAATTCCGGAGTAGCGCCCACGCACTGTCTTGACGCATCAAGCAGGCAACCTGTGAATCGCTCTCACACCGCTATCCGTTGGCCCTCATACTCATGTTTTTCTTCTACTTTCATCACATCTCCACTATGTACTAGTCCTTAGTTTTATTTAAAAATCATGAACAAAATAATCACTAGAGTTAGCCTCTCCATCAACCGGACTTATTCATTTGTTTCAACATGACCCACCTTGGTCTAATTTCAATTCAATTCTTGTTTCTCAATGCCGGGGAGACTTAGCTACTCTATTTCAAATTTCATTTCACAACCTTTAAGTCATAACCACTTTCATGTCACAATTTCATATTCTTTCTTATTCATGATTACTCTTTGTTCACAAGTCCATAGTGAATACTTATAATTCATAAAAATTCATATTCATGGCCAACAATTTCATCAACATGATTTCTAAATTTCATAATCATACAATGGACTCATGCACTTTATAATTAAACACTCATACTTCACATTTTACACAATAACCTCAAGTGAAAATGAAATAATATCATGTCACACCACTAAATTCTTTGTGTCAATTACTTCTTAATAAACCCATTTCATTATATCTTTATAAACTGGAAATTTCCATAAAAGTGTCTTAGAACCATAGCTTTATTTATACTATTTGTTCACAAACTACTATATATTTTCTTCAAATAATACCCAACTCAATCCCATAAAATTCCTTGTATTTTTATGAAAATTACCATATTTTTCTCATATTTTTTGGACATCAAAATCTCACAAAAAAAAATATTTTTCCCTAAGTGCTAAGGGAAGGATTCGAACCCAGCACAGTAGAGAAGGAGGCCAGAGCACCCGCCATCAGGCCAACCTGTGCTAGCGATTAGAAGAAGGCGAATTAGGTATAGGTGCTGTCATTTCGCAGTCTCATATTCATAAATATATACAGTTGGGATAAAAGATGGTGAGGCCGGGTTTCGAACCACGCCGCTCAGGGAAACCGAACACAGTCACCGACCGCCTGAGCCACTGGCTCAGATTGTCACAGCACTGGGTTTAAGTCCATTAGTTTCATACTCGCACTGTTTTTAGAAACAACTCGACGTTTAAATCTATTTGGTTCATATTGCCTCTATATAAACCACTGAAAAATTCCAGATTTAATCATCTTTATTCAATCTTCAAAACAGCAAGTATAAAAATAAATTTTGTACTAAAAACATAATTTTTCCACCCAACTAATAATTTGTTTATTAAAACTAGCAAATCTTTTATTTTCGACATTGAAAAAGAATCGATTGATCTTCTAATCTCTCTTTTATCCCCAAATTTTCCATGATAATTTACTGGTTATTAATCTACATTCACACCACAATACAACTTTGGATTTTCCCATACTCATATTAGCAAAAGAATTCATGTAACACATGAATAGGTGAAACTCAAAAATTACAAAGATTGGTACATTTCTAATTTGATGACAACAAGCAATTCTTTGGTTCATTTATGCCACTTCTACACATGAATGTAACATACTCATAACTCAAGCATACTTTACACTTTCTATCCAAATTTCATAGTGTCAATATCTTAATCAATTGTCATGTTTCAACCACATAATTTACAAGCAATTGATGAAGATTTTCACACATCATACTAACCACATTGCATCATTATTCAATTAAACTAAATAATCATAGGAAGTGCTTCATATAGTTTAATTTCATGCTAGCATTTCACATACACAATTTATCACATCATTCTAAACCATTCACATACTAGCTTTTTAATTAGAGTGGACTCTTATTAGTATTTTCCATGTATAGTGTTGTCAATATAACTAACATGAATCCTATATTAGAAACATGAATTGTTTTACCCACCTTAATGGAGAGAAACACAAAAGCAACAAGTAGATGAGAACACCTCCTCCTAGCCAAAAGAGTGCACCACTTCCAAGCTCCCAAGCCCTAGCCGAAATGCTTCTCCAATCCAACCGAATGCTCCCCCAAGCCCTTGACCGAAATGCTCCAAGCAACCCAAGGAACCACACACTCTCTTATCTTTTATAACTCACAATTATAATACTATTAGCTTTAGAAATTACACTTTGCATATGAAAAATTAGCCATGAGAAGGGGGGTATTTATACTAAAAAATGAGGGGAATGGAGGGCTAAGATCATCTTGGTGGTTGCAAAATGAAAGGCTTAGATCCAAGTAGGAGTTAGGAAAACTACCCACCTCCTTGAAACTACCCCCATGTTCTCCACACCAAAAATTTAATTTCCCTCCAAAGAAGAATGCTACCGGCCCAAAAATAGAGTGTGCAATGCACGTGTACGTGTAGTGCACGTGCATGCAACTAGGCCAAATTTTGTACATTCTAAAATTGTATAAAAATAATTTTGTTAAAAAAAAAGGTCTTCTACATGACAAGTTTAATTAAAAATAACTTAATTCATGGGCTTTCTTTTTGGGCCAAAATAATTTTATAAAAATAATTAAAATAAAAATTCTTTTGGGCTTTTTAAGAAGGCTTTTTAATTAAATCAAATAAGGCTTTTAAAGAAGGCTTTTTGTACTAAAATAATTTGAGAAAATTATATTTAAACATACACATCATGATAAAATAATCCAAAAAATATTGCACGTGCACAACACGTGCAAAATAAATAATTTCTCATTTATTGAAAAATCAGGGTATTACACTTATTCATCTTATTTTTTCTTTACTGTATACATCTATATATAAGATTATATTCTTGGAGAAGAAGAAAGGAGAATGAGAGAAGATTTGGAAGATGAGAGATTTGGGGAATCTGTTTCCTATATTAGGAAACAGAATATACAAATACCATATTTCAACACTCCCCCTCAAATTGGTGCATAGATATCGAGCATGCCCAACTTGTCAACAAATTTCAAGAAGAGCCGAGTCGAAACGGCCTTGGTTAGGATATCTGCAAGTTGATCTTCTGACTTCACTTTGGATATCTCAATAACTTTTTCATCTAATTTTTCTTTGATGAAGAATATGTCCACCTCTACATGTTTCGTCCTATCATGCTGAACTGGATTAGCCGCAATATCACACGCCGCTTGACTGTCACAATACACCTTCATAGGTTCCTTTGGACCATAGCCTAAGTCCTGCAACAGGAGTTTCAGCCATAAAGCTTCTGTTATACTTAAAGCTACTCCGCGATACTCAGCCTCTGCACTAGAGCGTGCAACAACATTTTGCTTCTTGCTCCTCCATGTAACTAAATTTCCTCCAACAAAGGTGAAATATCCTGAAGTGGAGCGCCTATCGATTGTAGATCCTGCCCAATCAGCATCAGTATATGCCTCAACCTTTAAGTGGCCATATTTCGCAAATAAGACTCCTTTTCCTGGGGCTGACTTAATGTATCTCATAATTCTCATCACCGTGTCCATATGTTGTTCCCGAGGTGCATGCATAAACTGGCTTACCACACTTAAAGCATATGACAAATCTGGCCGTGTATGTGCAAGATACATTAGTCGTCCAACCAATCTCTGATATCTTTCCTTATCACAAGGCACTTGATCAGCTTCGTTGCATAGTTTCAGTCCTTCTTCCAATGGTGTACTAATCGGTTGACATGCGGACATTCCAGTTTCCTTCAATAAATCCAGAGCATATTTTCTTTGAGAAAGAAATATCCCTTTTCTTGAGCGAGAAACTTCAATACCAAGGAAGTATCTCAAAGAACCAAGATCTTTCATTTCGAACTCTTGTGACAAGTAGTTCTTTAATGCCTTCATCTCCTCAGGATCATCTCCAGTTACTATCATATCATCAACATAAATAATGAGAGCAGTAATTTTACCTTCTTTCCTTTTTAGGAATTGATATGGCTAAAAATAGGATTAAATCGGGACCGTTCACATCGGACACGAATCTTAAAGCTCAGGGGTAAAACGGTAATTTCACATACAAATGGGTCCGAAACGGGCACTGGGTCTCCTTCTCACAGATCCAATAACCCACGAACAGATCCACCTCAACTGGGTACGGGTCCCAACCCGAAACACACCCAGTCCAGAAAAGATAGAATTAGGGTTTCTGATTAATCCTAATCAACGACTCTGATTCACATCTATCTTTTCACCGGGAATTAAGGGATTACATTCCTAATCTGTTTACTAGGAAAATATTTCTTATCAGATCACAGGAATCACATTCCTTATCTGATCCCAACGGCGACTATAAATACCCCACACCCATCTCCATTAAGAGGTAATCAATCTTTTTCTAGTTAAACGCTCTTTCATAATCATTTCTGGTTACTGACTTGAGCGTCGGAGGGTGCGTCGCCGGGATCAACCCCGGTGTCTCGCACTTCCTTGCAGGTGAACGGCGGGAGTCAACGGTCAAGCTCCGGCAGAACAGGTTAGGTGTTTGCTATTCAGGTTTTCCACGAACTCACAAATACTGTCTGTTTGCCCCCACACCGAATTTAGCGGCAACAGATTTGCGCCGTCTGTGGGAACACCATACGAATAGCCTCCGCCTCTTCCTCGTCGACTAGCTCTTCTCCAGCCATGCCTCCCAGAAAAGTCAGATCTAGAGGGTCCAACCGTGGACCCAACCCCGCTGATCAGTAAGAGGTAGTCCCCGTCCAACTCGCTCCGCAGCAGGGACAACCCCCGCTTCAAGTGGAGGACCCTCTTCAACAAGATCAGCCTCCTCTTCAGAATTGGCAACCCCCCAAGGGTCCTACCGGTCCACAGAATGCCGGTGCGGGGGGCTCCCGCATGAAGCAACCGCTCCACCAAGACCGCATCTCCATACACAACGCCTCTACGGATTCCATGGCCTCTCACAATCCCCAAAATCAGAAGAAGGAAGAGGACCTACGCCACCGTCTGGACGAGAAGCGGACCCGAAAGGGAGCCTCCCGCCAACAACGTCCGGGTGAGCGGTCCCCTCACCACCGAGACTACAGAAGATCCCCTGTCCGAAGGGGAAGGAGGGAGTCCCCCGAGCATTACAGAAGGAGGTACTCCCCCGCAGATCGGCAACAGCCCAGGAACAATGAGGCACCAATCACCCGTGCCGAGTTCCAGCAGTTCCAAGCAATGGTACAACAGGCACTCAACCTCCGTCAAAACCCTAATGGGCCGAAGGCCCCATCCCCTCCTCCAGTCCGAAGCCCTCGCCGACGGTCCCCATCTCCTCGTTCCGCTCCTACCAACTCCCGGCGTACCCCAAGTCCTCGTCGCTCCCGAAGTTACCATCGCCGCAGCCCTCGCTCTCCCTCCTACGAAGACGAGTCTAGAGGCTCGGCTGATTACCGTCGAAGGGACGACGCCATGTATCGCCGTCTCCATGAGGTAGAGAGGCGCCTGGGTCAGATAGGTCGAGAAGAAGAGCTTAGGGGGAGGACCCTACGTCCTACTCGACCCCCTTTCTCCCGAACCATTGTGGATGCACCTGTGCCGTTCGGCTTCAAACCTCCCCAATTTGAGACTTACACCGGGGAAACTGACCCCGTTGACCACATTGAGAGCTTCAAGACTCTCATGCTCATCCACCAAGCTTCCGATGCCCTGCTGTGCAAGACATTCCCTGCTACTCTCAAGGGCCCGGCTCGGGAATGGTACTCCCGCCTCGCCCCGTCTTCCATATTCTCCTTCGAGCAGTTCGAAACACTCTTCATCACCCACTTCGTGAGTAGCAGGCGCACGGAGAAGACCAGCATCTCACTCCTCCAGCTCAGGCAAGAGAAAGGTGAGAAGTTAAGAGACTATGTGAAGAAGTTCACAGCTGAGGCCAGGTCTATAGCTTCCCTCGACCAATCTGTCGCAACGGCCGCCTTCCAATCCAATGTCTTCAATTCCAGCCTTCGCTCCTCTCTTGCTAAGAAGCCTCCACAGAACTTTGCCGACCTCCTTCTCAGGTGTGACAAGAACATTCGTGCCGAAGAGGCCGCCTACCTTCCAAGCTTCGAAGGGTCTACCTCAGGGACAAAACGAAAGTTGACCGAAGAAGAAGAGGCTAAGAAGCTTCAGAAGGACGGCAATGGACAGCGTCGCCCGACTCCCCGATTTGAGAAGTTCACCCCCCTCATTGCCAACATATCAGAAGTTCTTATGGAGGTGGACAAGGAAGGACTACTCCGCGCTCTCCCGGGAATGAATACACCCGGCAAGAAGAGGAACAAGGATAAGTGGTGCCGCTTTCACAGGGACCACGGCCACGACACGGATGATTGCCGGGCTCTCAAGCAGGAGATCGAAGAACTCATACAACGGGGGCACCTGATCAAGTTCGTCCAAAAAGAAGGGGCCGAGCTCCTCCCCTGATCATCACCTCTCCCAAACGAACAGAAAGACCCGCCGAGCTTCAAGACTCATCTCCTCCCAAGAAGTCTTCACCTTATTGTAGAAGTAGGATTTTGATTTTCAATAAGGCCGATGCTTGTAACTCGGCCAACAGCATGTAATAATGGCTCGCCCTATTGGAGCAGCCACTTAGTTTATTTCAATAAAGCTTTACATCTTTTCATTGAAAATTATTGCTCTTGCTCCTCTATCTCTCCGAGTCACGACTCTCTTAAATGGTGAGTTCGGAGTCCAGCTTCTTCTACATGGCTGCTCCTTCAACTTACTAACCCTTAACACCGATGGTTCCGGAGTCCAACACTTGGTTCGATTCCGCTTCGAATAACTTGCTCTTAAGCGGGTTAGAAGTGATTCACCATTCAGAATTGCTCCCACAGCCGTTGAACTTTAACGATGGTTCCGGAGTCCAACACTTGGTTCGATTCTGCTTCGAATAACTTGCTCTTAAGCGGGTTAGAAGTGGTTCGCCATTCGGAATTGCTCCCACAGCCGTTGAATAACTCTAACGATGGTTCCGGAGTCCAACACTTGGTTCGATTCTGCTTCGAATAACTTGCTCTTAAGCGGGTTAGAAGTGGTTCGCCATTCGGAATTGCTCCCACAGCCGTTGAACAACTCAAACGATGGTTCCGGAGTCCAACACTTGGCTCAATTCCTCTTCAAATAACCTGCTCTTCAGCAGGTTAGAAGTGGTTCGCCATTCGGAATTGCTCCCACAACCGTTGATTCTCTCACATAAGCAGCGAGTTCGGAGCTACAGCTCTCCCTTAGAGTTGCTCCTCACACTCATCTCACAAATGGCTCTCTTCCAGAGCCGAGCTCTTCACTCCGATCGCTTCCGAAGCGGACCTCTTCTCTACGAGTTCGAAGCTCACAACGCTACTTCAGAGAACGGGTCTTCCCAACGCCTCTTCCTAGCACCTCTTCTCCTAGGAGTGGAGCTCCTCTTCAAAAATCTCTAAAACCAAACAGAATAGAGGCAGAGCTTCAGAGCCCCTCACCTCTCCCGTATGCCGACCCATCCTCCCGAGCCGAGGAGTAGAGCTTCATCGACCCATCCCCTTCATCAACTCACCGAGCTTCTCCTCACGCTCGAGCCGTCCGAACTCCGAGCTCTACTACACCGAGCTACTTCGGGCATAAGGTGAACTACTGAGTTACCGAGCCGAGCAAACAAGGAAGAAGCCGATCCGATCCGAGGTGCCGGGGTACCGACCCTCGTATATGGAGAAAATTTCGGTCGACCCCATCTAACCGTTGGATCATCTCAAAATTCACACTCAAGCATGATGGACGGATCAGATCGCACCACGTCACCGCAAAACGACAAGATAACATTTTCTCGAAACTCGTGCTTCTTGCCTCGTGATTCGCGCCACGATCGTGATCAGCCGTCCAGACGGCTCTTCTACAAATTGAGCTCTTCACTCCGCTCGCCTCCAAAGCGGAGCTCTTCTCAACGAGTTCAGAGCTAAAAATTCTCTCCTAGAGTTGCTTCTCAAACTCCTCTTCCATATGGCTCTTCTACAAATTGAGCTCTTCGCTCCGCTCGCCTCCAAAGCGGAGCTCTTCTCAACGAGTTCGGAGCTAAAACTCTCTCCTAGAGTTGCTCCTCAAACTCCTCGTCCAGATGGCTCCTAGAGCCGAGCTCTTCACTCCGCTCACCTCCGAGGCGGACCTCTTCTCAACGAGTTCGGAGCTAAAACTCTCTCCTAGAGTTGCTCCTCAAACTCCTCGTCCAGATGACTCCTAGAGCCGAGCTCTTCACTCCGCTCACCTCCGAGGCGGACCTCTTCTTAACGAGTTCGGAGCTAAAACTCTCTCCTAGAGTTGCTCCTCAAACTCCTCTTCCGGATGGCTCTTCTCCACAAGTTCGGAACACAACTTTCTCCTAGAGTTCCTCCTCAAACTTGTCTCTCAAATAGCTCTTCTCGACGAGATCGGAGTGCAACTCTCTCCTAGAGTTCCTCCTCAAACTTGTCTCTCAAATAGCTCTTCTCGACGAGATCGGAGCACACCTCTCTCCTCGAGTTGCTCCTTACACTCACTTCAAAGAATGGGTCTTCCCATGGCTCTTACAAGGATCTTCCCAGCACCGCTTCTCCACTATGCGAGAGAACAAGGCAGAGGGGAGAACCCAAATGCCTCTCCTCCCCTTCCTCTTCTCCTCTTCTCCGAGCTACTCCGGGCAGAGGGTGAACAGCCCTGACGCGCCGAGCCGAGGTACCGGGGTACCGACCCTCGTATATGGCAAAAAATCGCTCCGAGGCGAAGTCACCGTCGGATCTCTTCAAAATTCGCGACAGAATCTGATGGACGGTTCAGATCGTGCCACGTCCACAAAACGACAAGATAACGTTTTCTCGTGATCTGAACCCCATCCTCGTGATGCGCGTCATGATGAACGGCCCAGATCCGGCCACGCGTATCTTCCGAGACGCCTGCCACCGGTTCGCCCAGCCGAGCTACCGAACAGCTCAGCCGAGCAGCCGAGCTACTGGGCACGGAAGGGTGGAACCTTCAAGAAACGCTTCCTCCAAAATAGCCAACTCAGCACCTCGGCCACCAGCCCTGATGCGCCGAGCCGAGGTACCGGGGTACCGACCCTCGTATATGGCGAAAAAACTGGCCGACCCATATCAGCCGTTGGATCTTGTAAAAAAGCGCGCTCGTCGTGATGGACGGATCAGATCGCGCCACGTCACCACAAAACGACAAGATAACGTTTTCTCGAAACTCGTGCCCCTTGTCTCGTGATTCGCGCCACGATCGTGATTAACCGTCCAGATTGAGCCGCATAGCTTGGATCTGCCAATCTCCCAAACTGCGGAGCGGCGAAAAAAGTACCTCAAAATCCGTGCTCGGATTCGCCGAACAAAGCACGCAGATGAAGAGGAAGAAAGAAAAAGAGGCTAACGGTCGGGGTCGGATCCGATACCCACGGTCCGACCCATACCCTTCTTAGCTCCTTCATTCTTCTCCTTCTTCCCCAACACTTCTCTTCTCCACTGTGCGGAAGAACAAGGCAGAGGAGAGAACCCATATGCCTCTTCTCCCCTTCCACTTCTCTTCTCCACTGTGCGGAAGAACAAGGCAGAGGAGAGAACCCAAATGCCTCTTCTCCCCTTCCACTTCTTCTCTTCTCCACTGTGCGGAAGAACAAGGCAGAGGAGAGAACCCAATTGCCTCTCCTCCCCTTCCTCTTCTCCTCTTCTTCATTGTGCGGAAGAACAGGGCAGAGGAGAGAACCCAAATGCCTCTCCTCCCCTTCCTCTTCTCCTCTTCTCCTCTTCTCCTCTTCTCCACTGTACGAAAGAACAAGGCAGAGGAGAGAACCCAAATGCCTCTTCTCCCCTTCCTCTTTCTTCTCAGAAGAGCTACCGACCTACCGAACAGCAAAGTGGGAAAAAATTCTCCTCAAAATCTGTGCTCGGATCTGCCGAACCAGACTCATTTGCCGAGCAAACCAGATGCTCCCAGAGAGGATCCGAGGTGCCGATCCGAGGTGCCGGGGTACCGACCCTCGTATATGGAGAAAAATTCGACCGATCTCATCTCACCGTCGGATCGTCTCAAAATTTACGCTAAAACATGATGAACGGCTCAGATCTCGCCACGTCACCACAAAACGACAAGATAACGTTTTCTCGAAACTCGTGCCTCTTGTCTCGTGATTCGCGCCACGATCGTGATCAACCGTCCAGATTGAGCCACGTAGCTCGGATCTCAAATCCGAGCTACCGATCTACCGAACAGCAGAGTGGGAAAAAATTCTCCTCAAAATCTGTGCTCGGATCTGCCGAACCAGAGGCATTAGCCAAGCAACAAAGAAGCGGAGCAACAAACAAGTCACGATCGTGAAAAAAAAAAAAAAAGAAGAGTATGGGTTCGGACCCGTTAGGATCCAAACCCGAACTCCCCACTCCCCACGTCATCCTCTTCTCCAACAACAAAAACAACACTCCTTCTTCTCCTCCAAACTCCCGCCAAAACCAAACCAGACTGAAGAAGAAAACCCAACATCCTCTCCTCAACCTCCGACGTCGAACCTCCACAACGACAGGCTCCGTCACCGAGCTCGATTCCCGAGCAACGCCGACGTCGATGCTCCATGCTGCCGAGCTCACTGGCCGAACCCAGCTCCTCGGCCGAACTTCGAGCTTCGCCACCTTCGTCACGACGGCTAGCTCCCTCTCCAAGTTCGAACCCATCTGTCGAAGCTCCATGGCGCCAAGCTCACTGGCCGAACCCAACTCCTCGGCCGAGCTTCGAGCTTCGCCACCTTCGCCTCTGCCATCGAGCTCCAAGTCCCAACGCGTCGACGAGCTCCAAATCCTTCACAGCTTTTGAGCTCTCCCAACAGTCGAGCTCCACTGCCGAACTCCATTGAGCTCCCTCACCAAGCTCCACGCCGAGCCACACGCCCTCCGTCACCAAGCTCCCTTCCAACTTCAAACCCATTACTGACGAGCTCTTCCCCACCGAGCTCGAACTCCACTTCGAGCTCCACGTCGCCGAGCGCCAATGCCTCTCCACTGTCGACCTCCTCCACGTTCGTCGAGTTCGTCACCTCCAAGCGCGCCTCCAAGTCGCGAGGACCTCTCGAACCGAGCTCCTCACCTCCGAGCTCACACCGCCGACGAAGCTTCGCCGAAGCGTCGACTCGCCATGCCGAGCCGAACTCCACCTGTCGAAGCTCCGAAGCGCCGACTGTAATACCCCGTATTTCTGAAAAGTATAATAAATAATATAATAAGTGATAGTATATATACTATAGTATATATACTGATATGATATATAATACTTTGGAAATGTGAATGGGTATTCATGGAGGGGGCCCATTGTGAATACACAGCATGCATATGGAATTAATGCTTGTGTATGGAATTATAATGCTGCTGTGTGAAGCTTGTGAAGTTGTTGACTTTGTCAACTGCTTATGTGGCTTCACATGTGGGGGGGCCACCTCACGGGGGAAGCTCTCGGATGAGAGAGATTTCAGTAGGTATGTGTAATGAAATGGTCCCATATCGGTTATAATATAAGATATAATATTATATAAATAATATTGCCAAGGATCAAGAGTCACCAATCCGGTTAACCACCTTTTGAGAGGCAGCCTGTGGTGGGCAGTTGTACTATATAGTATCTAATTTGTCTTATAAATTGTATAAATTGTCTGAGCTAGGGGCAGGGGCGTTACAAATGGTATCAGAGCCGACTTTCGACACCGAGTGTGGGAGCCCGGTAAATCCACGGGGGTGGGCTAGGGCAGAATCAGGGTATGCCTGAGAGGGAGCGGGGTTGTGGCCAGGACGCCCGGTAAATCCACGGGGGTGGGCTAGGGGTCTGGACAACACGCAGAATCAGAGTACTCCACTCCACATCGGCTAGAAAGTAGATCCTGCACTAGATTGTGCATGCCCCGTGCTCATCAGCGAGGACGCTGATTTCTGAAGGGGGGGTGTATGTAATACCCCGTATTTCTGAAAAGTATAATAAATAATATAATAAGTGATAGTATATATACTATAGTATATATACTGATATGATATATAATACTTTGGAAATGTGAATGGGTATTCATGGAGGGGGCCCATTGTGAATACACAGCATGCATATGGAATTAATGCTTGTGTATGGAATTATAATGCTGCTGTGTGAAGCTTGTGAAGTTGTTGACTTTGTCAACTGCTTATGTGGCTTCACATGTGGGGGGGCCACCTCACGGGGGAAGCTCTCGGATGAGAGAGATTTCAGTAGGTATGTGTAATGAAATGGTCCCATATCGGTTATAATATAAGATATAATATTATATAAATAATATTGCCAAGGATCAAGAGTCACCAATCCGGTTAACCACCTTTTGAGAGGCAGCCTGTGGTGGGCAGTTGTACTATATAGTATCTAATTTGTCTTATAAATTGTATAAATTGTCCGAGCTAGGGGCAGGGGCGTTACACCGACCTCTCCCTCCATGAGCTAGCTCATCGATAATCCCACCGCCTCGCCACCTTCGTCGAAGCTTCCTGCCGAGCCAAGCTCTCACTCTCGCCGAACTCCCTCCGTCGCCGAGCCGAACCCGTCACCTCTCCAAGCTCCACCGTCGAGCTCCAAGCTCCCTCGTCGGAGCTTCCTTCGAGACGAAGACGAAGGAGAAGCGCGGAGAAAGAAGAAAGAAGCAACGAAGTGGAGAAGAAGTAGGAGAAGCGAAGCAGAAAAGCAGAGAGAAAGAAGAAGAAGAAGAAAAAGAGGAAAGAAAAAAAAAAGCGAAGTGGCATGCCACGTGGCATCATCTCAGTGATCCGAGGAGCCGATCCGAGGTGCCGAACCGAAGTGCTGAAGTACCGATGCTGTAAATTTAGAAAAAAAGTGACCGACCAACACGATCCGTCCGATCGTCTCAAAATTCGCGTCGCGGCACGATCGACGCTCAGAAACGCGCCACGTGTCCCGATCGTGATCTGCCTCACGATGCGCGCAGATCTGATCATGATGGACGGTCAGAAACTCGCCACGTGTCCAGATCGCGATCTGCCTCACGATGCGTGCTCATCTGGTCATGATGGACGGCCAGAAGTCTGCCACGTGTCCATGTAATATTTAAATTATTTATTTATTTATTTAATTGTTTTTTTTAAAAAAAATCCGAAAAAATAATTAAAAAATCGAAAAAATTAATTAAAAATTCTAAAAATAATTATTAATTCAGAAAAAATTATTTTTAAATTCTGAAAAAATAATTATTAAATTAGAATAATTAATTAATATTTTTGATAATTAATTATTTAATTCGGAGAATGAATAAAAAATTCAAAAAAATGAGGAAAAATTCAGAAAAATCTGGAAAAATCACCAAAAATCCAGAAAATTCTGAGAATATTTTTGGGCATTTTACAAGCCCATAATAACACTGTTACACCCCGAGCAAGATTCCAAACTCCCTTAAGAACACCGATAAAATTCCGTACGCCATTAAAACAGTAAAACTACTCCTCAAAGGCTGATCAAACTCAGTCTTCGGGAGTGGGGGGCTCGTGATATGGCTAAAAATAGGATTAAATCAGGACCGTTCACATCGGACACGAATCTTAAAGCTCAGGGGTAAAACGGTAATTTCACATACAAATGGGTCCGAAACGGGCACTAGGTCTCCTTCTCACAGATCCAATAACCCACGAACGGATCCACCTCAACTGGGTACGGGTCCCAACCCGAAACACACCCAGTCCAGAAAAGATAGAATTAGGGTTTCTGATTAATCCTAATCAACGACTCTGATTCACATCTATCTTTTCATCGGGAATTAAGGGATTACATTCCTAATCTGTTTACTAGGAAAATATTCCTTATCAGATCACAGGAATCACATTCCTTATCTGATCCCAACGGCGACTATAAATACCCCACACCCATCTCCATTAAGAGGTAATCAATCTTTTTCTAGTTAAACGCTCTTTCATAATCATTTCTGGTTACTGACTTGAGCGTCGGAGGGTGCGTCGCCGGGATCAACCTCGGTGTCTCGCACTTCCTTACAGGTGAACGGCGGGAGTCAACGGTCAAGCTCCGGCAGAACATGTTAGGTGTTTGCTATTCAGGTTTTCCATGAACTCACAAATACTGTCTGTTTGCCCCCACACCGAATTTAGCGGCAACAGGAATAAAGTATGATCAGAATTACTCTGATCGTATCCAAATGTCCTCATTGATTTTGTAAATCTCTCAAACCAGGCTCTTGGCGACTGCTTCAGTCCATACAATGCTTTCTTCAGACGACATACTTTGTTGCTGTGTTGGACTGGTCTGTTCGATCCTGGTGGAAGATCCATATAGACTTCTTCTGTCAATTCCCCATGCAAAAATGCATTCTTCACATCAAATTACTCCAACGGCCAGTCAAGATTTGCAGCAAGTGACAGTAGAACTCGAATAGTGTTGAACTTTGCCACAGGTGCAAATGTTTCGTCATAATCAATTCCATAAGTTTGAGTGTACCCTTTGGCAACCTGCCTTGCCTTGTACCGCTCTATCGAACCATCCGATTTATATTTCACTGTATAAATCCATCTGCATCCTATTGGCTTCTTCCCTACTGGCAACTCGACTATCTCCCAAGTCTCATTCTTCTTCAAGGACTTCATCTCCTCATCCATAGCTGCTTTCCACCTTGGATCGGCTAAGGCTTCCTGCACACTGTTAGGAATAGATACAGCAGATAATTGATTTACAAATGACTTATTTGATTCAGACAGTCGGTGAGTGGACACATAATGACTCATGGAATACTTGACATTACTAGTGGGATTAGGCTCGTAAGTGGGTTTGGGGATACCTCTAGTAGTACGGTTTGGGAGTTCTCTTCTTGGAGCTTCGGACAGCGATGACGATTGGTTTTGGGGTTCTGCTGGGAGCAGAGATAGATCTGATGGTACTGGTGGTGGAGATGGTTCAGATGGTGCTGGTGATGGAGATGGCTCATCTTCATGGAGGTTCGGCACTGACTGCTGATCTTCGTGGAAATTTTTTTCCTCAACCAAGTCTTCATTCGAGTGATCGTCATTACTTACATCCTGATTTTCTCTCCTTATATCTGATTGTTCAGTTTGAATAGCAACTACTTCATCATAGGCAAGAGTTTGAACTTCACTTCGGTGCTCCCCCTGAAGTTCAACCTCAGAGGAAAAATACATCTCATCTTCATGGAACACAACATCCATAGTCACAAACATCTTTTGAGTTGGTGGGTGATAACACCGATACCCTTTCTTATTCTGTGCATATCCCACGAAAACACAGCGGACAGCTCGAGGAGTTAACTTATTGCGTTCATGTTGATGAAGATGAACAAATGCAACACACCCAAACACACGAGGTGGCAAGTTGACGACTTTTGGTGCATTCACAGCTTCAGTTAATGCTTGAAATGGTGTGAGGAAGTTTAGGATTTTAGAGGGAACTCGGTTGATTAAGTATGCAGCAGAAGTAAGAGCTTCTCCCCAATAAATGAGTGGCATATTTCCATGGATGAGAGAAGCACGGACCACTTCGAGCAAGTGTCTATTTTTCCTTTCTGCAACCCCATTCTGTTGAGGTGTATACGAGCATGTAGTCTGATGAACAATTCCATGTTCCACCAAATATTGTTGCAGATTTGAACTCAGGTACTATCCGCCATTATCACTCCTAAGAACTTGAATCTGTGATTTACACTGAATCATAACATGCTTGTGAAATTTCTGAAACAAACCGCTAACTTCACTTTTCGACTTCATCAAACAAATTCAGGTCATACGGGTACAGTCATCAATAAAGGTCACAAACCATTTTGCTCCTCCAAATGTACTGGTTTTGGATGGACCCCAAACATCAGAATGAATAATCATAAAAGGAAGGGAGCTTCGACTTGGACTTGGAGGAAAAGAAACACGATGACCTTTTGCGAGTTCACACACATCACACCGAAATGCAGATATATCCAACTTCAAAAATAAACTTGGAAATAATTTCTTCAAATAACCAAAAGAAGCATGCCCTAGGCGTCGATGCCATAACCAAATATCTGATTTCTTCTTCTCATCTTCGGATCCTTCCACACTTAGAGCTTGAGTCAACTTGCTCGAACATTCAGATTCTAAATCTAGGTAATAGAGCTTTCCGTGTCTAACCCCATAACCAATCGTCTTGTGAGTCCGAATATCCTTAAACACACAATGTGAAGGCCAAAAAATTACAATACAATGTAAGGCAGTGGTTATTTGGGCAACAGATAATAGGTTGAAATTCAAGGATGGCACAACTAGGGCAGTATCTAAGGTTAGGTTATTTGTGAGGTGTATGGTACCCTCGCCAGTAATAGTGGCAGGATCACCATTGGCAGTGGACACAGTTGATTTAGTGGATGGTTGAAAATTTTGTACTTGTCTAGAATCAAAAGTCATATAGTCGGTAGCACCCGAATCAATTATCCATGCACTATTCATAACAGAAGCAGAAATATTAAATACCTTACCATCATTACCTGCAGCCGTAACTAATGTAGAGGCGAGTCCAATATTCTTCTTAGCTCCATCAGTTTGTCCCATTGTAGCAGCACAAGAAAAACAACGGATCTGATCGACACAACTTGGCCAAGAACAGCAACTAGCACAACCAATAGAATAGCTCCGTTTAGATCCGATCTGGATCAAATCCAAGAGCTCAAACACCAAATAGCAAAAAACAATCCACAAATGAAAAATGGATCTATCCAGGGATCTGAAAAACAAAAAATCAGATCTGGATCTGAAGACTTGGGGTATCGCGCAATCGAGTTCGGCAGTGATTGAAGAGGACGATGATGGCGGGGTTCGATGGGTGCAGCGGGAGGCAGTGGCGGCTTGGAGGTGGAAGACGATGGGAACCTTCAAGAAGCAACGACGAATGGAGGTTGTATACGCGGCGAGCTAGGGCTTCGGCGAACTATCCAGCGACGATGGGAGAAGAAGACGGTGGGTTGGATGGAGATGGGGTAGTGGTCAGAGCGACAGAGTGAGGTCGCTGGCTGCAGCGATGCCGGGATTGGCTGCTGGCTGTTGGCTGTCACTGGTGTCGGAGGCGGGACAGGGCGGTGCAGCAGAAGAAGACAGTGGGTTCAGCTTTGGTTGAAGTTTCGACAGGGCGAGGAGGGCACGAGGCTCAGGTGGCTTGCTGTTGACGACGGAGGGCAAGTGCTCGGGTGTCGCAAAGTCGAGGCAACGTCAGGGCTGCGACTTCGGGTTGCTGACTTCGAGGAAATGATCGGGATCAAGTCGGGATCAGGTCGGGATGGAGGTGTCAGATCCGTTCACCTCTAATCTCTTCTTTAACTAGCCTAGATCTTTGGCTCTGATACCATGAAGAAAATAATTTTGGAAAAATAATTCTTATTCATCTTATTTTTTCTTTACTGTATACATCTATATATAAGATTACATTCTTGGAGAAGAAGAAAGGAGAATGAGAGAAGATTTGGAAGATGAGAGATTTGGGGAATCTGTTTCCTATATTAGGAAACAGAATATACAAATACCATATTTCAACAAGTCAAGTTCATAGCATGTTTGTTCAGATGAATTTCATTTAATTCTCAACCAGACTTTTGTTGATTTTTTTTTATTTTTTTTTTATATGCCACTTTTGAAGCTATTTGCAGAAAGATGTCAGTTACTAAAATATTTGCACTCGTAGACTCAACAACTAAACTTGTCGTTGGGAACGGCGAATTTAGTTATTTCATGCTCACTGTTTGGATACAGCGAGTTTAGTGCTATTTTTTTGAAAAACTCGTCATTCTCAATAGTGAGTTCAGTTCAAAGTTTTCAATGAAGACTCGTTGTTCCCAATGGCGATGACATTTATACTAGAGTTGCTATTCACTATTCCCAATAGCGAGTCGCTATTGGGAATAACGAATTTAGTTCAAAATTTTCAATGAAGACTTGCCATTTTCAAAGGCGATGACATTTATACTAGACTCGCTATTGGGAACGGCGAGGATGTAGGCAATTTCACAGAGAGTGAAACATTTGGTTTGACTTAATGAATTTTCGGAAAAAACTTAAACTCGTCGTTCCCAACAGCAAGTCTAGTGTAAATATCCTCGTCTTTAGGAATGAGTGTTCAAAAAAAAAAAAAATAATAAATAAATAAATTCGTCGTTCCTGACAGTAAATCTAGTTCAAAATTTTCAATGTACACTCGTTATTCCCAATGACGATGACCCATGAACGCAAATACTTTGATAACTATTCTCTCCTGCAAATAGTTTCAAAAAATGGCTTATAAAAAAAAATCGCTTTTGTTAGCCTTTTTCTGAGCTGACCTATTCAGGTTTTGGCCAATTTTACTGATAAATTAGCGATGTGTTTGGGTTAAATCCGATCCGATGCCCAACCTAGTGAACTATAATTTATTAATCCCACATGCCACATGTGAGGAGTGCTTGACCCAGCTGGATGAGGAGGTGACCACACCCCCCTTGATGAAGAATGATGGACATGTACTTACTAATAATAATGGAGAAAGGAGCACATGAAACCCTTGTGCTCTCTCTTTTGAAAGCATCTCATGACAGATTGAATAGAAATGCATTCATATCATGCCCTTGTTTTAGTCAAGAGTTGCTTCTCTCTTTAAGCGTTGCATTTTAAAAAAAAAATTTTAAATAAAAACTATGATTTACACATGCAATATGCATGTTTTAATAAATAGGATTATATATTTTTAAAAGGAACGGCACGTATTATTTTTATAAAAAAAAATTAAAATAAAAATTTTGATTTACACATGCATATCTTAATAAATAGGATTGTAAATATGAATACTATAATAGAAGAGCTGGAATTGCACGTGCATTGCACATAAGTATGTAGATTTACAATTCCAACTCTTTCATTAAAATAGTAGAGTTTATATATTATATTATAGATAGATAGATAGATAGATAGATAGATAGATAGATAAATAATAATTTACACGTGTGATGCACATTTAATATATTAAAAAAATAACGTAAAAATTCTGACGTTTTGAGGATCCGAACCTGAAACCTCCTTCATATTAGTTATGCCCGTACAATACACGCATTGGTAGATTTATAAATGACACTAAGGTCTTCTCCCATTATAATATTAGAGATCAGAGATTAGAGATGATCACTTGTATAAATATAGAGATGTGTCTTTGATTAGTATGTGTCATCTCTTTCTCATTGCTATGCTTTTCTTGTGGACCATGCTTTTGTCTTGTTGAGAATAATTGCAATTTTAGATTTTGAATTGTATTATTGATCTCTACTAATAGTTTATTACAAACACAATTACACGCCAATGCTAAGTTTATGATAGTGTTCAATAACACAAAGAATTATCCAACCAAGGAAAGAATGAGGCTAATTGAGGTTTATATACTACTATACTCTCAACAATTCTTAGAAACTGGGGAAGCAAAAGATCTTAACAACTCAAAAAATATTCCATTACATAAATTTTCTTTTCTCCTTTTTAGGAGAAAACCATTATATAATTTAACCTTTTGGTTTTTCATTCTTTCACTTATTATAGAGATTTTTTTGCTTCTTATTACGATATTTTTTCTGACTTTACTAAAACAATTAAGAAGCTGCCTGATTTGTTGCCCGATCCTCTCTTTTGATATTTTTTCATTCTTTTGGTTTTTGTGCAGATCCTCTCTTTTTAAGTTAGCTGCCTGATTTATTGGACCGATGCTTGTGCTAATGGTTGCGTTGTGTCTCACTTTGTCTTGCTTGTTCCCATGCATTTGATGAGTTTGAGTTTAAGCCCTCTTTTGCTCTGGCTATATTGTGGTTAGTTTGGTGCAGGTGGCAACCTTGGTCTGTGGCTTGTTTCCTTGCTTCATTCAGGCCAAGCTTTAGTTCCCCACCCTTATTACCTGTTACTAGGTTCATCTTACTTATTTTTTGTTTGGTGGGACTCTCCTCCCTTTGGTGGTGGGTTGCGCTGCGTTGTGTTGTGGCTGTTGATGACTCTGTTGAGACTGTCAGTCTCGATCTGCTCGGCATGGGGCTATAGGGTTTGTGAGCATGGGTCTTCGTCTTTTCTTGAGCCTGATACTGCTTCCTCTACAGCTATTTTGACTTCTCTCTGCTTTTTAGCATCGTTGAGTCGGTCGATTTGATGTTTTTCTAATTTGGAGTGTTTAGCAATGATTTCTATTGTTTGTTGGTCCTGTTTCCTGTTGTATGGTTGATTATTTTTTAGTTTTTCTCAGTTTTATTTCCTGTAAAATTATTGTTTGTGTACGACTTTCTTATTATTTATATATTGGACTGGAGTCTTAAGACTCTATCCGCTTTATAAAAAAAAATTACAATTCTAAAAATATTATTTATTTCTTTCAATTGACAAGTTGAATATTGCTGTCTTTATAGTCGTACTCATTAAATGACAATCATTTATACTACGGAAGCATATTTGTACTTATAATGAAGATTAAATATGTTCAGCAAGATATTGATTATTTTGTATATTAAATAACTTTGACTGGTTTTTTTCTTTTCTAATGTTTTTAATTAAAAAATAAAAAGCAACGCCTTACCTCCTTACTCCTTACTCATTTTAAGAAAAAACTAATACCATCTTTATGATGATCGGAAACTAGTATTTTCACGTGCGTTGTATGTTTTAATAAAGAATTAGAGTTAAACATGTAATATATGTAAGTCAACAATAAATAACACGAACAATAAATATCTTAATTTTAAAAAAATATAGTTGAACGGGCGATACACGTACTTTTTAAAAATTAAGAATGAAAAACTTTGATGTATGCGTGCGATGTACTTGTTGAAAAATAGATTTGGCGTTGCATGTGTGGTATACATATTTGTTTGGTGGCATAGTGGGGACTCGAATCTGAGACCTTCTTTATATTAATTATGCACGTACGATATACATGTTGGTAGATTAACTAATGACACTAAGTTCTTTTCCCATTATAATATTAGAGATTAGAGATTAGAAATTTGAAGTTATAGTTCTCAAGTTCTGAGAACAAAAATTATAGCTTCCAAAGATTATTTGCCTGCACTTACTACTTGGACAGTGAAATTCATCAAAATAACAATAATTATACCTCGAAAGCATATTTCAAACTCACAATTTATAACAGACATGTTCAGTAAGATGCCAATCATTCGATTCATTTAATAACTTTGACCAATTTGTTTCTCCTCCATTCCCTAACTTTTTTTTTTAAATTTAAAAGAAAATTTTAAAAAAAAATTGATCGCATCTTCACTTCATTAATAAAAAATTAACGAAACAAATAGTGCATAAACTATACATCTATATGTTCCTAAACGGAACAGAGAAAAACTACTACAGAGATAAGTCTATAATCCTAACTAGTCCCTCTCTAGCTAGACTTGTAGACGCGACGTATGTACTATGTTATCGCACACAGCTCTCCCAAATGAAATTTAACTTTCACAAAAATCTAACTTGGAAATCAAAATCCACCGAACTGTCACTCCACCCCAGAAACTCTTCCACATTCCCCCCAAACGTGTTAGTGTAGGTGCCCTAGAGACAATACATTAGAGTTTTAGAAACGCTATTATGTCATTATGTTTCAGTGATTATTAAAATATAAGTTTATTATGTCTTTATTTACTGCGTTATAAATGTTAGCATAATATATGTCCCTAGAATATGATACAAATTATATAGATTCAAATATGAGATTTGAACATGAGATTATATATGTTAAGAGTATCATATTCTTAAATGTCCCTAGTCGAGTATTATTATTATAAGGACAATAATAATACATCGAGACTAGTATGTTGATTGACTGATGACCATATCTCATTGGTCATTAGTATAGAGATGCTAAAGTCAATGCATAGGTACATGTAAGAGTACAGTGTACTGGACTGACCCACCGTGAGATTCTACATGGAAGATTATAAATAGTGTCATAAGAAATCTCACAGTGATAATGGTGTAATGATCCTTAGACCTGAAATCATTATAGTTCTACATGAGAATTAATATACTTTGATTTCATCAAAAGTTATCTTTAACCGGGTAATGATAAAGATGGTTGTTGGGTATATTATGAATCATGTGAAAGATATGAATGATCTAGATGGGATTTAACCCTCCTATTTATAGGAGTGATATTATTGGCCTCTTGTTTGAGTGAGACTATGAAATGCATGGCCATGCTCAAATATTGATTTGTTTGAATAGTCTACTCATCGATCAAGAAAATAAAGATTAAATTATGAAGAGGATGACACAAACCATGCCTCAAGTTTAATCTATAATATCAAGGTTAAAAGGATTATATTATATGGAACATTAGTCACGAAAGGTTTAATCGAATCACCGATTTATTATTATTACTTGGGTAGCAATGATGTATTACTAGATGCCGCTCATTGTTTATAATTTTATTGAATAATAAACTTATTGCCAACGTAATAATAACCTATAGGGTCACACACAAGAACGCTTGAAGGAGATTTAATTTAAATTAAATAGTAATTCGATTTCATTTATAATATTAATTAAGTGAGACTTAATTAATTAATTAAATAGAATTTCAAATTTACTAATTATTAGAATTAGAATTATATTAGAATATTAATTAAGTTTGACTTAATTAATTATTTAATTAAGAATTCTAATTTTAATAAAAGCCCAATGGGATTGGGCTTTAGAAAACAGATTTTTCTCTCTATATAAACATCTTAAACTCTCAAAATTAGGGACACAGGTTCAAGAAAAAAAAACCCTAGCCGTTTGAGAGATGAAGATGGAGATAGAGAGAAGTTGGTTTTCGGATGCTAGTACATCGCTCCTTCAAAGATCAAGCGTTCGTGTGGATACCGGTAGAGCGTAGATTGCGAGAGCGGGATGTGTGGTGATTCAAGAAGCTTGGACCTCTTTGATTCTCCCTTATTAAATTGTTAAAGCTTCTTAAGGTATTTATTCTTAATCTCCGAATTAAATCTGGTGTTTTCGCATGGATCCTGCGGAGGGTTTCGAATTTTATTTATTTTTCACGCTTATTCCGCTGCGTTTATGTGCTCGAAACCCTTCATTGGTATCAGAGCCATGTTGCGAAAACGTTTTAATTCGTTTATTTGTTACAGTTTTGATATATATATATATGAGCATGCTTTGTGATTGTCAGTGTATGATGCGCTAAGTTTTGATATATATGCATAAACTGTAAGTTAATGATGATTGGGATGATCATATGATGATCTTATAATCTGTATGTATACTGATATGTATATGATTTATGTTTGTTCTAATTACGAGAATCGTATTCGATATGGATTCTGAAACGGCTGCTGCAGATTTGCTGAAATCTATTTCTAGTGTCCGATTTTTGCAAATGAGTACCTTTTCGGAAAGGGAAACGAGCGTCTGAACAAAACTGATAACTTAAGCTATCACTGACTCGTCTGTAAGGCGTTTGACGCCGTTTAGGGCCTGAAATATGCAATTTTATGTTTTCAGATTTAATTTCAATTTTCTGAATTATGCCTTATATGATTTTTATGATTGGATCATGATGAAATATGATATGGTATAACATGATTAGATAATATATGATATTATTTGAATATTATATATTTGTTCTTATTGCGTAGATTGTATACGATACGGTTTCTGCAAAGATGAGCAGATTTGGTGAAATCTATGTCCAGTGTCCGATTTTCGCAAATAAAATATGTTTTCTGACTGGAATCGGGTCACTGAGCAATACTGACTTTGTCACCGACGCGGATATAAAGCGTTTGACGCCGTTTAGAACCTGAAAATTGTGATTTACTGTTTTCAGAATTTTGATTGCAATTTTCTGATTTTACCCTATTTAATTTTTGTGATTGGATCATGACAAATATGATGTGGTATGATGACATAATGAAATATGAGATATTCTTAATTGTTATATGAGCATGGTGTATGGTTATGGCCTTAAGACCCATAGGTTAGTGGTTTTGATTTATGGTTTGGTTTCTAAATACGACTTGCATGTCGTCTTCAATTTCTTGTAATTTATATTCTCGAATGTAACTCGAGTTCCTCTTGTAAGTTCATAAGAATATTTTTTTTTTCCATTATTCAATGTAATGATCAATGAAGACCTGGAAGCAAGGAGGCAAACCAATGAGCATTCCAATGAAGAAGATAAAGACATGTAATAGTGTAGTATTTTAAACCACCCATAGATTGACCTTGATTTTTCCATTAGCTTGGAAAGATCATATAGGATGGGCCATAACCAAACACGTTTACTTTATGCACTTTACATATGTATGAATGTATGTGATACAATGTATGTGTAGAGATAATGATGCATGCTTAATTAGATTAAGATGTATGTATTAGATACGACACCCATGCCATGCATGCTTAACAAGATAAAATCTGTAACGATTTAAGATGAATTTTAAACAAACGATCATGAGATTCTTGTGTTTATGAAACACGGTAATTAAATGTGGATTTTCATTGTTCACGATTGAATGATTTTGTCAACAACCGATTACGAATCTGTAAGAAAGGGGGTGTCCATAATGCCGTCTGTGCGTTAACCTCTGATCTGGAAATCATTCATTCAACGAATTTTGATTTGAAATATTTAGTTCAAGGAAAAATTGAGAATCTCTTTATGATGGGATCATGATCGTTTATAAGTAAACCCCTTATCAAAATATTAAGTTAACTAGATGCTTTCCAATGAATTAACACTCATCAAGGCCTAGATCATAAGGGGTGTGTTTGCCAAAGTAGAGCACTCTTTTTAATCGTGGTTAGGTGCAAAAGAGTAAATGTGATACTCGTCATGTTAATCATTGGGTCTAACTTAACTAAGTCGTCGCAATAGGATTGTGAACTTGGAAGCATAGAGTTTGGCGAAAATTTTATTAGATAAATTAGAGCAATGGTTGTTCACCAAACTATCCAAGAGTTATATACGTGATATAATTGACAAATGTTGTCTACCTAAATAGTTGTGTTTTGGGAGTTTCGACCAACGCTGACTCAAGACATGATGAAATATGGATCTTGGCTCACTAGAAAGATATATAATAAATGCTTTCCGAATTAATAGTAAGGGCTATTAATTTGATCAAAATAGTGGGAGGTATATTAGATGAATGTACCATAATCACTTGAACATAATGATTAATAGATGCAATCCAGTTCATTTTATGCAATTTAATATTGTAGATATCAAATGATAAATAACACAAACAACTTCTCTATGCGATCAGTCCTTGAGAAGGACAATATGACAATAACTAACTTCCTTGTCTGACATAGGAACTTGAGGATCGTCCTCATGTAATGCAAAAGCTCTATGTCATTCATATCCCTCCCCTACTCCTTTAGATGAAAATGTAACATATGCTGAATAATATGCTTATTTGAAGCAAATTAATGATGCGACTGATGTTTCATGTCTCATGCTTGTAAGTGCTAAGCTTTAGAAGCAACATGAGCATATGGATGCATATGAGATGATAGAGTACCTTCAAAAGATGTTTTGAGGGATTGTTTATCAAGAAAGATTTGACAACAACTAAGCACTCTATAATTATAAGAAGGGAGAGTGAGATTCGGTTGGACCACATGTTTGAAAGATGATGAGTTATATTGAAATCTTTAAACAATAACTATTCTCATTATGTTATGAACAGTAAGATGAATGAGATAGACTAGAACACCCACTTAAGTGTTGCTAAAGAGGCGATTGTCGCTTCTGTGGAAAACCGAGACACTGGAAGTTGAACTGTCATATTTTATTGGAAGATATGAAAAATGAAGAAGACCGATAAGGGTCAAGCTTCAAGTATCGAGTTTAATTTGGAGCAAAGGTTGTTGCTCTGGTTAGATGAACTCGTTACTTAATTTGCCCACAAGGCAAATTTTAGAACTTGATAATTGTTCTTACGTGCCTACAATAAGTAGAGACATTATATGATTTCATGTTTGGACAAGAAAGGTTTTTTTCATTTTAATTAAATAACAATAGTTGTTCATTCTATTTCGATGATAAAACTTATAATGTTGCACAATTAGTTAATAATTTAGACGTTCTAAAATGACTCAAATTAAATATATCTCTGGCTTTATTGCATATGGCATTTAAATAAGAAGCGCATATCCAAATTTCATTAAGATGAACTAAGGATAAGTTTGATTTTGAATCATACGATGTTGCTAACCTTGTTTACTTGGAACGATGAATGATGCCCCTTTTATTGTATACGTAAAAGGGCTACCGAACGATTAGAATAATACATAATGATGTATGTGGTCTCATGCGTTCGATGGCAAGAGGTGGCTATTACTACTTCATTAAATTCACTGATGATTTCAGTAGGTATGGATTTGTGTAACTTTTGAAGAACAAATCTGAATCTTTTGAAAAGTTCAAAGAATAAAGAATGAAGTAGAAAAGCAACTAGGCGAAATTATAAAAGCTCTAAGATTTGATCAAAGAGATTAGTAATTAAGCCTTGGATTTTAAAGAGTGTGGTATTGTATCACAACTAACTCCACTTGGAACACCACAATGACATGGTGTGTCAAGAGGAGAAATCGCACCTTGTTGGACATGGTACGATTGATGACGAGTCATGCTAATCTTCCAATAAATTTATGAGGTTATACCTTGGAAACGGCTGCATATACACTTAACCGTGTTCATACTAAATTGGTTCAAAAGACACCATATGAGATATGGACTGAGAAACGTCAAAGCATGTCTTTTATGAAAGTATGGAGATGTGAAGCGTTTGTGAAACGTCTGATCTCTGATAAGCTTGGACCATAATCAGATAAGTGTTATTTTGTGGGGTACCCAAAGGAAACTAAGGGACATTACTTCTATAATCCTACAGAGAACAAAGTGGTTGTTTCTCGAACTGCTGTGTTTCTAGAACGAGAACTGGTCTCCAAAAGAAATAGTGGGAGGAAAATAGATCTCGATGAAACTCGAGAACCATAAGATAACGTTGAACCAGAAGTGGAACATGAGCAGGATATTCAAATTAATGATGATGGTAATATTGCTCAAGAAACACAGGTTGTCCGTAGATCTAGTAGGATTCACCATGAGTTTGAGAGATATCATGGATTTCTCTTAACTCGTAATGGTGATTTGATGCTCATAGATTAAGATGAGCCCCTCACCTACAAGGATGCTATGAACAGTCCAGACTCTAAGAGATGGCTTGAAGCCATGAAATCCAAAATGGATTCCATGTATGATAACCAAGTATGGACTTTGGTTGATCCACCTTAAGGGGTAAAACCTAAAAGGTACAAATGGGTTTTTTAGAAGAAAAACCGACATGGAAGGTAATGTACAGACCTATAAAGCTAGTTTGGTTAAAATAAAGGTTTCAAACAAATTCATGGTATTGACTATGATGAAACTTTTTCCACCAGTGCCAATGGTCAAATCCATTAGATTTTGCTTGCAATAGCGGCTTATTATGACTATGAAATCTGGCAGATGGATGTCAAGATAGCCTTCCTTAATGGAAGCCTTGATAAGGATGTGTACGTGACACAGCCTGAAGGTTTTGTCAATCCAAAGGATGCTAGAAAGATATGTGAACTGCACTGATCCATTTATGGACTAAAGCGGGCCTCAAGAAGATGGAATGTTCACTTTGATGAGACAGTCAAAGAGTTTGGCTTTATTCAAAATGAGGATGAACCGTGTGTTTACAAGAAGGTTAGTGGGAGCCACATGGCATTCCTAGTATTTTATGTTGATGATATAGGAATGACATTTCTTCTCTACAGACTGTTAAGACTTGGTTGAGAAATAGTTTCTCTATATAGGACTTAGATGATGCGACCCACATATTAGGGATCAGAATCTATTGAGATAGATCAGGAAGATTGATCGATCTAAGTCAGAGTACATACATTGATAAAGTTCTGCATCATTTTAGGATGCAAGATACTAAAGGGGATTCGTCCCCATGTCTCATGAGATATCGATCTCAAGTGAAAAATTGTTTTCAATCATTAGATGATACGGATCACATGAGTAAGATTTGGATCTATCATGTGTACAATGAAATGTACTTGTCCTGATGTGTCGTATGCTTTTAGCATGACGAACAGATACCAGTCTAATCCATGTGAAGGTCACTGTACAGCGGTCAAGAATATTCTTAAGTACAAGACTGAAGAACATTCTTGGTGTATGGAGAAAATGAGAAACTAGTAGTAAAATGTTACACTGGTACTAGTTTTAGATAGACAAGGACAATGTAATGTCTAAGTTTGGTTTTGTGTTTTTGTCCAAATAGAGATGCTATAAGTTGGAATGGTTCACAACAAGAGATAGTAGATGATTCTACAATGAATATATGTAAAGTGCATATAAATGATAATTTTGCAGACCCACGGACAAAAGCCTTTATCGCAGTAAAAGCTTTAATGTCACACTAGTCCAATGGGTATTGGATACATGATGATTGGCTCTAGTGCAAGTGGGAGATTGTTAGTGTAGGTGCCCTAGAGACAATACATTAGAGTTTTAGAAACGCTATTATGTCATTATGTTTTAGTGATTATTAAAATATAAGTTTATTATGTCTTTATTTACTGCGTTATAAATGTTAGCATAATAAATGTCCTTAGAATATGATACAAATTATATAGATTCAAATATGAGATTTGAACATGAGATTATATATGTTAAGAGTATCATATTCTTAAATGTCCCTAGTCGAGTATTATTATTATAAGGACAATAATAATACATCGAGACTAGTATGTTGATTGACTGATGACCATATCTCATTGGTCATTAGTATAGAGATGCTAAAGTCAATGCATAGGTACATGTAAGAGTACAGTGTACTGGACTGACCCACCGTGAGATTCTACATGGAAGATTATAAATAGTGTCATAAGAAATCTCACAGTGATAATGGTGTAATGATCCTTAGACCTGAAATCATTATAGTTCTACATGAGAATTAATATACTTTGATTTCATCAAAAGTTATCTTTAACCGGGTAATGATAAAGATGGTTGTTGGGTATATTATGAATCATGTGAGAGATATGAATGATCTAGATGGGATTTAACCCTCCTATTTATAGGAGTGATATTATTGGCCTCTTGTTTGAGTGAGACTATGAAATGCATGGCCATGCTCAAATATTGATTTGTTTGAATAGTCTACTCATCGATCAAGAAAATAAAGATTAAATTATGAAGAGGATGACACAAACCATGCCTCAAGTTTAATCTATAATATCAAGGTTAAAAGGATTATATTACATGGAACATTAGTCACGAAAGGTTTAATCGAATCACCGATTTATTATTATTACTTGGGTAGCAATGATGTATTACTAGATGCCGCTCATTGTTTATAATTTTATTGAATAATAAACTTATTGCCAACGTAATAATAACCTACAGGGTCACACACAAGAACGCTTGAAGGAGATTTAATTTAAATTATGAATTTAAATTAAATAGTAATTCGATTTCATTTATAATATTAATTAAGTGAGACTTAATTAATTAATTAAATAGAATTTCAAATTTACTAATTATTAGAATTAGAATTATATTAGAATATTAATTAAGTTTGACTTAATTAATTATTTAATTAAGAATTCTAATTTTAATAAAAGCCCAATGGGATTGGGCTTTAGAAAACAGATTTTTCTCTCTATATAAACATCTTAAACTCTCAAAATTAGGGACACAGGTTCAAGAAAAAAAAACCCTAGCCGTTTGAGAGATGAAAATGGAGATAGAGAGAAGTTGGTTTTCGGATGCTAGTACATCGCTCCTTCAAAGATCAAGCGTTCGTGTGGATACCGGTAGAGCGTAGATTGCGAGAGCGGGATGCGTGGTGATTCAAGAAGCTTGGACCTCTTTGATTCTCCCTTATTAAATTGTTAAAGCTTCTTAAGGTATTTATTCTTAATCTCCGAATTAAATCTTGTGTTTTCGCATGGATCCTGCGGAGGGTTTCGAATTTTATTTATTTTTCACGCTTATTCCGCTGCGTTTATGTGCTCGAAACCCTTCAAAACGTCCAAGTGGCAACAACCACATCCACAATCTCTTGTTGGCATGCTTACTCCAATTCTGTAATGCCCCGAATTCCAAATACACTGAATTCGAGATGTTCTACAGGATCTTTCGCTTCCTTTAGTACAATTTTACAAGGAAATTTGAACTTTTCACTTTACATCAGAGTTTACATGATAAATTACAATTTACATTGCACAGCGGAAGTAAACTTTACAACAATGAAATAAATGTACAACGACATTGAATAGTCTTTAAGCATCTGTTCCTCTTTAATCTTTATCATGTCACTTACTTGTATATAAGAACATGACACTAATGCGCACTTGTTCGGATTCTATGCATCCCATACTACATAGGTCCGAGGGCAAGTCCTTAATCGTTCTTCATCTTTGTAGGGTTCAATCCCTCGCCATGACTTAATCTACTACTGTAATTACGGTAGGTATCTTAGATGATCTATGAGTACAAGGCTGAGAAGACAGCCGAAGGCACAGGCCACTAGGCCACTTGCGCCAGTAGTATAGATAGGCGCTGAGAGTATTAAATACTCTCGGCCGCTGTTCTTATACATTTAAAAAGAAAAGAAACAAAAGTATGGTGCCACAAGGATTCGAACCAGCAACCTTAGACCGAAAGCCACTGTAGCGATCAGAGCCGTCCCGACCACTTGAGCTACGCGCTCAAATTGTCACTAATGCAATTCAAATTTTATTTAACCAATACTCTTTGTTATTTAGAACATTTCGACGTTCATCAAATCTCATTTCACATAGTTCTTACTAACACACTGTAAAAATTCCAGATTAATCATTTCTATCCTGAATTACCCTCCAGTATATGAAAATAATTTTCTTAGATAATTAAACATATTTCTCTCAATAATTAGCACATCTCTACCATACAATTTGGTTAATGTGATATACTGCTACTAATACATTTTTTTTTGACATTATAATTTCATTAATCTCTATATCAATTTTCTGCTCTTATTTATTTCACAAGCATAACAATTGCATCGTAATTTATTCGTTACAACAACATAATAAAATTTCCAATTTAGCACATAAAGTGACATAGTCAATATGCTAATCCTTGTGCATAATTTTTCACACAATTTATAACCACATTCATATTGCACACAACTTGAATTTTAATAGTAGAAACACACACCATTTGCACATCAACAATTCAATCAATTATAGATCATTTTTTTCCAATTAAGTGTGCATTCTTATTAATCATTTTCATGCATCGTTTTTCTAATTAAATCTAGCATGCATTCCTATTTAGAAATAGGGAAAATTTACCCACCTCAAATGGAGAGACAAACACAATTAGCAACTTCCTAAACAAAAGTCCTTGCACACGAACGGTCCTCCTCCTAGAAGCGCGCACTCGAGCCTCCAAGAACACCAAAACCGAGCACCTCCACAAGCCAACCGAAAACTCCAAAGCCGGCCCCTCTTCTCCTTGATGTTGCAAGCACAATCCCACACCCTCTCAATCTTTTAACGCACACAATCACTACTAGATAAGGTATTTTAGACTATAGATTTGTAGAAGGTAATAAGCACAAGAATAACTAGCCATGGAGGGGGTATTTATACTAAAATCTTGATGGAATGGAGGGCTAGGATCAAGTAATTGGTTATAAGATGAAGGGCTAAGATGAGAGTAGGAGTTGCATTAACTACCCACCACCAAGTAACCACCAAGCATGATCTCCACTCAAATTTTTGGTTTCCCTCCCAAAAGAAGCAATCCGGCCATGCTTTGGGAAGTGCATTTGCACGTGTACGTGTAGTGCACGTGCATGCAACTTGGTCCAAAAATTGTACATTAAATTTTGTATAAAAATAATCTTTAAGTTGTATCCAACATTACAAGTTGTATTTAAAAATAAATTAATTCATGGGCTTTAGTTTATGGGCCAAAATACTTATTATAAAAATAATAAATTAAATTAACTTTGGGTTTTTTTTTAAAAAAAAAAAAGAAAAGGCGTTTTATCTAATTGAAAGAACGCTTTATAAAAATAATTACAAGCACATATTTAAAAAAATCTATACTCATCATAATGAAAATAATTGTCAAAAATATTGCACGTGCACACTACGTGCAAAATAAAATAATTTTTCATTAAATGAAAAATCGGGGCATTACAAATTCACAAGGCGTTGTCGTCGTGAATCCACCAAACCAATCTCATCGCGACGCCATCTTTCAATTGCGTCAATTCTAGCTCTCAATAGCAGTCGTTCTTCTTAACCTCCAGGCCGGTGCTGCTAGCGAACTTCTCCAGCACTTGAACACCGCCGCCTAACAAATGTAACGTTTGCACTCGCCGATCACCCCACAAATTGTAATTTGAATTTCAAGCCAAATCTATTTTGAAATTCAAATTACCCCACCAAAAACTCCTCACACTTCCCAACATAAATTTGAATTTAAAAAATTTATACTGAAATTCAAATTGAATGAGCCCCCCCCCCAAATTCCAAATGAATTTTGAAAATTTGAATCTAAAAAATCTCTAACTTTGAAACTCAAATATCAAAATTCCCCATTTCCCTTGCACCTGGCTCACATTTGAATTTCGAAACTCAAATTCAAAATTCGAAAATGCAAATCCATCCCGTCACCTCCTCACCACTCCGGTGAGTCTCCGACCATCCCTTCACTCCTGCCCCTCTCCACTCCCCCCGTTGCTCTTGTCGTGCGCCTCCTTCACACCGCCCCCAACATCGACTCGCCATCGTCAAATGGCAGCCAACCCTACGTCTTCATCTACAACTGCTCTAATGAGGCTCCCTCGGCCTCACCACGACAAGCTTCCCCAACGCCGCTATGCTCTCTACGTCCGTCGCCGAGCCAAACCCAACACTAACCATCGTCGATCCAACCCTATTTGGAATCTCAACGACGTCAGCTCTCCTCCATCGACGATGTCTTGACATTGCGCCACTCCGATGAGCACCGTTTGAAGATTCAGTGGGCCCCTCCTCGACGACGCCCTTCGACCCTTCGAATCCCCTCACCGACAGCCAACGACACTGGCAGCGAGGCACAATCCCCTACCAAAGCCCCATCCCGAACTTTATCATCCCCGAGCGGCAGTGGTTGAAGCATCTATGGGCCCTTCCTCGACTGCACCCTTTGACCCTACCTTGAAGATCCCAGTCCACGCCACTCTCGATGAGTCATGTCCTCTCATCGACGGGCATCTATGCCGTCGATAAGGCACAAACCCAACCGTCTTCGCCGACAGCTTGCCGTTCCCGAACTCCTATACGAATGGTGTTGTCGTCATATTCCTCTCACGGCATGCCGTGACAACCGTCGACGCCTCCATTTAGGCATCGCCTCTCTACTGAGAAAACAAGCCCCAACTCTTTGTGCCTCGTCGATGCTCTGACGCCAGCTTGCCATCGCTCCGGTGGCGGGGTGATGGGTGGTGGTGGGGGGGGGGGGGGGGGAGGGAGAGGAGGAGTTAGATGATGAGGGATCCTCCCCTTTCCCCCAAACGATAACTCCTAGCTTTCTCTCTTTCTTTGTTTTGGGGTTTTTTTTAGCTTCTCTCTCTAGGGAAATTTTATCTTTGCCTAATTTAATATTGTGAAGAAAACAATGCTTTACCTCCTTAACCTTTTCTCAAATTAATTATTCCAATTTTCTAAATCTTGTTTAAACTATATTTTCACGTGTAAGAATTAATAGACATTTCTTTGATGTTTTAGTAAGAGCATCTGCAGTCGTTGTCTAAATATCCAAAAAATGGATAAAAACGTCTGCAGTCGTATTCTATTTATCCATTTTTTGGGTATTCGATGAACAATAGATGACTATATTTGGCAGCGAAATTGGCTTTATGCATATTATAGAAATCGGAAGATGATTTACCATCTATGTGTGGAATTTTTTAATAGCGAAATGAAGAGGCAGCATATGATTTATGGTATGAGGAAAAAAAAAACATTAAAAAAAAACTTATGCAGCAACTCTGTTGACATTTGAAGAAGGAAAAAGAAAAATTGGAGGAGGTTGTTGGACGAGAGATCATCTTACGTCCTCAGATTTTTTTATTATTTTTAAATTCATTCACACACTGCACAATATTATTAATAAAAAAAAATTAGGGTAAGAGCATCTGTAGTCGTTTGCTAAATATGCATAATATGCATATTTGGCTTAAAACGTCGCTGCAGTCGTTGGCCAAATATGCATATTATCCATATTTCGTTACAGTCGACTGCTATAAATGAGAATAGGTTTGAGATTTATTCATATATGAGAGACGGCACATGAAGTGCCGTCCCACAAAAAAAACTATTTTTTTTATTGTCTGACGGCACTTGTAGTGCCGTCGCTTGAAAAAAAAATTATTTTTTTCAATTAAAAAACCCCCCAAAAGCTCACAAACCGTCGAACGGCACTTCAAGTGCCGTCCCTTGTCCCTTGCCCCCCTTTTGTCGGCACTTGCTTTTTTGTAATTTTTTTTTGCAATTTCTGAAATGTTTTTGCAATTTTGTAATTTTTTTTTGCAATTTCTGAAATGTTTTTGTAATTTTTGTAATTTTTTCATAATTTCTGAAATAATTTTGTAATTTTTAATATTTTTTTGTAATTTTTTATTTACGCTTCGAGAACGAATTTTAATTCCTCCGACGGCACTTCGAGTGCCGTCGCTCCAAATAGCTTTTTAACGACTGTAGCAAAACTTCGATTCCTATTTCTATCTATCCATATATGCATATTTTTCTCTTCAACGACTGCAGATGCTCTAAGACGACAAATCATATGCCGTTTGAGAAAAGGAATTTTTTTTTAATAAATGTGTCGGACGGGAGATGATCTCATGTCCTTTACAAAATACTTAAATTTTTTTTTTCATCAGACGGCAGAATATCTGCCGCCTCACGAAATTTTTTCTTTCTCTATTCACCGACGATAAATCATGCTCCGTTTCATTAAAAAAAACTCAATTTTTGGGTTTTGACGAATGCAGCGCTACACCCTAATTGCTATTTCCATATTTTCCATATACCAATTTTTTAACAAAACGATGGGAGATGCGCTAACACCCCCATTTTTTTTTTTAATAAAAACTAAATAATAAGAATTTAAGCCGGGTAGTGCACGGGTCAGTAACAAGATCTCCTATATTTCAGTAGGCGATTGCCGACCTTCCAGTCCACTGCCAATCTACAAACGACAAAAAACCCCACTAACTATGGGATCCATAGAAAAGCGTATGGGTGAACTTCTGGGTCTACAACAATCAGGTCTTTATATCATTTCTCAAGACGTGACTTCCGCTTCCTTCCCCTCCTTTTCTTTCGCGTCCCGAGTGTCCGCATACGCAATAACCGCCACGTGCCGGTCACGCCCCCTTCTGTTAACGGTCAACCTCAGTAAACCTTCAAAGTTTTTTTTTTGATGTTGTAAACCTTCAAAGTTCAAACACAGTAAAACACACGAAAGCAACTAAGCAAACCAAATTCAATTCATTCCTTTCCTTCTTCTCCAATTTTCTTGAAACCCTAACCTCCGATTTCAATCTTCCAAGATCCGATCCGCTTTTCGATCCGACGTTGACGCTGGCAGTAGTGGCGGCGGTGAAGTATGGCGCTGTTTCGGCGGCTGTTCTATCGGAAGCCGCCGGATGGGTTACTCGAGATATCGGAGCGAGTTTACGGTAAGTGATTCTGGTTCCGTTGCGAGTTTTCAGTCAATTTGGTGTTTGGATCTTGAAATTTGATTGAGCATTGAGATGGACGGCTAGGATCGTTCTTGATCTTCTTGAAATTTGGTTAATTATAGTAAATTTTGTGGAGAAATTAGAAGTTTGATGATGACGATCTTGAGAGAATTCTTGCTTGATACAATTTGGATGTTAAAGTTGGTAAATTTAAATTGCTTGATACAATTTAGAAATTTTAGCTACTTTTTGATATATTTAAATCATAATCAGTCCCAGAAATTAATTTTTTGCAGTAAAAAAGGTGATATAAAGTCATATTATTCATTTGTCATTAATGTGTATTTGACAGTGTTCGATTGCTGCTTCTCGACGGATACATTGAAAGAGGATGAGTACAAGGACTATGTGGGTGGCATTGTCACCCAACTGCAAGATTACTTTCCTGATGCCTCATTCATGGTGTTTAACTTTCGCGAGGGGGATAGGAGGAGCCAAATTTCTGATATTTTGACTGAGTACGATATGACGGTAATGGACTATCCACGACAATACGAAGGGTGTCCTTTGCTTCCTCTGGAAATGATACACCATTTTTTGAGGTCGAGCGAGAGCTGGTTGTCATTGGAGGGACAGCACAATGTGTTGCTAATGCATTGCGAAAGAGGAGGGTGGCCAGTTCTTGCATTTATGCTTGCGGGTCTTTTGCTTTATAGGAAGCAGTACATGGGGGAGCAGAAGACTCTAGAGATGGTGTATAAGCAGGCTCCTAAGGAGCTTTTACATTTGCTTTCTCCATTAAACCCGCAACCATCGCATATGAGATATCTTCAGTATATTACTAGACGGGGTAGTGGGCCCGACTGGCCTCCGAGAGATAAGCCCTTCAAATTGGATTGCATAGTTCTTAGAATAGTCCCGAACTTTGATGGAGAAGGAGGTTGTAGGCCAGTAGTTCGTGTTTATGGTCAAGATCCTTTGACCCCTGATAGCAGGAGCTCGAAGATTCTTTTCTCAAAACCGAAAAGTAAGAAGCAGATTCGTTGCTACAGACAGGTAAGGTTACTCTGTTAAACTTTTACGTCTTTCTGATTCATGAGATCTTGCCTTAGGGTGTTAGTATCGGTTATGAATCACAGGAAGAGGGTGTAGTTGTGAAACTGTATGCCCGTTGCCATGTTCAAGGGGATGTTGTCATTGAATGCATTCATGTGGATAATGATTTTGAACGCGAGGAGATGATGTTCAGGGTCATGTTCAATACTGCATTTGTTCAATCTGACATGTTGGTGATGAATCGTGATGAAATTGATGTTGTATGGAATGCCAAGGACCAGTTCTCGAAGGACTTCAAAGCAGAGGTAGGTGATTGTTTCTCTTTTGTGGCAGTGAATCTCCCTAATATAATGATAGTTGAAAGTGTATTCATGCTTGAATCAGGTACTCTTTACATATTATAATTCTGTTGAATCTGATAACACTGTGGACTCTATAACTGGAGATGACGATGAAGCAGAAGTTGCTTCAGTAACAGAGGAGTTTTTTGAGGCGGAGGAGATATTTAGCAATGCAGATTCACCGGAAGGGAAGCGTGATACTGACAGCCATTCTCCGGGTGCCAAAACCGTACTAGATGATGGGAGACCCAAGTCAGGAAGTCGCAGTAAGATCAATGAAGAGAGTGAAGTTCTAGAAGCCACAAACTCTGACCTAGACTGGGAGATTGTGGTCGGTCATAGTTTAACGAGCATGGATGATGCAAATATCAGGTCGGAAAATTCAAATACAGTAGGTCAAACTGCGAATGTACCAGTAATTAGCAATCCAACTGTTACTAAAAAACTAATCACTTTGGATGAAGTGATTCCAGTGCAAGAGAAGGATGTGTTACAGACAAGGAACTTCATGCAAAATAATATGGGTAGCATTTGTTTAGCAGTGGAAGAAAATATTGCTTCAGATACTCGCAGGCATGAGGAGATTAGGGAGGAAGCTATTTCCCAAACTAGAATTCTTTTGGATAATACACGTAATCATAATTTAGGAAGCGCAACTGCAACTATTGAAGTGAAAAGCAGATCAGAAAACATCAGTTCTAATTATAGTGCAGAGGTAATTTCTAGTAAAGGGGATAGCAGAATGGACACGGTAATTGGTAATATTCATAAAAAGGTTGAAATTTGTGAAGACAAAAGATTAGAACCCTGCACCTTGGCAGATCAAACAGCTGATAAATTGGATGTCGGCAATGCTGTCTATGATAAAGAGATTGTTACTGAAGAGCAGATCACATCAAATGATATATTTGCAGCTGAAGAGAAAGATATAGTGGAAATCACCAATGTAAAAAACGAAAGAAAGTGTGTGGTTGCTACTGAGGTTGAAGAGACGAGTGCGGTGGAAGCCAAGAACTTTAAGTGGGGTGCAAATCACCCTTTTATTAGGAAGACAACTACACCTGATGATACCAATGGCACGTTGGAAACTTTGATTCCTGCTGATGAAGCTAAGAGCAGATTAGTGAAACCTGATTGCAAACAAGATTCAGATAACTATGAAATTAACTGCAGGTCGGAAACTTGCAACTCTAAACAAGATATATGTAAAGGGATATCTCAGAGTAAGGTAGAGCCTAAGCTTTTCAACCAGAAACCTGGAAGTGAGAGTTGCAAACCGATTAGAGAGAAGACTTTGCCAACTGTTTCAAGAAAGCCTCCTACTGGCTTGAGAAGGGCATCTGATTCAGTAGGATTGAAACAACTGAGTAAAATACAAGAAGCTAAACCAACAAAGCTGAAGACAGTACCTCGGTGGATTCCCCAGAAGAAAGGCTCTGATGCTACTACTGTACACAGACCGTCTTATCCTCCGTCAAGATATAATAGTTCACCGGCTGCACTGGCCATTTCTGCAACTTCTCAAGAGAACGAAGCGGATGAATCTGGGGAGGCTTTGTCACCTGTTGTCCTCATCAATGGAACAGTAACATCTATTGCAGAATCGCAGGTGCAAGAAGGACCAACTTCTTCTCTAGCATACAATCTTCAATTATCTCGCTATGCTGTACCATCACTGTCTCCTCAGTCACAAGTTCCTCCTTCACCACCGTCACCGCCACCACCACCACCATCAGCCCTGTATTTACCTTTCCAGTCAACTGTCTCCCCTTCTGCCGCACTATCAGCGAAAGGCCTCCCTACTCCACCCCCCTCATCCCCACCTCCACCCCCTTTGAGTAGATCATTAGGTGTGCCTCCCCCTCCACCCCCTCCGCCCCCTCCACCTTCTTTAAGTATTGGCAGCCCAGTGGCATATGCTCCTCCCCCTCCCCCGCCTCTTTCTATTGGAAGATCGCCGCCACCGCCGCCGCCACCTCCTCCTGGAACTTGCATTATGGGTTCACCCCCACCCCCACCCCCACCCCCACCCCCATTTGGAGGCCATAAATGGGCATCTCCTTCACTTCCAAGTGGTTATGGTGGTGGTCTTCCCCCTGCACCTCCACTCCCAGTCCCTAGCGGCCGAGGCAGGGCACCCTCTACACCACCACCTCCACCTCCACCACCACCCCCACCACCACTTGGAAGCCGAGGTGGGGAACTACTTCCTCCATCTCCACCTTCACCTCCTCCTGGAGGCTATAGAGGCACCCCAACTCCACCTCCACCTCCACCTCCACCACTTCCTCTTGGAGGACGAATTGGGGCATCCTCTCCGCCACCGCCACCGCCACGACCTGGAGGCCGTAGTTTGGCTCCTCCACCTCCACTTCTACCTGGAAGTCGCAGTGTGGCTTCCCTTCCATCACCACCACCTCCCCCTCCCCCTCCTGGGGGGCATGGTGGGGCATCACCTCCACCACCTCCCCCTCCTCCTGGAGGTTTCGGTTTGGGGCCACCTCCACCACCACCTCCCCCTGGAAGCCATGGTGGGGCACCCCCTCCACCACCACCACCTGGAGGTAGCAGGGCTCCCCCACCCCCACTCCTCGGAGGACGTGCTCCTCCACCACCGCCACCACCAGCCCCCGGGGGACGTGCTCCTCCACCACCACCGCCACCCCCGGGAGGACGCGCTCCACCACCACCACCGCCACCACCTGGAGGACGTGCTCCACCACCACCGCCACCTCCACGAGGCCGTGGTGGCGCCCCCCCTCCACCCCCTCCTGGAGGTCATGGGGTTGCTCCGCCTCCACCACCTCTTCTTGGAGCACGGACACCTGCTGCCCCTGCTGCCCCTTCAGCACCTAGAGCTGGAGGTCCTCCACCTCCTCTAGCAGGAAGTTCCGTGGGTGGAAGAGGTTGTGGTCTTGCACGGCAGACAACTGGTGGTTTTTTTGCAGCACCTCGTAGATCTTCATTGAAACCATTGCACTGGGTGAAAGTAGCTAGAGCTGCAGATGATAGCTTATGGGCAGAACTCCAAAGATCTGATGACCCAAGGTAGCTTAATCGTACTTTTTGCTTGTCTTTGACACATCGGTTCGTGATATCCTATTAATAACTGTCGGCATTTATCAAAATTTATTTTCTGTCGTTTCAACCTTCAGTTTTATAAGCAATACTTTTTTTTTCTGGAATTCGGTTTATTTTTGGATGAAAAAAAAACATTTATTTTTCAGGTATAATGATTATAATGTTGCAGATCCTGTTCTATAGATTAATTTCCTCCTAATTCTGCTTGCAGTGCTTCAGATTTTGATGTATCAGAACTTGAGAGTCTTTTCTCTGCAATTGTTCCAAAATCGGGTGATAGCTCTAATTCTGAGGGACGTCGTAAATCCCTTGGTGCAAAATCCGATAAAGTTCTCCTGGTAAATTATGACTACTGATATAAATGCTAGTAGTGCTTTTCAACACTTAGTAGTGCAATTCAGTTGTAGCTAGATATGTTGCACTTCATATATTTTGTTATGCTTGATTTATAGGAAGGCTAATTGCTGATCTGCTAGTCTATAATGTCTCTACTACATTCTTATTTCTTAAATATCACCACCATACCATCAGGAATTTCAGTAAAGAAATCTGTTTGCTATATACAATTACTAAAAGAGTTTCAAACCCCCCAAAGTAAATTTGATTCTTAGTGTGAAAAGATTGTTCTAAATCCCCATTACAGGAACTTTCTACTCATGACAAGATAGAGATGAAATATTGGGAAGCTTATTGATGATTACAATGTAAATTTTTCTTCACATTGTTAAAACTAAAATAACTTTTTTTGCTTGTTTATAGTTCCAAAACAGAGTATTAAACCTGTTAAAAAGATACAAGATTTGATTATACAATGTTAAGCCAGTTGTAGATGCTTGCTTAAGCTCTAAATGGCAAAATCTTTAAAAATCACTTAATTTGTCACTGGCATAATCTTTAAAAATCACTTCATTTATATGCTTGATTCACAAATTTTAATTGTATATTTGTGTTTCTTTAGAACTTTTCCTATCTGCTATTCTAAGTCATCTGAAAGTATGGTCATATTTCATGTGATAATATTAGGCTTTCATACTTGGTGAAAAAAGTTGAAGATTTTAGTTGCATAGCCCTAACACATATTATGTCAAGTGAGTTTCACACGAATTTTTTGTATAGGCATAAGGCACAAAATCCTGGGTCAAGGTGAAAGGGAAAATACCTCACAAGTGGAGGATTAGGCCAAATTGTATAGGAGGGCTAGACAACAGTCAAGATGCCACTCCGACCTATTACCCATATTTCCTTAATTTTACAATGAGCATATGAACTACAAACTTACTTCTACCTGTGCATATGATATATCCTCTGAAGCACGGATACTTCCAGAGGGTGCCGTCCCCGTATCCTATACGTATCCGATACTCGTGTCCATGTATCCTCTACATTCCTGTATCGTGCATTTTTTTATTATCCAACTATTTGATATGACTGAAATTTGTCCCATTATTTGATTTGTCTGCTTATGTTATATTGCTTATGAACTTGCTTTGTTTACTTATGTTATTGCTTATGCTTATAGACAATTATTGTAGTCTTTATTGATTATCTTATTTATGTTTAATGAAAGATATTTACCATTTTCTTATTAACAAGAGATATTCATATTTTTTGACATATATATATATATATAGCAGTATCCCCGCCGTATCCCGTATCCTACTTTTTTGAAAATTGTCGTATCCCCCGTACCCGTGTCCCCGTACGCGTATAGCCGTACCCGTATTGGTGCTTCATAGGATATATCATATGATGAAATCTTTAACATTTTCATTCTTCATATTTTCCCCTTTATTTGTAAAATTTTCTATTCTTTTCCCTTCATTTTTCTTATTTTAAAAATATTTTTTATTATATAGAAAACCTTATTTTTTTGTTTAAACAAAAAAAAAACTCAATGCCACCCGCCCCGTTTTGATGCCGTTTCTGTTTTTTTGTAGTCTTGGTGCATACAAATATATATTTGAAATACCAAGGCATTTGTATATAACTATATTTTATGGCCTACCAGGATAAGCTGGTGGCTTGTGGAGCCAATTGACTTGCTCATTTCTTACTTCATCAAAATGCTTCTTTTCCTCTTCGACCTCCTTCCCTCCTTCATGTGATGAGTATGCATGTTTTTATGCTTTTGCACAGATGACAATTACAAAACTGGAATGTAGTTTGTGGTGACCACAGATTTATTACTGTCTGTAATAAATTATAAATGTTGGCTGTTTTAGGTTTTTTAATTTAGTTAAATTTTCTCCTATCCAGATTCTGTTTCTAGTTCTGACGATATATATACATATATATATATATATATATATATATATATATATATATATATATATATATATTTATCTTTTAAAAACTTTTCTTGTCCAGGTTGATTTAAGACGAGCCTATAACACTGAAATTATGCTGACAAAAGTCAAGATGCCACTTCCTGATCTGATGGTAAGTTTAAACCCGCGTTGATGTGTTTTTGTCTGTAATTATATGTGCAACTGTTTATATACAATAGGCTGGAATTATGTATTTGAGGTTTTTAATTCTGTTATGTGGTGGGGTCACAACCCTTTAATTTGCTAGTGCATAATCATCAATCAATAGCATTGAAATCATTCAAAAGTCAGATCCCACTTTATTGTTTGGTGGTATAGAAATGTTGATATGCTTTTGTCTGTTACTTTTAATCATTTGTGTATGTGCAACCATTCGTATACAGAGGTTGAAACTATGACTTGATTCTTTGCGCCCTCTCTATGTGACTGGATTACAACCTTTTTATTTTCTAGTACATAATCATCTACCATGTAGGGTACCTTTTTCCTAATTAGTTTTTGAATTCAACTTCTTTTTTTTCCCTGTATCAAAGGTTTTTAAGAACAAACTTGACTTGTTTGCTATAAGCTCATTACATATAAGAAAGAATACACTTTGCTGCATTGACTGGCAAATGCAATTATTTTTAAGTTTAGTTGGGTTTACAGATTAGGCATTGATCATCATTGTTTGATTCATGCAGTAGTTGTTAATTATTATGGCTGGATGAGTTGTAGCTCCATTATTAAAGAAAATCCATTATTCAATGCAACATATTTACTATTTAGCAACATATAAAAATTTAGCTATATATTTGTGGAAAAGGTAAAGAATGAACTTGATTAATATCGACCCCTTCATTGTGACCATAGGCTTTGCGTACAGTTAGTAAGTTGATGTTAATTTTGAAAGTTATCAGATTTCATCTGTGTGTCCATGTATATAATCAAACAAATTGCTTGTTGATTCCAAATTATATTTGCAATATCATAGTTGTCAATATTTTTGATATCTTTATTCTGTTATTTTGTCAAAAGTATTCATCAGCTGTTTAGAGTTGGTTAATTGTCAGTGCGTGTAGAAATTGCCACACTAGCTATGGAAGAAGTACTGCTTTATGCATTATAAGGTTTGATAATGTTCAGTTATAGTATGCTATGTAGAGTGTAAAATGATCTCTTTCAAATAGAAATTTTGACATTAGATGTTTCTTCAGAGTGCAGCTCTAGCATTGGATGATTCTATTCTAGATGTTGACCAAGTGGAAAACCTTATAAAGTTTTGTCCAACAAAGGAGGAGATGGAACTTCTCAAGGTGCATATACTTATTTTCTCCACCCCTCACCTCCCTATTTTCTGTTCTTATTCTTTGCTTCTTATGGTGTTAGGGGTATACTGGTGACAAGGACAACCTGGGAAAGTGTGAGCAGGTAAACTATACTGAGTATGATTTTATCTGGGTGTTTTTTTTTTATTTTTATTTTTTAAAATTATTTTCTTTTGGAGTAGGGAAGATGCCCTTGTTGGATTCCTGAACTAGATTTGCAATCAAAATCATAAAATGGAAAATGATGGAACTTTGTACCCAAGATAGTTAGTAAATTTTGTTTTGTTGTGTGTGAAAGATTTAATATTTTATTTTGGTTTGTTTTGCATATCACCCCTAAATGAGATGCACTTGCATACCTCTAGCTTTGAATCTTTTTGCTGTTTCTGGAAACACCCAACTCCTTGTCTGTTGAATAATCAAGAGGGTTATTTTTTGTTTATTGTTAACTCAGCATCATTTTGTAGAACTCTCAAACTATGCATTTTCTTTCTAAAGAACCTCCCCACTTTAATCGTTTGATATAATGATATTATTTCTTCTTATAATCAATCTTAAATCCTCTTTTAATCATTAAGTTGTTTTTGTTACGGTTCGGATTATATTTATGATAATGTGTAAGATCTGGAATAGGATTTTAGCATTTTCTTCTTTGAATGTTCTGTTGGAATTTTATATACACTTAAGAACATGCATAAAACATTAATAACAACCTAAAACATGTTTCTATGAATCTAGATCTTAATCATGTTGCAAAAGTGCTTTAATATAAAATTCTAATTCATGAAACTATAGATCTTTGCTAAATCAAAAGAAGAAGAACATTAAAAGCGGAAACACTAACCTGAAGCCATTGATTGGAGATTGCGTAGAGGGTTTGGATCTTCCTATATGATACGCACTTCTATGAGAGGCCGTCTCTCTATCTTTCTGTTGATGGGATTACAGATGGAATAAGAAGATACGTATATATAGGGGACCATAACCCTAATTGATAATTATTGATTTCCAATTTTGCCCATCACAAAATAAGAAATTTACTTTACGGTCTCTACACGTGTTATATCACACTTTAAATTATATGCTTTTAACCCATTACTTAATCTTGATTAGATCACTTTAATTTGGGTTAGACTTTAGAATAGCAATTATACATTTAGTCACATATGTGAGCCCACATAGATTATTTTCCAACAATCTCCCACTTGGGCCACATATGTTACTCCTTATAAATGTACATACTTTATGAGCTCAAAATTTTGCTATCATAACCAAAAGCATAGCCAAACAATCTCGTCCATTAATCATGTAAATATAGGATCAAAGCAATTTTCGTTACATTTATCGTAACTAAATTCATCAATGGTCACATATATCAACATAATCCAACGACATAGATCAAGTGTGAATGTGTAGCGTGGAAATTTCATGCAATGTGATCTATACACATGCCTATTTCCAACTGGTCATCTTTAAAACTTAAGTGAGGTCAGAACCAAAACATGACAAATGAGTGAGAAAACTGAATTCTTTATTTCTGATCAGAAAATAACCAAATGTATAAATGTCTCACACACATAATGCAAATAAAATACAAACTCCCACTAAATCATGATATCCTCAAATAATACAACACCCATATAAGCAGTATGCTCATAAAAGACCTTGGGTGGTAATCCCTTTGTGAGCGGATCCGCTATCATGGAGTTTGTCCCAATGTGCTCTATGGACATTTGTCCACTTTTCACTCTTTCTTTCACAACTAGGAACTTTATGTCAATATGTTTCGACTTTGTCGAACTCCTGTTGTTGTTGGAATACATCACTGCTGACTTATTGTCACAAAACAACTTGAGTGGTCTTTCTATATTCTCCAAAATGCGCAGCCCAGTGACAAAATTCCGCAGCTTTATTCCATGATTTGGTGCCTCATAGCATGCTACATACTCTGCTGCCACAGTGGAAGAAGTTATAAGTGTCTGTTTGACACTTTTCCAGGATATATCTCCTCCAGCTAACATGTAAATATAGCATGATGTAGACTTTTGCTATCTTGGCACCCTAGTGAAATCAGAATCAGAATATCTTACGACCTCCAAATGATCTGATTTCCTATATGTGAGCATGTAGTCTTTTGTTCTCTGAAGATACCTCATGACCCTCTTGGCTGCTATCCAATGGTCCATACCAGGTTTTCTTAAATACATGCCTAACATTCCAACAATGTACGCAATATCCAGACGCGTACATACTTGAGCATACATTAGACTCCCAATAGCTGATGTATAGGGGATCTTTTGTATTTCCTGAATTTCAAGGTTACGTTTAGGACACTGATTGAGACTAAATTTGTCTCCTTTAGCAATAGGGATATCCCCTGGTCTACAATCTTGCATGCCAAACCTTTTGAGTACTTTATTGATGTATCCCTTTTGTGATAATCCTAGAATACATCTAGAACGATCTTGGTGTATCTGAATTCCTAATACAAAAGAGGCATCCCCAAGATCCTTCATCTCAAAATACTTGGACAGAAACCTTTCAGTTTCATGCAATAAATCTATATCATTAGTGGCAAGAAATATGTCATCGACATATAGAACTAGAAATATATGCTTACTCCCACTGAACTTGTGATACACACAATCATCAACTACATTCATCTCAAAACCAAATGAGATAATTACTTAATGAAACTTGTGGTACCATTGACGAGGAGCTTACTTGAGTTCATAGATGGATTTTGTCAATTTGCAAAACATATTCTTAAGCTAGGATATAATAAACTGGTTTGAATACTTATTAAAATCATTGGTCATTTCATAAATATCTGATTAATACTACCCCTTTTGATTCGAGAAAATATGATCAGAATGCTATATTCAACTCCAAAACGGAACTAAACTTTAGAACAGAGAATACAACACCATAAGAACATATTCTGGATTATGGAGACCATGACTAAGCTTTCTCAAAGTAAATAACAAATGTGTTCATAACACCTAACATTAAGAATATTGGCACCTAATCTCTTAGTTTTGATATGTTTTTCCTTTATGCAGTCTACACAGACATCAAAGTCTTGTGAAGTCTTGGGATTCCAAAATGTCATCAGACACAAGACGCTCAACTCTACCTTTTGAGATATGACCTTAGCACTTATGCCATAATAACGCCGAATTTTTTTAATTTAATTTATGTTTAGTACCACGTAACTCTACATGCAAGGTTTCATTATAGGATGCAATTGTTTCAAACAAATAAAGGTTGTCATAAGCATTCAAATAACCAGTTCCAACAACATTCGTATTTAAAGACAAACTAAACTGATTGTTTCCAAATGAACAATAATAACCAAATTTGTCCAACAAAGAAACATAAATTAAATTTTGTCTAAAAGACAGAATAACAAAAGTGTCTTTCAAATCCAAATAAGAAACCAGTTCCTAATAACAACCCAAAATGTCCAACTGCTTCCACTTCTACCGATTATCGCCCACGAAGATGTGTTTTTCACCATCATTTGGCTTCCGGCAGCTCAGGCAACCCTGCATAGAAACACTTATGTGAGTAGTAGTACCAGAATCTATCCACCAAGTGTTTCTAGGTACTGAAGATAAATTAACTTCAGAACAGACCAAAGTAAGAAACATACCTTTCTTTGCACGCCATGTGTGATATTTAGTACATTTCTTCTTCATATGTCCAGGCTTGTTACAAAAGAAACAACTCTCTGTATTCTTATGTTGTTTCTTTTGAGCTGGATCCTTAGCTTTTTCATCCTCAGATTTCCTCTTCTTGCCCTTATCCTTAGAGGCTTTGACCAAATGAGCACTTTCAGTCTTATCTTGTTTCAACCTTTCTTCCTCTTGCACACAGTGAGAAATGAGCTCATTTAGAGTCCATTTTTTCTTTTGACAGTTGTAACTGATTTTGAATTGATTAAACTGTGTAGGAAGTGATACCAAAACCATAAGCACAAGCAAGTCCTCATGAAATTCAATCTTGAGTGCCTTAAGTCTTGAAACAACATGATACATTTCCATAATGTACTCCCTTACATTTTCTCGACCCTTATACTTCATAGACATCAAAGAAGTCAGAAGTGTAGTCATTTCAACCTTATCGTTTTTAGCAAAACGTTTCTCATTTGATCAAGGAAATCTTTGCCCTTAGTAATCCCATCGGATTCTGTGCCCCTAAAGGCTTCTGGAATGCTATGTTTCATAATCATTAGACTCATGCGATTTGAACGATCTTATCATCAGGAGTGCTTTCTGCAGTGAGAGATGGAGGTTGTTCTTCCCTTACTGCATGGTCTAATTCCATATAGCCAAGAGTTCAGTAAGGTCCCTTTCCAATTCTTGAAATTTGTCCCATTAAGCATGAGAATAGAATTGATGTTAGCAGTTATTGATGCAGCAGAAGATACACTAGCTGAATATAGAACAAAAATAAACAAAAATAAGCTCACATGAGAATCCATATAAAACAATAAATTTAAATAATGGTTAATCCCATCTCAAGATACCAGGCACAACGTTAATATCAAGTCTTTGGACAGTAACATTAACTGTAAGCGGTACTCTTGTTGTAGTAATCAAATATTGACAATAAATCCTGTCAAATAATAAGTCATTCTTTGGACTGACTTATTGTTTACATGGAATACCTTATAATTGTCACATATTTATTACCACAAATGTGTATGAAATTCGGCCAAATATTAACTTACCTTTGGCTCAGTTAATAAACGCATGAATTACAAACACACAATCATCTTGATATTTTAAATAAATTAATCTACACAAAAGAGGTCACTTTGGCAATATTTTGTTTCAATTGATCTATTCAAAATATTAGATATTCATAAGAAAACCAAAACCATAATTTGAATTTAATTGTTTCCCAAATTTTTATCGTTTCCTTAATTTTATAATTTTACTTTATTTGTAGATAGATAATATCAATTTAAAGTGATAACAAAATTATAACAGAAAATGTGATGTATATTTATCTGAAATAATAACAAAACCATAACTGAACCATATCTATCTACTGTTTTGATAATATCAAAATAATATCTAACTGAATTTTATTTATCCGATTATAGGACAAATATCTTTAGTAACAGAAATTTGATTTTCATCAACACAAATTAATGAATAGAAAATTAATGAATAGAAAATTAATGAATCTATACTGATAAATATAATTCTTTTCTGGAAAATGAAGCCGTAGTCATACATGAACACCATATAATCTATCATTAACATAAATGAAGCCATATGTTTTCTTAACTCTGGTCAAACACAGCCCGTACGTGGGCCATGCGCCACGTCATCCGAAAGAGAACAGAGCAGTACTCTGTCTTTCTTCATTACCCGGGTGGGGCCCCCATTGGTGACGTCATGCTGACGTCACCCCTCTAAACCAGCAGATCAAAAGAAACTGAGTACAGAAGTACAGAACTAATGATTCTTTAGAGTTTTTTTTTAAAGTCTTTGTCATACAGAAGTACAGTTTTTTTTAAAAAAAAGAAACTGAGTACAGAAGTTCTTAAAGACGTCAGCAGATATCAGAAGTTCTCAAACTGAATCCAATATAAGTTAATGATAACAAAAGTACAGAACTAATGATTCTTAAAAAAACCGTATCTTAAAAAGTTGTATCTTTAAAAAACCATACCTTAAGCCATATGTGAAATTTAAATCATGTATATCAACTTCTTAGATACAAAACCGTAAGATCTTAAGCCATATTTGAAATACAAAACCATAAAACCGTAAGATTCAGACTTGCAGCCTTTATCCCGTGGGCCCCCACTCCACTGAATCCCATATTTTAAAAGTTTTTTTTTTCTTTCTTTCTTTAGCAAAATCCAAAAACATAGTTATACAGATTATCAAGCCTTAACTCTGATTGTGATTGATTCATATCTAAAGCCATTGATTCATTATAATAAAAAACCTTTATCAAAAAACTGCGCCCCACGGCATATAAACGATAAGACAGCATAAGACAACATATAAATCATTATAAATCTATATAATGTATTCTAAACCAACCATAATTTGAATCATTACAGATCTTACGATTTTGATTTTTTTTAAAAAAAAAAAATCTAAAATATGATCTTAACATGGATCTGAATATATTGTCAACCAAAATAAATCATATAGATTAATACACTATTCAATCCAGAAAATGCAGCAGAACGATGGAAATTTAATGGCTCCAAAAGATTAACAAATCAATTAGCCTTTACAAATCCAAATTCAATTAATTTAATTATTGAATCTGAATCTTTAGAAGACAAATAGCATAAAAGGAAGATCAAAAGAAAACCCTAAATTTCTTCAATTTCCTTTAAACAATAAACCCTAAATTTTCTTCAATTAATTCAGCAAAGATGGCTCTGATACCAATTGTTGGAATTTTATATACACTTAAGAACATGCATAAAACATTAATAACTACCTAAAACATGTTTCTATGAATCTAGATCTTAATCATGTTGCAAAAGTGCTTTAATATAAAATCCTAATTCATGAAACTATAGATCTTTGCTAAATCAAAAGAAGAAGAACATTAAAAGCGGAAACACTAACCTGAAGCCATTGATTGGAGATTGTGCAGAGGGTTTGGATCTTCCTATATGATACGCACTTCTATGAGAGGCCGTCTCTCTATTCTTCTGTTGATGGGATTACAGATGGAATAAGAAGATACGTATATATAGGGGACCATAACCCTAATTGATAATTATTGATTTCCAATTTTGCCCATCACAAAATAAGAAATTTACTTTACGGTCTCTACACGTGTTATATCACACATTAAATTATATGTTTTTAACCCATTACTTAATCTTGATTAGATCACTTTAATTTGGGTTAGACTTTAGAATAGCAATTATACATTTAGTCATATATGTGAGCCCACATAGATTATTTTCCAACATGTTCACCATTGGTCTCCTCCCACAAATCATCTCCTGACCTCCATTGCCCTTCATCTTCCTCACCTTCACCATCATCTCCACCCCCAGATTTCTCACTTAAAGATCTCCGTCATCTCCTTCACTACTTCAGTGTATGGATAGAAGTTTGAGGATCTCGGTTTTTGAGTTGTTGTAAATAGAGAAAGGGAAGAAGAAGAGGGTAGGATAGTGAAGTTACATAATTTCTGTTAGCTGGTTACATTTAGATGGTCATCTGATGGCAAGGATTTCTTTAAAAGTTCAGTTAATACAACTCGAAAGGGAATATTTAAATACATAGTGTTCAAGGGGGGAATATGTAGATATACCTAATCTCAAAAGGGATATGTCAAAAAATAAATGCTTTTATTTTTCAAGTTCATTTATTCACCATATTGTCATTTCATTCATTGACTTGCCAATCTTATTTTATAAAATAAGATGCCATCTTAATTTGTAATGTTATAAGCTTACTAAAAATATTTCCACACTTTATGGTAATCTGCGTCTAGGCCATTTTGAATTCATTTCATTATTTTCTCTTTTATGTCTCTAGGGCATTGAAGGTTTATTTATTACAATTTACAAGCAAGAGAGCTATTTATCTATCTCTTTATTAGATAGGCATTCATTTCCTTTCTGCACCTGTATTTATAATTATAAAATTTTATATACTTTACAAAATCTGGTAGTGCAAGCATATTGTGTTCTTATTATGGTAAATATCATATTATTTTGTCACTTGACCCTGTTTATCTTATCTAATTTAGCATAAGGAATGCAGTTTAACACTGTTGCTCATGCTTATCTGTAAATGCTGCAGTTCTTTCTTGAGTTAATGAAAGTCCCACGTGTGGAGTCTAAGTTACGAGTCTTTTCTTTCAAGATTCAATTTGGCTCACAGGTAACTGGATCTTTGATTCCATATTTAGTGAGCAGCTTATTTGCATTGATGACTCAGCTTTTAGGCTTTTACCCTCCAGACTGCAGATCTTAGGAAGAGTTTGAACACTGTGGACTCTGCATGTGGACAGGTATAATAACTAGAACATATATCTGTCAATTTGCTTCTTAAAGTAATCTGAGTATGGCATTTGTTTTTTCATGACTTTCAGATCCGAAACTCAGTTAAATTGAAGGAAATTATGAAGAAAATTCTATTTCTTGGGAACACATTAAACCAAGGAACTGCTAGAGGTATATGGATTTTCCATTTTATCTTCAAATATTTTCCGTCCTTCTTTCCAGTCAAGCAGAGCTTCTGTGACAGTAATTAATTTTATACATAGTTAATAGTAATTCCATATCTACGGGTATGGTTTGTCAAATAGTTTTAATTAAGGTGATACTGATCAAAACTTGCTGCCGAATCTGATTTGTCTTTTTGCCGGTCAGCGTTGGCTTGCGTTGCGTCAGTTATGAATCACTTAATTTCAGTCACTTTTCCTCCAGTTTTAATTGTTTCAACTAGTTTTAATTAAGACAAATTTGAACTTAAAACAATACTTCAGGAAAAGTCGACAAAAGCTTTCGTTAAATTTATATCCAGATAGGAACTCATCTCTCTACTTGAAATTTAAATGGTATTTGTGAAAAAATACCACTTAGAGATTTAGATATGTTCATATATAATTATAGTTATTATCATCTATTCATTATATATTTTATGTATAATATACATACATTGATACAAATATGAATAATACATGTATTAGAAGTATATGTAATAAGTGTGCATTTAATCACTAAAACTCATAAACAGACATAGAGACTCGCACATATTTTGTGTGTGTGTTTTTGCCTAAATTATTTTGTATGCACACTCTCTATCATACATCACCCAAAACTGAAGCTAGAAGTGAAACCTCTGTATATCAAAGAAATCAATCAAAAAGTACTTGTCTTAAAGTCTCAGAAAGAAAGACCTAAAACAAGTTCTCAAGCCTTCATATACAGAAACTTTTATCTACGCGTGCGCTCGCTGCTCGCATACACACATAAACTATCTGTTTGCATCCATGAATATACATGTTGTATGTGTTATGTTGTATTTATCTTGTAAACTATTGTATTTTTTAGGCCCGCCCCTGTGCATGTTACTGTTAGTTATTTTAGAATTGTGAACTTTTGGAAAGTAAATATTTTTTCCCCATTTGTCAGGTTCTGCCATTGGTGAAACCTCTGTATATCAAAGAAATCAATCAAAAAGTACTTGTCTTAAAGTCTCAGAAAGAAAGACCTAAAACAAGTTCTCAAGCCTTCATATACAGAAATTTTTATCTACGCGTGCGCTCGCTGCTCGCATACACACATAAACTATCTGTTTGCATCCATGAATATACATGTTGTATGTGTTATGTTGTATTTATCTTGTAAACTATAGTATTTTTTAGGCCCGTCCCTGTGCATGTTACTGTCGGTTATTTTAGAATTGTGAACTTTTGGAAAGTAAATATTTTTTCCCATTTGTCAGGTTCTGCCATTGGTTTCCGACTGGACAGCCTTCTAAAACTTGCAGATACTCGAGCTAATAATAAAATGACATTGATGCATTATTTGTGTAAGGTATTTACCTCTTTCCTATTCTTTCATTGTTTGGTGTTGGCTTCCCCAGTATATATATTTTTTACTTTTTCTGTAGCTACAAAAAAACTCTGTTTTCATCTATTCATTAAGAGGGTGGAGGTGTTAGGAGCCGAGTTATGTGAAAAATGAAACAATGTAGAACAAAACCAAACACACAAACTAATGTAAACTTAACCCTAGGTAGAGAATTTTCAAGAATATTGAAAGATTAAGTTTACCACCATGTAATGCCGATTAAGTTATAAATTAAAACAACTAATTGGTTTGATGGATTTTTAAGAATTGAAATAAGTTTAACAAGCTCAATTAAAGATTCACGCCTAACAATCAACAATTATACTTAATCTTTCTTAGCATGAAAGATATGCAATAATGATCTGTACTCTAATTTGCAAGTAGAAGCATACACACTTTTAATATTTGTGGACGACAGTAAATTCAGATAATATTCTAGAGATGATTGACAATATCATAAATAATTGAAGAGTGAAGAAATTACCGGGATTCGAGGGACGCATCGCGTTGGAGGAGGAGAGGGGATTGGGGCTACTGGACTGGTGAAGGCAGCAACTGCTGTTGAGGCGGCGCATGTTAGTGGAGGCAATCAGGGGTGCCGTCGTCAGTGGTCGGGAGATGGCAGCAAGGACTGCTTTGGGTGATGCTGTGGGTTGAGTAGGTGGCGGGGGAAGGCAGTGTTGGGGAAACTAGGGTTCAAGGTGGTCGGTGAAGAGGGAGAGGGAGTGGTGGTCGGGGGACGTCGGGAGAGTGGTGGTGGTCGGGGGGGGGTTCGGGAAGACAGGGAGAGAGGGGAGAGAGAAGCAGTCAGTGATGGGGGGTTTTGGGAAGGTAGGGAGATAGCGGGATGGAGGTGAGAGCAAAGTGAGTGGCGGTTGGAGAAAAAAGGCAGATAAAGTTTAGGTCTCAGGAAGGAAAATGAGTTAGAAGAGGAGAATATGGGAGTGGCGGCTGAGGGAAGAGTGGGTTAGGGTTTAGATAATAATTTGGGGATTTGGGAGTGTAGCTTAGGAAGTGGGATCTAGGGTTTCTCACAAACCCTAGGGCTCACACACCAAAGATGAATGAAGAGCAAAAATTCAATCACAATAATTTTAATCAATCAAAGCATTAAAATTTTCATTAGTCTCAAGGCCCTATATATAGGCTCAAACAAATCTCAAAACAAATATCAAAAATGCAGAGAATACAGGGTGCAAATGGCTAAAATGCCAAAAACAAATATAAATGCTGAAATAAAAATATTAGGCTAATAAAATAGCCATCCTAAATAGAAGTACCCAAAATGTTTCGAATCGATGCCCTCATCACAAACACATAATTTTGTCCTGCTTCGACAAATCTAATCTTGGGGAGAGAGAACCAAAATATTATTCAGTTAGAGAAGATATAAGAGTTACAACTCACCAAGAATATATTTATCTCTGAAGTCTCACTAGAAGATACTTTGTTGTTTATAATAGAGAAAACTTTCAGATAAAGTATTACCTCTCAATGGAGGTCTCAATGGATGTCATTACATTGTTATATAAAGATTTAGATTATTACCCTGGGCTGTAGTCTTGATCCAACATTGTCTGATATACTCTGAAGAGAACGCCACACGATAGGTTTCTTACGATCTAACTGTTGGGATTGGGGTGTCAACCAACGCCCGTTGTCGCAGCAGAACTAAATAGAGCAATGAAGAAGTCGAAGTAGATGAGACGAATAAATTGAGCAAGCAAGTAGATCCACCAATCTAACACAAACACACCGATGACTTATCCCGGTTTGCTTTTGCTTAATCCAGGGGAAAATATAGGGAGATCTGATATTCAACTAGAAGAGATTACAAGGAGTTATTGATTCACTTAATACAAGGAATTAAACTCACTCACCAAGAACTATATCTCTTTCGAGCCTCTCTGTGCAATGGAGAAAATAATCTATGAAGTACTACTCATAATGGAGGAGTTTACAATATATAGAAGAATAGAGAGAAACCTAGGTCTAATCTTGATTTTCAGTCGTCTGATATAACCTGGAAAAGAAGTAACTGAATAGGAGCCGTACGATATAACCTGGAGTTGAAGATTGGGCTGAAACGACCTAACAAATCGAGGCCCAAAACGAACACAGTGCCGCGGTCGGTCGACCGTCCAACAAGACCAGTCGACCGTCCCTCTCTTGGACAATCCCTGTACTACGAGCGGTCGGGGGGTGCGGTCGACCGCAACTTGGGACAGTCGATCGCAACTATCCCTGCACCTTGCTGCTGATGTTTTCTTCTTCTACTCGCTTCGACCTCCGTGCTTTATCTTACCTTCTTCTAATCTGAACCACGAGTATACAAGACACAATCCTAACAAACTCCACCTTGGATTGCATACGAGTGCTATCACATGATGTGTTACTCATTTCCAAACTTTAATAAATTCCTTTTGCAAAGAAAACTTAGAACAATAGCTTATTCTTCTAGATGAACTGATCTTCTATCCAATCTCACCGAATCCAGTATACCCCTTCAAGGGTACACCTCCGTAGGCATACTCACAAAATTGCCAAACTCAGCACGAACTCCACCTACCCTTAGGCTTTCTCCACCTCTCGACGATATTCGAACGTCGTGGTCTTGTCTCGATGAATCTAGTTGCGGCAAACTAGCTGAGCTTGCGGGAATAACGGAAAAAGAAGCAACACTTGCGCAAGTATTTCGAATTCTCCAAAGCTTGTAGAGATTGTTTTGGCTTGGCCCAATCACTCTCATACCTCTAATCACCTTACGACGACCCTAAAAAACAGATAGAACTCCACCTTGAGTTGTGTACCTACAACCCCGTGCATCAAGAGTTTCCAAGGAAATCAGATTCCGTTTCAGCAGAAGAATATGCAAAATATCTCTTAAAGTGAACATGTTTAGACCTGGCATCTTCAACTCAACTGTCCCCTCACCTATTACTTCACAAATCTCTCCAGTTTCCGTTGTCACACAACGTCCCGTAGTAGACTTATAAGTAGAAAACAACTTCCTCTCGGAGCAAATATGAGAAGAACTTGCTGAGTCAAGAAATCAACTAGAATTCATTTCTAAAGAATTTGAAACAAGAAGACACGAATTACTTGAATCAAAGGCACTAACCCCATTAGCTGCTGAATTCCCATTCTTTGTGCTCTCCTGATTTTGCAATTTCCAACAATCTTTCTTGATATATCCTGGCCTCTTGCAATATCGGCAACGGATCGAATCCTTTTGCAAAGCACTTTGTCTTCCCCCTGAAAAACCATCCACTGCTAGACAACTTGTGGGAATAAACGGTGATTTCTGAGTCTCCTTCCTAAGTTGATTTTCTTTCAATGCTTTGATTACACCATCTACCAAAATACTTTCCTTGGCAGATCTATCGTGTAGCATGGTAGTGATCAAAGGCTCGTACGAATCTGGCAGTGAATATATCAGGTTGAAAGCTTTATCTTCCTCACACTCATCTGTGTTGATCGCCTTAAGTTCAGATAATACCTTATTGAACTCTGTAATGTGGTCTTGGAGATCGGTACCTTCCTTCATAGATAAACGAAATAACTTTCTCTTCCAATGCATCCGATCTAATAATGACGAACCAGAGCAGTCAGCTATGAGTTTTTTCCACAAACTCGTCGCATCAGTTTTTTCAAGAAATCTGCACTTGACCTCGTCCGCCAAGGATAGTCGGATCAGACTTATGGCTCTTTCACGAATATCTTTCCAACCGTCATCCTTCATATCAGTTGGCTTTTCTTTCTTCTTAACGGCTAACTATAAACGTTTTTGAACAAGAACATCATACACGTCAGTCTTCCAAAGATTGAAATTGATCTTTCCATCGAACTGCTTGATCTTCAAAATACTGAGGCCTATCATCTTAACCAAGGGACTCAGCAACCTGAAGCTCTGATTCCAGCTGTTGGGATTGAGGCGTCAACCAATGCCCGTTGTCGTAGTGGAACTAAATAGAGCAATGAGGAAGTCGAAGTAGATGAGACAAATAAATTGAGCAAGCAAGTAGATCCACCAATCTAACACAAACACACCGATGACTTATCCCGGTTAGCTTTTGCTTAATCCGGGGGGAAATATAGGGAGATCTGATATTCAACTAGAAAAGAATACAAGGAGTTATTGATTCACTCAATAAAAGGAATTAAACTCACTTACCAAGAACTATCTTTCTCTCGAGACTCTCTTTGCAATGGAGAAAATAATCTATGAAGTACTCTCACACATATTAGAGGAGTTTACAATATATATATATATAGAAGAATAGAGAGAAACCTAGGTCTAATCTGGATTCTCAGTCATCCGATATAACCTGGGAAAGAAGTAACTGAATAAAAGTACGATCTAACTTGGAGTTGAAGATTCGGCTAAAATGACCTAACAAATCGATGCCCAAAACGAACACAGCGCCGCGGTCGGTTAATCGTCCAACAAGACCGGTCGACCGTCCCTCTCTCGGACAATCCCTGTACTACGAGCGGTTGGGGGGTGCGGTCGACCGCAACTTGGGACAGTTGACCGCAACTATGCCTGCATCTTGCTGCTGCTGTTTTCTTCTTCTACTCGCTTCGACTTCCGTGCTTCATCTTACATTCTTCTAATATGAACCACTAGTATACAAGACACAATGCTAACACTAACTTGGAGGACAAGTTGGGCCCAAATAAATCCACCAAAGATCCGATCCAATAGTTGTTGTCGCCGTCGGTCGACTGCTCCCAAGAGCAGTTGACTATACCTAGAGTTGAGATCTACCTGCCTGGTTGCAATCGGTTGTCTCCTTACTGACAGCCAGAAATAGTAACTCCCTTCGTCTCCCGTCTTCGCGTTGAACCTCTTCTCGCTTAGCCCGTTTATCTTCACATCGAACCTAGTATGCAAGACATACACCTAACTATCTCCACTTTGGATTGTCTACTCGTGCTTCCACACCTGTGATTAATTGCCTCTAGACTCTTTTCTTTCTCTTTATATACAAAAACGATTCAGTGACATCTTCTGCTAGTCGAATCTACCTCTCCACCTGTTATTTCTCCAATCATATGCTCCTTCAAATGCATACCCCAGTAGATGTCAACACGTAGGCGCCACCCTTCGCTCGAACTCTACCTACTTTGAGGCATCCTCCACCTTCCGACGATATTCAAATGTCGTGTTCCCGCTTCGGACTAGACATTAAGAACACTGGACTTAGGAAACAGTTGGACAAGATTTTTCGTTCCCACAAAATTTGTAAAGGTTATGTTGGACACCCCTCCCTCCCCTCATTACCTTGCGACAATCTTCCTAAACTGATAGAACTCCATATTGAGCTGTGTACATGCAGCTGTGTGCTTGCAAAGTTCCCAAGGATATTACATTCCGTTTCAACAAAAGGAATATGTATGACCTTCAGTGTGAACCCATTCCCATTTGACATCTCCAACTCAACTTTTCCTCACCTACTACGTCACAAGTCTCACCAGTCTTTGTTCTCAGTCGACAACCTGTTGTCGACTTGAAAGTAAAAAACATCTCAATCTCGGATCAACTTGAGAAGAACTACTCGAATCAAGAAACCAACCAGAATCTACATCTATATAACTTGAAACAAGAAGACAATCTAAGTTTTCACCTGATTCAGTGACACTGACTATATTGGTACCTTCTAATTCAACAATATGCGAAAATCGCTCTTGTAATGCTCAGTCCCTCTGCAATGGTGGCAACAGATCACATCCTTACACTCACTATCCCTTCCAATTGAAAATTCATCCATTGCCAAGCAACTCATAGAGTAGACCATGATTTCTGAGTTTCCTTCATAAGTTCATCCTCCTTCATGCCCTTGATCACACCGGCCACCGAGAGCTTCTCCTTAACCGATTTTTCGTGTAGTATGGTGGTTATCAGATGCTCATACAAATCTTCTAGTGAATATATCAAGTTGAAAGCTTTATTCTCTTTCCTTAGATCATCTGCATTTATCATCTTCAATTCGGATAACATCTTATTGAATTTTACTGTATGATTATGAAGAGTAGTACCTTCCTGCATTGAGAAACGAAATATTTTTTCCTCCGGTATATCTGAACCAATAACGATGATCCCGAGTAATCAATTTTGTGTCTCGCCCATAGACTCACTGTGCTTTTTTTCTTCAAGAAAGTTGCACTTAACTTCGTCCGTCAATGAAAGCTAGATTAAACTTAAGACTTTTAAACAAATTTCATCTCACTCATCCTGTTTCATGCTACCTAGCTTCCCTTTATCTCCTTCTAGGGCAAGATGCAAACCCTGTTGAACCAATACGTTGTACATGTCCATTTTTCAGAGATTAAAGTTGATCTTACCAACGAGTTACTCGATCTTCGTGAGTCTGTCATCTTCACCAAGGAACTTGAGCAACCACGAACTGTGGAATTTTTTTTGTAAAGAACAACCTAAAGCTCTGATACCACTTGTTAGGCACTAGTTATGCCACAACTGATCCAATGAACAACCAAGCAATGTAGACTAAAACCAAACACAAGCACGCAATTTTGTTCCGGTTCGGCGAACCTAATTCGGGGAGAAATAACCGAGATATAATTCAATTAGAGAATATATAAGAGTTACAACACTCACCATGAACTTATCTATCTCTCAAGCCTCACTAGAAGATACAATATTGTTTACAATAGAGAAAATTCTTAGATGAATTACTTCCCGTCAATGGAGGCCATTACATTATTATATAGAGATCTAGAGAACCCTAGGTTGTAGTCTTCATCCAACACTGTCTGATATACCATGAAGAGAAAGCCACACGATAGGAGTCATACAATCTAACTTGGAGAACAAATTTGGCTCAAACAGATCCACCAAAGACCCGACCCAATATCTGCTGCTGCCGCCGTCTGTCGACTGCTCCCGACTGTACGTAGAGTCGAGCTCTACCTGCCTGGTTGCAGTCGACTACAAATATTGTAGTCAACTGTCTCCTTACCGACAGCCAGAAATAGTAACTCTCTTCATCTCCCATCTTAATGTCGAACCTTTTTTTGCTTCGCCTGTTTCTCTTCACATCGAACCTAGTATGTAAGACATACACCCAATAGGAGGGTGAATAAATTTTTAGTTAGGTAGTTTGCTTGCTCCTAGTAATATGCTCTAGTTACTTTGTTGGATATGTTACACAACACTCACTATAAAGTGTTGGGTAGTTTGTGCTATGAGGAGATGCTGAAATATTTTTTGATTTTGGTTTATGATATATTTGTATGTTAATTCCAGTTTATCATTTCTTAAGTTGAAGGAAAAATTTTATAGGACGACTGTTAGACTAGCAATGATGTATGGAGGAGAGTGTTGGGCAACAAAGAAACTTGTCTAAAAAATGAGTGTAGCGGAGATGAGGATGCTAAGATGGATGTGTGGTAAAACAAGGAAGGATAGAATTAGAAACGAGTATATACAAGACATGCTAAAGGTAGCTCCAATTTAAGATAAGTTAAGTGAGAATCGCCTCAGGTGGTTTGAACATGTCACACGTAGACCTAGTAGTACCTCCGTTAGAAAGAGTGATTTGATAAATATTGAGGGTAGAGTTAGGGGTAAAGGAAGGCCTAAACTAGCTTGGGTGGAAACGGTGATCAAAGATATAATAGCTTGTGACTTTATAGAAGATACTGCGCTAAATTGAGCAGAATGGAAAACCAGGATTCATGTAGCCGACCCCAACTAGTTGGAAAAAAGGCTTTGTTGTTATTGTTGTTGTTTTATCCTTTCTTAACAAATAAGCTTGCTTGATTCAAAAATATTAAGAAAAAATTGCCAATGCTATTTTTGTATTTTTTTTTCCATTAAGAGTAGTTACCTTTAACCATGCAATTATAGGATAATTATTCTTCGAGTTAAAACAAAAATTATATTATTTTCATTTTTATTTTTTCTCTGTCATAAAGCGAAATAAGTGTTAAGTTACAACCCACAAGAAAACACGACTCAAAAAAGTAGTACCAGAAACGACAAGATACTTCAAAAGCAATTAAACTGTCTGGTCTACTTAAAGTAGTACCAGAAACGACAAGATACTTCAAAAGCAATTTAACTCTAAACGCTTGTCTACTTCATTCAAAAGCTATTGTTGTCTCGTCTGCTTTACTTTCTTGCTACTCTCGCCCCTATCTTTGATAATATTCTCAAATAATGGGTGGCCACAAACTTTTTTCTTTTCTGACTGAAATTTTACCGAAGAATACAGATAATTTTTTTATTAATCAATCTATCTCCATAGTTTATCACAACCAATCTAAATCTAAATAATCCAAAGAGAAGTTACCACTACAATATCTCAGACACCTCTATCCTCGCTTTTTCACCCTTCATTCGCTCCATCATGTAGTGCCCACAACGGAAGTCAACGCCCCTACAAGACCTAGATGCACCAATAACAAGACACGACAATAATCGCAAGATCTCACAATCACAAGAACACAATAATATGCAGAGATAACCAATACTTTTTAATCAAGAAATAGAAATATACAAAGAGATCAAACTCTAATCTCTCTCTCTCACCTTTTAAACACTCCGCACTCTCCTCTCTTGAAGTTGTACAATGATAACAACAGTTTTTTTCCTAGAATTCACATCTACATCTATATATAGCACCCAAGAAAATCCTAAAATAGATAAACACAAATACAGACAATGGGATCAAAGATCTGTAACCCAAATAAACACAGCCGCGCACGGCCGACTTGCACCTAAAGTCGGTCGACTATCAATACACTTTCTCAAACCAAAGAGCGAGGCAGTCGACTACGCCTCCTTGCCAGTCGACTATCCATGTCCGTCGACTGCACAAGGGTGCAGGCAACTGCACTTCTTGCTGTTATTTTCGAAAGATTTGCTGTACTGACCCACTTTTTGAAAATATTTGGGGGTCTGACCCACTTTCGAAAACAATTAGCGATCTGACCCAGTTTTGGACACGTCAGCATAAGCCGTTATTGGAAATAATGGCATAGGTTATTTATATGCCGTTATTTCCAATAACGGCATCATTTTACATTTTTTTAGCATGCCGTTATTTGGAATAACAGCATTAATATATTTCTCATACGAGTGTGAATCTTCTGACTTGGAAAAAATCTAAGTGTTGAAACAACTTATAAATAATGCCGTTATGCCCAAGAACGGCATTCGAATTACTGATGCCGTTGTTGGAGATAACGGCATCAGCTATAATAAAATGAACTGTTGCCGCTGTTCCAAATAAATGCAACAATTTATTTTATTATTACTGATGCCGTTATTTCCAATAACGACATCAGTAATTCGAATGCCGTTATTTCCAATAACGACATCAGTAATTCGAATGCCGTTCTTGGGGATAACGGCATTATTTATAAGTTGTTTCAACACTTGGATTTTTTCCCAAGTCAGAAGATTCACACTCGTATGGAAATATACTGATGTCGTTACTCCAAAATAACGACATGCAAAAAAAGTAAAATTATGCCGTTATTGGAAATAATGGCATATAAATAACCTATGCCGTTATTTCCAATAACAGCTTATGCTGACGTGTCCAAAACTGGGTCAGATCGCTAATTGTTTTCGAAAGTGGGTCAGACCCCCAAATATTTTCAAAAAATGGGTCAGTACGACAAAAAATTCGTTATTTTCCTGCTGGCTGCTGCTGCCTTCACCGCTGCTTTGTGTCTTCTTCTTCTCTAACTCCAAGTTCTTCGTGCCTATGAGTCTACAGTTCCTAACACATCCTTGCCACAAAAAGTTGTGATCGAGATTTGAGAATGTTCCTAAAGACATTAAAATATATTCACATACATTATTTTAGGAGATTTAGAAGATTTAAGATATCCATATTTAGTTAGAATATTTTTTAGAGTGATTTTATTTCTTATTATGTATTATGCAAGTTATTTATTTGTCCTATTTTAATTTCTTGGATGTCAAGTTCTGTAAGCCTATTTAAAGACTAGTAGTTTCTATTGTGAAAGATAATTTTTGAATGAACAATTATTTCCTCCTAATCTATCTCTTCCACGATACCCAACTTCTCTAACTTTACGCATTTATCTCAACAGAAGGTTACTTGATTTCTCCTCTTTCCAAACCCACAAATTCATGTTATTATAGAGTTTTAACCCCTTATATTCGAAGTATCTAATCATCACTCCTTTCTCTTATTAACCCCCACCCCCCCTCCTTGTACACCTTGGAGCCTATTTTACCCTCTCCACATATAACTAACCAATGAAAAAGCTTTGAAGTTCATTCATGCAACTCCAAAAATCTTGATACCAAGAATGACCCTCTGTTAGGGGATCCTTCTCTGTAGAGGATTTTGTTGAGTCTTCGACACAATCAACACAAACCACCAAGCAGATATTAGATCACACCAATCACACAAAGCACACAAGAATTGTTCCGATTGGGGCTATCGCTTTAATTCGGGGGAGGAAGAACTGATATATTATTTCAACTAGAGAAGATATAAGAATAACAATTCTCACACGACCATCTCTCAAGCCTAACTGAAACTTGCTTGCTGTTGACAATGGACAAATCTCTCACCTCTAAGATGAAGTACTATCTTCTCATATTCGACACTCAATTGAATCTTATGTTTCTTGGAGCCGTTACAATGAATATATAGATCTAGAGAAATCATAGTTTGGATATTTTAATACAATAGCCATCCGATGTATACTGAAGAGATAAACATACAATTAGAGCCGTACGATCTAACCAAAAGACGAGTGAGCTTCAAACGAATCAGCCAGAGTTGGCCCAAAAAACCCATCTGCGTCGCGGTCGGTCGACCGCACATAGTTGTGGTCGACCGCAACCTCCCAGTCTCCAACTCGAGGGGGGGATAGTCGACCACACATCGACTGTCCGCCTCTCTGTCATTGTTGCTACTGTTGACTGCTTTTCTTTTTCTTTGATCCCTCACTTCGAACCCTCTACTTGTATCACCATTTTTTCTTAACACCGAATAAGTATGCAAGACATTAAACCCAACGATTTCCACCTTAGATTGCATACGCATGCATCAAACCCAACAATCTCCACATTGGATTGCATACGTATGAATCCACACCTGTGTAATCAAAACTCTTCTAGACCTTTCATCTTCGCTTTGTAAACAACCCGTTCCTATGGCTTCTTATACTAGTTGAAATCTACCTCCACTTGATTTCCTCCAGTTGTATGCTCCCTCAGGGGCACACCCCAGTAGATGTAATCATAGAGGTGCCACCCTCCACACGAACTTCACCTACATCAAGGCTCTCTCCACCTTCCAACGGTATTCGAACGTTGCAGTCTCGCTTTGGTAATTCTAGTGGCGGCTTACTAGTGATGCTTTAGGAACTATGAGATTCCATACACTCAACCGAGTTTTTCTGCTCCCACAAAGCTGGGAGATGTTGTACTGACCCTACCCAATTCCCCTCTTACCCTTCATCACCGTACGACGACTATCCCAAACTGTCAAAACTCCACTTCGAGCTGTGTACCTGCAACCCCGAGCATCAAAGTCTTTAAGGATATCAGATTCCGCTTTATCGAAGGAATATGCATGATCTCTTCTAGTGTGAATCTGTCATGCCCCGCTTCCCAAAATACGGGAATGCGAGTCCATGACGAAGGCCCAGCGAATGATATTAACATCATTCATAAGCTGTACCAGTCTCAACTCAACAATATGCAAAATGAGTAATCACAACCACGCAGATTATTGTCATCACATAAACAACAACTGAATTTAAGCATTCAATAAGCCAACATAATAATCAATACTGAGAAAACAAACAGCAGTTACGGGTCAAAAGCCCGGAATACAAAGTTTAATCAAATGGATAACAAATATACGATAAAGAAAAACATAGAAATAGATGATTTATTCTGATGCAGCTCCTACTCCAACCTAGAAATACTGCTCGCCAATGCCACTTGGCAATTCTCCTGGTTCACCTGTAGCTGGGTTAACTAGAATGGAAAAAGAGAATGTCCTTAGAGTAAGTACGGATAACAAGTAGTGAAAACAGAGAGTAAGAAATAAGGTACATGAAGGAATATGAATCAAGATCAAATTTACAAAAGTAATAACGGGATTAATTAAACAATGGTCATAATCAAGTATATACGTGTCAACTTATGTCTATTAGCATGTTGTTTATCTTATCTAGTGCACGTACTACTGCGTCCCATACCACAGGTTCGGTGCACGCAAAATATTGTTCGTTTTAGACTTCGTGGTGGAATCTACAGAGCGTGTACTCGGTGTATCACGATAACAAGATAACAAGATGACAAGTCACGACTTTACAAGTAATTTTTCACTTTCCATGTAACAAGAGAGCCCTACCGAGTACATTTTCTGAGACTATCTACTACTAAGTCAACCCTTATTAACCCCGGCTTGTTTTAGTATTTTATTAAGTCATTCATGTCCATGCAAGTATGTGTAAGGATGTCAAGGGGGTGAAAGAATGCAGCAACATGATGCATTGCACAATAATATACATGAAATAGTGAATCTGAAAACAGCCGACACAGTAACACTAAAACAGCGATAACTAATAGACTACATTTCAGAATTTGAAGTTCCAGGATGTTATCAGCAACTAGACACTTAGGGCTACAATTTATATTCAGTAAGTTTCTGTTAATTTTGACTGCAGCTAGGTCAAACACCCTATTCTTTGCAGTTTAGCTGTTCTGGCATCAACTTAATGTCAACATTTAATGCTTGGAAACATGGTATAAAATCACTATAAAAATCTACAAAAATTAGAGATGAACCCCAAGCATGTCTATAAAGTTCCTGGATATTTTCATGGCATTCTAATACTGTTAACATGGCGTTTCACTAATAATTGTGTCGATGTTACATCAATTCTGCGATCTGAAAAATGCAGACCAGCAGAGACTAAAAATGTGATATCTCAAAGCTCGCAACTCGGAATCAGGATCTGCCAATTGGGTTGGAAACTAGACTCAGTAAGCTAAAACTCTCTTTTGTATTGTGTGTGCTAATTCCTATGGCAACAGGGTCGAAACCTCTGTGCAAAACAGTACAGACGGCAAGAGTTCATAACATATCAACACACATAAGTTCATCAAAGTGGGTAATTAACGTGTTATTGCATCATGAATGTATCAACACTAATGTACAGCAAGTAGAATGGATTTTTCAGTGTACAAGTCAAATTTATCATGTCAAGTTCAAGTCACAAGATCTCAATTAATCCACATGTATTTAATCACAATGTATTTTCCTCATATACAAGTTCTAGTCATTTTATTCATGTCATGTGTGTGTATAGGCTTGGATTTGAGCCAATGGATAATAATATGATGTCAAGAGTATGTCGGGTTAGCTCGTGTAAACCCTCGATACTCCCAACGGAAAGGACACAAGGCAAATTTAAGATAATTGAAAAAAACTACTTGCAGGAGGTCAATAAACTTGAATTAGAAAAATTAAATGAGTTCAAGTGGACTTGCCTTTTTGTCGATGATTCGAATACGAATAAGGATCAGAATCCCGGGGAGCGATCCCAAAAACATGTGCGAAAACCGTGCAATCCAAACCAAACAGCAAAGCAGCAACACAGGGCTCTAACAGCAAAACAAAGCACGGCAACTCCACACAAAATAGGGAACAACGAACTCGGATCCTTACACTCAGAACACGGAACGGCGAAATCAGCCAATGGGTCTCCTTCTCCTACCTTTCAACAGAGCGAAAGAGAGAGCGGGCGACCTTGATGTTGGCTGGCGGCGTGACTGCGACACCCATGGAGAGGCGGCGACGATTGCGATGATGACGGCACTGAGGTCCGGAAGCGACGGCAGCGCGAGGGCTCCGACGGCGAAGCGAACTCTATTTCGCTTCCGAAACAGGGGAGACGAGCGACGGGTTGTCTTGGCTTGGATGGCGACGAGGATGCTAGGGGGTTCTCGGCAACGGGGGAGAAGGCGATCGGGGTGGTTGGGAGCGGCAACGGGGAGTTCGAAGGTGTAGTCGAAATGGGTTGATGGTGAAGGGTTAATGGGTTTCGGTGGTTTGGGTTTCGGTTGAAGGCAATGAGGAAGGGGGTGAGAGGAGGGCGATGCGAGGTTGACGAGGGGAAGGCGATGGTTTTCTTGGTTCGGTTTGTTGCGGTTGAAGGAAACGGGGGAGTGTGGGAACGGGAGAGAAAGTGAAACAGGGTAGAGAGTGGAACGGGATTAGGAGACGAGGAGTTGGTTTTTGGTTAGTTCTGATTTGTGGGAGAGTGGGGGAGGATAAATATAATAAAATAATAGAGGGAATCATGGGGAGTTGGGGATACGGGGGATTGAGGAGAGAAAATCTGGGTTATTAGTTAGGGAAATGTGGGTTTGGGTAGATTAGGTTTTGGGTTCAAGATCCATTAAGGAGATGGGTTGGGCATGTATAAGGATTGGGCTAATAATAATAATACAAGAGAATGAATTGAAATAGGGGGCCCACATGATGTAAAACTAACCCTAAAATAGAGAATTTCCAAGATTCTTAATGGATTAATTTTACCAACACGTAGGTGCGGATCAAAGATGAAATTTTTAAACAATTAATTGGTTGGATGGATTTTCAAGAACTGAATCACGTGTAACAATCCCAATTAATAATTCAATTCTGCAATCAATAACTAAATCCCTAAGTGTTCTTAGCAAGTAAAAGATTCAATATCGAGTTGTACTCTAATTAGGCAAGTGGAACGCTCAATCTCAATTGTTGTGGACGACAGTTAATTTGAATAATATAATAGAGATAACAGTGCAGTATAACACAAATATTTAAAGTGGAAAGAATATACCGAGGGTTCGAAGAACGCAGTGTAGATCTCGGAGGGCACAACAATCAAAAAGGTAGTAACGGCAGCAGCAACTTCAAGAGCTGTGACAGATCTGGGCTGGTGTCGGCGCTCGGGAGGAGCACAGGGCGCGCACGGGTGACTGGGCTGGTGGTCGGCCTGGTGTGAGGGCGTCGCAGCTGGCTGGAGGAGACGGGGTGCTTGGGTTTTGACTTAGTGAGGAGCAGAAGGAAGGAGAAGGTCGGAGCTTTGGGTTTCGGGGGGTGAGTTGAGGAGGTTGACGATGGAGTCTGGGGTGATCGGGGATGAGGATGGAGGATGATGGAGATGGGTTCGGAGATAGGGGATCCGGCGACGGGGGTCGCGAGGACGAGGGTGAAGGGCAACGACGAGGGCGTTAAGGTGGAGCGGGACCGGGGGCGACACGATTTGGGGTGGAGGTGAGAGGGGTGGTCGACGGGGGTCGCAACGGAGGAGGGAGGGGTGGTGAGGTGTTCGGTCGGAGAAGGTGGGGAAGAAGAAGAGTAGTGAAGGGAGATTAGGGTTTTGATTTGGGGAATAGGGTTTGGGTTATTTTATTTGAGGGATTTTTTTTTGTGGGTAGATTTTAGAGTTAATCACTAACCCTAAAATTGTACTAGGATTTATCACAAACCCTAATAATTTGGATCTCACTTGTATCACACAAAAAAGAGAGGAAGAGCAAAATTCAACACAATTTTTTAAATCAAGAATAACATACTTTCTCATTAATTTTAAGGCCTATAAATAGGCTCAAAATACATCTTGATACAAATCTCAAAATATTCTCAGAATCTCAAATACATAAAAAAGTTTACATATGGCTATAATTGCCGAAAACAAATATGGTACTGAAATAAAATCTAAATAGAATAGATGTCCTCATCACCACAATAGAACAAAGACCCAAAATACAATAAATTAAAAAAGAAAAATACCAAAAAAAATACAAGAGAAGTCCGTACAATCAAAAATAGGGGTTACAGAATCATTTACCATTTGGCGTCTCCAGTGTAGTCGAAGGCGTGCCTGAGGCGCGAGGCGCAGGCGCAAGCGCCTAGACTGTTTGCGCCTCATCCTTGCAAGGTGCACTGAGGCACGAGTCTCAGTCTTCAGAATATGAAAGGTCATGGGTTCAAGTTATGCTCATTATTTTTGGTGGGAGCATTCTTTCAATGATTAAGGAAAAAATATAATTATTGCACATAATATTATAGTATATGGAAAAATGACCTCATAATATGAGAAAATTCTCTCATTTAGATTGATCATTATTGATTGGTCACCTAATGGGCGGTCCATGTTATCATGATATATAATCTTATTTATAAATTTAAAAAACCCCAAAAAGTAACAGTGCGCTTCGGTTAGTGAGGCTTGCGCTTCAAATTGCGCCTTGCGCCTTGCACCTCAGGCTTTTTACGGGGTAGTGAAGTTGCTTTGCGCCTTTCGCCTTCGACTACACTGGGCGTCTCTAATTCAACTGTTCTCTCACCCACTACTTCACAAATCTTCCTGTGAAAGTCCCTGCCACTAAACTAAAACTTCGAAGTTGTATAAGGGTTGAGAAAAATTGCACTTGTATTTTAACATGCCCCTCTGGTCGAGAGCCTTTTTTTATGGGCCAAAGAAAGAGGATAAATGCCCAACAAATTGTGGATCGAGACCTGGACTATACACAATGGTATTGTTTTAAAAATCCGCATTTAAATTGCGTAACCAGTGAGATTCGAACCTGGGTTGCTCTGATACAATGTGAAAGTCCCTGCCACTAGTCTAAAACTTCGAAGTTGTAGAAGGGTTGAAAGAAATTGCACTTGTATTTTAACACTTTCCTCTAGCTGTTCTCACATTACGGCTTATTTGATGACTTATAAGTAGAAAATATCTCCCTCATGGAACAAATGGGAGAAGAATTCCCTGGATCAAGATATTAACTCGAATCCACATCTGAAGAACTTGAAACAAGAAGACATAGTCCGAAGATACCTGAATCAGTACAAACTGGCTACGTTGGCTTGATCACCTCCTGTAGTAGCACTTTTCTGATTCAACCACTTGCGACAATCTCTTGTAATGCTCAATCCCTCTACAATAGTGACAACGGATCTTACCCTTGTGTGCCGTATTCCTTCTAATTGAAGTATCACCATCCACCGTTAAACACCCTGCAGAAATAGACCCTCCTTTATGGGTTTCCTTTCTTAGTTCATCTTCCTCCAGACCCTAAATCACCTCGACTATTGTAAGTGTCTCCTTGACTGATTTTCCGTGTAGCATGGTAGTTATCAAGTGATCATAAGAAGTAGACAGTGAATAAATCAAGTTGAAAGCGTTATCCTTTTTGCTAAGATCATCAGTGTTAACCACCTTCAATTCAAATATTACCTTATTGAACTCAAGAATATGATCTTGAAGATGGGTACCTTCATTGAGAAACGAAACAGCTTCATCTTCCAGTATATCCGATCCAACAACGACGATCCCAAGTAGTCAGATTTGAGTTTCACCCATAGACTCGTCGTACTTTTCTCCTTAAGAACATTACACTTGACTTCGTCCGCCAATTGCAGCCAGATTAAACTCAAGGCCTTCAAACAGATCTCATCTCACTTCTCCTGCTTCGTGTCGGTTTCTTTTCTTCTAGGGCAAGGTGCAAGTCCTTCTGAACTAATACATCATACATGTTCACCATCCTTAGATTGAAGTTGATCTTACCATCAAACCGCTTGACCTTTGTCTTTTGATTAATCATCATCTCCAAGGAACTCAAACATATCCACAAACCTGATGCGCTCTGATACCACTTGTTAGGGAACCGTGTTCAGTCTTTGACCCAATCAACACAAACCACCAAGCGAATACTAGATCACACCAATCACACAAAGCACACAAGAATTGTTCCAATTGGGGCTTTCACCTTAATTCGGGGGAGGAAGAGCCAAAATATTATTTAGAAGATACAACAATATTACAATTCTCACCACGACCATCTCTCAAGTCTAACTGGAATTTGCCTAATGGAGAAATCTCTCACCACTCAGATGAAGTACTTTTTTCTTCTATTCGGCACTTAATAGAATCATGTTTCTTGGAGCCGTTACATTGAATATATAGATCTAGAGAACCATAGTTTAGATACCTTGATACAATAGCCATCCGATGTATACTGAAGAGATAAACATACAATTAGAGCCGTATGATCTAACAAGAAGAAGAAGTGGGCTTTGAACGAATCAGCCGGACTCGGCCCAAAAAACTCATTAGCACCGCGGTGTCGGTCGACCGCACATAGTTGCTGTCGACCGCAACCTCCCAGTCTCCAACCCAATGGGGGGGGGGGGGGGGGATAGTCGATCGCATCGTCGACTGTCCGCCTCTCTACCACTGTTGCTAATGTTGACTGCTTTTCTTCTTCTTTGATCCCTTACTTCGAACTCTCTACTTGTATCACCATCTTTTCTTCACACCGAATAAGTATGCAAGACATTAAACCCAACACACCAGTTATCAGACCGAAAACTCATGTTGTCTCTTCGAACATCTGGAGTACAATGAAAACATTTCGCCCACCTTCGCAATCTCATGTTGGCACATTCTCTATGCACCACCATCTGCCCCACCTCTCATCCCCCAACTAAGACATGCACATACACACTCAAATTTTTTCCTTTTCTCACCTTCTACCATTTAACCAGTTCAATGCCTTTACCACCTTCTTTATTCTTAACTAGATCAATTATCATCCTAACCCATTTGGGCATTTCGTAGTAGATTGACACCATATAGAATGAAATTGATAGAGCAAAATTTTATCAGAGCTTTATCCCTCCTGGAGACAAGCCTTTGTTTCCATCATTCCTGTTGCTTCTCAAGTGTTTTGATAAATGGAAGCCAAGATTCCTACCATCAACTTTCCTATATCCAAGCTGCATCTTCCTAGTGGAAAACTTTAACTGTAATGCTCGACCACCCCTCGGAACAATGAAAAATTCATTTAATCACAATGACTTCACCCATTTTGTTCTTCGCAAGGAAAAAGTATCTTCTGCATATTGTAAATTACTACTCTCTTGATCATCATACCCCCATGAATCCCTTGCATGACTCCTTTCCTCTACCTGGTGAAGCGGAAATCAGGGCCGACCCCGAGTTCCCGGGGGCCCGAGGCGAACTCCCGAAATGGGGGCCCCTAATAACAATATTTTATTTTTACGCGCAAAATGTCCCTATATTTACAAGGGAATTCCAAATTTGGGGCCTCCTAAAATCGCAAAAACTCCGATGGCCTGAGGCGGCCGCCGCACCCGCCTCAAGGGTGGGGCCGGGCCTGGCGAAAATCACAAAATAGTTTTATTATTTTATTTATTAAAATTGTAAATGATCTGTGTATTTGATGAATAAAGTGAGGTGTTGACTCGTGTAGTTGCCCTGTGATATGATGCTGTATAAATAGGAGTGTCTTTAATATCCTGGCCATGATCAACCTAGTTATGTTCACCTACAGAAGGTCATTACACGAGAACCCACTTTATTGAAACAAGATCTCGACACACAAGTTACACATGAAAATTCATTCATGTTGACAAACTTCTATCCATCCAATAGGACTTTCAACCATGCAGCAAAAGAGATTTCTTGACACACAAGTTATCCCGTCCCAATGGAAAAAATTCCATTCATGAGCAATGTATAATAATATTTATAAATGGAAAAAAGAAAACATGTACTTAAGAAGTTTCCGACTCATGTATCACAAGATCTCTGGGCTTATCTTGTTAAAAAGGTATCAACTTTGCAATCACTTGATATATGGATAACGAATAAAATGTTGTACAGTATAGAAGACTGAATCATCTAATTTATGACTCTTTAGTAAGCGGGAATAACTAAGCTACTTATGCTCTAAGAGTAATAAATCCCTCCCTGTATGTGTCATGTGTCTGTCTATCCCTGTGGTATGTGATGTTTTTCTTTTGTTTGAATTTATGGTGTTAATAGTGTGGGCCTGATGCCGTTGAATAATGGAGATTGGAGAATATTTATGTGATATTAAATTAATGGACTATTGCAAAGGATAACGTGCAAAAAGTGTAGGTTGAAATGTCATCAAGTTGGAACCTACATTGTAGGTCTTCTCACGTAAGTTGGCCCATCCTGTATCTGACGTGATGTCTATTGTTTTATTATATATTCTATTGAGAACATAAAGCCTGTTATTTGTATCATATATTCGAATTAAGAAGTGCCAAACTAAGGTATTATCAATTTCCAGGTCGTTGCTTCTAGGTCCCCACATCTTCTTGACTTTCATGAAGATCTTTTTAGTTTGGAAGCTGCGTCAAAGGTTCTAATCTTGTACCTTCCATCTTTTTTCATTTGGTTGTAAGAAGGGTAGGGAAGGGGGGAAGGAATAAGGAAGAAACAATTGAAATCTCACTTGAAAGTTGTGTGCAGATTCAGTTGAAGTTCTTGGCTGAAGAAATGCAAGCCATTGTCAAAGGGCTTGAGAAAGTTGAGTTGGAGTTAACTGCTTCTGAAAAAGATGGCCCAGTGTCAGAAGTTTTCCGTAAGGTATGACCATATGTTTTAGCTCTGTTGTTAGCTATGTTTTCCCTTCCATGTTGCCAGTTGTATTAGTTCAGATGATATTCCCCACAAATGGACTCTTTAAATTTATGAGATTTTAATGTCTCATCATTCGTAACTATTGGAATATTTAGCATATCTTTCATATTTAGTAATAAATTTATATATAATAATTGTCATATTAGTTGATCTACATTCTATGTGGTTAATTTATATTTATATCCATATTTGATTATATTAGGTTAGAAGGCTTTTTTTATGCTCAAGTTTTGTAAGTAGGGATGCTCTCGGATAAGGATATATCCGAATTCAAATTTTTTGTGGATACAGATATAAAAATCCGTATCCGAGTGGATATGGATACAGATACGGATTCGGATATCTACAGATATGAATACGGATATCCCTATAAAAAGCGGATTCGGATACGGATATTTATTTATTTATATATAATATATATATAATATAAATTAAAAATATATAACCTAAGTTCTAAGTTCTAACTCCTACGTCCTAACCCTGACTATCAGTTGCTCTCTTAAAATCCCTAAAATAAATCCCCAATCTCCCTACTCTGTAGCTCTCACTCCCGACCTCCGACGAATTCTTCGGCGAACTGAATCTCACTCCGACTCCGAACTCCGAAGTTGGAATCCCTTATCTCCCAATGCCTAAATCCCCAATCCCTAAATCCCAATCTCCTAACTCCAAACTCCGAAGCCCGAATCTCTCACTCCCGACCTCCAACGATCCCGACCTCTTTCATTCAGAAGTCCTAACCCTATTAAGACCTGCTCTCCCAAAATCCCTAATCTCCGATCTTCAATCTATGAATCTCTCACTCCCGACTTCCGACCTTTCTGACTACTCGACATCTTCTCTGACGATCCCTACATCTTCGTTGCTGTTGTTGTTTGTTGTTGTGTGTTGTCGGCTGTTTGTTGTGTGTTGTCGGTTGTCGTCGTTGCTGGTTATAGTTTACTTGTCGCATTCTGTTTGACGGGACGTTATAAATCTCTCTTAGACTCCAACTTCTTGTTCGTTGTCTTTTGTAATTGTTAGGTGGTTAATTAGATATTATATTTTACAATCTTTTAAACAAAAAAAATAGTGTTCATCATGCCTTCTCCTACTGAATAATCTATCACTCAGCCCATTAATACCGATTGAGTTAGTCTGTTGAAAGGAAATATCACACATGTTTTGTATGTAGATATCTTTTCTATAAAAGGAGGAGTATTGTTGTAATAAGAGTGCAGAAATATAACCCATTTTCAATTCTCTTTTTCTGTTTAATATTCGAATTCGTATCCGTTATTCGGTATACTGTATCCGATTCACATCCGTATCCTAAATTTGTGGTACGGATATAATTCTTTCCCCCGAGTCATCCATATCCGTATCTGAATCCGTCTTTCAAATGCGGATACAGATGTTGGTATAGCCAATATCCGGTCCGAAAGCATCCCTATTTGTAAGACTATATAAACACCTATTTGTTTCTCATTACGTATCTCAAGAATATCAATAATATTTTCTTTCTTTACCCTAATATTTTATTCTACAACATGGTATCTACAACATGGTATCAGAGCGTTTCGATCATCCTTAAAAACTCTCTTCCTTGAGTAGCAAGAAGAGAGTTCTCTCTCTTCAAGAATTCTCTCTTGTTCTTTAGTTGCCATACCCCTGAAGATGCGGATTTTCAGATCCGGTCCTCCTCTAGATTCAGATTTCAGATCCGGTACTCCTTCATATTCGGATTTACAGACCCAGTCCTCTTTCAGTTGTAGATTTCTAGATCTAGTTCTTCTCAAGATGCGAATTTTCATATTCGAGTTTTCAGGTCCGATATTCTTTCATATTAGGATTTTCATATCCGATCTCATCTAAATTTAGATTTTCTATGCGCTATCCGATTTCACCTGCAAGGGGCAAGATTTCCTCCGAACTATCCGGTTCCATCCGCAATGTGCTCGATTCCTTTATGAAGTTTGATGGGAGTGTTGACTCATATAATTTAATTCCCTAAAGTTTTCTTTGCCCGGTCTAGATCTCGGCTGCGTCGTAATTTTTCGCATTTCTCTTTAGTTCATGTTGGGCTTCAACTTCATCTATGCTCCAACTTGATGGGGAGTGTTGATCTACATGCTATATATGGTTAATTTATATTTATATCCATACTTGATTATATTAGGTTAGAAGGCTTTCTTTATGCCAAAGTTTTGTAAGGATGTATAAAGACCCTCTTTGTTTCTCATTATGTATAATATTCTCTCTTTACTCCAATATTGTATTCTACACCATAACACCAGTAACTAATATTAGAATTTCATTTTTTTTTCTCCATGGTAGAAGTAATCTGTATCTGTGCATATGATATCATTTCTTGCACTTTCTTTCGTTCAACATGTTCCTATATTGGCTTGTCTCAAAGACTCATCCCAAATGGCAGGGAAATGAGTCGAGTGACTGTAACATACGTCTTATACTTGCATGTTGTCTTTGTTAAATTTGTTAAGAGATCAGATCTTGAATCCTTATTAGCCAAATTATGATTAGTCTGCATGAAGATACGGTATGTGAATTGATGTTGGGAAAGAGATGAAGAAAGTTGTAGATGTGTAAGATTGCATCAGTTTTATGGGTTTAGAAGGTCAATATTTATATAGTGAATTGTCATTACATTCAAGTTTTGACCTTGTATGATGTCTTCTGAAGTGCTCTGCTTGCCGCTGTATCCATTATCTGAGTAACAAAATTCTTTTGGTTTAGTTGGTCATAGTTTCATCATTATCACTATACGGATAACATTGGCAATTTTATGGAGATATGCTTTGAGGCCATAACTGTCCAGTGGGGGGGTGAAAATTGTTGGCCTATCTGATGTGCTTTCTTTGGATCAAAGTGGTTGCTTAGCTAGTGTCATCTTATCTTATATATATATGTTTGTGAAAGACCCTACCAATGAACCAAAACTTCGAAGTTGTTGTAAGAACGAGAGTTTTAATATTTATATTCCAACACGCCCCCACAGGTTGAGGGCCATCTTTGTGGGCCAAGACCTCGACTATATGCAGCGGTTTTCTTTTTTTTAATCCGCATTTAAATTGTGCATCCAGTGGGATTCGAACTTGGGTTGCTCTGTTACCATGTGAAAGTCCCTGCCATTAAACTAAAACTTCGAAGTTATGCTAAGGGTGAGGGTTTTAATATTTATATTCTAACAATATTAATAACTGACTTGTTTCAACTAGGTGACAACATGTCAACGTCAGGTCATCGGCTACATCTTCTCTTGTGACTTTTTTTGTAATGTCATCTTATTTATCATTTAAGAAATATCTAATCTTGTATAAATTTTAGAAAAGAGAGGAAAAGGTAAAAATAGTTAGATTTAAAAAAATTATTTGAAACTGAACAATATATAAGATATAAAAAATAATTAGATTTCAGAGATAATAATAGTTAAGTATAAAGATTTATCTTATTTATCATAATTAGAATAACCCCATGCATAGCAGGAGATTAAAGTATAGATTCGTACTTCGATTAACATTAAAGAAGATATAAGAGAATAAATATTTAGAAACATATTCTAGACAAAAAAATTGAAGATATGGATTATAATCCAATATATTAACGAGAAGTCCAAAAAGGAAAAAATATATAAATAGTAAAATTTAATGATTCATTATAATTCGTGTGTCGCAAAAGATTAGTGAATAGCATGGGTTAGCTGACCATTTACATCTTAGAACAAAATATGTTACTAGCGCACCGCAATGGAGTTGGATGGTACCTGTTTGTGGATCGCACGGGTTATAGTAGTATTTAATTTCTGGATGTCCTAGTTTTTATCTTCTGTGGTAACGCTTAAGAAGTATGTTCCCTCCATTTCATTCTTTTATCTTGTACTAGTGAGTTGGAGTTTTTATCTTACAACCGAGACAATTGGTTATAGTTTATGGTCATCGATCAGAATGTTTGAAACAGATGGGACTAGATTTTGATAAGTCCATCAAGTTAAACCTTCATAGATTGTTTATTCATGCTTTCTCTGCTAAGGTGGCCTGTGGACAAGTCACGGTCTGCGTTTATTTGTTATATTGTACTGTGTCGTGATCCAAGATGTATGTATGCTGCATTATAATATCTAGAATGGAAGACATAAGTATTATTAATTCGTCAGAAGTGAGCACCTCTTATAAAGTAATAATATAATGTTCATTATTTGGTGACAATAGTTTCTCGACCTTGATATCCTTTCTTCCTTGTCTTCTTACATACTGCATGTTTATGATCTTACTGTGCACCATTTTGATAATACTTTATTATATGTATAGACTTTGAAGGAATTTACTGCTGTGGCTGCGGCTGAAGTCAGATCCTTGACATCACTTTATACTGCAGTGGTATGCTACTAGATAGACTTTCCAGCATTGAAGTTACATTTACTGACCAACACTGCAATTTTGCTTTTGATATTAGACCACTGAAGCTTATCTCTTTGGACTGCTCACAGGGTAGGAATGCAGATGCACTTGCACGCTATTTTGGTGAAGATCCAGCTCGATGCCCTTTTGAACAAGGTCAGCCTTGTATAAGATTCTTATCAAGAGGATATCTTCCTGTTTGCATGCTCGCTTTCAAGTATCCCATAAAAGTGTTACTTATCTTTCATAGGATACATGCTTATCTTCCCCTATAAATATGTAAAATGGAAAGCACACATATTCTCCTGCAACTAACTGCCTGTTGCTTGAGATAAGAAAATATCGTGAACTTGTTGTAGATATCACTGAAGTTATTATAGATTAGTTTCAACACTGATTGTTTTGATTCCTGCATATAGCCAACTTTTTCTCGTTGGTATTCTTCATCTCTAATATTATAATGGGAAAAGGTCTTAGTGTCATTTGTAAATCTATCAACACGTGTAACGCAAGCCCATAACTATCATAAAGGAGGTCTTAAGTTCAAGCCCAGACTGCATCTGAATTTTTAATTTAAAAAAAACTATATTTATTAAGACGTGCATCGCACGTGTAAATTACTTGTTTGAGTAAATTGCGGTCAGTTGTAGGATATTACTCACAAATTGTATTTGCTTTTCCAGCCTTTCCTTATATCCAAGATATCCTATGAACTCGAAAATTATTTAAGCACTTCCAAATTTTTTAAAAAAAGTTTATGTTCAAAAGTTTGGCTTTGGACGGGAAAACAGTGAAAACCGAAGAACGTATAGATAATCTCAAGTTTAGTAATATATGGCCTTTTATAAATGATCTTAAGAGTATTTTTGTGGGTGATTTTTGGGTGCTTATTTTTCCAGTTTAACACTTTGTTGATTCGATGAAAAAGTTCAAGACTTGAAGGGACTTGAAGGGACTAATATCTATATCTTTCTAAGAAATCTTTATTTACTTGAAGATGTTTTTTTCCCAGTGGTGTTTGAATTTAAGTTTTTGCTGATTTGGAATGCATCATGGCATACTGGCATGTAATACTAAAAAAAAGTTTGACTATGTTGCCACTTGAAGAGTTTAATATCTTTGGAATATATATCACATGGCATTTAATATCTTACTTTCGAAGGCACATCTTAATCTTTATTCACTCAATCTTTACAGTTATGTCTACTTTACTGAACTTCGTCACAATTTTTCGGCGGGCACACCAGGAGAATTGCAAGCAAGCTGAACTAGAGAGGAAAAAGGCAGAAAAAGAAGCCGAGTTGGAGAAGTCTAAAGCTCCAAACTCGTCGAATAAAAATGTAAGTCAACATTATGGGGATAGGTTCCTATCTCAACAAAAAAGATATGTAGTTATTGTAAAGCTTATAATTCATTCTCACCTACCGCTGTGAGATTTTAAACAGGAAGGGAAGAGAACAAACCTGAGTCAAATTCTGCAGAAGGCAGTGAAAAAATCTAAAATGGCAGAAAGTCAAGGAAATGATATTAGATAAAGATGCCAGACCTGCTAACTTTTAGCATAAAATACTTTCTCCATGCCCTGCATGAGGAATCCAGACTCTCTTTGTTTAGAGATTCTGAGGTTGTCAGCTCATGGCCCAAGTGGGTGATAAACCTGTGACCTGAAGTGGCTGCAAATGTAGACCAAATACTAAGCAAGATAACTTGCAACGGTATGTACTTCACCCCTATTCTCTGTCTGTACGTAATCAATTAATGTAGTACTAGTATTTTTCACGTGCGATGCACGTTTAGATGAGAGTTTGAGGATTTTCTCGTGCGATGTACATGTTAAGAAATAGTTTTGGAGTTGAATGTGTGTTGCACGTAATTGAGAATGAACGAAAAACTACGATTTGTATGTGCGATGCACGTATTCACAAGTAGAATTGGAGTTGTACGTGCAACATGTGTTTGCTTGGTGTTAAAAAAATATTGAAATTTTGTTTTGCACGTACTTTGCATGTTTAAATAGGTGGAATTTTGTTTGTTTGTTTTTGTTGTAATTAATGGGAGAGTTGGAGTTGCACGTGCAACGCACGGGTTTGTCTGTTCACAAATTACAACTCAACTCTCCCATTATATATAGTATAATGTACGTGCAATGCATGCCTATTAAAAGTATAGTTATTAAATTAAATGAATATATATATATATATATATGCTATGTTTTCGAGAATGTTAGTTTTGTTTATTCTACATAGGAATTTACATAATAGGGTGTAAATCAGTTGATCATTCCTTCAAGATTTGATCGATCGTCAAACCACAAGATAGACATGAATTAAAAGGACTGAATGTTTCACCTGTGCATCTAGTGATAACAAAGTGAACAATGCTTTACTACACTGAAAAGAAACCGCATGATGTAGGAGTTTTAAGTCTTTGAAACACTTGTTCTTTCACAGATATTTTAAGTCATCTTGGTCATGATGGATGAATTGAGTTTGTGTAGGATTAGCCTAGCCCATCAATCAAGGGACATTATTTTACATTTGCAGCCATCTGACTCATAAATGTGTTTTTTTTTTAAAGTTAAAGGTGGAATCTGACTCATAATTCATGAGCAGATTAGACACTCAAAACACCTTTTTTTTTTCGGTTTTGTTTTGTTTCTTGCTCCTTCTCCATCCAAGTTTGATTGCCTACATTTTTGGCCTGAGAGTGTTCACTCTCTTCAGATTTACGGATTTTGGTTCTTGCTTCTGTTTACAGGTCTCTCGGAGCTGAAATTTATGCCACATTGGGGTATGAAGGCAACCCCTGTGCTATAATCTCTGTACAGATCTAATGCCCCTTTTTTTTTATTCGATTAATTCTTTTGTAAAGTTGGTTTCCATCCAATTTTGGTTCATTTTTTTTGTTAGTTACGGGCAGGAATATGTTATAGATGTTGTATCTAAAGAGAGAGAGAAGTAGATAGCTGTGTACATATGTGATGGATCTCCTGTGATCCCAATATTTTTATTTTATTTTTATTTTTTATTTTATTTTTATTTTTATATTTTTTTGGGAAGAAAAGGTTGGAGTATGTGATCCTAAAAGTTAAAAAGTTAGTAGCATCCATTTTGCTACTAATTGTTTGATATTCACAACAGCTTCCACAATCCCTCGTGTGCAACTACTCTTGCTCTTGTTCAGCTCTTGTTCTGCAAAATTGGCTCAAAGTAAGATCACTCTCGTGCATTCGGTGCCACTGATTTCTTTATCACTCTGCAGATGAACATACCCTGCTGCTAAGTCTTGTAAATTTCCATCTATATTTACAAGATTACGAAACATTATGATAGCTATTAACTAACAAGTATTGTGTTGACCAAAAAAATGTAGATCAAAGATTGCAACCTATCGGTGACTTTGTTTGATGCCTTCAAAGATGGAGCAGCTAGATAATAAGGTATATCTTTGCTAACAATCTCTTAGCCCAACTCATCGACTGCCTTGTACGTTTATTTGTCACTGGAGGGAGTTTGCTGTTTACTTCAGTTAGCCGGTTTAGATCTGTGGATAGTAAACTGCTACTAAACTGGAGCTATGTAACTTTGCACCCTGATATATTCCGAGTAATTGCACCCTGTAATAACAGGTTTGATCTCTGAAGAGCAATAATGTTCCTTAAAAGTCATATGCCGGTTGTGCTTGGAATGTACATTTATGATGGTATTTACAGAGTGTGAGGTGTGAGGGGATATAATGCTGTAAAGATCAGGAGCTTTGTCTTTTGAATCATTCGGGGGCCTTAAGATCACCTGACTGACATTATTGAGAGGAGAGGCTGTTACCGTGACAAAAGTATTTAGTACCTAATACTTAGATATCAGCTGATTTAACTTTGCATTTGTTATCTGATGAAAGTCTGTACTTAAATCATTTTCTTTCATAGGGAAAACTCGCATTTTTTCACCCAGTAAATTGCAACAAGAGGACAGTCTAACTAATACAAGAGTAGGTAATAAATGTTTTGCTACACCCAATGCCATGGGTCGTTCAAGCATGCCCTGAAAGGAGAAGGCTATCACACAAGAGACAAACCACCCACCACCCATCCGCCCTCTCTAATGATCCTTATCTCAATTCGAATATGAAAGAGAGAATCGTCTGAAATTATGATAGATAGAGTGATCCTGGTAAACGACTTAACTCAATATAAAACCAAAGAACATTATCTCTTCAATATAATTACACCAAAATAGAACTCCTTTAATTGTTTCCAAAAAAAAAAAAAAAAGTTTTCCTGGCATGTAGCCTGTGTCTTCTTCCCAGTCACGTGCCTTTGGTTTTGTACTGAAAGGGAAGTACAGCAAAGCAAGCATACCCATCTTAAAATACACAATCCCTAGTTAAGTACTGAGTACTACAGTAGTTTTTTAGCAGCTCCAGATTCCATCAGACTTTTTCCCAAGACAAAACATTACTACCGGCCTACGCTAGTAGTAGTAGTAGTAGTAGGCTCACTGCTCTAAAAAGTGTTCTAATTAGTCTCACTTTAACCCAGAAATTAGAACGATGTCAAAATATTAGGTGGTGGTTCAAGAAACCAAAATCTTTCTTAAATCTCTCACACTGTACTGGGTAACTCTTTAAACAAACAAAGATAAAACTGAGATGATAACTGCCCCCCTCTTATTTTGACCATGGCCTAATAAACGGGGAGAGAGAGAGAGAGAGTGAGGCGTCCCACTGCTCACATGTGCTCGCTACTCACATGCAACACGATTCATATAAAGCTTAGCTCAGAGTGCTGCTGACTTGCAGTGAAAAAAGGGGTCTCTTTCTGTAATTGTGGTTTTGTTTGAGGGTGAAGAGACAAATTTGTAGCTGCGGTGCTCAATTTAATTGCTTGGTTTACAGTCAATTCGCAGAACAGGAGTACCTAACAGAGATCCTTTTGCCTCCTCTCAGAAAAGCAAAAGAATTATCCTTTTTTAATTTAATTTAATTTTTTTTGTTTAAAAAAATGAGAAAAAGGCCAACAACTCATCACTTTCAGAGACTCACTGGATTTTATGGGTGATGATGAAAGGAACAACAATATATGGTCCATCTCCTTCTCTTTCTCTATATCTTTCATCTCAATATCCTTCCTCTCCTTTAACCTCATCTTAATATTGGGGGGGGGGGTTTCAATTGTCTTTTGCTTCTAAGTGAAGAGAGTGAAAAGTGAAAACCCAAAACGCATCTTAGATCTTTGGTTTTTTCCTTCTTCAAACTTGGGTCTTGATAAAGCTTCAGTCTTTGCATTTTGCTGATAATTCTCAGAGCAGGAAATGAGGAAGCATGGATGGCAGCTGCCTTACCACCCACTTCAGGTGTGTTAACTTTTGTTGAGTTTTTTTTTTTTTTGAATTTGGAATTTATTATTTTAACCATTATTTTGTTGTTGGTGCTTTCTGTAGGTGGTAGCAATAGCAGTCGTTTTGGCATTGGGGTTTGCTTTTTATGTGTTTTTCCTGCCATTTGTTGGAAAGAAGGTGTTTCAGTATGTGGTGTTGGGGCTCTACACTCCCTTGGTAAGCTGTTTGCATTGCTTTTTTATTTGATCTATTTCCTCTTTTACTGTGAAGAATGTAGGAAGCTGTGAGTTTAGATCTAGAGCTGTTTTTTGTTTTTTTTTTTTGTTTTTTTGTTTTTTTAGTGAAGACTGTCGTGGCCTTAGAACCTAAGATCTCCCTTTACCCATCCCAATCCCTTCCCAACTGAGCTAGCTACATCCTCAGTGGCTTCTACAGCTGTTTTAAAAAAAAAAAAACATTTTGCTTTGTATTATTAGTGCTCAATTTGATTAAACAAATATCTTTTTTTTAGTGGGTTACTTTTCTAATTTCCTCATTTTTGGGAAATTTTGTTTAGGTGTATTATTTTTTGGGAAATTTTTTAGTGGGTTACCTGAGCTGAACATGAAGTAAACCCTTCTAAGGTCTTTCTCTCTTTTTTGTATTATCCACCTTCAACTAGATGATGAGGAAGCTGAATGCACATGTTCCCTTCATATTGTTGGTCATTAAGTGTTTTTTTTATTCCCTTGGTGCATTCTTGAATTTTCAGTATGTATGACAAATATAGATGGAATGTTAATGCATTACATTCATGTGGACACATCATAATGTCCACACCAACATTCCAACTCTATGGTCATAAAATTATAATAGTAAAGATATTAATAAGAAATTCCAAATTTAACTTTTAAGTAGATATTTGATATTCTTAGATGTGAGATCTTATATATTACTCAGTTTAGTCCCATATCGGAAAATATATTAGTTTAATTCTTATTTTTCTCCTATATATAGAAGACATTGTACTCAGTTATAATCAATCCAAGTATTTAATAATTCAATAATGTATTTTTTCCCATCTCTGAAATTAACATGATATTAGAGCCCTAATCCCCAAAAATTCCTAGATCTTGTTTTGCAGCCATGAAAAAAAAATCTCAAATCCAATCCCTAATCTCAAACCTAATGAATCCCTAATCCCAAATTCTTCTAATCAAACCCTGATCAAAATTTATTAACCCTCCAAACCCATCATCCCCACCATCAGCCTCGTCAACAATCCGACCTCCTTCACCACCATCAAACTCCATCATCTTCCCATCCTCTACTTGACCAGCCACCACCATCAGCCTTCTTCAACCCTGATCTCCTTCCTCCACCACACCCATCACCTCCAACCCACAACAAACTCAAACAACTCCTCCATCAACACCCGACAGCCAACACCACCTCCCTGCCATCTTCCCGATCTCCTTCAACTCCTCCAGCATTGCCACCTCACCCTAATCCATCAAATCCCGAACACTACCACCATCCCGCCATCGTCTCATGCCGCCACCATTCCTTTCCTCCCATGCAGTGCCGCCCCGCGCTGCCATCGTCAAACTTCCTCCAACCGCCGTCGCAATACCGCTCCAACTCTAAAATTCAAACTAAAACTCAAACCTGATCCCTCTATAATCCCTTAATGTCCTATTATCCAAACCCAATTTTAACCTAACCCAAACTCCAAGTCCACTCCAAATGCAAAACCCTAACCTACCTTTTTCCTACAACCCAATACCCAAAGACACTAACCTGTACCCGAACCCAAAACCTTAACCCGTACTCTCAACCAAAATCCTAAGTCCTAACCCTTACCCTAACCCTATAACTCTCTACCCAACAACTCATACCCGAAACCCCTCTCCCGAAAACCCAATACCCTATACCGTATACTTGAACCCGTTTTGTTCAAAATCCAAACAACTACAAAAAAATCTCAAAAATCCCTAAAATCCAATCCCCAACACAACTCATCCTAACTACCGTCTCCCTCATCCCACCTCTGGTCGATGCCCTCCCACTTCCGCATCCAGATCTCAATACAAACTCATACTGGTTAATCCATCGTGAGTTTGAGAGGGGGAGATCCCGACTCATCCCAGTTTCCGACGTCATCCCAGATCCCGACTTCCCAATTCCTGATTACTACCCCTGGCCATCCCGAACTACTACCACTACTATTTCCACTATTCCCGCCGAAGAGTACTACTTGTACTACTCCCGCCGAAGAGCACTATTCCTTGCCGAAGATCACTATTTGCCGAAGTAATCTTCGGCACTATTACTTTTACTACTCCCTGCATCACCCTGCGCCATCCTTGCGCCACCGCGCACCGTCCTGCCATATGAACATCGTCAATATTTTAAACTCATGCTGCTTAAACCAACTTGAGTTTGAGAGTGTTAGAAGTGAGATATTATATTACTCAGTTTAGTCCCATTTCGGAAAATGTATTAGTTTAATCCTTACTTCTCACCCATATATAGGAGACATTGTACTCATTTATAATCAATCCAATAATCCAATAATCCAATAAAGCATTCTTTTCTATATCTAAACCTAACAGATGCACAGAATCCACGATGAACTCTCAATTCATGTTAATCAATGTACTATATCATTTTGGTTAACAGCATTCAAGCATTAATTGTTATTTACATTAGGTCTGCATGAGATAGTAGTATGCCATGCACTGTTACCAACAATGATAATTATGAGTCCTTTGGTTTGGTTGTGCTCTTTAGGGGATATTATGGTGAGGCTATAAGTTAATGGGAACTAATAAGTAATAATGAATTATGATCTAAACTCATAAGCATATCCCCAAGCCAGTAGGTCCATTTGTTGGGACAAAAGAATTAGTTCTGGCAAATATTGATTTTTAGTTGTATCAATTATCAAACACCTAAGAAGCAAATATCTGATGTTTGGGTGTTTTTTCCAGGTAGCATGTGTCTTCTCCTTGTATGTCTGGTGTGCTGCAACTGATCCAGGGGATCCAGGGGTTTTTAGATCGAAAAAATATCTTAATATAGAGGATAGTGGAAAAGATTGCGAACCCAAGAATTTTAAACAAGGAAGCTCAGTTAATGAGGAACATGCTGCGACAGGAAATAAGCAATTGGGTGAAAGCACTAACCGTAAAAAATTATCTGATCAACTTCAGATGGATACACCGGACAGATATAATACAAGTTTGGCGATTTTGCTGTGTTGGTTACCAAAGTCATTTATGTGCAGCTGCTTCCATTCACCCGCACGTGAGCAATCTTCTGAGCAACACACAAGTGAGGATGCCATGTTTTACTGCAGTCTATGTGAAGTTGAGGTAAGATTGTAAGGGTCAGATGATATTTAGGCAGTGGCCATGAATCAGAAGCTCAAACTTATAGCCTATATATCATGTAGAAGTTATGAATTGTTATTGCTTGTACAGCAACAAAGCCTTCACGAACTCTAGGTTAATATATAAAGATGATATCTTGTCAAACTGTCGTAAATGAGCCATTTTCCTTTACGATATAAGGAACTATGAAATTAGGTGTTTCTATAATGAATAATGTCAACGGTGTATTGTATACTTACAATGGGCACATGTACACAATAGTTGGTTACCAAGTGAGATGTGTATCATAGTTTTCTGAACGAGTTCTTGTATAAGAGTCTTTAGTTATGAGTCATCTCTTTTTGAATAGTAATCAAGGATTTATTCATCTGCATTGACTGCCAATAATTTGTCTCTTTGTTGATTGTATATGCACACTAAAAACAGTTGTTAGTTTCATCAATGTGTGCCCACTAATATCATAAATATTAAAAAAATTCTACACTATATATCTCCAATGCTTCGGATCGACAAGGTTTGTTTCTGGACATTATGTAGGTTCTAAAAAATAGCAAGCACTGCAGAGTTTGTGACAAATGCGTTGATGGATTTGACCACCACTGCAGGGTATATACTTAAGGTCTCCTTCATCATTACTTTTTTCCCTCCCTTAACTTCACACTGACCTCTTTCTTTATCACCCGTGTGTGACATTTCAGTGGCTAAATAACTGTATTGGAAGAAGAAACTATGGAAGGTTTTTCGTCCTAATGATATCTGCACTTCTCTTGGTAAGCATACACACTAATCCCTTGTTTCCACTGTCTATGGACAGTTATAGAGTCAGTCAGCCTCCTCTTTACTATGTATTGGCCGTGCACAATGTTCGGTTGATATCTTTTCCTGAACACAACCCTGTGCTCAATCCACAGAACCTTGATGTGAATTAGTCAAGAAAAAGTGGCTGTCAGTTTGTTCCATGTCCTTTTCATTTTGGTTGACAATTGACAGGTCTTCTCCGTGGTTTGTCCACCTTGGGCATGAGCTTGCAGCTTATTCTACAATGGTCTATTGGAGTCCTCGTGTTGATACTCTGTTTTATGGAGCACAAGCGATTCTCTGTTGAGATTAGTGCAAAGTTAGGAAGCAGCTTCTCCTTGGTTCCCTTCATCATTGTGGTGGTCAGTTCAACTTCTTATCTCTCTTTTGTGTTAATTATTGCAAATCTTTGTAATATCGGATTAAATTGAATGAGCCTTTGTCATTGTAATTGCAACTTTTACCATATGGGATTTTTTTTTTAAATTTATTTAAAAGTTGGCCAAATTGGTTTTAAAGAATACTCTGGTTGAAAATGTCTGCATTGTTGTTTATATGTTATCTTTCATCTACTTATGGCAGGCTTCTTGCACCTTCCTGGCGATGATTGCTACTCTACCACTTGCACAGCTTTTCTTCTTCCATGTTCTTCTCATTAAAAAAGTAAGTTTCCAGATATTACTTGATTAATTGGTCTGCAGTTATACTTAATCACTTTTATATTTCTTTTATTCATAAAGACTTGTACGTGTTGCTTGTCCATACTCGGGTCCGTATACTGGATCCTTGTTTTTTTTTTCTTTCAAAAGAATCTTCTTAAACGAAAATTCTTAACTCTATAGTTAAGAATTAGTGTATCAGATTAAAAAGAAGAGGAAATAGGCATTAAAATGCCTTGCGTTATTGATTGTCTTTTGAAGCATAGCTTGTGTGTGGTTTTCTAACCCAATTTTGGTTAATGAACAGGGAATTAGCACGTATGACTATATCGTAGCCTTGAGGGAGCAGGACCAGGAGCAGCAAGGTGTTGGTCAACAAAGTCCTCAGATTTCTTCAGCAAGCTCTTTCACTGGAATGAGCAGTGCCAGTTCCTTTACTGCGTTTCGTCGTGATGCTTGGTGTACTCCTCCAAGACTATTTCTAGAGGATCATGTAAGATATGTATCCCTTCCTTTTTCTTATTTCTTTCAGGAAAATGAAAGCTTGCGTGAGTTTGTGGATGAGAAAACGCCCATCAATGGTGATAGATATTTAATTTGTAGGATTGGAACGCAAATGATAAAAAAAAAGGGTTTAGATCTATCAGTATGTTGGGTTCATATTTCATTTTCCCTATATTCAACGATGTTGTCCTCTTTTGTGTATCCGATATTTTCTTTGCACTTTAAACATGGCATACACAGAGATTAGAATGTACCCATAAAAACTGTGCTCCAACAATTTCTAGTGCTTATTATGTTTAGTCCAACTCTGATAATGAACATTAGCTTGCATTGCAATATTTTAGGTCGTTTAGATCATGGTTTCTATTGATAAGGTTTAAAATTTCGATTTTCATGTCTGGTGACTGATTGTTCTTCTCTGTCCAGTTTGATGTCGTCCCACCAGAAGTAGGCATCTCCTTAAAATCAACGGGCAAGAAGATGATGATGGAGGAATCATCAAAGAAAAGAAACACATCAACTGTAAAAATCAATCCATGGACTCTAGCACGTCTAAATGCTGAAGAGGTTTCAAAAGCAGCAGAACAAGCCAAGAGGAAGTCCAAAATTCTGCAACCCATTACAAGACGAGAAACACCACAAGGCCATGAAACGGATAGTAGCTTCGGTAGTAACAGTGAACGTATAATTCCCAGGATCGACAATAACAAAAGAAGATCAGGCAAAACTTCAAATAGAAGTGAAAAACTTCCCGAGATGTCAACCAACTTAGCTCCTCTTCAACTTGCAGCAAGGAGTGCTTTCAGAACTAGCCGAGCTATGTCATCAAGTGGGATAACTGCTTCCTCACCCGATAGCAGTTTGGGCTCACCTGACCTCCATCCATTTCGGGTTTCCTCATATGGTCGTGAAGATTCACGAGGGTTAATGCCAATTCCCTCTGCTGAATCTCTATTGAGATCGACTAGCAGTGACGGATATGAAGCTTCAGGAGGTGAAGATAGTGACCGTGTCCCATCAAGAATTGTGCACAGATCATTCAATTGGTCTAACCTCCTCTTTAACTCTGGTCGTGGTGATATGGCTGATGGATTTAAAGCATCATCATCATCAAATGGTTTACCAGCCAATGTTTTATAAAAACTCGAAAACTATGATTTCATTCTCGATTCTAATCGTTGGAAATATGAATCAGAAGTGAGGTCTTCTTTGTCCGAAAGTGGAGATGTTTATTCAACACTGATGATGAAGTTATTTTGTGAATGAATTGACAGAAACGACCAAATTTGCATTTGAAGATGACATTGCACTTGTTGCAATGTAATGTAATGTAATGCAAAGAGTATGTTTCAAGGTAGAACTATGTAAGAATTTAAACTAAATCCGTTTAGCTGCATTGTTTGTGAATTCTGGTGTTATCTGGTTTTTGACTAACAAGTTGGTTTGTGCTTTGCTTGACATTGTATTGTACTTTTGTCACTCAGATTGCATTTGTATTGTACCTAAAATATTATGGCGTTCATAAATATTTTAATTATTATAATACTATAATGCGAGAGTTGAAGTTGTGTAATTTGTGACAACCAATCATCTAATCTCAATCACTCTTTTTAAAGTTAGAATAATTAACCATTAATTTACTCAAATGTTGTCAGTTAATATAATATACTCAAAGTTTAAATTTATTTACGACATAATTATTTATAAAAGTGTCATTCATAAAATCTAATTTATTTGATGCATAGGGTCGGAGATATGGGTAGCAAAGACACCCAAAGAATTTTAAGGCATTGTAGTCTGGTGTGGAACCAAAGAATAGTTCAAGGGGAGTTTGACCCTTAAATGGTGAGGATGGTAGGCGATTTATGAGGTAGCAACTAGTGACAAAGGCATCAGCCCAAAATGTTAAGGGCATTGATGCATGGTTTAAGAGAGAGAGACCAGACTCAACAACATGTCTATGGCATCTCTCTGCTAATACATTTTGAGTGGAGGTGTGTGGACATGTAAAGCGATGGAGAACACCACTTTGGAATGGAAAGGGTGTGGTGTGAATTTCTTGAACTCAGTGCCGTTGTCAGTTTGAAATTTTTTTATCTTTTTGCCAGTGAGATTTTCAATTTGTAACTTAAACTGTGTGAAGACAGTAAAAGCATCACTTTTGTGAGATAGGGGATAGACCCATGTGTATCTACTGAATGCATCCATTAACAGTAAATAATACCGAGAATCATTTCTTGAAAGCATTGGAGCAGGGCCCCACAAATCAGATACAATTAGTTGTAATGGTTCTTGATAAATTGTAGAACTCAATGAAAAGGGCAATTTATGACTTTTGCTAACACGACAAGCATGACAAAACAATGTGGATTTATTTTCTACTGGCAATGAGTAGGTTGACACAATTTTATTGACAGTTTTTAGCATCGGATGGCCAAGCCGGTGATGCCATAATGAAACTGACTCTGAATGAAAAGCAGAAAGAGAACTAGTTGGCTTGTCGACAAAATGATACAATTCTCCTCTATTCGTGCCGTGCAACAGCGGTGTCCCCATTTCCTGATCCTTCACAATAAAAGAGGATGGGTGAAATTCAAAAAATACTTTGTTGTCAATGCAGAATTTGGATAAAGATAATAGATTAGTAGAGATAGATGGTACGTGGTAAATTTGATTGAAATGAAAAGTTCGATTATTAAGGAAAAATGATGATTTACCAACATGTTTAATAGAAAGTGTATTACCATTGCCAACTTTGATTTGATCAGATCCATCATAATGAGTCTTGATGTGAAGATTGTTCAAATCAGGGGTTAAGTGGTGTGTAGCACCACTATCTGGGCATCAATTACCATCAAGGAGTGATCCAGGAGCAGCAACATATGCAGCTGGTGGGTTGGATGAAGCGGCAGCGGTGAAATTGCGGTCAAAACGATACCAACATTCCATAGCAGTGTGGTTCTTTCTGCCACAGAGCTGGCATGGTCCTTGGGGATTGCGATTTGGTTGGGGGCGACCTTGGGCTTTGTTGGAAGGTCGATTCTTCTGACCTTGATAGCCGAACCTGTTTCGAGAGTTGTTGTACCGATTGTTAGGACGTGAAGAGCCGTGATGGGCGAGGTTTGCCATGGGCTGAGGGGAGTTGGCATTTTGAGCTTCCCAGCGCATCTCATAGGCTAACAGATTTAAGTAAAAGTCATCCATATGGAGATCGGCTGCGGTTGCAGTAAGCACCGTTACAATGGGATCATAGGATGAGTCAAGACCACCGAGCATCATATGCTGGAGATCAGTGTTTGAGATAGCATTGCCAGAGGCGGCAAGATTGTCAGCGAGTTGTTTCGCATGGAGGTAATATTCAGCCATTGTCTTGTTTCCCTTGCGCATATTTTGTAATTCACGTTTGAGATACAAGACCCTGGACTGAGATTGGGAGGAGAAGTGTTTGCGGAGTGATTCCCAGACATCTCGAGACGTGCTAAGGCCAACTACTTGAGCCAGGACTGACTCGGAGAGGGATGATAATAACCATCCTAGGAGAATTTGATCTTGTTTCTTCCAGGTGGTATAAGCTGGATTAATCTCTGTGGATTGCGGGAGAAGACGTGTGGGGCAGGGGAAGCTCCCATCGACGTATCCTTCGAGGTCGTACCCCTTTAGAAGGGGTCGAAATTGGGTGAGCCAAAGAAGATAGTTGTTGTTGTCGAGCTTAACGGAGATTAGATGGTGAACTCGGATTGGTGGGAGTGGAGATGGTGTTGTGGATACTATATTGGTTGCAACGGAAATAGGAGTGGCCATGATTGGAGGGAGTTAAGCTCGGGTAGGAGGATTAGATAGGCTCTGATACCAAGTGAATTATTTGGAAAGGCTTGCACACCTTAAACCGGTGATGCAAGATGATATATATAGAGTTTTTACAGATCCTATCAGATCATAGAATTTGTTACAGATCCTATCTTGTAGGGATACAAGTAGTGCAGTTACAGATCTATTCTTTTGGATCGTTTGTTGCAGAGGTTGCAGATGTTTAGGAGTTTGTTATGGATAGGCTTAAGTCGACTGGAGTGGGAATCAGTCGACTGTACAGAAGTATGCTGTAGGTGCAGTTGATACAGTCGACTGGTATAGGCTCAGTAGACTTAGTCTTGACAATTAAAAATTGGTGCCATTAAGAGTAATTTGTAAACAATATTGTAAGGATTTGAGATCGGTAAAGAGATATTTCATGTTCGAGGCCAGACGTAGTCTATATATATATATATAATAAATATATATATATATATATTTAAAGTAAAAATTTCGACATAGTCTGGCCTCGAACCTGAGACATCTTTTATATTAATTATACACGGACAATGTACGTCTTAATACTAATTTTTTAAAATAAAAACTCACTAGGTAGTGAGGGCTCGAATCTGAAACCTCCTTCATATTAGTTATATACATGCTTCACACACATTGATAGATTGACAAATGACACTAAGGCCTTCTCTCATTATAATATTAGAGATATATATACAATTGTGCACCGCACTTGCAGATTTATATTTTGTTTAAAGTGAGGCTGGCAAAAATATAAAGTTGGGGACTATCAAATTATACAAAAAAACATATTTTGATTATTTGTGTAAATTAGAATTTTCAAAATATAGATTATTTGTTTCCTTACATATTGTTGGAGATGTCCATTTACGAACAATATGATATTTTGTTTATTTGCTTGTTTGTTTAAATTAAATTGGAACGGCCAAATTATAGATTGTTTGTTTCCATTTTTATATTTGGGATGTCAAATTATGGAATATAATCTTCTATTTATTTGTTTAAATTTTTTTAACTAATATTATAAGATAGGATGGGAATCTTTTGTTTACTATAATATTATTTTGACTATAAGAACAGTAAGTAGAATATTGTCTGTTAAATTTTTTTTTATCATTATAAAATGAATGGTTAAGATTTTTTAATGACAATGGGAAAAATTAAATACAGGGCATTGAATGATCTAAGCTCGTATTTTTTATAGTAGTAATAGACTAGAATCAGTCTTTAAGTTTTGCATAAAGTAACATATAATTAGTCGGATGATAATTCAAAGTTGTTTTATCAACATAATTCTTTTGGCAAAAAAACAAACAAACAAACAAACAAAAACTGAAGCATTCTAAAAATATAGAAAACAATGTTCAAACCTAAAAATATATGCAATCGTTGTCTTCTTTCCCTAGTTCAATTTTATACATATTCCATGGCAATACTTCATTTAATAACTTTCAAATTTCGAACTATTTTCCAACAAAGCGCAGTTTTCTGTTGGTTAGCACATCGTAACGCGATACTATCCAAAGTAAACCTTAAGAAGAGAAATATGCAAGTAGACGTTAGCTGCGAGATGTGCCTTGCTATTGAAGAAGACGTTGACCACATCCGCTTTCGATGTCCAAAAGCGCGGCTTACTTGGGTTATAGTTTGTAGGGGTTTTGGGTGTAACGAGGTTCCTAACTCCACCATTGACATATGGGCTAACATTAGGTCGTTGAATATTAAACAAGATGATAGGAAAGCCTGGGACATAGCAACAGCAGCCACAATCTGGAACCTATGGCTAGAAAGAAATGATCTTATTTTTCGCAAGAAAGTTTATACTTTTCATCACTCTATGAATAAAATTTTCCTCCTTATTTATGAATGGGCAGGTGACCAGGAATCGGCTAAGAGGCCCAGGAACATTGAGGGAGGGTAGCGATCCAGAGGTTTAGAGGGGGTTGACTTGCCGGGAGGTGTCTCGGTTGTTGTGCGCGGAATACAAAACTAATTAACCAATGCGGAATCAAAGAGAGAAACAGCGGAGAGAAACACAGAAAAACAAACCAACACAAGGACACACAGATTTAATGTGGTTCGGCAAACCTCATGCCTACATCCACGGGGCGGTTGGGGTTTCTTCTTGCTTCAAATAATCACCAATGGGCGAAAACAAACCCTTTACAAAAGATGACGGCTACAAAACCGAATAGGGGTCTCTAATTTCGTCACAGATTACAAAACCCTAACAAGTGTATTTATAAGAAAACTACTGGGCCATTTCGAATTGGGCCTTTTCTAGTTCAAAATCCCGTACACAGTCGACTGGTCATCTAAACAGTCGACTGGTCTTGTTCAGGGCAGTCGACTGCTGCTGCTGTATCCCAAGCCTTTGAAACTTCTCTGGACAGTCGCCTGATCCTCCAATTCAGTCGACTGATATACTGTAACTTTCATTTGCTGCAGATACTCCAAAACAATCTGAACCAGAATCGAGCCATTATCCTACAATCTCCACCTTGGCGAGATCTTCCAAGTATCCAACAATCTCCACCTTGATGAGATCTTCCAAGTAGCCCAAGCAATCTCCAAAAATACTCCAAAACAACTGCTCATCACCAAATGTAACAACAAACCAAACTCCACCTTAGTATGATATCACATACTAAACAAACCAATAGCAAAGCACTATCCCAACCGCCCATGCCAAATTATCAAACATGCAAAATATTAGCCAGGTTCATGCAATGCTTGAACTTGGCTGCCCCAACAACTTTGGTCAACATATCAGCAGGATTATCAGCTGTTCCAATCTTCACCAAATGAATATTACCATCCTTTATCAAATCACGCACAAAGTGATAACGAACATCAATATGTTTGGTCCTCGAATGATGAACTTGGTTCTTCGCTAAATGAATAGCACTCTGACTGTCACAGTGTACCTCCACCTTCTCCCGATGAATTCCCAAGCTCTTCAAAAGTCCATGAATCCAAATAGCTTCCTTCATGGCCTCAGCAACTGCCATGTATTCAGCCTCAGTAGTAGACAACGCTACAGTGGACTGCAAATTGGACCTCCAACTTATAGGTGCTCTAGCCATAGTAAACAAATAGCCTGTAGTAGACCGCCTCTTATCTAGATCACCTGCATAGTCAGAATCAATATAACCAACCAATAACCTGCTAATATTGTCATCCCTTTCAAACTTCAAACCCACATCTGTGGTGCCACTTATGTACCTCAAAATCCATTTAGCTGCTTGCCAATGCTCTTTGCCTGGATCATGCATATATCGACTAACCATACTCACCGCCTGAGAGATGTCTGGTCGAGTACAAACCATGGCATACATCAAACTGCCAACCACACTAGTATAAGGTACATTAGCCATATACTGTCTCTCTTCATCTGTACTTGGAGACTGAGAAGCACTAATTCTGAAATGAGTGGCTAAGGGTGTACTGACTGGTTTAGTTTTCTCATCTATACCAAACCGTTTCAGCACCTTCAAAAGATATTGCTTCTGTGTCAAACTCACTATGCCCTTTGCTCTGTCTCTAGTTATCTCCATCCCAAGTATCTTCTTGGCTTCACCAAGATCCTTCATCTCGAATTCAGAACTCAGCTGATTCTTCAAATTTTGAATCTCCTTAGCATTTCTAGAGGCAATCAACATGTCATCCACATATAATAACAAATATATGAAAGAACCATTCTGCAACTTCCTGAAGTAGACACAATGATCATACTCACTTCTGGAATATCCCTGCACTTTCATAAACTGATCAAACCTCAAATACCACTGCCTTGGAGATTGCTTCAACCCATAGAGAGACTTCTTCAACCTGCAAACACAATTTTCCTTCCCAGCTGTCTTAAACCCATCTGGCTGCAACATATAAATTTCTTCAACTAGATCCCCATGTAAGAACGCAGTCTTCACATCCATCTGTGTCAATTCAAGATCAAACTGTGCTACCAATGCCAACAAAATCCGAATAAAAGGATGCTTCACAACTGGAGAGAACACTTCATTATAGTCAATACCTTCCTGTTGAGCATACCCCTTTGCAACGAGTCTAGCCTTGAACCGAACACTGCCTTTTGGACCTTCTTTCTTCGTATACACCCACTTGCAACCAATTGCTTTCTTCCCCTTTGGTAGTTGCACTAGATCCCAAGTCTGATTCTTATGAAGAGAGTTCATCTCTTCATCCATAGCAACTTTCCAATCTGTATTTTCAGAACTTCTAGTAGCTTCTTTGAAGTTGGAGGGAACTTCATCATCCACAATGGGAAGAGCAAATGCAACTGTGTCTGTAAAGCGAGATGGTCGTTTGATATCTCTTCTTTGCCTTCTTGCTGCAATTGATTCTTCGTGCTGGGGAGGGTTAGGAACTTCTTCCTCATCCTCAGTATCAACCACATCATCTTTATTTTGGGCAGGATTTTCAACTGAAAGCTTTTCTAACTCCACCTGTTGGAGAACTCTCCAATTCTGTTGCTGCTGTCGATCACCAGTCGACTGATCCTGTACACCAGTCGACTGTCCCGAGCTTCTGCTGCTCACCTGTTGGAGAACTTTCCCACTATTCTGCTGCTCACCAGTCGACTGTTCTCGACCACCAGTCGACTGTCCCGAGCCTATCATGCTGGTCTCATCAAAGGTCACATCCCTGCTGATTACTAACTTTTTCTGTTCTGGACACCACAACCTGTAACCTTTGACACCAGTACTAAAACCAACAAATATAGCCTTTTTGGCTCTTGCATCAAGTTTAGTTTCAGTTACATGAAAATAAGCAGGATAACCAAATATATGCAAAAAACTATAATCAGATGCAGGTTTACCACTCCATACCTCAATAGGCGTTTTGCCTTCAAGTGCTGCTGATGGTAAACGGTTGACAATGTGGCTTGCATATATAACAGCTTCTGCCCAAAATGTCTTCTTCAATCCAGACTGTGCTAACATACATCTCACCTTCTCAAGTAAGGTTCTGTTCATCCTTTCTGCAACCCCATTTTGCTGTGGAGTCTTCCTAACTGTGAAGTGCCTCTGGATCCCTTCATCTTCACACAATTTCAGAAACGGATCATTCTTGTATTCCCCTCCATTATCTGACCTCAGAACCTTAATCTTCCTACCAGTCTGATTTTCAACTTTCTTCTTCCAACTTGTGAACAATGTCAAAACTTCATCTTTGTGCTTCATGGTATATACCCAAACTCGTTTGGAGTAATCATCAACAAAAGTAACAAACCAGTGTCTACCACTCATAGAAGGTGTCTGAGTAGGGCCCCAAACATCTGTGTGCACATAATCGAGGATACCCTTTGTCTGATGTACAGCTGTACCAAATTTCACCCTAGTTTGCTTACCCAAAACACAATGTTCACAAAATTCCAACTTGCACCCTTTAGCATCTCTAAGCAACCCTTGCTTCATAAGCCCCTGCAAGGCCTTTTCTCCTGCATGCCCGAGTCGCATATGCCACAACCTAGTAGAGTCGGGAACAACCTGTTTAGGCTTTTCAGTTATACTGGCAGCCTGACCCAAATATGTTTTTCCCTGCAAGAAAAACAAGTTCCTTTTTCTTTGCCCTTTCATCACCACGAGTGATCCGCTAGTCACCTTCAGAATGCCACCTTCACTAGCAAATTTCAATCCACTGGCCTCCAAAGCACCAAGTGAAATCAAATTCTTCTTCAAATCTGGAACATACCATACATCTGAAAGCTCCCTAATAAGACCATCGTGCATTAGCAATTCAATCTTTCCGATTCCTACCTTCTTACAAGGTGCATCATTTCCCATCAAAACTACACCACCATCCATATACTCCAAAGAAGTAAACCACTCCTTTTTCCAAGACATATGATAGGAGGCTGCTGTATCAAGAAACCATACTTCTTGATAAAGTGAGCGACTAGAAGCAAGTGCAAAAGAAAAATCCTCGCCACTATCTAAATTATCAACAGTCACATTTGCAGTCGAATTTTCCTTATTTCGTAGCTTTGGACAATCCTTTTTCCAATGCCCCCTTTCATGACAGAAAGCACATTCATCTTTGGCCGGTATTTTCCTGTCCTTCAAAACTCCTCTCGATTTGGAACGAGATTTGTTTCCCTTTTTCCCAGATTTGGACTCAGATCTGGTCTCAGTCCTGCCCCTTACAATCAATGCTTCAGAAGTTTCTCTATCAACCATTTTATCCCTTCTCCTAGTTTCATTATTCAAAAGAGCATTTGCAACATCTTCATATTTCACAGTGTCTTTTCCATATATTAAAGTAGTTGCTAAATGATCATAACTTTCAGGTAATGAATTCAACAGAATTAGGACTTTATCTTCATCTTTAATTTGCTCATCCAAATTTAACAAATCAGCCAATAATTTATTAAATGATTCAACATGAGCATTCATAGACATACCTTCTGTATAGGTGAAACGAAAAAGTTTCTTCTCCAAATACAGCCGATTCTCCAAACTTTTCCTCATGTATTTGTCTTCGAGCTTCTTCCACAACACCGCAGCAATGGTATCCCTCATCAAATCGTACTTCTGAGCCTTCGCAATAAAGAGCCGAATAGTCCCACACGCAACTCGATTCAACTTCTTCCAATCTGCTTCGGACATATCCTTTGGTTTTTCTTTCTCCAAAGCAACATCTTGTTCTTGTTGAACAAGAACATCCAACACCTCACATTGCCACATCCCGAAATTGTTTGTCCCATCAAATTTTTCAACTTCAAATTTTGCGTTGTGAATCGTTGTTCTGGACGAACTTGATCCCACAACATCCTTGGTTGCATCTGCATCACTCGCCATCTCCCTCTAGGTCGAACCAATAGCTCTGATACCACTTGTTGTGCGGAATACAAACTAACCAACAATCAAACGAGAGAAACAGCGAGAAAAACAGAAAAACAAGCAACACAAGGACACACAGATTTAATGTGGTTCGGCAAAACTCATGCCTACATCCACGGGGCGGTTGGGGTTTCTTCTTGCTTCAAATAATCACCAATGGGCGAAAACAAACCCTTTACAACAGATGACGGCTACAAAACCGAATAGGGGTCTCTAATTTCGTCACAGATTACAAAACCCTAACAAGTGTATTTATAAGAAAACTACTGGGCCATTTCGAATTGGGCCTTTTCTAGTTCAAAATCCCGTACACAGTCGGCTGGTCATCTAAACAGTCGACTGGTCTTGTTCAGGGCAGTCGACTGGGCAGTCGACTGCTGCTGCTGTATCCCAAGCCTTTAAAACTTCTCTGGACAGTCGCCTGATCCTCCAATTCAGTCGACTGATATACTGTAACTTTCATTTGCTGCAGATACTCCAAAACAATCTGAACCAGAATCGAGCCATTATCCTACATCGGTTGCTTTATGTACTTTCTTTCCTGCTGTTCTTCTATTTTGATGTCTAGACTATGTTATTTTGGTTTATCGCTGCTGATTATGTAAGCTTTTATGTAATATTGGTACTTTGTAATGCTCTGTTTCATTTATCCTCATTAATGAAACGATGATCTAGGTCATCCCCTTATCAAAAAAAAAAAAAAACTATTTTCCAACAAAGGGAAGGTAAAAAAAAAAAAAAAATCTTGAAAATGGTTTCCTTTCTGTCATATAACACAATATCCCTCACCTGAACGAGGGAGTGGGAAATTTGGAAATTTGGATAGGCTAAACTATCCAAATTTGAAAAAGGTTTCCTTTCTGTCATATAACACAATATCCCTCACTTGAAAAAGGTTTCCTTTCTGTCATATTTCATGAGTTATGCGAAGGAGTGGAAAATTTGGATAGGCTAAACTATGCAACGATTATTCTGGTGCCTAAGAAAAGCGAAGTTACCTCTCACGAAGATCTCAGACCAATTAGCCTGCTCAACGGCTCATTCAAAATCATCACAAAGGTCTTAGCACAAAGATTGGCCCCTCACCTGAACGAGGTAATAGCTTACTCACAAAGCGGGTTCATAAGAGGCAGGGATATCATGGATAGCATCGCTTCAGCCCACGAAATAGTATATAAAGGCAACAGAGCTAAGGCGGATGGCTTCCTCCTGAGACTAGATTTTCAAAAGGCTTACGACTCTGTATCCTGGGATTGCACGGAAGAAGCACTGGAGCTAAAGGGTTTTGGGCGAAAATGGAGATTATGGATGAAAAAGTGCATTCGAGGCGGTAAATCGTCCATTCAGGTAAATGGATGGCAGGGGAAAGAGATCAGATGCAAGAGAGGTCTGCAGCAAGGGGATCCGCTATCCTCCCTTTTATTTGCAATAGTGGCGGATGGTATGGCGGAAATGCTAAGAAGAGCTATGGATAACAACACCATCAAAGGGATTCAGATAAAGGGGGATTGCACAGCCAATGTCGATAATCCAATATGCAGACGACACTATTCTATTCGGAAGGGCTACAGCTGAAGAAGCAGTGGCAATTAAGGCGGTGTTGGTGTGCTTCCAAGGGTGGTCAGGACTGAAGGTGAATCTAAATAAGACCAGCATAATCCCGTTATCAGATCACCTCACTTTACCAGTTAATGAAATTATGAAGATCCTGGAATGCAAGACGAGCGTCTACCCAATTAAATACCTGGGCACGCCTATAAGACCCGGAGCTCTCTTGAAGGAGGACTGGAACTTCCTGATAGATAAAATAAAAAAAAAACTGGCAGGTTGGCAGAGTCGCTTCCTCTCTCTCAGAGGAAGGATCATTCTATTGAATTCTGTACTCAGTGCGATCCCGCAGTACCTGATGTCCATCTACGAATTGCCAAAGTGGGTCATCAATAGGATAGACAAACTCAGAAGAAGATTCTTATGGAAAGGTACAGATGAGGGCAATAAAGAGTTCCACTTGGTAAAATGGGGAAGTGTCTGTAAGAGAAGGGAATTCGGGGGGCTGGGGATTACGAATCTACAGGACATGAACAAAGCGCTTCTCAGTAAATGGTGGTGGAAAATAACAATCAATCACAAAGGATGGTGGAGCCACTCTTTCGACCTTTTCTAAAAGAGAAGAAAAGTGCGCTATGGAGGAAGAAGCGCCTTGGCAAAAATTTCTCTACTCTGGAAGGGACTAGCGAAGCAAGGAGAGTTCTTCCACACTAACACTAGATGCAAAGTGGGCAATGGGAAAAATACAAGGTTCTGGAAAGACAAATGGTGTGGTAGCACGACTTTGTTAAATCAATTCCCCTAAGCGGCTGAGGCTACACAGAACTTAGATCTCTCGGTAGCAGACGTTCGGAAGAATGGCAAACTAAAATTCGTAGTTTGTCAGAATATTAGTACGGTGAGTGTCACGCAATTTGAAGCTCTGAAAAAATTGGTGCTTCAAGAGGGGGGTCAGGACAATACTTTAGATGACGAGAGATGGTGGGAGAGAGAGACTTCAAAAAAGTTTTCGATATCATCTATGTATAAGTGGCTTAACGACGGAAGAGTAAGATGCAAAGCGCAATCCGTTATTTGGGGGGCTTATGTACCGTTCAGAGTTAAAATATTCTGTTGGCTAGCCCACAATAATGCGATCCTTTCGAAAGTCAACCTTAAGAAGAGAAACCTGCATATAGACGTTACTTGCGTGATGTGCTCAGCAGCGGAAGAAGATGTAAATCATATCCTTTTTCAATGTCCTAAAGCACGGCTAACTTGGGAGATATTATGTAGGGGTTTTGGGTGTATCCAAGTTCCAAACTCGACTATTGACATTTGGGGGTCCATTAGAGAAGTTCATATTAGAATAGAGGATAATAAGGCTTAGGATATAGCTATAGCGGCAACAATTTGGAACCTTTGGCTAGAAAGAAACGATTTCATTTTCCGCAACAGTTTATTCAGATTTCAGCACTTTATGCATAAAATCTTTGTTCTAATACATGAATGGGCAGGTGTTCAAGAGTCGGCGAAGAGAATCAGAAACGTCGAAGGAGCCTAGTGCAGGAGGGAGGCAGAGTCAGGCTACCCTGTCATGAAGGATATAGGAGCAGTGCTTGTACTGGATTGTTTCGTTTCTTAGAATTATGTATTAGTTGTTGTTGTATTTGCTTTCCTTTGTTGTTGTTGGATTGTGCTTCGGAATAGCACGTGTATCTGTTCTTTTCTTTGTTGTTCTATTTTGTTTCCTTAATGATCATTAATGAGACGATGACTACGGTCATCTTTTATCAAAAAAAAACACAATATCCGATTTATGACTATAGGAAAAAAGAGATATTAACACATACAACAATCATTCCAGTAGCCCAAAAGAACATGACAATACTTAGGACTGGATACTCGTTTTAGAATCATGAATGGCAATTGGCAAGTGCTACCTTGTTTCATTAACGAGCATGCAGAAAATATTTGCAAACCATGTATAATCAAATCAGAAATCAACCACAAACTTACGAGACTGCCAACAAATACTACCCAAAGTGATGCTCATATCCAGAGGATCTAATAATGGCAGCAATTAAATGTTATTATTAATTGAATAACAACACAGAACAAGACAGCAAGTAAACATCATTATCCTATTCATAATCCTTTCAATTCATGTACATTTTTTCTTCAATTTGAAAAAAAAAAAAAAAAAAAAACAACAACAACAACAACAACAATCAATCTCATATATATCAGTTGCAATTTTCCTGTAATAACTCTTAAGATATTATTGCAAGTTTTCAAAAACCTCAAGCCTGGAGGTTTCCTTTTCCATCCTGTAAAACTGGTAGAATCTGAGCTTCCCCGATTTCCCATCTCCACTGACTTCCAGGCTTCAAGCTTCTGTACAACTTGCAGCTAACGATGGTGTCGATAACGATGAGAAGAGAATACATGTAAGCAATCAAGAAAGCCTCGCTGACCATTGAAACGCTAAAATTTCCCAATCCAATGTACGATCTTCCTACTCTGTACTGAAACAACGCTTCTATAGCTGCCATGCCTAGACTTGTCGGCAATGTGACAGCAATGGAGGTAGACTCTTTTCCTTGAATCAACACACATGCCTTGAGGATTGGGAGGTACCTGCAATGAATTTCACAAAATCAGTATGCATCATAAACTGGCAAGTCTCAAAAAGATGACATGGCGAGTTTATATATACCCTCTGCAGTTCTCCACTGCTGAAACGATCAATGACAGGCTGCGCACAACCATGGTGTTGGCAATCACTATCGAGTAAACGACGGCACTTGTAGCAGAGAGCAGTAGGATGGAATTATCGGAAGAGAGGTGGAAGATTTCGAGGGTGTTGAAGGCTAGGAACATTATAGTGAAGACTGTAGCATTAGACGAGAGGACGATAAGTGAGTTGAAAAGAAGGGTTGGGAGGAGGATGCGATAGAGGTTGAGGAGAGACGACAATGAGGGGTTGGTAACTCTTAGCACTGCTATTTGGATGATTGATGATTTGGCAAGGACAAAGAAGGAGAGGGTGAATGGTAGGCTGAAGAGGAAGGAGAAGATGGTTTGCGAGAGCTTGAGGTTGAGAAGGGAGAAAAATTGGGAGGCAAAAGGGAAGCCCGCGGCTTGGAAGAGTAGGTGGAGGCGAGCGGAGATAATTTGAAGTAGTGGAGTCGATAAAAGATTGAAGGATTGGGAGAAGAGGAGGGAAGCTGAGAAGGGGAAGACGAGGAGGGTCGCGGTGGTGGTAAAGGATTGATAGTTTTGGAAGAAGGCGTGGATGGATCTTCTTAGGATCTTGGTCGGTTTGGCCATAATAAGAGTTATTGATAGAATCACTAGAGTTTGAGAAAGTAACAGTGTGGGGTAGTACTTGAATGGAAGGTTTTTTATTTGAAAGTTGAGCTTTGGGTCCAGGGTTGGTTGAAGGGAAGATTTTGGATGTGGGTGTGTATAGATAAATGATAGGCCAACCACTTGACTAACAACTCTTCAAAGCTTTTAGTGTTTTGGGGATTGGTTTCTACCCCCAAATTGTTTGTACTCTGGTTGGACAGTTGGTAGCCATCTTGATTTGCAATGTTGGAAGCACATTAAAAAAAAATAGAAAAGCAGTCTCCTTCCCTATGTTGTCTCTACCAATATTCTGGCTTGGCAACAAAGCAATAAAGAATGTTGTATCCTGTATTCATGAATTCTTGTGTTGTGAGTCAAGAGGAATTCCTTCAACATTAGACTTTAAATTTCCAAGGCCTTGGGAAAATTAATCTGGTGCTAATTTGCTTGGTTCGGTCATGAGAATAAGCAATGACAAATATAGACAAAGTAATAACATCACCTTTCTAATGCATATTTCTTAGAAGAAAGTAATAACAATCAAAATACTTTAGAAGACTGAAGATTCGACAAAAGTTCTATAATCAACTATAAATCTAGCATCAACTTAATTAGTGCAAAATTCCCATCCTAAAAGATATGGATAAAAGAGTAGTTCACCATATCCTAGAAGACATTTAACTATCAGAAGACATTTGATATCCTACAAATACTAAGGATGAAAAAATTACTATAAGAAATCCCATATTAAATAGGTTCTTGAAAAGCTAAGAGCAAGACAAAATACAATCCCATTGAAGACCACGCTGTATTCCCACACATATTCTCTTGTAGTTATCTATTACTACACTTATTTTAGTAAAAAATTAGCTGCTTAGCGTCCTCTCATTGGGGAAACAGAAAAAGTGATTTTCTACCAGTTTAAATATTTTAACACATACATCAGTAGAATTAGCTTCTTATGGCTCGACATTTTCTAAGAGACAAGGAAACCTTGTAATTATTATCGGCTATACTCCTAATATAATATGAACAGCAGCCTCAGTAGCCTTTATGGTAGGATGTCAAATATTTTGTTGGAAAGCCTAAAAATCTCAAGGAATGACAATCCAGCTTCATAACTAAGCTTGAAAGGATGGTCCAAATCTGGGTCAATTTGGCTCCAGATTTTGTAAAACCATTTTTTGTTTATAATATATGTACTAATTTTATGAACTATATTATCCTATATAATTAGATCTAAGTGCTACATATTGGGAGTTCTGGAGAAACAACCTTTGTATATCATTTAAATATGAAAAACTAATAATACAAAACCAAGTGAGTAAACTGCTCATCAAACAGTATCTTGCCAGGCATTTTTAAGCATGGGGTGAAAGAAGAAAATCATGTAAATAACGGTAGCCAAAAGTGATAGAAAAAAAAACTGTAACATTAACCAAATTTATAAGAATAACAAGCTTTCATGACACCAAAAAAATTATGAGATACTGATAGTTAATCAATGTTTGTATTGAAACGGAAAACTAACCTCTGAACTAACTAACAGAGGACAGTCCAACAACTCTCTTTGTCAGAAATTTATAGTAAACGGTTGCTTTCTTTCCTTTTCTCAATCTTCAATATAAAAAAGTTCAGTATATTAGGATAAACCATAACACTAATCAAATATTTTCCAAATCTTTGTTGCTGTCATTTTCTTCCAGTTAAAAAGTCAAGAGTTGGTGAGGGCACCAAATGCAGACCTAAGAAATGGCTATATATCGACTGGTTTATCAAAAAAGAGTGAAATTTTGATAGTTATCCGGAAAAATTAGTGAATACTGGTATGAGCCATAAGTAATGAATGCAATGAAATTCTTAGCATAAACCGAGATACTGATTAGTCAAGGATTAAATTTTGAAAAATACCCTTCATAATCCAAAAGGCAATTGAATTACCTATCGTATAGTGCCTGAACAACTTGGTCCATGTGAATCTCAGAATGCCCAATTTTGCATTGACGAATTGAGGCTGAATATTGGAAGACTTGCATTCTAAGTACTCACAATCAGAAGCCACATCCATCGAATCTGGTTATAAATAGCAAAGATTATTACACACAGGTGTAAACTTTTAACCAGTGACGCTAAATCAAAAATATAAAAACAAAAATAAAACATAACAAGTAGGTGTTGCCTTTAGTAATTAGGTGAATGTGCACCTGCAAGATACCAGATCAATCATGTGGTATAAATTCCTCATAAATATTGGATAAGGCATGACTTGAACTTGTTACCTCCCTTCTTTTATTATACTAAATCTTTCTCTTTCTGAAGTTGGTACTAGTCATTGCTTAGAAATAATCACTGCATATTTAAGTTGAGAGGGCCAATCAAACTGTTGTACCTAACTTTTTCCTGCTTTCAGGCTTTTTAGTAAATATAACCACAAAGATATATAACATGATGCCTTTTAGTGGCTTGACATGAACCTACAAATGGATTTTCAATACCATAGGTGTTATGAGCCACAAACATAGTTTGATTTGGATTCAGGGGTGGTCTAATTGCTAAATGTTCCAAATGATCCTAGCTATGTATACATCTCTGTAGTATGGGAGTTTTTCTGATATTTATTCAGAGTTGGGCTTAATACCCTTTTTTTTTTGGTTTGTTGGGTTTTCTTTTTTCTTCTCTTCTCTATTGGAATTTGGAACTGAACAAGGCAACCGTGCAAATGGAACGTTGTCTTTTATACATGTCAATATTCAGTGAAAAATAATACTTGATATTATTACTCAAAAAAACATGATACCCATATATAGGCTTACAAAACGTATTCCTCAAGCTAACTCATTCCCAAAGTTAGGGTTTTCATCTCTAAACGATATTACCAAAATAGCACTACTACTAATACTACTCTCTAACACTTCCCAAGTTGGAGCTTTACTAAGCATCAATTTGTTACAAATGAAAACGAAAACAACTACTATAACCTACCTCAAATAACAACACAGTCCTAACATCACCTTACCTCCAAACAGTACAATAGACCCTACCTGGATCTAAGAGTTCTAACATCACCTTACCTTGAGTTGTAGTTCACCATTTTTGCCTGATTTTAAGAAATTCTAAATTTTACTGTTTTGGCCAGATTCTATGAACTATATTCCACTGTTTCTAGCTGATTTTGTGAAATTTTCAATTTCCCTCTTTTTTCCAGATATTGTGGGTTATAGTCAATATTTTAAACCATTTTTGAGAAAATTCTTAGTTTCCCTATTTTTGTCAGATTTTATGGGCTATACTCCACCGTTTTTGGCTAATTTTGAGAAATTCCCAGTGAAATTGTTTTGGCTACACTTTATGGGTCCACCGTTTTCGGAAAATTTTGAAAAATTGTGAATTTCATTGTTTTTGACAAATTTTGTGGGGGTTATAGTCCACTCTTATCTGTCGATTATGAGAAAATTTCAATTTCTCTGTTTTGACTAGATTTTGTGGGCTATAATTCACTGTTTTTCGTTTGATTTTGAGAAATTATGAATTCATTGTTTTGGTCAAATTTTCTAGGCTATGTATGGACCACCATTTTCAGCCGATTTCGAAAAATACAGAATATCACTATTTTGGCCGTATTTTTTGGGACTGTTTTGAGAAATACAGAACTTCACTTTTTGGGACAGATTATGTAGGCTATATCTACTGTTTTCAACATATCTTGAGAAGTTTTTAAATTTCACAGTTTTGGCTAGAATTTGCTAGAATATCTACTATCCACTGTTTTAGGTCAATTGTGAGAAATTTCAAATTACAATGTTTTTGCCATATATTGAGTCGTAATCCACTGTTTTTAGCTGATTTTGAGAAATTTTAAATTCCACTATTTTGTCTAGTTTTTGCAAGTTGTATTCCACCAATTTTTTTTTGCATATTTTAGGGGGAAAATCCATTCACAATTTTGCCCAAGTTTTGTGGGCAATAATCCACCGAGTTCGGCCGATTTTGAGAAATACTCAGTTTTGCTATTTCGGCTAAAATTTGTAGGCTATAGTCAACTATTTTTTGCCAATTTTGAAAATTTATGAATTTCACGGTTTTAGCCAAATTTGTGGGGGATATAGTCCAAATTTTCCTTCCGATTTTGAGAAATTTAGAATTTCATCATTTGGAGCAGTTTTGTGGACTATAGTCAACCATTTTCGATCATTTTGAAAAATTCTAAATTCTTTATTTTTGTTAGATTTTGTAGACTATGCAGCGCTTGGGACGATTTTGAGAAATTCTTAGTTTCACAATTTTGGACAGAATTTGAAGGCTATAGTCAACAATTGTAGACGAATTTAAGAAATTCTGAATTTATTGTTTCGGCCAAATTTTGTGGTAACTCCATGTTTTTGAATTTTTGAGAAAGTCTGATTTTTACTATTTGGCAAAATTTTATACTTTGTAGGCATAATCCACCGTTTTTTGTTGATTCTGAGAAATTCCGAAGTTTAATACTTTGTCTAGATTTTATAGGCTGGTCCACTGTTTAAAACTAATTTCATAATTTGATTATTTTGGCTAGATTTTGTAGGCTATATAGTCCACTATTTTCGACTGATTTTGGAAAATTCTCAGTTTCATTGTTTTAGACAAATTTTGTGAGTTAATAGTCCACCGTTTTTCAACCGATGTTGAGAAATTCTCAATTTCACTATTTTGGCTACATTTTGTGGGCTACTTCATCGTTTTGAGAAATTAGTTTATTTAGTGTTTTGGCCACATTTTGTAAACTATAATCCACCATTTTGACATATCTTGAGAAATTTCAAATTTCACAGTTTTGGTCAGATTTTGAATGTTATATTTTGAGAATCAATTTTACTATAATCTCAAAATCGACATAAAATGATGGACTAGCTCACAAAACAATATTACCTAAATAATCCTACTAATACTACTCTTTAACACTCCTCCCAAGCTAACTAATTCCCCCAGTTCTTAAACAATATTACCAAAATACTCTTACTACTAATACTACTCTCTAACACTCCAATTACTTACTCTACACATATTGGGAGTTTGTCTAATTATGATATTTTTAAATGATATTGTTAACTTGGGCATTTCAATAAATAGTCTTCAATTCTCCTTTACATTAGTGGATTATAACTAAAGAAATGATTTGCACGACTATTTTAGTCTTAACTACAATATGCGAAGTTGATATAAAAAGCTTTTGTCATGTTTTTTTAACAAAGTAATACAAATAGCCTCAATATCTTTAGGTAGCATAATAGTAGTTTTGGAGGTTGGAATCCTAGAAAACTCACACGTCTACCCTCATACCGTAGATCATTCTACCCTCTTACTGTAGATCATCTTCCGTATCCTAACATGAAACCACTTAGAGCACCATCACCATGGGTGTTGAGTTCTAAGATATGCATAGAACCAGCAAGTTTCACATATAGTAGTGAATGCCAATGGAAATAGTTTCCTAGAGAAATAACTTCATAAAGTAGCACAGGACAAGAAAGTGCTCATAGCTCACAAATTGAAGTTCAGGAGAGAAAAAAAAACTGTGTATTTTACTTCATTGCTGCTCTATATTACTAGTTTTCTTTTAACAGAACAGAATACTGTGAAGGCTGACACAAAGGCCATACATAGACAAGTCTAGAAATGTCTATTACATAGAAGTTCCATCAAAAAGGGAGGTTTATGAATAACTAGACTCGATTGCAAGATTTGAAGTAACTATGTACTGGTGACACATCTTAAATGTATATCTTGCAAAAAGCAAAACCCAATGCCCCGAATGAAGCTTATTGCATGAACCCTAACCTAAACCTTCTAACCATCTACTATACTTGGTCCATCTTAGCAATCATACTATCTTGAATTGGTTCTTCTTTTCCAGGACAACAAGCTCTATCAAAACCCAAATCATCCTTCACAGGTTTCCAGATCCATCTCTTACTGTAACCTAGAAATTCTTAGTTCAGTTGTCTACACTATGCTTAAGATGATGTAGTGTTAATTGGTAGTAGGTTATACCTGTTTTGGATTCTTTTTCAAAATCTCGTCCTTTATCTATGTATGGCTAGTGTAGAGAGTTCTAACCCTAAATAGATAGAAGTGGACTGTTCTGAAGATGGGTACAACAATCCAATCTAAGTTTCCAATCCTTATTTAGGCATTAGCCCTTGCAATGAAACAATTCCTTTTATGTATATACCCCAAGTGGCACTGGCACACATATTTAAAATAGCTGACCTCTTATTTGACGATTTGTAAAATTATTGTCCCATCTTTAAGGATCTAACTGCAGCCAAGCTTTTATAGAACAATCTCCAATTAGCATTACCGAAACTGTGACTCAAACAAAATATTAAGCTCACCTAAGGTCAACAGATCATATTTCAACTGCAAATAATCAAGTACAAAACTTTAACATGAAACTCAACTCACACTCATAAAAATTTGATAATCTGATCAGTTATCAAAGAACAACATCATCTATCTTGCAACCTATGGTATACCTTGGTTTAGAAGCCATATGATTGACTCTGAGATTTATATGATAGTCCGATGACTTTTACAAGTGAATTTAATGCACCACAAATCAAAGAATTGCAAGAATATTGGTGCACATGCAATAGTTACAGATATGTTAGATCTACTTACAAATTTAATGGAAAGTTTGTAGTCTAACGTTTGCTCTACATACATGCCCTACTATATAAGATAAGACATGGCAAGGAAACATAACTAAGAGAATCTATTCACTGTTTGCATAACAGAATGAAAGAGGAATTCAGGAAAATGGGCTTACCGGTTTTCCATTGCGGACAACCTTAAGTAGAAATCTGTAAGCTGCAGGGCTGCAAACTCTCCGAACACCAAGTAAAAAAGACCAGTATTAAAGAGTATGCCCTAAAAGACAATTTAGATGGCCAAGTTCATATACCTGATAGAGTACACCAAGCCCATTGAAGTATCAAGTAATGACAGCTTTTGTATCACAAGGGAAAAGGATTCATAAGATTGTCAAGAAGATGCTGCAAAAATTAGTATAACACAAAGTCCGACACACAGAGTGCTAAGAAGGCTGCACCACACAGAGGAAGAACAAAGATCCTTTCAATTGTATTGGGCATATTTCCATCACTATTGAACGACACTCAAGGAATCAATAGATACAAGATACAGATCTCTCTAACTGTATCTTGACAACTCTTTGTGCAAGAAAATCCAGTATTCTGAATCTGAGGTTGCTATTTCGGGCACCAGAGCAGCACTTTTATTCAATTTCAAACCTCGACGAGCCTTCCTCCTCGGCACATCTATCCACTAATCTTCCCTCTCCCTCTCTACTCATTATTCCCCGAGAAAAAAGAAGAAACAAAACAGCGGCACTACTCGTTCGTCGTCAACTCATCCATATCCAAACTAAACTTCACCAACTCCTCCTTCATCCCCCCCCCCCCCCCCCCCCCCCCCCCCCCCCCAAAAAAAAAAAAAAAAAAAAAAAATCACCGACGACCTACACGCGAAGTAAAAAAAGGCACTCATCAAAAAATCAATCAACACCACAAACGAATACATAACAACCAGCAATGGCCCCTCCCAAATCCTCGAACTCCCATCCCCGTAACTCAACGTCTTCACCCTATGCTCAAACAACCCTTCCACAAACGACATCCTAATCGTCAACCCCAAGAAGATCACAAGCCCCGCCTGTGTCTGCCCCCTCACCAACCACACGCTCCTCAAAATCACCCTCACCCGACCCGCATCCGCAAGCACCGAAATCACCCCGGCCAAATTACAGACAATAATTGCATGGGCGTACGCCCATCGAAAACAGAACCACCACCACCAATGCCGGGTAAACAACAATCTCAGGCGGGTAACCCAGCACGGAGAGCAAGTTGCAGACGAGTAAGAAAATGACTAAAAACAGCATGAAGCACCAGGAGACGGCCGCACAGTTCCAGAGGTAGGTGGAGAGGAGGCGGTGGTCCAGGAGCAGCGGGCCAAGTCGGATGTTAGGATGGGTTTGTGGGCGTAGATGCAGGCAAGGAAGGAGCGGGCGGTGAGGAGGGAGGTGAGGAGGAGGAGGGGGAAGCAGAGGAGGGAGGAAAGGAGTGTGCTTGCCAAGTGGTGGCACAAATGTTTGAGGAAATGCGTGAATGGGAGGCAGGCGGCGGGAGAGGGCGTTGGCGGTGGAGCGGTCGAGGAGGTCGTTGGAGAGGAGGGCGGCGGAGACAGGGAAGATGAGGAGGAAGAGGATCGACATGAAGGAGGAGCGGAGGATGAGGACGGTTTCGCGGAGGATATCGAGGGCGTTCATGGGTGGGATCTTGGAAATGGATAGGGTTAGGGATTTTGTGTGTGTGGGGGGGGGGGGGACCCATGGCGAGAATTTGATTGGGTTTTTTAGGGTTTGAAACGGAAGGGATCTGAGATGCATGCAGCCAATGTGAGGACTGAAGAAGAAGAAGATCACGTGACGTGATGAGAGAGAAACGGAGGACTGAGGAAGAAGAAGATCACGTGACGTGATGAGAGAGAAACGGTGGACTTTTGACATGGATTTTGTCTGAAAGAGAGAAATGGTTATGTTAGTTAATTGAGAAAGAAGCACGGTGCAAATACATGGTCGCCTTTATATCTCTTCTCTACCATCTCTACTTCTCTACTATTTTAATGGGAGAGTTGGGTTGTAAACAAACAAATCCTAATTTTATAACTAAACAGACCGTACAATATACGATCAAACTACAGCCACTAAACTTTCCCATGTCATGCACGTCAAATAAAAAAACTCCTCATCTTCACGTTAGAAAAAAAAAAAAAAAAAAAAAAAAAAAAAAAAAAAACCTAAATCCAAAACCTCAACTCATCTTCTCCCTATTCAACTCCTCTCTGCCCTATTCCTTGCACTCCCGTCACCAGCACTTCGCCGTCGTTCGCTGTCGACCCATTTAAATCAACATAAACCCAACCCAGGGAAGAAAAAAAAACTTTATTCATCTCCGCAGTTCGCTGTCGACCCATTTAAATCAACATAAACCCAACCCAGGGAAGAAAAAAAATCTTTATTTATCTAATTTCAATCAATTTCCAGATCTAAAAAAAGCTCGAATCGAACACGCAATCTTCAGATTAACAATGGATCGAGACGATCTCCGCTCGATTTTTCGAACGACCGGCTTCGATCTATGGACTCTGATCGGCACGGCGATCTCCATCGCCGCCTCCGACCACGCGCCGGAACTTCGTCTTTGCCGCAACAGAATTGTCGAGTGCCTTTACGCTCCTCCCCAGCCGTCTCCGCCGCATCAAGATCCGTGCCAGCACGAGTCTGACGATCAGAAGCAGCTCCGATCGAGAGCGAGAGAAGAAGAGAAGCAGTAGTCCGATCGAGAAGGTGTTCGGATCGCCGCCGTTGACGCCGCAGTCAAATCACAGAGTGGAGGTAGGGATGATGACGTAGATATCGAGGATGATGATGAGGATGGGAGGAGTTATGGCCGTCCGATCGATCAAGAACAAAGGAGCACTTGATGATCCTGATCAAGTAAATTTTTCTCTCAAATACTTTATGTGGTCAAATTAAATTTTCTGGTTGTTTTAACTTAGAGATTATATTGAAAAAAATTATGCAGCCGGGAGATTCGATTGCTCAACTACTACAATGTCTCGCTGACATGGATATCACATTCAAAGCTTTGCAGGTTTTTTAATTTAAATTAAATTTAGTTGTTTGTAAATTTGATAATATATTGTATTGAAATTGATGAGTTTGATATTACAAGAAACCGATATCGGGAGGCATATGAATGGACTGAGGAAGCATGAATCAGTTGCAGTTTAGATACTGGCAAAGCAATTAGTCAAGTAAGTAGACTACCTATCGATTAGTGTGAATCTACAGAAGTACTCTCCTTGATTTTGTTCTGAGTTTTAACGACGACTTTATTTGTCAGTAGAAAGTGGAAATACATTGTGGACGAATGGGTGAAAGCTTCAGAGACTTCGTCGCCTTCTGCCATCAACCGTATGCTGCTAACTCAAACTAATTAAATTGATGCTGAGGTCTTTTGCTTTTATGAAAATATGGCTATTTCTTTTCTATTAGCTGTAGCTAATGAAGTTGCACGAATTGTAAAGCAGATTGTAGATTGAGCTCGAACCGGAGCAGCAACACGGAAACAGCATCAGTTGAAGCTAAACCCAGACCTGTTCAAAGAAGGGAAGCTCAATTGGAGCCTATCCACTCCACAAATCCAGCTGTAAACACTCTTAAATCACTTATTTAACTATGTATTTTTTGTTAAGCTCAATGTATGATGCTGAATTATTATTATTTTATAATATTATTTTTGAATTATTAGAAGTTGAAGGACAACAAGGAGAACTTGGCCGATGCAGAGAGGCTGGCGAATGCGCGTAAACGACTCCATGAGAATTACCAAGAAGCCCAAAATGGTGAGTACATGTTCAATCATTGAAGTATACTATGTAGTTCAATTCTGACATGTATGTATTTTGTTATCTGAAACTACATAAAACCTCATCTGAAGTCCAGGTTTTTCTTTAGATGAAAATATCTCTAATCTCTAATATTATAATGAGAGAATGCCTTAGTGTCATTTGTCAATCTACCAATACGTGCATCGTACGTGCATAACTAATATGAAGGAGATCTCAGGTTCGAGTTATCACTATGTCAGATTTTTTACTTTTTTTTAATATATTAAACATGCACCACAAGTGTAAATTACTATTCACCTATTTATCTATAATATAATATATTTACTTCTTTACTATTTTAATGGGAGAGTTGGGATTGTAAATAAACAAATCCTAATTTTGTAACTGAGCAAACCCGTGTAATATACGGCCAAACTAAATCCCCTAAACATACCCGTGTGATGCACGTCCAATCCCTACCAAAAAAACAATCGCTTATGTTGGAAAAAAAAAAGCCCATATCCAAAACCCCAACTCACCTTCCTCTTCACTCGGCAATGGGAGCTTCCTTGCCTCAAAATTCGTGACCATCTTCTTCCTCTATCGCCACCACTTACACCCTCACTACTCTCACCACTTCAATCATTCTCAATACTCCAATTTCCACCCAAATTCCCATCTTCTGAATCGATTTACTGATTTTCGGATCCAACTCCTTTTTTTAACAATTTTTTTGCTTTGAATTTCGTGCGAGTTAGAAGCAACGAGGAAATGTGTTCGTTGTTGTGGAGCTCGAATGGCGCGGCTTTGACATTCGGGTTGAAGCCGGTGCGCGTGCATGGTGCCCATACCCGTTTGAGGTTACTGTGGTTATATTTACAAATTTTGTTCGTTGATTCGATATATAAAGTTAAGATATTTCTTTATTTTGTAAGTCAAAAGGGTGTTCTTTATTTAGTATTATAATTATATTTAGGAAAGTCAAAGGTGCCGAGGATTACAATTCTTCAATTAGTAATAGTATATTTGACTTGAATTGTGGGTATATGGATTTTGATATTTATTAGATCGAAATATTTTGGCAATGCATGATTTGTTTTAGAAGTTTTAGTATATTATTGATTTTTGATATGTAAATTTTGATGCAGTTTTTAGTATGAGAAGCAATTTGCAATTTGTTTTTTATACTTTATTTTATCAAATATTAATGTCTATTATTGTTCATTCTTCCAAAAATACCCAATTTGCAATTTGCTTCATTCTTCCAAAAATACCAATCAGCTAATACCGAATTTTTAATGTATTTTGTTAATTGTTAATAATTCTCCTTTATTTTTTCCGATTGTTTTTTTGGAGAAAGCTTGATATTTTGGTGGTTAAATGCTTTACTACTTATTTTATTTTAAACAGTTCATTTTGATTGTTATACTTTTTTGTACGTGTACATCGCACGTGCATTATACTAGTTGTCTTAATGCATCGCAGTGCAGTTATGGTCATCAACTAATGAGATCCGTTACATTACATGGGTAGCTTAGTAGTTGCATAGATAGCTTACAAAACTAATGTGAGGTATCACTCATTAATACTACTAGTATAATGTACGTGCGATGCACGTCTGAAAAAAGTAAAATCATCGAATTAAATAAATATATATTGAATAAGAAGAAAAAAATATATATTTGAATATTTTGATTTGGGATACACGTGTGGTGCATATTTATATTTGTTGGATGTAGTTTGGACATATATTATACGTGTTTATATAGTTACAAAGTTAGAATTTGTTTGTTACAAACTCCAACTCTCCCAGATATGCTTAAAACGTCAAATTTGGTCTTTACATAACGAGAAACTTGTCTTGTTTCTTCAATGGCAAATAAATAGAAGACCCAAAAGACAAAAAGATAAGCATATCATACATGCACAGCTTCAGGATCAAATTCGTATCTATTTTGGTCCAAATGTTTTTTTTTTAAAAACAAAATTTTAGCATACTACATTCAGTTGGGAACAAATCAGTCGAGGTTTCGAATCAAATACTTGACCAAATGGTGCTTCAGAGAATGAGAGGAACTCCTGCCGGAATTGTAACCTCGGCATCACGATAAACTTGTTTCATACACAATGCATGAGACATCTCTGCTACTCTGCTGGTATCTGAAGCAACTCCCTAATGCCTTCCAATGCCTGAATTAAGTTTTTGATGAAGAACGTGAGTGACAAAAAAGTAAATCCAAGTTTAAAAATTAAAGCTTCACAGGACAAGGAATATTGGTAAATGGCAGTAACTGCAGCAGTATTAGGCAACTGAACAGTAAACCAGCTTGTTGGAATATTTCTTTTAGTAAAGCGTAAGGTTATAAAATATAGCAATAGATACTTGTAATAGACTAAGGGGAAAATACAACGAGTCTGAAAGTTTATGAAACCCAGAAAGATATATGAAGCTTAGAAATGCATTTCATACTGTACAATAACAGACCATATAAATTTCTAATTAAGGACCAATTCACAAACTCATGGAGTGAGGTAAGATGTCTTAGCACATGAAGATAGAACAATGCCCGCGAAAAAGGAAGCTCTTTCAGCTTGTGAATGAATTTTTGTAATATTTAGGTTACTATCTGGCTTTGGTACATATTCTATCTACTAAGCTTCAACTCTTTTTTGAGTGGTATCATCGTCAATGTTTTTTTTTTTCTGAGAAGCGACATTCGCACCATATCTATAGACTTCAAAGGATTTATAAAAAACAATAGAAATAACGGCTGTGTGAGGTAGTAATTAACTACGACAAGTGACCGCACACATACCAGTTTGATTTGCGCCTTAATAGTTGCAATTAGGTGGGTATACTCCTGTATTTGTCTGCCAAAACACAATAACGATTAGCTTACTACAGCAACAATAACAATAACAAGATACAGCATAAAAATCAGACACGACAAAAAAAATAACTTTAGTTTAATGTCATGTGGAAGCAATTTAATTGCTAGACAATTAATGATGAAATGCGCGAAATTTTAAAAAAAAATCTAAAAAAGTTTGCTTTTGCTTTGGAAATGCAACGTCTGTTCAAGGGCAATAAAGTGGCGACTGAAGAGTTATCGAGGAGAAAAAAGAAGAAGAAAAAAGTGGCAGTAGCTATGTTAATGTGATTACTGATAAAGCCGTTAAGGATATGTATGATAAAGTTTGTAACCATTAAAACAATTAGAGGAGAGAAAGTCGTCGCTTATCGCAGCTAGCTATTTACACCAATTATGAACATTATGTTTGTCTTTTCCCCTTAATTAAGGATTTAAGAAATCACATGATGTCTGCTATGATAGATAATATTATAGTAGTTGATGAGACAGAGAAGGGTAATTTGCAGAAAGCAGCTACCAGGGTGGAGAGAAGCACATTGAATGAATGTCTAGGATCATAGCCAATAGAATAATCATGTGCTAATTGTTTTTGTAATTTGCCCTAGGATCACTGGTCTCTTATTAATTGTAAGGAAAATGAAAGCCTCATGAAAAAAACATGACCACTCCACAACAACTTTCACCACTGCTCCTAGGTGCTGCTCCTAGGTGCTGCTCCAAAGTGCACACATCTTCTCTTACATAGATCCCTACACTTCTCTTCTACTAGTCTGTCTGAATTATTTGTTCCAGCCCAACCCGAAATTTTGATCGAAAGATTGGGATGAAGGGAGGGGTCAATCAGTCCATGGAATGGATACATCACAGTGTGGGTATAGGCTTTACCATATTTGTTATTGTTTTCTTCTAACAGAAACGACTATGAACAAGAATATTGAATGAATAGGTAGCTCAATAACAACCATAACCGATTGAAACAGATTTGAATTCGTATCCTCATACTGGATACAGATATTAGTGGGATTTAATGTATAATACTTTCATAATATAATGAGTTATTTTCTTCTTCTTTTTAAATTCATTCGTAATTTACATAGAGTACAAAATATTTTTCAAGTCACACTAAATATGGAATATGTCCGTACAGGACTCGAGAATAAATAGTAAATAAGCTTTAAATTTTACTTCGGTACTACAAATTCGCTTATATTTGAATGTGTTTGGTCATTCATACACTCAGTCAGAAACTTTGAATAGTTCAGCACTCTCTCTGTTTGAATCCGTATTTTAATTGCTCTATCTCAAATTTCCCGAATTAATCAAAATATTACTTGAAAATCAGAATCTGATCAGATCTGGAGTCAGGTTCAGATCGGGTTGATCCTCAAACCAAACCAACAGAAGAAATTCGCACTTATGCTACATCCACTATATTAACGTCGTTTTTATTCTCTGCTAAAACGCACCACTCTGTTCATGAAGAAAATATACTCAAAATTTAAATACCCACTAGTCAATAATATACAAAAACACGAGCATGCATGCTTTTTGCTGCTGTGTTCTGAACATGACCAGGCACACAAAACTTGTGCTAGATTGATGCCACCTTTATTTAATTAGCTCTTCAATGTAACCTACAGATATATCCTAACAAATTATATTTTGAAATAACTAGCTTACTTTCAGAACAGCAATCAAAATTTACTTTGTTCTTCTTAATCTTTCCTTGAACTTGGTTCTATAACATAAAAACAATAAGCAAAGGTTTATAGCGATGGGAAGTGCAAGAGAAATCCTTCATAAGATCCAACTATATTGAAGTTTACTTTATAAATAGCACCGAAGAAGATGTGAAGAAAAAGGTTAAGAAATACCTGTCCAACCTCGCTTCCCTCACATAAATGAACCCCAGTGCCTCTGACCAAGTAAATTCAACATGGAATCCCATTCCTATGTCAACAAAGATGTGCCGTGTATCAGGCCTGCAAAATGCAAATTATGGAAAAGGAAGGATATTAAAAAGATAATCATATGTTTGAGTCCCCTCCATCATCTCAATTGTAACATAGCTTTTGGGATAACAGACTGACATGTGGCACAGAGAATAAGAAGAGCATTCAACATATTAATAGGCTTACACATCTGCTTGCGCATAGATTTCAGACCCGAGATTTACCATCGTACGCAGAGAAGTTGCCCAATTCTTTTGCAAATTCTCAATGTTCCTCTTCAAATCTGAGCTGAATATTATACGTCAAGAAATCAAAACATCCAGAACAACGCAAATCAAAACAGCTAAAAATAATCATCCTCATGTTCGATTGTGAATCACTCAAAAAGGATACAAAATCTTCTGCTGCTCAAACACCTTATCTCTGTCATCAAACATAGAAATAATCTAAGTACCAAAGAGAGAGGTAGAGACAAAGACAGATTATTAAAGATGAAGAATACCGTTGGGCGATGGCATTGACAAGATCAGGCTTGAGGCGCCGATCGACAAAATCCTCAAATCTGTGTACCTTCTCCTGCTTCAATCGACCTTCGTCCGTTGCCATGACTACAATCACAGGCAACTAAAAAAAACAACTTAACAACTAATTATAAGTGAAATACACACACTTCAAAAGATAAGTCCTTCCTATATCATATTGTCAACAAAGCAAGGGAAATAATAGCAGCTACTAGACCAAAATCCAATTAAATCCTCCTTAATATAAGGTTTAATCCACTATGAAGTTATTGTTTGCATCTAGAAAGGCGCGAGAAATAAAGTTCACATACGCTGCCAATGCCCATTACATTCAAACCCTCGTACATATTCTGAAAACCATATTGAAAACAATCTATCTATCTTCTTTTAAATGTTTGATTGGGCTATGTCCACTCTCTTCCATACCAAAATTAAGTTTTTCTAAAATCAACACTTTCGAATTCTCTAGTTTTCAATATAGTTGTAAAAGTAACAAAATTTATTACAACCACAGTGCACAATAATTCAACTGCTTCGGAAATTTCACAAACAGGTAGCATGCATGGAACCAAGAGCAAGAGCCCAAAATCACTACCATCAAAAGGGCTTCAAGATTTAAACTTTCTCGACTATAATTCAAATTCATCGCCAAACTTCGATTAACAACTAAGATTCAAACTCAAGATAGATAGATTGATTAGTACTAATCAACCAAACTATTACAAAGTAAAATGGTACCTTACAGCCACTAGCGGGTAGGCGGATACCGGAGGCGGCGACGGCGAGATGACGGCGGAGGTGACTGCGGCGACGGTGAGTTTCGAGAAGAAATTAGCGAAAGCAAAAGCTAGAACTTTGGAACGGTTTAGAGAAACGGGGTGATGATAATCCATGAAATATAAACAAGGGAGCGAAGTGTAAAAGTTACTATTAATGAGGGGGATTATGGAAAAATCAGGTTATTACAAATGGGCTCTCTCTCAAGGCCCACTGTTGGGCTCCGTCATATTTATGATAACAGGTCAGGCCCGTGTTATGAAATGAATGGGCTAGGGTTTTCAATCTTTGCAATTTTTTAGGACCACTCTTTAAGAATTGCAGTGTTTTCAAAGTTAGGAGAGATTATTGCAAATTTGCAAATATTGTCAAATATGGGTTGCAATTTTATTTTTATTTTATTTTTAACTTTTAGGAGAGATGATCTTAACCAACATATCTCGAATAGTAATGTTAGGGAATTAAGTGCAGTGGGGATGGGTTGTAGAGCATCGATAACTGATTACAATGAATCTGCCAATCAAGTAGACCAAACAAAACACACAATTTTATTTCGGTTTGGACAAACCTGATCTGGAGAAGAAATAACTGAGATATTATTCAACTAAACAATATACAAGAGTTACAATCACTCTCACTAATAACCTAATATTTATCTCTCAAGACTCACTAAAAAGATACTATACTATTTACAATGGAAAAACTCTCACATGATGTACTCGATGTTTTTGGCACACCTCTTAATGGAGACAATTACAATATTATATAGAGTATAGAGAATCCCTAGGTTGTAGTCTTGATACAATCACCATCCGATATATTCTGAAGAGAAACTCACACGATAGGAGACATATGATCTAACTTGGAGAAGAAACCGGGCTCAAACCGATTCACCCAAAACCGGTCCCGGTCCAAAACTGTTGTTGTGCCACTATCATTCGATTGCTCTCTTGGTCGAGAGCATGCAAACCATTGCGGTCAACTGCAATTGTATGCAATCAACAGCAAACTGCTACTGCTGCTCATTTCATCTCCACTATTCGCTTTGAACATCTTCTCGCTTCACCGCATTCTTTTCATATCGAACATAGAATGTAAGATATAAACCGAACGTGTAAAACCTAACTCCAAGGTCGGTCCTGACAATTTTGAGACCCAGGGTGAACAAAAGGTTATGAGGCCCTTCTTTTAGTAATTGAAATACTTTAATATATAAAAATAATTTACATGTCCAAAATTACCGCAGAAATATAGTCATATATAAATACTTAAATGGTATGAAAGCTTAAAAGTAGTTCCAATGATTCAAAAAATCATCATCCAAATATTATATGAAATGGCCACAAATATGTCAACCTGTTCCAACGTATCTTGATAGCTCTAAAATATTTTCAACTGCAAAACAAAATGACAACAAAATAAAAAGTTTCAATCATCATTTAAAATGACTTCTAGTAGTTTGAGAAGCAAATTTATCAATAATGTTTTCCAAAATCAATTTTTAACAAATCATTTTTAATACATAAGATTGCTAATCCATTTAACATATCTGGTGATATAGTCTATCGCAAATAAGATTATAACATTTTTAATTTAGAAAAAAAACTTTTTTCAGCAAATGCCAGTCACAGGTATAGTCAACAATATTCTATAAGCAATCAAAACATTTGCAAAATTTTTATCTAATGCCCTTTTTTGTGATAAAGTTAATTGTTCTAATCTTTTTCTTTTTTGTCTTTTCTCATATCCGGATTCTTACTTCCTAGGCAACATGACAAACAAAAGTTTCAACACAGTGATATAAAACAAAAAAAGTTGAATACACATGATAAAAGTGGATAACACGAAGACTGTTGGAGCAATGTGAATGGTTGTCCAGCAATGAGAAAGAGAAAGAATATTTGTGGAATTTCCTCCAAATTGAACTGGATTATTTTTTGGATGAGGATGAGAGAATTAGATTTGAACTGGAAAAAAAATTGAAAAGAAAAGTTGAATATAAAAAATATAGTAATGTTGCCCAATAAGCAATGATTAAATTCTTTTTAATTTTCATTTATGATTACCAAGAACCATAATTATGTATTAGTACCAACCCAATACCCTAAATATAATTACCGTTGGAGACTTGGATTATTGGAGTCACTTTGGAAAAAAAAAAATTAAAAAATTAAACTAAAATTTTGAAAAAATTAAACTATTTTTTTTTAATGAAATTTTTTCAGATAAGGGCCATGTGATACCCCAAAAGTTGAGGGGCCATGGCGGTCTCCCTTTGGGCCCTGCCCCTAGGCCGGCCCTGCCTAACTCTTTTTAGCAGTGATTAGTGAACAAAATATCTGAAGTTGGAATACAGTAGATAAAAATGTTGTTTGGCAGGAACATAAATGATGTGAGCAGGGTCAAAACTCAAAGAAAACATACTGTTATGGGCCCAAATCAATCCATGCATCAAACATTAACCCTAGGTTGATCTCTCTCTAGGGTTTGAGGGTTTCTAACATGACAACATACACTACAAGACACTCCTTGTTCCAACATCCTTCCATTTATTTTGTTACATCCATTCACTCACAGACCTACCTTCTCTGTTGCTCTCAGAGTTCGAACAAAAAGGTGACGGTTTTGGGTACACAAAATAGTAGGGCTTTGTAGCTATACAATAGCTCACAGAGTAGAGGAAATGATGATAAGAAAGAGTTATGGGATGGATAGAAAAAGAGAATCTTCTTAGGGTTTACAGGGTATTAAATTTGCTCTGTTTTACAAGTGATGGAGATTAGTCATGGATTCCAAACAGCAACTAGTTTACGTAAAGAAGTTGAGATTTGATACTGATACAGTGAGTAAATAGGGAATTTTTTACCAAAATGACCTACTTTTTGAAAGTTTTCCCGAACTGACCTAATTTTTTATTAAAAAAATCCAAACTAATCTACCCACTGTCTCAAAAAGCGAGTTTGGTAAAAATCACACATTTTTTGAGACAACAGTGTGAGGTTTTGATTTTTTTGATTTCTTCCTGACCAATACTCGCTATCTCAAAAAACGAGTTTTTCCCAAACTCGCTTTTTGAGACAGCAAGTGTCGTTTTGGGAGGTTTTAATACCACAGGCTCGTTTTTTCCCTCTCCTTATCTCCATTCTTACTCTTTCTTATCTCCATTCTTACTCTCTCCTTAACTCCGAAACCCAAAACCATAGCCTTCCAAAATCGACTTCCTACCCACAAAATCTCCTATAAATCTAAATATATTCACTTAATCTTTTCCAACCTTATCAACTTCTACTCTCAAAACCCTAAACCCATCTTCCGAAAGATCCATATTTTGGTCTCTAGAAATTTCTCAACTCCACAGTTGCTTTCTCAGAAAGCGATGTGGTTTTGCCTGCACTCGCTTTTTTAGAAAGCGACTGTAGGCAAAATCCAATCGCTTAAGAGAAATCGACTGTTGAGTTGAGAAATTTCCAGAGACCACTTGGGATCTGAAAATCTCTCAACTCTAAACTCGTTTTCTCAGAAAGCGATGAGGTTTTGCCCAGACTCGCTTTCTGAGAAAGCGAGTTTGGGAACTCCGTTTTCGATGACTAGTACCTCTGCCTAGCGGCCTTCGTCCGAGTCTTTCCTTTGCGAGGTTATTGTGGAAAAGGAATTGGAGGTGCAACGGTACAAGATAATGCTAGGGATGTCAGGATCCCGGTCCGTTTCCTTCACTGGCCCCGTCCCCCTGATGGTGCTTCGTTGCCGACCCCATGGATTGGTCCGGCGAGGCCTTATGATGTGCAGAACTCAGTCGCCAGTGTGTCCACCTTAGCGAAACCAGGAGACCCGGTGAAGGAGCCGACTCGATCGGCCGAACTAGAGCTCGTCTTCCTCGATCCTGTGGCTCTAGCACAGGAGCCCTAGGCTAGATTTTACCAATGTAACGAAATTGTCTATATAACGACACAATTTCCTTTGATGAAATAATAATGAGAAGACGATTGTCTTGCTTTGGCTTCTTTTCTGTCTGGTGATTAATTATGATGGAAGATCCTCGGCGTTTGAGCCGAGCGAGGGGTTCGATCCGAAGGTGGTAATGAAAGAGGGGGATCCTGAGAGTTTGGCCATGGAAGACGTTTCGTCTTCCAAGAACATTAATGGCTATTTAGACGTTTCGACTTTCCACGTCATAAATATGCCTCTCCTAAAGGCTATATAACCCCCACCCCCTCATCAGTTTATTTCCCACTTCAGCGTGAGTCCTCGCCGCTGGTGACTCTCCTACCGCCCTCCAACAATTAGGGGTAACGGCGATGACTGCCAATTTATCCCTAGCTGCCAGCGGGTGGAAGAGGGGTCGATCCCAGAGGGCAGGACTCGGGGCATTTGCCGTAGGCGAGTGCCCCCCAAATCAAGCTTTTGTTAGGGAGCCCTGACCGGTGGCTCTCCTACCATCCTCTGACAATTGGAGGTAACGGCTATGAGTGTTGCTTACCCCCAGTTGCCAGTGGGTGAAAGGCGGGTCGCTCTGTGGTTTGGGGTCCGGTGGCTCTCGCCGTGGGAGAGGGCTGTAAATCCAAACAAAAATTTTGTGTCAGGGGGTTAGCCGAAGTTTCAGCCGAAGGTTTAGGACTTGGAAAATTTTGATGAAACCCCTCTTAGGTGCCCGAAGGGGTTGAGGGATCGTAGGGTCCCTTGTGGATGCTCGGAGTCCATGCCTAGTGGCAAGGACGTGAGCGTGTGACATTCGAGCTGAGGGGCTAGGAGTTGAGGGATTGTAGAATCCCTCGTGGGTACTCGAAGTTTAGGCTGAGTGGAGAGGACGTGAGTGAGTAACGTTCGAGCCGAGTGGCTAGGAGTTGAGGGATCATAGAATCCCCCATGGGCCCTCGAAGTCCATGCCCAGTGGCAAAGACGTGAGCGTATGATGTCCGAGCCGAGCAACTAGGAGTTGAGGGATTGTAGAATCCCTCGTGGGCGCTTGAAGTCCATGCCGAGTAGTGAGGACGTGAGTGAGTGACGTCCGAGCCGAGTGGCTAGGAGTTGAGAGATCGTAGAATCCCCCGTGGGCCCTCGAAGTCCATGCCCAGTGGCGAGGACGTGAGCATATGACGTCCGAGCCGAGGGGTTAGGAGTAGAGGGATTGCAGAATCCCCTGTGGGTGCTCAAAGTCCATCCGAGAGGCGAGGATGTAAGCGTGTGACATCCGAGCCGAGTGGCTAGGAGTTAAGGGATCGTACAATCCCCCGTGGGCGCTCGAAGTCCCCGCCGAGTGGCGAGGACGTGAGCATGTGACGTCCAAGCCGAGGGTCCAAGCTTGTTAGAAAGCTGGTGCCTTGCTCGAGATACATGCCGAGCGTCAGGCGTCCAAGCTTGTGAGAAAATTGGTGCCTTGCTCGAGATATATGCCGAACGTCGGGCGTCCAAGCTTGTGAGAAAGCTGGGGCCTTGCTTGAGATATATGCCGAACATCGGGCGTCCACGTTGTGAGAAAGCTGATGCCTTACTTGAGATACATGCCGAATGTCAGGCGTCCAAGCTTGTTAGAATTATGGGAGTGGCCAGTAAGAACTCCGAACAAAAAACATGCTGCTTATATACCCTGGCCATTTGCTTACAAGTGAATTGGCGCATAGCGCTTACAACAGTGGACTCTCCCTCACTTTTCCTCTTTAAATTTGATGAGGAGCTCCACATTCTGCGGCCTTTTGACCATCTTGCCCCCTAGGTCTTCGAGGCGGTATGTGCCTGGACGTGCCACTTGTGAGACCTAATACGGGCCCTCCTAATTGGAGGCGAGCTTGCCTCTGGCGGTGGGTTGGGAGATTGCTAGCTTTCGTAGCACGATGTCTCCTTCCTTGATGTTGGTTGGGCAGACTTTCTTGTTGTAGAGCCTCTCGACCCGTTGTTGGTAAATAGCCCGTCGGATGCTAGATCTTTCCCGTACCTCATCAACGAGGTCCAGGTTGGCCCTGAGGTCACTTGAGTTTGATTCTTCGTTGAAGCCCATGTATCTCGGCGATGGGAGGGCGACTTCTAGAGGAATGACCGCCTTGGTCCCATATGTCAGATTGAAAGGGGACTCGCTGGTTGAATTCTCTTTGTAGTCCGATGTGACCAGAGGACGCTTAACAATTCCTCGACCCACAGACCCTTGGGTGATTGGTCCAGCCGCTTTTTTAGACCGTCAAGAATTTGACGGTTGATGTTTTCGGCTTGGCCGTTCGATTGGGGATGAGAAATTGACGAGAAGCACTGCTGAATGCCAAGGTCGTCACAAAAATTCCGAAAACTTTTGCCAGCGAACTGGGTTCCGTTATCGGTGATAAGCAAGCGCGGGATCCCGAATCGACAGACTATGTGTTTCCAGAAGAATTGTTGAACCCGATACTCGGTGATCGTAGCCAGGAGCTCCGCCTATACCCACTTGGTGATGAGGAATCGCCTTTGGTCGGTCGCTTATGGAAAGGGGCCGACCAGGTCCATTCCCCACATGTCGAAGGGAGTAGGATTGGCGAGCGACTTCAGCTCGGCTTGGGGCAAGTGTTTAACGGGGGAGAACCTCTGGCAAAGGCCGCAGCTTCAGACGAGGTTTTTTGCATCTTCCAACATAGTTGGCCAGTAGTAGCCGTGATTTAGTGCTTTTCGGGCCAGCGACCTGCTTCCCATATGACATCCCCCGATCCCTTCGTGCAGTTCTTCCATGGCGTACTTAGCCTCGTCTGTTGTTAGGCAGTGGAGATAGGGTCTCGCGTCTGACTTGGTGTAGGAGTGTTTGAAGAGCACATTCTCAATTAAGGTGAACCTTTCGGACCGCACCCGAATACTTCGTGCCGAGGCCAGGTCATGTGGCAGCTCGCCAGTTGCCAGGAATTTGTGCATGGGGCTCATCCATGTCTTAGTGGAATCACCGTTGGCGAGACAGAAGACTTCAGGCTCTTTGATAGTCGGTTTAAGAAGGACCTCGACTAGGACTGTGCGGTCTAATCCTTCGAAGGAAGATGAAGCGAGTTTAGATAAGGAGTCAGTGTGACAATTTTGTTCTCTTGGGATCCACCGGACATCCGCCTACACGAAGAGCTACACGAGCTGCTTCGCACGTGCCAAGTACTAGGTCATTCGGTGGTCACATGCCTCGTACTCCCCGATGATTTGATTGACCATGAGTTGGGAGTCACTGAAGACTCGTATTTGCCTCGGCCCCACCCTGTAGGCTAGTGTCAGTCCTGCGATCAGAGCCTCATATTCAGCCTCTTTGTTTATGGCTGGAAAGTTAAGCCGAATAGAGTACTGGAGGACGAATCATCGGGGCCTCTGAGGATGATGTCTGCGCCGCTCCCTTCCTCGCAGGACGAACCGTCGACATAGACGTCCTAGGCCGGGGCGTCCTCCTGAATTTCTGGGAACTCGGGGATGGTGCATTCAGTAATAAATTTTGCGAGGTCTTGGCCTTTGATTACTGTCCGAAGGTGGTAACTGATATCGTGCTGACTGAGCTCGATTGACCATTTGATGAGGCGGCCGAAATTTTTGACCTAGTTAAGGACTGTCTTGAGAGGCTGATCTGTGAGAACGCAGACGGAGTTGGCCTGAAAGTAGGGTCTGAGTTTCCGTGCTGCCATTACCAGTGCATAGTCAATTTTCTCCGTCCTCAGGTATCTAACCTTCGCATCATGCAGGACCTTGCTAACATAGTATAAGGGCTTTTGCAATCCATCCTCCTTTCTGACCAATACGGCACTGAGCGCATGTTCAGTGGTGGCCAGGTACAGGAATAGGGCTCGCCCGGCTCCGGCTTGCTGAGGAGCGGTGGGTTAGCGATGTATGCCTTCAGCTGGTCGAATGCCTCCTGCTGGGAGGTTGCCCACTCGAAGCATTTTTCCCCTCTGAGGGATTTGAAGAATGGAAGTGACTTCTCTCCAGATTTGGAGAGGAAACGGCCGATGACCTCCAGCCGTCTCGTGAGCCTTTGTATTTCTTTAGTGTTTCTAGGGGGAGCCATATCGAGGATGGCTTGAATTTTTTCAGGATTTACTTCGATGCCACGGTGGCTCACCACGAATCCGAGGAACCTCCCCAAGGAGACGCCGAAGGCGCACTTGGAGGGGTTGACCTCATATTATAAGATCGCAAATTCTCCATATGTCGCTCACCTTTTTCACCATTACCACATTAGGCAGCCACTCTAGGTTGCTGACCTCCTGAATGAATCATGTCGAGAGGAGCTTGCCGACTTCCTCCCTTACCTCCAGTTGTCGATCAGGGGAGAACTTACACCTCTTCTGCTGTACTGACTTTGAGTCCGGACGGACGCTCAGCCGGTGCATTATGATGTCTTTAGAGATTCCTGGCAAGTCGGATGGCATCCAGGAAAAAAGGTCGGAGTTCCGGCGGATGCACTCAATGATCGTTTGCTTTAGGTCTGGGGCCAATGATTGGCTAACCCAGAACCACTTGGATGTTTCTTCATCGAAAAAAGGGACCTCTTCAAACACATCTACGGGTTCCGAGACTCGCTTGGAATGGAGTTCTACGGCATCGAGGGAAAAGACGCCACCCCCACTGCGGTGATGTAGCACGAACGTGCCGACTCCTGATTGCCTTGGACAACACCCACCCCGTGATCGGTGGAAAACTGGAGCTTTAAGTGGTAGGCGGAAGGAACCGCCTGGAGGGTGTGGAGGCCGAGTCTGCCGAGGATGACTTTATAGGCGGTCTTGACATTGACCACCATGAAGTCCATTGCTTCGGTCTGGAGGGTGGGGGTCGTGCCGGCCATTACGTCAAGCGTGACAATACCCTCGATCTGGACGGAGACGCTAGAAAATCCATGGAGTGTGTACCTTACTGGTTTCAACCTTTCACGGGAGAGCTTGAGACTTTCAAAAGCGGCCAGGAAGAGGATGTTGACCGAGCTTTCGTTGTCCACGAGGATACGCCGGACCTCGTGGTTGGCCATGCCGAGGCTGATGACCAGAGCATCGCAATGCGGGAGTCGGACGCCCTGCAGGTCTTCTCCTGAGAAGGAGACAGTCTGTTGCTGAATCCTAGGGAGCGGTTGGACGTGGACCAAGCTTACCTCTCACAAGAAGGCCTTGCGGGAGGTTTTGGAATCTCCTCCCAATGGCCAGTCGTGGATACAGTGTAAGATGCCCCCCCCCCGGCATCTTTTCGGGCTTAGGATTTTGGTTGGGTTGCTTGCTGACCGTTCGACGAGGAGGCAAAGGCCTCGGATTCCTCTGGTCCCTCCGGTCTCTTGGGTTAGTTCGGGGGAATTCTCTCAGGTACCCTCGTTGGATGAGGGTCTCTATCTCGTCTTTAAGGGCGCAACAGTTGTCCGTCTCATGCCCATGGTCCCGGTGAAACCGGTAGTAGAACCTCTGGTCCCATTTTTTGTTGTTGCTCGATCGGGGAGGGAGTTGGACGATCCCTTTGTCCTCGATTTCTAAGAGGATGGCTAACACATTCTGGGTCAGCGGCGTACATCTTTCAAAATGGGGACCGGAGGAGGCCTCTTTAGACTAGCCGCTTCTTTCGTGGCTTTTTTGGCGAACTCGGTATTGTTCGCCTTGCGCTTCCCCTTGGCCGTAGCTTCTTTGATGCCCTCGAGGTGTAACGCCCCGCCCCAATACTCAGACAATTTTAATATTTTTAGAAGACAAATTAGATACTATATAGTACAACTGCCCACCACAGGCTGCCTCTCAAAAGGTGGTTAACCGATTAGGTGACTCTTGATCATTGGCTAATTATATTTATACTCAAATTATTTTTGTACATCTCCCATGTAGGACTAAATTTCTCAAATTTCTCAAATCCCGCATACGCAAACCAGTCGACTGTTCGCTCCAAATCTGGGGTATTACATACACCCCACCTTAGAAATCAGCGTCCTCGCTGAGTACAGGGCACACATCTAGTGTAGGATCCGCCCTTTGTAGCCGATGTAGTATAGTCGATCCCGGAGATCAATCACTCTCAACACCGCAGATCGGATACCCGGCTATCAATCACTACCTGTGACTCTCAATACCGTAGAATATACCCGACCCCGGAGATCAATGACTCTCAGCACCGCAGATCATACTGACCTCTACTACACCCGGTGTCAAAAGTCGGCTCTGATACCATTTTGTAACGCCCGCCCCAATACTAAAACAATTTTAATATTTTTAGAAGACAAATTAGATACTATGTAGTACAACTGCCCACCACAGGCTGCCTCTCAAAAGGTGGTTAACCGATTAGGTGACTCTTGATCATTGGCTAATTATATTTATACTCAAATTATTTTTGTACATCTCCCATGTGGGACTAAATTTCTCAAATCCTTCTCAAATTTCTCAAATCCCGTGTACGCAAACCAGTCGACTGAACAATCGACCAGTCGACTGTTCGCTCCAAATCTGGGGTATTACACGAGGTGTAGAGCTTCTTCTGCCTGAATGTATTTCTTGACCCTGTTGAGAATGTCAGAAAGGTCGATGAGCGGTTTCTTGGCCAAGGACGCCTTCAACTGGCCGTGGCGAACATTGTGCCGGAAAGCTAAGAAAGGCACGCCCGCGTCGAGAGAGGAGACCAACCTCGCATCGGCGGTGAACCTCCGAATGAACTCGCAGAGTGGTTCCCCTTCTTTCTGTTTAAGGTCCAGAAGTGACGCGCTCGTCTTCTCGACCTTTCAGCTGGTCACGAGGTGGGCTAGAAAGCTTGCTTCTAGCTGGTCGAAAGAGAAGACCGAGCTAGGGGTGAGTTTTGAGAACCATTCTCGAGCTGGACCGCGCAGGGTGGCAAGGAAAACAAGGTATAGGAGAGGATCCTACGCGCTGTGAATCAACATGAGGGTTTTGAAACCTTCCATGTGATCAGCGAGATCACCCTCGCCATTATAGGTCTCAAATTGGGAAGGTCTAAAATTTCTGGGGATCTTAGCTTCCAAGATTTGGGAGGAGAAAGGGGTCGGTTCGGCTTGTAACCATGACCTGGTAACGACCCGCCCTCGCTGAGATGGTCGAGGCCGTTCTCCATCTCCCGGAGGCGTCGAAGGACGGCGTCTTCTTGTTCTAGTGGGCAGGTCGGACCGTGGGATTTGCTGCCCCGGGCTTATGACTGAAGGTAGGAATTATCGCGCGCCTCGGTCCTGAGTCCGCCTCAGATCGCTTGGAGGACCTCGTTCCTAAAGTTTTGGAACTCACCATCGTGACTGGGGCCTGCTCCACAGGGCCACGCGAGGGTGGAGGTCCTCGGGGTGAGCGGCTGTGCCCTAGTTCTCATTCTAGGGTCGGTTGTCTGCCATGGTTCGGAACCGAGTTGGAAGCGGCCCCTCCCATAGACCGGCTGATCTGCCGATTTTAGATTACATGCCGTAGGTCAGGAGCAGCGACCGAGCGTGAAACGCTTGATTCGGGTCCTGCCGCGTCATTAGGTCGAGGTTGACGAGGGCCATGGGTGGTCACATGGCTATGAGAGAGGGGGGGATCAGAGGTAAAGCTTTTCTGGCTTTGGGAGCCATGATAAAGTCTGGCTACAAGATGACGTCCTCGGACAGGGTCGGTCCGGTGTCAGTGTCGCGTTCCCACAGACGGCGCCAACCTGATGCTGCTTGTTTTTGGGTGTGGGGTCAACAGGTATGAGTTCTTGTAATTTGTAAAGTGAAAGGCACGACACTGGCATTGATCCGATCCTCGGCTGTAGGACCGATTCGAAAGTAGCAGAAGGGAGGTAGAGGCTGGGTGCTTGAAGTAGGATCTCGTAGCTCGGCTCGGATCTTCGTACCTGCACAACGCCTAGAAACCCTGGGAGAGTTCCCGGAGACAGGCCCTTCGACGATCTAGTTAGTCACTGAGAAAGTAACAGTAACTCGGGTTCAAGTTGAAAAAGATTGATTATCTTTGAAGTGAGGAGGGGGTCTGGTATTTATAGGCAGCGGTAAATGGGTCTGAGATCCTAACGGGCGGAGTAGGATCCGTTTGTCCGTGGGCCTGAACTGGTTGAAGCCCGTTTGCCTCGTTTGACCTGATGATCACATGAGAGCGGTATCTGACAAGATCTGATGGCCCAGATGGGGCCACATAATTTATACCATATCACCAGCAGTAACAATCAAAAGTAGTACTACTATCAACTGTGCATCTAAGCATTGATGATAGAGGCACACATATATATTAAAGCATATATAGAAAGAAATACTGTACTAGTAAAAAGAGTTGTGCTACTTTTTTTTTTACTAGGAGTTACACATGCATTTACAAAGACAAGTCTGCAAGACTACAGCTTGTAAGATGAAGGCTTAAGAAGAATAAGCTCAGTAGAAACAAGTATGTCTGAATTCTGTACTATTTGTATGATCCTTCGTTTCTGGTGCATGCATGTGGTAGTACTGCACTGCAACATCTCATATCATATTCATTTCTATCCTATTCCCATTCTCATGTAAACCAACAACCCATGAACTATTACTTCCAAGCATTCATTCACAAACCTACCCATTTTGAAACCAAAGAATAATATCATGATTCAAGATACATACATACATACATCAGTTAGCATTCAAGGGCTTGCATTGCATGAGTTTGACAGTGAATTCATGGGAACATAGAAAATTTTGCTGAAACTTTCAAATAAGGAGTGTAGGGTTTGATGACAGACTAGAAGGACACAGTGAGTTCGGCTTTAACAAGGCAGCATTGCATTGGGAGACAAAAGGGCAAGTGCAGGGTCAAGTCCTGGTCATGGATTTACTTTCTTTCTGCATGAGCCAGCCCCACATGACGTTTTTGTACACATTCAATTTTCATCAATATTCGCACGTACACTGCATGTGTTTTCTTCGACGATTTTGAAGCAATTTAAGAAATTGACCACCATGACTTTGCTGTTATAAATTAATTTTCGGATTAGAACGAAAAGTTTACATATTGGCTTTTCATATTGTACATTAAAAGTCGGCTTAAGACTAAAACTCGTCCCCCAGAAACTACGATCCCCATTAAATGATACAAAACTGATTAATAAAATAAAGCAATCAACTAAAAAATACAAAAGTAAAAGAAAATTAAAAGAAAAGGGAGAGTAAATGATATACCAGAGTTCTGAACTCACCATACCACCATTTCCATACTGCAACTGCTGTAAATGCAATAAACTAAACTCAGTTATTATTCCTTGTTGGTTGTATACTTGTATGAGAAGACATACCTGCCATTTAAACAAAAAGGATAGTCAGCAGCTCCATCTGTATTCATCAATTAGGATCTTATCATCCTATAAGATCAGTACTATTTTCTTTCTTTCCAAACTAGCTATGACCTCTTTACCGATCAAATTAGCTTGTATCAGTTCCATTAAACTATAATAATGTGATAGGACTAATATGTTTGATTTAGTGCAAGTAGTTTTAAGCAGTTGTAAGATTTCCGCGAGTTGCAACTATACATTATTATTTTTTTGAAAGAAAAGGTGGAATCTGACCACTCTGTTTCATTAATAAGAGTTTAACGAAACAAACATAGAGTACTGGATCAAAGTACAAACTACAGACAAAAAATAAAACATACATGAAGCAACATGACGCGTACAAACAACAAATCCCTCTAACAACCCTGGAGGGTAGGCTGACAAACAAGCTCGGTCCAGCAAAATTGTAAGTACGTCAGTTTAGCTTCGTACAGTGCCGTCACTGCACATGCATACCCACCTGAAACAAGTCTGACAGGATTTTATCACCCGTCGATCTCTGCCTTCACCTCGCTGGGAGGACCCCATCTTTGGGCCAAAGCCCCGCAGATCGAAATCTGACCCCACGGCACTTGCACAGCGATCGTACCCTCCCACCATCTCCACCATTCATCCTACAGATGCGCCAATAGCTCCCACAGCCGCTACCAAAGAGATAGCAGTGAAAATGATACCTTCACCTCTCACATGATAGCACTTTTTCAGACGATTTCTCACCAAACAACCATCTCGCTCACCCCACCAAACACCACGCTGCAGGAGAGAGCCGTGGAGAGGATACCTTCACCTCTCTCACGCTCTAGCTCTCTCCGGCGATTTCTCACCACACAGATTTATCTCAACTCATACTCCCAATCGAGGGAAGAGACGACACTGTCACGAGCTAGTGGCCTAAGCTAGAGGAAGCTCAATAACCTGGTAGTAGGCGCTGTGAAGACTGCACCAGCGACATCGTAGGACACTCAAACGCGCACATCATGGAGGGACCCCATCTTCGGGCCCAAGCTCCACAATCATGCAAAACAGCATACTTCGGGAGGCGGGGGCGCACCTCACCATCACCCAGATCACACTTGAACCCCAGATCCATGGCGTTCGCGACAACAGGCGCGGGAGGATGCTCTGGCACGACATAGTCGCTCCGCGACAGTTGATTGAGACAAGTGAGCGCACACCACGGAGGGATCCCATCTTCGGGGCCAAGCTCCATAATCGTGCAAAACAACCTAACTCGTTCATCATAGCGACTCGCAAATAGAGAACACCCGGCATCTTCACACGCACTACCAACCCTCGCAAAAAAACCAAATCATAGTCGCAGATCGACGTGATTGGCCCCGAGAGTGTGGACATGGTGGCAAGCGTGAAAAACATCCGTGCAAACATGTAGAAAAGCCAGCCAACCCCAACCTAAGCCAAAACCCCAATTCCAATCAACTCACCCCAAACCCCCAACTCCAACAGCGACAGATCCGGCGGTCGACGACTGTTGGAGTCAACTGGCTTGCTCTTTGTCACTTGGGTGAGATGACATTTGAAGATTTTGCTGGTGGTACATTTGAAGATGACATTTGAAGATTTTGCTGGTGGATCTTTGTTACCTAGATGAGATGACAACTGAAGATTTCGCTGGTGATGACATTTGAAGATCCGGGCAAACATCCGGAGGTCGATGCCTCGCTCGACGTCAAGCCGGCGCATCGCTCGAGATGGGACCCTGACTTCGGTGCCAGATGAGGCCAGGGGATCCCGACTTCAGTGCCAAGAGAGGAGAGGGGAGCAGATCGGGAGGACAGGCCAATGACGACGTCGTCGTCGCAGCGCGCTTTCGGCTGGAGATGGCGGTGGGTGAAGGGCGGAAGGGGCATTGCGTCGAACGGCGATCGGGGAGGGGGCGGCAAGATCCCGACCCCCCCCCCCCCCCCCCCCCCCCCCCCCCCCCCCCCCGAGCTCTCTCTAGATCTAGGGTTTTGTTTTGGGGTTTTTTTTAGGAACCTTTCTCCCTAGAAAATCTAGAAAAAAAAAACTCAAAGAAGAATGTTGCAACTATACATTATTAAATTACAAAAGTACAAGAAAAAAAAAAAAAATTCTACTAGGGTTTTAAGTGCTCTGTACATGAAACAGAAGATGGGGATCCAATAGTTAATGAAATACATTCTACATGGGGCATAAATCATATCTGACACTAAAAGTTATATCACACCATCCTCCTTTTCTTTTATTCCATAAATAAATAGTACTCCACTAAGGGAGTTGGAAAATTACTCAAGTACATAACTCTACTTCTGTTCTCCTTTTCTTCTTTTCATGCATATCCCATGTTAGACTACTTGTTGCATAACCAATGAAAACATTCATGCTCATAGCAGAAACCCAACCATAATCTTAAAAAAGAATTTTCAAGAATGGGATCTGAAAATTTGAAAATCTAGCTCTTGCTTTATGTTAAAGATCAATCTTCCTTGCATAAACAACTCAGCAGAAACACAATATTGTACTGTATCTAGGGATGGCATTAGGGCCGGGCCAGTCCGGGACTGGCCCGGCCCGGCCCGGCCCCCCTCCTACCCGGGCTTAACCGTGAACCGGCCCCCCTTGGACCCGGTCTAGGTCGGTCCCCATTTTTTGACATTTAGCCCGGTTAGGCCCGGCCCGCTCGAGGCCCGGGACCGGCTGAACCGGCCCGCCCGGGCTCGGGCCGGTCTGGGCCGATCATTGGCAGATTTTTTTTTAAATTTTTTTTTATCTTTCAGAAAATTTAAAAAAAATTAAAATTAAAATTACAAAAAAAACCCCCAACGGATTTATACTGGCTAGTTTTGGGGAGTACTTTAGGAAATATAAAAAATGGCATTTTCTATAAACACCATACCATTTCTTTCATTTCTCTTCACTAATTCACTCAAATATCTCATTCTCTCTACTATTTCTCTAATCAACAACATCAATTAGGTGATCAACACTCTCTCAAGTGATCAAGATCAAATTTCTCTACATTTTGAAGAAAGAAAAATCAACAACAATCAAGTGATCAACTCATCAACATTCAACAACAACAATCAATACTACTTCTATTCCTAGCTCTCAAGTCTCAACTTTCTTACGGTATTTTAATATAATTTTAATTTGTAGAATTAACATAGTTGATTATTCACTATTCTCATATAATTTGGGTTTTCTTGATCTTCTTTCTCTCATTTTTTTAGATTTTATTTTTAATTTTGGTAAAGTGGTACAAGAAACATACACTACTCACTCACTAATTCTTGATATTGTTGTTAATTTTTAATTGAGATAGATTGTTGTTTGTTTTTAATTATTAGTTGCCATACATTTAGTTGTTGTTTTCTATCTAATTTTTACATACACTAGTTTTTTATAGTTAAATGGCCTCTAATCGATCACGTGGTGGTGGTAGACATAGTAGTCAAGAATCTACAAGTCATCACATTCCTTCCATTCCTAACCAATATATAGATAGTGAAGGAACATTTATGAATTATGATAGTTTTCCCGATTTGAATGAAACACACTCAAATCCTATAGAGATAGAAGATCATGTAGAACCACAACCATCGGAACAAGGTCCTTTTCTAAACTCAAGGAAAACAAGAGGGACTACTTCCAAGTACACAATTTTTTCAATTTTGTCCCCTCACAAAATGATAAGAGTGTAGGACTTAAAATATGTAAGAAGTGTCAAACCCCATATAAGTTTAAAATGGGATCGGGCACGGGTGCACTTCAATGTCACTTAAACAAATATCAACCACAATTTTCGAAAGATAATCTCACACAACAAAAAATACATCATAAAACCGGTCAAGTAGATAGTCATACATATGATCACGATCTCGTCCGTAGGGGAATGACTAAATTAGTAATTAAGAGTGAATTTCCATATTCATTTGGTGAACAAAAATATGTAGAAGGATTTTGTACAAACCACCTTCAAGCCCCACTATAAAAAAATTTGCTAGAAATGTTGTTAAGAGTGATTGTAAATTAGTTTACAATGAGACTAAGAATTTTTGACAGCAACACTAGAGTTTCATTGACATCGGATGGATGGGTAGGAGTAAACGGGATTCCAATGATGTGTGTAACATGTTATTGGAAAGATTCAGATTGGTTACTTCAAAAGAGAATAATTTCTTTTGGATATGTTAGGTACCCACATAAGGGTGAAATTATAGCCACACACATTATGGAAGCATGTAATAATTTTTGTATTTATGATAAAGTGTTTGCTATTGATTTTGATAATGCATCCAATAATACTAAGGCAATTGAGAGTTTAAAAATTACTTTAGATCCCGTAGAACCCGAAATTTTTCATGTTATATGTGCTTGTCACATTTTAAATCTTTGTGTACAAGATGCACTAAAATATGAAAATGATAAACTAGAAGCAATGAGAGATTGTGATCATTATATTACATTGAGTGGTCCAATTTATCAAGCTTTTCATGATTGATGTAAACTTAGGGGCATTATATGTAGACGTTTTCCTAAAGATGTACGACATCGTAGGAATTCTACCTGTAAATTATTAGGTGTTGTTCCTCATTATCATTTTAATCTTAGAGATTCTTGTGTCGCAATGGGTATGCAAAATTGTATGTTAGAAGATGATTTTTGGTTTTTTACCGATAGTTTGTATAATTTTTTACAACCTTTTAACGATGCAACTTTGCAATTTTCAAAAACATATACATCTACATCTAGTGGTATTTTACTTGAAATTGTGACTATGATGACAACAATTAAAGATTTACAAAATGACCCTTTTATTGGAGATATGGTTAATGCGGCATATGTTAAATTTTTGAAATATTTTCATCCAATTCCTATGTTATATTATGTAGCTAGTGTAATGAATCCTATGATTAAATTAGATGCTACAAAAAATTTAATTGAAATTTTTTACACTTATGCCCCACATGATGCAATACTAGATTTTGATCATGTTGCTTTTACTCGTAAATTTGAGAATATTTTGACTAGGTTATATGATTCTTATGATATGATTTATTCATCTAACACTATTCAAACACAAACACAAACACAAAATGTTGATTCTTCTTCTTCTTCCTCCATATTAGCAAAAGGAAAGAGTCAAGCTAGTATTGATGTTTTAAATCTTATTAAATCAAAAAATCCAAGAACCAATTCACCAAATGAGTTGAATTGGTATAATGCACAAAGTGCAGTTAAAGAAGTAGAAGATATGTTACAATTTTGGAAGAGTAATGAAGCAATTTTTAATATTCTTTCTCGTATGGCTAAAGATCTGCTAACAACACCGGTGCCAACTGTTGCATCGGAAAGTGTTTTTTCTCTTGGTGGCAGGATAATGAGCCCGAGCAGGAACCGATTGACAGCCAAAAGTTTGGAGATACTAGTATGCGCCGAAGATTGGATGAAAGCGGAAGAGAAGACCCAAGACTTACTTGAAGCACAAGCTGGATCAACAAGTAGCGATGAATGAACGATTACATTTAGTTAATTTACATTAAAATGTTGTTCAATAAATTGTAATTAATTGGAAAATTTAGGGTGATGAGATTCCATATTTAGATTAAGTTGAAGTGCACGACAATAGTCCAATGTTTTCTCTTCAATCTAAGTAGAGATCATCTCGATCTTTAAATTCAAGTAATTCCCTTGATTTGTAATTTGATCTAAATAGACTAATTTGTATGAATTTTATTCATGTACTTCATTTTAATCAAGAAGTTCAAATTTATTAAATCATGTAGTTCATTTATTCATGTACTTCAATTATTTATGAAATTTTATTCTTTGCAATTGTTATGAAATAACAAATCCATATATTTGATCTTTAATAATATTGTACAAAAAAAAATTTTCCTAAACACGGGCCCGGGGGCCAGGTCCGGGCCAAGGTTTCCAAGCTTGAGCTGGCCCGGCCCGGCCCGCGTATTGGAGAAGCCCGGCCCGGGTTGGCCCGCGACCGGTCAAAACCCGGTCAAACCCGGCCCGGCCCGAGTGGCCCAAATGCCATCCCTAACTGTATCTCTTCACAAACCTATCCAAAAATAGCAAGAAATGGAACTCTAAGAAGTTTAGAAATATCAACCAAAATTAAATTGGACTAATAATACAGTGCCTTGTACAGCTACTGCATCTACAAAATCTACTAGATTCTTCCCAATAAAGTTCCTCATCAAATAACTCTGAAAGAATAGGAATTTAGAGAGGATACCTGATTTTTCATTTAAGAGAGTTTTTTCAAGCATTGCACCAGCACTGCTATTTACATAAACAAAAAGGAAGATCAACAATAGAACATAAGCTTCTTCACATTATCTCTAACCTTCGGCAACGGCAATGTGATAGGAGCAGCAGATCTTGACAGTGAGGTTGTACCTCTGAACCCCATGGATTCAGACCTCTCAATATATAACCTCCCTCTATATGCAGCAAGATGAGCATAGTAAGCCGGTGGTACTAAAGAAACTGGCTTGTTGCATCTAACAAAGGTATAGCAGAGATTATGAATCAACTTTTGCAGCTCATCAGATTTAAACCCGTTATCGTCCCATAGGACATGGTAATGAGTTGGTCTACTTGTTCCCCTCATACTCCAATGACTACAAAGGTAGAAATCAAACTCTCTCGGATGTGTTATCACCGTATCCACCACTGTTCCTGGTGGTATATTCTCCTCAGATGCAGCCATCTTCTTCTCATTAAGAAAGAGCTTTGTATGGTGCCTCTTTTGAACAACAACAAATGTTATTTTCGGATTGTATCCTTTAAACCGTGAACAAGCTGTGCGAACTGCTTGCAACTCTTCTTTCAGTACTATATAGAACTGTGTCTCGCTCACTCCATCCCGAAAGAATATGATTCTACTTGGAAGTTTGGAAACGGCGAGAAAGAACTCATCTAGTATTTCAACTGTCATCTCTTCTAACCCTTCAATTATTTCTTGTCGGTGAGTTTGGGATCTCATTCTTGAAATATATTTGTTTGCAGCTGGCCAATTCATGCTGCCAACAATGGCAGCAACTGATGGGCTCGAATCATCAAGAGGGTGAGGATGGGTCACATCGGCTCCCATGAATATTACGGGCTCATCATGTACAAAGAGCCTGGGGATTTGGCAGGGCAAAGTGTTGTAGAGCATCACATTGCATCCTCCGAGTTTGGCATTGATCTTCAAAGCTATGTTGGATAAGAACTGTAAGCTCAGTTTACTTAGGTTGGAATATAAGCAACATTGGCTTATGACGCCAATGCTAGTCTCAGCAATTCTCTTTAAATCAGCGTATCCTTTGTGCTTCTTCTCCATCACACATACAAGCAATTGAAGCTTGCCTGATGTGGATTCATGGATTTTGCTTAGCTTGGATTCTAAATAAGTCACATTGTTAAGCATTTGGATTGGCTCGAACAATGGGCTAATAGCTGTGTTCTTATTTAAGAATATCCCAAGTTGCTCACACCTATTCGTGAGCAGGTTAATAAATCGGGGAATGGTGGATCGCTGGTCCATTGTCCCACCGAAACTTACTAGTGCCCATCTTTTGATTTGGGACCCTTCAGCAACATGGGTATTGAGCAAATTCCATTGGCGATCATGGCGAGTTGGAGTTATATCTCGAATGCTTCCTCCATCACCGAATTTTAGCTTCGGAGGTTGAAGTACTCTTCCCGTAAGTTGTGTCATCTCTCTTGAAACTTGGAGCTTGAACTCTCCCGGGTAGCATCCACTATTAAGATTATTAGGTAACAAAGAATTAGAATTTTCTTGCACACACATTTTTTTAAAAAATGGAAATTAAGTTTTTTTTTTTTTTCAAAAAAAAATATATTTTTGACATGAAGTTATTTAAGATTACATGCAAATAAAACTATTAGCTTTAAAATTGGTTAAAAAATCTAAACTTCATATCACTTAATAAATGAAAGCAAATCAAGCCTTTACCTTGTAGGACCAACCATTCCGTTGACAACGCCGTTGATAATATCCTTCCTTTCTCTCGGTCTTTGGCACCCCAACTTCAAGATTCGTGAAGTTTGCTCATCGGTGAACTTTCCGAGAAATTTCTGCCCTTCACAAACAACACATAACTCCATAGGAAGATAACACGGTTTGCTCCTACTGATCTGCAAACATGGGAGGTTTCTGAATTGGATATCGTGGTTATACTGATCCTTGAAGTAATCAACCAACACCAACTCTCTTCCATCCCTGTCCCTAAACTTAAGATTCTCTGTAGTTTCATCAGTAAGACTAAAAACCCGATATCTCTGATTAGCTTCTCGGTGGCAAACAAAAACTCTAATATTTTTCAACACCTTCTCCACTTCTTGCTTCTCCTCCGTTGATAAACCTCTGGTTTTCCTCTGTGAGAGGTCTTGGAGGAAATCACAGCGCTTTTGAAGGTACGGGATGATCCCAATACTCTCATGAAATGCCATCACAGAGAAATCAACATTAAGGGCAAGGCCTTGTTGCGTCGGTCTAAGGCTTTGAAAGAAGCCCTTCATTCCGACAACACCACCACCAATGCCTTTAGCTCCTCCCCCCATTGAGGTCGAATACAAACACCGCCCAACCTGAAAGCAACTTTCAGTCGAGCTCTCTCTTAGAACAACATCCAATGCCTGAAGATAATTCTGAGGTAGCGGAATCCCTTCCTCCATCTCTTTGAGATACATGCTCAAATCGTCTCCGCTTAATTTGGATGCCAGTCTAATGTTCACCCTGAAAAGTTTCGACTTCTCGGTACCTGGAAGGCTAACAAATAACTCAAGGCGATCATTTTGGAACTCAATGGCGCTGTACAGGTTCCTTCTACCATCAAAGACTGGATTGGAATTGGAGACAATGTTGGAATTATCTTGGACTAGCTTGTTCTTTAGAATCCTGGCAATCTCTTTGGATGGGCGTGGAGATATATCGACATCATAATGGAAAATTCTTTGGCTAGGGTCAAATTGGACTAGGAAATGGTTGGCGACAAGGGGAACTGGACGGCCTTCGACGCCACCACGATCGGGACGTCGACAAGTTACTATTGTTTGTGGAGTATGCAAAGGTTTATGTTTGTAGTCCGAAGAATTGGTAGTTCTAGTTGTGCCTTCCTTTCTAAGTAGAGTACTTGGTTGGACCACCTCTATAGCTGCATGAATATGCAAAATTCAGAAAGCATATAAGCATATACACTGATGCATAAAAGTCAGATGGATTGTATACCAAACACTAGGTAATGATTGGAACCCAAGGAAATGATAATCCACAAAATCAAGTAAACTGATATTCCACAGCAAATTAGCCAACTAGTTGCAAATGAAATTGGGCCATCCTCAAAATAAACTCATATTAATCAAACAGAACAGAAGCTTCATAGCTACAATCCTTTTGAATCGAGAACATTCAATGGACCATATAAACTATCAATGCGAATCTTCCTCTAAAAAAGATTAAATTTTCAATCATAGTGTAATGATAAATTGATTTTCCATTAAATTAAAGCAACACAAACAAGCAAACATTGGTGTTGCCAACCATAAGAGATGCATGGATGAATGGACAGATAACAATAAGCAAATTAACATGCAAAGAAGCATACACAAACAAAGAATAAGAAACGAAAATTATTGCCTTCTATCTTAAAATGCCTCTATATTAAGAAAAGATGCTCTAAAAGATGTCTTGGATTCATTCTCAAAGTAGACTTCAACCCTTTTCTTCCAAACCAAAACTCTTGAAATAATAATAGAAAGGGTGAGGAATGTAACAGGAACAAGTTCAAAACAAGAGGGTTATCTAACCATATACTTATATAGGTAAACGAACAACACATGTATAATAAAAATGTAGTATGTAGTTTCCATACACTGAGGTAAAGGCAGGACTGCAACTTGGGAGGCATCAAAGGAAGAGGTACTACTACTAGTAGTAGTAGTATTAGTAGATGGGCAAGGCTTGTGCTTCCAAAAGGTTCTTTGAATGTAAACCTCTGATCTTTGTAAGTTGAGTTGAAGAAGAGCTTGAGTTGGTGGGAGGTGATGGAGAAGTGGGGGCAATGGAAGGAGTGGTGGGTAAGCTTGGAATCTCCTCCTCACTAATGCGTTGCACTCCTTGTTGCTCTTCTTCATCTCCTTTCCTTCATCCATGTCTCTCTTCTCTCTTTGTTTGTTTGTAGAAAAGATAGTGGAATATAAGCCAATGTATTTGTATTTATGAGAGAGAGAGAGAGAGGGTGGTTGGGACAGACACAAAGGATGTGAGGAGAGAGAAGCAGAGGTTGAGAGTGAGGACAAGAGAAGGTGGGGAATTATTAAGAGCTCTTCTGCACCTGGTGTTTTTTGATGTACAGAGGAGTATGCAACTGTAGGAACCAAGCTATCTTGAATTTCTTTATAACTGTGCGAGTTCTGAGCCAGTTAGGTTTGTATGAGGAGGGTTATGAGTGAGAGACAGAGAGACGGCCAAAAGAAAGAGGTGGGTTATTATGGGTTTTTATGAGGAGGGGCAGTTTCCTTAAAAGATTGGAAAAGGGTTGGGATTTGATCAAAAGAGGGGGAGCATAAAAAAATGACACCCATCTAATGCTAATTGAATACAGAAGCATTGGTCCCTGCTCAATGCTCATGATGAAAAGGTATATTTGGGCAATCTGAATGTTTGAAGTCAAACTGAGTGAGTGAGAGAGAGAGGGAGGGGCCTACCTTATTTACTATTTCCTATTCTCTTGTTATGGTTCCTCACTCTTCTGGTAAAGCTTCACAGGGATCGAACTTTCATGGATTTGTAGCAGGGAGTGAATGCACCCATTTGGTTATAGTCTTAGCTAAAGTAACTTCTACCCAATGTATGGGTTAAACCATGGTATCAAATTTCAATCAACAGCAAAATATAACATCGAAATGTATTGTCATAATTAGATTGAAACTCTGCTTACCGAATACCAAGTTCTGAAACCATGGTTTCAACAACAACAAATTAGCCTTCTTGTTGCATGTACCTTGAATTCTGTAAAGTATTTACAACCGTTCTGGTTATAAAAAAATATAAAAAAACAAAATTAAAGGTATCTACAACAGTTATAATAGCACCTAGCAACTTTAATTAAAACTGCAAGTGAAAGAAAGAAAAAAAGAAAATGGTAGTTGCCAATGTATTCTACAGAAATTATGGCAAACGAGGGAAGCTGAAGGCAAAGGTTGGTGGTGACCACAAAAGAGTACCAGCGAGTATTAGAATTTTTTTTTTGCCTTCATAGGCTACTTTTTGAAAATATTTGCATTTTTTTGGCCAGTTTCCCAACTATTAGCGCTTTTGGCCTACTTTGTGTCACGTCAACAGCGACCGCTATTCCCAATAGTGGTCTCTTCATTTCAAGGTCACTAATGGGAATAGCGACCTATGTTTTAATTCTCATTAGCGACCTCGAAATGAAGAGGCCGGTATTGAGAATAGCGGCCGCTGCTGATATGACACAAAGTAGCCCGAAAACACTAATAGTTGAGAAACTGGCCCAAAAATAAAAATATTTTCAAAAAGTGGGCTATGATGGCTAAAAATTCCAAGTATTACCAGTGTTTTTTCTAAAGTAAATATGGAAACAGCCTCATTGTTTCATTAAAAAGGTTTTTTTTGTTAATGTTAATATATATAGTTTTTTATTAAAAAAAAGACAGAGTTAATTGCAATATTCTATTTATTGATATAGATGACTAGAATTCAGATACTGGTGTTAGCTGCTTCCATCGCAAATAAGAAAAATAAGTTAAAAGTACTAACAAACTCGAGAAACTATTGCAAGTTGGGTTGGACTACTCAGCTATTCAGTTGTATCAACAAATAGACATTTGCAGCCTGGATCCATTATGAGTAAAATTGCGACGTCACTCATTGTAAGAAAACATGAACCTCGCCATGGATTTTACCTGCACTAGATAGAAGTTAAAGATGCGGAAATTTCCAAGGCATAAATTCAGACAGCAAAAGGTGTTGAGGATGATAGAATATTTACATGTAAAATAACAAAAATTTAGTCTGTAGCTCGTTAGTCTGTAGTTTTTGTTTCCATTTTTTCATTACATCAAAGATTCATAACCAGTTCAGTTACAAAGCCATGAATGAAATATTTGCTTAAACTAAAAAGTCCAAACATTGCTGATTTTTTCCTTCCTCTTCCAATTGCCTGTTAATCTCTCTCAAATGAAGACACCTACCTTGCCAAGGAGACTTTTCCTGAGTTGACCCACATTTCGAAACTATTTTCGAAGATGACCCACTTTTTGATTATATCAAAAAGAAGATGACCCACTTTCTAAACTAATTCTTAGGATGGACAAGTCCTCATAGATCGCAATTGGAAATTGCGGCCTATTTGATTGTGAGGCCGCAGTTTCCAACTGCTACGACCTCGGTTCATTTCATATTTGGGCTGAGAAACTTTGAGACTCACACAAAAAAAAAAATCTAAGTTAAAATGTGTTAAACATAGGCCGCAGTTCCCAACTGAGGTCTCTGTTATAATTTTTCTTTTTTGGAGAGGCCGTCGCTCCCAACTGGACATGTTTAACACATTTTTATTTAGATTTTTTTTGTCTAAATCTCGAAATCTCTCTAGCCAAATATGAAATGAACTAAAGCCACAGTTAGAAACTGAGACCGCAAAAAAACACATTTGTGAAGAGGCCACTATGGGAACTGCGGCCTTATAATCTCATAGGCCGCAGTCCCACCTGCGGCCTATGACCTATGACGACTGGTCCACCCAAGAAATTATTTTGAAAAGTGGGTTATCTTCCAAAATGGTTTCGAAAAGTGGGTCAACTCAGGAAAAAAAATCCCCTGCCAAGTTGGTGCTACAAACAAAAAACCTGGAATATAAGCTAACTAAGGTGCTCAAATACCAAGCATTCATCTGGTGTTGTTTCTCTGGTTTAGCTCTAAAAACCAACTCCAGAAAACCCAGTAGAAACGTTTAACAGTAGGAACATTTACACAGCACCAATACCTACTTGCGAAAAAGATTGCAAGGATATAAGTAATAACTGTATGTAACTAAGTTTGAACTGTAAAACTAATTGCACTTACCCAGTCCCTAGTCAAGGCTTGAAGAAAACTAAAGAACTTGTACCATCGAGTGGAAGTTTCATGTTAACCCTATCTATTACAGAACTACATTGCTTCCAATGAGGAAGGTAACTAAGAAATCCAAAAACATCTATTTAGTTTGTTGTTGTTGTTCCAGCTCCATGTGTTTGCAACTACAGTAAACCAAACTTCGAGTATTTCAATTGTTGCTTTATGGCTCAAACTTCTCGGCCCAATTTGGATCATCCCACTTTTCCTGGTGCATCTACCATCTAGTATCGCACAATTTCCTTTCTCCTATCAAAAACAGCATCAAACTAAATTACTCGAGATAAAATATGGTAAGTCTGCAACTGCATAAAGTTGAAGTTACACAATGATTCCAGCTTTGATTAAATCCTATTGGGCTGTAAGACGAAAGGAAGAAAATGAGATGCTTCGGCCTTTGATGACCACCAAGAGACGAAGCAAAGACAACCAAAGAACTTAGGATTCACTTTGTAACAACATGTACAGGACAGTGAATCCAAAGCTTATAAGATAGGTTGTAAAACAAATAGGAGCAACCCCACAATCTGATCACTCTCTGTCTTTCCCCCACTACTGTCTTCATATCTCACTTCCTTGCCTCCATCTTATTCATGCATTGATGGGATTGAAATGGATGGAAGCATGGCAACACAAGAGAGGGTTGGTACGTGAACATTATTGTGCTGAAAATGCCTGTGCAAAAGGAAGCATTTTACCAAAAGATAGTTTGTGCATCACAATTAACGGTGGTGGAGCCTCCTTTGAGGATACATTCACCTTGTCACAAATGGTTTGCAGCATCACCTTCTACAAGATGACACCTTGAGTTAATTAAGGCCAAAATTTTCCTCTTTTTCAAAGTATCTCTAGTCATTATAGGTCAATAAGAATGCTCAACATAAAATAACATTGTGCATCTCCTGTACAATGTTACAAATGGTGGTGGAACCTCCTCTGAAGATACAAACACCTTGTCACAAATGACTTGTAGCATCAACTTCTACAAGATGACACCTTCACTAAAGTCCAAATCGAAGGAAGAATTTTGTCATTATAGGTCAATTAGAATGCTTAACATATAACATTATGCATACTGCATGTCATGCATAAAGTTGATTAGATGCCTCATATGATTGTGGAAAAAAGCTCGCAAAAGTTCTACCATATCTTTAACTTTGAAGAGTAACTTTGAATTTTTGTCTTTATATTAATTCCGTAAGTATATTTCAGATTTTATTATTAACTTCTTGATCCTCTTTACTGGTTATGACTTATGAGATCTCCTAATATCTTTTCATATGTTTCATTCTGTATTTCTTTTTAATTCCATTATTTCTCTTAATCATAATTTTAAATCAGTGTTAATGTTTTTTTTTATATTAATACTAAACTCTTAGGTAAAGTTATTGAATCTTAAGTCACATCTATCAGGAATTGGGTCTGTTTGTCACTTTCTACTTTCCACATCACCCGCCTCCAATCAAAATAAAGAGAACAAAAAGATACTCCAGATCTTAATTCACATACTAAATCTTACCTAGTGTCATCTCCTAAGGGACAATCCTCTGCTCCATCTACTTAGGATATAGTACTAGTTTCTATCAAATATGACCACTAGACTTATACCAAGTAAAACAGCACAGATCTCAAATCAATATACTGTGTTTCCCTCCAGTTTGATTCAGGGAAAGAAGAACATGCCATTTAATATAACATAATAAGTTCAATGGTTTGGGCATATTAGAGTTGATATGTAGGATAATGGCTCGATTCTGGTTCAATTTGTTTATATCCATCGTATCTGCAGCAAATCAGTCGACTGACTCTGGGAACCAGTCGACTGTACAGAGAAGTTTCAAAGGCTAAGGATACAGCAGCAGCAGTCGACTGAAGATGTGTGTAACTCCCTGTTCCAGTTGTACGTATTTTATTACGTAAATTTTTGTACTTCAATTTTCAGAAGTTTTATTTTTCTCTTTGGACTCTTTATCTAAAGCCAGAATATTTTTCTGATCAACTCTATAATTTTGTGATTTTTCGATTAGAGTTTAAATACAAATTTTAAACCCCGATTAATCCTAATCCTAATACTAATCCTAATCCTAATCCTAATCCTGCCTAACTTCTCATTTTTCTTCTCCTGCCTAATTCTAGCCTAACCCCATGACTTCTCCTCCATGTTCTCATTTTTCTCCCCCTCATTTTCTCCTTCTACGTTGATTTTTCTACACCCCCACATGCTACACCCCTTTGTTGATTTTTCTACACCCCACATGTTTGATTTTTCTACACCCCACATGTTTGATTTTTTTACACCCCCTCCTATCACTTCCTTTCTATAAATACACACACACACACATGCAGAACCTCCCACCTCTTCTCTTCTCCTATCTACATCCCATTCTTCTTCATTTTCCTTCTTCTCTTCCTCTGCCCTCCTTCATATCCGAGAGCACGCAACGCCCAAGCTCCACTTCACATTCCACCTTCGAGCCAACGACTCCGCTTCTACGATCCCGTGAATCCCGAAAAATAATCCGACACCGCGCCACCTTGTTGTTGTCATCGCTCACCGTTGCTACCGTCTTACCACCATTCTTACCGCCGTTGTGCCGCCGTCCGTTGCCGACGTCGCTTCTTTCCGTGGTTAACACTATCACCGTAATCGTCACATTATAAGGCAAGTACCTTGTACACTCTTTTTGTTCTCGTACAAGCATTTTCCTTTGACTCGTGGCAAGTAGTCTAGTTATCATCATATTTTATTGTCAAACTCTGTTCTAGTCACTTGTTCATGCTATATCAACTCAAGAGTGAACCGTTAACACATTTCGAATCGTGTTATCGAATATCGAATATTCAACCTTACTATCTCTAAAATTTCTTGACCTTGCACTAAGAATTCGACCTTGTTCCCAATACTGGATTGAAGATTTTCTACGTGGAAATCGTAGCCCATCGAGTCCCGAATCCAGAACAACTGACGGTTTCTCAATCGGATGTATAGATTGTGAGATATCGCGATTTTAGTACTGACATATCACGAATTCCTGAACCTGCACGGGATTACTAACCGGCATCTCGTACTGAGAATTTGACCATGTTCCCGACACTGGATCGAAAAATTTTCTACATGAAAATCGTAGCCCTTCGAGTCTAGATATCCGAAACATCCTACAGTTTCTCAATCGGATGTATAGATTGTGAGATATCGCAGTTTTAGTATTGTGACTCAGAATTTCCAGAATGTGCGCGAAATATCGAAACCAGCGAAGAATGAATTTGTACGCATCGCTAATGTCTTTAGAATGTATCGTGTGAATATGCGTTAGAACCGGAAGAGAGTCTACTTTCTAGAATCTCTGACGGAATCGGATTTGCTTTTCTGTAACAACGGAAAAGTGAATTTGAATGCAGATATGTCAAGTTGTCTAAAAATTCATCTTTACGGTTTTGCATATAAATCCATTACTTTTCATATTTAATGAACTGAGTATATTATTGTTCTTGTAATAATAACTTGCATATACAATAGGTTGATAGAATGCATTTTATACCACTTGATAATTCTATAATAACTACTCTCGATACATGTACTCGTTTTACGTCTCATGTCCATGATTACTGCACTTGATATTTTCCCTGACTAAACCATTTGATTACACCGTTCCACTAGTCGTACCAACTGCATGTTCATAATTAATTATAAAATAATAACAAGCCGGGGTCATAAGGGTACGGCTTAGTAATGGACAATATAGGGGAGTATACTCGGAAGGGGCCCGTGTTTCCCGAAATAGTGATTCTTGATTCTTGATTCTTGATTATACAATTCTTGATTACATAATTCTCGATTACATGATTCATGATTACATGTCTTGATACTATCACTGGAAGACCCGAGTACATAATCCTATAGAATTCACTACTTAAGTCTAAACGTCACATGATTGATATGCACCGAACTTGTGGTATGGGACACAGGATTGTGTGCATTAGATAAGTTAATAAAACAGATAAACTTGAGATCTTCACTAAGCATGATTCTTGATTACATGACTCTTCATTACATGACTCTTGATTCTTGATTACATGACTCTTGATTACATGACTCTCGATCCTTGATTACATGATTATCGATTAACTGAGCCTAGGTTATCAATTGCTTATATCTTGAAGTCTAGAATACACTAGTTACCGTTATTACTTACATGATCATATTGTCTCAGTTCCTTGCTTACTTCCATATTGTATTTGTACTTCTACTTCTTGTTTCTTCCATGTTATATCTTGTTGTATTACCCCTTTTTTCTGCTTGTTGCTACTTGCTGCCCGAAACTTGCTCTAACGGGAACTTTTCTATTTTTCTTTGAGTTAATGATTATACAGGTACTAATGGACCAGATGAGCAGACTCTCTAGATGATCGTTGCTGCTTCCTTACTACTTTATGTTGTTTTTCTTTCAGTCGCTATTTTATCTAGTTGTTATAGCGAACTGCTTATCATATTATTCTAATTCTGGCACCTTGTACTCCTGGGCATCTTGACCCGATATTGATGTATTATCCAAATAATGGTTATTCTATTTTCAGCGCATGTGATTATTATATTTGTCTGCGTGAATGTGTTATAAAGATCTTGTTGAGCTTATAATTGTACAGCTTATGGATGATGTATATCATTCGCTGGGCCTCAGTTGCGTGCCTGTATTTCCGTATAGTGGGAAGCGGGGCGTGACAATGTGTCTCAGTCGACTGTCCAGAACTAAAGATCAGAAGACCAGTCGACTGTAGGCGGGTTTGTGAACTAGAAAAGGCCCATTTCGAAAGGCCCAGTAGTTTCCCTATAAATACACCCGTTAGGGTTTTGTAAAAAAGAGACCTCTAATTCGGATTTTGCAGCCGTCATCTCTGTAAGGGTTTGTTTCACCCATTGGTGATTATTTGAAGAAGAAACCCCAACCGCCCCGTGGATGTAGGCACTTGTTTGCCGAACCACATTAAATCTGTGTGTCCTTGTGTTTGCTTGTGTTTGTTTTCTGGTTTTTCTTCGCTATTTCTCTCTTTGATTGGTTGTTTGATTCGTATTCCGCACAACAAGTGGTATCAGAGCTTTCGGTTCGACCTAGAGGGAGATGGCGAGTGAAGCAGATGCGACCAAGGATGTTGCGGGATCAAGTTCTTCTAGAACAACGATTCACAACGCAAAATTTGAAGTTGAAAAATTTGATGGAACAAACAATTTTGGGATGTGGCAGTGTGAGGTGTTGGATGTTCTGGTTCAACAAGAACAAGATGTTGCTTTGGAGGAAGAAAAACCAAAGAATATGTCCGATGTAGATTGGAAGAAGTTGAATCGAGTTGCGTGTGGGACTATTCGGCTCTTTATCGCGAAGGCTCAGAAGTATAATTTGATGAGGGATACCATTGCTGCGGTGTTGTGGAAGAAACTCGAAGACAAATACATGAGGAAAAGTTTGGAGAATCGGCTGTATTTGAAGAAGAGACTTTTTCGCTTCACCTATACTGAAGGTATGTCTATGAACGCTCATGTTGAATCATTTAATAAATTATTGGTTGATTTGTTAAATTTGGTTGAGCAAATTAAAGATGAAGACAAAGCCCTAATTCTATTGAATTCATTACCCGAATGTTATGATCATTTAGCAACTACTTTAATATATGGAAAAGACACTGTCAAATATGAAGATGTTGCAAATGCTCTGTTGAATAATGAAACTAGGAGAAGGGATAAAATGGTTGATAGAGAAACTTCTGAAGCATTGATTGTAAGGGGCAGAACTGAGACCAGATCTGAGACCAAATCTGGGAATAAAGGAAACAAATCTCGTTCCAAATCGAGAGGAGTTTCAAAGGACAGAAAGATACCAGCCAGAGATGAATGTGCTTTCTGTCATGAAAGGGGTCATTGGAAAAAGGATTGTCCTAAGCTACGAAATAAGGGAAATTCGACTGCAAATGTGATTGTTGATAATGTAGATAGTGACGATGATTTTTCTTATGCACTTGCAACTAGTCCCTCACTTTATCAAGAAGTATGGTTTCTTGATACAACAGCCTCCTATCATATGTCTTGGAAAAAGGAGTGGTTTACTTTCTTAGAGTATATGGATGGTGGGGTAGTTTTGATGGGAAATGATGCACCTTGTAAGAAGGTAGGAATCGGGAAGATTGAATTGCTAATGCACGATGGTCTTATTAGAGAGCTTTCAGATGTATGGTATGTTCCAAATTTGAAAAAGAATTTGATTTCACTTGGTGTTTTGGAGGCCAGTGGAATGAAATTTGCTAGTGAAGGTGGCATTCTGAAGGTGACTAACGGAGCACTTGTGGTGATGAAAGGGCAAAGGAAAAGGAACTTGTTTTTCTTGCAGGGAAAAACATATTTGGGTCAGGCTGCCAGTGTAACTGAAAAGCCTAAACAGGTTGTTCCCGACTCTACTAGGTTGTGGCATATGCGACTCGGGCATGCAGGAGAAAAGGCCTTGCAGGGGCTTGTGAAGCAAGGGTTGCTTAAAAATGCTAAAGGTTGCAAGTTGGAATTTTGTGAACATTGTGTGTTAGGTAAGCAAACTAGGGTGAAATTTGGTACAGCTGTACATCAGACAAAGGGTATCCTCGATTATGTGCACACAGATATTTGGGGCCCTACTCAGACACCTTCTATGAGTGGTAGACACTGGTTTGTTACATTTGTTGATGACTACTCCAGACGAGTTTGGGTATATACCATGAAACACAAAGATGAAGTTTTGACATTGTTCACAAGTTGGAAGAAGAAAGTTGAAAACCAGACTGGAAGGAAGATTAAGGTTCTGAGATCAGATAATGGAGGGGAATACAAGAACGATCCGTTTCTGAAATTGTGTGAAGATGAAGGGATCCAGAGGCACTTCACAGTTAGGAAGACTCCACAGCAAAATGGAGTTGCAGAAAGGATGAACAGAACCTTACTTGAGAAGGTGAGATGTATGCTAGCGCAGTCTGGATTGAAGAAGACATTTTGGGCAGAAGCTGTTATATATGCAAGCCACATTGTCAACCGTTTACCATCTGCAGCACTAGAAGGCAAAACACCTATTGAGGTATGGAGTGGTAAACATGCATCTGATTATAGTTTTTTGCATATATTTGGTTGTCCTGCTTATTTTCATGTAACTGAAACTAAACTTGATGCAAGAGCCAAAAAGGCTATATTTGTTGGTTTCAGTACTGGTGTCAAAGGTTACAGGTTGTGGTGTCCAGAACAGAAAAAGTTAGTAATCAGCAGGGATGTTACCTTTGATGAGACCAGCATGATCAGCTCGGGACAGTCGACTGGTCCTCATATACAGTCGACTGGTGATCCTGATCAAGAGAAGCAGAAGATTAGCTCGGGACAGTCGACTGGTAGATGCTCTCAGTCGACTGGTGCGAGAATTCTCCAACAGGTGGAGTTAGAAAAGCGTTCAGTTGGAAATTCTACTCCTGCCCAAAATGAAGATGATGTGGTTGATACTGAGGATGAGGAAGAAGTTCCTATCCAAGACCCTCCCCAGCAGGAAGAATCAATTGCAGCAAGAAGGCAAAGAAGAGATATCAAACGACCATCTCGCTTTACAGAAACAGTTGCATTTGCCCTTCCCATTGTTGATGATGAAGTTCCCTCCAACTTCAAAGAAGCTACTAGAAGTTCTGAAAATGCAGATTGGAAAGTTGCTATGGATGAAGAGATGAACTCTCTTCATAAGAACAAGACTTGGGATCTAGTGCAATTGCCAAAGGGGAAGAAAGCTATCGGTTGCAAGTGGGTGTATACGAAGAAAGAAGGTCCAAAAGGCAGTGTTCGGTTCAAGGCTAGACTAGTTGCTAAGGGGTATGCTCAAAAGGAAGGAATTGACTATAATGAAGTATTCTCTCCGGTTGTGAAGCATCCTTCTATTCGGATTTTGTTAGCTTTGGTAGCACAGTTTGATCTTGAATTGACACAGATGGATGTGAAGACTGCATTCTTACATGGGGACCTAGATGAAGAAATTTATATGTTGCAGCTAGATGGGTTTAAGATTGCTGGGAAGGAAAATTGTGTTTGCAGGTTGAAAAAGTCTCTCTATGGGTTGAAGCAATCTCCAAGGCAGTGGTATTTGAGGTTTGATCAGTTTATGAAAGTGCAGGGATATTCCAGAAGTGAGTATGATCATTGTGTCTATTTCAGAAAATTGCAGGATAGCTCTTTCATATATCTGTTATTATATGTGGATGACATGTTGATTGCCTCTAAAAATGCTAAGGAGATTCAAAATTTGAAGAATCAGCTGAGTTCTGAATTCGAGATGAAGGATCTTGGTGAAGCCAAGAAAATACTTGGGATGGAGATAGCTAGAGACAGAGCAAAGGGCATAGTGAGTTTGACACAGAAGCAATATCTTTTGAAGGTGCTGAAACGGTTTGGTATAGATGAGAAAACTAAACCAGTCAGTACACCCTTAGCCACTCATTTCAGAATTAGTGCTTCTCAGTCTCCAAGTACAGATGAAGAGCGACAGTATATGGCTAATGTACCTTACACTAGTGTGGTTGGCAGTTTGATGTATGCCATGGTTTGTACTCGACCAGACATCTCTCAGGCGGTGAGTATGGTTAGTCGATATATGCATGATCCAGGCAGAGAGCATTGGCAAGCAGCTAAATGGATTTTGAGGTACATAAGTGGCACCACAGATGTGGGTTTGAAGTTTGAAAGGGATGACAATATTAGCAGGTTATTGGTGGGTTATGTTGATTCTGACTATGCAGGTGATCTAGATAAGAGGCGGTCTACTACAAGCTATTTGTTTACTATGGCTAGAGCACCTATAAGTTGGAGGTCCAATTTGCAGTCCACTGTAGCGTTGTCTACTACTGAGGCTGAATACATGGCGGTTGCTGAGGCCATGAAGGAAGCTATTTGGATTCATGGACTTTTGAAGAGCTTGGGAATTCATTGGGAGAAGGTGGAGGTACACTGTGACAGTCAGAGTGCTATCCATTTAGCGAAGAACCAAGTTCATCATTCGAGGACTAAACATATTGATGTCCGTTATCATTTTGTGCGTGATTTGATAAAGGATGGTGATATTCTTCTGGTGAAGATTGGGACAGCTGATAATCCTGCTGATATGTTGACCAAAATTGTTGGGGCAGCCAAGTTCAAGCATTGCATGAACCTGGCTAATATTTTGCATGCTTGATGATTTGGCATGGGCGGTTGGAATGGTGCTTCGCTATTTGTTTGGTTAGTATGTGATATCTAACTAAGGTGGAGTTTGTTTTTGTTACAATTGGTGATGAGCATTTGTTTTGGAGTATTTTTGGAGATTGCTTGGGCTACTTGGAAGATCTCGCCAAGGCGGAGATTGTTGGATACTTGGAAGATCTCGCCAAGGTGGAGATTGTAGGATAATGGCTCGATTCTGGTTCAATTTGTTTATATCCATCGTATCTGCAGCACATCAGTCGACTGACTATGGGAACCAGTCGACTGTACAGAGAAGTTTCAAAGGCTAAGGATACAGCAGCAGCAGTCGACTGAAGATGTGTCTCAGTCGACTGTCCAGAACTAAAGACCAGTCGACTGGTAAGAAGACCAGTCGACTGTAGGCGGGTTTGTGAACTAGAAAAGGCCCATTTCGAAAGGCCCAGTAGTTTCCCTATAAATACACCCGTTAGGGTTTTGTAAAAAAGATACCTCTAATTCGGATTTTGCAGCCGTCATCTCTGTAAGGGTTTGTTTCACCCATTGGTGATTATTTGAAGAAGAAACCCCAACCGCCCCGTGGATGTAGGCACTTGTTTGCCGAACCACATTAAATTTGTGTGTCCTTGTGTTTGCTTGTGTTTGTTTTCTGGTTTTTCTTCGCTATTTCTCTCTTTGATTGGTTGTTTGATTCGTATTCCGCACAACATGATATATTGGGATTAAAATTCAAGGATTTCCATACAGATGATAACAATTAATGAAATCAAAGTTATCTGATGTGTTGTTCTCTGTTATGATCCACATATAAACTTCAGTGTTTACCAGAAGATGAAGCTGACATGCATCTTAACATTTTGGATGGTCTCCCCTAAATTCTCCTTCAACATTTTTGCCTCCTCCATGGTTCAAAGTTAGCTTTGGTTGGCTTCATGACTATGATGTGTTGCTTCCGTGTGATTAGATGCTGGTGTAGTTGGACCAAAACAAATACACACACACATACAAACAAATGATCAGTACTAGAGTTAAACGTACCGACAGGAATTGCTATAATGAAGACAATCTAGGCTTATAAAACAAAATAGATTAAGAGCATGTGTTGTTTGAAATTTGGGAGATGAGGGTTAATAGTCGACAAGACAAACTTCACTGTGTCTGTGGGGAATATAGAACTGATTTGATGGTCAAAAACATCACGAAAAACGTTTTTGAGGAAATCTACTTAATATTATTTTCTATGAGTATTTGAGCAAATGATTTTTTTTTTTGTAGAGAGATAGATGTACGAGTACATAATGTAGCTAAAAAGAGAGAGCTAGTGGGCTTGGGGGCCGGCCCTTTTAAAAGATGGAAACTCAAAAAAGAATTATAGAAGAAGAAGGAAAAAAAGTGTTTGTAATTTTAGGGTATGGATATGTTTAGTACATATCAACTTGGTGTATGTCCCCCCCCCCCAAAAAAAAAATTTAAAATTAAAATTAAATAAAATTAAATTAAAAAAAAAAAACGACGCCCTCCCGCTGCTGCACTCGAAACCACCCACCCTCTCCACGACGCCGCCATCTGCACTCAAAACCCACCTCCCGAAGCCCCTGTAATCCTGATCCCGCTGCCACCCTCCCCTTTCCTTCCCGCCGTTGCAGTCCTATCTACACGAAGACGTCAACTCCCTGCCCGCACGCCCTTCCCCTCCTCCAACCTCCCGCTGCCTCCCCCTGCCCACCTCTACTTCCCAATGATGCCCACACCTAACGTCACCACTTCCGCCGCTCGTTGATGTAGTAAGCTCCACTCAAAATAATAATAATAATAATAAAACAGAAGGAAAAAATTCCTCGTGATGCGCGCAACTTCGTAATGCGTGATAGTGTTCGATTTCCTCTTCAATCACCATAATTCCTTCATGCTCGTCTTGTCCTTCAGATCTAATCTAGATCTGCTCCAATAAAGACATCCTCTCATCCAACTATGCTTCCACTGCTACTCTTACGGATGAGTCAACATTCTCCCAATCTATCATTTCTGCTGAAGAGTATCAGGACTTCCGCAACATTCTGCCCCCTCCTTCTACTAACTCTGTTCACTCGAGTAATGTTTGTCATGTTTCCTTACATCAATAGATAATTGATTCATGTGTTTCTGAATATATGTCTCATTTATCGCTTTCTTCATATTCTTTGATTTCAAATTATCATGTGCGTATTATTGATGGCTCACATGTCCATGTTGAAGGTGTGAGAGAGATCTCTCTTTCTCTGGACCTTCATCTAAAATCGGTTTTGTATATTTCTAACTTTCCAAATAGCTTATTATTAGTTCTTAAACTTTGCAAAGATTTAAACCGTCTAGTGACAATTTTTTCTTCTCATTGTGTATCTCAAAATATTACGATGAAGAAGGTGATTAGCACCAGTCATGAACAACATGTGTTATATATCTTGGATTCTCCAATCTCGATTTTAAGTTCTTCTGCTGATCCTGAATTGTAGTACCCACGACTAAGACATCATTCCTTTATGACCCTCAAGTACTTAGTTTCAGGTTATAAGCATTCCTTTAAGGTATCTTGTGAGTCATGTGAGCTAGGTAAACATCAACCCATGACGCATCAATAAACGTAGTAAACATTTGTTTTATTTAGTACATTCTGATGTATGGGGCTCTATTGATTTTCCCCACATTTAATAACTATTGTTATTTTGTTACGTTTATTGATGATTACTCTCGAATGACGTGGTTGTTTCTTTTAAAATATCGTTATGAAGTATTTAAAAATTTTCAAAAATTTTTCTTCGAAATACAAACACAATTTGGGACAACTTTTAAATGTTTCGTTCTGACATGAGTTCTCATTTTCAACAATTTTTTCCCTAAACATAGAATCACAAACCAAACTTCTTGCACATACACTCCTCAACGAAATGAAGTGGCAAAGCGCAAAAATCAACATTTACTTAGTACTGTTCGCTTTCTGATGTTTGAAATGAAAATTCCCAAGTTTTATTGGAGTTTTGTGGTTCTCACAGCATGTTTTCTTATTAACCATATGTCTACTTCTATTTTTCAAAATTAATCATCATTCAAACTGGTATTTCCATCACAAAATCCATTTTCAATACAACCTCCTTTTTTTTTCATTTATTTTGTTCAGAATCTCCACCCAGACATTGATAAACTTGATCCGCGTACTGTTAAATATGTATTTTTCAAGTATTCTCATTTTTTTTGAAAGGTTATCTTTATTGTTGCCCATCAAGAAAAAATATGCTTACCTTAGCGAATGTTTTATATTTGGCTAAATTTGAAAAAAAAAAAAAAAAAAAAAAAAACCTTGAACTATGGCCTTTATACAGATAAACCCCCTGATCTTTTTTTTTAATGCAGAACCCCCCCCCCCCCCCCCCCCCCCCCAAAGCATTGTTGCAAAAAACCCACTCCGCCAGTGTGAGACTTCTGTTAAAGTTGAGGGAGGTTTTTGACAATAATGAGAAAGATGTATGATGTTTTTTGAAACAACTTATAAAAATGAATGGGATTATCTGGTACAAGTAGAAAAATTAGATGTGGTTTTTTGAAATACTTCAGGGTTTTTTTTGCAACAACCATACTTCAGGGAATTTTCTGCATTAAAAAAAGATCAGGGGGGTTTCTGCATAAATGCCATAGTTCAAGGATTTTTTTTAAAATTTAGCCTTTATATTTTGAACACAAACCCTTTTTTGAACAAATTCCTTATCCCAATTCTAATTTACTAAGAGCGATCGTAGAAAGTCTTGATTTTTTTTCAACACAACCACCAACACCACCACCACTAGCAACAACGACGACACCATCACTGCCACCACAACCACCACTTCAGGTTTATGTTCGACAACGTAAGACTCGTTCAGATTTGACAATCCAAATTGTACCCTCTGTTGTTCAACCAGTGCCGACCACTTCTCTCGATAATATTCCTAACACATGATTTACTTATTGGTCACGTAAGACTAAATGTTCTTGTGCTCACTATCATATTGCCAAGTTTGTTTCTTCTTCTATACTGACCATATCTTTTCGAGCTTTTACATCTTCTTTGGATTTTATTTTTATTCCTAACAATGTTCAGAAAGAATTCAAGCACCCTGGTTGGACAGCAGTTATGAATTAGGAAATGCATGCTCTTCAGCAGAATGATACTTAGCAGTTGGTTCGCATCCATGTGGGTGCTAAGATGGTTGGTTGTAAATGAGTATTCACAGTCAAACATAATCCTGATGGCACAGTTGACAGACTCAGTTTGTCTTGTTGCTAAAGGATATACACAGAAATTTGGGGTCGACTAAGCAGAAACTTTTTATGCAGTTACAAAACTTATGTTTGTTAGTGTTCTTATTTCTCTTGCATCAAACTGTTCTTGGTCACTTCATTAGCTTGATGTTAAAAATGCATTTCTCAATAGAGACTTGAAAAAAGTGGTGTATATGCAGCAACCTCCTGATTTTGAGCGACATGGGAAAAAATGTTGTATGTTCGATCAAAAAATCTCTTTATGGCATCAAACAATCTCTTCGAGCTTGGTTTGAAAACTACGGCAAAGTTGTGTGCTCTTATGGATTCTCAAAAAGTAAGGCAGAACCTTCTCTCTTCAAAAAAAGGAAGCAAATGCATTATTATCCTGTTAGTCTATGTTGATGATATATCGCAGACAATAATTCGCAAGGTATTGCAGGCATCAAGCAGCAGTTAGCTCAAACCTTTCAAACAGAGGATCTTGGTTCGCTTCAATATTTCCTTGGTATTGAGGTTGCACGCACAAAGGATGATATCTTCCTTTCTCAAAGAAAGTATGTCCTTGATATTCTTACTGAGACAGGTATGTTTAGATGCCACCCTAATGACACATGTCACACCCCTAAGGATCACAATATTAAGTTGTCATCCTTTTCCCCAATGATGCATTGTTCTCTAATCCAGAACTATATCGCAGGCTGGTTGACAAACTCATATATCACTCCTAATGACTATGCTAGATATTACATGTGCAGTTAGTCGAGTCAGTCAGTTTATGCATGCATCGACCATTACTCATTGGGAAACAGTGGTTCACATTTTCACAATTTTAAGAAAGCCCCAGAGCAATGACTTCTCTTCAAGCCTGGTGATTTTCTATCTTTACGAGAATATTCTGATGCTAACTAAGCATGATTGGTTGACGATAGGCACTCAATTAGTGGGTATTTTGTATTTTTGGAAGAAATCTTGTATCCTGAAAAAGTAAGAAACAACCCGTGGTAGTCAAATCAAGATCAGAATCTGAATACTGAATCATTGGACATTTGGAATCTAAAGTTTTATAGCTCAAATCTCTTCTTCGAGACTTGACAATCCCGTTGTTATCTCCAATTCCTCTCTATTGTGACAACAATGTTGCTATGCATATTTATAAAAATCTGGTGTTTCATGAACGTACAAAACATATCAAAATTGATTATCACTTTGTACGAGATGAGTGGGAGAAGAATGTTATTTCTTTTTCATATGTCGGGTCCGGTGAACAATTTGCTTATATCATAACTAAAACATTACCGCCTAAGCTTTTCCAAAATTCCTTGAGTAAGCTTGGCTTCGACAATATCTACACACCAGCTTGAGAGCGAGTATTAAAGTAGTTTTAGTTTAGTTCCAAAATCGGAATTAAATTTAGATTACTCTTTATACTTTCCTATATATTGGAGGCAATGTATTCAGTTATGATCAACCAATGAAGTATTCTTTTTAGTCTCTATACTATAATCAACAATTATTGCTGATATAGTTGGACCCAAACATACATACACATACAAACAAATGATCAGTACCGGAGTTAGACGTATCGACGGGAATTGCTACAATGAATACAATCTAGGCTTATAAAACAAGATACGTTTAAATAAATAAACTCACCTTCCTTCTTCCGCAATGATGCTAAAGCCCAAATCCATCACATTATTAGAAGCCGGCCACCATAAAAGAAGAGCTTATATAAACTCCACAACTTTTTCCTGCTGTTGTCAAATGCTTTATTACTGACAAAAACCAAGGTCCAACCAGAAACTAGGATTTAAAGACAAAGATGTCTCAGCTATTAAATATTTTTTAAAAATCACGGAAAGCAGAAATCAATTAGGTATATTTCACCTTTTGTTTCACAGAAAATATCCCCCATTTCAGTCCCCAATCCAGAGAAAGCAAAAGTTGTGGCATCTCAACAACCAGTTTCAGCTAGAGTGTTTAGTAGCATTCAGTTGAGCTTTTATAGCCACAGGTTTTAGAGGGATTAGATCATACCTCAGCCCACATCGGAGCCTTGTAATTTCACAAATGGCCTCAGGTATGGAACAGCTTACAGGAAATTTTTTGATCAGAAGATACCAGAACATCCAAAAAAGGTCATGTTCTTTCTAACTTATTTAGACTTACAATTAACTTTTAGCAAGTATAAAGAAAAAAAAAAACAAAAACAAAAAAAAGACAACTTACCCAAGTAAGAAGAAACTCTCAAAAACTATTGACCTTCTAGGGTTACAATAAAAATGAAGAAAGGGTTGTTTGTCTCGCAAAGACAAAATTCCAGTAGATAACTTCCCTGCAAGTCCATATAGTTACAATAAAAATGAAGAAAGGGTTGTTTGTCCCGCAAAGACAAAATTCCAGTAGATAACTTCCCTGCAAGTCCATATAATTTAGTTAGTATAATTTCATAGTACATACATTGAGTTATTATAATCTCATTGTATAAAGGAGCTTCAATCATTGCATTTGAGGTAATATAATACATAGTTTTTAGTTAGTATAATCTCATAGTCGCCCCATCATTAGTTAATTTAAATGGCTCACTACAACATCAGACCACATCCTTCATCACATACACTGCCCTTGCTAAAAGAAAGAAAAAAACCAGAACTTACAACTAAAATCCATGCCTGAGAACTAAAACCCAAGTCTTTATTTTTCTGTATAGATTACCTTCTTCTTCCTTTATACAAAGGCTCCACTTTTATTTTTATTTAATATATATATATATATATATATATATATATATGCACGACTAGATAATTCCTAAAGGGTTGGCATCACCTTAATTAATAACAATAATGAAATTCCCAAACCCTCTATATACCATACAAGTTATGAATATATTTAGGTTGAAGACTCCTCTGTAATTAAATGGTGGTGAGGGGGACTAACAGACTAACAACCTGCAGTTGCAAGGCTACATAAAATTAAATAATCCCACTTGTCACTAGTTCCAAATGTCATCATTATGTTTAAGGTGCATAATTCCAACATAGTGGTGCATAAACTATGTATTTTAAGTGCACGAACCACTGTTGGAACATCACCCACATTATGCTTCTCTAATTAAAGGACAAGTAGGAACAGTAAACAATACAAAATTTCTTAAGGAAATTTGGGTTAGGAAGTAATTAGTATTCTGCACAGATGGAGATGGTGCCAAAATAGTCTTCAGCAACTGCCAAATAAGTAATTCTCATGGTGACATGTTTAGACAAAGGATCTTTTTTTACATATTTCCCTAGAAATCTTTGATGTGCAATTTTGTTTTCTTACATATTTCCTCTAAATCTCTATATGTATGAATTTTCCCCTAGAGTGGTTTTGAAATGCCCTTCCCTCTTTCACAAATTCTATTTCACTAATTCATTTATACTAAAATATTGTAGTACTGTGTTACTTCACTCTTTCTTTCTTCCATTTCCTAACCCAAATCCCCAATTGCTCTGGATTTTGTTTCATTATGTTTCTTTAACGAAACAAGGTGGTTATATTCCACCTTTCCACTAAAAACAAATCCCCTGGATTTGGATATACATAGCATATCACTAATTTGGAAAGAAAAAAAAACAGTTAGGAGGTAGATTATTTGGGAAGAAAAATAAATAAGTACAACTCTCATCCGAGCCCAGATCCTAAATTCCTAATTCTAACAGAAAGCCTAACCATAACCAAAAAAATGGTTACCGTAACTTTACTGCAATCAAAGAACATATTTTTCTACTGTTACAAAAACTACAGTGGGTGGGATATTTCGAAATTATATAAAAGATTTCAAAGAGTTTTATGTAGATATATCTACTTGTGGGACATGTTCACATGGTACACAAAATTTCTTAGACAAAAGAAGTTCCATGATTAGCATCCACTTGAATTAACATACACTCAAAAATAATAGAACAGACATAAAGATCACTGTCGTGAGAAAAGATAGAGCAAGCCAGGAAGAGCAAGCAATAGACCATACTGAGGTCCAATTTTAAAAAAAAGTGCATTTTAAATGTACCTATAATAGTGTTCAATTATCCGAAAAAGAATTTCAATGGACAGCATTTAAAGGATCAACCCTACAACTGGTCTAGGATTTCTTGAGTAGGCGGGTGGACCTGAATGTTATAGCCGTTCATGAAAGGCAGTGATGAATCGTATAGAAATCAAAATGCAAAACATATGGCCATTCAAGAGAGACATAAAGTGATGAATCATATAGGAGTCAATGCAAAACATATGGCCATCCAACATAGACATAAAGATATGAATCATATAGGAGTCCATATAGGAGTCCAACGCAACACGTATAGCCATTCAAGAGAGACAAATAAGATGATGAATCATATAGAAGTTCAATGCAAAACATATAAGCCATCCGTGGGAGACAGATAAGGTGATCAATCATAAAGAAGTCCAATGCAAAACATACGGCCCATCAAGAGAGACAGATAACGTGATGCAAAACATATAGGAGTCAAATGCGGAACATATAGCCATTCAAGAGACAGAACATACAGGACACATGTTCAACTCAACAACTTACTGTTTGAGGTAAAAGCATGGGGAGAAAGCTTAATACGATCCATTAATGAAATTTTATCAAAGAAACAAAAGGTCAAAATAATAATAATAATAATAATAATAATAATAAATTAGAATGCTTCTCATTCCCAACATACAGGCAACAAGTACCAAATAGTTTCTACTGAACTCTATCAGTTCACTGATGCCTTCTTTTCATTTGTTGCAGAAGGATAAAGCAGAAGAATCTACTAAAACACACTGACCTTGTAAAACCTTTTTATAAGTCATAAGAGTTTGACATTCAGGCTAACTAGAAGAAAATTAATTATATTTCTGGTGAAAGCAATTATTTAACAAACATATTGGAGGAAGATCAAGAGAGCTCCACAGTGAAAAATCGTCATCAATCAAGGAAGAAGATGATGACGAAGAAGACAAGGAAGAAGAAGGAAATTCGAACTGATTTGGGTATTGCTGGTTCTCCACCTGCAACTTCTCTCCCTCTTCGGCCTCCTCCACCTCAAGCATCTGTCTCTTCTTCCTACAAGAACTACTAAGTTCACTCACATGATCGCCAATTCGTGCTTTCTTAATTCTTAAGCACTCAGACACGCCATTGAGAGCATAGAAAGATGCCGAGATCCTTCTCTCAAACATCAACTTTTTCATAGCCGCTCCTAAAATTGTGCCCTCTTCGCTAGTCTCCATAGGCCCCACTGCAATCTCTTCCACCATCTCAAATGGAGAATATAAGTTGGATAACCCTCCATAGTTATCAACGAATTCAAAATCCATGGGCCCCATTCCGCCATTCTCCTCCACTTCCGGTGAACATACTTGGCTTCCACTGCTATAACTAGGTGTGGTAGTAGCAACATCCTCTCTATACAAAGTACAATCATTTAAGAAATTGGAAAATTGGAACTCATCAATGCTTTCCAATTCAGCGCTACTATACTGTTGCATCTGTTGAAATTCAATTGCAGTTGTAGCTGCAGTGGCAATAGCAGTAGCAGAGACAGTAGCAGCAACAGTACTGGTACTAGCTCTAGTCCTAACCGTCGAGCTATTGGCTTTGAGCCTTATGAGGTGACTGGATATCTTGGGAGGGAGGGCAGGAGGCACAGGGGGTTTGGATGGGGAGCGAGGCCAGAAGTTTGTGCGGGTGTGGGGCCCACGAAGAAGGCAAGCGGCCTCATCATAGGCACGAGCAGCAGCCTCGGCTGTGTCAAATGTTCCAAGCCATACACGTATCTTTTGTATGGTGTCCTTGATCTCAGCCACCCATCGACCCGAGGGGCGTTGCCTTACTCCTATGAAACGCTTTCCAGCCTTCCCAGGTGCTGCAGGTGCATTTGAGTTTTGAGGAGCACAAGGAGACTTTCTCTTGCCTGCCATCTTCTTCCTCTAGTTTCTCAGTTAGCAAGCAGAGGATATTTTGTTTAATGTGAATGAAGATGTTTTTAAGTTGCTGCTCACCAATATGACTTAAGGGATGATGGGTATTTATAAGGGGAGTGGAATGACTTGTGGTGACAAGAAATTGGAACTATTCTATTGTTCAGGAGGAATGGTATTTGCCCATTTGGACAAACTTTGGAAGATTATTACATTGTTCCTTAGACAACTGTAACAAACAAAAAAACAATTACATTGTTTTATAGTTCGAGTCCCCTTCCGTTGTGCATCAGGCGTTGTGCATTAGGCCGCTGTGTGCACTCAGCCTTTCCATCTTCGTACTGATGATTCGAACCGTTCACATTGATCTACACATCTAAATTAGTCTAAATACGTAAAATCAAATCATTTGAAATTCATTTGCCCATCCATCATGTGACTATAAAAAACGACGACTTTCAGCCATACAATTTTGTAGGGATGGCAACCGGGCCGGGCTGAACCGCGACCCGCCCACACGAACCCGACCCGCTATAACCCGATTTGGGTCCGGGTCGAATCCGCGGATTGACCCGGGTCGGAAAAATCGTGAACTAAACCCGCTCGACTCGGCCAGCCCAACCCATTGACCAAGTCAAACCCGCCCGTCAACCCGCGGGTTTGGACCCGTTTGACCCGTGGTTTTTTTTGTTGTCTTTTTTTATTATTTTTTTTGTATTTTTTTGTATTTCCCCCTATAAACATCCCCTTAATTCAATCTAAAAAATTTCACACCTTACTCTCTCTACTACTAGTCTACTACTACTCAATTCCATCTCAATTAAATCAAGTTTTTTCAACAAAGAAGCAAGCAACAAAGAAATGAATAATCAATAATATATGCATTTTTCACTTTTATACAGTTATACTGCCTAGTAATTTACACGTACGATGCACATTTTAATAATTTCAAAAAATAAAAATAAAAACTCTGACGTAGGGAGGATTTGAACCGGAAACCTCCTTTATATTAGTTATCTACGAGCGTTGCACATGTTGGTAGAATGACAAAATGACAAATGACACTAAGGCCTTCTCCCATTTTAACATTAGAGATTATATTTTTTTTAAAGTGAAGTTGTCACACACACAAATCAAACCGGGCCAACCCGCGACCCGATCCGGGTTCGACCCTAATGGGTTTGCGGGTCGACCGGGTCAAAATTTTCAATTTTGAACCCGGCCCGGCCCGGCCCGGTTAACCCACCGACCCGACCCGAACCTGTCCAAGTCAGCATTCAACCCGGGCGGGTCCGACCCGACCCGGTCCGGTCGACCCGAATGCCAACCCTACAATTTTGGAACACTTCAATGGATGGGCAAATGAATTTCAAATGATTTGATTTTACATATTTAGACTAATTTAGATGTGTAGATCAATGTGAACGGTTTGGATCGTCAATACGAAGGTGGGAAGGCCGAGTGCACACGGTGGCCTAGTGAACAACGGAAGGAGACGCTTTATAGTTTTCCATTTCTTGATTAATTGGTCAGTGATTTAGAAACTTAGTAGAAACACATGCTTATATATATGTAATGCAATCTGTGTTGTGTGCATACAGACTGACCAATAAAACTTTGGCAACTTTGAAAAACATGTAGGCATGTTTAAAACAGAATAGGATAACGCACCAGTAACTATTATAAGCATGCAAAACCTCATGGTTAACAATTTGAGATAAACTGCAAATTAGAATTTTATTTCTCTTTGGTTACGAATGAGATAACCAACATTTATGACCACATACTGATTTGCAAGCTTTCTCTTATTTGTTTACAATTCACTACCACGAAAACAAATATGACTACAAACTGTAGTAAAAATTATTGTGGACTGATAAAATGTCTAAATGGGGAAAGATGCAGATCATAAATTATCTATGAGAAATTACATTCACCTTTAAGTCTAGAAAACAAAACAAAATAAACAAACAGTCAATCGAAAAATAAAGGAGGAAGGATAATTATTTGCCCTTGAAACCAAGTAGGCGTTAAAATAATTTTCTTTCCTTAGTCTCAAACAAACTGATAACGTTTTCATTTTCTTATTAGCTTTTCATTGCTTCTGGGAGTTTATGACCCCTTCTCTTGACTCTTTCAGTTGCAAGCTCTCAATTAAATTTATTTTTTTAAGGTAATGTTGATCGAGTCTTCTCTTCCACAAGTTGTTCATTATATAATCCTTGCTTTCATAGCTCCAAAGCACCAAACACAATTTATGTACATATTCCCTAAGTTTTTTAATCACAGGTCTCTTTCACACTAACTATAACATTATATTTGCTATCATTAGAGGGTCATCAGCTGGTTAATGAACTCCTAAATGAAATAGAATACAAGGAAAATGACAACCTGCATTAAGACTAAATCCCTACAATAACCTAAAACAACAGCAGAGCATTTATCCCAAATGTTTGAGGTCAGCAATCCTTCCAATAATTTACTTCTCTCAATTAAAGACACAAACATCGTAATTTCAATGGTGTGAGCTCATTGCCATATCAGTATATATTTAATCTTCCTGGCCAATGAATTAAATATTGAACAAATTATATACATTTAAGCTCTTTGCATTTTTTATGGATTCAATACACCCTCAAAGCTCCACCATGTTATCATGGCTATTTCTACCTTATAGGAAGACTCAAAGGAGACTTAGTCTCGTAATGAACCTCTCAATGGAAACTAAAGCGGACATTTCCAATTTAGAACTTAAAATGAGTTAAAGCAGACAGAATTATGTCGCTAAAAAATCCTAGATAATAGCAGAAAGTGGAACTAAAAGAATCAAAATTCACCCTTCCTAAACTGGACGGCTTGGGTATTTCAAATAATAGTAATATTTCTCAGCCTCTATTAAATTAGTGTGGGGATCTTAAATTGATGGGAGGCAGATAGGTGGCAAAAAATGAAGATGCTGAACTGAATACAGAAAGGTTACCAAAAAATGAAGATGCTGAACTGAATACAGAAAGGTAACCTTTTCGGATTGAGTCAATCAGAGGGACAATTGTAGATGTCATAAATGCTAGAATTAAAAAAATTACAAGACCTAAGAGGGGACAGATGCCATCCTATTCTCTTCCTAAGAGAGGAAAAAATACAAAGATAGCCATCACGAGGTACTAAAGTCAACCCTTCTCTTCTGATTCTTAGCATCTTTTCTTAGATATAACTTGTCGAATCCTTTTAATGGGCCAGCTTAGTAATAGAATCATATTCATTTTAACCCATACGATGCATTTTACCAGAAATGATGGCTCTTGACAGAGCTGAATTGAAGAAATAGGATTCATGTCAGCATTCCCAAAGTATGATTGTGCTGTATCAATGTAACTCAGATCATTATCAAGTTATCCTAATATTCCAGAACAGCCTAGCCTAATACAATATTTGGGCCTGAAGGAAATACTAAAACCAAATCAGGTGTTACATCACTTAACATGCATCAGCATTATCCCCTTTGTTTCCCATCATTGGTTCTAAATTGAACTATTTACGGATAAGATGTCCAAATTTTGCATTCCTTATACAGAAATGAATGTTTCTCAAACTGTATTACGTAGATCAAACAGCAATTAGCCAGAATCTGTCAGTTCTGTGAAGATTTGGCTAGAGTTAACCAGAATTTCGAGATCTTAATAAAAGACTGACGGAAAGATGGCACACCATAAAGTTAAATGAATATTGATGTGTCTACATTGTGATAAGGTCTGATAGTACTGACATTGAAGGTAGGTATCCTACTATTACACTTAAGAAGATGGTAAAAAAAAAGGGAAGTAAATATTGATATCTCTACATGGTGACTAAATATTAAAATATCTCGAAGTACTAATAGTGCAAGTAGATTACAGACTTGAGTGAGAAGAATATGAAAATTCTGACATTTCAGAGAAAGATAGTTCTGAATAAGAAACAATTTGTATAAGGAAAGCAGTTTCATTGCATGAAAATCAACACACGTCTGTTTGAGGATACCTATCTAGTGTCAACAAAAAGGATAAACACATACCGACAAGAGTTACCTTTTTTGCTACAGGACAAAGGCTTGCATGAATGAAAACGACCACTGGAGATGCCATATTCAGTCAAATGATCTTGAAGACTAAGAAGAAGTAAGAGTTATCATCTTATTATTTTGTAGGAAAGAACAAATTGTTGCACCAATGGTCGGTCATGTGTGACTAATATTTCTCAGCATTTTTACTTCCCATCATTATCTCAGGTATAGTATCTCTCATATGAATTTATTTTACGTTGATGCATCTTTGGAATCCCAATTGAGGTGATCATCATTTACCCATTCTCCTCCTCTGTGTTGATAGTTCAGCTCAAACAATACTGCAATTACAAAGAAGGATGAGTAAATAACTATTGCAACTATAACCAGGAGTTCTTTCAAAAAGGAAAAAAACTATAACCCAAGGAAGAGGTAGTTAAAAAATATACTAAGGTATTTATCCCAAACAAAACTATAACCACAAGGAAGAGGTTGGAAAACAAGGAACAATAGATATTAGTAAAGTAGTTAATCTGAAAGCAAGTTTCTGACCATATTTTTATCCATAAAAGTGTAAGGAAATACCAAAAACCAGCCAAGTGCTGTTTGGGGATACCCCTTAAGGGCCAATATTAAAGAAGAAACACATAAAGACAACAGTTACCTTTTTTGCCTCAAGACAAAACCTAATGTGAATGAGAACGACCACTGGAGATGCCATCTTTAGTCAAATGATTTTGAAGACTAGTAGAAAAGGAGGTAGTTAAAAAATATACTAAGGTAGTTTATCCCAAACAAAACTATAACCGCAAGGAAGAGGTTGGAAAACAAGGAACAATAGATATTAGTAAAGTAGTTAATCTGAAAGCAAGTCTCTGACCATATTTTTATCCATAAAAGTGTAAGGAAATACAAAAAACCAGCCAAGTGCTGTTTGGGGATACCCCTTAAGGGCCAATATTAAAGAAGAAACACATAAAGACAACAGTTACCTTTTTTGCCTCAAGACAAAACCTAATGTGAATGAGAACGACCACTGGAGATGCCATCTTTAGTCAAATGATTTTGAAGACTAGTAGAAAAAGAGCGCTGTCATCTTATTATTATCTAGAAAAGAACAAAAAATGTTGCATCAATAATCAGTCATGTCTGAATGCAACTTTTATCTGCCCTAATATTTGAACAGCATTATTATTTGCCATCATTTTCTCAGGAACAGTCTCTCATATATACTTTTATCAGTAGGTTCATGAACTTAGAGGATGCTTCTTTCAAATCCCCGTTAAGGTAATTATCACATCCCCTTTCTCCACGTCCGTGAGAATCACATCCTTATTTCGAATGTGTGCATATTATGTATGTAGATAGCAATGTCACAAATATCAGATACTTGGACCTTGGACCCAGCATTGGACCGGAACCAACCCGGTCTACCTAAAATAGGACCCGTTGAAATTTCGGGTTCGGATCCAGGTCTGGGTCCGGGTCCGCTCAAAATAGACCCGACTATAGATTTGAGCTTGCAAGCTCATTTCACTAATCCCCTAATCTCCCAAATCCCAATTAAACCCAAACCCTAACATTCCAAAAAAAAAAAAAAAAATCAATCTCCCTCTCCCGCCCCCCGCCCCCCCGCCCCCAACTCTCCACCCCTGCTCGCGTCCCCACGCGCTTCCCCCGCCCCCGCCCCGCCCCTACTCACCACCCCAATCTTCCAAATCCCAATTAAACCCAATCTAACTTCCCAAAAAGAAACCCCGATCTCCCTCTCCTACCTGACGTCACCTCAGCTCGCCGCCCCAATCTTTCAAATCCCAATTAAACCCAAACCCTAACTTCCCAAAACGAAACCTCGGTCTCCCTCTCTTTGCTTGACGCCGCCCCCACTCCCCGCTCGCCGGACAAGACGGGTAAGAATTTTTTTAGCACTACCGGGAAATGGACCGGTACAGTATCGAGTTCGGGTCCAGGTAGTGCTGACCCGACCCGATACTGGTGCTATATGTAGTACAAGATAGAGAGAAAAGAATACTCAAACTTTTATTTTAAGACCTCAAAAAACGCAAGATACATCCAAATCTGAACCTATCCAACTGTTATTGACACAAAAAAATTAACCAAATAAGTTATAAGCATAAAAGAAAAGAAGATATGGATGTAGCCCGGCTGATTATGATGCATATACTCCATATGGCACTAATAACCTTTATCTCAAGTATGTTTGATGAGGTCTGAGGGCCATTAAGTTCTACTACCATAGACATTAACTTGGGAAAATCTTGAGTCAGCTTGGTCAAAGACTCAAAGAATACAAAAAACAGGCTGCGAATATTGACAGTATAGTCTAATTTAGTAATCATAGTATCATACATCACTAACACTACTAACACTTTCTTTTCAAAAATTGTAAGAAGAATACATGCAACCGTAATTAAACAAAATGAATAAAGTTTCAAGATTACTGATTCTCTTCATACAAACTATGTCAAGGGCAAAATTCCTGAAGTACACGACTGCAGATTAATAACACAGACAACCTGTACATCCTTAGTGGATGGAAGTATTTTCCACTCACATAGTTGGTAATCAACTGTATCTCCTATCCCTCTAAAATTAAAAGTAGATTTCCTTCCAAACGTTACACATTTCCCATTTTCTCTTCAGTGTGCATTCAAGCAGGAAAGGATTTTTTTAGTCTATGGTAAATAATATTGAATTTGAAATTTCTTTTAAAAATTAAGGGGATTTCTTCTTAGCTTTCCTCAATGTGGAGGGATGGCATAGGTTTATTCCCTTCATGATGGAAACGAAAACCTCTACTACTTCCGCAACCAAACACTTGTACAATTAGATGGGGTTAGGTAGATTAGGTGATGAAGGAAAGAATTTATATCATTATCATCAATGACTTCATATCTACTTTAGAAACCTTGAGTAATAACTATTACATGAAGTGCAGTTTGATTAGTAATAAGGAAGAAGAAAAAAAAAGAGTATCAAGTGTGGTCTGTAGTAGGATGTGGAAAGTGTTCTACATATGCTAGGTGTTTAAAAGTAGGTAGGTAATTAATGTGTTGACTCCACGATGCAATCTCTAACAAACTAAGGGGGGCGATTGGCAAGAGGAAGTGAAAAATGAAAGTTTGAAAGTGAACCTACTTTGGCTGGTTGGCAAGATGAGAGTGCAAATAAAAGTTTTTTACTTTGCACTTTCACCAGGTAGGAGAGAAAGAGTGCTTACTTTCACATTACAACTCCCCTTAAAAAATTGGGGAAGTTGGATAAGAAAGTTAGAAAGTGAAGTTAAAAAATATTTTTTCACATTGTATAACACTTCCCTATTTCACTTTTGCTCTTCACTTTCATCCAAGCAAATACCTACTCTTTCAATGCATATGCAGCAAGGTGAAGTGACGAGTGAATTTCAGCTCACTCTCGTACTTTAAATTTACATTCCAATTTCACATTCCCAAAAACCCCTAGATAGTCTCAAAACTAATGGTGACTATCTTTTCCTTGAAAAAATACTAAAGGTTTATCTCTTATCTATAAGCATTTAATAGTCATAACTCATAGTTCATAAATGATGCAGCAAGCTCCCCATAAGAATTTTCTGACCAACAAACAATACTCCTCAAGATCAAAGACACTTCTACCAGGTTAAGATCATGATTTAGATTAAAGTATTCTTAATTTGATCAGCAAAGAAGGTTGATTACAAACTTCCAAGCACTTAATACCCATGTTTACACTACACACTTCCACTTAGTCATGATCATAACAACTTGCATTTAAAGGACATGTGGCACCATAACTAATCATGTTTCCAGGAAACTAGAAGTGCTTCCAGTAACATAAATGCACAAAATAGGTAGCTGTGCCATGTTAAGTATATTTAAAAAGTGGCTAGAATAAATTGCAGGTACCACGGCTTTGCCAAATAAAGAAGTACCGAGACAAGGAATCCAAAATAACAGTTGAGGCCCTTCATCTTCAACAAGAAACAAAAACTACGAATGTTATTGCTGAACAATATCCAAGTCGTATCAATAATTTTTAGTTTATCCAATGAGAGCTAGTGGTTGTTTATTCATCAATGTTTGGCACAGCTGAACCACACTCAGGTAGTTCTATAATAACTTCAGACCATCACCAAATAAAAACAAGTGAACAGCGAGAAAAGAAATAGAAAAGACTAAATTAAGCACAGAATGATTACTAATCCAGATCTTGAGTATGCACATCTTTTTCCCTAGTTTATAAACAATATGTTCAATCTAAGGGTGAGATCTGTTAATAATAATTTCCAACTCAAGTTACTTTTACACTGTAGAGATAACCTCATCATTGTTTTTCAACTATTTTTACCGATGTAAAACCCAAATTCACAACTATTACCTAGCCGCCACAGTATCCGTTCTCCCTTTATCAAGGTCCTAGGTCTCCCAGATTTTTGCATCATCAACAAGTTAAAATGTAAATCCATAACTATTAGCTTTCACTGCATTCTACAGACGGCAAACATACATCAGGAATACAACAACTGTCTTTGGGAAATCATAGTAACTCAGAATTTCAACATGACACAACTTCAGGAGGGAAGGTAATGGTGATTCTATAAATGCATTGATATGTTGTTGCTCTAATTTATAAACAAGCAGCATTTACGCGATATATTATTTGATTAAATGAGTTCACAAAATGTGACCTCCATCCTTCTCCCAAAAAAAAGAACAGTAACGAAAATAAGAAAATAAGGTTAACCAGTTAAGAAGTCTTCATACACAGAAACTCCAACTCTTTGAAACCTCAGTTCCTGTGATTCCTTCAGAATTCAGAATGCACTGGCAGTATTTGTAATCCGCTGGCAATATGGTTGGAACCCAAAAAATGATGAAATAAGAAGAACAAATGGAGAAGATTGAGAGCATAAAAGAAAGGAACAATATGCAAATCTAGTATGCATGCAGTTTCCTTGGAGAACCAAACCCCAGGACCTCCAGATTAGTGGGCCTTGAACCATCATACTAGTTTGACTCAAAGGGGTTAAATCCTACAATTTTCATCATAATTTAACATCTATGAGAGACTTCTCAGGAAGATTGACATCCTCAATCCATTTCATATTTGTGATGTCACACCTGCCTTGAGCATACAAATATCTGAAGTCGATAAAAGACCCTATGGTGTATGACATATATCTAAGTTATCGACTACCTTGCAGTTCTCACAGATGGAAAAATGATGGGACTAACTCACTCAACTTGATCCACAATTGTTAAATGCAAAAAACGCAGCCAACCTTCTATCTACATACAATTATGGGCAGACACCTAAAGAAAACAACGTTTCAAATTCAAAAGGAAAGAGCCAATCAGAATGCGTTAAAAAGCGGAAGATAAATCCCGGCTGTCATTGCATGTTTGATTGGACGCTTCAGTAAAACAAATATTATCGTGTATATTCAAAAAAACATGTTCTACATGGCATATCCTCCAAAGTAAATCACAAACCAATTTACTGACAGAAAATAACAATAACTAGTTTTTTTTTTTTTTTTAAACAATGTAAAGCATAAATTTCCTTACCTAGAGAAAGCAAATCTCCGGTCGCTTTGAATCATGAGATCTCCACGGCCCAAAAGCTGAGTTTCAGGGTTAAAAGAGATTTCCCGTGGAAACCCAATCAAATATCTGTAATGCCGAACTCGAAAACAATAAAAACAAAATAAGACAATAAATATCCTTATTAAAACCTATCCTTTTAGAAAAGAGAGTGATTTGAGGTTCACTATGAAAAAAGCAAAAGATAATAATCTAAGCAAGAAGTTCAGATAATAATTGAGAGGTCAACCAAGAAACGGAAACTTCACTTTCATTTTGGTTTTGGTTTTGTTTTTGGTTTTGGCCCCTCCAATAGATTCTGTCTCAATTGTCTAAACAATGGATTCAGTTTCCATTGTTTCTTTTACAATGCTAAAGGGTTATTGCCTAGGTGATTTTGGAGAATGGATATTATTATTGGATTGATTTACACGGTCTGCTGCATGACTCTGGTTAGGTGATTGTGGAGAGTTGCACATTTTGCTAGTAAGAGTGGCACGAAAACATGGGGAAGTGTCTACAAACAGTGTTGGGCTTCTCGGTGGGTCTTGATGGAGTTGGAAAAGTTTGACTCACCTTCTATCCCAAGTGTTTTTCCTTCTTGAAGGAAAAAAGTAAGACAACTCTTGCCATTCAAACACTACTTGTAGCTACCTATCCCTGCTGGTACTTATATTGTGAAAGTCATACAACTGCTCATGACATCTTACAGCTACTACTACAGTCATGCTTGCTACGACAAGACAACCTGCAGCACAAGTGAGAAAACTTGTCGTCCAGAAATCAGTGATCTCGTTGAGTAGCTAGCCCATGTGGATGAACACAAAATGCACTTTCAAAGCTTATTCGGATTTTATCGGTGCCTATAATCTTTCCCTGTTTGTGAAAGACCTATTGCTACAAATGGAATCAAAGCTACTAGATGTAATGGGGTGAGGCAATGGTCTTGAGAGTCGTATTCCTGCTTCGTTATGGTCAGTCGTCTATATGTGGAATATTATTTTAACTCACTTGTACTATATTGAACCTAGATAAATGGGTATGTGTGGTATTGTGGTCTTCATCCAATTCATATAGGGGGACATTGTAGGTCATATATACGCAGGTGCTCGTGACATGCATAACCGCATGGTAAAGATCTGGAGACTATTACTTGAGCAGTTGCAAGGCAGCATTCGTTTGGACAGATTTTGCTTCTACTAGTGATTTCCAGACACCTTGTCTACAGATGCTAGCTTTGTTTTTTTTTCCCTTCTTCTTCTTCTAAATAAAACTTTTTTGCTTGTATCCATAAATTAGTAACATTTTACAAATTTCTAATTAGTCCAAGACCGGGAGCTTTTTCACCATGGTTTCTTGCCATAGAAACAAGCTTATCAAAGCTACTTACAAGTTTAAACAAGAAAAAGCCTTAATTCGAAATCCAAATAATTGCATAGGCTACATGAATTTGTTTTCTCCATTCACCTCCTTTTTCAAATTATAGTTTCAAATCCTTTTCTAATTAATCTATTTCCACACACACAAAAATTCATATAAATCATCAGCTACCATGCAAAGTGATCTTGGATTCAAGCCAAGAACCTTTACACCCTCGGGGTTCCTCAATGAACCCCAAAACACGCTTCAAATCTGAAGTAAAATATTGTAAAATGAGACCGTAATCACGCTCAAGATCTCTAGAAGATCTTAGCAGGTTAATAGCTCTGGAAAATAGTTCAAAAGAGAAAAAAAATTTGCAGCCTTGATCCCCCCGCCATTTTATAGAATTTCCCAAATTTTCTCCCCAAAAGAATGTCTAGAAATTAGGGATTTCTCATAACTCAACCCAACAGTTGTCGATCGCAAAGTCCAGATTTTAAGTCTGAGAGAAATTGCAGTTCAAATTTGGACTAAATTTGCGGTCAACTTTTCATGGACAGTCGCCTTGCCGATCGTATGCACAATTATTATACATCTCTCGTGAGCTTGCACAACAATGAGTCCAGTTGGACCTGGTTCCACATCATGACAATGATGCGGACAATGATAATAGGAACAACAACAATAATGTGGATGGCGACGTTAGTCGAGATTAGCTCCTCTTTTGGTGAGTATAAATAGGGGGAGAAGAACTTGACAAAAGTTGACAGCTTAAACTAGTGTTTTATTATTTATTATATGGATGTATTTGATTGGATGCTAGTATGCAAATAGTATGTTGTCTATGATTAGCTTTTGTATGAATGAGAGGATGTATGAGTATCATCACTTTCTAATATTTATAGAACTAACTCTTGATCATGAATGGATGAGAAGTATTGGCACTTCATATTGCTATGTTTATTCCATCCAAGTGCAGTTATGTTACATGCATCAAAGGGTAAATGTGCTATGAAAGTATAAATTTTTGCATGACTAATCTATGTTGCATTGCATTTAAGGTTGCATCTCATATCATTCACTACACTTTTTGTTGGAAACATAGATTTAGAGGGAATTTATTTAATTTTTTAACATGTTTTGTCCAAACCAAAATAGGGAGATTGTTGAACCTAAGTTTGATGTTGACAAAACATGTTCATCCGGTTCAAATTATATTTGTGTTTTAATTAGTGTGTAACATGACATGTACAATATAAAAGATGAAACTCGAATTCAAAATTCAAATTCAAATCCAAATGTGAAGATATAGAGTATCTCAAAGATTGAAGTCATATATGTCAAGATCTAACTTTGAAAAAAGACTTCAAAGCAAAAGAATCAAGATGGTGCATGAAAAATCCCCCATCAAGATTTTTGTAAGCAATTTATTTTTTCTATTTGTGAGGTGATTATGTAAAGATTTTACTAGTTAATATTTTTGGAAATTATACTTTTAATTCCTCTCAAATCACCAAAGTCTTTGCGGGCTTCCGCCCAAAATTGGCACCCAAAATATTGATAAATCTTGTGTGTTAATCTCTCTATATCTTTTTAAGCGTTACACTAGGGATGGCATTCGGGCTGGGCGGGCCGGTTCGGGCCCCAACCCGGCGGGCTAGCCCAGTTAACGGGCGGATCCGAGTCGGGTTGGGTGAATATCCAAGCCGGGTTCAAATCCCAAATTATCGACCCGCATGACCCGCGAACCCATATGGGTTCAACCCGACCCGGGCCGGGCCACGGGTTGGCTCAAAATTTATTTATTTTTTTGATTTTTTTTAAACTCCAAAAATAAAAATAAAAATGTACATTTTATATTAAATGAGTGTGAACAACAAAATTAATTGCTCATGCTCACTACTCAATTAGCCCACCTCACCCTTGCTATTTATAGTCAACTCTATATTCTCACTTCTCTCATCTCACCAATGTGGGACTAAAAATATATTTAGTCCCACATTGGTGAGATGAGAGAAGTGAGAAGGTGGAGTTGGCTATAAATAGCTAGGGTGGGAGTTGTCTAATTGAGTAGTGGGTAGTAATCAATTAATTTTGATGTCCACACTCATTTTTATAATCTATATAATAAAACACAAAGAAAGCTATCAAGTGGTTCTCCTTCAATCCCCAAAAAATCAAAGGCTCAGATCTTACCTTACAAAACATATTTTCCCCCCAAAAGTTCCCTCCCAAACTCAAATTCAAATATCCAATCCAAAACAACTCCTATATTTATTATTTTCTCTCTCTCTCTCTCTCTCTCTCACTCCCTCTTCTATTCAAAATTTAAGAAAATAAAAATATTAAAATATTTAAAAAAATTAAAATTTAAAATTTAAAAATTTAAAAACTTTAAAAATAATTCACAAAAATGCAAAAAAAAAATCATATAATATGTTTTTTGCTCTGTGTTTGCTACTTCAATTAATTTGCTGGACCTCCGAAATTATTTTATATAATCAAATAAGGTGCACTGTTTCGAAGACGTGCCGTAGGCACGTGAAAACGGGCAAACCTAGTTTTTTGATAAATTTTAGAGTATATCTATATCTATATGCATATATACATATACATACATATATTTTTTCAGTATATGTATACATATATCTATTTAATAAAACACAAAGAAAACTATCAAGTGGCTCTCCTTCAATCCCCCTAAAATCAAAGGCCCAGATCTAACCTCACAAAACACATTTTCCCTCCCAAAAGTTTCCCCCCAAAACTCAAATTCAAATCCCCCACCCAAAACAACTCCTTTATTTATTTAATTATCTCTCTCTCTCTCTCTCTCTCTATATATATATATATAAACCTGGACTTTTATACCCCATTTTAATTATTTTTCACCATATACTAATGGAAACATAGGCTTTTATTTACAACTAATTATTGTCATACTATTCAAACTTCAGCTACATAATTGTTGATTTACTATTTACAAGACTTTTCATATGTTGTATCGTTCTGAAGACGTGCTGTAGGCACGTGGCCACGGGCAAATCTAGTATACATATATTTGGCGCACAAAAAAAAATTAAAAAAATCAAAAAAAAATCAAAATGGGTCGAATCCACAAACCTGCGGGTCACGGGTCGGGTTCGAACGGATTTGAACGAGTTGGCGGGTTGACGGACCGGGTTGAGCGGGTTGGTATTGAGACTTTTCCGACCCGGGTTGACCCGATTGGGATAATGGGTCCGACCCGAACCCGAACTAGGCCAAGGCGGGTCGCGGGTTGACCCGACCCGGATGTCATCCCTAACTCACACCAACTTGGGGTTTCAAATATGGGAAGATTAAAACTGAGTATCTTATTTGATTCGAGAGTAAAGGGATATGAAGGCATTTATTGCCATTTATTCTAGTTATTATTTTAATTCAAGTTTCTTTGTGAGTGAGTAGACATGGGTTGAATGAATATTGACTGTAGGATTGGGGTTAGGAAAATTTAAGGTAAATGTTATCGTTATTTGGATGGGGAGTATGAAATATTATGAGTATTTTTTTTTGTTGCCTATTTTCCTTGATGGCTAAGTATTTTCCTGCGACCTATCAAAGTAGATAACCGCTCAAAACGAAGGGGCTCAGCAACTTCATCGCCGGTTGTCGAGTAGCCAACTCTTTCTTTTTTGAAGTCATTGGGTATGGAATACGGCTAACCTCATTCATAGGCGGGAGTAACTGCCCCTAATGACCTTAGGTCACAGGCAGGAGTATATCTACAATTACTATTCAGTGGAACATAAAGGACCTTTTGCTTGACTATCATCCAATTGGTATCTCACTCACGATGCAGGAGAGATATTAAATTGTTAAGGAGAATCTGAGGTCTTATTTTTATTTTTACTATTTTTTTGCTTTTGTTTTCATTTAATGTGTGAGAGAAACGGGTGAGAAATAATGGGGTTAGGTAAAAGATTATGATTTTATAAGGGTGTTTATAAGAGGGAGGGGGGGGGGGGGGGGGGTTCTTCAGGGTGGATTAGGGAAGGGTTCTCAAACCACCTAAAAAGCTTGGTGTCTTTGTGATTTGGCTCTGACATTCTCTAGCTCTTTTTTTTATTTTGCTTGCATCTTTTTATTGCTTTAATTTATTCGTTGTTTATTAAAGTGTGTGATTCATTTAAGGTAGATTACCTAAATTGTGTTTAATGGAGTCATTTGGTATTAATTAAGGATAGCCCTACTCACCTCCCCCCCCCCCCTTCCCCAGGATTATCGTTAAGGCTGGCAACGGGCCGGGTTTGGGCCGAACTCATATATGCCTGAGCCCGAGTCCGAATTCTTAAATTGGTCCCAAGCATGGCCCGATTTATCTTCGGGCTTAAAAAATGGGCTGAGCCCGAGCCCAGGCCCTATAAGACCCGAAAAAAGGGGTTGGGACCAAGCTCGAAATAATTATGCATTTTTAATATATAATTTTCTAATATTAACATAACATCTAGAATATTTCTTCAAAAATAAAAATATCCTTAGTACTACACTAGGAAGCAAAAGTACTTCCAAACAGCCAACGTACCCGCGTCGGGTGCCTATCAGGAGTCGATACTCCTTGGGTACTCCCCAATGCGTACCTAAGGAGTATCCAATTTTTCAGTATGTGTTTGCAACTTTTGGGCAAAATTATGTTTAGATAATGTTTGGGACCCTAGTGTAATTTCAAAAACTTGATGTTTCAAGTAATGCTCAAACACAAAACAAGTATACCCAATATTTTGATAATTATGTTATCTTTTTCCCCCCAAAAAATGCTCATAATTATTATGTATCCTTAAGTTCTATGAAATGGTTCAGTATTTGCATTTTCAACAAGATAAATATGTATTGAATTATATGTATAATATAAAATATAGTATAATTTAACGTACCCACCAACGCATCTGTGTCCTACTTTTTTTTAAAATGACGTATCCCCGTACCCGTGTCGTACCCGCACCATGCATCCGTATTATGCTTCATAGATACTACATACAAAAAAAAACATGTAGATTATTTTTTGTAAAATTATATAATTTTGTTTATTTATATTCTAATACTATATTTATAAGGCATCAATTTTCTTTATATAAACTATAATACTCATTATACTAATATTATACAAATAGGTCTACCCCCTTTTTTCCCTTTCTCTATTTTGAAATAGAAAAAGGAGAGCAAAAGTATGGATTCTCATCTACATTAACACGTGCAATACGCATGTTTTAATAAAAGAAAAAACAAAAACATCAAACCCTCTCACCCAAACTCTTAATAAAAGAAAAAACAAAAACATCAAACCCTCTCACCCAAACTCTGTCTCTTACTCTCAAAATCCAAACCCACTCAACCCACGCCGCACACCGCCCCCAGCCGCTGCTACTCGCACCCTCGCACCGCTCGCCGCCCTCTCTCCCCACGCCGCTTGCCGCCCTCTCCCCACGCCGCTCACCATCCCCTCACGCCGCACGCCGCACTCTACCCACGCCGCTCGCCACACCCACTACCCACGCCACACTCCGTCCCTTCTCTCCACGCTGCACGCTGCCCTCCTCACGGTGTGTAAGTAGCATGTTTGAATTTGTGAGGAGTCAAAGCCCTGTTTTTTGGTAATTTTTTAGAATAATTTTATTCATTTTTGGAAATTTTTCCATCATCTTCTATATACGTCATCGACGCCCGCCGCCTATGAAGCACGGATACTCTGCGGGGGGTCGCGTATCACGTACCCGATACGTATCGGACACGATACGCGTACCGTACTCATCCGATACGTACCCGATACGTATCGGAATTAATTAAAAATTAAAAAAATTAAAAAAATATCCGATACTCTTCCGATACGCGGGGATACGCGTATCGGAAGGGCGGGATACTCCACCGATACTTTTTATTTTTTTTTAATTTTTTTCGTTTGGCTTGGCCCAACAGGCCCATTCACCGTTCTATCTTCTATCTTCTATCTTCTGCCTCCCTCTTTCTCATCTCATCGATCAGAAGATTCAGAACCCTATCCCCTTCTCTCTCAGCCGATCCTTCTCTGCCTCTCTCATTCTCATCCCATCGATCAGAACCCTATCCCCTTATCTCTCTCAGTCGATCCTTTTCTGTCACCCTCAGATCTGATCAGACCCCGATCAGATCTCTCTCAGCCGACCCGGATCAGTCTTCCTCTCCGACCCCGATCAGATCTCTCTCAGCCGACCCCGATCAGTCTTCCTTTCCGACCCCGATCAGATCTCTCCGACCCCGATCAGATCTCCCTGTCACCCTCAGATATTTGCCATAAAGGTATTTTTTTTCCAGTTCTTTATTTATTTGAATAAAGAAAATGACATTACTGAATAAAACTCAAAAGGATTTACCTGACATGACGATAAGGATTTTTTCAGTTCTTTTTTTATTTTTTCAGTTCTTAATTTATTCACCGTGATCGCCTGATCGGTGCTTTTTTTATTTTTTTATTTTTTCAGTTCTTTATTTATTTTTTCAGTTCTTTATCCATGTGATCAAAACTCAAAAGGATTTACCTGACTCCTTTGGAGATATGTAGGAATCTAACTCATCTTGGAGTTATACTGAGCTTGTTCTAGTGCATGTTTTGATGTAGGAATTCTCTTGCAAATAGAGTATAAGTATAAGAAATGGTATTTAACAGATAAGAAGTATCTCACTCAGGTACGTATATTTTTATTTAATGCAATTTTATATTGTCTATGTATAACTTAAGGAATTCAATTTTTATTTATAATATATATTATTATTATTTTTTATTTAATTTATTTAAGCGTATCCTAACATACCCGTATCCTAGTTTTTGAGAAATCGACGTATCCGCGTATCCGATACGTACCGTATCGGATACGCGTATCCGTATCCGTGCTTCATAGCCCGCCGCCGCACGAGGTTTGATCATTTCCCATATTTTTATTTTATTTTTTGGGTGACTTTTGAGACTAATTTGATTCATTTTTGTGGATTCTTTTTCCATATCTTTTGTATAGGGCCACGCCGCACGCCGCCCGAGGTCCGATAATTTCCCCGACTTTTTGCGATTTTTTATAAATTTTTTGAGCAACTTTTTTTGACTAATTTGATTCATTTTTTGAGATTTTTTCACCATATCTTTTATACAGGGATTTCCATACTGATAATAAGCTCTCTATTACTATTGCCACCGAAAACGGAGTAGTGACTGATTTGTTTGATTCATTATGCTTTTTTAGTAGATTATTTGTTTGCTGATTTAGTTTAAGTTACTAGGTTTGTTGATTTCTATGGTTTCTATTGAGATTAGTTAATTGTTATTGTAGGTTGTGAATTTCAATTACTATCCGAACTTAAGATTATGTTGTAACAACTTTTCCAACTTATAATGCAAGATATTGTTATTCTTATTGATCATGAATACTACTCAAGGATGTTAATTACGATGTTCGCAAAAAAATGCATGAAAAATGTTGCATTAAAGAATATGGGACATCTCTAAATTTAAGGACCTAGGATTCTGTCTTAGTGCGGGAATTGTTGGAAAGTTACACACATCGAGAAATTTTGGGGTTTCCTTTCAATTGAATAAAAAATATAGAATGATGTCGGTTTGAAAATATTATTTGGTTAATTTGTATATTTGTCATATTTTGCTATAGCTAATCATCAATTATTGTTCCCTCTATGTGTTTTTGATGTTGATTATATTTGATTTTTCATTTGAAAGGGAAGACGGTTGAGAAACAAGCTGTGGAGAAGGAGATAGCGGAGTACATCAAGGAGTCTGAGAAGAGCCACATCCCAACTTCGATATTTATTTTACTTTTTTTTTCATTCCTTTCAATTGAATAGAAATATAGAATGATGTTAGTTGGTTTGAAAATGTTAATTGGATAATCTGTAGATTTGTCATCTTTTGATTATATTGTGATTAAAATAGTTAAGAGGCATCTTTAAATTTTTGAGTTCCATATAATTTTACGAGTCCCTTAAAATTATTTTAGTTTGTGCAATTTGCACAGGATAACACTAGTTTCAACTTAAACAAATGAATGTCTATTAGAAGAAAAAAATATATATGAATGAATAAACATGATTTTTTCAAACAATCATTACTATACATAATATTCACATAAATTTTCTTATGCAAATGTATATATATGTAATCATATGTATACATGGACATGTAGATGCACAAATTTGATTTGGGCCCGTCGGGCCTAGATACTTAAGCTTGAGCCCGACCCGAATTTTGTACGGGCCTAAAATGTTGAGCCCGAACCTGACCCGAATTGGTAAATGATTAGCCTAAACCCGCAAATAATCGGGTCGGACCTAGTAGGGCTCGGGTCTGGTTCGGGCCAATTGCCACCCTTAGTTATCGTAGGGTTACTTTCCAATTGCAGCCTTTCTCTATATGTGGTATATTCATTCAACTCACTTGCAAAGTTACAATATCCAAAGAGGGATGTGAATCGAATCTAGATAAATGGGATATGTGTGGTATTGGTCTTCAGCCAATTCATATGGGGGTTCATTGTCGGTCATACATATGTAGGTGTTTGTGTTTCAATTGTTGGTCTCTTCACTATGACATGTAAGACATCAATCATTCGCAAAAGTCAAAGGATCGCGTGATAGAGATCTGGATATTTTGACTACTACTCGATAAGACAATATTGGTTCGGACTGATTTTGCTTCTCCTAGTGATTTCTAGACATCTTGTCTACTGATGCTGGCTATGTGCTTATTTTCCTTTTAAAACTTTTTGTGCTTGTATCCATAGTTCCATTCCCTACGAAGTAGGAACGTTTTGTTAATTTCTAATTTAGCAAAGACCAAGAGCTTTTTCAACATGTTTTCTCTCTAAAACAACAATCTTAGCAAATCTACTTATGAGCTACAACAACAAAAATACTTTTATTCCAAACCCAAATATCTAGAATAGGATATATTAATTTTATTTCTCCACTCATCTCCTTTATCAAATTACGGCCATAAATCCTTTACTACGTCATATAATTCATCAACTACAATGTTACCACTCCTCTACATTGATGCAAGGATAGATTTCCACACCTTATGACAATCATTCCAAATTACACCTCCTCATCTAATCCTCATCTAATCCCAAACTTACCTATCTCTAACTTCTTTAAAATGAATCGATCCTCATTTCAGTATTTTAGTGTCTAGCCACTCATCCAAGTCAACAATCTTTTGCAGCTACACTCATTTCCGAAACATTATTCATAACTATCCAACATTCTAAGTTTCTAACCCATATGTATAGCTGACTGGATAACTGCATTACAAAATATTCCCTTAAAAATAATTTCCATGGCTATCTTACACTCACATAGTACCCCCCCTCCTTTTTGAGCTATGAAACACATGCACTCCTATTTGGTAGCCATGTCGTGTCGGACACACAAATCCAACACGACCCTTGCTATTTCTTGGATTGTTTTCCCAAACCTTCCTCGTAGCACTGTGTCATGTCGCATCATGTTTATCTCCCTACCTCTTAGATTTTCAGCCATCCTATTCAGTGAACAGCATCCCGTAAGTAACTACAAATGTACTCGCTCCCTGCAATCTCTCTCTAATCAATGTGGTCCACACCCCCATCTTTTCTCATGGTAACGTATAGAAGTGCAAAACGCACCTCAATAATCATAACAAATGAACAAAAAGGCATTCTATCTATTAACGAAAACAACCCATCAACATCAGAATTTTTTGCCGTACTAGGCCACTTTTTGATAGTATTTGCGTTTTTAGGCCAGGTCCCAAACTATTAGCGTTCGTGGGCTAGCTCCTGCCACGTCAGCAGCGGCCGCTATTGGGAATAGCGGCCTCTTCATAGATACCAATTTTGTGCTCCCACACTTGGCAGAGTACGGAGGGGATTAGGAATGAAGAGGTAATGGACTGGTCGCTATTGGCACTAGCGACCTACTCTAACTGAGGTCGCTAGTGGCAATCGCGACCTCAGATGGGCCCCCGAATGCTTTTAACTTACGACTACCCCACTGTTTCCCTAATTCTTATTTCAATCTATCTTTTCTTCTACCTTCTTCCCCAATAGCGGCCTATCTAATATCCCCAAAACCTAAAACCCTAAACTATGAAGCACGGATACGGGTACGCGTATCCGATACAGTACGTATCGGATACGCGGATACGTCGATTTCTCAAAAACTAGGATACGGGTACGTTAGGATACGTTTAAATAAAATAAATAAATAATAATAATAATATATATTATAAATAAAAATTGAATTCCTTAAGTTATAAATAATATATATTTTGTTATGTAATGACAAATTGACAATTATGTAATGTCATTTGTTAAATACCATTTGTTATACTTATACTCTATTTGCAAGAGAATTCCTACATCAAAACATGCACTAGAACAAGCTCAGTATAACTTATATATCCTCTGAATCTACCAAGATGAGTTAGATTCCTACATATCAAACTCTCCAAGCAATAGTATATCAAACTGAATATCAAACTGAACTTAGTTCCTCCTAGGCGTCAGGTATATCCTTTTGAGTTTTGATCACATGGATATAACAATCATACTGTTCGGAGCCTCCAATCACGGTGAGAGAGAGAAAGGAATAAAAATCATACTGTACTCCAATCATACTGTACTCCAACTCTCCAACTCTCCAAGCATATCAAACTGAATATGAGAACAAATAAATAAAGAACTGAAAAAATAAAAAATTAAAAATACCTTTATGGCTTGATCTGAGGGTGACAGAGAGAAAGGAGAATCAGGAGATTTCCGATCACGGTGAGAGAGAGAGTATTGGTCGCTGATCACGGTGAGAGAGAGAGAAGAGGGCTAGGTCGCCGATTGAGGTGAGATAGAGAAAGATGGCCGTGCCGCTAGGGTTAGGAGATTTGACGATCGGGGTCAGAGAGGAAGAAGAGGGTTAGCCGCTAGGGTTCCGGTCGGGGTGAGAGAGAGGAGGATCGGCTAAGAGAGAGAGAAGGGGATAGGGTTTGGATCGATTTGGATGAGAAAGAGAGAGGCAGAGAAGATAGAACGGTGACTGGGTGAGAAGAGAGAAGAAATGATTTTGGGCTTGTTGGGCCGGGCCTAACGAAAATAAATAAATAAATAAATAAAAGTATCCGTGGCGTATCCTGCCCTTCCGATACGCGTATCCCCGCGTATCGGAAGAGTATCAGATATTTTTTTAATTTTTAATTAATTCCGATACGTATCGGATGAGTACCGTACGCGTATCGTGTCCGATACGTTCAGGATACTTGGTACGCGACCCCCCGCAAAGTATCCGTGCTTCATAGACCCTAAACCCTAATTTCTCTCCCAAAAATCCATTAATCCAAGTTTCCTTCTTCCCCACCCGATCTCCCTCCTCACAGATCGTGTAATCGCCAAATATCTCTCAATACTAATGAATTTGGAAATCCCCATATCAACTCCAATCTCCAAACCCTAACGAGGTATGGCTAGTATAGTATTGTGATGGCTGATTGTCGGTGTTGCTTACAAATTTTTTGCACTTGTTGTTAATAATGTGACCCAAATTGGTTGTTTGTTTATTGTGATTTCTTTGAGAAATTATATACTTATTGAGGAATACTTAGTGTTGGATACTAAGTTAGGAAAATTTGTGATGTAGTCAACATACACATTACATGGAATTAATTTTTGTTTAAAAACATTACATGCGTTATATACACGAAATCAACCATAGACAAATTTTTTTCTTATCCCAATTTTCATAACATGAAATATATAGGGAGAACTTACATTTGCATGTCTACTTTGACAATATATCCTGCTGCAATTTTTGCGTTATGTTTTATCTCAGAATAACATCCATGATCGATCATTCCTTGTTTGAGTATCTTGTTTTTAATTATTTGTGCTGGTTGAATGAGTACTTCTTCGATGACATGAGCAATCTCAACATTTTAGTTATTTGTGTTAAGTAAGTATTTATCATACTTACTTGTTTGCTTATACTTTGATAGGTAATCTACTCAAATATGGTTAGAACGATGGGAGCGGGATCAAGGAGTGCTAGGCCCGGGGTATGAACTATTATTTTGTACTGTTTAAATAGTATATGTCAACCTATGGAGTGTTCACTAAACCTAGTATATTTTATCCTCAGGGTGGCCAAGGCAATGTCCCGTCTACGTCAGCACCGTCCGGTCAAGCTAGTTCGTCTCATGCTGCACTTGTGGGACCAGGCCCTCATGACCCGACGTTATTGATGTTGCAGCGAACACATAGATCCCAACGGGTGTGGGACGGTACATCTCGAGAGTGTAGTTTCCGTACGCATGAGACATTGCCTATGCATCCACTAACACACCAACTCCTTGTTCAGGCCTGCTTCTATGGTTTAGGTCTGATAGAAAAAACCAAGCTCGACAGACAACTACTAACAGCCTTACTCGAGCGATGGAGGCCGGAAATACATACGTTTCATCTTAGCGTTGGAGAGATGACTGTCACACTTCAGGATATCGCGGTTATATCAGGATTACCAGTTGATGGATTCGCGGTGACGGGAACAATGGCCTTCAATAAGGAACAACTTGTGGCGGATTTTCTAGGTCGGGCGACGGATGATAGTACATTTGATGGAGTTTCAATTCGATTAAGTTGGTTGAAGAAAACATTTAAAAATTTTCTAACCAACAATTCCAATGATTATGATATTGAATGCTACACTAGGGCTTATCTGATGACAGTCTTCGGAGGTGTTCTCTTTCCCAACTCCACTGGTGACGTTGTGCCTATAATGTATTTGCCACTTATTGGTGATTTAACAAGAGTTCGGCAATACAGTTGGGGTAGTGCAGCGCTAGCCTCTTTATACAGGAGTCTCTGTAACGGGGCATTGATGGCGAAAGAGATGACTGGTCCGATGCTGCTACTCCAGATCTGGTGTTGGGAACACTTGCACTTAGGAAGACCTCGCATCACCCGGCAATCAGTTGGGTGTATGAGGGACGCAGCGAATGTCAGCATGCTCCCTCCCATCGCAGTTTATTGGTCCGGGGGCCATACGTGGAGAGATAAGCCACATGGGGTGGTAACCTACTATAGAGATGAGCTGGATATGTTGAGAGAGGAGTTTGTTGTTTGGGAACCGTATTCCAACAACCGATTGCAAAGGTTACCTCCCATCTGCACCGAACATAGCAATCTTTGGTTGACCAGATCACCGCTTGTCAATTTCAGTATTGTCGAGATGTACTTCCCCGACCGTGTGCTTCGTCAATTTGGACTCAACAAGACATCCCCCACCGCGATCATATGACACTCTTCTGCACAAAGTGAAAGGGGTTGGTCGTGTCCCCGACCATGACTGGGCTTCCCATCATCAAGTTCATGTGAATGCTTGGAATGAGGTGAGGAATGCTACCGTTATAATAGGCATTCCTCCATATGACGGATCACTCCAAACTGCGTACCTATCTTGGTATCAACGGATCACCCGTTTGTATGTGGCGCCCCGTACATCACTACCTACCGGTGTCCAACTGCCTATACCAAGTGCCGAGGTCGAACCCGCACCTGGCCATTCCTCTTTGCAAGCCATGTACCAAATGCCTTCGGTTGGTACATGTGTACGGACCTCGGCACTTGGTATAGGCAGTTGGACACCGGTAGGTAGTGATGTACGCGGCGCCACATACAAACGGGTGATCCGTTGATACCAAGATAGGTACGCAGTTTGGAGTGATCCGTCATATGGAGGAATGCCTGTTATATCGGTAGCATTCCTCACCTCATTCCAAGCATTCACATGAACTTGATGATGGGAAGCCCAGTCATGGTCGGGAACACGACCAACCCCTTTCACTTTGTGCAGGAGAGTGTCGTATGATTGCGGTGGGGGATGTCTTGTTGAGTCCAAATTGACGAAGCACACGATCGGAAAAGTACATCTCGACAATACTGAAATTGACAAGCGGTGATCTGGTCAACCAAAGATTGCTATGTTCGGTGCAGATGGGAGGTAACCTTTGCAATCGGTTGTTGGAATATGGTTCCCAAACAACAAACTCCTCTCTCAACATATCCAGCTCATCTCTATAGTAGGTTACCACCCCACGTGGGTTATCTCTCCACGTATGGCCCCCGGACCAATAAACTGCGATGGGAGGGAGCATGCTGATACAGGTCCTCCTGGTGGTGGTGGTGGTGGTGGTGGTGGTGCATCTCTTCCAGATCGGGTGATTGACATGGAACCTGATACAAGAAAACTACAAGGAATACAAGAGATAAGAAGAAGAGTGGAAGAGGACGATGAAGAAGAAGGGGCTAGAAGATAAGAGAGACTAAAAAGATATTGATTCATTCATCATTCCAATTCTATTACATGACTTGGGTTTTATAAGGGAATGAAGATACGTGCATTACCCGTGCTTCTAGAAAATTCCCAATACCCTAACAAAATTCAAAAGAAACTTGGATATTTGCAAATATCCCCTCATAAGATAAAAACTACTGAAGGACTGATATGTGAAAAGATACAGTTCTTAGTAGGACTGTATCAATCCTTCCCCCTTAAATTTGACCTTGTCCTCAAGGTCAATGTGAGGATCTTCTTCCACTCTAAAGAGGCCCAAGATGATAACCGCTAGTAACGCGCGAAGGATTGTCCAAAGGCAAATGATATGTAACAGTTCCCTTGTAAAGCATGTTCTCAAGTGCTAATGACTCTTCCTGTAGGTTGCCTAATTGATCTCCCCACCCTTTTGCACCTTCAATTGCAAGTTCAAGCATTCCTTTTAACTCAGAAACTCTCTTTAATACTGACTCCACAGGGGACTCACTGATTTAGATCTCTAGCTTCAGAAGACTACTGCATGGCTCATGAAGAAAAATAATCAACTGTGGAGCTTAAGAAAGAATCCAGACTGTATCTGTTATCACTCTACTCAAGGCAGCTCTGAAAGAATCGATTTCCCTTGAAAGCAAATATAACATCTGAACTATCAATCTGTAAAGTTACTCTCTTCAGTTTATCTTCTTTGGACTTGCCAAGTTTCAGAAGACCCTGATCGCTGAGGACTCCACACATGCTTATAAATTCCAGCATTCCAACAGCAGGGACTTGAGTTAATTTACAGATTTCTAAATATGACCTGTTCAGATCTCCAACAGTTGTAGCATTCTTCTTGTACTGGCGGAAAAGCTTTACAATTGAGCACAATATTATCTGTTGATGCTGTGGAAGAGACTGTATAACATCAACTACTGCTGACTTGAATGCCTTTGATAAAGCAATATCCATATGATCAAACTTTACAATGTAAACCTCCTCTTCATATGTATCCTTCAGCTCAGCCTCAAACACCTCAATTGCACTCCTGCAGACACCAAGTGCTCTCCTCATGTCACCTGAGGCCGCTGCAACTTTTCTAGCACAGAATTCTAATGCTGAAGGTTGGAAGACATCATATCCAAGAACCATAAGCCTTTGTCTGAGAATTTTAAGTATTTGGTCTTTAGAATAAGCACGGAACGTCACAATGGAAGGTTTGCAATTTAATGATTCAAGTTTTGGAAGAAATCGGTCAGCAAGATCAATTGCATTTGCTATTCCTACTAGTATGCATCTGGAAAAAGGGAAAGTCGTCAGCATGAAAAGATCATGAAGCACTGCATGATCTTTGGTTATTAAGTAGTCCATCTCATCAACAACGACCAAAATCATCCTTCTAGTTGCTAGCTTCCCCTTTTGAGAAAATAAATTCTGGAGATGCTGGAGAGAGGAGCAACTACTGTTTATCTTCTTACTAGGACGTAAATTCTCGAGTATCTTGCTGAAAATTTCTGATGTCTTTGTGAGACAGGTACAATTTATTGATAGCATCTCAGGCGATTGATGTCCCGCCTCTTTTGACCACTCCACTAGATTCTCCTTCACTCGTTCGATGCACATCGTTTTACCAGTCCCAGGACATCCACACACATACAAACTCCCACCTTTCTCCTCCTCAACACACACCTTACAGAAATCAAGAACCTTCCTCTGCTCATCTTCCCTACACACCACATTCGTGGGCGATGTCCCCACATGCAGTGCTTCCTTCACCGCTAGCATTTGCGCCGCATCTGTGTCTTCAATCGCATCAGGCAGATATCCACCCAGCAGCCTGACAATTGTTATCTTCCCGGTACCATTCTTATTCATCAAGATATTCTTAAGAAAACCTGATACAATTTGCCCATTCTCCACGTTTGCTTTGATTGCAGTATCAATAAGGCCAGGAAATGGCTCTCGAGGCTCCAATTCTACAATTGCCAAAGCTTGGAAACTTGAAAGTGAGTTGTCTTCTAAATCATTACCTATATCCGCCCATGTAGCCTCGTCTTCTCCTCCTCCAGGATCAAAGATAACAACAATTGTCCCACCTTCAATTATTTCCACCCATTGTCTCACTATCCCATCCTCACATAGCTTATCAAGCAAAGAGCAAGTGGAATTACCCATGACCCCTAAGGAGTAAAGAGCCTTACATACAGGTGTAGCTTCTAGGGTATGCTTTTCAGGGGCAAGGGATGCATCAGTTACAATACCCACCATCTCAGAACCATTCTCAGATGTGTACTTGGAATAGTGCTCCTCAGATCCCCACAATGCGATGGTGAGCCTTGCCAAAGAAGAATGAACCAAAATAGAAGTAAAGCAGCTTGCATCAATTACTTCCTTCACGAATTTAGCATCGGTCCAAGGGTGCAGCTCTTTGACCTGAGCATAAAGGCTTCCAATATTGATACACCGGTGTTGCTCCACTAAAGCTTCCACATTCTCTTCCAAAACAGCACTCACCGTGGATTGCATTTCACCTAAAGAAACTTCCACAACTGGCATTGGCTTAGGAAAAAAGTGACCTTCATGATTGTTGAAATACTGACTTGAAGATGCCTCAGCATCTTGCTTTGATGCTTCACTTTCTTGATCCTCTTCATTGTTCCCGATTGCCACTTCACCATCATTCTCCTCTTCTTCAACAACATCAACAATAGGAAGAGTTGCCGACATACTTACCTCCCTAGTTGGTTGCATTTCCATCTTCTCTTGGAGGTACTCCCTATATTGAAGTGGTGTAGGATATCGTCTAGCTTTCTCTTGGCAATATTCCATATAATAAGGAGGTGGGGATTGTTTTCTGGCTTTCTCTTGGAGACTCTTCAGATATTGATCCACCCATTCTTTTGATCCGTGAGGATGGGTGATTGAAGATGATGCCATCAAAGAAACATCCGATCGAACACTTGGTGGGTAGTTCACTCTCTGTTTCTCTTGGGGATTTCGTCGAGCATATGGTGAGCTGCCGAACAATGAGGGGGAGAGCTGCGGAAATGGAGAAGAAGTGGCTGGAGGATGCGGGGGAAATGAGAAAGCCGCAGCATGGGCGGAGTAGAAGAGGGGAGGAGCAGACGTCGGAGGACGATCATGAGGCGGAGCTTGAGGGTTTTGACAGAGGGGGGTTCTGGTCGTGAGTGGTAGCGGTTGCTGTGGTGGTGACGGATGTGGTAGCGGTTGCTGTGGTGGTGACGGAAGTGTTGGTGGTCGCCACTGATGGCAGAGGTGGAGGGGGAAATTCGGGGAGTGGAGCGATGGCTCTGATACCATTGATACAGGTCCTCCTGGTGGTGGTGGTGGTGGTGGTGCATCTCTTCCAGATCGGGTGATTGACATGGAACCTGATACAAGAAAACTACAAGGGATACAAGAGATAAGAAGAAGAGTGGAAGAGGACGATGAAGAAGAAGGGGCTAGAAGATAAGAGAGACTAAAAAGATATTGATTCATTCATCATTCCAATTCTATTACATGACTTGGGTTTTATAAGGGAATGAAGATACGTGCATTACCCGTGCTTCTAGAAAATTCCCAATACCCTAACAAAATTCAAAAGAAACTTGGATATTTGCAAATATCCCCTCATAAGATAAAAACTACTGAAGGACTGATATGTGAAAAGATACAGTTCTTAGTAGGACTGTATCACATGCTGGCATTCGCTGCGTCCCTCATCCACCCAGCTGATTGCCGGGTGATGAGAGATCTTCCTAAGTGCAAGTGTTCCCAACACCAGATCTGGAGTAGCAGCATCGGACCAGTCATCTCTTTCGCCATCAATGCCCCGTTACAGAGACTCCTGTATAAAGAGGCTAGCGCTGCACTACCCCAACTGTATTGCCGAACTCTTGTCAAATCACTAATAAATGACAAATACATTATAGGCACAACGTCACCAGTGGAGTTGGGAAAGAGAACACCTCCGAAGACTGTCATCAGATAAGCCCTAGTGTAGCATTCAATATCATAATCATTGGAATTGTTGGTTAGAAAAATTTTTAATGTTTTCTTCAACCAACTTAATCGAATTGAAACTCCATCAAATGTACTATCATCCGTCGCCCGACCTAGAAAATCCGCCACAAGTTGTTCCTTATTGAAGGTCATTGTTCCCGTCACCGCGAATCCATCAACTGGTAATCCTGATATAACCGCGATATCCTGAAGGGTGACAGTCATCTCTCCAATGCTAAGATGAAACGTATGTGTTGTCGGCCTCCATCGCTCGAGTAAGGCTGTTAGTAGTTGTCTGTCGAGCTTGGTTTTTTCTATCAGACCTAAACCATAGAAGCCGGCCTGAACAAGGAGTTGATGTGTCAGTGGATGCATAGGCAATGTCTCATGCGTACAGAAACTACACTTTCAAGATGTACCGTCCCACACCCGTTGGGATCTATGTGTCCGCTGCAACGTCAATAACGTCGGGTCATGAGGGCCTGGTCCCACAAGTGCAGCATGAGACGAACTAGCTTGACCGGACGGTGCTGACGTAGACGGGACATTGCCTTGGCTACCCTGAGGATAAAATATACTAGGTTTAGTGAACACTCCATAGGTTGACATATACTATTTAAACAGTACAAAATAATAGTTCATATCCCGGGCCTAGCACTCCTTGATCCCGCTCCCATCGTTCTAACCATATTTGAGTAGATTACTTATCAAAGTATAAGCAAACAAGTATGATAAGTACTCACTTAACACAAATAACTAAATAACTAAAATGTTGAGATTGCTCAAATGTCATCGAAGAAGTACTCATTCAACCAACACAAATAACTAAAAACAAGATACTCAAACAATGAATGATCGATCATGGATGTTATTCTGAGATGAAACATAACGCAAAAATTGCAGCTAGATGTAGAGAATGTGACCACATTTTAAAGTAGACACTCAGTCTTAAACAAATTAGTACAAGTTGATAGGATATATTGTCAAAGTAGACATGCAAATGTAAGTTCTCCCTATATATTTCATGTTATGAAAATTGGGATAAGAAAAAAGTTTGTCTATGGTTGATTTCGTGTATATAACGCATGTAATGTTTTTAAGCAAAAATTAATTCCATGTAATGTGTATGTTGTCTACATCACAAATTTTCCTAACTTAGTATCCAACACTAAGTATTCCTCAATAAGTATCTAATTCCTCAAAGAAATCACAATAAACAAACAACCAATTTGGGTCACATTATTAACAACAAGTGCAAAAAATTTGTAAGCAACACCGACAATCAACCATCACAATACTATACTAGCCATACCTCGTTAGGGTTTGGAGATTGGAGTTGATATGGGGATTTCCAAATTCCTTAGTATTGAGAGATATTTGGCGATTACACGATCTGTGAGGAGGGAGATCGGGTGGGGAAGAAGGAAACTTGGATTAATGGATTTTTGGGAGAGAAATTAGGGTTTAGGGTTTTGGGTTTTGGGGATATTAGATAGACCGCTATTGGGGAAGAAGGTAGAAGAAAAGATAGATTGAAATAAGAATTAGGGAAACAGTGGGGTAGTCGTAAGTTAAAAGCATTCGGGGGCCCATCTGAGGTCGCGATTGCCACTAGCGACCTCAGTTAGAGTAGGTCACTAGTGCCAATAGCGACCAGTCCATTACCTCTTCATTCCTAATCCCCTTCGTACTCTGCCAAGTGTGGGAGCACAAAATTGGTATCTATGAAGAGGCCGCTATTCCCAATAGCGGCCGCTGCTGACGTGGCAGGAGCTAGCCCACGAACGCTAATAGTTTGGGACCTGGCCTAAAAACGCAAATACTATCAAAAAGTGGCCTAGTACGGCAAAAAATTCTCAGCATCGTCGATATTATAATGTATCCCTGAACAACAGATAACCTAAAGTTTTGAGCATTAAATTGTAACCAAAAATAAAGAATAATTTTTTCTAAAAAGAGGGAAACAATTCAAATTTATTGAATCTCACCTCAGAGAACTCGTTCTTTTCCCAATCGATCCCCTCCTTGGAATTTCCCGCAAATTAGATACCGATTCTGCAATTTAACCCTAAAAATTCATTTTTTACTCAAAAAAAGACAGAAGCGAATATCAATTGAGATCTTTTGCTCACATAGGGAAAGCAATTTACGACGCCGACGGGAAGAAGGCGAATTGGAATTGGGAGTCGAGAGTCCGCCATTGTTACGCAGCACGATTTTTGTGGATATATACTGGAAATTGGCAGATGCGGTTTTAGTGAGAGAAAGGGTAATTTTTGAAATAAAATTTGGGTTTCAAGAAACGTGGTGACGTCGAAATGTTTACAGCTCATACACGTGGTTTTCAAATACACTCGAAGTGTAAGTTGTAAGTTCGGAAAATATAATTTCAAACCCTCCAAATACTTGTAACATATCTCTAATCTCTATTATGAGATAGTTGGGTTGTCATTTGTAGATGATCAATCATCTAATCTCAACCATTCATCTCTAATCTATATAATAAAACACAAAGAAAGCTATCAAGTGGCTCTCCTTCAATCTTTCTAAAATCAAAGGCCCAGATCTAATCTCACAAAACACATTTTCCCTCCAAAAGTTTCCCTCCAAAACTCAAATTCAAATCTCCCCCACCAAAATCATCTCCTTCATTTATTTAATTCTCTTTCTCTCTCTCTCCTATTCAAAATATTAAGAAATAAAAAAATTCAAAAAAATTCAAAAAAAAACTAAAAAAACTAAAATTTTTTTAATTTTTTTAAAAATAATTCAAAAAATTCAAAAACTTATAAAAATTTATAAAAATTTAGAATTTTTTTAAAAAAATTAATAATACAAAAAATTAAAATTTTAAAAATTTTTTCTCTCTCTCTAATATATATGTATACTTATGGAAATATGGACTTTTATACCCCCAATTTATAATTATTTTTCAACATATACTATTAGAAACATTGACTTTTATTTATAACTAATTGTTGTAACACTATTCAAACTGTTTTTTTTTTAAGAAAAAGTGGAGATACTATTCAAACTTGAGCTATATAATTGTTCAACAAGACTTTTCATATGGTGTATCGTTCTGAAGACGTGCCGTAGGCACGTGTCCACGGGCAAATCTAGTCTCTAATAATCTTTATCTTTATCTTTATCTTTACAACTTTAATGGAAGAGTTCGGGTTTATAACAAACAAACAATAACTTTGTAACTATATAAACACGTATAATACACGTTCAAATTATATCCAATAAAAATAAATGTGCACCGCACGTATAGCCCAAATCAAAACATTCAAATACAAACTATTTATTTCTTATTCGATATATATTCATTTAATTTGATGACTTTACTTTTTGTAGATGTGCATCGCACGTACATTATACTAGTTTACTATTTTAATGGGAGAGTTGGTCACCAAACAAACTAATATAAAGGATGTCTCAGGTTTGATGCCTCAGAAATTTTTTTTAAATATATATATATATATATATATATATATATATATATATATATATATATATATATATATATATATATATATATATATATATTTATAAAGATGTGTATCTCACGTGTAAATTACTGGTAATCTCTAATATTATAATTGGAGAGTCGGGGTTGTCATTTATAGACAACCTATAATTTGTATGCATTCAACTATCTAATCTCAATCATTCAATTTTAAATGTGAGTTATATTAACCATTCATTTACTTAACTGTTGTTAGTTACCATAATACCCTTAATGTTCAAATTTATTTACAATATAATTATTTATAAAAGTGTTATTCATATAAAATAAAAGTTTGTGCCACTATGAGTAATTTGTAAACAATATGTGATGAGTAAAAAAATGTATCAGGTTCGAGGCTAGATTACATTATAAAAATAATATATTATGACGTGCATCACACGTGCAAATTACCAGTAATTTCTAATATTATAATGGGAGAGTTGGAGTTATTATTTGTAGACATTCAACCATCTAATCTCATTCATTCATTTTTAAGTGGAAGTTATATTAACCATTTATTTACTCAATCGTTGTAAGTTACCATAATAACTTTAAAGTTTAAATTTATTTACGACATAATTATTTACAAAAGTGTCACTTATATAAAATAAAAGTTTGTGCCACTAGGAGTAATTTGTAAATAGTATGTGATGAGTGAAGCCAAATCTTAAGTTCGAGGCAGATTACATCTTATTATTTACACTATAAAAAAATAATTAATTAAAATGTGCATCGCGCGTGCAGACTACTAGTATTACATTGATAATAAACCATTGTAGACGTACATATCAATTGTAGATTCAATTAGCGAAATTATCGTTGGTACGTTAAACAAGTTGCCCACACAAAGGATTTTATAATGAACAATAACATGTTAGGTAACATTTGGGACAACTTCATTATAAGCATGGCTGACCCTAAGTTTACGGGGGCCCGAGACAAACTCTCGAAATGGGGACCCATAAAAAATTGTTAAAAAAGTTTTTTTTAATTTTTTCTACAATTCTTAAAAACCGATATATCTCTAATATTATAATGGGAGAAGACCTTAGTGTCATTTGTCAATCTACCAACGTGTGCATGGCACGTGCATAACTAATATGAATGAGGTCTCACGTTTGAGTCCTCACTACGTCAGATTTTTTACTTTAATTTTTTTAATATATTAAATATGAATCACACGTGTAAATTACTATCTATCTATCTATCTATCTATATATCTATCGATAATAACTATTATAATGAAAGAGTTGGAGTTGTAAATCTACCTACTTACGTGCAACACACATGCAACTCCAACTCTCCCATCAAAGTCTTCACATTTACTTTTAAAAATATATAATCATATTTATTAAGACATGCATCACATGTGTAAATTAGAGTTTTTTACTAGAGTTTTTTTTTTAAAAATAATACGTGCATCGCACGTGTATATTACTAGTATGAAGAAATAGATGAAGATTTAGGATTTTGAAGAAAAAAATCTTCATACAAATCCAAGCCTAAATAAAACCCAAAAATTATATTTTAAATTGGTAAGGTAGGTTGCTATCTTTAGCAGTCTACTATTGATTTCTATTTTAAATTTTGAATTTTTAGCAAACGATTTTTCAATCTCATTGCAAAAATTTGGATTTTTATTAAATGATAGTGGATGCTCTAAGAAAACACAAAACGAATTTTTTATCAAAATGACTCACATTTTGAAAGTATTTACCAAACTAATCCACTTTTAAAACTAATTACCAAAATGATCCACTTGCTATCTCCGATAGCGAGTTTAGTGAAAACATCATCGCTGTTAGATAACGAGTATATGGCGAGGCGTTTCTCCACAACTTGGAGAAAATTTGAAGAAAATACAAAATTTAGACTCGCTATTTCACATAGCGCGTGTGTTTATACTACACTCGCTAACTGGGATAGCGAGTGTATGGTCTTCAAGAAAAATACCAAGTTTATACTCGCTATCTCATATAACGAGTGTGTTTATACCACACTCGCTAACTGAGATAGCGAATGTCAATTGGGGAGTTTTTTAAACAGTCGTCGTTTCGTTATCTCTCTCACTTCTCTCTTTCCATTCTCTCTCCTCTCTCCCAACTCCGAAAGAAACCCAGAACCATAAACCCATAATCCAAGATCCCGAATTTTGTGGATTTTGGGAAGGGTAAAGAGAACTGCGGCAGAAACAGGGGCATTCATCTCATCCTCATTCTCTACCTCCTAAAAGCACTTATCTATCGTACGGTAAGTCTTCATACTTTTGCATTTGATTTTGGGAGAATTATGATTGTGCGTTCAATTGAACGTAATGTTGAGAGTTCATGATCTGTGGGATGACTAGTAATTAATAGATAATTTTGGAATTTATTTCTGTATATTTAGTTAAAAGTGAAATGCTTCTTTGAGATATAATTTAATTATGATATAAATAGGACTATCGACATATAATTTAACTTTGAACTAGTATGTTGAGAGCTTTTGAAATGAATATAATTATTAGATATTTTTCCATATTATTGTTGAATTCTTCAATTATATGTGTGTTTTATTGGTGTTAAATTGTTTGCTTTTAGAGTCTGCAATTATACTAAACTGAGATACATATAAAATTGTAGGATTCTCATCGCTATTAGATATGACACGAACGCGAAATATTCATGACAAAGGAACGAGTAGTAGGCCCCCAAGTATCGAGGCCGTGGGAGGCCACAAACTTGTTATGGACGGGGGGTCGCTGGGGTGGACAAAGACACACAAATGTAAAATGATTGCCTTTATTCGATTAATTTGATTTTGCTTTAATAAAATAGTATATTATGAAATTGATGTTTATTATTATTTGTTGTGTAGGTTGAGTTGGGTCCGTCTTCTTCACCAAATCATCCAGGTCCGTCTTTTTTGCCCAAATCAGTCGGGCCAGTCTTCTTCGCAAAATGAGTTGGGCCCTTCTTCATCATCTTATGTTCCCCTGGTGGGTCTCGGTCCTCTCGACCCAAAGCTTTTGACCTTGCAAGGGTAACATCATTCGAAAGACGTGTAGGACGGACAATTAAAGGAGTGTACTTTTTGGAGATACACCACTTTGCCAATGCATCCACGTATCCATGAGTTATTACGGGATTGCGGGTTGTACGACATCGGCCTCACGAGTTCAATTAAGGCCGACTGTCCTCTTCTAACTGCCCTTCTTGAACATGGTGTAGCGCCCCGAATTTCTAATATGATATCTTAGAAAATACGTGGCACATTTCCAGTGATCCACTTCAATGCAACATTAAACATAACCAACACCACTAAAAATTTTCAAAACATTTATCACAACAATCATTTTCAATATACAGCGGAATTCAAACAACTCAACTCAATATTTCTTTTCATTTACATCTCAAGTTATCTCCAAATGCTATTACAAATTTTACACAAATCTCTTATGAGTCAAGTATATCTCAAAACCAACTTAAGCATTCCATCTCCAACTCTAAGCAATAACCTGCAACATGTGAGGCTAGAGATGATCCCTAACCCCCAAACTAAAGGGGTCAGCCATAAATGGTGTGAGAAATATAAAAATAAACAACAAACAAACAACATAAAGATCATACCTCATAAATTCTTATACAACAGGTACTAAATAGGAATGTGGGAAATACGAAATGACAGTAACATAAATCATCAAGTGATACTAAGCTAAGTGTCATGTGTGGAAAACACGAAAAACCACATGCATAAAACCAAGCCAAGAAAACACAAGTTCTATATGCAGACTCTCTAATGCGTACTTGTCGAAGTCTATGCATCTCATTCTACATAGGTTCGGTGCAAGCCCTTAACGTCTTCACTTCATAGGGTTCAATCCCCGCGTTATGAACTAATCCTAACACGATAACTACTACGAAATAAAGATAAACCATGGATAGTATCTCATGCCTGATAATTCCGGAGATAGATCCCACACCCAAGATATTTCACTTGAATAATTCCGGAGATCATCCCACACCGAAACATTGACACGTCACCACAATATACCACATGTGCTTCACCTCGACTCCGATAATTCCGGAGATCAATCCCACACCACAAGTAGTTACCGTGATAATTCCGGAGATTGTCCCACACCACAAGACTGTGATAATTCCGGAGACATATCCCACACCACTAATAATCTACTGTGATAATTCCGGAGATTGTCCCACACCGAAAGCCATACTGAGGTTCTTGACTCATGTTCCCGTTCATCATATCACCACTAGTGCCTGTCCTTATTAATTTGGGTTAATCAATTACTTAACGAATCTCCTAGAGTGGTATACCCTACCGGCCTAAATTCAAATCCAAATAACTGAAATGCCTTATTGGGCCTCAACAAATAACTCAACACCGGTATACTAGGGTCACACACCACTAGAGACTCAAACTCAAAAGGTCTAAACTAAAGTTCCACTAAACCAAGTGGTTCAACTAAAAGTCTCAAACTTAATAATTAACTGAATTATCTGAAGAACCAATCAATCGAAATAGCACTAAAGTTCACAAATGTCCTTCAGTATCAGTCGACTCATACTGATGATAAGTCGACTGTCCAGAGGACCAAATTCAAGATTTTACAAAAATAAACAAAGTCATTTAACAGTCGACTTAATGAAAGGGATCAGTCGACTTACCAGAGGTAAATTCCAATAATATCTAAAAATATATTCTAAGTATATGAGTCGACTTAAAGGATTATAGGTCGACTGTCCAGAAAGGACTAATAAATTTTTACCAAAATAATATCTTCAGTGGACCAGTCGACTGCCTACGAGCTAGGTCGACTGTCCAGAACAACATTTTCAACAATTCTAAAATAAAGCATCAGGCTCGTACCAGTCGACTGCACAGTAGGCCAGTCGACTGTCGGCCTACAGATTTCAAAGTTTAGGTCTGAATACAATATCAAAATCTGAAGCTTTCGAATGATCAATGTTTACGAAAATAGTTCGTATTCAGGAAAATAATAAATCTCAACGAATCTTCATCAGGTATATGCATATATATATCACTCAAAATATCAATAAGTCAAGATTTAAGTTCTCATGTTCTAATCAAAATTCTTTCATTAGGGTTTTACAAGATCTAAATCTCTTTCATAACTCTAAATCAAAATCTGATTTATAGATCTAATGTCCAGGTGTTCATACTCAAATCTCAACATGCTTTAGTAAACAATTTTAACAATAAAGATCTACTATTTCATTCACAATTATTCACATGATTCACACCACATTACGAGATCTAAATTGTTCCTAACATCAAGTCAATATATCAATGATACTTGCACACATAGATCAACAACAAGACAAGTTTCTTTCATGCAAAACATCAAATCAAACAACAAAACATACATCAAACAACAAAACAATTTTTACATATCTCACCTTAGATTTTGAGAATAGTCCTCAAAAGAATCCTCCTTTTGCTAGATCCAAAAGTTCCTTGCTCCACCGAAATAAATCTCCCAAAATTCAGTATTTTATCAGCAATGACGGCTGGGGGAAAAATCTCTTATATATGCCGGATTGATAATTAGGGTTTTACCCGCAACTTTGCAAAACAACCCTTTCCAAAATACAAATTTACATATATAGATCGTTCTTTGGAAATTCCATCAAAACTCATTTAAATTTGGATTTATAAGAAAATATACATTCTAAATACTGTTCAAAACGTCCAGAAATTGTATTTTGCACTTTAACCCTTAAAATGTCAATTTTGCAAAAAGGTCCTTCTTTTCCCAAAAATTGCAAATAGTTCCAATTAATTTCAGAAAAATCTGGAAAAATACTGAATAAATCTCAAATATTAAATAAAGATTTTTCATAAGGAAAGATAAAATTTTAAACTTCTCATAAAAGGATTTGCACGTGTTTCGCACGTGTACAAAAGATAAATTTTTCTGAAAATATTCATTAAATCTCCAAAAATAAATTTAAATTCATTTTCAAATATAAAAATAATATTTAAAATTACGGGGTTCTACACATGGCGTCCGGAAATGCACAATTTTCACTTCCAAATATAGGAGATGTATTTCACACTACAAGATGTTGCAGTGATCACAGGTTTTCCCATCAATGGACAGGTCGTAACTGGAACGATGAACTTCGATCCACAGTTTTTTATCACTGAATATCTTGGGGTTGAGCCGGATCCTAGGGCTATTGTCGGGAAGTCGCTTCGGTTGAAATGGTTGAAGGATACTTTCAACAATAAGTTGAATGAAGATTCGAATGACTTCGAAGTCCAGTGCTATTGCAGAGCGTACATTATGTCATTGTTTGGAAGTGTCATGTTCCCGAACTCCATCTGTATTTCCGTTCCCCTAATGTACTTACCTTTAATCGCAGATTTCAGAACAGTTGGGGAGTACAGTTGGGGTAGTGCATCATTGGCTACATTATATCGGAGTTTATGCAACTGCGCTCTCGATGCGAGTCAGATGAATGGACCGATGTTGTTGCTACAAGTATGGAGTTGGAAACGCATACATATTGGTAGACCTGTAATTAGTAGGTAGTCATTAAAGTGGTTGCATGTTCCCTATGACCCTCGCATAAAGCCACCCCAAGGTGTATACTGGACTGGATCTCTAACATGGAAGGCTAACCCAAATCGCTACTTGACATACAACAGGGACAAGTTTGATACGTTGACAGATGACTGTGTCAAGTGGGAGTCGTATACGGAGGAGCATTTAGCGAGATTGTTACATGTGTGCACGACGACTCGTGAGCTATGGTTGACAAGAGCATCTTTCGTCAACTTGGGCACAATGGAGTCATATTTTGTCGATAGAGTACTTTGAAAATTTGGCCTCCATTAAAATATTCCAGTCTCAAAACAATTTAATACCGATTTGCATGGTATTACAGGTATGGGTCGACAGCCCGGTCACGATTGGGCTGCTTGTTTGTACACCTACGTCAATATATGGAACAATCATCATTTTGATCACGTGATCGTTAATATTCCCCCGTTCAATGCCGATTTACATGGACCGTATATCACGTGCTATCGGAGAATTACTCCACTTTATGTATTTCCTACATCCCAAAAGCCTGCTGGTGTGCAAGTACTGACTCGACAACGAGCTGCAGATCCAGCTGACGACTATTCCGTTCATTTACCAATGTTTCAACCACATTGATTTGGAATCTCGTAAGTTTTATTTGTATCTATTCATTTTACATTACACATATACATGTGTAACACCCCGTAATTTTCAAAGAGCTAGTATAAATATATAATATATATTTGAAATATGGCTGTTTGTATAAAGTAAAATGAATTGATGGCATTTGTGTAATAATGTTGAAGATGAATAGTGTGGAGGGGGGCCCACACGGTAAAACAACATCATTGAAAGTGCTGTGTAAGTGTTGGAGGGTGACGTCACCCTCAGGTGACGTGGCTTTCACGTGGGGGGCCCACCTGCGAATGGTTGCTGTTGTGCATTTCTCATGAGAGAGGAACAGTGGATTTGTTAGTGAATTTAGTCTCATATCGGGATTTGACATTAATAAAATAATATATAAATACTATTGCCTATGATCAAGAGTCACCAATTCGGTTAACCACCTTTTGAGAGGCAGCCTGTGGTGGGCAGTTGTACTACATAGTATCTAATTTGTATTCTAAATTGTATAAATTATCTGAGCTAGGGGCAGGGGCGTTACAACATGTACATTATACATTATGCCTTTAATACATGTTATTTGTTTGAGTGTAGATGGCCAAACATGGATTCAGAAAAAAGAATGTGCGAAGGAGTTAAAGAGCAATCTCAAATATACATATACTTTGAAGTCTCTAGAAAATGTAAAGTCCTCAAAGTCGCCATCTCAGATAGCGAGCCTAGTTCAACCAAGGTCGCTATCTGAGATAGCGACTGTGAGAACTTTAGATTCTCCAGAGACTTTGAAGTCTCTGGAAACTGAAAATTCTCACAGTTGCCATCTCAGATAGCGAGCCTGGTTCAACTAGGGTTGAGATAGCGACTGTGAGGACTTTAGATTTTCCAGAGATTCAAAGTCTGTGGACAAATATATTCAAGCAAAACACGCTATCTCAAATAGCGAGCCTCTTTGAACTAGGCACACTATCTCAGGTAGCGAGCCTAGTTATTTTATTTTTCACAGCAGTTAACAATCTCAGATTTTCCCTTTATACATAATGACTCGACTTTAAACACATATACATTATGCCATATAATTTCTCGGATAGAAATAAAGTGGCTATATCTCAAACTCAACTAAATAATCTCAATCAACCAAAATAATACATAACAGAAGTCCACAATTGTGATAGCTTTGTCACTAGCAAAATCCATAACCAAAATAATACATAACACAATAGCTCGAAACATGAGTTTGAAATAAATGCCAAATATAGTTAGTTTGAAGGCTTTGTGAAGTTTGGCTTGAGTTTTTCCGACATCGGCACATATTGTGACCTTTCAAACCACATTTGGAACAAGTCATCCCCGTACCCGTGCTCAACCCATCTCCTACATCCATGTCATTACAAATTCTCGTAGTCTTCGGCCGCCCTTTCTTAGAACGACGCAGACTCAGATCAGTTATGAGGCATGGTTCACTAAGAACATGCCAATATGCTGGATCTAGTGTCAGATAGGGAGCCCCATGTTTGTGCTAAGGCACTAATAGAATAAAATGTATTGACATACAACTTGTAATCAATAGCACGACAACACATAGGAACATGGAATATGATACAGCTGAAATTTTTGAAAAGTGCATATTTTAGTACCCCAATTAACGATGTGCGAGTTCCTATCTTTTGAATTCTCACATACTCTTCGTATACTTATTTTGACTGAAAAAACTCTAGGTTGATCATGAACCATTATGAACACATGCAACCTTGCTCTCTCACGCCGGAAATCAATCAATTCCTGAACTCTTGGAGTGAAAATTTTGCCTTCACTTATAAGCGTGTTGGCTAATTGACGATGGGTGAAAAAGCATGAATTGAGATGGTAAAATATCATTTCCACAATTGTAGTTACGGGTAAACTACGCACACCTTTCAAAACTGAGTTAAAAACTTCTAATAGGTTTGTAGTCATTATACCATATCGACGACCTCATTAGTCATAACGAGCCAATTTCTCAACTAGTTTCTCTTTCAAGCAAGTAGCCGCTTCCGCATTAACAGTTTCCAGCTCAACGAGTTTGCTATGAAACTTTTTGGGTTGGTTTTGACATGCTATAATTTTGACTTTTTTCTCATAGCTTTGCTACCAAATTTGGTGAAAAATTTATAGCAAAATGTCACATACAGTAACGATGATATGCATCTGGTTTATTCCATGACCTATTTTGCATTTCCATGGCAACCAAAATACCTACATGACGATGGGAGATAACACATAACCCATCCCGCTCGGTGATAAAAAAAAATGAATGCAGCTCATGAACCATGTCCAAGTATATACACTCTCTCCATCAACTATTGCAAAGGCAAATGGAAAAAGGCTATCGTTTGTGTCTGGTGAAACCGCAATTAACAAACAATCCATGTATTTTTCATACAAGTCTGTTCCATCAACACTTATAACAGGTCTGCAAGACTTGAACCCTTCAATCAAAGCACCAAATGCCTAAAATACTCCTTTGAATGTTTCCTCACCGGGACCGAACTCATACTCATCCCAATGGACAACGTTTCATAGATTTTCTGCTTGTATTGCTGATAGTTGATAAAGCAACTTAGTATATGCTTATTCAAAGGAACTAAACAACCTCTCAGTAGCTTTTTTTTGTTGTAATCCAAGCCTTCCTATACGAAATCTGATAATTGAATTGTAGTTTGACTATCTCAATAATGGTCTGCGGTGTTATTCCTATCTCAGCTTTAACGAATTGATAATCAAATTGCATACAAGTTTAGCGTCAACTTTACAATGGTCTTGATTCAACGTGGGATTCAAACATGTATGTGGCCCTACAATTTTCTTCATCACGAAATTTTGTCCCACCCTTTAGAATGATTTCACGTAATCTCCATGGGAAACTACCCTCACTTACGACTGGGGGGATTTGCACCATCTCCTCAAGGGTACGTTTTCTAGGTGTCAATTTGCATTTCGTGGTATATAGGGTCAGTGTAGATTTCAATGTGACAAATTCATGATGTTTCTTGATGGAGTATAGCTTCACCGCATGCTGGACCTATTCTTTACTTTGGAACTCCTGCCCAATGTACAATTCGTCTACATTTGATGAACCAGACGACTCTTGTGGAACTTGATTTACTCTCGAACTTTGTGACATCTCCTCGATAACATAAATATTAACATTATTGAAGGCATCATTAACGTTCACGTCATTATCGTTCCTCTCATTTTTATTAATATTTACATATTCATCTTCTTCCACTTCGCATCATTTTCTACTTTCTCATCAACTTCATCGTCGATTTCTTCCTCTTCTTCATCATCATATAATAAGTCGTTGTTAACAGTAACATTTTTAAATATTCCAAAGAAATTTTCATTTTGAACATAATCGTGAACCAAACTAGGTTGATGTAGCAACTCAAATTCTGTAGGATCCGGACTTGTTATATTTGTGGATGTGTCTTCTTGTGGGGACGTTGGGATTGCATGTGATGTTTGAACTGGGTTAGAACTCATTCCATGTGTCGTTACTTCTCGTACGAAGCTTGAACTAGGATTAGCATGTTGCTGGACATTAATAATTTGGATTTGCTGAATATATAAATCCAATGTGCAGAAACTATCATTTGGATCAACTGTCGTAGCAATCATAGACTTTAGAGCGTTGTCATTTGCTACGGGCACATTCATAAAATATTGACCTTCACCTTTTTCTGCTGCATATCGAGCTAAAATTTTAACATTCCATTGATCTATAACCCAATTAGTAACCTCATAAATTTTCTCGACCAATTCTGCCATTGTAATTGTACGAGGTGCTCAAATTATTTCAGGATCAACAACACTATAACAACAACCTAGCTTTGCGTCACGAATAGTTTCACCACAAAAATAAATTCAAATAGGAATATCATAATCCATACCTATACATATTTATACAAAAATGAGAGGCATTATCTAATCTACCCAAGTGTACACGATATAAGGTTATACAAATCATACCTTCAAATTAATGATCGGAAAGATTGAGCAATTATGAGCTTGGAGAAGACGACATAGAGAACTTGCTTCCAAACCAATCCTCTTTATACTATCCCGAATTCAACTTAATTGGGGATATTGGATGATGGGTTTAAGGTTTTAAGAGTGGGAGGAGAGATGAATGTGAGGGGATGAAAAAGATCCCTTGAGATTTGGAGAGTTTTTGTGAGTGAGAGCACAAATTTGGAAGCTAGGGTTTCGGAGTTAGGTTTTGGAGTTGAGAGGGAGAGTGGAGAAAGATATAAGTGAAGAGGATAATGAGAAAGCAAGAAGTGATAAAGATAGCGAAGCAATGAGTCTTTAAAAAAACTTCTTAATCGACACTGTTATCTCAGTTAGCGAGTGTGGTACAAACACACTTGTTATCTGTGATAGCGAGTATAAACTTGGTATTTTTTTTCAAGACCATACACTCACTATCTCAGTTAGTGAGTGTAGTACAAATACACGCGCTATCTGAACTAGTGAGTCTAAACTTAGTATTTTCTTCAATTTTTCTCTAAGTGGTGGAAAAATACCTCACCATACACTCACTATCTTAGATAGCGATGATGTTTTTACTAAACTCGCTGTGAATGGATCGTTTTGATAATTAGTTTCGGAAGTGGGTCAGTGTAGTAAATACTTTAAAAAAGTGGGTCAATTTGATTCACACAAAACAGGGCGAAAACAGAGCAGGGTCCAAGGAAAAGAAACAGAGTGCAACTTTGACTGACACAGAGAGTCACCCAGAAAGCCCGGGAAGCATTTTCCTCACAACCCATGCATCCAAACACAACAATCCAAACCCCCATGCACTCAATCTCAGCCCTCCATTCCTCCATCAACGGCCACAAACCCCCTCACATAAAAACAAAAAACACTTAAATAAAAGGTCAATCCATCTTTGACCGGGACGCTTAAACCTCTCCTCTTCTTGTGCTTGTCAAATGCCACAGATAATGAGGAGAGCTGAAGAAGATAATGATGAGGTCTTTGATAGTGGGTTTATGAAGCTGTTAGGGTGTGATGAAGAACTACAGTTTGAGGAGATTGAAGAGAAAGGTTTCTTCTCTTTCTCCTTCTCCTCATCCTCACTCTCATCTATGGCCCCACAAATGCTGCACTTTGATGGGGCCCATGAGGAGAGTTTCTTGAGTTTGATGAACAGAGTCATGGGGAGCACTGATCCTTGTTCTACTTCTCCTTCTTCTGCTAATTATGGAAAGACCAGGAGTAGGTCTACAACTAAGGTTTGGTTAATTAATTCCATGTGTCTTTTCATCAATTTATTTATTTATTATGTATTTATTGGTTGATTTGTTGTGATTTGAATTGTGAAGAAAGTGAATGATGGTAGAGCTGAAACTGATGGAAGTAACAAGAGGACAAGGGGAGGAAGCAACAAGGTGATTTGAAGTCAATTGCATGCAAAATTATTTGTAGAAATTGGTGAATTAATTAGTGTTAGTTATTAGAGAAATTAACATTGTTTATGGTATTTTTTGTGATGGATGAATAGGGGAAGAAGGAGAAGATTGGGGACAGAATTAGTGTGCTACACAAACTGGTTTCTCCATTTGGTAAGGTAATTAAATTTGATTGTATACTCTTATCTCTAATCTCTAATATTGTAATGGGAGAAGGTCTTAGTGTCATTTATTATTTTGTCATTCTACCAATATGCACAGCGCATGTACATAACTAATATAAAGGAGGTTTCCAGTTCAATTCCTCCCTACGTCAGACTAGTTATTTTTATTTTTTGAAATTATTAAAACATGTAAATTACTAGTATTTCATAATCATGTTACCAGCTACCCTTTTCTTAAGATCATAATTTGTTTATGTATCGTAAAAAGATTTCAATTTTCTATGCAATGATGAGTTAATGACCTTCATAAAGTGAAAGAGGGTAAATGAATCTTATGAATGGTGTCACCACCGAGCAATTCATTGATGGTACAAGAGTGAGAACAGAACTGTGGCTAGGTTAAGACCTCGGTTCGAAGCCCAGACATCTCCAAAACTCAAATGAAAAGAAAGAAAAAAAAAATCTTATGAATGGTGTCATTAGTTTTTTTACTTCACTTCAAAACATTTATAATTTTTTGTGTGTTCTTGCATGTTTGGTTAATTCAAATGGTGTTCAAATGGAGTGTTGAATTACTTTGCTGCTATATATTTATATTAGCAATAAGCATTGGTGGTGTATTTATGTTAGCATAACTGAAAAAATTCTCTAATTTATCAACCATTTCCTTCATATTTTAATCTATATAAACTACATATTTTGATAAAAAAACAACTACAATACTAATAATTTTGCATTAGAAAAATTCTGACTAAATTCTAAATGCAGTCAGACACAGCAACTGTGCTCCATGAAGCCATGGGTTACATCAGATTCTTGCATGACCAAGTTCAGGTGATTTTCCTCTTCATTTCCCCCATTTTCTATAACATTGATTTAAAACTTTATGATTAGTATCAATAATTTTATTCGTATTAGGTGTTGAGCTCTCCATACCTACAACAACCTTCATATAGCTACCAAAGTGTAAGTTTAAATCCACGAATTATACATGCTATTTGTTAATCGTCGTAGGAGATTATTAGTAAGTACAATGCACATATTTTTACAGGGAGAAGAAGGGGAAGAAATAATGGGGGGTTTGAAGAGTAGAGGGCTGTGTTTGATTCCAGTTTTGAGTGCAGAAAACATGGGAGGATTTGAAGAGCAGAGGACTGTGTTTGGTCACCACTGAAACAGCCACAACACCTACACCTCCTCTTTCTCTAACTCTGGTTCAAAGCACTAGGAAACTATCTTCTCTCTTTCCAATCTTTTCAAAAAACAAATTTCTAGGGTTTTTACATATATGTTTTTTTAGGGTTGCTAGTTTCAAATACGTGGGCTCTGAGATGCTCTGCTTCTTGTTTTTGGTGTAAAATCAAAATGTGAGCAGCAGCAGCTTTGTTTGGTGTGAAAAGTGAAGATGTGAAAGAAAGAAAGGGGGAAGAACTTAACCGTATGTGGGTGTGTTGTATACATGTGTTAATGTAATATATGGGTAAATATTTGGGTGTGTTAACTTACCGTTCCTTAACTTGCATATGTTCACATCTTAGTATTTTGCACAAGTGTTTACATCTTCATCATCCCAAGTATTAATCAGGAAAATTCATAACATTGTTGAAAGACACAAAATAATGTGTGTCCTCATTCTTATAATTGTGCGATGAATGTGTACTATTGTTTCTTTGATGGAATTAATTCAACCATATGAACTCTTTAATTAAAGTCATGTATGAACTCTTTAATTAAAGTCATACTATAGTTGCGTGTTGGGTTTATAACTTGCGTACTAGGTTCAATGAGAAGAGAAGACTGTTAAGCGAGAAGAATTTCGAAGCGTCGGTAGAAGAAGAGGAAGAAGCAACAGCGAGTAGTATAGCAGCAACAGTGCAGTGGCAGCGACTACCACTAAGTGCAGCCAACTGCTGCAGCTCTTTCACTCGAGAGTTTGCATTGCAGTCGACTGCCACTTTGGTTAGTCGACCGCGACTAGCAGTAGAGGTTGGATGAGTCTGGGTTTTGGTAATTTGATTGAAGCCGGCCAATTATTCTTTAAGTTAGATCGTACGGCTCTTACCGTATGGTTATCTCTTCATGATATATTAGCTGGTTATTGTATCAGTATAGCAAACTAGGGTTTCTCTATATCTCTCTATATATATTGTAACGACCTTCTTTGAGAGGAAAGAGCAAAAGAGAGAAACGTACTTCATTGAATGTTCTCTATTGTAAACAACATGTTATCTTCTAGTGAGGCTTGAAAGATAAATAGGTTATTGGTGAGAGTGGTCGTAACTCTTGTATCTTCTCTAGCTGAATATCATTTCGGTTATTTCTCATTCGAATTAGGGTTCGCCAAAATTTGGATAAAATTGTGCGCTTTGTGTGTTTGGTTTGATTATTATTTGTTTGGTGATTTATACTGATCGTGTCGTAAAACTCAGCAGCGAATTCTTAACAATTGATATTAGAGCATCATGTCGTAAATTTTCAGCAGTTTAGGAATTGCTCAAGTTTCTCGGAGAAGATGATGGATTAGTTTACGAAGATCAAGCGGTTCGACGGTAAGATCAACTTTGATCTCTGGAAGGTGGACATGCACGACACATCGGTTCAACATAGCTTGGATCTAGCCCTAGAAGGAGATAAAAGGAGACCAATCGGCATAAGGTATGAGAATTGGGAGAAGATTTATTCAGAAATCTTGGAATCAATTTGGGTGTTATCGGCGAACGACGTCAGGTGTAGATTCGCGGTGAGTCTGTGGGCAAGACTCAGAAATGACTACTCGGAATTGTCATTATAGGATCAGATGTACTGGAAGAGAAAAGTATTTAGTTAATGAAGAAAAGTACCGCTCTTATAGATCATTCAATACGGAGTTATAAACACAGATGATCTATAATATTTCAACTTGATATATTCTCTACCAAATTTATCCAACTTAATAACCACCATGCTAGACAAGAAACTTGCCAAGAAGAAGTTTTCGGTAGCAGGTGTGATCAAGGACTTGGAAGTAGACGCACTTAGGAAGAAGAGTCAGAAATCGACGTCTACTTCTGTTAGTTTTTTTGCGGTGGATGATATTTCAATTAGAAGGGAAAGTGCACGTAAGAGTGGGGTCTGTTGCTACCATTGCAAAGGGATTGAGCATTACAATATAGACTATTGTAAGTGACCGAGTCAGAGGGGTGCCAACGTAGTCAGCGCCACTGAATCATGTGATAACTTAGACTATTTTCTTGTTTCAAGTTCTTTATATGTGGATTTTGGATGGTTTATTGACTTTGGTAGTTCTTATCATATTTACTCTGAGAGAGAGATGATTTCTACTTATAAGTTTAGATATGGTCGTTGTGTGAGAACGGTGACTGATGGGATTTGTAAAGTAATATGTGAGAAAACAGTTAAGTTAGAGATGTCATAAAAAAATAGTTGCAGACTAGAGAAGCTCATTTATATTCCTTTGTTGAGATGGAGCATGATATCCAAGAGAAATCTGGAAGCACGGGGTTGCAGGTACACAGCTCGAAGTGGAGTTCTATCAGTTTAGGAAAGTCGTCGTAAGGTGACGAAGGCTAAAAGGAGAATTGGGCCGAATCAACACATCCTCTACTAGCTTTGTCGGAACGAGAAAACTCGCGTAAGTGTTTTGAAGTCCTGCATTCTGGAAGTAGTATTTAGTTTGTCTTCACTAGAATCACTGAAGTGAGAATGCGACGTTCGAATATCATTGGGAGGTGGAGAGTGTCTCGGGGTAGGTGGAGTTTGTGCAGAGGGTGGCGCCTTTGTTTTAGCGCCTACTGGAGTATGTCTTTGAAGGGGGCATACTATTGGAGAAATAACAGGTGGATGTAGATTCAACTAGTAGAATAAGCCACTAAACAGGTTATAACAGGCCAATGAAAGAGTCTAGAAGCGATTAATCACACAAGTGTGGATTCATGAGTATGCAATTCAAGGTGGAGATTGTTGGGTTTATGTGATGCATGCTAGGTTCGATGAGAAGAGAAAACGGTGAAGCGAGAAGATGTTTCAAGCATCAGTGGAAGAAGAAGAAGCAACAACGGGAGGCAACAACAGTGCAATGGCAGTCACTGCCACTAAGTGAAGTGGACTACTACAGCACTTTGAGTTGAGGGTTTGAATTGCAGCTGACTGCCACTGGGGGCATTCGACCGCAACTAGCTGCAGCGACTGGATGGGAATGGATTTTGGTAATCTGAACGAAGCTCAATTCTTCTGCAAGTTAGATTGTACAACTCTTATCGTACGGTTATTTCTTCACGATACATCGGATGGTTATTTTTTTAAGATATAAAACTAGGGTTTCTTTAAATCTTTATATATAGATTGTAACTGCCTTCTTTGAGAGATCAGAGCAAAACATAGAAAAATACTTCATTGAATATTTTCCATTGTAAACAACAAATTATCTTCTAGTGAGACTTGAGAGATAGATAGATTATTGGTGAGAGCGGTCTTTTATCTTCTCAAGTTGAATATCATCTCAGTTATTGCTCCTTAGGGTTCACCTAAACCGGAACTAAATTGTGTGATTTGTGTGTTTTGTTTGATCAATTTTTTGCTTGGTGGTTTGTAGTGATCTTTTCATAAAACTCAACAGTGAACTCCTAACATTCGGCCATATATGTGTCATACATGCACATGAACTTTTTAATTAAAGTCATACTAAAGTTTTTTTTATTTTTGGGGTGTGTGTGTGTAGGGAGGTGGTGGTGGTGGTGGTGGTGGTGGTAAGGTGGTAGACAATTTATTAGGGCTTTATCCCGGTAAAAAGGAGTATCAACAACTATGAAAAGAGGGTGGGATTACATTAGAGTCTCACACGAAGCTGCTAAAGCTCGCCTATTAGCATATGAGCTTCAACAATATTCTAGTTTATCCTATTGCATCGTGAAATTGAATAGCCGTCAATCATAAATGAAAATGAAAGAAAGCCCACCTTCTCCCAATTGGTGTGCCAAGAATAAATCAATCCGACCCCGCTTTCACTTGGCTTTTGGGGACTTTCACTCGACCAAGCGGAAGGACAGTCAAAAAGAAAGAAGAGAGCATTCGCCCCCTAAGCTAACGTTCTGTCCCTCCTTCCAACTAGGAGCCTCAGACATGAGTGCTCCTTCTTCCATCAAAGGCAGCGAAAGCAAAAGCTGGGTAGACTAGCTCCATACCATAGCAGGAGTCATTCGCCAAGCATGGGTCCAGGGCAGTCAACAAGCTCGTACCTTTCTATTTTGTTTGGATGAGGTGGGTGACACCTTCCAAGACTGAGTGATGGTAGGGCCCCTAGCCTAGTTCATCTCGTCTACTTTGACGACCCACGAGCATAAAATAAAGGTCTGAGAAATGCATCTTAATAGGTTATTATTTCATCCTTCTGTCCCTGATCTATATCAGCGCATGGGTTCTCTTTCACTTTACAACATTCTCATTTTTCGTTAAGACGATTGTCATCTTGGAACAAAGAAAATGTGAGCCCTAATATAATAGGCTTGCTTTCTGCTGATATTAAGCAAATAATGCTTGCTTTTCAGAATCATATCTTGCCCTTATATGATATGCTACCTCTAATAAGAGAATCCACTGTAAATGAAATGCAGATAGAAGTCAAGATCTTAGTGATATTAGGTAAGTAGTATAGACAGATATAAAAGATCACTGAATTGAGCGCATTGGGCCAGATGAATAACTAGACTTTTATTGAATCTTGATGTAGAACTCCGTATTTTCAAATATTATTTTAATTATTTGAAAATGAATTTAAATTTATTTTGGAGATTTAATTGATATTTTCTAAAAGATTTATCTTTTGTACACGTGCAAAACACGTGCAAATGACTTTTGAGAAGTTTGAAAATTAAGATTTCTTTATGAAAAATCATTATTTATTATTTGGAATTTATTTAGTATTTTTCCAGATTTTTCTGAAATTAATTAGTACTATTTGCAAATTTTGAGAAAAGAAGGACCTTTTTGCAAAATTGACATTTTTAGGGGTTGAAATGCAAAATGTATTTTCTGGACGTTTTGAACTGTACCAATTGAGATTAATGAGTATATTTTACTATTAAATCCTAATTTAAATGATTTTTATTGAATTTCCAAGGATAAGAACTATATATGAAAAAAATTATGTTTTGAAGGGATTGTTTTGCAAATGTATTTGGAAACCCTAAAAATGATATTCCCGGCCTATATAAGAGAGTTTGCAGCCGTCATTCGTTGCACAACTCAGATTTTATTATATTTTCTATTCTCTTGGTGGTTGAAGAGGAAGATTTGGATCTAGCAAAAAGAAGGCTTTTCGTTGGATCTTTACAATTCTAAAGGTGAGTGATATGAACTTAGTTTTGTTAGTGTGTATGATGGTGTGCTGTTTTGTTTGATGTATCCGTATCTTGTATGTGATCGATGCAATAGTCGTTATTCGTATTATGCATGAGAAATCCACGAATGTTTAGTAGATCTTGTTTAACAAATTCTTTATTGATCGAAAACATGTTAAGATTCAAGTATGGTTTGATCGGATGTATGAACATCTGGATCTTGTGTTTATAATCAGATCTTGGTTATTATTGGTGGAAGAATTAAGTATTAAGGAAACCCTAATGTAAGATTTAGGAATTTGAGAACAAGAGAATTGAGTTTTGAGTTATTGAATGATTGAATAATGGATCGGCAATGAAGAAGTAATCGAGATTGTCATTTTACATGATTAAGAATTATTTTCATGAACAAGAACCTTTAGAAAACTCCAGTTTTGATCTTTGTATTCAGACCTAACTTATGCAAACTGTAGGCCGACAGTCGACTGGTCTACTATTCAGTCGACTGGTACGACCCTAGCTGCTGTATCTTTAGTTTTTCTCGAAAATCCGTTCTGGACAGTCGACTTAGACCCTTCCCAGTCGACTGGTACACTTAGAATTTATTTTTCAAAGTTATCGTAGAATTTCTCTCGGGTAAGTCGACTTATGTTTTTATAAGTCGACTTATGTTCTTATAAGTCAACTTATGTCCCCTTTTAAGTCGACTTATGTTTTGATAAGTCTACTTATGATCTTTATAAGTCATCTTATACTTTTGATAAGTCTACTTATGATCTTTATAAGTCATCTTATACTTTTGATAAGTCTACTTATGATCTTTATAAGTCATCTTATACTTTTGATAAGTCTACTTATGATCTTTATAAGTCATCTTATACTTTTGATAAGTCTACTTATGATCTTTATAAGTCATCTTATGTTTTGATAAGTCTACTTATGATCCTTATAAGTCATCTTATATTGTTGATAAGTCAACTTATGTTTTTATAAGTCATCTTATACTGTTAGCACTTGGAACGTTTCTTGAGAATTGTTGATAATTGTCTCGGGTAAGTCGACTGATGGTTTTCTTGAGTCGACTTACTGCACTTGTTATAATCTTGGATATTGGTTCTCGGGGCAGTTGACTTACTATCGCATAAGTCGACTGGTTCTGATGAGTTTTCATAATCTTGAGTGTTCCTTCAGTCTTTAGTTTGTTTGTAGATGAATAAATTCGTCGGTGTAAGAGTCACTATTAGTGATTGCATACCGGGTATGTATTCGATCTATACCATCTTTAGTTTGTTTGTAGATGAATATATTCGTCGGTGTAAGAGCCACTATTAGTGATTGCATACCGGGTATGTATTCGATCTATACTATCTTTAGTTTGTTTGTAGATGAATATATTCGTCGGTGTAAGAGTCACTATTAGTGATTGCATACCGGGTATGTATTCGATCTATACTATCTTTAGTTTGTTTGTAGATGAATATATTCGTCGGTGTAAGAGTCACTATTAGTGATTGCATACCGGGTATGTATTCGATCTATACTATCTTTAGTTTGTTTGTAGATGAATATATTCGTCGGTGTAAGAGTCACTATTAGTGATTGCATACCGGGTATGTATTCGATCTATACTATCTTTAGTTTGTTTGTAGATGAATATGTTCGTCGGTGTAAGAGTCACTATTAGTGATTGCATACCGGGCATGTATTCGATCTATATTATCTTTAGTTTTTGTAGATGGATATATGGGTATCCGATCTATGGCATTATTGGTGATCGATTGATTGGACATACATCGTGGTATTGAGATTTATTGATAGTTGGACACATCCTGAAATGTGAGAATTACTGTTAGTTCAGAACAGTCGACTGGTTCGTTAAACAGTCGACTGTACAGTGCAGTTAAACTGTACTTTTTTTTGAGAATAATTGATTGATGGATACTTGATCGTTGGTATTGTTTCTCGACTTGGTTCACGCATGTACTGGCCTATCGTTTCTTGTTTCATATTACATGTTCAGTTTATGTATTTTTGTTCAGTACATGTTGCTTGAGAATTTATGCTATTGTTCATTTATGTTTGTTGTTTATATCACTCACACCATTTATGGCTGACCCCGTTAGTTTGGGGGTTAGGGTTCAACTCTAGCCTCATGTGTTACAGGTAGCTGCTTAGAGTTGGAAGCTTGGATGCTTGGGTTAGCTTTGGATTTCATGAGTGATATAATAGAGCCTTGGGTAATTTTGTAAAGAGAAAGGGTTGTAATAGTTAAATGTGTTTTAAGGTGTTTTGTATTTCCGCTGCATTTGTAAAAGATTATTGTAATAAAGATTTGGAATAAAATGACTTGAGTTTTTGGTCTATGTATATTGTTACATTGAAGTGGATCGCTGGGAGAGTGCCACGTATTTTCTAAGTTACTATATTAGAAATTCGGGGCGCTACACTTGAAGTGGCTTAGTTTAGTTACTTACTTAGAGAAGAATATGCCCCCTATCAATGCGCCGTTCCGAAAGATAAGAAAACTTTTTACTGAAACCTTCATCGATCGTCTTAATATACGAAAATAGACAAGATGAAATTAGTCGTTACGAGTGACAGTTTTCCGTGATTGGTGATTGGCCCATATCAAATGGTTACCAATTGGTCTAGGTTGCAGCGAGCTTGAAGTTTTCATTCTCCGATCCTGAAGGAGAGCTGATCCACATGTTGATAGCTTCCGCCATGGTAGTAGGCTCACTTAAATTCAAACCACTATTCGACCCAACGAGAAAATGGAAGTATTTGATAGGCTTTCTTTAATAGCTTGCACTACTATACTAACTAATATTTCTTTCTATTTCTAGTAAGGTTGAAACTTAACCTATTTGCTGGATGGAACGAAACGATATATAGACAAGTAAATCCCTTACGAGTCCAAAATCCTTTAAGTTTAAGGGGGATTCATTATTTGAAGGGAAATAGACTACTCAAGTCAAGAATTTCATATTTCTATTTTTTCGTAACTAAGTCATCCAGAAAGTGAAGAAGGTCAAGTCAAAAGAATTAATGAAAGGTTGGTTTTTACTGGGAACTTGAGTAAGGAGTAGTTCTTTTTAGGGTTTTCTTTTTATCGAGCAAAGTAAAAAAAATCAAAAGCACTCCCTTTTTATTTGGTATAACTACTTAAGCCGGATGAGTGGAAACCTTCACGTCCGTTTTTTTAGGAGGGGAATCCAATCCTATAGGAACCTATCTCAATTTTTCGTTTGCTAGGCCCATAGCTAAAAAACCTACTTTCTTACGATTACGAGGTTTATTCGAGTATGAAATCCAATCCCGGAAATATAGCATCCCACTTTTTTTCACTACCTAAGGTTTCGAGACATTTCGAAATCGAGAAATCTCTACAGGAGCGGGTGCTATCAGAGAACAATTAGCCGATTTGGATTTGCGAATTATTATAGATAATTCGTTGGTAGAATGGAAAGAATTAGGAGACGAAGAGTCTGCTGGAAACGAATGTGAAGATAGACTCGAAGAAGAAAGGATTTTTTGGTTAGACGCACGGAATTAGCTAAACATTTTATTCGAACAAATGTAGAACCAGAACGGATGGTTTTGTGCTTATTACCAGTCCTTCCTCCCGAGTTGAGACCAATTATTCAGATAGATGGAGGTAAACTAATGAGTTCAGATATTAATGAACTCTATAGAAGAGTTATCTATCGGAACAATACTCTTACCGATTTATTAGCAACGAGTAGGTCTACGCCAGGAGAATTAGTCACAGGTCGCACATAAGTCACCGGGTCGCACGACAGAAGAACACCCAACATAAAGATGCACACTCCTCCATGTGAAATAGGAAGATTCATCTGCACTTTTTTGTAGTAGTCGTGACTAACAGCCATCAGCAGTCGGCTCGTTGGTAAGGCGAGAGCTTCAAGCCCGATTTCTGGCGGCACACCCCCCAAACAAGCACCACTCGACGAAGGGGGGACGGGGAAAGCTACAGGCCCAAAACCTTCGACCCTTCTTTCTATATGGGGGCGCCCGGGGCACCTCATCTTGTCATTTCGTCGTTGCTCATTCCCGTTAGGCCGAAGTGTTTGGCGTTTCCTTCTCCGCGCCCGCTCACGCTTTGCTGACCTATCACGGGGTAAAGAGAAGAGAGTACGAAAGAATTGTAAACAGAGCAGACCGCAGAAAGATTCTAAATATGAAAAGTCCCCCATGGATTCGAGAAGAAGGAAATGAAGAACGGGAAGGAAACGAAATAAAGCATTTCTAGCGGATGAGCTTCTCCCAATTATGTATGGTAATAGAAAGCTAATATGGATGTTGGGTGTACCTGAAGTAGATGTCTCGCTTTGTTGACAAGGTGAAGCACACTCCACGGGGTATCTGATGAGAAAGAAGATAACCATTTTATCACCAACGATGCATCGGTTCTAATTAAAGTCATACTAAAGTTTTTTTTTGAGGGAAAAGGTGAATAAGGCCACCCTGTTTTATTAATAAGAGTTTAACGAAACAAACCCAGAGTACTGGGCCCAGATACAAACTACAGACATAAAATAAAACATACATGAAGCAGCATGACTACAAACAAACAAGCCCCTCCAACAACCCTGGAGGGTGGGCCGACAAACCAGCTCGGTCCAGCAGAATTGTGAGTACGTCAGTTTAGCTTCGTACAGTGCCTCCACGGCACCTGCACACCCGCCTGAAACAAGTCTGGCAGGATTTTATCACCCGCCGCTCCCTGCGTTCACCTCGCTGGGGGACCCCATCTTTGGGCCCAAACCCCGTAGATCGAAACTCGCAGCCTCCCACCAACTTCACCACTCATCCTACAAACACGCCAGCCGCTTCTACAGCCGCTACCAAAGAGATAGCTGTGAAAAGGATACCTTAACCTCTCACACGATAGCGCTTTTCTCCTGCAATTTCTCACAAAACAGCTATCTCGCTCACCCCACCTAACACCATCCTCCAGGAGAGAGCCGTGTAAAGGATACCTTACCTCTCTCACGTTCAAGCTCTCTCCGGCGATTTCTCACCACACAGACTTATCTCACCTCAAACTCCCAATATGAGGGACGAGGCGGCGCTGTCACGAGGCATTGGCCTAAGCTAGAGGAAGCTCAATAGTCAAATAGTAGGCACTGTAGAGACTGCACCGACGACATCGTAGGACACACCCGACCACCCCCAACCCCTACCCCACACCCCCTCACCCCCAACATACCGACTTCACACATCACGGAGGGACCCCATCTTTGGGCCCAAACTCCACAAACGTCAATCGCACAATTCCTCCTCTTTGCCAACTCCACAGCAATCCCAGGATCCTGCACCACTGCCTCCTCAACCCCAAACTCCAAATCCAGTTGCTTCCTCTTCAGCCTCTCATTCCTCCTCGCAGAGTACACATCATAAAACCTCCCTCTTTCAAACATAGGACTGCTTGTTACAGCACTCAAACCAGCGCTGAGGTCGGTGAATTCTTGGCTTGCACTGCGAGCCAACTTCATCAGCTCCATCGATATCAGGCTGAATTCAGGCGCAAACTGGAGCGAGGAGCGGACCGGGGTTGGTCTTGATTGAAGCTGGTGGGGTTTGGAGGGACGGAACAGAACGGAAGTTCTTGCGAGGGCGGAGGCGGCGGGGGGAGACGGCGAGAGGCGGCCGAGGACAGAGCCAGAATAGTGGGGGGGGGAGAGCACCCAAACCGGTGGCGTCGTCTGGACGCGCCGCTCACTAGCCGCGCCGCCCCGCCTCCGGCGAAGCCATAGGTCATCGTTCGTGAGAGGTTCACGACGGGGAAAGAAGTGGAATGGTGGCACGGTGGGGCATGGGGTAGAGGGAAGGGAGGGACGACCGGGGGGGGGGGGGGGGGTGGCGCTGAGGGCTAGCTGCCGCCGCCCCAAGGGGCTAGATCTAGGGTTTGGTTGTTTTTGGGTTCGGGAGCAGGTAGGAGAGAAAAGGAGATAATTTTAGTTTTGGCCCGTAGAGTCCCTGCTAAAGTCATACTAAAGTTGCGGTCATATATGCGCTGTATATGCGTTTTCCTCTCATTTTCTTCGCGAGCTTGTGTGTGCATTCATTTTTTATTGCAAGTTTATTGAATTTATTGAATTAGCTAGTTGACAACCACAAATTGTTTAGAGAAAATCATGTGAGCCAACAAGCTACACAAATTGTAATAGTATTTTAACTCACATTATGCATCTAATTTTTTTTTTGGGCAAATGTTGCCGCAGCAGGTCCTAAAGGGAGGATCGCGAACGTCTTTCAGGTGGAGGAGTATGATGATGAGGATATCGAGATTGGACCGACGCAAGACTAAGAGATGTGCCCAACCTGTCAGATTTGTAATGTTCATCGATTGATCCCCACCACAGCAGGATTTTGTTGGGGGGAGTAGTTGTTTGGATGTACTTTGTTTGCATGGATGCATGTATGTTTGTACCATCTTTTGCCCCATCCCCCATGTTTAGAGTGGATTTATGTACTTTTGTGTCGTAGGTTCTTGTACTTAGCTCAGTACTCTGAGTTTGTTTTATTAACTTCTTATTACTGAAACAGGGTGGTCATACTCCACCTTTTCCTTTAAAAAAAAAGGCTACATATACACATCGATATAATAAAATACAAAAAAGCTATCAAGTTGCTCTCCTTCAATCTCCTTAAAATCAAAGGCCCAAATCTAACTTCACAAAACACAGTTTTCCCCCAAAAGTTTCTCCCAAAAACTCAAATTCAAATCTCCCCCACCCAAAACAACTGATTTATTTATTTAATTAATTCTTTCTCTCTCTCTCTCCTATTCAAAAAATTTTAAAAATTTAAATAAAATAAATAAATAAAAAAACTTAAAAACTTAAAAACTAAAAAAATAAAAAATTTAAAAACTTTAAAAATAATTCAAAAATATCAAAAAATTATAAAAAAATAAAAAAATAAAAAATTTTAAAATTTTAAAATTTTAAAAAATTTAAAATTTTAAAATTTTAAAAAATTTAAAAGAAATAAAAATTTTAAAATATTTAAAATAAAAAATTTAAAATTTTTGAAATTTTTGAAAATTTGAAAATTTGAAAATCTCAAAGCAAATTCAAATCCAAATGCAATGTCGAACCCCAAACAAGAGGTCGTCACCAATATCTGATCCACCGCTGATTCCGTATTGGTGTCTCCCTTCCACCAAATCGAGTGCGAATATCAAGCGACTCCGTATCAGCGACTTCCCTCCACCGAATCGAGAGCCTCTATATGCGATGCGACGACTCTAATTTCATTTCATTAACCGAATTCTCATTCTAATTTTTAATTGTGTGTGCAGGGGATTACTCAGTTTTTTGATGACTCGAATTTTGTGTGTGCATGATCTAAGTTCAGAGAGGTATGATTTTTATTTTTTTTGGGTTAATTTTTTTTTTTAATTTAGTGATTTATTTGGTGAGTTTTTTTATTGGTTTTGATTTAAGGTGTACGCAAGTGAGAGATGGATTATTTGGTGGCCTCAATTCGGGCTTCCAAACCATAGCAGTACAGGTAAGCTGACCAGCAATCTAAAATAACTTGGCAAATATGCAACATTAATTTCTTTACCATAAGAGAAAATACTATCGTGACGTGTTCCCATCACGGGTTATTAGAAACCATGGATAATATAACATATAAGAACTTTTAGTGTATGTTTGGATATATAGGATTGGGATGACTGGAGTTTACCAATGAAGGGTGCAAACTCTCCACTCAAGAAAGACAACTTTATCCATTTTGATTTTTTTTTTATAAAGGTGCAATGGAAAGACAAAGTGGAGATAAAAGAAATGATTAGCTTGGGATTAGAGTTTTGAGAACTTCATGTATTTCATTTTGGTTAAAATAATAATAAGAGCTATTTTAATTGCAAACTGAGTCTCAGACAAAAAAATGTTTAGATTAGTGGTATTGTAGATACCTTCACACATGCACTTGCGTTACCATTATATTTAGACATGTTCATACTGGTTATGGGATTAGAATAAGCTCTATAAAATCTATATGATAATGTCCTTGCATAATGATTACAAGCATCTAAAAGTGATGCTGAAGTTTAAAAAAATTCTATGCAGTGTTTCTAACAAACTATATGCATTTCAGGTAAGTTCAAGCTAATGATCAAGAAGCCGATGGTTGAGCTTAAAGATAGATATACTGCTTCCTCATATAATATGTTTGCTACTTCAATTAATTTGCTGGATCTCCAAAGCTATTTTATATAATCAAACCAGGTGCACCGTTCCGAAGATGTGTCGTAGGCATGTGTCAACAGTCAAACCTAGTACATATATATTCCCTATCACAATCTTTCACTTTTTTTTCTCTTCACATAAATATTTACACCAAAAAACCAAACTCTATATCTCCCTCTAATCAATAACTATCTAGTCAATTATTATTTATTCTTTTCTGACATTCAGCATTCGACCGTAGCTACCTATATTAGGGATAATGATTTTTCAACATTCTAAATTAATTCCGTACGTCTAAGTCTTGAATATATTTAATCTAATTAAACCCCATAATCAACCAAACGCAAATCAACATCATCCTCCCACTCCACACCTAGTCTCAAAACAACCATTCTTCGCCTCATTAGGTTAATAACTTACCCACACTCTCCCACCTACCAGCCTCCACCTCAAAACCTTACCTTCCATGTCCCTCCTTACTCTCCATCACCCCCATCCCATCCCATCCCCACTCATCACCAAACCTCCACTCTTAGGGTCTGTTTGGTTGGAGAGGAATGGTGGAAAGGGGAGGGGAGGGGAGAGATTTTTTAAAACATTTCTTATTTGGTTCATTTTTTAGGAGAGGAGGGGTGCAAAATTCCTCCTGAGCTAATTTTGACTCCCCTACAATATTGGGGGGATTTGGAGGGGAGAGAAAGCAGGTCTATTTTTTTTTAAATGATTGGACTAAATTGTCCTTTTTAGATCTAAATTCCTAAGATATCTCTTTCTAAAATAAAAAAAAGATCCCCGACTCTCTCTCTTTCTAAGATGGTTAGATTGCAAGTAAGTCAAGCTTGTGACATTTATTAGTGCCTGTAACATGCTTTAGATATCTAACATTTTTTAGATTGAAGCACCATTTTCATTTCTTGCTCATTGTTCACATATCTAAATGATGTTGATCAGAGACACTCTCTGAGTTATTTTTGTCATCTTTTCCTTCCAATATGAATGAGATACTTTTTTAAAAACATCTAATCAGTATTTCATTTTAATTTTATGTTGTGGCAACCCTTTATTCGTTTTTACTTTGGAGGGCCTCACATTTCCCCCCCTTTATTCATCAACTTCTTGGATTATTTTTTAGGTAATAATTGGTTGAGTTCCAAAGGCTTGAGAATTTGGACTAAAATTTTGTAGTATGGGTCTTCATTATTTTATTTATTGGTCTTCATTACTAAAATTTTGTAGAATTTGGACTAATTGTTTATTGGTCTTCATTATGTTGTTTACATTACCAAATTGGAATTAGAAACAATAATACATAGGCTCTCCTAAAATGTAAAAGGGTATAAAAGTAATTTAATTATAAAATCCCTTCCCTCCTCTTGTGAACCAAACAAGAAGAGAATTATTTTCCCTCCTCTCCTCTCCCCTCCCATCTTTTGAGCCAAACAAAATCTTAATTAAAATCCCTCCCCTCCCTTTCCCTTCCATCCCCTCCCCTCCCCTCCATTAAAATCCCTCTCCTCTCCCCTCCTCTCCTTTAAACCAAACAGACCCTTACCCAACACTCTCCTCATCATCCCTCCACCACAGCCACCACCACAACCACCATTGCATTCTTCACACAAAACACCCTCGAAAACCCCTGCATTGCCCTCTGCCTCTTGCTCCCACCTCCAACTCCTCCCTCTCTATAACTCGAACCAATGACTTCAATTTCGCCTTCATCGAATGAGGAAACTTTGGAGTGAAGTTTCATTTGATGATACGGTTCGTCTCGGTCTCCATCTCAGAGTTGGCCGTGGACCGTTCCAGACTCAGTCCTGTTGCATGGGCCGATCCGAACTCTAGGCCGGCCCAGATTATCACTTTGGATGGGAAATGCTTCTCTTCATCTATTTCACATGCAAACCCTAGTTTGACAACATGGAGTCGTTTGTTGTTGATATGTACGGTGACACACTGACACGTATAATGCATGGGTCTTGCATACTCCAGCTGGGTACTGCTTCTAGCTGGTGGAATTTTTTACCAAAATGACCCATGTTTTAAAAGTCCTTACCAAACTGACACACTTTCAAAAGTATTTACCAAAATGACCCAAACTCCCTATCTCATATAGCGAGTTTGGTGAAAATATTATCGCTATCTCATAGCGAGTGTACGTTGAGGTGTTTCTCAAACACTTGGAGAAAAACTTGAAAAGAATATAAAGTTTAGACTTGATATCTTAAATAGCGACTTTGGTGAAAACAACATTTTTATATGAGATATCGAGTCTATGTTGATGTGTTAAAAACTTGAAGAAAAATATAAAGTTTAGACTCGCTATCTCAGATAACGACTTTGGTGAAAACTTCAACACTATCTGAGATAGCAAGTGTATATTGAGATGTTAAAACTTGAAGAAAAATACCAAATTTAGACTCGCTATCTCAGATAGTGATTGTGTTTATACCACACTCGCTAACTGAGATAGAGAGTGTCGATTGAGGAGTTTTTTTAAAGATAAGTCTCGCAGTTTCGCTATATCTTTTCACTTCTCTCTTTCCATTCTCTCTCTCAACTCCGAAAGAAATCCAAAACCATAGCCTCCCAAATTCGTTATTTCACCAACAAAATCGGTCCAAAATTTGGAAGCTAGGGTTTCAGAGTTGGGAGAGAGAGTGGATAGAGAGAGAGATAAGTGAAGAGAAAAATGAGACAATGAGTTTGGGTTTAGAAAAATTCGTCGACACTCACTGTCTGAGATAGTGGGTGTGGTACAAACACACTCGCTGTCTCAAACAGCGAGTCTAAATCAAACAGTTTTTGATTTTTTCTTAAAATTAGACTCGCTATCTCAGATTGCGTTGATATTTTCACCTAGGTCGTTTTGGTAATTAGTTTCAAAAGTGGATCAGTTTGGTAAATACTTTCAAAAAGTGAGTCATTTTGATAAAACAATTCTAGCTGGTGGACCAGTTTGTATCTTAGTACATAATCTTGGCGTCGAATCTTCCATTCCTTGCACCTCCGTTGACCACCGACTTGGTATAAATTGGAGCGCACCGTCTCATCGTCCGCAACCCATATGAACTTGCCACCTAGGACGGACAGTAAGCAGGGCCGGCCTGAGTTCCCGGGGGCCCAAGGTGAAAGGCCCAAATAATTATTTTTGGGCCCCTAATAACAATATAAATTTTTTTACGCACAAAATACGTGCATATATTTAAAAGGGAAATACAAATTTGGGGTCCCTAAAATTGCAAATAATCTGGGGACCTGAGGCGGCCGCCTCTCCTGCCTCAAGGTGGGGGCTGGCCCTGGCAGTAAGTGCCCCAACTGACAGTTTTCACGAGCCCCACCTGCTCCCTGAGTATGCACCACTTGACCTACATGTACCATAAGGACCGCATGAACCTATCCTACGAGTCAGTCCCCATTGCAATCAAGAACCCTTCATTGCGTGTAACCCCCATTTCCGATTATATGAATTTCTCTTTTTCTTTTCTCCGTATTCATGTATTTCAATTTTTTCTATAAACTCTTTTATCTCTTGAACCTCATTGTTTTCATTTGAATATCCGATTAATTTGTTGAACCCAGAAATTTCAATCCATACTATTATTTATTACTATTTAATTATTTGTTAATTTATTGTAACCTCCGTTTCCGTAAATACATATTTTCTGAATATTTTATGTACTTCGATTATTTATAAATTCAAATTTGTTTTTAATTCGATTTGGACCTTCAATTAAAATCTTTTCGAACAAAAAAATTATATTTACTTCGAATAATAGTATATTTTAACTTTATTTTCTATTTCTAATGGATCGACTATTTATATTAGATATTATTATTGTTTGAATTATTTTAATAAATCTGTTAAACTCGAATTCCATTTGATATATATATATATATACTGTTATTGTTGCGATTATTATTATAATTATTACTATTATTATTTTTAATTTTGACTGTTTATTAAAAATCCATTTTAATTTATTAATTGTATTGTAGTTATTTTAAAATAATTTCTATATTGTAATGCAAATGACATTTTATTACAAATCATATTTTTTATTGGTTATTCTAATTCCCTAGTGGATCTAGAAACCCAAAACCATGCTTTCCCCTTATTGGATCCAACCTGTACCCAATAACCCATTAACCCTATATATATATAAACCTAACCTATAACCCTAAACCCTAACCCTACAAACCCCAGCCGCCTACTCCTGTTCAACCCCCATCGACTGTACAACCCCATCTCCTATTCATCCCTACCGCTCCATCCCGCTTTCTTCATCTTCTTCCTTGGCTTCTTCAACCAATCCCTGTCGATGCCTCCACTGCTATCCCTACGTCGCCCTGCCGCTGCTTCATCGCCATCCCGACCATCGACCCACTGTCTCGCCGCCCATATCCAGTTCACCTCATCCCCTGCTCGTCGATCCTCGTTTTCACCTCTGTAACCCATCGATCACCTCGATCACCGCCTGTCCCTCTTGTACCATGTACCTTCATCTCCCCCCTTCGTCGGACCCTCCTGAACCCATCCCCCATTGCCAGCTTGCCGCACCCCCCCCCCCCACGTCTTCTTCTTCCTCTGGGTTCTCGTTGAAACCATTGACAGCCAAAGCCCCTCTGATCGCCAGCGCTACCACGACACCGTCAACCTCCGTCGACTGCTCCCCAGTTGCCCCCTCGATGCCTACTGCCGTCGAGCCTCGCACAGCCACCCTCCCGCCTTTGCCATTTACTGTTGGATCAAGGAGTTGATAGTTTGAATCTCAATTGTCCGATCCTCTCGTGATTGTGATTATCATCATCGAGTTCCATCAGATCAGGACCGTCTGATCCCTGATCATCTTGATCATCAGCCTAAGAGCATTCTCAGCCGTCGATCTTCCTTGATTTTGATCGCCATCAAGATCCGCACCGGATCCGATCCATCCGATCTTGATCGTCGATCAACATCATCATCCAATCAAGGCAAGTATCTTCTTGTACAATTCATTGTTCTAGTACAAGCTTTTATTTGAAAATACTACAAGTAGATTGTAGTTGTGACTCACTCTTGGCTTATCATTGATGATCTCATTTTTACTTGTTGCCATCCTTATCAATTCCATGATCATAAGTGTCACAATCTTTCGTTGATATATTCGTTTCACAATTAGTTAGATCTATTTATTATTTAATTATTTGAACACATGAATTTAAGAATCACCTTGACTTGTAGATATATGTTTGTATGATGCATGTGTTGATTTTGCTCTCTTTTGAGTTGAGAATAGCCATGGGCGCAGATTTAATACTTGTGAACCCCTGGTTTGTATCACACACTAATTTAGACTCATAATAATTATCAATCATGACATTTTTCATATCAAAGAACCCACTTATGTTGTTGTTCCTGTTTTTGCTTACTGTTTTGACCCTGATAACATCAGAATCTTGACTTGAGTTCTAAACATGAAATGTAGCCCTAGATGTCTAGTTCACTACACTTTTAACGAAATTAAATTTCGAGTTAAAGTTTGTGAATTATCACTGTTTTAGTGCTGCTGTGTCTGAAATTTCAGATTCATAAATTGCTGTGTCACTTTGTTTTACAAATTAAATTAACTATGCTATCTGTAAGATAATGACTTGAAATTTTGCATGCTGAGACCAGACAAATTAGAGAAACTTTTCCAATTTTTCTGAAATTAATTGATGAAGTTTTAGACCTATTTCATGTTCCTAAATATAATTTTACAAATTCTGGCTGAACACGAATCCTTTGTAGTTTGCTGTTTTGACATCAGTTGCTACAACTTTTATGTATATTGTTTAAATGCGCTAGATTTGGTAGAGAGTCTAGTTTCTAGATTTTCTAACGGATCCAAATTTGCATTCCTGTAGCAACGACAATCTCAGTTTTGGTGCAGCAACGCTATGCTGTCCAGAATTGGAATTCTCTTCGCTTTTTTTGATAATTATAATTTGTTGATACTCGAATATGCTTTCTACCTGGCCTAAACTTGTTCCCTGTTCTTGATCATGTTTACTTGCCCTGTTTTGCACGCTTTCAAGCTTGCTTGATAACAATAATAAATAACAAGCCAGAATTAAGGGAAAGACCATAGTAGTGGACAATATAGGTAAGTGTACTCGGAAGGGGCCCGTGTTTCCCATGATTTTAAGTTAAATGGAACTATGTGTCAGGTTGAACTAAGTGCCACGTCATGGATGATGGGGGCCACCTCTAGTGCCTACGGGGGTTACCTCTAGTGCCCATCACATGATTACATGATATGAGTTTGAAATTAAATCGAACTAAGTATCACGTAGAACTAAGTGTCACGTTAGGAGTTGACGGGAACCACCTCTAGTGCCTGCGGGGGTCACCTTTAGTGCCCATGGTTTGACCACATGCTCGTATTTCCTACAAGACCTGAGTACACGATCCTATAAAATCCACCACTAGGCCTAAACGTAATTTGTTTGTAAGTAGCAACCATGTGGTAGATAATTGGTACGCATGAAGTGCTACCTAGATAGAATTAAACAATAGACTTAAGAATAACCTGTACACACTTGACACCTGCCTCACATGCTACTTAATACTTGTTACTTGATACTCGATACATATTACATGCTCACTTGTTACATGTTCCTGTTACTTGTATTTGTTACCCGAGCCTGTTACTTGATTTGTTTCACTTGCTAACTAGTCTCTTGAACTTTATTACTTGTTGCATCCCTTTCATATCATGTTGTATACTCTTGATTCCAAATATTGTTTCATATTTTCTTGCACTTGTTTTCATACCTCTTGCTTGTACTACTTGCGGCCCGTAATTTGCACTAACGAGCGTTCATCTTTGTTTCTCTATTTTTCTTCTACATGATATTTATACAAGTTTTGGAGATCAATTGTCTGCAGGAGTTGGTCAACAAACATTTTAGGCTTCGCTTGGAAAAACTTGCTTTAGTTATTTTGTGCTTGAGTTATTTAATTCTTGTTGTTACTTGAAACTTGTAACAGGCTTATTGTCCCGAAGTTTTACTTTTGATCTAGGTCTTGTATTTATTTGGGAAACTTATATTTGTTTCAAATAATTTCTGTTGATTAATAATTTATTCACGCACGCGTGGTTGAGTATATTTTGTTATATTTTCTGTTATGTTGTTGAGTCAATCCTACAGCTTATGAATGATGAAAATCATTCGTTGGGCTTTGTCACGTACTCGTATTCTGTATTCCTTTTGGGAAGCGGGGCGTGACATTTATCGTGTAAAACCCAAAGTCATTTCCATATTTTCTATTCAAGCCCAAATCAAATATATTATTATTATTATTGAATTATTTTAATAAATGTGTTAAACCCAAATCCTATTTTGATATATAATCTTATTATTATTATTATTATTATTATTATTATTACTATTATTATAATTATTATTGTTGTTGTTGTTGTTGTTGTTGTTGTAAAGCCCATAGGTCAAAATCCGCACTTAAAGTTCAATTTTAGCTCAAGCTTATTATTATTTTATTTTGTTTGTAAAAGAAATCCAAGCCCAGACTCAGCTCAATATTATTATTATCAACTGTTAAGCCCAACTATTTAAACCAAATCCCGTTAACCCGTTAACCCAAACCCAAAGCCAAACCCCAATCCAATCCCAAACCTGCTAACCCAATTCCCCTAATCTGCTAATTACTCAGCCTCAAACCCCTTTCACGTTCACCTCCCCCAATGTCTCCATGATCCCTTACTTTACTGCCTAACCACTACCCCATTCCTCTAAATCCTAACTAAACCCCCTAATCTCTCAATTAACCTTAAATAATCACCCCTCAATCAGCTCTCTCTCTCTCCCTCCTCACTCTTTCTTCTTCCTCTTCTTTCTCTCCCGAAACCGAGCACCCACCCCGCTCGCTCTCGTGCACGAGTTCGACCACCATAGTCGAGCTTCTCCACCTCCTCACCATCGTCTTCCTCCACCACAGCCGAACCCTGCATCACCTCTCCTCTTCCTCTTCCTCCGCCAACTCGAGCACCGACCACCGTCCTCCCGCCGCTTCTCCATCTCACCAACATCGCCTGAACCCATCGCTAATCAGCGCTCGTCGTTGAGCCCACCACCTTGCCTTTTCGCGCTCCTCCTTCATCCTCTCACCCAACTGACTGCCTCCTTGCAAAAGCTCGAGCAACATGCTGCCATTGCTGCCCTCCCACCAGTGCCGCACCTCGATTACACCACCGAGCACCACCTCCTTTCCCCCGACGTTGCCCCTCCTCGCCACCACAACCCCGCCTCCATCTCCTGCACACCAGCCCCACCAGCCGCCTGCACTCAACCACAGCGACGCCATCGAGCACCACACCGCCTCGCCGATCATGACCACCCTTGACTACAAACTTTCACTGCCGCAACCTCATCACGCACCTCTGCAGCACCCCCGACGTCAATCCTGACCTTCTGTCTCCATCGCACGACCACTGCCCTCCATCACCCTTGCCGACCTTGACCAACACTCGAGTTCTCCCCCACTGCCACCACCTTATAGCCGGTGATCGTGCTGTCCCTCGCTGCCTCTGATCATCGCACTCGAAGTCTCTTTCATCAGCTTCGCAGCCGCAACCCGCAAACCATTGCCACCTCCTTGCTTACTGCCTCTGCTTCCATTGCCTCCACCCGAGGCCACCTTGCCACAGCCAAATGCATCTCCCCGCTGCTCCTCCAAGCTGCATCGACCATCTTGCTGCCTTTGCCAATCCAACGACCCAAAGTCTTACTGCTGCGGTTGCTGTTGTACTCATTGCATGTTGTCGCTCTTACCGTTGTTGATACCATCGTCATCATCGTCGGTTTTGCTTGTTGCTATCATCGCACTCGCTCGCTATCATGGTCGTCATTCGCTGTTGTACAGCAGTTCGTTGCTGCAATCGCTTGCTATTGTCACTGCTGGTCTGTTGTTGCCGCTATCTCTTGCGGTTGTTGCCACTCGCTCTCGTTGTGTGTTGCCATTGCATCATAGTCGTCTTAATCTTCTTCGTAACAGGCAAGCATCTATTGTACATTTTTTTTTATTCCGTGCAAGCATTTTTCTTGAAACCCCGCACGTAGTCAATTGATTGAATATCGTATTTAATTGAACTCCTATATTGATTCATTATTTTCTTGATAGTACCATGTTATTGATTCATAGTCTTCTTATCATGTCATTGTTATTGATTTAAAACTTGAACCATAAATTTATCATATTATTAAACATTCAAATATACTGTCCTGTTATTTGCCTGAGTTTGTACTGTGGTTTCGACCCAGTTCTAGACACTGAAACTTAGAAATTTGTACATAGAAATTGTAGTAAACTGAGTCTTGAATCCATAAAATCTTACAGATTCTCAATACAATTTATAGATTGTAAGTTATCACTATTTTAGTATTGTTATGTCATAACTTTCAGAATCGAGACTGTGCACAAAACCCGTAAAGAATTGATTGATCGACCTAGCTTCTATAGCTATAATGTATTGTGTAAATATGATTTAGAACCGGCAGAGAGTCTATTTTTTAGAATCTCTGACGGAACCAGATTTGCATTTCCGTAGAAGTGGGAAAGTGAATTTGAGTACCAATAGGTGCTGCTGTCCATAACTCGTATTGTTATGTTTTTACATATAATCTCGTTATTTTCCATATTTAATGAATTGAACTATGTATATTTCATATATTGCATAGCCTTGATTTCTTCTTGATATTGTATTGATACTATCGTTCTCATCGATTGTACCCATTGCATAATTATTGATACCCCAATTCTCGTCGACCGTATCAATTGTATATTCATGATTCTTGTTAATAAAATAATAATACGCTGGGGTAATAAGGGTAAACTTGTTAGTGAACAATCAAAGACTGCACTCGGATGAGGGGCCCGTGTTTCCCTATATTATTATCGTTATCTTGTATCGTATTGTGGATAAATTCTCGTCATAGATCGTGGATTGTGGATTCTTGTTATTGTTATCATGCCGAGTATATGATCTGTAGAGTTCACCACTATAATTTAAATGATCACTGTTTGCATGCACCGAACCTGTGGTATGAGACACATTATTACGTGCATTGCATAGGTTAATATGATAGACCTAAAGATTGACACTAAACATCGACTATTGATTATTGTTTATCAACTATTGATTCATTGATTATTTATTATTGTTCATCGACTATTGATTCATTGATTATTGATTATTGTTTATCGACTATTGTTTATTGATTATTGACTACCGACTATTGGCCCCATTAACTATTGTTTATCGACTATCCTTTAGCGGTCATTGATTATCAAATATTGATTTTATTACTGACTATTGTGTATCGAATATTATTTACTAATTATTGACTATTATTTATCGACCATTGTGCAAATTGATTATCGATTTTGATCTTGTTATTGTTTATTATTTATTGACTATGGTATCGTTCCAAATTCTTGTTCTTGTTATATAGTCCTTTATTTCTTTTACTGCTTACTACTACTTCTCACCCGAAGCTTGCTCTAACGGATACTCTCTATCTTTCTTTTGAGTTATTGTTTATACAAGTACAAATGATGAGATACTGAAGAACTTGACGAACTGGTATTGCATTGTGTATTTTCGGCATTCTGTAAGTTCTTGTATCTCAGATATTTGTTATTGCATTATACTCTTGTACCTATGATTATTATTGTATTGTTGAGCTTGCTGGTATTATACAGCTTATGAATGATATGAGTTAGTATACTTATATCACTCGCTGGGCCTCAGTTACGTGCCTGTGTTCCCTTATAATGGGAAGCGAGGCGTGACATTGGGGGCCCACTGTAGCGAATGGCTCGGTCGAGAACTGCATGCCCCACTGAGGTGAAGAAGAGGAATCCGGCTTCGGTAAGTAACTTGTCTTTCTGTGTGTGCATTGTCAAGTGTAGAGACCTGAACTCTGTATATATGCTTATGATTGAAACAACTAAATGCCCATTAATTTTGACCCACATAGTTCAGATGGATAGTTGGTAAATTATTCATTGCCCTATATGACAAAAAATGAATAATCTCTATTAGAGTCTAGTATATAATCTAATTTAACCATTTACCCATCTAATTAATTTTTCCAATGTGGGGAATATTATTTGAGTCACAACCTCAATAATCTCCACCTTGACTCGAATTCAGGAGAGCAACCATCGAGGCAAAACTTTGGAGAACTTCAGAGATTCATAGTCTCCACCTTAGACTATATTGCATGTGCCACCAACAATTTTTTATTTAACTTGACCCTGCCCTTCGCCACTGTGACTCGGCACCCATGTCTCCCGCCAACACCTCATTGACTCGACAAGTTACAATACCTCATGCCACTTGTTGATTCGGCAGTCATGCCTTCCACCAACACCTCATTAACTTGGCAAGACAATGTTGATCCACTAACCTTATGACTTGACAAAGTCTCAGCCACCAGTTGACTTGACAGAATAACTGTTGCACACATGAAGACTTAATAATATCCCCATAGCAGCCAATATATTCACCATGAGCTCTGATACAATTTCGTAACAACTAAAGATCCATTAACTTTCATGGTGCCGATGTGTGTCACATTGTATTCTTCTCGACATTCAATAACGCATCAGGCTTACGACTGACTAAAACACTACGTCAACACTAGTTATTTCGGTAGTTTTTCTAGCACGACCACACAGTATGAATCCTCTGATTTGTTAGAAACATTTTTTGTACTTTTGTAGGTCAAGTATTACTAGAATTTTAGGTAAATTAACTTAAATTAAGCACTTGATTTCTTTCTGGGCAGAGACAGCAGTGGCAGGGTCAGGGATCACACTTCAGACATTATTCCCCAGGGATATGATGATGATGATGATGATTGGCAGATTGGGCCGACACTTGACTAGAACTATAAGCACATCGTGGGGTGGTAACTTGTAATGCCCCGACTTCTATACACAGGAAAATCGTAGCACACCCAGAAATCTTTTTCTTCAATTGAGTACATAAACATAATATAATATAGGAAAATGCAAAAATCTTAATATAAATCCAAACCTCTTGGATTAATAAGATGATGCGCACAAAATGTCACAAATCTATGCCTAAACTCCAGGTATTCTTATCTGCACAATACAATCTGTGGGTTCGTTAGCGTGTGAGGCTGACGGTAAGAATCACAATAGCTTTAACTAACTCCAAAATCAACATAACAACATACATAGCATAATAGAAATAAAACTGAAATCAATAAATGTAAATAGTAAATAGTAAATAGTCAAATATACGATGTCATAAGAGTGTGTGTATAAACAATTTATTAAAACATTAAACATATATTTATCATGAAAATATGTACAATCCAAATATGCTCTTTTAATGCACGCTTGTTTGGAACGATATGCCGCCCATACAACGTATTTTTCGACTGCAAGCTACTAGCGTTCCTTCTCATTACAGGATTCAATATCTCGTTATGCAATACATACTCATATATTCTACACTGTTTCTGACATTTATCTAATGACTAGTAGGTTGCAGTTGTTCGGTCCAATTCCGTTACTGCAGTCGGTAGTGGTCATGCCAGAACCCTGTGGTATTTCTCCATTCCTGAGCATCTATAATGATGTACAGCCCTAGTGGTCTCTCTCCACTCCCGGTCTTACATATTCCACCCCGTCTGAACCCTAGCGGTCTTCCTCCACTCCTGAGCATCCATAATGGTGCCCAGCCTTGGTGGTCTCTCTCCGCTTCCGGACCTCACTAAAAGTTATCACGAATATAAGATGCCCTGGCAGGCGTTACCTGCTCTGCCTCATTCGTATTTGATAACATAGAACATCAATAGATACTTATGGGTCCATCCCCTAAGTTCCAACAGGAGTTTACGGCCTATACATCTGCACCCCCATTCTTAACACTAGATCACAGAAATTAATAGTCAAAACAATGCCGCACGTGTCTCCTTAACAGGTGAATACAACTTTCAATAATTATATAAATTTTAATACTTGTTAGAAAATGGATTTCTTAGCCTCATATGAAACCTTAATGAGTCTACTACAACATTGTAGTTAAAAACCTCTAGTTTCAACCCAATTAGTTCTGGCTAAAACCATTTATAAGACAGTAGGTTCAGAATCCAGAAATCGCAGCTCCTGCTACTTTTAAAAATCACAGAAAGTCTCACACTTCTTGGAAATTGGATTTCTTAGAAAATAAGTATGATATTAAGTCAGAATTGTGAAATAAATTCTGTTTCATTTCTAAAGCAGTAATGTATTCAGATTTTATTAAAATACTAAACGACATCCAAAAATTGTGAAATTTTGAGGATATGTTGTACACACATACATGATACTCATACAAAAGTTTCAGTCTCATAATCCATGCATTTAAATAGAATGATTTTCTGAAGTGAGATCAAATTCCGGACAGAATTATAATAATATTTATAAGATAATCATATCATAATCTCACCAATTAATTAACAGCAATTAACACCCATAATCAAACAACATTCATACACAATCTAAGCATGATTACTCAATTTATTAAAAATCTAGCATGCGTATACCCTATAATATAAATAAAGTTGGTTAAAGTTATTACCCACTTATTTGTTTTCAAAATTATCTAGCATGCACACATTCTTTAATAAAAATAGAATTGGGTAAAGTTGTTACCGTTGTTACCCACTTATTTGTTTCCAAAATTATCTAGCATGCACACATTCTTTAATATAAATAGAGTTGGTTAAAGTTGTTACCCACTTTTTATCGTTTATGGATTTTGATCAATTCTACAATCAATTTGAAGACGATAGCAACACGAACAACGACAATGGCTCTTCGGGCTACAACTGTTCGTTGAATTCGGGAAGCGAACGAAATGAAAATTGTATTAATATATATATATATATATATATATATATATATAACAATGGCTCTTCGAGCTACAACTGTTCGTTGAATTCGGGAAGCGAACGAAATGAAAATTGTATTAATATATATATATATATATATATATATATATATATATATATACAGAGCAGAGTAGGAGAGAGAGAGAGCTAGAGAGACAGAAAAAGAGCTAGAAAGAGAGAGAGAGAAAAACTGAGAGATAGAGTGAGAGATATACCGTGAGAGGGATTGGTTGTGGGTTTTGATGGAGGCTCAGGGAGGTTGACTACGGTGACAGAGTTCAGAGGTGGAGTTGTGGTGGTCGCTCGGGTGCTGACGGCAGCGAGGAGGAGAGGGTGACGGTGGAGAGCTCGGCGGTGTTGACGGCAGCAAGGAGGAGATGGCAGCGACGAGGAGAGTTGACGGCGACACTGTGGTGGAGGTAGTGGGGCGATGGTGATGTGGTGATCAAGAGCTCGGAGGGAGCTCGATGGAGTTGGCGATGGCAACGACAATGGCGAGGAGTTTCGGTGGCGGGAGCTAGTCGATGGTGGAGGAAGGGTGCTCGGTAACAATGGCGAGGAGCTGTGATGGTGACGAAGATGGAGATGGAGCTTCGACGAGGAGCTCAGAGGTTGACGGTGGTTACGGTGGTGGCTCGAAGGAGGTCGGTGAGGTGCTTCGGGGCGGAGGGGGAGTTGACGGCAAGGAGGAGCTTTGGGATGGTCGAAGGAGTGGCTGCAACGGCGAGAGGCAGTGGAGTAGGATTGGTAGGGAGGTGGGCAGTTAATGTCGTAGAATGTAGTTGGGGGTGTGAAGGTTGGCTGTTGGATTATGATTAGAGGATTTAATTAGGATTAGGAGTTAGGATTAAGGATTTAATTAGAGTTAAAACTTAAATTTATGCTCCAATTAAAAAATAGGGAATTTTAGAATGGATCCAAAAATATTTGGGTCGACCGGTCTGGGCGATGCGGTCGACCAGTCAGCCCTCGGGTATGGATCTGCACATTGCGGTCGACCGGCTTGGGGTGCGGATGAACGACACCGGTACTGAGTTGTTCTTTTGGGCTTACGGGATAAAGGCCCAATTTGTTAGATTTGTGTATATCTTTTAGGATTTGCTTGGGGGCTATATATATGGCCGTAAATGCTAGGGTTTAGCCATCTAATCTAATCTGAATAGATCTGATCATTATTCAACTTCAAGAGAGATTGTGTCAAGTATTTCAAAGGTGAGAGAGAGAGATTGAGAGTTCTAATCTCTTTTGTAATCTTTGTATTTCTTTGGGAATAAGAAGTATTGGTTATTTCTGTATATTGGTTGTGTTCTTGTGAGATTCATATATTGTGGTGACTTGTTCTTGGTTCATCTATTTCTTGAGAGTTTCTATTGCTTGTGCTGCACTTCCGCTATTAGCACTACGAGTTGGGAGTAGATTTCTCCGACAAGTGGTATCAGAGCAGTTATTTCGAGATGTCCGATAACAAGATGAAGATCGAGAGATTTGATGGGAGTGACTTCGCGATGTGGAAGATTCAGATGATAGCATATATTCGTCAGAAAAATCTTGATGGTCCGTTGTTTGATGAGAAGCCGGTAGGTGCAGACAAGGATGCGAAGGTCTTAGCGGAGTCGAATCATTTGGATCAGAAGGTGCTGGGGCAGATTCAGTTGGGGCTGAGTAGGAAGGTATTATTTCATATCTCGAAGGCAAAGACCACAAAGGAGGCTATAGAGATTCTCACGGATATGTATGAGAAGTCGTCGGCATCTAATCACATTCGTCATCTGAAGAAATTGGTTAATATGAAGTTGAAGGAAGGGGGTTCAGTAGCAGAGCATGTGAACAATTACTGTATGGTTTACAACCAGATGGAAGCTGCAGGTATGAAGTTTTCAAAGAGGGGGCAGTCATTGTTACTTCTATCTACTTTACCCGATAGTTATGGTACGGTGGAACAGACTATTATAGGCGCTATGACAGATTCGACGACTCTACAGGATGTGGTGAGTAGCATTCTGAACGAGGAGATGAGAAGGGTGAGAAACGGGGATATCCATCATCATCGTCTAGAGATTCCGCTATGTACGTTGATAAGAGACGTGGGAGATCTAAGAGCAGTCGAAGAAGAAATGATCAGAGTAGTTCATCTGAGAGTGGGTCTGATGACAGCAATGGGGGACATGGGCCTGAGTGCTGGTATTGTCACGAAAAGGGTCACATGATGCGCAGTTGTAAGGCTTATATGAAGAAGAAGCAGGAGAAACCGAAGAGAGATACCCCAAAGGAAGCTCAAGTGGGGCTTGATGAGAATCTATGCTTATCAGATCGGGAGGAGTTGGACACTCAAGATTGGTGTATTGATTCAGGAGCTTCTTTTCATTGCACTCCGAGGAGAGAGGTATTTGATGACTACGAGGAGGGTTCTTTTGGAGAAGTGATCGTGGGGAATGGTCACCAGTGTCCTGTACGTGGGGTTAGTATGTTCGCGTGAATACCATTGATGATCAAAGTGTTGTCTTGCGGGAGACAAGGCATGTTCCAGACTTGAAGGAAAATCTTATCTCGATTGGAAGGCTAGAAAAAGAGCGATTGTCTACTACAGTTGGTAGTGGGGAGTGGTACGTAGCTGTAGTTCAAGGATGATTGCAAAAGGAAAGCGTGAGGGAACGCTTTATTTCCTTAGAGACGTGAGGGGCATTTCTCTTGTAATTGACTCTTAGCCAGAATCGAGTAGTAGGTTGTGTGGGGTACAACCGAGTTCTTTCAGTTGTGGAGGGGTGGTTACTAATTTAGTGGTAGCTGCTGGACATGGAAGTAATCCTGGTGGGCAATACGTTGCTGTGGTGCGGGTAATTTGCGAATTGGCGGTTGAAGCTTCAAGTCGCTCTTGTGTGATAGAGAGCACTGGTATCGATATGCGGGGTGACATCAATGAGGGTAACTGAATTGGGACTTTAGGGGTTGAACAGTCTGCAGAGTTTATGGAGGTGCCATCCACGGAGGTTTCTAGTGCAGAGAGTGTATTGAGAGGCTTCGAACCATATCCGGTGTTGATGGAGATCTTGCGAGTTGGGGAGTCTCATAACACAAAATCCGACACGGGAGATTGTTTCTCCGGTATTCGTGCTCTATGCAATTGGTGGAGCATATCCTTCATGAGACGATGATGGGTGGTTGGTGCACTCCATGTGGTGGAGTGGCGGAGATGCTCTTCATGAGAGTGGGGAGTACTTGGGTCTTCCATGAAAGTGGGAGATGGCAGAGATAATGCGAGGAAAGATTGCAATAACTTTGAAGCATGGTGTATATGGTCCAAGTGGGAGATTGTTAGGAATTGTGGCCTCAAATATACATAGGCACGGGGTACTTGAAGTTGGAGAAGAAGAGGAGAAGACAAAGAAGCACGAGAAGACAAGCAGCAAGTAGAAGAAGAGAAGTCTGAAGGGTTGCAGTCGACCGGCTAGGGGTGCGGTCGACCGACCCAGTCGACTGGGAGTTCTTCGAGTGTAGGCGTCCAATAGAGGAGGGGACAGTCGATCGGTCTGGGTGATGCGGTCGACCGGTTAGCCCTCGGGTATGGATCTGCACGTTGCGGTCGAATGGCTTGGGGTGCGGTCGACCGACACCGGCGCTGAGTTATTCTTTTGGGCTTACATGATAAAGGCCCAATTTGTTAGATTTGTGTATATCTTTTAGGGTTTGCTTGGGGGCTATATATATGGCCATAAACTCTAGGATTTAGTCATATAATCTAATCTGAATAGATCTGATCATTATTCAACTTCCAGAGAGATTGTGCCGAGTGTTTAAACGGTGAGAGAGAGAGAGAGATTGAGAGTTGTAATCTTTGTATTTCTTTGGAAATAAAAAGTATTGGTTATCTCTGCATATTGGTTGTGTTCTTGTGAGATCCATATATTGTGGTGGCTTGTTCTTGGTTCATCTATTTCTTGGGAGTTTCTATTGCTTATGCTGCACTTCCGCTATTAGCACTCCGAGTTGGGAGTAGATTTCTCCGACACATGTATGGGACAAAATTGTCATAATTCAATTTTGCGGGGTGTTACATAACTCATGTTGTTTATTCATGGAATCATGTTGTTTTCTCATGTTGCTTGGTACACATTTACTGTTTTTTAGTTCTCATCCTCCAAGAAATATTGGAGGTTTTATATTATTTTATGTACCTGTTTGTTTGTTCTCCAAGGTTATTCTGGGACTTGGGTCACCCCCTATTATTTAAAATTACAAAATCAATTACCGATTTGAATCTATTCCCCACGCTGCAATTTTGTAACATAATTCCTCATACTTTCTGTTTCTTTAAAGTATTGCTATAAAATAATAAGAAATTAATAAGTATATATATAGTATAATAAGTATAAAAAATAAGAGTAAGTCTATTAAGAGCTGGGAAGCTGGAATCCTTATCGGGAGCTGGAGAGTTCAACCATCCGATCGATCTTGATCGCAATCGAACGGCTGAGATCTCCATCCGCTTATACTTTGATTTGAGCAGGGGTACAAGGGGTATAATCGAAATCCCCCTATCTCTTATCTACTCACGCTCTCTTCTCCTCTCTCCCGCTCTCTATCTTTGAGAAACCCTAATCCCAGCTCTTATCTTCTCGCGCTCTCTCTCCCGCTCTCGAAGATCGTCCTGCTCTCTTCGAAACCCTAATCCCTATCTATTCCTTTCTCACGCTCTCTTTCTATCCCGATCTCCATCTTCGAAACCCTAATCCACCTCTCTTCGAAACCCTAATCAACACCAAAGTGGAGCTCTCTCTCCCACTCTTTTTCTTCGTCACATGTGTAAACCCAACTCCACGATCAACGAAATCTCCAGCCGCTTATCTTCAGATCTGTCGAGGGATAAAAGGGGTATAATCGATCAGCCCCTATCTCCCTTATCGTCTCAGCACCAAAGAAGAGCTCTCACAAGTTCGTTCTCTCTCTCCGACGGACCGCGATAAGGGTTTCGATTTCTCAGCTCATTGGGTTCTGCCTCTCTCAGATTTCGAAGGGAAGTGTTTGACTCTCATAAATGCTTTTGTGATTTCTGTTTAATTTCTTGCATTTTCATTCGGTTTTGTGTGTAGGCAATGATGAGATTGATTTTGATATAAGTTGGTTACAAAATTTTTGGGCATTGAAATTATTGTTTTCAAGGGTATTTGGTTGTGTGCCATGATAATTATTCAAAGTTGATTAGAGTTTGGGGTATGAGCAGGAGAGTAGATGGTGAAGAAATGAAATAAAGGTGTTTGAATGTCCAATGCCCTCAACACTTACCTTACATTTATGTGATTTGAGACTAGCTCAATTCATCAAATATTTGGGCACCGATGACACACAATGATTGATAGTATCAGTATAATTTTTGTAACTGACGTTGGATACGTATGTGTTGGATACTCATTTAAGCCTTTTGGTGTTTGATTCTCTCCTTCGGTGTGTTGGTTTAGGCAATGATGCAAAACACTTTATGATCTGAATAATTATTTCAATCATGTTTTAAGTATTCTTGACTATATATCTATCATATCCTAGTTGGCGCGGCACTCCAATGTAGCCCTACTTATGAATAGTGTGTTCTGAGCCTATTGGTTTTTTTAGTCTATATATATTCATGAGTAAGTCTATTATGTGTGCTTGGTCGATTGATTGTGAGCCCCTTTACCCCCAAACATTCTGAAGATAAGCGGGATCGAATATGAGTCGTTCCATCGCGATCAATCGCGAACGAATGGCTAAAACCCCCAGAGCTGGATAAGGATTTCAGCTCCCAAGCTCTTAATAGACTTACTCTATATATATAAGACAGTTGATGATAAGCTCCAAACAACATAAACAGAACATGAAGTATCAAATTTTTTGATGCTCAGAACAAACAGAAACTATATTTTTTTGGTAACTGATGTCGGATGCGTATGTGTTGGATACTCATTTAAGACTTTTGATGGTTGATTCTCTCCTTTGGTGTGTTGGTGTAGGCAGTGATGCAAAACAGTATATGATCTGAATAATTATTTGAAGCTTGTTGTATTTATTCTGGATTATATATCTATCATATCCTAGTTGGCGCGGCCCCCCAATGCAGCCCTAGTTATGAATAATGTGTTCTGAGCCTACTGGTTTTTTTAGTCTATATATATTCATGAGTAAGTCTATTATGAGAGGAGGTCGATTGATCGTGAGTAAGAAAGAGAGATAGGGGTTTTTGATTTTACCCCCTTTACCCCGAAACATTCTCAAGATATGCGGGATCGAAGATGAGTTGTTCGATCGCGATCAATTGCGAACGAATGGTTAAAAACCCCGGCTTAGGATAAGGATTTCATCTCCCAAACTCTTTATAGACTTACTCTATTTATATAAGACAGTTGATGATAAGATCAAAACAACAAAAACAGAGCATGAAGTATCAAATTTTGTAAGCTCCAAACAACAGAAAACTAGATTTTATAGTAACTGACGTTGGATGCGTATGTGTTGGGTACTCATTTAAGCCTTTTGGTGTTTGGTTCTCTCCAACTGTTTGTTGGTGTAGGCCGTGATGTAAAACACTTTATGATCTGAATAATTATTTCAAGCTTGTTGTATTAATTCTTGATTATATATCTATCATATCCTAGTTGGCGAGGCACCCCAATGCAGCCCTAGTTATGAATCAATGTCTGTTGTTCTGAGCTTACAAAATTTGAAACTTCATGCTCGGCTTCTGTTTGTCTTGAGCGTACACAATTTGATACTTCATGTCCAGTTTCTGCTGTTCATTTTCTGTTTGTTCTGAGTTAACAAAATTTGATACTTCATGATGTGTTTCTGTTTGTTCTGGGTTTACCAAATTTGATACTACATGCTCTGTTTGTGTTTGTTATGAGCTTACAAAATTTGATACTTCAGACTTTGTTTGTGTTATTTATGAGCTTACAAAATTTCACACTGCATGCTCTGTTTCTGTTTGTTCTGAGCTAACAAAATTTGACACTACATGCTCTGTTTGTGTTTGTACTGAGCTTACAAAATTTGACACTTCATGATCTGTTTGTGTTAGTTCTGAGCTTACAAACTTTGACACTTCACGCTCTGTCTCTGTTTGTTATGAGCTTACAAACATTTGATACTTCATTATCTGTTTCTGTTTGTTCTGAGCTAACAACACCAGATACTTGTTTCTCAGTTTCTGGTTTTTCTGAGCTAACAAATTTTGAACTTCATGTTCAGTCTCTGTTGTTCCGAGCCTACTATATTTGCTGAATAATATTTTGTGTTCTGAGCCGACTATATTTTGTAATTATTTTGTCTTTTCCAGGTTAAATGATCTATGTTTAATTTTGATTTCAGGTTGATTTCAGCATGAAGTGCTTCTTGGAGCTATTGAATACTGGACTACGCGAAAAGTTGATATTTGGAGCAAAAAAATTTGTGTTTTTGTTGACACTATACAAAAAACTATATATTAGGAGCAACAGAAAGTTGTATACTTTCAGTATTTGTAAAGTTTTTCATGCACCTGTGCGTTATTGAACATTGTATTACGTTGTAAAGTTTTTGTTAAGTTTCAGTTTTTTGTAAAGTGTCAGATGTCAAGAACATTTGTTACGTTGTAAAGTTTTTGTAAAGTATTACCTTACAATTCTATGAAGATTGAAATTCTTCCACATATTTAGTTCATTATTGTTTTGGTGTCGTGATCGAAATTCTGTGATTATTTTTTTGTATTACCCAGCATGATGTATTTGTTAGCTCATAACAAACAGAGACAGAGCATGAAGTATCAAATTTTGTAAGCTCATAACAAACAGAAATTGAGCATGAAGTGTCAGATTTTGTAAGCTCAGAACTAAACACAAACAGACCATGAAGTATCAAATTTTGTATTCTCAGAACAAACACAAACAGAGCATGTAGTGTCAAATTTTGTAAGCTCAAGAAAACCAGAAACTGAGCATGATGTATCAAATTTTGTTAGCTCATAACAAACAGAGACAGAGCATGAAGTATCAAATTTTGTAAGCTCATAACAAACAGAAATTGAGCATGAAGTGTCAGATTTTGTAAGCTCAGAACTAACACAAACAGACCATGAAGTATCAAATTTTGTATTCTCAGAACAAACACAAACAGAGCATGTAGTGTCAAATTTTGTAAGCTCAGGAAAACCAGAAACTGAGCATGATGTATCAAATTTTGTTAGCTCATAACAAACAGAGACAGAGCATGAAGTATCAAATTTTGTAAGCTCATAACAAACAGAAATTGAGCATGAAGTGTCAGATTTTGTAAGCTCAGAACTAACACAAACAGACCATGAAGTATCAAATTTTGTATTCTCAGAACAAACAGAACAGAGTATGTAGTAAAAAATTTTGTAAGCTCAGGAAAACCAGAAACTGAGCATGATGTATCAAATTTTGTTAGCTCATAACAAACAGAGACAGAGCATGAAGTATCAAATTTTGTAAGCTCATAACAAACGGAAATTGAGCATGAAGTGTCAGATTTTGTAAGCTCAGAACTAAACACAAACAGACCATGAAGTATCAAATTTTGTATTCTCAGAACAAACACAAACAGAGCATGTAGTGTCAAATTTTGTTAGCTCAGAACAAACAGTAAATGAACAGCAGAAACTAAACATGAAGTATCAAATTGTGTACGCTCAAGACAAACAGAAGCTGAACATGAAGTTTCAAATTTTGTCACCACAAACTGGTTGGAGAGTGTTCTGAAGATTATAGAAAACAAATAAATACACAATTGTAACCACAAACTAGTTGTATCTTTCAATTTCCACTATTTTCATTACAATCTGTACATTGGTTACACAATAAAGAATTCCATTTGTCGGAGGGTGTGGTGTAGGTATCTCCGGTTCTCCGCTAACGACCTTCTTGTTCTTCCTCTTGAATTCCTGCACAAAGTGATTCATCAAATAGAAAAAATGCAAGTACGTATGTGGTATGTTCCTGGAGAGTGTATGTTGAACACGGTTAAGCTGGTAAGTTAAAACTTGTAGGCTCAGAACAAGTACAACAAAGAAAGAAAACTGTAGACTCAGTTGCAAAAATCATGCAGGCTCAGAATAACACCACCATAAACCTCAAAATTTGTAAACTCAGTACAAATGCATTTGAAAATGAAGTTGAAAATGGGTAAGCTCAGAACAACTTTTATTGAACAAAAGGGTGAAGTATCAAATAATTTCAGCTCCCCAGCTCAAAACAAACACAAATGGAACATGAAGTTGAACAAGCTTCCAATAAAATTTTCTATACCAATTGCCGAGTATTTAATCATGAATAAACAAAATCATGTATAAACTTTTCATCACTGCTGCATACTAAATCAAGTATAAGTGAGTCAAATGTGGAATTTTGAATATAGTCAGTAGGGCTGCTTTATTAAGCCACGCCTACTAGCTTCCACAAAAAAATTCAAGCTGCATAATACTTTTCATCATTGCCTACTAACTTGGAATTATAAACTATAAACAAAATCTTTTTACCAACTTTTCGGGTATAAATTTCTTAGTCGAGCATCTATTTCATTTCCATCATTATTTTACCTGCACACAATGAAGACATAACAGTTAATTTAATAATTGTGCTATAAGGTATTAAAGAACAATAATGGCAGATATGGGTCAGAGATTATTTTAAATCATGTATGACACATACCTTGCAAAATCCATAGAAATAACCCAATAAAGTTCATGCAATGTTTGGAGCCTCTTCTGTTATGAGTTCCATTCTTGAAAAAGTAGTAGAAGCTTGTGACTCATTTATAGTGGAGCTACACGATTAATATTCACAAAATGAAAATAAGATTATATTATATATAACAAAAATAAACTATAGAGTTTGTATTTAAATACTAACCTTTCCTTTAAAGGACAAGTGCGACTGTCATGATTAACAAGCTTCTTGCACAAACGACACTTCCTTAGTGGTTTCGCAGCCTTCTCCAATGCTTTCTCCGTTCCCCTTTTAATTCGCTTCCTACTACCTTTGGTCTTTGCAATATCCGGTACATGAATATTGACTGTTTTAGGTAGTGAAGTACTTGTTGCTTGTTGTAATTCTTGGGCCATATCTTGCTGCAATTCTGCAACAACACCAACTAGTAATGTTTTAGCCTTATGGCGCATCTCCTTTGATGAGCGAGCAATCCTCATCACTTTGTTGATTTCATTTGAACACTCCACCATATCCAGATCTTGTGGACTACCGTAGCTACCAATGATTTCTTCACCAGCATCATTATATACAATCTCGGTAGTTACCGAAGCGGTCCACCTTTTTAAAATATAAGCTTGAGGCAGGAAATCAACAAACTCATTCCTCAATACCACAAGGATGTGTCTATAAGGAATTCCCTCCACCTCAAATTTTCTACAGGTGCAAGACCCAACATTGTCCATTCCCTTATAGAACACATCTCTTGTTTTATCAACTTTTACTGACTTTCCCATTCTCCTCGCAATATAGTGTCGCACAATACCATCGTCAACTTTCATTAAAGAGGCGTAATTCAAGCTTTCAACTAATTCAGCTTGAAATACATGAAATTTTGCTCTAGTGTACAGCTCAGACATTTGTGTCTCAATTTCAAATTCTGTTTTCAGCTTTGGTTTTGTATGAAGAGTTGTGTAGTCAGCTGCTAATTGACTTTGTCTTTGTTTCCTTATTGCCCTTTCAAACATCGTGATAAATTCATGTAAAGAATTTTTGCTATTAACATACTTATCCACAAAAGCATTCATACTTTCTGATCTCTGAGTTGTGCGAATTCCAGCAGTAAAAATATGCTTAGCATAAGCTGGTATCCACTTCTCACGAAGCCCATAAATGTCAGAAAGCCAAGGATTCCCTGTTATTGTAATATGTATCAAGTATTAATACTGGAAATAAATGGTCAAACATAGCTATAATTTATTGAAACAAGTAATACCTATAATTTGCATATTAGCGTTCATTACGTCATTCCATCTCATCTCAAACTCTTCCGGGGTCTCTGATTCCCAAATGCAACTATGGAATGGAATGTTAAAATCACTATTTAGGTCCGGACCATCAAGCTTATCGGGTAGCTTTTTAAGAATGTGCCACGTGCATAGCCTGTGGCTCGAACCAGGAAAATACATGCGGTTTGCATTCTCCATTGTAGGATCTTGATCTGTAATGATAACTTTAGGTGGAGACCCACCCATTGTTTCACCCCATTTTTCAAACAACCAAACAAACGAGTCGGTGGTCTCTTTATTTATGAAAGCCGCACCAAAATTGACAGATTGACCATGGTGATTAACTCCAATAAATGGAACAAAAACCAATTTGTATTCATTTGTGTCATATGTGGTATCAAAAATTAGCACTTCACCAAAATGCTTATAAACCTTCCTGGCAATAGCATCAACCCAAAACACATGGGTTAATTTGTTGTCTTCATCAACCTTGTAATGAAAATAGAAAGAAGGATTCATCTCTTTTTCCTCTTGCAAGTGCTCCAGCAATATATCAACATCATAAGCTCTCATCCCATCCTTCTCTCTTTGCAACGAATTGCTAATGTCTTTTTCAGTACAATTAATATTACTGAAACCTTCATTTTCTATTTCCATGAAGGACATAAACTCTGAAATTCTTATGTTAGCCTCTTTGAAAAAACTAAGTAAACTTTTTTGCGCTTCGGAAACAGTTCTATTACATCTTAAGAATTGTTGCTTTCTAGGTGTAACACAAAGATAAGTGTGCTCTTCAACAAACCTTCGAATTGACCATCTCCCGTCATCGTCCTTTTGAATTCGTATTTGAGCCATACACTTTTCTTTCGTCACAGCCCTTTTCCTTCTTTTGATCAAATTTGAAGAAGACGATTCTTCAATACTGGCAACATTCACACCAACTGTATCTACCGGCTTACCTTGCTTTGAGCATACAAATTGTTGTGAATACCTCTCATTCGTAGTAGTGTCAACCATTGTTGCAAACTTGCACACTGAAAAACCAACTAATTTTGCATATCTTTTATAAAATTCATATCCTTTGTCTAATGTTGCAAATACTAAACCAACAAATGGTTTAGAAGCATCATCAACGTCCCTCTAACCGGACTGAACATCTTGGCTTAGTAATTCTTCATTTTCAAACTCCATCCTTCATAAGAGAATGAGACAACAAACTTTAAAAAAATGCTACAACTTTAAATTAACACAAAGGAAAAAGTCTAACAAACTACATTCTGAAGCTACAAGTAATAAAGTCTTCATACTGAGGGGATATGAAACTTAGTGTTGAAAAAAGTTAAGTATGTACAGATTTTGGACAATTAAATATTTTTCTTTTTTGGGAGAAACTTATGGTTAAATGGGAAACATCCCTCAGCTGCTTCCTCTAAAGTATTAGCAGTGATTGAAGCAAATCTCAAAAGAAACAGAAACTAGGCTGCATATTACATGCATCATGCGTGCTTATATGCATGTGTCATGTCCACATCTCAATATTCCATATACTAGTATGAATATTATTTGTTATTCTAAAAATTATGAAGCATTCACAAATGCAACTTTACTGAGCCTACAAGTTTCTGACATGGCTTAAATAAATTTCAAGAAATAAATGTATAGTTGTTAAAGAAATGAATGCATAATTTAAGGGATAAAAATATAACAACAAACTAGAAGCATTTCTAAAGGAAATAAAATTTGAAATTAAGCTGAGAAATCGAAACCCTTATCGCGGTCCGTCGGAGAGAGATAACGAACTTGTGAGAGCTCTTCTTTGGTGCTGAGACGATAAGGGAGATATGGGCTGATCGATTATACCCCTTTTACCCCTCGACAGATATGAAGATAAGCGGCTGGAGATTTCGTTGATCGTGGAGTTGGGTTTACACAAGTGACGAAGAAAGAGAGCGGGAGAGAGAGCTCCACTTTGGTGTTGATTAGGGTTTCGAAGAGAGGTGGATTAGGGTTTCGAAGATGGAGATCGGGATAGAGAGAGAGCGTGAGAAGAGAAGAGATAGGGATTAGGGTTTCGAAGAGAGCGGGACGATCTTCGAGAGCAGGAGAGAGAGCGCGAGAAGATAAGAGCTGGGATTAGGATTTCTCAAAGATAGAGAGCGGGAGAGAGGAGAGGAGAGCATGAGCAGATAAGAGATAGGGGGATTTCGATTATATCCCTTTTACCCCTGCTCAAATCAAAGTATAAGCGGTTGGAGATCTCAGCCGTTCGATTGCGATCAAGATCGATCGGATGGCTGAAATCTCCAGCTCCCGATAAGGATTCCAGCTTCCCAGCTCTTAATAGACTTACTCTAATAAATAATAATTTCCTTTTCCTCCATTGTTCTTTTTTTTAGCCCAACATTGGAGAGGAAGAAGATAAGAGAGAAAGAAACTGGAAGAAAAAGTTAGAATATAACAAAAATATTGAAGAAGATGAGAGAAAGAAAAACTGTGATATAAAATAAGGATCTACTTTTAAAGATTGTGGAAATGCTAGTTTAAATTTATGTTAGTGTTAGGGGTTTTGTTACAAATTGCAGCATGGAGAATCAATTCCACTGGGGTAATTTATATTCAGACAATCATGTATATATAGCAACTAGGAAAAAATAAGGAGTTTTTCATTTTTAAAATTTTAGGTGAATTGTATACATAATTCACCAAATTCTTTGATGATTTTGAATAATAGAAGGTGATTCAAATCCGTTAAGCTGTGTTATGTGGTTATTTTTTATTAATAAAATAGGGCGATGATACTCTATATTTGAAAAAAAAACAAGTTTTTCTAACTTTTGTCCTGCAGGTTAATGTAAACATCCCATCACGTGTGCAGGGCCGGCCTGAATGCTTAGGGGCCCAAGGCTAAAAATCTAAATAATTATTTTTGGGCACTTAATTACAATATATTTTTTTACGTGTAAAGTGTAAAATACGTGTATATATTTACAAAGAAAATATAAATTTAGAGTCTCTAAAATTGCAAAAAAAAACCGGGAACTTGAGGCGGCCACCTTATCGGCCTCAAGGTGGGGCCGGCCCTGCCTGTGTGCATATGACCCGTACAATACTAGTTAGTATTTTGTTGTAGTTCTTAAAAAAAATTTGCTTGTGGTGGTGTGTTTTACCGCATCTCGTCCTAGAACAATTGGAGTACCTTGATAGGCCCAAAAATTAGAATTTTTTGCCGTACTAGGCCACTTTTTGATAGTATTTGCGTTTTTAGGCCAGGTCCCAAACTATTAGCGTTCGTGGGCTAGCTTCTGCCACGTCAGCAGCGGCCGCTATTGGGAATAGCGGCCTCTTCATAGATACCAATTTTGTGCCTCCAAACTTGGCTGTGTACGAAGGGGATCAGGAAATGAAAAGGTCGCTATTGGCACTAGCGACCTCTTCTAACTGAGGTCGCTAGTGGCAATCGCGACCTCCGATGGGCCCCCGAATGCTTCTAACTGTGAGTCTTGGATGTTTATACTAAGGTCGCGAATACCAATCGCGACCACAGGTATGATAGGTCGCGATTGACATTAGCGATTATGCTGTTTGCCAAATCAGCTTATCCTCTGTGATGTTTATACTAAGGTAGCGATTACCAATCGCGACCACAGTTATGATAGGTCGCGATTGACATTAGCGATTATGCTATTTGCCAAATCAGCTTATCCTTTGTGATGTTTATACTAAGGTCGTGATTACCAATCGCGACCACAGGTATGATAGGTCGCGATTGACATTAGCGATTATGCTGTTTGCCAAATCAGCTTATGTGAATGTGACTCATAATAGCCTACCTGTGGTCACTATTGGGAATAGCGACCTCAGTTGGAGGAGGTCGCTAGTGGCATTAGTGACCTTCTTTACACATGCTCAGCCTAATCTCCCCGTACTCTACCAAGTGTGGGAGTACAAATTTGGTGGATATGAAGAGGCCGTTATTCTCAATAGCGGCCGCTGCTGAAGTGGCAGTGGCTAGCCCACGAACGCTGAGTGCGTTTGTTTTGATATTTTGAATAGAGTATTCTGAATTGAGTATTCTGAATAGAGATATTCTGAATATGAGTCTAAAAGCTGTTTGTTTAGCCTATATTCTGAATATTGATATTCTGAAAGTTGTTTATCTGAAAAAGAGAGTTTAGAAGCTGTTCGGTTATATTTCTTGCTGAAAACTGTTATCTGAAAGCTGTTTTTCTGAAAAAACGAGTTTAAAAGCTGTTCTGTTATATTTCTTGCTGAAAACTGTTATCTTATAGCTGTTTATCTGAAAAAGCGAGTTTAAAAGCTGTTCGGTTATATTTCTTACTGAAAACTGTTATCTGAAAGCTGTTTTTCTGAAAAAACGAGTTTAAAAGCTGTTCTGTTATATTTCTAGCTAAAAACTGTTATCTGAAAGCTGTTTTTCTGAAAAAGAGACTTTAAAAGCTGTTCTGTTATATTTCTTGCTGAAAACTGTTATCTGAAAGCTGTTTTTCACTAAAAACGAGTTCAAAAGCTGTTCTGTTATATTTCTTGCTGAAAACTATTATCTGAAAGCTGTTTTTCTGAAAAAACGAGTTTAAAAGCTGTTCTGTTATATTTCTTGCTGAAAACTGTTATCTGAAAGCTGTTTTTCACTAAAAACGAGTTTAAAAGCTGTTCGGTTATATTTCTTGCTGAAAACTGTTATCTGAAAGCTGTTTTTCTGAAAAAGCGAGTTTAAAAGCTGTTCTGTTATATTTCTTGCTGAAAACTGTTATCTGAAAGCTGTTTTTCTGAAAAAGCGAGTTTAAAAGCTGTTCGGTTATATTTCTTACGGAAAACTGTTATCTGAAAGCTGTTTTTCTGAAAAAGCGAGTTTAAAAGCTGTTCGGTTATATTTCTTTCTGAAAACTGTTATCTGAAAGTTGTTTTTCACTAAAAACGAGTTCAAAAGCTGTTCTGTTATATTTCTTGCTGAAAACTGTTATCTGAAAGCTATTTTTTCTGTAAAAACGAGTTTTAAAGCTGTTCGGTTATATTTTTAGCTGAAAACTATTACCTGAAAGCTGTTTTTTCTGAAAAAGAGAGTTTAAAAGCTGTTCTGTTATATTTCTTGCTGAAAACTATTATCTGAAAGCTGTTTTTCACTAAAAATGAGTTCAAAAGCTGTTCTGTTATATTTCTTAGTGACAACTGTTATCTGAAAGCTGTTTTTTATAAAAAAACGAGTTCAAAAGCTGTTCTGTTATATTTCTTGCTGAAAACTGTTATCTGAAAGCTGTTTTCTGAAAAATCGAGTTCAAAAGCTGTTCGGTTATATTTGTTCAGGTTTTTTAAAATCAATCTGCATTCATCATTTGGTAACATTTTTTTAATTGTTGGAGTTAGATTGCAATGTTGTACAAGTATTGGAAGGGGAAACTTGAGCAGCATGTGAATGGAGCAAAAATCAGACGCCATCATCTCCAAGATTGATTCGTCACGTTAGGAAAGAAAGTTAAAAGAAGCTCTTGTGTTTGTGAAGCATATAATCGCAGTTCATGTATAAGTTTTGATTCTTGGATAAATGTTTTGAGATTTCTTGGATAGCATGCAGTGTTTGGTTAACTCATAATTCATTTGGGTAGACTGATGTTGCTCAACCTGTACGTTGCAGTTTTTTAAATGACTATTATATCACAGATAATTTCTACGGCCTGAGCCAAGCAATTTATTCAGATAAATAAGCACTAGATATTTAAAATAAAAACGGGTCCCATTCCACTATACTCAACCAATTTATTCACCAAAGCAAGCTTACTTCATTAATTTTGTTTACATTGTTCAGCAATCCCACGTAACAGATCATTAATGGCATGGGATCGATACATATATTATGAGAATATGCTCTACAATTTGTTGTCAGCCATCATTACAAACAAGCATGCTGTTAAATCATTATTTGTTGTCTACAGTCACTGCATGCTGTTGCTTCTTGACTCCTTGATTTGAAAACTGTAGAGCAGGTAGATCTATAAACAAAGAAACAATATGAGAAACTTGCTGCATTAAAATTCAAAAAAAAGGGGAGGAATAATAAATTGTGCACCAGAAACTTGCTACATTAACCATAAACGGAAACGGAAAACTGAAAACCGGAGTTCAGATTTGCTTAACCACTATTCATAATACAGATACCCCCTCTTGTCAAACACTATGAAAACAACATAATGCAGGAAAAATACAACCTAGTCGCAGTCTCAGATTCATCAAATCAATGATATCCTGGCTAGATATACCGGAGCTGCAATTTTGTACAATGCCACGCCCACTAGTACAAAGCACATTGTCAACATTGACTAAAAAGAATCCATCATTGACTATTGCGACAACATTTTCTTATTGTTTGAAAACATATTTGTTCATTTACAGGGATCTGAAGTACTCTGAATAGTATTTACAAACTGGCATTACCAGCAAGATAACAAAGGCATATTCACCTGAATACAAGTGCAATTCATCTCAACAAATTAGATGCATCTAATATTGTACCAAATATTGCTTTTCTGAGAAATGGTTATGATGATACCCACACTGATCATACTTCACACCTTAAAAAAAATTGATGCACATCATTTCTTTAAAATCCTGGGCTGTGATGAACAAGGTTTGATCTGCATTGCATTGAATTCCTGATATTTGGTGATACTGTACAGCTTTGGCTGCTCATGGTTTATGGTTATTGAGATATATCTTTGGCTTCTCATGGTTTCAAACTTTGTTTCTGGAGTCAATTTCTATTGTCTTGAATCCTTGATCAGTACAAATATCCTGAGTTTATTCCAGGTTGATTAATGTTGGCCTTTGTTTATCCTAAGAATATCCTGCTTCTATCCTGAGATTGAGTTTAAATCCTGGGCTCAATTTCTATTGTCAATTGTTTCTGGAGTCAATTTCTATTGTCAAGATCTATGATTTAGGATAAGGACATATCAGATCCTCTCCAGAACCATAAAAACAACCTAATTGGCGGGGTGAAAAATTAGTTACAGTCTCAGATTCATAGTGCTCATTCATAAAAACTCCATACTGGAGCTGCATTTTTGACAATGCCACGCCCACTAGTACAAAGCAATGCTCTTGAAAATCCGTTCATCATTGACTATAACGACATCATCTTCGTTATGTTTATAAAACAAATTTGTTTACTTATACTGTTCTTGAAGTATGCCGAATAGTTTTTCCCAAAAACCACTTAAAACAAAGGCCAAGGCCTATTGGTTTTCATATTGAGAGTGCCATATGCTGAATATTCTATTCAGAATAGGCGTTGGTTTATACCATATTCTGAAAACAGTACTGTGAATATTGATATCCCTTGAATTCGATATTCTCAACCCTACTCACGAGCTCTCTCTCTTCCAAACAGTGTCTCCCCAACCCATCTCTCCTCTCTTCGCACTCAGATGCTCTCTCTCTTCTCAACTCAGGGTAAACTCAATCTCAGGACAGAAGCAGGATATTCTTAGGACAAACAAAGGCCAACAAAAATCAACCTATTACAAACTCAGGATATTTGTAATGATCAAGGATTCAAGACAATAGAAATTGACTCCAGAAACAAAGTTTGAAACCATGAGAAGCCAAAGATATATCTCAATAACCATAAACCATGAGCAGCCAAAGCTGTACAGTATCTGTATATATCCGGAATTCGATGCAATGCAGATCAAACCTTGTTCATCACAGCCCAGGATTTAAACTCAATCTCAGGATAGAAGCAGGATATTCTTAGGATAAACAAAGGCCAACATTAATCAACCTGGAATAAACTCAGGATATTTGTAATGATCAAGGATTCAAGACAATAGAAATTGACTCCAGAAACAATTGTTTGAAACCATGAGCAGCCAAAGATATTTCCCAGTATCCATAAACCATGAGCAGCCAAAGAAAAAACAGTATCTGTATATATCAGGAATTCAAAGCAATGCATATCAAACCTGGTACATCACAGCCCAGGATTTAAACTCAATCTCAGGATAGAAGCAGGATATTCTTACGATAAACAAAGGCCAACATTAAAACCTGGAATAAACTCAGGATATTTGTAATGATCAAGGATTCAAGACAATAGAAATTGACTCCAGAAACAAAGTTTGAAACCATGAGAAGCCAAAGATATATCTCAATAACCATAAACCATGAGCAGCCAAAGCTGTACAGTATCTGTATATATCCGGAATTCGATGCAATGCAGATCAAACCTTGTTCATCACAGCCCAGGATTTAAACTCAATCTCAGGATAGAAGCAGGATATTCTTAGGATAAACAAAGGCCAACATTAATCAACCTGGAATAAACTCAGGATATTTGTAATGATCAAGGATTCAAGACAATAGAAATTGACTCCAGAAACAATTGTTTGAAACCATGAGCAGCCAAAGATATTTCCCAGTATCCATAAACCATGAGCAGCCAAAGAAAAAACATTATAAGCAATACCTCAACATTGTAGTGGTGAAACTAGCAGGATATGGAAACTAACAACAACTCCAAGAATAATACCACTGTTCTGTTATAGTGACACAAAGTAGCCAGATTGCAGAGACATACTTTATTAGTAACTACTTCCTTGCTCTCTCCCATCACAACCTACCAAAGAACAACAATTAGAACCAATCTGAGATATTGTAGGATGTAACTTTGACAGTAAAATAAACTTACTCCATCACCACCCATTCTCCTTGTTGTGGATGCAGTATAATATGCACCATTAAGGCTGGCATAACTCACACTTTGGGCACATATGAACATAAGATTCATAGTGTGCAACTTCAGAAACATAATCCATCTCATCATCACTCAAAACCAAAGAGGATAAATAAAGCTCAGTTAGGATTAATTCATCACAAGTCGCTCCTACAAAGCATTATATAAATGATTGATAGTGTGCAACTTCAGAAACATAATCCATCTCATCATCACTCAAAACCAACGAGGAAAAATAAAGCTCAGTTAGGATTAATTCATCACAAGTCACTTCTACAAAGCATTATATAAACGATTCATAGTGTGCAACTTCAGAAACATAACCCATCTCATCATCACTCAAAACCAACGAGGAAAAATAAAGCTCAGTTAGGATTAATTCATCACAAGTCACTTCTACATAGCATTATATAAACGGTTCATAGTGTGCAACTTCAGAAACAAAATCCATCTCATCATAACTCAAAACCAACGAGAAAAAATAAAGCTCAGTTAGGATTAATTCATCACCAGTCACTCCTACAAATCATTCAATAAATAATTCATAGTGTGCAACTTCAGAAACATAATCCATCTCATCATCACTCAAAACCAACGAGGAAAAATGTAGCTCAGTTAGGATTAATTCATCACAAGTCACTTCTACAAAGCATTATATAAACGGTTCATAGTGTGCAACTTCAGAAACAAAATCCATCTCATCATAACTCAAAACCAACGATCAAAAATAAAGCTCAGTTAGGATTAATTCATCACCAGTCACTCCTACAAATCATTCAATAAATAATTCATAGTGTGCAACTTCAGAAACATAATCCATCTCATCATCACCCAAAACCAACGAGGATAAATAAAGCTCAGTTAGGATTAATTCATCACAAGTAACTCCTACAAAGCATTATCTAAATGATTCTCATAGTGTGCAACTTCAGAAAGAAAATCCATCTCATCATAACTCAAAACCAACGAGAAAAAATAAAGCTCAGTTAGGATTAATTCATCACCAGTCACTCCTACAAATCATTCAATAAATGATTCATAGTGTGCAACTTCAGAAACAAAATCCATCTCATCATAACTCAAAACCAACGAGGGAGAATAATGTGCAACACCTGTACAACATTGAAGTGATTGGTAAAGACAACATCTCAAAAAAATGAATAAAAAGCTGAAAGGAAGATATGCATGCTGATTATTTATAATAGTAATATTGCAATGATACAAACATATCCAAATGACATTAATGTCTCGCATTCCAGCTACGAAACAATTCGAGAAATGGATATGCTGAAAATGTGTACATTCAAATTACATTACTGTATAGCATTCCACATTGCCAGGGCGATTTCATCTCTTTTGCTATTCATATGTCTCAATTGGGAAGATGATAAATCCAAATCTTGCGATGTGGATGCTGCATCTTCGGTGTGTTGGTGATGTACTATTGGTTCGCCACCGAGTTCTACTAAAAATGCATCGTTCCGTGAGTGCAGGCATATAAAATTATGAAGTGCACAACAGGCTGTGACCATCATAACTTGTTTTGTATAATAATAGTTTGGCATGTTCTCGAAGATGGTAAACCTCTTCTTGAATACACCGAACGTTCTCTCAATCACATTCCTTAACCTAGCATGTTGTTTATTAAATAGTTGTCTAGGTTGGGTTGGTGCATGGTTGGCCCCTTGAAAGTCCTGTAAGTGGTATGGCTCACCACGGTACGGTGCCAAAAAACCGGGCATATTGGTATAACCACAATCCACTAAGTAGTATCTATCGTTCGGTGGGATTGGCAACAGTTTTGGTGCTAATGCAGTATGCATTACACGAGAATCGTTCGCACTGCCTTCCCATCCCGCGTAAACAAATGTGAACATCATGTTAAAATCACATGCTGCCAATACATTTTGACTTACAAAACCCTTTCAAGAGCGACAAGCGTTGCTTCGACTAGCGGGAACTGTAGCTTTTATTAACTTCCCATCAGCAGCACCAATAGCTCCCTGCATTTTAATAATTCGAATAATAGATATCACAAATCCAAACTAGGAAAAAAATTTAATCATACATGATGCAATCAGGGTGACGTATTACCTGAAACCACGGGTAAAAGTCCTCTGATCCCCTGATTCTGTGATGTACGTATGTATAATCAGGAGGTTTGATAAGGGATGGTGCTGCTCTTGCTAGACCTTTCAATACAATATTAAAGTGCTTTTGGATTGTTTGAGTTGAGTGGTTAAACGTAGTACGGGCTACTCGCATTCTTGCACTATGACCGACAATAAACAGGAAAATAGCCACGCTTTCCTCGAAAGTAACTCGCTTATGACTTGAAGACTCCGCTGTTTCCTCGCAGAAGTTCCTTTCTCGCAGGAAAGCACACAAGGTCATAAAACAATCTTGGTTCATACGGAATATTCCATGAAAGTCGGCCTGGGAACCCGCTAACATATTTTCCAAATATTCACGTCCCGTTTGCTTTTTATTAGTAGACCTTGTACGGTCAAGTTCTTCACATAATTCAGCTAACAAGATTGCCTGCATCGCCTCTTCGACATCGTCACTACTGGACGAAGAAGTATCCATAACAGAGGATGCACTTGCAGTAGTAACTCACTATAAAGAAGAAGATAGAAATCATTTTGGGAGATGCCCATATCAAGTGTACACACTATTAATAATACGACTGTATGTAACGAGATTTACGGAATCACAAAACAACATATTGAGAGATGGTAGGATTCCACAAACCTGTGCAATTGAATAAAGATAACAAGGTATACTACTACTAGCAAATCTATTCCAGGAATTAAATTTAAATTATAACATTACAAATTTAAATTAAATTATATAAGCAATTTGTTCATCGTAAAAGCCGTCATATTACAATCAACCTCAAACAAATATGGAAATAATCATAAGAAAAGTTCTACAACATGATTTGTTCAACCCATTACGTTGAATGGGATTTCTACAGGGTGGCATAATAACGCACCGCCAACTCCTGCCGTTCTCGAGACATACGAAGGAAACCATGAGCAATGTTCGGATTTTGAAACAGGTAGTGTGTAGCTTTTAAGGCTACAAATGGATCAAGCCCTGTCATCGAATCAATTATATCTTGGCATTGATCCTGGTCGGCCAAAGCAGGGTTATTCGAGGGAGCACTTTCCACTTCATTTATATTCTTGTACCTGCCTCTTTTTACCTCTTGAGTTTGCTTACACGCATCAAGATAATCCGACATCTTTGACATCATTAATTCGCGGCCACTTGATGCAGTAGATTTTCTTTTGCGTGAACCGGACCCCGTACCCATTGGGACATCATCAGACTCATTAATCACATTTACGTGTGATTGATGGGGGTGGCCAAACTGATAGTTCATCCGCCGCGCCTCCACATCCTCGAACCCCCCTTGTGTGGAGGCCCTTGCCACATTGCCCTGGGCTACAGATTCCTCGAATATTTTGGTCAATGCATCAAAATGTGGCAACCCCTTATTTTTGTATTTTTCTGTAGCAGGATGCATCTATTCACAGAATATGTTGTTACTATGCAAGTATTAGATAAATGATTAAGTATAATAAAAAGGATTCACAACCAAAAATCAAAGTTTGAGATTATATATATTAACCTTAACATATTGTTCCCAAACCGGAGCCTCACAAGTAACGGTTTGGTTGGCTTCATCCCAACCGAAACCGCTCTGTTTCCTCATATTGTCAAACACCTTCCATTCTGATTTAAGTCGTCCATATTTCGACTTCAGTTGTGACACCGAGAATGAACGCCCAGTCGCAAAATTCATTGTTTGCTCAAAATTACTCCAGGTTTTACCATCGAATGTGGTGCTTTTTAACAAACCACTGTCAACTGCCCCCTCCATAAGGTTGATAAAATATTCTGTAATACCGGAAGTCCACAACCCATAATCCTCCTCCACTGCCTTCCCCTTTCCCCTACCCGCATTACTCATCTAGTATGAACAAACATCAAAAAAAAAAAAAAAAAATTGCCAAATTCCTTCAATTAGTTTAATAGCTGATCGGGTAACCCTAGTTTGCAAGTAGCAACCGATTACACCCTAAAAAATCTCAACAGTGAATTCGGCTAGTTTGTGTGCAGTGTGCACCTTGATCCGAAATAATTTCCGGTACCAAATGCAATTAAAAAGCACGGTAAATTGGTAAAGAAAACCCTCCAAATAAATAGTACAATCGCTGTCTTCATACCTTTGATTGGATTTGAAGAAGGAAGAAATTGTCAGCACAGGATTCAACCTTGCGTAGTGCTTTGATTCTCTTTGCCCTTCGATCCCTAGCTCTTCTCCGATAGGCAGCACGGGTAGTGCAAGCCATTAACCCCCTACCAAAACCCCTCAACCCCTCACCAAGTCGACAACAACAAACAGTCAGGTAGCGAAGTCGCCAGCGGCGCTCTCACACGTTTCCGTTCGATTTCACAGTGGAATCGTTCGGGAAATCGTGGATTTGGGGTGGGGGGGGGGGGGGGGCCCGGGGGGAAAAGAGATCAGATCTGGGATCTTCAAAGGAGGGGGGAGACAACGGAGTCGACGAGCTCTCGTGGGTGAGAAGAGAGAGAGAGAGCATCTGAGTGAGAAGAGAGGAGAGATGGGTTGGGGAGACACTGTTTGGAAGAGAGGGGAAGGTAGAAGACGACCGAATGGGGAACCAGATCTGGGGAGTGAGGAGAGAGAGAGGTCGTGAGAGAGAGAGCCCGTGAGTATGGTTGGGAATATCGAATTGAAGGGATATCAATATTTAGAATATGGAACTCAGAATACGCCCAAAATAAACGGGTATTCTGAATATGATATTCAGAATATGGAACTCAGAATACCAAAACGAACAGAATCTAATAGATTGGGACCTGGCCTAAAAACACAAATACTATCAAAAAGTGGCCTAGTACGGCAAAAAATTCCAAAAATTACCACTGCTGCTTATTGCACTCAAATCCTACAGTCGTCGGATGTGTAGCACACATCTCAAAGCACGTCGCCCGATTTAATTGACACAAAAAAATATTCGCGCCTCTTAAAACTACTTTCCTCTTCGTCCTTCCTTCTTCCTCAATCTGAATTCTCAAACTCAAAATCAAAACTGTAGCCCTCTAATTAGGGCCGAAATTATGGGATTTCGATAGACTTGGAAACTAAGGCTATTAAGGTCAGATCTCTAAATCTTTGCATTTCTTGATTCTAAGTTGCTGATTTTTTTAAAAAAAATTTAAAATTTATTTATTTGAATGTTATGAATTAGGTATGTGCATAAGTCTCAGATTGTTCGTATAGTTAGTGTATCCGATGCTTGACTGTTCGAATTATTGTTGAAAACTATAAGACTTTATATTGTGCGTTTGAGTTTGGCTTATGTCTGACAAAAGTTTGATGAAATTCTCATATGACCAAATGCCCACTTAATAAGCTAATCATTAATATGCAATTTTTATGGCGAAGGGAAGCCGAATTGTAGAGTAATCCATTTTCTCGAAAATTTGTAGGAGAGGTAAGCACTAGGTATGGATCAACCTAATTTTGGAAGATCGGAAGAAATTGATAACAAGCAAGGGAAACAATCAGCATTATCGAATTTATTGTAATACAACGGAACCTAGACCTGAATTATAAGCCTAATCCTATATCCAGTACTTATAATCTAAGCTTGAACTTTATTCAATTTTGAACATATTATGTTTATTTGATTAGGGTTTAGTTAATTGATGAATAAGTTCAACTTCGGTTTTGGGAAGATATGGTTGTGTCACGTTAAGTAGGTAGAAGGAGGTGCATAGTATAATGATAGTTGCAATGCTAGCTAGGGCGGATAAGAGAAGTTTCAGGCTTTTAGATACAAAATATCCACCATATACGTATGAAAACAATGATGACAATGATTCCGATGATAAATAGGATGTTGATTCGATATATTAGGATGATTGAATAATTTTCAAAAGCTCAGTGGGGTTTAGTGTTGACAACTACTTCTCAACCCAGCTGTTCATGGATGCTTTTGAGGCTACAGATGACAATTTCTAAAACTTATTGATGACATCAGTGATACCCTGGCGAGGTTTGCACATAGCCTCTAGAGGCTTCACCTTATGCATGGCGACCCCTGATCCCTCAGTCATGTCAATATTCTCCTCACCATTTCGCTCCCACTCGAAGCATTGAATCAATGTCCCCAGAGCCAAACTCACAACTTGCATTGCTAGCCCTTCACCTGGACAGCTACACCTCCCCAACCCAAATGGCACGCAGATTTTACTCCCTTGCTGTCCATCGTTTTCGAACCTCTCTGGCTTGAAACTTGTAGGGTCCGTCCAAACCTTAGGGTCCCTATGTAATGCATAAGCATTTGCAAATAGAATTGTGTTGCTTGGGATGGTGAATCCTCCTACTGTACACTCAGCCGATGACTCATGTGCTAGCATGAGTGGCGTTGTCGGGAACAATCGGGGAGTTTCTTTGATGGCATTGTTGAGATAGTTGAGATTTTGGAGATCGGTGTGGTCTATTAAGGGGTACTGACCAACATTTTGATCTATTTTGTCTCTGACCTTTTGTAAGGCCTCTGGATGGTTGAGTAGAACTGACATTACCCATTCCATAGTTCGAGATGTAGTGTGAGTCCCTGCGGTTATGAGAGACTGTAAATTTAAAATAATAGACAAATTTTGTGAGTTTAGTTGGCAAATCTTCTACAAAATCAAAGAGTTAAAAAACGTGAAGGACTTGATCAAGCAATTCTAGCAAAATAAAGAAACAAAAAGAAACTTTGCACTTGTGGTTTGTGCGCATTTAAAGGATTCTAAATTAAATTACCTCATCTTGTCAACCAGTTTGATTTGAAATGGATGTATTTCTCTGTGTATGTTAGACCTGGAAGATTGTTTGATGTTGGTCTACAATAGAGACTGTTTAAAAGGGCATGCATTCTAAAAATCATATCTAGAAGAGTATTTATGCATGCCGTACTAAAAATGTAATAAGCATCTTCATAGAAACATAAATTGAAGGATTTTGCTGTAAATGTTACAACCTCTCTGCTATGTCTGTCTTTTGTTTTATTTGAAAGACTAAGATGGATAACTTCTGCCTGCCTAATCCATATTATGGGAGAAAATTTCTCCTTATATATCTTCGAGTCATGAGTGAGTACATCAAATCCTATACCTGCCTAAAAGTTTTCCTGGTAAATATACAAGTATGTAAGTCATGCTATAATATTATAATGTCAATATGTGCATGAATATGAATAGAAAATGAAATGGCAGTATAAGGTGAATCAAGCCATCAGGCTGCGCTTAATTAATAATCAAAATTTTAAACTATATAACAAGGACTATAATCTAGGTTATTATCCTCTATTAGAGCAAAAGCTGCAAACTTTATCACCTATAGCCTATAGGGTATTTGTATTTTGACTTGCTGATCTTGGTTGGCGTCAGGATACCTGCTTTCAGAAGTGTATCTGATCCCATTTTACTATGTTAGTGGCCATTCTGGTTTCTGATGACTATTCATTGGCAAAAGTTGCTAACCTATCTGTTTGATCTAGCATGTTTCAACATAAAAAGTGGCAAAATGCACTGTAGAGATTGAAGTTAACGGAGGCTTGCAGTAGATCACATATTCTCATGGACCTTTAGACTAACTATAAAGGGCCTCATGAGTGAATACCAATTTGTTTCATGATAACTCTAATTTAGATAAAGATAAATGAAATTAGACAAAGGTGTACATACCAATATCATCCCTTTGATGAGCTCGTTGCTATTCTCTCCGTCTGTCTCTTGCTCAGCGTCCCCCTTTTGCTTTCTTCTTTCCTCGATCAGTTTTTGAAACAGTAGGTCCAACTCTTTCCCTAACATTGCTAACTTATTCTCAGTACTTTTAAATCCAAACCACTTAAGAAATGGCAAGAAATCCTCTAGGCTCACTACTTCCAATGCAGAGAACATCCCGTCGATTACAACTCGAAACTTCTGGCCCTCCTCCTCTGCTCTCTCTGTATTTACCCCAAAGTACCTCTTGCCAGCTATAATCTTCATGATCACATTGAACATCAGTTCGGAGAACACACAACCTTCATATCCACCTTCACAAAGTTGTCACTAGTGCAATTTGCTAAAATTGCTTTTATCATAAGTTTGACCTCCTCTTGGTGAACAGCAGCTAGGGAGCGGATTCATGCAGGTGAGAAAATCTCAGTGGAGGAAATACGGCGGAGGTTGCGTAATAATGGACCATAGGATACTATGCTAGTGAAGGTGTAGTTGTAAGTTATGTGCTTCATGCTGGGGAAGCGGGGACGGTTTGTTGAAGAATCTACCTCACAACTCGTAGTGCTAATAGCGGAAACACACCACAAGCAATAGAAGTTCCCAAGACTTACATGAACCAAGAACAAGCCACCACAATATATGCAACATTTTACAAGAATACAATCAATATGCAGAGATAACCAATACTTCTTATTCCCCAAGAAATACAAGGATTACAAAAGAGATTACAACTCTCAATCTCTCTCTCTCACCTTTGAAACACTCAGCACAATCACCTCTTGAAGTTGAATAATGATAATGACTCACCAAATCTCTCTCTTTGGATCATCAAAGATATCTAAATCCTAAAGTCTACGGCCATATATATAGTTCCCAAGTAAACCCTAAATGATAAACACAAATCTAGCAATTGGGCCTTAAACTTGTAAGCCTAAAAACAATCAGCCGCCGAAGTCGGTCGATTGCACCCCCAAGGTCAGTCGACCGCAACGTGTAGAGTCAGACCCGAGACTCGACCGGTCGACTGCACTCCCAAGGTCGGTCGACTGTCCTCTCCTCTGTTGGACCCTGTACACTCGAAGAACTCTCAGCAGCTAGGATCGGTCGACCGCACCCTCAGGTCGGTCGACCGCAACTCTCCAGGCTACACTTCTTCTACTTGATGTTGTCTTCTCTTGTTGTCTTTGTCTCCTCATCTTTTTCTCCAATTTCAAGTACTCCGTGCCTACATGTATTTGAGGCCAAAACCCTAACACAGTTAGCGAAGATGATGTCGTTCTTTGTGAAGCATTCTTCTACTGTGGATGGGGACGAAACCACAAGGACTGGGCGGGACCCAAAGTGGAGGAGTAGAATGGGGCCATAGCGGCTGGAGAGGTGGGAGAGGGCATGGTGGAGGGGAAGGGAGAGAAGGTGGAGGTGGCCGATGATTAGGAGTGAGGTTGGAGATTGATACAGACCAGTTAGTGAAGAGTGGCAATGGCAGGGGAGAAGAGGTTGTGAGTGCAGAGGAAGGGTAGAAGAAAGCAGCGGGATATATGAATGTATGAATGTATCTATGTTGGGATTGTATCAGACTAGAATGTAATAAATGTAAATAGGAGGGGTTTAGTGTAAAAGTGACGGGCGAAGAGGTATGGGGAGTTGTGAGCCTTTGGATCTGATTTGAATATGTTGTAGCCATCGATTGGAGTGGGTCCCTATTTGTAACCGCTCAAACGGTCTGTCCGTTTACGTGCGTTGCACGTACTTATGTCTATAAAAGACCACAGATCAGCTGGGAAGATCTGTGTGTGATTCTTGCTTCATTTTCCTATTCTTCTTGAATGATTTCTCTCTCTAACCTTCCATTAACTAGCCTCTTCGACTCAGCTTCATCTTTCTTCCATTGACATGGCCAAGAACAGGGGCAAAGCTGTATCAATGGTATCAGAGCCAAATGATCCTGCCGCGAATCTGGAAGACGAAGGGGAGATTCCTCAAGATTCAATCAACGAAGGAGTTCTTGGTTTCGCTCCATCTTTTGGGTGGCAACAAAGCCATCAGTTCTTGAACGACAGGGTATCAGCAATGGAGAATCAGGTCAAAGTAATTGCTGCTCAAGTCTCCCAGATTCCGTTGGTTTTGGCGCAGATGCAAATGTTAACTCAGCGAATGGGTGAGGCGCGATCGAATCAAGAATCCTCAGAAGTTCCACTGTCGAAGTCCAATGGTAAGCAGAATCTAAACCCTGGGTTTGATGGGGGTGGGAACTTTATGCGTAATCATCGAGATATGGAGGTTCTTGATAGGGAGAATGCAATTGGGGGAATTTTTTTTCAAAACCACAAAAACTGGAGCTTCAGATATTTTCAGGGACTGGGGATGCCCTTAACTGGATTTTCAGATCGAACACTATTTTGAGATGTATAAGATTCAAGGGGATGAAAAAGTGAGGGTTGCATTCTTCTTCCTCAAAGATGACGCAATCCAATGGTGTAGATGGTTGCTTAAAAATAATGATGGTGTGGTAACTTGGAAGGAGTTCAAAGAAGGCATTTGTAACAGATTTGCTTTGGGCATTTATGAAGACGCAGCTAAGTCTTTATGCAGGCTAGATCAAACGACGACAGTACTTGATTATCAAGTTAAATTTGAGAAACTTCAATGTTTAGTGGAAGGTGTTAGTGAGTCCTTCCTAGTGCAACAGTTTGTAAGTGGACTCAAAGAGGAATTGCAACATGATGTTGCTATGGTTGAACTGCAATCTCTGAGTGAGGCATTCAAAGTTGCTCTAAGATTTGAGAAGAAATCTAATTCACTTAAGCAGTTCTACAAGACACCCTATAGGTCATATGTCAGAGGGTCTCATTCTGGCTATAATCCAATACCTTATCAGACGCAATCAGTTGTACAAACACCCTTAAGTAATCCACCAGGGAAGTTCTCTAGTAATGCAAACTCAGAGAGACCTATTTTGAAGAAACTCACACCCACTGAGGTGTGGGAAAGAAGGAGAAAAGGGCTGTGTTTTCATTGTGATGAAAAGTACCTACCGGGACATTTGTGCAAAACAAAGTCTTATATGTGTATAGAAGGAGAATGGGACATGTTCACTCTGCAAAATGAGGAAGAGTTGAACCAGTTGCTCATAGAAGATGATGCAGGAGAATTAGAAAAGGATGCTGATAATCACCAGCTCCTCAAGGTGGGATCAGAGGTTAATACTGAGTGTTTAATTCTGAAAGCTCAGCTTAAAGGTGTAGATGTCCATATCTTAGTGGATAGTGGTGCGACTCACAACTATATAGATCCCTTTATACTAGAAAGAGTTGGGTTGCCACTTTCTATTAAACAATCTTTCAATGTAAGAGTTGCGGGTGGTAAAGAAGTTGAAGGAAGTGGACTGTGTTCCAATGTGAAAATCAGTTGCCAAGGGTATGAATTCATTGATGATTTCTTGGTGTTCCCTATTGGGGGCCATGATGTGGTTTTGGGTGCTAAGTGGATGAAAAAGGTAGCTGAAGTCACGGTTAATTTAGTCCACAAACAATTGAAGTTTCACCACAAAGGTACTAACTGGGTGTTGCAAGGTTTGCATCCAAGACCTACGCAAGTGCTAACAGACAAAGAGGCCAACAAGATTACTCTACAGACACATAGGGGCTTTGTGTTGTACTTCATGGCAGCTTCTGAAAATCAGACCACATTCATACATGAAGATCCAAATCTACAGCAGCTATTGAGTGAGTTTCAAATTTTATTTGAGGAGCCAAAGAGTTTGCCACCTGCAAGGGCTTATGATCATCAAATACCACTCGACAAAGAAGCCAAGCCTGTATGCATAAGACCATATAGGTATTCATTTGAACAAAAAAATGCAATCGAAGAGATCATTGAAGAGATGCTGAAGCAAGGGATTATTAGGCCAAGCAACAGCAATTATAGCTCACCACTGGTATTGGTAAAGAAGCATGATGGTTCTTGGAGATTTTGCGTCGACTATAGGTCACTTAATCAACAGACAATTAAGGATAAGTATCCTATTCCGATTATTGATGATCTACTTGATGAATTGCATGGAGCTAAATTTTTTTCTAAGCTAGATTTAAGGTCTGGCTATCATCAAATTAGAATGCACCCTGATGATGTATCGAAGACTGCATTTAGAACCCATAGTGGTCACTATGAGTTCCTTGTAATGCCCTTTGGATTGAGCAATGCCCCATCGACATTTCAGTCTCTTATGAACGACATCTTCAGACCTCACTTGAGAAAGTTTATCCTTGTGTTTTTTGATGATATTTTGATCTTCAGTAAGACTTGGCAAGAGCATTTGCAGCACTTGAGAGAGACCTTTCTCATACTGCGAAGGAACCAGCTTTTTGTGAAAATGTCTAAATGCACATTTGGGCAAAGGGAAGTAGAGTATCTGGGACATATTGTATCTAGCTCTGGCATTGCAATGGATGAAAAGAAAATAGCTGCAGTTAAGGAATGGCCAACTCCAAAGTCTGTTAAAGCTTTGAGAGGCTTCCTTGGTCTCACAGGTTATTACCGTAAGTTTGTGAGGAATTATGGTTCAATTGCTTCTCCTTTAACTGAATTGACCAAGAAGGATTCTTTTATTTGGAATGAGAAAGCTGCAGTAGCCTTTGAGCAATTGAAAAAAGCTCTAACTACAGCACCGGTTCTTCAGTTACCTGATTTTAATGAGACATTTGTTGGGGGTCATTCTGGATATGAAAAAACTTTACAACGGCTAAGGAGGTCATTCTGGTGGAGAGGAATGAAAGCAGATGTTCAACATTATGAAAGGGAATGCACAGTTTGTCAAACAAGCAAGTACTCATGTCAATCACCTTCTGGATTGTTACAACCATTATCTATACCTCAACAGATTTGGGAACAAGTTAGTATGGACTTTATAGAGGCTCTTCCTCTCAGCTGCAGGCATTCTGTCATCCTAGTGGTGGTGGATAGGTTAAGCAAATACGCCCATTTTTTTCCTATTAAGCATCCATACACGGCTGCTACTATTATTCAAGTCCTCACTGAAGGTGTCTTCAAATTGTATGGCATGCCCATCTCCATAGTTTGTGATAGAGGTACGGTCTTCACAAGTTCTCTTATGAGGGAGTCTCTTCGATTGCAAGGGACCAAGCTGCACTTTTCAACAGCGTACCATCCACAAACAGATGGCCAAACGGAGGTGGTTAATAGGTGTTTGGAAACATATTTGCGGTGTTTTTGTCATCACAAACCAAGTGATTGGCGTAAATGGTTACCCTGGGCTGAATTTTGCTACAGTACCTCTTACCATAGTGCCATTAAAACTACTCCTTATGAAGTAGTGTATGGTCGAAAACCCCCTACAATAACTTCCCACATTCCACATACTGCTAAAGTTCCTCTGGTTGAAGAAGCTTTGTTGTCCAGAGATGTGAACCTACAGCTGCTGAAAGATAATCTCAAACGAGCTCAGGATAGGATGAAAAAACAAGCTGATGGTCATCGACTGGATAGGGAATTTCAGGTTGGAGACTTGGTATATGTCAAATTACCACATTATCGTCAAGTTTCAGTTGCAACCAGAGCTGTGCACAAATTTGCTCCACTCTATTATGGCCCTTATGCTGTTCTTGAACGTATTGGGGTTGTCGCTTATAAGTTAGCTTTGCCAATGGGATCTAAAGTCCATCCCGTCTTCCACATTTCTTTACTCAAGCGGCATTTGGGGCCTACTGTAGAAATCCAGCGGAGTCTTCCAGAACAACCTTCCACAGCCTTGCTGGAACCTGATTGTATTTTGGATCGTAGAACAATCATCAGAGGAAGGAAGTTATTATCGGATGTTTTGATCAAGTGGAAGTATCGAGATGTATCTAGTGCAACCTGGGAATCTTACTGGGATTTAGTTCGAAGGTTTCCCCTCTTCGACCTTGAGGCAAGGTCTCAATATAAGGGGGGAGGAGTTGATACAGACCAGTTAGCGAAGAGTGGCAATGGCAGGGGAGAAGAGGTTGTGAGTGCAGAGGAAGGGTAGAAGAAAGCAGCGGGATATATGAATGTATGAATGTATCTGTGTTGGGATTGTATCAGACTAAATGTAATAAATGTAAATAGGAGGGGTTTAGTGTAAAAGTGACGCGCGAAGAGGTATGGGGAGTTGTGAGCCTTTGGATCTGATTTGAATATGTTGTAGCCATCGATTGGAGTGGGTCCCTATTTGTAACCGCTCAAACGGTCTGTCCGTTTACGTGCGTTGCACGTACTTATGTCTATAAAAAACCACAAATCAGCTGGGAAGATCTGTGTGTGTGATTCTTGCTTCATTCTCCTATTCTTCTTGAATGATTTCTCTCTCTAACCTTTCATTAACTAGCCTCTTCGACTTAGCTTCATCTTTCTTCCATTAACATGGCCAAGAACAGGGGCAAAGCTGTATCAGAGATGGTGGAAGCTTTTTGAGATGTCTGGGTTTGAGGAAAAGGATAGAGATGATGATGATATGATGATGTTAAGGATGACGCAGAGAGGGACATAATTCATGTTGAGATGATTTGCTTCCTGGTTTCTTCAAGTTCGACATTGTATCAAAAGATTGTGATATTAAGTAAGACCATCTATGTGATGTTTAGCAAGAACACAAATAAATTATGCGAATAATTCACTTTGGTTGGATGGTCACAAGTGTGCAACATCTTCCTTGTTAGACGGCTGCCCTCTTTGGTTTATTGAAAGTAATACAAATGATGGGGTCATTATATATTTCAATAAATCTTTGGCCAAGTTTCGGAGTGGGTTATCTTCTTTCCTAAGATCTCAAGATGCATGACTAATAAATATGGTCTTGCTGGTTGGTAGTCTAGATGTGGCTGGATTTTAGTGTCATGTCAGCTTCAATGAGTTTTTCTTGTTCTGACATAGTGAATGCTTTGTTTTTGACATTTAGCTTACGTTGTTACATATGTAGAAAAAAAAGTTTGTTCGCGAAATTTATTGCACAGGCTGTACGGTCACAGATAATAATTAAAATAAATAAATAAATAACTTGTAGATCCTCCTCTTATAATGAGCATCATTAGAGCATCTGTAGTCGTTTGTTAAATATGTATAAAATGCATATTTTTGCAAAAAATACGCTGCAGTCATTTGCTAAATATGCATATTTTGCATATTTTATGCATATTTTGCGAGAGTAGATTGCTATAAATAAGAGCGGATATGAGAATTATGCATAATTTAAACGACGCAACTTCGAGTTGCGTCGCTCTAAAAAAATTATTAATTTAATCGTCAGACGCAACTTCACATTGCGTCCCTAAAAAAAAAAAATCGTAAATAAAAAAATCCCAAAACGAAGCACCCCCTCGGACGCAACTTCATGTTGCGTCCCTCACTTCCGGTTTTGTCGGACGCAACTTCAAGTTGCGTCTGTTGGGTTTTTTTAAAATATAAATAAAATATTGAATTACCATTTTGCCCCCTCTTTATTCAACGGCTCTTTTTTGCTTTCCAAGATCAATCCAACGGCTCTTTCTTTATCTGAACAGCTCACTAAAATTTTGTATATATAATACCCATCCTGAACCGAACATTAGCATCACAATTGTCTAAAAAAACTTTCAGATCTCAAGTTTCTATTACCTCTCTATCTTGTATTGAGTTATTTGTGAAAGAAAATCAATGGCGAGTCGAAGTGCAAGGGGGAGAGCATATACGGCTCAGGAAGATGTTCTTCTGTGCCAAAGTCGGATTAGTATAATTCAAGATCCACCGATCGGTAACGATCAATCAGGGGCACAGTTCTGGGAGCGTATTTTTTCTGATTGACATTAATATCCTCATGTGACATTTTCTGATTGACATTTACAAGTTGATATTAATACCATTAAGGTAAATAGAAAATAAATGATGTACTATTTTTCCTATTCTTCAAAATTATACTGTGTTTCAGGCACAAATGAGAATGTGGATGCACCCGTGTCATCTAAATTCGGATTCAATGGTTTATGTCTGGAATTAGATAATTTGCTCATCGATACAGATCGCCTAACATTTGGTAATTCATGAGGAATTGATTCCCTCAATATCATTTCTGAAAGTATTATTCGTCGAAGCTATGCTTCGGTGTTGCTCAATTGTTGACAACGAATGTATAACTCCTCATGTGGAAAGGTATCAGATATTTAAAATAATGAGACTACGTAAAATACATTGTAACATAATAACGTTATTAAAGCCGAAAATGTATATACGATTTTCATAACTCACATATGATGGTTGCTCACTTTGATGAAACGGGACATTGATATTAGCGTCTAAATTCTTAATAAGAGTACCGCCTTGAAAAAGTGGCACTTCAACGTAAGGTTCACCAAGCAATAATGAATTATCTGTAGTGGATTGAGTTGGGTACTCGGTCGGTAGCCAAAATGGAGGTGCAGCATATGACAACTGAGCGAAAGTATCTCTAATAGATGCTGGCCCAAAGAAATTGACATTGGCTGCATGGGAGAGTGTTGGTATTATTGGACCAATTGAAACCTTAGCCCAATACTGATCATCAGTCATCTGCTCTACACGACGTATGAAAGGTGATGCGGAAGTGTAGTACTGGATGTCATGAAATGCATGAGAGGAGGTGGGTCTTTTGGGATAACAATTACTCCAGTAAGTTGTCGAATACAATGATTACCAAGATACCATACACCCTACAATCAAATATTCACTTTAGCATAACCAAACTATTTAATCAAAGTATTGTAAATAAATATGACAAAAATTAATATACATGGCCGCAGTACGTAAAAACATGTCGATAACATGAAATGAATTTAGCAGCTTCTATTTCATAGACGTCTTTAATTGTTGACCCATTATATGGCTGCCAAATGATGGAGGAAGAAGTGCGCATCTCCAACTGATCATGAGCCATCGATTGATTGTACCTAATAGGCTCAGATCGGCCTAACTCCAAGAATTCTTTATTCCATCGAATAATTTTCGGCCATACATCAGAATTAGCCATGTGAGTCTCCATAATGATGTTCCTATCTCTAACTGGGATACAATAATTTATGTATTCGTAAGCCCAATACTGTAAAACATAATTATCAAATATGTTACAAAGAGGCCAATTGAAATAACATAATGACATTATTCGACTAAAATTAGTAGCTAATAGATTAAGTATTACCTCCAACGCTTGCCACGGCCCATTAAACCCCTTCACTTTAAGTCTGCTACATGAGTCCAAAGACAAATACAGCAGAGCAAGTGCATGACTATCCCAATCGTATTTGACAACAACATTCAGGTCTACAACTGCGGCTAGCCAACCACACCTTACTAACCCAGCACCATTAGTGTAAAGAAATGCACCGAGAAAGTACATAAAGAAAGCTCGTGCAATCCTCATTGCTAGTTCCATATTGGTTTCGGCTTCTTCAATTATAGTATTGGTAAAATAATTTTTGAAAAATGAATACCGTATACCTTGTGATTTCCAGTCATCTACTGTTAATTCTGGAAAGAAGCAAGTCTGAACAATTTGAAAAGTATAGGCCTCATCGTCACATGGAGGCAACTCGCCGATACCGATAGAAATTCCCGTTAGCATAACCCAATCCAATGGAGTGAAACTCAACTCACCACATGGTAAGTGGAAAGTGTGGGTAGTGTCCCACCATCTCTCTACGAGTGCCTCGATGAGCCGAATCGACGACTTGTTTGTATTGATTTTCATGAAACGGTGCCATCCCGTCTGCTCTACTAGTTGTTTAATAAGTGGAACTCGTGAGCAGTACTGATTGTACATCTTGATTGGTTCCTTCCAATTTCTCCTAAATTTACAGAAACTGCCCTCGGGGGTAACAATTATATATTGACTTATATGTTTGGAATCGTCTACTACACGATTCCAACTGGATTGATCGGCAAAGTTGACATTTGGAATCTCCTCTTCAGCTTCGTTGCTTGTGTTGCCATAAGCTGGCATCTGTTCCCGCTTTGATTTCAAACGACCAATAAATCTTCGTATCGAAGACATTTTTCTCGACTAATTAAGAAATTGATATAGAGAGTTGGACTTATGAAATTGAGATAAAGAGTTGGCCGAGAGCAGATTGAGATAGAGAGTTGGGCGAGGCAAATTGATATTTGCTTCATTCCAATATAACTTCAATATATAGATAAGAACTAGGGAGTCTAGGGGTAATCTGGTCAATAATTTTTTAATAAAGCTTAAAAATACTTCCCAAAATCCGAAAAAAGCAAATAAAGCCAAAATAAAATAAAATGAAGTGGTCGGACGCAACTTCAAGTTGATGAAGTTGCGTCCGAGACCCCCAATTCCCGTACGCAAGGTGAAGTTGCATCTGGTGCATTTGTTTATTTTTTTTCCCTCTTCTGACGCAATGTGAAGTTGCGTCTATCAATTTAAAAATAATTTAATTCCTCCGACGCAACTTCAAGCTCCGCCTGATCTCATATTTTTATTATTTTAATTTTAATTGCTAAAAAATAGCATTCGACGACTGCAGCAAAATGGCCAAATGCTATATGCATTTATGCATTTTTTAAACAATGACGACTGTGGATGCTCTTAAGTCTGGTTTCAAATGCCTTCAATGTTATCATTGTATATATATATATATATAGGATATGGTTCGGGTGAGAACCATGTCCTGGGGTGAGATCTTAATGGCCTATCCCAACCACTCATCTGCTTAATCTTAATGGTCAAGATTTTTTTCAATTAAACAATAAGCTTAATTAATATTTGCATTAAGATGGGAATCCCTTTAATTAAGCGCTGTTGACCGCGAAATAAAAGGAATCCCTTTAATTAAGCAATAAGATTAATTAATATTTGCATTAAGATGGGAATCCCTTTAATTAAGCGCTGTTGACCGCGAAATAAAAGGAATGAAGATCACAAATTATTACGCAACATATATTGCCTTTTTTATTGTATTTTCAGCCGAACCACAATCTTCATCAGGATGTGAATTCACTATATAGCAACTGAATGTATTGTAAGTAGATACAACTAGTGCATATTTAGCAGGAATATATATATATATATATTGTTTGTTTATCAATTTGCAAACTTATGTTGTACATGCTGTCAGTTTCCATATAGCAACTGAATATTTTTTGAATAGCAACTAACTGCATTGTACGTAGCAACAAATATTTCATATTTAGCAACAATAAAAACTGACTGTTATATCAATTACATGCTGTCAGTTTCCATATAGCAACTGAATATTTTTTGAATAGCAACTAACTGCATTGTACGTAGCAACAAACATTTCATATTTAGCAACAATAAAAACTGACTGTCATATCAATAAAATTAAATGATTCTGCAGTTGCTATTAATTTGGGATACAAAATCTTCTCCCATATTTTACGGGAATAAATTATTTCTCTCTCCAGTTTGACCAAATTTTCCTTAACCGTCACACACACAAAAAATTCTGTACAGTATGATCTATTACCTTATTATGTAGTTGCACAATCTCAGCCATACAAAATGATTTGATGAGTGGTTGGGAGAGGCCCTTAGGTTCTCACCCCAGGGTTGGTTCTCACCCGAACCAACCCCTATATATATATATATATTTATGTATATATGACCTCAGGTTCGAGTCCTCATTACGCCAGACTTTTTACTTTAATTTTTTTTAATATATTAAATGTGCATCGCACGTGTAAATGATTATATATCTATCTATCTATCTATAATATAATATATAATAACTATTATAATGGAAGAGTTGGAGTTGTAAATCTACCTATTTACGTGCAACGCACGTGCAATTCCAACTCTTCCATTATAGCCTTAACATTTACTTTTAAAAATATATAATCATATTTATTAATACATTTATCGCACGTGTAAATCAGAGTTTTAACTTTATTTTTTTAAAAAATTAATACGTGCATCGCACGTGTATAATACTAGTATATATATCTAATACTATTTAATGGGAGAGTTTGTCACAAACAAATATTTTTTAAATACTTTTTTGTCACACAACAAACACCACTTTGTCACCAAACAAACATGTGCATCGTGCAACTCCCAATCTATTTATCAACACGTGCATCGCACGTACAAATAAAAAAAATTCTTCTTAATTTTTTTAAAAATACGTGTATTGCCCGTTTAACTCTATTTTTAAAAAAAATTAAGGCATTCATAACATGTGCTAATTACTAAACAAACCCGTGCATCGCACATGCAACTCCAAATCTATTTATAAACCGTTCATCACATGTAAAAATCAAAGTTTTTCCTTCTTAATTTTTTAAATATACATGTATCGCCCGTCCAGCTCTAATTTTATTAAAAATTCAGATCCATCGCACGTGCTAATTACTACCGACTTACGTGTATCTCACGTTCAACTCCAACTCTTTATCAAAACGTACATCACATGTGAAAATACTAGTATATATATATCTTTACTATTTTAATGGGAGAGTTGGGGTTTGTAACAAACAAACCCTAACTTTGTAACTATATAAACACGTATAATACACGTCCAAACTATATCCAACAACTATAAATGTGCACCGCACGTGTAGCCCAATCAATACATTCAAATATAAACTATTTTTTCTTCTTATTCAATATATATATTCATTTAATTTGATGAGTTTACTTTTTTTTAGACGTGCATCACACGTACATTATACTAGTATATATATATAGAGAGAGAGAGAGAGAGAGAGAGGTGATCTAGCAGTTGTTCTAGAAAAAGGGTAATGCTACACCTACTACCAAATCTACTACTTTTCTCTTTACTACCTTAGGTAGCACATTACTATTGGATTCTCTTTACTACCTTAGGTAGCACATTACTATTGGATGTTTCCACCATCTACTCTACAATAAGTCAATAACCTCCATTAATAGTGTACCACCTAAGATAGTAAAGAAAAAAAATAGTAGGTTTGATAGTAGGTATAGCATTACCCCTTAGAGAAATAAGCTAGATCTGATGTGGCAATTAAATTGTGGCTGATGGGGCAACTACATAATTGTTGGAATATTATAACATTAAATGAGAATAGAATAAAAAAGGGCTGATTTGAAAGTATTTTTAGAAAGATATTGAAACCTGTGCACTGCTATCTACCCTTCTCGGAAAAAAGAAACTAGAAACTAGAAACTAGAAACTCCACACTAATATAGACTTCTAAATTAGCATTGGTATTGGGTTGGGTCGGGTCGCGTCCTTCACTACCCGGACCTAGATTCGGACCCGGTCCCCTACGGGTCCAAAAATTGGATCCGACCCTGACCCGTGAGGACCGAGTCAGGTTCCGGGTCCGAATTCTATTAAAATATTCCTACCCGAACTGGTAGGAGCAGGAGTGTGAGCGGTGAGCGGAGGCAGTGAGTAGCATTGGTATCGGGTCGGGTCGGGTCGGGTCCTTCACTATCCGGACCCGGGCCTGATCCCCTACGGGTCCAAAAAATGGATCTGGATCCGGACCCGTGAGGACCGGGTCTGGGTCCTATTAAAATATTCCTACCCGTTCGGGTAGGAGTGGGAGTGTGAGCGGCGAGCGGAGGCTGGGAGTTAAGGATTTAGAATAAAGGAGGAAAGAAAAAGGCATGAGTTTTGAGTTTGGAAGAGAAAGATTTAGAATTGAGGAGGAAGAAGGGGAGGGATGAAGATAAAATATTTATTTTTATGTTGATTTTTTGAGTTTTTTTTCAACGGGTCCGGGTCGGATCTCTTTTGAGCGGACCCGGACCCGAACCGGACCCTGACCCGAAAGTACAACGGGTCCCATTTTAGGACCCGGACCCGGATAGGCCGGGTCGGTTCCGGTCCAATGCCGGGTCCGGATCGGGTATTTATACCAATGCTAGCGGTGAGTGGAGGATTTAGAATAGAGGAGAGAAGAAAAAATAGGAGTTTTGAGTTTGGAAGAGAAAGATTTAGAATTGAGGAGGATGGATGGGAGGGATGAGGATAAAATATTTATTTTTATGTTGATTTTTTTTTAACGGGTCCGGGTCCGGATCCGGGTCGGATCTCTTTTGAGCGGATCCGGACCCAGACCCGAAAGTACAACGGGTCTCATTTTAGGACCCGGACCCGGATAGGCCGGGTCTGTTCCGGTCCAATGCCCGGTCCGGGTCGGGTCCGGATCGGATTCGGGTTTCGGGTATTTATACCAATGCTACTAAGAATAAGATATCAAATTATTTGAGATTTGTTTATCTATACATTAAAGTGTTACAAATTATGCGACTTGAATATATATATATATTATTATGATGAGGGGACAAATGAATTTCAATTGACTTGATTTTACATTTCAAGTCTGATTTAGTGAATCTAGTTAATGTGAACGGTTCACATCATGTAATGACTATTTTCACTGGATCATATCTCTCTCTCTCTCTCTCTCTCTCTCTCTTATATTTATATATATATATATATAAATATAAGAGAGAGAGAGAGAGAGAGAGAGTACATACTTTTCATTAACTTTTTAACATTTTTGACCGGCTACTATCTTGAAGCAAATGAAAGATGTATGATGTGTTTGTTAACTACTACTTTTTAGAATTAATGTAAACTATGTAGAACAATATATATAGTTCTATCGAGTTTTATGTTTTTTTAATTGGCAAAGCACCAAAGAGAAGAATTAGACAACGAAGCTTTTATCATGAATTTTTGGTTGTCAGCTTCATGAGGCCTCATTCTCTCTGAAGGACTATTAAGAGTCATCGACTCTTAAATTAACATCATCTTGTATACTTTAAGATGCTATTTGGGAGTGAACTATATGAATTTGTACCATTCTTTCCTTATAATTTTATTTTCTTCAACTTTGTACTTGAGATAATTATCTTACTTTTCAGAACTCTCCCTATCACTCTATTAGAATATACTCCTTTGCTATTGAAAACAATTATGAAATTAACTGAAATATAATATTCCTTGCTGCTGTGCATATCAAACCTCAAAAATATATTCAAGTTCTACTTTATTCATTTCTTTATGGCAGATTTCGTGGTGGTTTACTCGATGGTGGTTTACCGTGCGAAGTAGAAGGCTATCATGACATGGATGTGAGTGAGAGAGGAGCAAGTTCCTGGCAGCAAATGGGGAGGCATGTTGGTATCTCTTGCTCTTTAATTTGTGCTGTTTTAAATATTTATGATTGTGATAAGATTGTTGTCCTAGTGATTTGCTGATCTGTTGTCGTTTCTACTGTTATAATTGTAGTTGTAAACATGGCTGTCTACCAGCAGTTGATATTCCTTCAGCTCTTCTTATTGCATCTCCTGCCATTCGTCAAACATTCATATTGTGTAACAAAAAATAAAGATGTTTGATGTTGATATTTATACATGATTGTAACAATCATGCCCTCTTATCTTCTCATTAAAAAGTTCTGTTGTATTGCATCGTGTCTGGCTCCGCATGTCCCAATTGAAAAGTTGAAGTTCCAAGTCAGGCCCACGATTAGGCCCAAAACTTAGCGCTAGCTAGTGCTTATTGGACCTAGCACGTAGATCACACACTATTCGTAACCCAGCAGATCAAGAGCATGAGACCCACTCTGATACCAATTGAAATGCCCAAGAGAACTCATCCTTAATAGCTAGCTGTTAAGGGGGATGAGACCCAAGTTTATTCAACCCCACATCGGCTACTCATATAACCGATATGGGACTAGATGGTCCCTAACACTAATTGAAAATTGGAACTCTTAATGTACAATCTCTGTCTCATTTTTTAATGTTTTTTTAATTCTTTGCATTTCATTGTATATGATGTTTTATTATGATTTATCTTATACTATTATAAAATAATTATGTGCACAAGTTGCAAATTTTTGTAGAGCGAGTGTTGTTGATACTTGAAATTTTGAATTCTTGTTGGCTACTAAAAAACTATATTTAGTGCCTGGATTATGCCTGACAAAAGTTTGATGAAATTCTCATGTGACCAAATTCCGGCCTGGTAAGCTATGAAGTTGTAACAAAAGAAGCATTATTACTAAATTTTTGACAACAACAACCTTGATCTGTTTGCTCGAAGGGAAGTCGATTAGCATGGCAAACTATATTCTTGAAAATTAATTGGAGAGATAAGCACTAGGTATGTATCAACCAAATTTCGATATTTATTTTTAAAAAAAATGAAGCAAACTTATATTGTAAAATGATGGAACTGTAAACAGAATAATAAATCTAATCCTATATCGAATACTTATAATTTAAGATTGAGATTGATTCAATTTTGAACCTCATGTTCATATTGTGTTTATTTGATTAGGGTGAAGTCAATTGATGATGAGTTCATCTTTCGCTTTGAGAAAATATGGTTGCTTTATGTTAAGTAGGTACAAGGAGGTGCATAGTGTAATAGTTAGTGCAATGCTAGAGCAAACGAGGGAAGTTTCAGGCTTTTAGATACAAAAATGTCCACAACATATTTATGAAAGATGAGAATGATTGAATAATTTCAGAAGTTCAATGGGGTTTAGTGTTGACAGCTATTTCTCAACCCAGCTGTTCATTGATGCTTTTGTGGCCACAGATGGCGATCTCTAAAGCCTACTGATGACATCAACAATACCCTGACATAGCCGATAGATGCTTTTCCTTATGCATGGCGATCCCTGATTCCTCAGTCATGTCCACTTCCTCCTCACCATTTCGCTCCCACTCGAAGCATTGAATCAACCAGTTTGATTTGTAATGGGTGTATGACAAATAACAACATTTGTAATTGTTATGAGGTGGAGGTGGCAGATGATTGGAAGTGAGGTTGGAGATGGTAGAAGGTTCTTGAGATGGCTGGGTTTGAGGAAAAGGATAGAGATGATGATGATGATGATTATGATGGTAAGGAGGATGTAGAGAGGGACATAATGCAAGATGTTCATCTTCTCTGTTGAAATGATTTTCTTCTTGTTTACTTCAAGTTGCACACTGTAACAAATGATAGGAAGATGATATAAGTAGACCAATTGATGTGATGTTTGGCTAGAGCACAAAATATTTTGCATACAATCTCCTCGTTGGGTGTTTAATAGTGTTCAAGTCATCTTCTTCGTTAGACGGTTGTCCCCTTAGGCCGATTGAACTTGATACAACTGATGGGATGATGATATACTTAAATCAACCCCTTTGTTTATTCAGGAGATACAAACGATAGGAAGATGACTCTAGTTTATCAATCAGTGTAGATGTTTGACTGAAGATGCAAGGCAAATAATACATGGTCCAGCTGCTTGGGGGTGTACATGTGGCTGGTATTTAGTGCTAAGATAAAACAATTTGTTCAGAGATTTTAGTACAGACTGTATAGTCACAGGTAATAATTGAAATAAAATAAATTAATAACTTCTAGATTTCCCCCTTACAAATAGCATCATTTAGCCTGCTTTCAAATGTCTTAATTGCTGTTACTGTATATTAATATAAAATATGACTGTAGTTCTATAGAGTTCAAGCACAGAAGAGTCGTGAAGGGCTACACAACAAAGCTTTTATCATGAATTTTTGGTGGTCAGCTTCATGAGGCCTTACTCTCTATTAAGGACTATTAAAAGTCATCAACTCTGTTAAATTAGCATCATCTTTTACACTTTAAGATGCTATTAGGGAGTGAAGTGAAGTAGATGAGTTTGTACCATTCTTTCCTTATAATTTTCCCTTTTTCAACTATGTACTTGAAATAAATTCTGCTACTCCTTAAAACTCAGCCTATCCCTCCAGAATAAATTTGCTATTGAAAAAATTTACGGTAACTAACTAAAGAATAAAATTTTCCTTGCTGCTGTGTGTGCATATCAGACCGTAAAAATCTATTCCAGTTCTAGTTAATTTATTTCTTTTTGGCAGATTCAGTGGTGGGGGTTTACTGCATGCCAAGTAGGAGGTTGTCACATGAGATGGAGGTTAATGATAGAGGGGAAAGTTTCTGGCAGCAAAAATGGGGAGGCATCCAGGTATCTCTTACTCTTTAGTTTGAGCTATTTAAAATTTAAATATTTATGATTGTGATAAGATTATTATTTTATTTTTTTTTGCCGTTCTGCTGCCATTTTCTACTGTTACAAGTGTAGTTGTGTTCAAGGCTGTCTATCAGCAGTTGATCTTCATTTGCCGTACATTCATATTGTTTGAACAAAAGATAAAGATAAAGATAAAGATAAAGATGTTGATATTGATACAATGAGCATTCATATCCTCTTATTATTCTTCCCTTTTCTGCAGTTCCTTGTCTCTTCATCTATAATTTGACCGACATGAATTATATTTTTCACCAAGGCATTATTTTAGGGCCAATATATGCTGTCTTCTTCTTAATAAAAGTAGGGCTACGATATCCCGAACCTTTTTTCCTGTCCAAAAGATAAAGAACATATCTCAACTTATATATGGATCGGCTATTTTTAATGCATCTTGAACACATAAATTTATAATATGACAGACACATCTAACATGAAAAATATTGTCAGATGGAGGGTTTAATACGACTTTTAAAGTAGTAATTATTATATTGTTGTTAGATGCATTATCAAAACTAATACACATAATTTTATCGCGAATATGAAAAACATCACAAATTTCTATAATACGATTTGCTATTTCAGCGCCACTATAGGGATACGGCAACGCTGCAAGTGATATAATTCTCTTTTGAAGAATCCAATCATTGTCGATCCAATGACAGGTTGTTCCCATCATTGGAATATTGTTGACACCCGTCCAACAATCCGAAGTTAAACTAACTCTACAAGTTAAACTTCATAAAATTGCAATCAAAGCGTCCTTCATTTCGATGTACATTTTAAAACAATCCGATTTGCAACTATTTCTCGGAATTCTTCTAAAATGAGGGTTTAAGGCCGTTTGGTTAAAATTTTCCAAGTCCCTACTCCCGGGATAGGAAAATGGTAACTCTTCCTTTATGACTAATCGGGCCATTTCCCGACGAACAAGATCGGGATCATAAGGGTGGCTATCAACTAGACCGGTTCTAGGGTTGATTTTTTGTTGGCCTTGTAGGTCAGCAAGAAGGTCTTCATGGTTATGTTGGATGTGTCTACTAATTGTACCGGTGCCGTCACTCCTCTTGAATTTGTATGTTTTACCACATATTTTACAAACTTTCAAACCTATACCCGGAGTATGTTCGTCCGGGATATAATTGTAAAACTTATGCCAATCACTAGTTTCTCCTCTAATTTTTCTACTACTACGGGGTTGTGTGGTTTCGGTTGGTTGTTGTTGTTCTTCTTCTTCTAATTGTATGTCACCTACAAACTCGTCGGGTGCACCCCATTGTTGGGTAGGAGGATCATGGTATTCTTGTGCGGGCTCACTAGTTGGGACAATTGGTGGCCTACGGGAAGAGGAGGAGGAATCTTGTCCGCTACGACCGCTACCGCGTGATCTAGACATAATGTAGTAATGTACTAATGTATGTAAAAAAAAATACACAATGTAGGAACGGTGAATTATAAAAAAAAATCTAAAAAGCAAGGGGGTTGAGATAGAGACGATCAAAAAACCAACAATAATTTTAACTACAACGCAAAAAAATATATAACGAGAGTGGTATGAAATTTTGATACCGTTCACTGTGGAATACGCGTATGCAAAATAAACCGTGAAAATAAGAATATAAGTAGAACTAGAAAGAAGCGCTTCGTCGATTCCGCAATTGAAGAGTTGAGGAGAGCTTGAAGGAGAATTGACGAGAGTTGAAGAGAGTTGAAGATGTTGAAGACGTTGAATTTTGATTTCGATACGATCGAAAATTGATCGTGTATATGCCTTGTTGTAGACTTGCTTGTTGAATACTTCAATTGTTGAAAAATTCCTTAGAAATGATTTATAATGGTAGAGAGAGTAGGAGAGTAAGGTGTGATTTTTTTAGGGGGGTTTTGGGGGTATTTATAGGCTACAAATGTTTAAAAAAAACCAAAAAAAAAAAAAAAAACCCAAAAAAAAGGCTAAAGAGCTGTTATTGGGCTCTGTTGCATAGTGACCCAATGGGTCTCTGACCCGCAAGCCAACGGTCGACCCGTAACGGGTCGAACGTTCGACCCGTACGGGTCCAACGGGTCGTAACCCACGGGTTGGCGGCAGGTTGGATAGTTTTTAACAGGTTCGTGGGCCGGGTTAGGCGGGTTGGATTCGCGTTTTCTTCGACCCGGGTCGACCCGTTACTGTTCACGGGTTCGACCCGAACCTGCCAAACTCTTAACCGGGCTGGGTTCAATGGGCGGGTCGCAGGTGCGTCGCCGGTTGACCCGGCCCAGTTGCCATCCCTACATATGATGGTTGCCCACTTTGATGAAACGGGACATTGATATTAGGTCCAAATTCTTGATAAGAGTACCGCCTTGAAAAAGCGGCACTTCAACATAAGGTTCACCAAGCAATAATAATTATCTGCAGTGGATTGAGTTGGATACTCGGCCGGTAGCCAAAATGGATGTGCAACATATGGCAACTGAGCGAAAGTATCTCTAATGGATGCTGGCCCAATGAAATCGACATTGGCTGCATGGGAGAGTGTCGGCATTATCGGACCAATTGAAACCTTAGCCCAATACTGATTATAAGTCATCTGCTCTACACGACGTATGAAAGGTGATGCTTTAATAGGTTTAGGAAGTGTAGTATTGGATGTCATGAAACGCATGAGAGGAGGTGGGTCTTTTGGGATAGCAATTACTCCAGTAAGTTGCCGAATACAACGATCAACGATCACCAAGATACCATACACCCTATAATCAAATGTTCACTTTAGCATAACCAAACTATTTAATCAAAGTATTGTAAATAAATATGACAAAAATTAATATACCTGGCCGCAGTATGTAAAAGCATGTCGATAACGTGAAATGAATTTAGCAGCTTCTATTTCATAGACGTCTTTAATTGTTGACCCATTATATGGCTGCCAAATGATGGAGGAAGAAGTGCACATCCCCAACTGATCACGAGCCATCGATTGATTGTACCTAATAGGATCAGATTGGCCTAACTCCAAGAATTCTTTATTCCATCGAATAATCTTCGGCCATACATCAGAATTAGCCATGTGAGTCTCCATAATGATGTTCCTATCTGTAACTGGAATACAACAATTTGTGTATTCGTAAGCCCAATACTGTAAAACATAATTATCAAATATGTTACGAAAAGACCAATTGAAATAACATAATGACATTATTCGACTAAAATTAGTAGCTAATAAATTAAGTATTACCTCCAACACTTGCTACAGCCCATTAAACCCCTTCACTTTAAGTCTGCTACATGAGTCCAAAGACAAATAAAACAGAGAAAGTGCATGACTATCCCAATCGTATTTGGCAACAGTATTCAGGTCTACAACTGCGGCAAGCCAACCACACCTTACTAACCCAGCACCATTAGTGTAAAGAAATGCACCGAGAAAGTACATAAAGAAAGATCGCGTAATCCTCATTGCTAGTTCCATATCGGTTTCGGCTTCTTCAATCATAGTATTAGTAAAATAATTTTTGAAAAATGAATACCGTATACCTTGTGATTTTCAATCATCTACTGTTAATTCTGGAAAAAAGTGACTCTGAACAATTTGAAAAGTATAGGCCTCATCGTCGCATAGAGGCAACTCGCCGATACCAATAGGAATCCCCGTTAGCATAACCAAATCCAATGGAGTGAAACCCAACTCACCATACGGTAGGTGGAAAGTGTGGGTAATGTCCCACCATCTCTCTACGAGTGCCTCGACGAGCCGAATCGACGACTTGTTTGTATTGATTTTCATGAAACGGTGCCATCCCGCCAGCTCTACTAGTTGTTTAATAAGTGGGACCCGTGAGCAGTACTGATTGTATATCTTGATTGGTTCCTTCCAATTTCCCTTGAACTTATAGAAACTGCCCTCAGGGGTAACAGTAATATATTGACTTATATGTTTGGAATCATCTACTATACGATTCCAACTGAATTGATCGGCAAAGTTGACATTTGGAATCTCCTCTTCAGCTTCGTTGCTTGTGTTGCCATGAGCTGGCATCTGTTCCCGCTTTGATTTCAAACGACCAATAAATCTTCGTATCGAAGACATTTTTCTCGCCTAATTAAGAAATTAATATAGAGAGTTGGACTTATGAAATTGAGATAGAGAGTTGGCCGAGAGCAGATTGAGATAGAGAGTTGGGTGAGAGCAAATTGATTTTTGCTTCGTTCCAATATAACTTCAATATATAGATAACTAGGGGTAATCTGGTCAATAATTTTTTAATAAAGCCTAAAAATACTCTCCAAAATCCGGAAAAAGCAAATAAAGCCAAAAAAAATAAAAAAAAATCAAGTGGTCGAACACAACTTGAAGTTGCGTCCGAGACCCCCAAATCCCGGATGCAAGGTGAAGTTGCGTCCGGCACATTTGTTTATTTTTTTTATTTTTCCTCTTCCAACGCAATGTGAAGTTGTGTCTATCAATTTAAAAATAATTTAATTCCTCCAACGCAACTTCAAGCTCCGTCTGATCTCAGATTTTTATTATTTTAATTTAAATTGCTAAAAAATAGCATTCGACGACTGTAGCAAAATGGCCAAATGCTATATGCATTTTTTAAACAATGACGAATGTGGATGCTCTTAAGTCTGGTTTCAAATGCCTTAAATGTTATCACCATATATATATATATATATATATATATATATATAATAAAACACAAAGAAAGCTAAAGAAAGCTATCAAGTGGCTCACATTCAATTCCTCCTAAAATCAAAGGCCTAGATCTAACCTCACAAAACACATTTTTCCTCCAAAATTTTTCCCCGAAAACTCAAATTCATATCCCCCAAAACAACTCATTTATTTCTCTCTCTCTCTCTCTCTCTCTCTCTCTCTCTCTCTCTCTATATATATATATATATATAATAAAACACAAAGAAAGCTATCAAGTGGTTCTCCTTCAATCTCCTCAAAAATCAAAGACTCAGATCTAACCTCACAAAACATATTTTTTCCCCAAAAGTTTCATCCAAAACTCAAATTCAAATCCCCCACCCAAAACAACTCCTATATTTATTTAAATTTTTCTCTCTCTCTCTCTCTCTCTCTCTTCCTCTTCTATTCAAAAAATTAAGAAAATAAAATTTTTATAAATTTTTAAAAAATAAAAAATTTAAAAACTAAAAAAATAAAAAATTAAAAATCTTTAAAAATAGTTCAAAAAAATCAAAAAAAATCATATAATATGTTTTTTTGCTGGACCCCAAAAGCTTCTCATATAATATGTTTGCTACTTCAATTAATTTGCTCAACCTCCAAAACTATTTTATATGATCAAATAAGGTGCACCGTTTCGAAGACGTGCCGTAGGCACGTGTCAACGGGCACACCTAGTAATATTATAATGGGAGAAGACCTTAGTGTCATTTGTAAATCTACCAACGCGTGCATTGCACGTGCATAATTAATATGAATTAGGTCTCAGGTTCGAGTCCTCACTACACCAGACTTTTTACTTTAATTTTTTTTAATATATTAAATGTGCATCACACGTGTAAATGATTATCTATCTATCTATCTATCTATCTATCTATAATATAATATATAATAACTGTTATAATGGAAGAGTTGGAGTTGTAAATCTACCTATTTACGTGCATTGCATGTGCAACTCCAACTCTTCCATTATAGCCTTCACATTTAATTTTAAAAATATATAATCACATTTATTATGACATTTATCGCACGTGTAAATCAGAGTTTTAACTTTAATTTTTAAAAAAAAAAAATACGTGCATCGCACGTGTATATTACTAGTATATATATCTAATCTTTACTATTTTAATGGGAGAGTTAGGATTTGTAACCAAACAAACCCTAACTTTATAACTAAACAAACCCGTGCAATACACTTTCAAACTAAATTCAACAATATATACGTGTAACGCATGTGTCGTCCAAATCAAAACATTCAAATATAAATTTTTTTTATTCGATGCATCGTAGGTACATTATACAGTACTATTTAATGGGAAAGTTTGTCACAAACAAATATTTTTTAAATACTTTTTTGTCACACAACAAACACCACTATGTCACCAAACAAACCTGTGCATCGTGCAACTCCAAATCTATTTATCAACACGTGCATCGCACGTACAAATCAAAAAAATTCTTCTTAATTTTTTTAAAAATACATGTATTGCCCGTTTCGCTCCATTTTAAAAAAAATTAAGGCATTCATAACACGTGCAAATTACTAAACAAACTCGTGCATCGCACGTGCAACTCCAAATCTATTTATAAACACGTTCACCACACATAAAAATCAAAGTTTTTCCTTAATTTTTAAAAATATACGTGTATTGCCCGTCCAGCTCTAATTTTATTAAATATTAAGATTCATCGCACGTGCTAATTTCTACCGACTTACGTGTATCGCACGTTCAATTCCAACTCTTTATCAAAACGTGCATCACATGTGAAAATACTAGTATATATATATATATATCTTTACTATTTTAATGGGAGAGTTGGGGTTTGTAACAAACAAACCCTAACTTTGTAACTATATAAACACGTATAATACACGTCCAAATTATATCCAACAACTATAAATGTGCACCGCACGTGTAGCTCAAATCAGTACATTCAAATATAAACTATTTTTTTTCTTATTCAATATATATATTCTTTTAATTTGACGACTTTACTTTTTTTTAGACGTGCATCGCATGTACATTATATATATATATATATATATATATATATATAAATATATATATATATATATAGGGAAAGGATCCGTTGCACACTACTTTGGTGCTCACCGTGTGAACACTAGGCCTTCGGGCGTTCATATCGAAAATCCGAACCGTTCACATTGATCTACACATCTAAATTAGTCTAAATATGTAAAATCAAATCATTTGAAATTCATTTGCCCATTTATTGAAGTGTTATAAAATTGTATGGCTGAAATTCATTGTTTTTATAGTCACATGATGGATGGGCAAATGAATTTTAAATGATTTGATTTTACATATTTAGACTAATTTACATGTGGAGATCAATGTGAACGGTTCAGATTTTTTATAACGCCCGAAAGCCTAGTGTTCACGCGGTGAGCACCAAAGTAGTGTGCAACGGATCCTTTCCCTATATATATATATATATATATATATATATATATATATATATATATATATATATATAGGGGAAAGGGGGTATGAGCAACTTGCTCATTTAGTAAATAAGCAATTGATGATGTGGCATGCATGTGATTGGAAAATCCTTAAAAGAGTTAGTTGTCCAATGTATCACATGCATGCTACATAATCACTTGCTCATTTACTAAATGAGCAAGTTGCTCATATCCCTTTTACCTATATATATATATATATATATATATATATATATATATAGAGAGAGAGAGAGAGAGAGAGAGAGAGAGAGAGAGAGAGAGAGAGAGAGAGAGAGAGAGAGAGAGAGAGAGATGATCTTGCAGTTATTCTAGAAAAGGGTAATGCTACACCTACTACAAAATCTACTACTTTTCTCTTTAGTATCTTCCACACTACTATTGGATGTTTCTACAATAACCTTTACTAATAGTGTACCACCTAAGATAGTAAAGAAAAATGTAGTAAATTTGATAGTAGGTGGAGCATTACCCCCCTAGAAAAATAAGCTAGTTCTGATGTGGCAATTAAATTGTGGCTGATGGGGCAACTACATAATTGTTGGAATATTATAACATTAAATGAGAATAGAATAAGAAAGGGCTGATTTGAAAGTGTTTTTAGAAAGATATAAAAACCTGTGCACTGCTATCTACCCTTCTCGGAAAAAAGAAACTAGAAACTCCACACTAATCTAGACTTCTAAATTAGTCCAAGAATTAGCATTGGTATTGGGTCGGGTCGGGTCCTTCACTATCCCGACCCAGATCCGAATCCGGTTTCCTACGGGTCCAAAAATTGGATCCGGACCTGGACCCGTGAGGACCGGGTCCGGTTCCCGGTCCGGATCCTATTAAAATATTCCTACCCATTTGGGTAGGAGCGGGAGTGTGAGCGGCGAGCGGAGGCGGCGAGTGAAGGATTTAGAATAGTGGAGAGAAGAAAATGCATGAGTTTTGAGTTTGGAAGAGAGATTTAGAATTGAGGAGGATGGATGAGAGGGATGAGAATAGAATATTTATTTTTATGTTGATTTTTTTTTTAACGGGTCTGGATCTGGGTCCGGGTCCAGATCTGATCCGGGTCGGGTCTCTTTTGAGCGGACCCGGACCCGGATCCGGACCCGAAAGTACAACGGGTCTCATTTTAGGACCCGGACCCAGATAGGCTGAGTCGGTTCCGGTCCAATGTCGGGTCCGGGTCGGGTCCGGATTTCGGGTATTTATACCAATGCTACTAAGAATAAGATATCAAATTATTTGAGATTCGTTTATTTATACATTAAAGTGTTATAAATTGTTCGACTTGAATATATATATATTTTTTATTATGACAAGTGGACAAATGAATTTCAATTGACTTGATTTTACATTTCTAGTCTGATTTAGTGACTCTAGTTAATGTGAACGGTTCACATCATGTAATGAGTATTTTCACTGGATCATCTCTCTCTCTCTCTCTCTCTCTCTCTCTCTCTCTATATATATATATATATATATATATATATAGCCCTTCGGTTGAGAACTAATTTTGGTGACAACTCTGTAAAAACTCACGGAGTAGACCCCCCATGAAAAATTCGAACCGACCATCTTATTTTACACACCTTAGATTGCATAACATAAAGAAATCAAGTAATTTGAAGTTCATCTGCCCATCCATCAAATGGAGTAGAATTTTCAGCCATACAATTTTGCGATGAAGTAAATTATGGGTAAATGAACTTCAAATTACTTAATTTATTTATGTTATGCCATCTAAGGTGTGTAGAACGAGATGGCCGGTTCGGATTTTTCATGGGGGGTCTACTCCGTGAGTTCTCACCAAATTACTTCTCAACCGAAGGGCTCCCTATATATATATATATAGAGAGAGAGAGAGAGAGAGAGAGAGAGAGAGAGAGAGAGACTACATACATGTGTTTGTTAACTACTACTTTTTAGAATTAATGTAAACTATGTAGAACAATATATATAGTTCTATCGAGTTTTATGTTTTTTTAATTGGCAAAGCACCAAAGAGAAGAAGCTTTTATCATGAATATTTGGTTGTCAGCTTCATGAGGCCTCATTCTCTATTAAGGACTATTAAGAGTCATCAACTCTTAAATTAACATCATCTTGTATACTTTAAGATGCTATTTGGGAGTGAACTATATGAGTTTGTACCATTCTTTCCTTATAATTTTATTTTCTTCAACTTTGTACTTAGATAATTATCTTACTTTTCAGAACTCTCCCTATCACTCTATTAGAACTAGTATCATGCACGTGCGATGCACGTGGAGAGGAATGAAAAGGACAACAAAAAAAACTATCTTGCACGTGCGATGCACGTGGAGGGGAATGAAAAGGAAAAAAAATACCAACACGTGCGATGCATGTGGAGGGGATTGAAAAGGACCGGAAAAAAAACTATAATGCACGTGCGGTGCACGTGGAGGGGAATGAAAAGGGGAAAAAAAGACTGGAATGAAAAGGAAAAAAAAAAGTCAACACGTGCATTACACGTGTTGACAAAATGACAAATGGTCACAAATGACACTAACCCCTTCTCCCATTATAATAGTAGACATATACTCCTTTGCTATTGAAAACAATTATGAAATTAACTGAAATATAATATTCCTTGCTGCTGTGCATATCAAACCTCAAAAATATATTCAAGTTCTACTTTATTCATTTCTTTATGGCAGATTTTGTGGTGGTTTACTCCATGGTGGTTTACTGCGTGCGAAGTAGAAGGCTATCATGACATGGATGTGAGTGAGAGAGGAGCAAGTTCCTGGCAGCAAATGGGGAGGCATGTTGGTATCTCTTACTCTTTAATTTGAGCTGTTTTAAATATTTATGATTGTGATAAGATTGTTGTCCTAGTGATTTGCTGATCTGTTGTCGTTTCTACTGTTATAATTGTAGTTGTAAACATGGCTGTCTATCAGCAGTTGATATTCCTTCAGCTCTTCTTATTGCACCTCCTGCCATTCGTCTAACATTCATATTGTGTAACAAAAAATAAAGATGTTTAATGTTGATATTTATACATGAACAATCATGCCCTCTTATCTTCTCATTAAAAAGTTCTGTTGTATTGCATTGGACACAAATTCCACGTGTCTTGCACGTAGAAGACACAAACTCTGATTTTTCCTATTCGTCCTTCCTTCATGCAATCATGAAATTCACATTTGTTGATTTCGGTCTAATTGAAACGAACCCAGCATATCAAGAGCATGAGACCCATACCAATTGAAACGAATCTAAGAGAACTCATCCTTAAAAGCTAGCTGTTAAGGGGATGAGACCCAAGTTTATACAACCCCACATCGGCTACTCATATAACCGATATGAGACTAAATGGTCCCTAACACTAATTGAAAATTGAAACTCTAATGTACAATCTCTATCTCATTTTTTAATGTTTTTTTAATTCTTTGCATTTCATTGTATATGATGTTTTATTATGATTTATCTTATACTTTTATAAAATAATTATGTGCACAAGTTGCAAACTTTTGTAGAGCGAGTGTTGTTGATACTTGAAATTTTGAATTCTTGTTGGCTACTAAAAAACTATATTTAGTGCTTGGATTATGCCTGACAAAAGTTTGATGAAATTCTCATGTGACCGAATTCCGGCCTGGTAAGCTATGAAGTTGTAACAAAAGAAGCATTATTACTAAATTTTTGACAACAACAACCTTGATCTGTTCGCTCGAAGGGAAGTCGATTAGCATGGCAAACTATATTCTTGAAAATTAATTGGAGAGATAAGCACTAGGTATGTATCAACCAAATTTCGATATTTATTTTAAAAAAAATGAAGCAAACTTATATTGTAAAATGATGGAACCGTAAACAGAATAATAAATCTAATCCTATATCGAATACTTATAATTTAAGATTGAGATTTATTCAATTTTGAACCTCATGTTCATATTGTGTTTATTTGATTAGGGTGAAGTCAATTGATGATGAGTTCATCTTTCGTTTTGAGAAAATATGGTTGCTTTATGTTAAGTAGGTACAAGGAGGTGCATAGTGTAATAGTAAGTGCAATGCTAGAGCAAACGAGGGAAGTTTCAGGCTTTTAGATATAAAAATGTCCACAACATATTTATGAAAGATTAGAATGATTGAATAATTTCAGAAGTTCAATGGGGTTTAGTGTTGACAGCTATTACTCAACCCACCTGTTCATTGATGCTTTTGTGGCCACAGATGGCAATCTCTAAAGCCTACTGATGACATCAACAATACCCTGACATAGCCCATAGATGCTTTTCCTTATGCATGGCGATCCCTGATTCCTCAGTCATGTCCACCTCCTCCTCACCATTTCGCTCCCACTCGAAGCATTGAATCAACCAGTTTGATTTGTAATGGGTGTATGACAAATAACAACATTTGTAATTGTTATGAGGTGGAGGTGGCCGATGATTGGAAGCGAGGTTGGAGATGGTAGAAGGTTCTTGAGATGGCTGGGTTTGAGGAAAAGGATAGAGATGATGATGATGATTATGATGGTAAGGAGGATGTAGAGAGGGACATAATGCAAGATGTTCATCTTCTCTGTTGAAATGATTTTCTTCTTGTTTACTTCAAGTTGCACACTGTAACAAATGATAGGAAGATGATATAAGTCGACCAATTGATGTGATGTTTGGCTAGAGCATAAAGTATTTTGCATACAATCTCCTGGTTGGGTGTTTAGTAGTGTTCAAGTCATCTTCTTCGTTAGACGGTTGTCCCCTTAGGTCGATTGAACTTGATACAACTGATGGGATGATGATATACTTAAATCAACCCCTTTGTTTATTCAGGAGATACAAACGATAGGAAGATGACTCTAGTTTATCAATCAGTGTAGATGTTTGACTGAAGATGCAAGGCAAATAATACATGGTCCAGCTGCTTGGGGGTGTACATGTGGCTGGTATTTAGTGCTAAGATTAAAAAATTTGTTCAGAGATTTTAGTACAGACTGTATAGTCACAGGTAATAATTGAAATAAAATAAATTAATAACTTCTAGATTTCCCCCTTACAATAAGCATCATTTAGCCTGCTTTCAAATGTCTTAATTGCTGTTACTGTGTATTAATATAAAATATGACTGTAGTTCTATCGAGTTTAAGCACAGAAGAGTCGTGAAGGGCTACACAACGAAGCTTTTATCTTGAATTTTTGGTGGTCAGCTTCATGAGGCCTTACTCTCTATTAAGGACTATTAAAAGTCATCAACTCTGTTAAATTAGCATCATCTTTTACACTTTAAGATGCTATTAGGGAGTGAAGTGAAGTGAAGTAGATGTGTTTGTACCATTCTTTCCTTATAACTGTGTACTTGAAATAAATCCTGCTACTCCTTAAAACTCAGCCTATCACTCCAGAATATATTTGCTATTGAAAAAATTTACTGTAACTAACTAAAGAATAATTTTCCTTGCTGCTGTGAATATCTGGCCGTAAAAATCTATTCCAGTTCTAGTCAATTTATTTCTTTTTGGCAGATTCAGTGGTGGGGGTTTACTGCATGCCAAGTAGGAGGTTGTCATATGAGATGGAGGTTAATGATAGAGGGGAAAGTTTCTGGCAGCAAAATGGGGAGGCATCCAGGTATCTCTTACTCTTTAGTTTGAGCTATTTAAAATTTAAATACCTATGATTGTGATAAGATTATTAAATTTTTTTTTTTTTGGTGCCGTTCTGCTGCCATTTTCTACTGTTACGAGTGTAGTTGTGTTCAAGGCTGTCTATCAGCAGTTGATCTTCATTTGCAGTACATTCATATTGTTTGAACAAAAGACAAAGATGTTGATATTGGTACATTAGCTACGATATCCCGAACCTTTCTGTCCAAAAGATAGAGAACATATGTTCTCAATTGACAATCTTAGCAAGGGCATTGATCATGTTCATGCGAGGTCTATACATGAGTTGGAGAGGGATGAGCTTATGGAGTGTAAGCCCCTCTCCTGCACTCATGTTCACCATTTCTTCCCCAATTCTCTCCCACTCGAAACAATGAATCATCGTCCCTAAAACCAATCCAATCACTTTACTTGCAAGCCCATCCCCGGGACACCTCCTCCTTCCCATCCCAAATGGAATAGTAGTACTACCCTTATTGCTACCCCCATCCAAGAACCTCTCCGGTTTGAACTCCGTGGGGTCCGTCCATATTGATGGGTCCCTATGAATGGCCCACGCATTCACCAATAGAATCGTGCCACGTGGGACAGTGTATCCTTGGACTGTGCACTCCTGAGAAGATTCGTGGGGGAGGAGAAGTGGGGTTGCAGGGCATAGTCGGAGGGTCTCACTGATAATTGCTTGAAGATATGGGAGGTTAGCGAGATCGTCTTCTTGTAGAAGACGATTATTCCCGATGGTTGAGTCGATTTCATTTCTAGCAATCTCAAGGGACTCTGGTTGGTTGATGAGAAAGCTCATTGCCCATTCGATTGTAACAGTCGACGTATCTGTTCCTGCAAACAACAAAGTCTTCGTGTAGGAAAAAAAAAAGAAGAAAAAAAAGGTGTTAATTTGTCACTTGATGGAGAAGAATTCAAATTGTGAAGCTAAGGTACTGTTCTTTTTTTTGTCTCTTACAAGAGGTTTACTGTAAGAGACTCTTTTTTAGGTGTTCTTTTTATATAAAAATCACATCTTATAAGAACCTCTTATAAGAGATTTCTGTTCTTTTTTCACCTCTTACAAGAGCCTATATTACCCCAAAGTCTATATTACTCCAAAGACATAATTTATCCATCCACAGTCCAATGATTTCACTATACATATCTCCTGATACATTTTCTCTACAGAATTACTATTAATTCTATTCCTGACTTCCTTAATCTTTACAAAATCCAAATCAACTCACATCGATATCCTTCACAAACTCGCCCAGCTTCTCATTTTTTAATGAGCAAACTACATTTAGTGGACATTTCTTAATGAGCAAACTACATACAAATTAGATAATGAGCATATAAACAAATTATTTACTAAAGATTGTGGCAATCTGCTAAAGTTTCGGTAAGATTGAGTAAAAAAACATACACATTGTATGATTGAGTTAAAAAACATCCCAACACAGAGTTCACAACAGAACTAAGCAAGTCTTTAGTTTCACTTTGTCACTATATGAATTGGTGAAGTAGCACTCAAGGGCAAATAATCATAGTAAAGAAGAAACGTTATGCATTTATTTAAGCTCATAATAAGATAAATCAAAGCATGTTAACCTGAAATATAAAAGAAATTACTGAAAGAAACCTAAAATTTTAAATTGTGCGATGTGTATGAATACCTCCTCATGTCTGTATATAATAAGCCGAAGCAATATGAACAAGCTCAATCTGCTAAAGTTTCGGTAAGAAATAGAAGAAAGAAAAAAATTCATTAACTAAAAAAGAAACAAAAATAGTTGCATTGACTTTGGGGTAATATAGACTTTTTAAGTGATAGAAGTGTTATAAGAATTTGAAAGAGGCTACTAGAAGTCTTTTAGGCTTATAAGAGATTTTGGAAAAAATATCTTATAAGAGATAAAAAAAGAACGCTAAAAAAATTCTTGTAAGAGGTGGACCACCTCTTACAAGAAGTAAATCTCTTATAAGAGGAGAAAAAGAACACTACCTAAGTTGTTCATAAAAAAAATGGCTGTCTCTTTAATGAAATCAATTAATGTCTTTCGGAAAAAGAAGGGGGAAAAAATAGATCAAAACGAAAGGGACCAACACAATGACTTGTACCAAAAGATGGATGTCAAAAAAGGATTTGGATCCTTTTCTGGATTCTCTGGTACATGATCAAACTACCTATTTCAGTTTTTTTTTTTTCTCCTTTTTTTATGAATCTGTTTCTAATCATTAAATTAATGATTAGAAATTGAAGTCTTAAAAAATACTCCGGTTAATGAGTAAATTGATTACCAATTTTACTGCATTTCTCTTCACCATTTAGATAGAATAGATGGGAGAACTCTCTAATAGAATTATGACACCTAAGATATTGAAAAGAATTATAGTGAAATTGGTAGTGGCCTAAGCATTACTCCCTGTTAATAGAACTTGGAACATATTGCAACGATTTAATGGAAAAAGTCAGTCAAATCTTTGACTCTTTATACACCAATAATTAGTCTATGGTATGAAGATCACGATTGAACGGTTTAAAGGACTCACCACCAATAAGGCTTTAATGATATTGTCCGTGTAGTACTCTGGGTCCTCCTCTTGCAGCCCTAGCAAAACTTCAATCATACTACTATTCCTCCTCTTCTCCTCTTTCTTCTCCTCATTCCTCCTCCTCCTCCTCTCTTGGTTAATCAGACCTTGCAACACCACCTCCCGTTTCCTTTCCAACCTTTTCATCTTTCTTTTCAAGCCCCCAAAATTTATCCACCTCAACAGTGGAATAAAGTCCGACGCATTTGATGCTCCCAACAACCCCATCACCTCATCTACCATCTCCCTGAACCTTCTCGCCTCCTCCTCCTTATTCCCACTCTCCCCGTAGTACCTCTTACCTGCGATCATCCTCATCATTACATTGAACGAAAACTCGAACAACCTACTCTTCAACTCCACCTTCTTCAGCTTATTCTCCTCCTCCGGGCCGTCGGTCAAGTTATACTCTCTAAACAAGCTGGACACAAACAACTCGGCCTCGTTATGACGAATGTAGGACAAGAGCTGGAGACGGTGGGTGGAGAGGATTTGGAGGGTGGCAATTCGACGGAGGTTGCGCCAGTGGGATCCGTAGGGGGAAAAACTGAGGGTGGTGTAGTTGTAGGTTAGAGTTTTTAAGGAGGGGAAGTGAGGGCGATTTGCGAAGGCGATATCATTGGTGGAGGAGAAGCATTGTTGGGCTAAGGGGAGGGAGGAGACATGGAGGACAAGGCGGGAGCCGAAGCGGAGGAGGAGGATGGGGCCGTGGAGGGATGAGAGGTGGGCGAGGGAGAGGTGGAGGGGTTTCTGGATGAGGTGGAGGTGGCCCAAGAGGGGAAGAGAAGAAGGAGGCGATGGAGGGAGAGGTTTTGTGGTGGTGGTGGTGGTGGTGGATGTGCTGGTCAGTTTGATGAGGATGACAGTTATGAGAGAAAGAAGAGCAACAAGGGACAAGAGAGTAGTAGTAGTACTAGTGTCCATTGGCGAGGGAAAGACTTGAGAGAGTGTGTTTTGGTGTGATTGGAGTGTAGGTGGATATATATATATAATGAATGTGTTGGGAGTCGATAGACGTAACTCATGACGCTATAACTTGACTATTAGCTAGATATCGACATGAGGTTGGTGAATACTGACAAATGACAATTATAGTGTTTTGGTTGGGTGGTTCTCCCAATCGCCAAGTAGAGGTGGCCAATTTTTTTAATTGCCCCGTCGCTTCCTTCCCTATCACTTACCTTGGCATTCCGCTTCGCTGGGGTAAGCTGCATAGATCGGATTCGCTCCCCCTTATTGACAAAGTTGAGGCCAGACTCAACGTCTGGTCGAGGAAGCTTTTGTCTAGGGGAGGTAGACTGACTCTTATTAACTCAGTTATTTCAGCCATGCCCCTTTATTTTATGTCTTTCTACTTCTTGCCTTCCTGGGTGATTAAAAGAATCGATCAAATTAGAAGTAATTTTTTCTGGAACGGTTCTTCCGCTTATAAACCAGGATCCCACCTGTGTCAGTGGAAATTAATTTGCACTTCCAAAGAAGAAGGTGGTCTTGGCGTGTTAGACCTTCGTCACCATAACTTAGCTCTGTTAGGTAAATGGTTGTGGAAATTCCATTATTCGGACCATTTACCTTGGGCTCGATGTATTAGAGGTTACTGTCACAATTCTTTCAATTGGTGGGAGTTCCCTGAAGCGACTCGTCGCCAAGCCTCCCCTTTTTGGAAAGGTATTTGGAAAGCCTCAGCCGCTTTCAAGTGTGGGATTTATCGTTTCTGCTTGGACGGCTCGAGGGCATTGTTATGGCAAGACCTGTGGATCGGCAATACCACGCTTGCCACGGCTTTCCCTGCCCTATTCCGGCTGGCCGCTTTCCCTAAGGCCTCTATAGCTGACTCCTTTACTTTGATCGACGATACTCGTTATTGGTTTATCCCATTCACTATCGATCTCCCTCCATCGCTGACTAAGATCTTTGATAATCTCATTTCTCTCCTAAACAGCTATGGTTGGAGATCGTCTGAAGGCATCGGATGGCGTTGGTCTTTAGTTGGCGCCTTTTCGGTTAAATCCTTTTACAACTTCCTTAACTCGAGAGGAGTGAAATCTCCAATAGCAAAGTACTTCTGGAAGTCTTGGGCTCCTCTTAAAGTCAAAATCACTTCTTGGCTTGCGTTCAATAACAGGTTTCTCACGGTCGAATCCTGAACAAAAGAAATTTAGCCTGGAGCCAGAGATGTGCTCTCTGCGACCAACAGGCTGAAGATGCTAATCATCTTTTCACTCAGTGCCCCACTGTCATTCCATTATGGAAGATTTGCACTCTCGCTTGGGGTACTGCTTATATCCCTCCTGATTTAGCGTCGATTTGGTCGACCAAGCCGTCGACTGCGTCGTATCGCAACGCCTGGATTTTGTCGGTTCACACTCTCATCTGGATTGTGTGGAAAGAAAGGAATAGTAGATTATTCAAGAAACGCACCTCATCTTCGACAGCGTTGATCGATGAGTTCCTTTATCTTTTCAAACTTTGGTCTTCGGAATTGAAACCCAAAGATTTAGCTTCTTCTTCTTCTTGTTTATTAGAAAATGCTTATATTTGTCTTCGTAGTCTTCACGCGGTTTAATTTGTTTATTTTATTGGCTAAGGTTTTAACCAATTCTCTCTTATCCTATCTTTTTCGTGCAGGATTAAGTCTCTGTTTCTGTAGTGGCTTCCAGCACTGTTTCCATCTATTGTGTGACTGTATCACACCCGTGCTTTCCCCTCTCCTTTGTGTCAGTACTGGTAGTCTGGTTACCTCTTTATTTTGTGTTGCCTGGCTGATAGATTCTGTAATTTTGTGTGTTGTTTTTGTATCAGCCATACCTCTTTAATTGTCGGGTTTTTTCCTTTTTCTGTCATCTTTATGCTCTGTTTGTTCAGTTACTATGACTTTAGCTCTTAACGGAAAGTGTGCATTTTTGTGTTTGGGGGCTCTAGTGTGTATTGCATGTTATGCTGCTGGTGTTCTCAGCTGATTGTCTTTTGATTGGCAGTTCGACTGTCAATCTTAGTGGAAATGTGAGTCTCTGGCTCTTGGTGGTTCCCGTTTCGATAAGGTTTTTGCTGGGTGTCGAAGGCTTCTCCTTGTTGGCTTTGTTTGTTATTTCAGCGAGTTCTCTCGTTTGAAGAGCTCCCGGATCCTAGGCCTTCTACTGAGTTCAGTTTTTTCGTTTGTTCGATTTCTGTGGACATTGTTGGATTGGCTGTTTATAGTCTCTCTCCCTTCTCTTATTATCTACTTGTTTAGCCTGCAATTTTTGGCCCTTGGCCTTTTGAACTGAGGAGGTTGATGGCTACTACCCAGTTGGCTTGCGCTTTAGCTAATCATTATGCGTTTTCACCTTGTTTTGAGGCTTATTATAGCTTTTTTTCATCTTTTTGCTGAGAACCATTGTACCTGTGTTTGCCTGACCGTTTAGCTGTGATTACTTTCTGCTATGCCCTTTCCTTTCAATGGTGGTGCTGCTATCGCATCATACTATTCCGGAAGCTCTGCTTTACTAGTTTTGGGCCTTTACCTCCGGTTCATTGGGGCAGCTCGCAGCACTGTTCATTGGCATCGAGCTCAATCCCCTTCCAGCCCGTTCGTGGTTGCCAGCTTCCGATGCTGTTCTACTGGCGTCTCCTCGCCGGGCCTTGCTTGAAGCCTCCACTTAGTTCATTGGTGCTTTGCTGCCTGACATCTTCTCTGCTCTGATCGGTTGTTTAGTGCTTGTGTTTTGTATATAATTGCTGATGTGTTCGATTTTTCTGTATTAGCCTAGGAGGGTGTTACCCTCTTGTAAATCTTAGATCTGTACATTTTTATTATTCTAATATATGCTTTTTGGTGTGGCTGGAATCGAGAGACTCTATCCGTTCTCATAAAAAAAAAAAAAGACAATTATAATGTTTTGCTGCAACCGTCGTCGTTTGCTCTCAAGAAGTCTATTACTTATCCTTTTCCTCAAATTAAAACAGTAACGATTATTGGAGGGTATGGTATAGTCTGTAATTACATTTGAAAATTGCACAACTGTGGTACAACAAACTTTTAATTAAAACTCTGTTGAACACGCTCCTAGCTACTATATAGTAGTGTAGCTACTATATAGTAGTATATACTGAAGAGGAAGAGTAGGAGGATTTTTAGGTAGAGAGAGAGAGATCATGGTGGTGGTGGTAATCTCCATAGTCATAGGGATATAATGTTAAGGAATGTTTTTTTTTTGAAGAAAAATGTAGAGTATGGCCACCATGTTTCATTAATAAGGAGTTAATAAAACAAATTCAGAATACCGAGTCAAGTACAAGAACCTACAATACAATAAAAGTACATAAATCCATCCCAAATATCGGGGGTGGTGCAAAAACATACAGGGTACCAACCATACATGCATATGCGGTACAAAACATTCATGCATCCAAGCAAAAGTACATCAAAACAAAATACATAACAAGGGACAAACAAAGTACATCAAAACATCTACTCCCCCCAACAAAACCCTGGGGGTGGTCGGGATCATAATCCTGACATAACAGTAAATGTCTTACAGCCAGGTCACACCCCTCAGTCAAGCGCCGGCCCAACTCTTGATTCTCTAATGTGATTGAATAATTTATTTGACTGAAGTAAACTTATAAACACTGAGATTAATCTCTAACAGTAACTCATATGTTTCTAATCCATATTTTAGACGATTAATCTAACTTTCAATATTTCTTCTTATCAAAAATCATAAAGTTGCAACCATTTATTTTAATCAAAGATGCATGTTGTATTTTTTTATAAACAATCAAAACCAGTTTATGGTGTCCAATTAACTTTTACAAAAAAATATATTTACTTATCAAAATAATGTATTCCTAACATTTTTCATACAATCAATCATATTTTCATTCATGCATACTAATTCATGACAAAACTAATCAACCGTTTATTTTCTCATTATAAATTAAATTACTAAACATAGCATATCTCACAACTATTCATGCTATACCCAAATCAAAATTACTCATCTATTATCTTTAGCATGCATTGTTTTATATAACTGGAAAGTATGAGAACACCCACCTTTTGTGAAGTTTGAACAAACAAGATGAGACACGCTCCTAGCTTCAAAGCAACTCCTTCTCATAGCAGGAACTTCTCCAAACAAGAACTCCTCTAAATAAGAACACTCTACTCTCTTTCTTTTCTTTCTCTTGATTTGTTTTCTTTTGGTGTGTGAAATGAGAAGAAGAGATGTGCTATTTATAGGGTATGTTGAGGGTTCAATTTGTAAAATTACACACCTAATAAAATATTCAAATTAATTTTCCAACTCTTCCCTTTCTTAACTTTTAAAACTCTCAACCCTTCACATTTCCACCTCTTCAATAACCCAAAATCTATTTATAGGATATGTTGAGGATTCAATTTGTAAAATTACACACCTAATAAAATATTCAAATTAATTTTCGAACTCTTCCCTTTCTGAACTTCTAAAACTCTCACCCCTTCGCATTTCTACCCCTCCCCCCCCCCCCCCCCCCCCCAACCTCTTTCTCTTCCTCTCTCTAAGGGCGCGTTTGGGAACCCAAAAAACTAGGGAAATGAATGGAATACTGTGGATGGGCTCATCTCATTCTATTCCATAGTCTGTTTGTTTTGAAAAAGAAAACAAAGGAAACAACTAAATTTCATTCCCTAGAGAAAGATTTCAGCCAATTTCTATTCCAGCTCCACCCCCCTCTGAAAGCTGCGTAAAGGAATGGAGAATCACCTCTTACTCCCTCGTCAACAACTCTCTCTTCTCCTTCTTCTTCCTCTGATTCTCACGAAATTGATAATGGAGTTCAAAACCAATATGCTTCTGTTCCACAAATCTCACACTTGCTATCTTCCAAAAGATTGTTGTAAGTGCAGGCACCGCAAGGCCAGTAAAATTCACCGACAGCTTCACAAGTCGAAGGGCTGACTTCGTTCAGCCCATTCTCAAGTGCATTCTCAAGGTTTTTGAAATAACTTCTTGTCACTGTCGTCAACCCAGCTAACTTCATCTTGAATTCAAGAAACTTATCTGTAACCGTAGTAGACGAGGTTGCCTCCTCAAAGAAACCCCGACCTTCCATTTCTGCGCAGTCATGCATTCGTTCCAGTGCGGTCACAGCCTGGCCTTGCAGAAACTCAAACAACTGTTTCTTCACAACTTCCTCTTCAGGGAAGTAGTACCCGTAAGCATATGTCCACTTCAGTACTCTCCTGCAATCTGCAATTTGTTCCCAGGCTTCAATTAAGAAATTGAACTCTGAATTGGGTAGCATGTTTACCTATTCTTTAAGCTTCTCGATCTTATGGCTTCGCATTTGATCAAGCTCCTTTAGTGCCTTCTGCCTTGATGAGTTATTGGTTGCAAACCGATCATAATAGTGCATGTATTTGACAACTGACTTCTTAGCCTCCGCCATCTGCACAGATTGGTCTAGCTCCTCCTACAAACCGATTACATGCTCCATGATCCTTCAACGATTTAAGACATAACCAAAAGAAATGGGAATTACAAGGATGAGGACAAGTCAACTGGCCGATGGGCTTCTTCTGTACAATTCCAGCCGAAAACGCAGCCACATTTGCAAAGAATGTCTTGATTTTCGCTTCCCAGGATGAAAGCGAAATTACAGTCAGGAGAAGGGCACCACTTCATATTTCCCTGATCTAAGTAGAAACCGGGCATACTTATCTTTATCTTCATCGCTGGCAAAAAGCTCAATCATGTCTTGGCCTATAACGGCCTTGCAAGATGGTTCTGGGCATCGGAGGAACAAGCAACCCATGCCGTAGTTAATTGAGGAAGTTATGTAGTTTGTCCAGCAATCACGACAATATTGATGGCCACAAGAAGCCGAACACATTGCCTTTAAGGAATGAGGATATGTTTCGAAACATATCTCACATCTTACATCATGTTCGTAAGTTGATACTACTCATTTTAGTTTATTTCTTAAATGCTGCTTCGTGAGTTTTGAGTTTAAAACCATAGGTTCCCTGAGAACATTGTTTTTAAATGCCGTAATCCATGGTATTCCATTGTTTGACAAACAAGACTAGAGAATGGAAACAAAAAAAGGTCAATTCCATTCCACTAGTTGCCAAACACACACAATTTATAAAGTTAATTCATCCATTTCACTTTCTTTCCATTCCTTTCCATTCATTTTCATTCCATTTCTTTCCATTCCCCAACTTAAATGTTTCCAAACAGACCCTAAAGGTACAGCCGAAACCCTTCCCCCATCCACCCCCACACACACATATGTTGCCACGTCATCCCGAAAGTGACAGCATGCTGTTTTCGCTGCTCTTGGAAACAGGTGGGCCCCACATGAGCTCTTTCAATTTCAAAGACACCCTGGACTCTTTCAATTCCACCGTGGCCCCCCATCCATCACATATGCACACGTCAACATATTCATTTTTCCAAATCATATAAACAGCCAACTCATCACTTTTTAAACATATATATTATATACAATTTTCAATATATCAACATATTTCAACATATGAACATGTTTTGCAGAGGATGGTTCCTTTTGATTCATATCATTATTTGGTTATTGTGGTGGGGAAGAAATAAGAAACTATTCAAGCATAGCGTTTCGACTATTTCATGTATTATTGACGAGTTTTTATTTCTTTTTAAATTCTGGTCGTTGAAGTTAAATTCCGAAGCTAGGGACTCCCTCTTTATTCACAGACTTATGAATCTTTTATATGCCTTAGCAATCTTAATGCATTATAAATTGCATTCTTTACATGTTGAGTTTCTCTCTATTTCCTGCAGGCTTAACGTTTAGGCTTTGCTGGTGTCATGTCTTGGGATGCTTAATCTGTTGGTTTTTTCGGTTTGGTTGTGTCCGTGTGTGTTTCTTCTCACCGGTGTATGTATCTTCTTTCTCCCTCCCTGGCTATTGTTACCATTGGACTGCTCTTTAGCTCGCTTTTGTTATGCTGGACTATGGTCCTTTATTCTAGCGTGTCCTACGACAGATTGTGGCCGTCGTTTTCTTTGTTCGACGGAATGCTGTGTCGTCTTTTTGGTGGAGCAGGGCTTCAATGGGGCTTTTGTATATATTCTCTATGGTTCCTTCTTATGAAGCTCAAGTCTGTTGGATGTTAATTTGATGTTCTTTCTTTGATTAGTGCATTCGTTTTTGTTGCTGGTATTGCTACTGTGTATGGTTTGGTTTTTTTAGGCCAGTTTTATGTTATGGATGGGATTATTGTTTTTTGTTTATGCTTCGGAGTTCCTCTTTCATCCTACTTTTCATTTGAGGAGATCGTGGTATCTTTTGTTTTTCTAGCTGGGTTGATGCTCCGTTCTGGATTATTGGTTTGGATTCCCGCATCATGGGATGGGTGAGCGTTTTGGTCGACTTGGATCGCTTCTCTGGCTCCCATCGCGTCGGCAGTTGTTGTCCTCCTTGCGGCTCGTTTCTCAGTGAGCAGCAGAGGCGTGCTCCTGTGTCCACTTAGTGAGCGCGGATGACCGTTCTTCTCAACGCGCTTTACTGGGAGCGATGGATTGTCGTTCGACGATTCGCTGGGCGGCTCACCCATCCTTCATCCAAGTGTGAGTCGATCTAGTCACAGTTCTTTTCTGGGTCGTGTTGATTCTGAGACCCCAGATAGCTTCTCGTCTCGATTGCAGCCACTTTCTGATTGTATCGCTGTAGCTTTATTATTTGGTTGTGTTCGCTTTAATTTCTTGTCCTCGTCTAGGTTTAGTCGGTAGTTTGTTCTTTTGGTGGAAGTTTTTCGAGTGGTTGTAGTTGCTTGGTTTTACGGCTCGTAAAACTCTTTTGTACATTGGCTTATTTATATATTTTTGGATATGGCTGGAGTCGTTCGACTCTATCCGATTACATCAAAAAAACATATCAACATATATATATATATATATATATATATATATATATATATATATATATATATATATATATATATATATATATATATATATATATATATATTATATGCTATATGTAAGTAAAGTAGTTTACTTAAAACTAAAAATGTATCATGCACAAATAAAATAAATATACACACTTTAAAAATTTATTTTGAAACGAAGATGCTCAAATACGCACACCAAACCACGTGTGTCGCACGTAAAACGCCGAAATGCTAAAATGGACTTTATCAACGGAAAAATGTATGTAAACATGATAAAATACAATATAAGAAAAATATATTTATTAATTTTTATATGTTCCCCGCCGCAAATGCTACATACGTAGAAAATACGTGCATTATACGTACAAAAGTAGTTAGATCGAAAATGTGAGAAAACTGAATTTTTTGTTTTTATAAAATAGATTTAAATACATGAAATAAGTAATTTAAACACATAGAAAATATTGTACGTAGCGGTGGAAACACGTGTTTCAAAAATACGTAAAAACACGTAAAATACAGAGATTGAAATATTGCATTTGAGTTGATACAAATAAGATAAAATCAATACGGAAAATGCATAAAGAGTCGGAAATCAAGATACGTAGTGAAAACACGTTACAAAATACACGGGCATAACACACAGGGGTAAAATTGTCATTTTCAATTTTGCGGGGTGTTACAGATACCATGTTGAGAACTGATTTGGGGAAAATAATTATTATTCTTGTTGTCATTTATTCTTTATGTTGCCGCTAAATTTGGTGTGGGGGCAAACAGATAGAACTTGTGGATTCTTGGGGAAACTGAACAGGAAAACCTGCGTACCTGTTCCGTCGGGCCTCGTTCGTCGTTCCTGCCGTGCACCTGCAAAAAGTGCGAGACACCGGGGGGGATCCCGGCGACGCACCCTCCGACGCTCAAGTCAGTAATCGAAGAGATTATGAAGGAGCGTAAAAACTGGTGAAGAGTTGATTACCTGTTAATGGAGATGGGTGAAGGGTATTTATAGGCGTCTTAGGGAATGGTTTTAGGAATGTAATCCCCGTGATTAGATAAGGAATATTCCTCGTAGTCAGATAAGGTATGTAATCTGATAAGGTATATTCCCTGTAATCAGTTAAGGAATTTTAATCCCCAAATCCCAGTGAAAAGGTAGATGTCCATCAGGGTCGTTGATCGTGTTTAATCAGGAATCCTGACTCTGCCTTGTTGGATTGGGAGCGCAGCGGGTTGAGATCCGCGCCCTCTTGTTGGCGGATCCATTCGCGGATCATTGGGCCCTAGGAGGGCAGATCCAATACCCGTTTTGGTCCTCTTGTGGGCGAAATTACCGTTTTACCCTCAGGTCTCAAGATTCGTGCCTGATTTGGACGGTTCCGATTAAATCCCATTTTTAGCCATATCACGAGCCCCCCACTCCTAAAGGCTGAGCTTGATCGGCCTTTGAGGAGTAGTCTAGCTGTTTTTTAATGGCTGGTAGAGTTGTATCGGAGCCCAAATGGAAGGTTTTGAATCTTGAAGGAGGTAGTTTGGTGATTTTTCAAGCGGATTGAACTCTGAGTCGCTCCTGAGCTCTTATGGTCGTGTGGTGTTCTGGCAGGGATATCCTATTAACTCCGCAAAGTGTCAATTCGTCATTCGGTGGTCTTGTATACTTGGAGCACGCTTTAGACCCCCCTAGAGTTCGCTAGCGAAGGGGCCGAGGTCCATATGCGGTTCGGCGAGCTCTTCCAGAGAGGGAAGCGAGTTCGGCAGGACTGCGGGCGTCAGGAGCGAGTTCGGCGATCCGCCGGTCTTGTTTTTCCCCTATAAGAGGGTCGGTGCCACGAACGCTCGGCAGGGGTGCCGAACCTGTTTTTCCCCTATAAGAGGGTCGGTGCCACGAACGCTCGGCAGCGGTGCCGAACCTGTTTTTCCCCTATAAGAGGGTCGGTGCCACGAACGCTCGGCAGCGGTGCCGAACCGGTTTTTCCCCTATAAGAGGGTCGGTGCCACGAACGCTCGGCAGCGGTGCCGAACCTGTTTTTTCCATATAACAGGGTCGGTGCCACGAACGCTCGGCAGCGGTGCCGAACCGGTTTTTCCCCTATAAGAGGGTCGGTGCCACGAACGCTCGGCAGCGGTGCCGAACCGGTTTTTCCCCTATAAGAGGGTCGGTGCCACGAACGCTCGGCAGCGGTGCCGAACCTGTTTTTTCCATATAACAGGGTCGGTGCCACGAACGCTCGGCAGCGGTGCCGAACCGGTTCTTCCCCTATAAGAGGGTCGGTGCCACGAACGCTCGGCAGCGGTGCCGAACCTGTTTTTTCCATATAACAGGGTCGGTGCCACGAACGCTCGGCAGGGGTGCCGAACCTGACTTTTTCCCCTATAACAGGGTCGGTGTCACGAATGCTCGGCAGTGGGTGCCGAACGTGACTTTTTCCCCTATAACAGGGTCGGTGTCACGAATGCTCGGCAGTGGGTGCCGAGCGTGACTTTTTCCCCTATAACAGGGTCGGTGTCACGAATGCTCGGCAGTGGGTGCCGAGCGTGACTTTTTCCCCTATAACAGGGTCGGTGTCACGAATGCTCGGCAGTGGGTGCCGAGCGTGACTTTTTCCCCTATAACAGGGTCGGTGTCACGAATGCTCGGCAGTGGGTGCCGAGCGTGACTTTTTCCCCTATAACAGGGTCGGTGTCACGAATGCTCGGCAGTGGGTGCCGAGCGTGACTTTTTCCCCTATAACAGGGTCGGTGTCACGAATGCTCGGCAGTGGGTGCCGAGCGTGACTTTTTCCCCTATAACAGGGTCGGTGTCACGAATGCTCGGCAGTGGGTGCCGAGCGTGACTTTTTCCCCTATAACAGGGTCGGTGTCACGAATGCTCGGCAGTGGGTGCCGAGCGTGACTTTTTCCCCTATAACAGGGTCGGTGTCACGAATGCTCGGCAGTGGGTGCCGAGCGTGACTTTTTCCCCTATAACAGGGTCGGTGTCACGAATGCTCGGCAGTGGGTGCCGAGCGTGACTTTTTCCCCTATAACAGGGTCGGTGTCACGAATGCTCGGCAGTGGGTGCCGAGCGTGACTTTTTCCCCTATAACAGGGTCGGTGTCACGAATGCTCGGCAGTGGGTGCCGAGCGTGACTTTTTCCCCTATAACAGGGTCGGTGTCACGAATGCTCGGCAGTGGGTGCCGAGCGTGACTTTTTCCCCTATAACAGGGTCGGTGTCACGAATGCTCGGCAGTGGGTGCCGAGCGTGACTTTTTCCCCTATAACAGGGTCGGTGTCACGAATGCTCGGCAGTGGGTGCCGAGCGTGCAGACTTGTCGTTTATGTGAGTTTGTCTCTTCTGTGCGCCATTTGAACGTCTGACAATTCTGACAATTCTGACAACTCTGACAGATGGGACGCCCATTAAATGCTGTGACCTCTGGGATTCCATCAGATGGGATAGCATTAAATGCATCTCATGATTCGCTGCGGTTAACGAGGTGACGATTGGGATCGCTCCGCCGCTTGGTTTAGATGGGCCGGTCGTACAAGCCCATTAGCCTCGTGGGGCGTGCCCCTCTTCTATAAATCCTCAACCCCCTCCTCATTTCTCACTTCTCCTCTCATTTGCTCAGGCGTTCTTTAGTGTCTCAGACGAGTTTCTCCGGCACCGGCGTTTGTCTCAGGCGAGGTTTTTCGGCTCTCCTTCCTTTCAAGGTAAATTTATAAGTTATGTCTGTAGCTTCTGTCTCAGATGAAGTCTCTTGGTCCGAGCCCTCCCTTCAAGGCGCCGAGGCCTCGTCTCCGAACCCGCCCAAGGGGAAGGTGTTCGGGAAGGATTCCATCGTCGAGGATCCGAAGAGGATGGGAGAGTTCGGACAGCTACCGGGTCCGTTGACGGGTCTGCATAGGGTCAGGGAGCTCCCGAAGGACCAGGCCGAGCGGATTGTCCATGGGAGGGAGAGGACCTTCGAGGAGAATGAGGCGAGGGAGACGACGGAGGCGGATGATGCAGCGTCGATCCTTCGCGAGGAGGAGTTGGTGGCGATCCGGGATGCTTTTTTCATCCCGGAGGAGTACGAAATCATGTTGCCGGGCCCCGGAGTTAGGGCCAATTCGCCGCTGCCAGTGACCATGTGTTGCTGGCCGGTGGACGCCTTTATCGCCGGCGCCCGGCTACCTCTCCACGCGTTCGCAATTACCGTGGTGAGCTGGTATGGGGTCTGCCCTATCCAGCTCATGCCGAACGCGTGGCGAGTGATTAATGGCTTCGTCCTTCATTGCCAGGCCGCGGGGATCGAACCGCAGCTGAACGTGCTCCGGACGATATACCGGCTCCACCAAGGGAACAAGTCGGAGTACCGGTATTATCTGACTCCGAGGCACGGCGGCAGGCTCGTGGTTTGCCCAGACTCCATCAAGCATTGGCGAGAGAAGTGGGTCGTCGTGCGGAGTCGAGAGGCCTGGCCGATCCCCACCAATTGGGCAGAGGGGGTGACCAAGAGGGCGACGGCGCTGCCGAGACTCTCAGTAGAAGAGGAAGCGGCGGTTCGGACCCTTCTCGACCGGCCGAAGTACGACTGGAAAGATTTGACGGAAGACGTTCTTTTCAGGGGAGGGCTCGGCCGCGTAGATCCTAGTACGCGGCTTTTCGCCAAGTTTTTTTTTTTGTACTTGTTGTCCTGTTCTTCTTTTGTGCTAATCATCATTTTTTTTTTTTTAATTGATGTAGAATCTATGGACTACGAAGCGGTGTTGGCGCTCCGGGCTGGGCTCGCCAGTAAGGCGCCGAGGAAGCGGAAGAGGGTTGCGTCGAAGCTGCCCTCGGCTTCGAAGGTGCCGAGGATTGCGGCACCCGACCAGGCGGTGGAGGTTGTTGACGACCCGGTCGTCACCGTGGCGGGGCCTTCGGCCACTGCTCCTGAGGGGGATTTCCCCATTGCTGCCGCGCTCGCCATGCCGACCCCGCCGCTAACCGTAGCAGGCGAGGAGCTCCTGACGGAGGAGCACAAGCGGATCCACATTCCGGACTGGCAGGTCCGGAGGCACGATGGGTTCCTCGGGAACTCGTTGGCGAGTATGCAGGCTGTCAAGCATCTCGCCACTCCGAAGGACCGCGCCGCCATGGACGCGGGGCGGCAGGGCGACGACGTGATCGAGATCGCTCGTTCGGCGGTATCGGTAAGTCCCGAGTTCCCTTCATTCATTTCATCTTGAATCACAAAAAATTTTTTCTAACTCTCTGAGTTCTTCTTCTTCCCCTTGCAGATCGTCGTCCACTTCGGCCACCTCACCGAACGGCTGACCGCCCTCGAGAAGGAGCTGAAGCAGGAGTCCGACCAGGCTCGGAACGAGAAGGCTCGGATGTCGAACCAGCTCGACAAGCTCCGAGTCGAGCATGAAGGCCGGTCTGCGAGGATTCAGCACCTCGAGGCCGAAGTGAAGAGGCTGGAGGACGAGCTGCGTCGGGAGAAGGAGGGGTCGGCCAATCAGGTGGCCGAGGCCGAGGCGAAGCAGGCGGCGGCTGTGAAGGAGGTGGAGGACGCCACCTTGAAGAAGGCCCAGGGGTACCTCGCGCAGAACATGGCGAAAGCCTTCGCCACTGCCCTCGACCGGGTGCGAGAGGCGTACCCCGGGGTGGACGTCTCGGGATGGCGACTCTTCCCCGGACACGTCGAGGGCTTCGACCCCGAGTCCGAAGGGGAAGAGGAGGAGGAGGAGGAGGACGGCGCTGAGGCCGATGCCGGGGTTACTGGCGAGGTCCCGAGCGTCACGGCCACTCCACTGGCGGCGGCGTCTCCTTCGGCGAAGTCGACCCCTACTCCGCCTCGTCGCCCGGGGAAAGAGGTCGAGCACTGATCCGCCTCTCCTTTTATTGTTTTTGGCTGTTTCTGCTTTTTTTTTTTTTACCGAACTTTGTAATGCCTAATAGCGGACTGGCCACCGCTTCTTTTGACGTAAATGAAATCAAAATTTTTGCAAGTGTTGGTGTTCGGAAATTTCTGTTTTATGCCCCCTTTTTTTGCCGAACTGTCAGACTTTGCTTTTAGAGATGAAAATTTTTCCAAGTGTGGTGCTTCGGCCACGCTCAACGTTTTCGCTGATTGCTACGATTTCTTTGCAGCTTATGGTGATCCACCAAGGCGTCGAGCTTTCCTACCCGGACGAGGAGGTTAAAGCCGAAGCCGGCCTTGGGGCGACGAGGCTGTGTCTGGCTAGGTGTAGGGAGAAACTTTATGACGTCGAGCTCGGATTGCGCCGAGCCGAGAGCGAGAGGAAGCATCTCCAGCTCGTCCTTGGCCGGCGTGATATCGAGATTCGTCGTTTGGAAAGCCGAATCGCCGAGCTCATACCCGAAGGTGAACACTTGCCCACTGATTTCAGTAATGAGATTCGTGTTCAGTGCATTCGTCATAATTTGTCCAAAATAACAGCGGAGAAGGACGAGTTGCTTTCCGAGATACAGCATCTGCAGTCTGTAGAGGCGAAGCTCCGGAGTGAGGGCGAGGGGCTAACGGCCGAGGTGGCCAGGTTGACGACTGAACGAGTCGAGTTGACTGCTGAAGTCGAAGCGCTCAAGAGGGCGACGGTGGATAAAAGCATCGAAGTCACCCACCTTCGGCGCCTCGTTGCTAGTCGATCTGGAGTGCCGGACTCTGCGATACCCCCACGTTTTGAAGTCGACGTTAAAGACGACTCGTTGCGGGACAGGATCTCAGAGTTGGAGGCGGAAGTGGCTCGTCTGAAGCCACATTCAGGGCCGATCAACGTTCGAAGCACGTCATGCACTCGTGCTGAGAGTGAGCGGGGCATTACTTTCTATGAGATGGCGACCCGTCAGCGGATCGGCCAACCAAGCCCGGGGGACGCGCAGAGCTCGGTGGCAATCTCCTCGAGCGGGGCGTCTGTCGGCGTAGCTGCCAGGAGCGGTGCCGAGGATACGTCCCAGTTTGCCGGCTTGGGGTCGCGCTCCGGGGACAAGCGTCGTCATTCTCGAGTGTCCTTGAAGCGGAATGCTCCAGCTCCAAAGAAGCGCTGAAGTGGTCGGTTCCGCGCGTTCTTTGCTCTCTCCTCTTTTTTTTTTTTCCTAAGTGTGACGAGTCGGTATTGTAAATACCCTTGTTGAGTCGTGCTCCTGTTTGCGTTTGCCTTTGTATCACATCTGTTTCATTAATAAATGCGTTATTGCCGAACTTGCGTGTTTCATTGCTGTGAATGTTGTTTGTCATGTGGTAACTTCTGAACTGTCGAACTCCGAATGATCATGAGTGGAGTTGCGAAGTAGCGTCGAGCCGAGTTGTGCACTTGCTTGATTAGGTTAACGTCGTCGGAGCGATTTTTAGGACGGTGCGCTGTCCCTAGCTCGTTTGGCGGACTCCGGAACCATTGTCGGTTTAAGGGGTGTAGGAGCAATATCGAATGGCGAGCTACTCCTAGCTCGCTTAGGAGCGAGCTCGTGAAGTAGAATCGAGCCAAGTGTTGGACTCCGTACCATTCAACGGCTGTGGGAGCATTTTCGAATGGCGAGCTACTTCTAGCTCGCTTAGGAGCGAGCTCGTGAAGTAGAATCGAGCCAAGTGTTGGACTCCGGAACCATTGTCAGTTTAAGGGGTGTAGGAGCAATTTCGAATGGCGAGCTACTCCTAGCTCGCTTAGGAGCGAGCTTGCGGAGTAGGGTCGAACCAAGTGTTGGACTCCGTACCATTCAACGGCTGTGGGAGCATTTTCGAATGGCGAGCTACTTCTAGTTCGCTTAGGAGCGAGTTCGTGAAGTAGAATCGAGCCAAGTGTTGGACTCCGGAACCATTGTCAGTTTAAGGGGTGTAGGAGCAATTTCGAATGGCGAGCTACTCCTAGCTCGCTTAGGAGCGAGCTTGCGGAGTAGGGTCGAACCAAGTGTTGGACTCCGTACCATTCAACGGCTGTGGGAGCATTTTCGAATGGCGAGCTACTTCTAGTTCGCTTAGGAGCGAGCTCGTGAAGTAGAATCGAGCCAAGTGTTGGACTCCGGAACCATTGTCAATTTAAGGGGTGTAGGAGCAATTTCGAATGGCGAGCTACTCCTAGCTCGCTTAGGAGCGAGCTTGCGGAGTAGGGTCGAACCAAGTGTTGGACTCCGTACCATTCAACGGCTGCGGGAGCATTTTCGAATGGCGAGCTACTTCTAGCTCGCTTAGGAGCGAGCTCGTGAAGTAGAATCGAGCCAAGTGTTGGACTCCGGAACCATTGTCAGTTTAAGGGGTGTAGGAGCAATTTCGAATGGCGAGCTACTCCTAGCTCGCTTAGGAGCGAGCTTGCGGAGTAGGGTCGAACCAAGTGTTGGACTCCGTACCATTCAACGGCTGTGGGAGCATTTTCGAATGGCGAGCTACTTCTAGTTCGCTTAGGAGCGAGTTCGTGAAGTAGAATCGAGCCAAGTGTTGGACTCCGGAACCATTGTCAGTTTAAGGGGTGTAGGAGCAATTTCGAATGGCGAGCTACTCCTAGCTCGCTTAGGAGCGAGCTTGCGGAGTAGGGTCGAACCAAGTGTTGGACTCCGTACCATTCAACGGCTGTGGGAGCATTTTCGAATGGCGAGCTACTTCTAGTTCGCTTAGGAGCGAGTTCGTGAAGTAGAATCGAGCCAAGTGTTGGACTCCGGAACCATTGTCAGTTTAAGGAGCTACAAGCAGAGGGATGTAATAGTAGTGAAAACATGAAGAAGCTTCATTTATTAACATCTAACGATCGGCTGCTTCTAAAGTTGCTAGCCGTTATTACAATAATAAAAGAAAGCACAAAAAGGACAAACTATGACTAGAGAAAGGAGGGGAACGGTTCGGCATCTCGAGTTACTTGGAGAGACGTAGTTGCCTTCTCCTGGTATTTCAAAAGATGGTCGGCGTTCCAAGTCCGGGGAATTTCTCTGCCCTCGAGATCCTCTAGCTTGTAGGTACCGGGGCGGATTACTTTCGAGATCTTGTACGGTCCCTCCCAGTTCGGGGCCAGCTTGCTTTTCTGCCCGGGGAATGATATGGCCAACTTCCGAAGGACTAAATCCCCTTCTTTGAGGTCCGTTGGGCGGACTCTTTTGTTGTATGCCAGCTCGATCCTCCTTCGGTAAGCTTGCTGGCGTATGGCAGCTCTCTCTCGGATTTCGTCTATCAGGTCTAGGCTTGTTCTGAGTTCTCTAGCATTCTGCTCTTCTTCATAAGCGACCAGGCGAGGAGAGGGTATCCCGACTTCTAGGGGGATGGTGGCTTCGGCCCCATAGGTGAGATTAAATGGGCTCTCGCCTGTTGGGGTCCGTTTGGTGGTGCGGTGACTCCAGAGTACGTTTGGCAGCTGATCGACCCAGAGTCCCTTGGAACACTTGTCTAACCTCTTCTTGATTCCTGCAAGAATCTGTCGGTTGGCATTTTCAGCTTGGCCGTTCGACTGGGGATGGGAGACGGAGGAGAACCGGTGTTGTATGGAAAGGTCTTCACACAAGGCTCGGAAGGCGGCTCCAGTAAATTGTGTCCCGTTATCTGTGACTATGACTCGGGGAACGCCGAACCGGCAAATCACATTCTTCCAGAAGAACTGAACGACCCTATGTTCGGTGATCGTAGCCAGGGGTTCGGCTTCTATCCACTTAGAGAAATAGTCGACTGCCACGACTAGGAACTTTAGCTGTCCGGGGGCTGGAGGGAATGGTCCCAGTAAGTCCATCCCCCACATAGCGAAGGGAACGGGACTTGATAGGGAGGTCAGCGGTGCTTGCGGAAGACGTCGGATGTCTGCATACTTTTGGCAGGAGCTGCACTGCCGAACGTGTTGTTCGGCGTCCCGTAGGAGAGTGGGCCAGTAATACCCATAGTTCAACACCTTGCGCGCCAGAGCCCTGGATCCAGAATGGGCTCCGCCGATCCCCTCATGGAGCTCCTGTAGGGCGTAGTCGGCCTGCTCGGGGGAGAGGCACCTTAGATACGGTCGGCCATCCGCTTGGGTGAAGGAGCGTTTGTATAAGATGCCTTCGAGTAAAGTAAAACGCTCGGCTCGGGCCCTAATTCTTCGTGCTTCCCTCGGATCTTCAGGGAGGAGTCCGTTCCTCAGGAATTCGACAATGGGTTTCATCCAGTTGTCTTCGAGGAGGACGGGCAATGCTTCAACGGAGTCTGGCGCTTCGTCCTCTATGCTCGGCTTTAGGAGGACTTCTATTAAAACGGTCTGTTCCAGACCTTGAAGAGAGGAGGAGGCTAACTTGGATAAGGCGTCGGCCTGAGCATTTTCTTCTCGAGGGATCCTTTGGATGAGAGCCTCGTCGAACAGCGTCATGAGGCTCTTTACTTTGGACAAGTATTTAGCCATTCTATCGTCGCGGGCTTCATACTCGCCGAGGACCTGGTTAACAATCAACTGGGAGTCGCTGAAAATCCGTAGCCGATGTGCCCCAGCATTTCGGGCCATTCGAAGCCCGGCTATTAGTGCTTCATATTCGGCCTCGTTGTTCGAGGCTTTGAAATCTATCCGGAGTGAGTATTGGAGGACGAAGCCGTCTGGTCCTGCCAGGATGACTCCTGCCCCGCTACCCTCATTACAAGAGGACCCGTCAACATAGACCGACCAGACGGGGGGTCCCTTTGCTGCTTGACCAGACTCGGGGATGGTAGTCTCAACTATGAATTCGGCCAGTGCCTGCGCCTTGATTGCAGTCCGAGGCTGATAAGTTATATCGTGCTGGCTCAGCTCGATCGACCACTTCATGAGGCGACCAGAAGTCTCGGGTTTGTGAAGAATCTGTTTCAGTGGCTGGTCGGTAAGGACGACCACCGAATGAGACTGAAAGTAGGGTCTAAGTTTTCTTGCGGCCATTACCAGGGCATACGCCATTTTCTCAATTTTCGGGTACCGAAGTTCGGCATCCCGGAGCACCTTGCTGACGTAGTATATGGGCTTCTGAGCCCTTTCTTCTTCTCTGACTAAGACCGCACTGAGCGTCTGTTCGGAAGCCGCGAGGTAGAGGTAGAGCGGTTCGCCGGGTACTGGTTTGCTAAGGAGAGGGGGATTGACGAGGTAGGCTTTAAGCTGGTCAAAGGAGTCTTGTTGCTGCTGCCCCCACTCGAATCCTTTAGCCCCCCTGAGGGCTTTGAAGAACGGGAGGCACTTCTCCCCGGACTTCGACAGGAAGCGCCCTATGGCGGCTAAGCGACCAGTCAGCCTCTGAACTTCTTTGACATTTCTTGGGGGAGCCATGTCCAGTATGGCCTTGATCTTCTCCGGATTCGCCTCTATTCCTCGTTGGCTAACCATAAAGCCGAGGAACTTGCCTGATGAGACGCCGAACGCACATTTGTTCGGGTTAAGTCTCATATTGTTCCTCCTCAAAACATCAAATGCTTCTTGGAGGTCGGTCACATGATCAGCACCGCGGACGCTTTTCACCAGCATGTCATCGACATACACTTCCATGTTTCTGCCGATCTGAGCCTGAAAAACTTTGTTAACGAGGCGCTGGTATGTTGCCCCCGCGTTCTTTAGGCCGAATGGCATGACCCTGTAGCAATAAAGGCCTTGGTCGGTTACAAAAGACGTCTTTGGGATATCTGGCGGGAACATCCTTATCTGATTGTAACCCGAGAAAGCGTCCATGAAGCTTAGGAGCTCATGTCCCGAGGTCGCGTCAATCAGAGTGTCGATGCTCGGTAGGGGGAAGGGATCTTTGGGACAGGCTTTGTTGAGGTCGGTGAAATCAATGCAAATTCTCCATGTTCCGTTGGACTTCTTTACCATTACCACGTTCGATAACCATTCAGGGTAGTTTACCTCCTGTATGAATCGGGCCTTCAGCAATTTATCTACCTCTTCTTTAATAGCGAGCTGTCGCTCGGGGGCGAACTTACGCCTCTTCTGCTGAACCGGTTTGGACCCCGGATCAACACTCAAGCGGTGAACTAAAAGCTCTTCAGAGATACCGGGCATGTCAGCCGCGGACCATGCGAAGAGGTCTTGATTGTCTCGGATGCATTCCACAATATCTGAGTATAGGGCAGACGGAAGGGCCTTGCTTACGAAGAACTTGCGGGTCGGCTCTTGTTCGGAGAAGAGCACCTCCTCCAGTTCGTCCGCTGGCTCGGAGGTCGGTCTTGTGGAATCTTGGGGAATTTCCAGGGTCTCTAGAGAGAGGACGGGCCCAAGGGTCGAAGTCATGTAGCATTTCCGGGCCTGCTCCTGATTTCCCCTTACTTCTCCGACCCCGGATCGGGTGGGAAATTTCATCTTCAGATGATATGCCGAGGGGACTGCTTCCAGAGCCGCGAGGCCTGGCCTGCCTAAAATGACGTTGTAGGCAGCGGGAACATCCACTACCATGAAGTCCATTGGCTCCGTTCTGGTGGTAGGGGTTTGTTCGGCAGTTACATCGAGGGTGATCACCCCTTCTATAGTTACCGGAACTCCCGTGAACCCATGGAGAGTGTAACCGGCGGGTTTGAGTCTGTCTCTGGAGAGCTTTAGGCCTTTGAAAGCGGAGAGGAATAGGATGTTGACGGAGCTGCCGTTATCGACTAAGATTCTCTCCACTTTGAAATTTGCCATGTGGAGGCTAATGACGAGAGCGTCACAATGCGGGATACGGACTCCCTCGAGGTCTTCGTCGGAGAAGGTAACTGGCACTCCGAGGCCCTTGGGAGGAGGCGTGGTTCGGACTGAATTGACCTCTCTGATAAACGCTTTTCGGGAGGAGTTCGAGAAGCCTCCCATCGGACCCCCATGGATGAGGTGGAGGACTCGCTCTTCCTCGAAGTCTGGCGTCTCTTCTCTTTCCGGACGCTTGTTAGCCCCCCGAGGCGGGAGAGGGGGCTCGGCTCGGTCCTTTTTTAAAAACTTCGTCAGCTGTCCCCTCTGGATAAGGGCTTCGATCTCGTTTCTCAGAGCACGGCAGTCGTTGGTGTCATGCCCGTGGTCCCGGTGATAGCGGCACCATTTCTCTTTATCTCTTCTCTTGGCGGGAGTATTCATTTTGGGAGCTGGAGGCAAGACCCCGTCTTTTTCGACCTCCATGAAGATGGCCGAGAGGTTAGCGTTGAGGGGAGTGAACTTCTCAAATCTAGGGGGAGGTCGGCGCTGGCCGGCATTATCCTTCTGGAGCTTTTTGGCTCCTTCTTCTTCTGCCCCCTTCCTTTTGAGTCCGGAGGCGGGCGCTTCCCAGTTGGGGGGTCGCTCGGCCTCTTCGGCCCGAATGTACTTTTCGGTGCGAAGAAGAAGGTCGGAAAAGTCATGTGGGGGTTTCTTGGCAAGGGAGGAGCGGAGGTTGGAATTGAGAATGTTGGATTGGAATGCTGCGGTAGCGACGGATTGGTCGAGGGATGCGATGGTTCTGGCCTCGGCTGTGAATCTCTTCACGTAGTCCCTCAATTTCTCCCCCTTTTGCTGACGGAGGTGCAATAGTGAGATGCTGGTTTTCTCGGTCCTTCGGCTGCTGACGAAATGGGTGATGAACAGGGTCTCGAACTGTTCGAAGGAGAATATTGATGCCGGGGCAAGACGAGAGTACCATTCTCGAGCCGGGCCTTTCAGAGTTGCAGGGAACGTCTTGCAGAGGAGGGCATCGGACGCTTGATGGAGGAGCATCAAAGTCTTAAAGCCTTCGATGTGGTCAACTGGATCGGTCTCCCCAGTGTAGTTCTCGAACTGGGGAGGTTTGAAGCCGAAGGGAACAGGAGTATCCACTATGGTCCGGGAGAACGGGGGTCGGCTAGGACGGAGGGTCCTCCCCCTGAGTTCTTCTTCTCGGTTTATTTGTCCCAAGAGTTTTTCCACCTCGTTCAGGCGGCGGTTCATGGTGTCACCTCTCCGGCGGTGATCTGCCGAGCCACGGGACTCGTCTTCGTAAGATAGGGAGCGAGGGCTGCGGCGACGGTAGCTTCGGGAACGACGAGGACTTGGGGTGCGTCTGGAATTGGTAGGAGCGGGTCGAGGAGAAGGGGAACGTTGGCGAGGGCTCCGGACCGGAGGAGGGGAGGGGGCCCTCGGCTCATTGGGATTCTGACGAAGATTGAGGGCCTGTTGTACCATTGCTTGGAATTGCTGGAACTCGGCACGGGTGATGGGTGCCTCATTGTCCCGATGCTGCTGCCGACCTGCGGGAGAGTGCCTCCTTCGGTAGTGATCGGGGGAGTCTTTTCTCCCTCTTCGGGCGGGGGACCCCCTGTGTCCCCGGTGTCGGGGGGATCGCTCTTGGCGGGAGGCCTCTCCCCGAGCCCGCTTTTCGTCCAGATGGCGTCGAAGGTCCTTATCCTCCGGGCGTTTGGGATGGGCATCGTGGCGACCAGAGGCTCGGGGATGATGGGAGGCCATGGAGGCACTGGAGGCGTTGTGGATGGAGAGATTCTCTTGGTGAAGAGGCTGTTTCTGAGGGTTAGGACCCTTTGGATCAGGAGGGGGGTTCTGTTGAAGCGGCTCTTCCATGGTAGGAGGGAGTTGCCCTTGTTGCTGAGCGGGATCAGGATGGACTTCTTGCTGGTCAGGGTTGGGCGCTCGGTTGGAGCCCCTGGATCTAACTTTGCGAGGCGGCATGGTAGGAGAGAACCTGTTTACCGGGAAGAGGAGAGGTCCCTATTCGTTAGTTTCCCACAGACGGCGCCAATCTGTTGCCGCTAAATTTGGTGTGGGGGCAAACAGATAGAACTTGTGGATTCTTGGGGAAACTGAACAGGAAAACCTGCGTACCTGTTCCGTCGGGCCTCGTTCGTCGTTCCTGCCGTGCACCTGCAAAAAGTGCGAGACACCGGGGGGGATCCCGGCGACGCACCCTCCGACGCTCAAGTCAGTAATCGAAGAGATTATGAAGGAGCGTAAAAACTGGTGAAGAGTTGATTACCTGTTAATGGAGATGGGTGAAGGGTATTTATAGGCGTCTTAGGGAATGGTTTTAGGAATGTAATCCCCGTGATTAGATAAGGAATATTCCTCGTAGTCAGATAAGGTATGTAATCTGATAAGGTATATTCCCTGTAATCAGTTAAGGAATTTTAATCCCCAAATCCCAGTGAAAAGGTAGATGTCCATCAGGGTCGTTGATCGTGTTTAATCAGGAATCCTGACTCTGCCTTGTTGGATTGGGAGCGCAGCGGGTTGAGATCCGCGCCCTCTTGTTGGCGGATCCATTCGCGGATCATTGGGCCCTAGGAGGGCAGATCCAATACCCGTTTTGGTCCTCTTGTGGGCGAAATTACCGTTTTACCCTCAGGTCTCAAGATTCGTGCCTGATTTGGACGGTTCCGATTAAATCCCATTTTTAGCCATATCACTTTACTTTATACATCAATATATAAGGATTACATTCTTGGATGAGAAGAAAGGAGATTGAGAGAAGATTGAGCGGTGAGAGATTTGGGGAATCTGTTTCCTATAGATTAGGAAACCGAATATACATATTAGTACTTACTACATTTCAACACTGGCCCTCCTCCTCTGCTCTCTCTGTATTTACCCCAAAATACCTCTATCCAGCTATAATCTTCATGATCACATTGAACATTAGTTCGGAGAACACACAACCTTCATATCCACCTTCACAAAGTTGTCACTAGTACAATTTGCTAAAATTGCTTTTATCATAAGTTTGACCTCCTCTTGGCGAACAGCAGCTAGGGAGCAGACTCGTGCAGGTGAGAAAATCTCAGTGGATGAGATACGGCAGAGGTTGCGTAATAATGGCCCATAGGATACTATGCTAGTGAAGTGTAGTTGTAAGTTATGTGCTTCATGCTGGGGAAGCGGGGACGGTTTGTTGAAGAATCTACCCCCAATTCGTAGTGCTAATAGCGGAAACACACCACAAGAAATAGAAACTCACAAGACTTTGATGAATCAAAAACAAGCCATCACAATATATGCAAGTTCTCACAAGAACACAATCAATATGCAGAGATAACCAATACTTCTTATTCCCCAAAAATACAAAGATTACAAAAGAGATTACAACTCTCAATCTCTCTTTCTCACCTTCGAAACTGTAACACCCCGAATTTCAAATAAGGATAAATTCGAGATTTCACAGGATCTTTACTTCACTTCGTATAATTTTACAAGGAATTTAAAACTTTTCATTCACAATACATCAGAGTTCCTTTACACTTGGTTTTTACACAGCGGAAGACTAAAAGATTACAACAATGAAATACAACTTGTATAACTTTAACATCATTTGCAACATCTTTAACTTCTAAACAGCAACAACATATCCACTTTATAACTCCATGAATAGTTCATTACCTGCATGTCAATCTGTGGGCACGTCAGTCACTTACAACTGACGAAATGTTATACACGGCTATCCTCTCTATGCCGGGAAGAGTATAACGATCTCATACTTTAACAAATCACAAAAAAATTGAATGAACATATAAAGTGTCAAAAGTGATTATTCTAAACATAAGTGTATGTCATGTCTTAATGCCTAATGCACACATCTCTATACTAGGATGACACTAATGCACACTTGTTCGGATTCTATGCATCCCATACTACATAGGTCCGAGGGCAAGCGCCTACGTTCTTCACAATACAGGGCTCGATCCCTCGCCATGAAAACTACCCGGTAGCAAAACAATGTTCAGACTATTCCACGAATGTGAATTCCAGCCTTGGAGTCCACCACCGGCTGTTATAACAGATTCCACATCGTGCGAACCGTCCCGTATGTGACCCTCTAGCCCAATATATATATATATATATATATATATATATATATATATATATATACACATTGGAGACGGTAAACACAAAAATCCATCCGTCCGACTACTCAAGATCTTGGAGTCCACCGCCGACCCGTCCTCATAGTCCCGGATTATAATAATCCGTCTCCCACAGGGCAACCTCAGTCCACCAACTGGGTCTATAGTCTTGGAGTCCACCGCCGACTATATAGAGCACCCCACTTACGTTTCACTAAGTTTACTACATCTTCACTTATGTGCCTAAATTTTCTTAAGTTCGAGACATGAATAATTTCCACACGTAGAATTAGTTGTTACCTCCTACCGGACTTAATCAACAAATACGAGATGGCTCCTTAGCCATATCTCCGAATCATTTCTCAAATCTTTTCTTTCAATAATGCCGGTATCGAGGTCTTACTAACTCTAAATCATAAACTTTCATGTACAAAAAGCATGGGTATTCACACCCTTTAATAATCATCTCTTAACTCAAAGCACTCTTTAGCTATTCACAACTTGGTATAGGTCTTGTTAACATCATTCAATTCATTCACTATCTTTCTAAGACATCAATTCTTTTCATGAGTCTATGGCATAAATCCAAATCTCTTTTTGGGAAAAATTAATCACATAAAAGTTCGTGACTACAAACAAGCATATTTACATGATCTCGTCAACAAGTAAACATATTTACATGATCTTGTCAAGTCAAACAATTTATAAATAATTTATTATTAAACCATTGCTCAACAAGATTCCTTCACAAAATTGCTACACATACATGAAAATGTACTAGACATCATGTGAAAGTTGTTTTAATAACTAATGAGATGTAACTTAGCAAATTATGTGTAATGGACCAGCGACTTGTATTTAAAGTTTATACGCCCTTACACAAATGTGTAATTAATGTGCCAGTATTAATGATTTCAAATATCCCCAAAAAAAATGCTATAAACTATGGAAAAGTTTCTTTACTTCCAAAAAGATTAGGTATTAATAATTTCTTGTTACAACCCAGAGGATAGATTAGAGGCATGAACAAATTACTCACATAATTCAAGGTACTAGAAGAACTTGACCAATTTGAACAAATTGGGCTTATGAAGTTTTTGAAAAGTATGTTACTGAGTAGGGGGTTTATAATAATTAAAAAAAGGTTAGGGGGCTCAAAAATCAAAATAATTCCAACTTTGAGGGATTTCAGACAGACTACTTTCTGATTTACATATTGTTCCTCTAGTATTGATGTCAAAGTATAAAATATGGTACTATTGAAACTTGTATTTAAGCCCATGATTGAGAAGGGGGAAAGAGGAAATATTGAAGAATTGTTTTTGAACTGTTTTTAGTCACATATATACACTGCAAAATTGTAGCTTCACTATTGATTAATAGAGGGGTCAAGTCATTCTAATAGAGCACCTTCAGTATCAAACATGCTATTTGTGCATGCTATACTCAACAACAAGTTCTGATCCAAAGAAGAAAGAAATCAAGCATAAAGAACACGGCGGTTCAAATTTCATATATATATATATAAAACTAAGATTTAAGATAACTGTTTTTTTTTTTTTTTCTTAAATGTATAAACTGTTCCTTTGCAGCAGAAAGGGGAACGAAGGAATTGAAAAGTGAATAAAGATGGCTCACCGATCGTTCCTGCTTATGACTTTTATAACACGGTTAGGTTTATAAAATTCATTGGTAATCAAGACCAAGTATACTAGTTTATGACAAACTAATCCACTATTCTTTTCTTATTATCAACTCACATAATGTTGATTAGTTTACTAATCATAGCATCTTTCATTACATACAATGCACAGGTTTGTTCTATTTTATCAAATTCTACACTACTCATTAGCATGCACATTCTCTATAATTAGAAAGTAAAGAACACCCACCTTGATTGAAAGGAAGAACACCACTTCTAGCTTCAAGGGCTCCTAGCTCTTCTCCTCCTAGCAATGGCCTCCAAGCACAAATCTCTTCTCTCTTTCTTTCTTTCTTTCTTCTCTTTTCTTTTCTCTCTTTCTCTTATTTTTCTTTTGTTTTTGGTGTGAAAAGAATGAGAAATGGAGGGTGCTATTTATAGGTCTAGGTTAGGGACTATATTGCAAAATCTCCCACCTAATAACTTCTCATTTTAATTCTCTTTTTAATTAACCATCTTTTCATTTCTCAACTCCTAAAAACTCCCAACCTTTCATCTCCCCACTACTCTAAAATCCCAACTCCCATCCTTTCATATACCTACTTCTCTAATTCTCTAACTCCCAAACTCTCTCTCTTCCCACTCCTATGCAATCCGGTCACTCACAGCACACTTGTGTGCTGTGTATGTTCAAGTGGGCCTCCACTATAAATCAATTAATTCCTATTAACCCATTCACACCATGGGCCTCCATTCCATTTATACACTATTTCTTTCTTTCTTCCTTGACCGAAGTCAACTCAGAAGAAGAAAACCATTTCGTGGGCCTCCTACTCCACCATACCATATTTAATACATTCAAATCCATATACAGCCAACATACTCTTTTTAACATTTAACTCCTTTAAACCATAAAATGCCATTTCATTTGTTTAAAACGAGACCAACCATTCTACACATATATATATACATATTATACTTTGAAATTTACGGATGTTACACACAAGCCGAATTTTATTTTGAAAACAAATATACTTAGATACGTTTATCGAAAATACGTGCGTCGCACGTAAAACATGAAAATGCGAAAATCGACTTTATCAATGAAAAATTATTAAATATGATCGAAAACAATATAAGAAAAATTATATTTACTAATTTCATGATGAAATCACTACACATAGAAAGCACGTGCACTATACGTGCAGAAAATCGAAAAATACATTTTAATCAAAACAAGGGGAAAATAAATTTTCGTTTTATAAAATAGATTTAAATACATAAAAATAAATAATTTAAACCTATAGAAACATTGTACGTAGTGGTGAAAACACGTGCATCAAAAACACGTAAAAAGCACGTAAATCCCAGGGATTGAAATATTATATTTTAGTTGACTGAAATCAATACGGAAAATGTATAAATAGTATGAATCCAAAATATGTAGTGAAATACATTACAAAATATACGTGCGTAACACCCATGGGCAAAATTGTAATTTTCAATTTTGCAGGATGTTACAGAAACACTCGGCACAATCCCTCTTGAAGTTGAATAATGATAATGGCTCACCAAATCTCTATCTTTGGATCATCAAAGATATCCAAACCTTAGAGTCTACGGCCATATATATAGCCCCCAAGTAAATCCTAATAGATAAACATAAATCTAGCAATTAGGCCATAAACTCGTAAGCCCAAAAACAATCAGCCGTCGAAGTTGGTCGACTGCACCCCCAAGGTCGGTCGACCGCAACGTGTAGAGTCAGACCCGAGACTCGACCGATCGACTGCACCCCCAAGGTCGGTCGACTGTCCTCTCCTCTATTGGACCCTGTATACTCGAAGAACTCTCAGCAGCTAGGGTCGGTCGACCGCATCCTCAGGTCGGTCGACCGCAACTTTCCATGCACATACTAGATGCCGGGTCGGGAAGGGGAAGGATACAAGATTTTGGCGAGATAAGTGGTGCGGTGACACAAGTTTGAGTAGCCTATTCCCAGATGCAGCAGAGGCCACGATTAATACCGACACGGTAGTAGCGGATGTGTGCCGTAGCAAGAAGCTGAAGCTGAAAATTAGGGGTCAAGTATCGCAAAAAAAATGGTGGACTTCAATAATCTTAACAAGTTCATTATGGAGGAGGGACGATATAACAACGACAACGACGATAGCAGAGAGTGGATATTGGAGTCTTCGGGGGAATTTACGGTCTCTTTGATGTATACGTGCATTAACGACGGAGGTCTGCGATGCAAGGACGCAAAAATAATATGGAAGCTGTACATTCCGCTGAGGGTTAAGATTTTTGCATGGCTAGTTATGCACAACGCGATCTTAACAAAGATCAATCTGCAGAAAAGGAAGGTGTCAATCGACGCGATATGTGGGGACTGTGAAGGCGATGACGAAGATGTCAATCATCTTTTTTTCGAATGTGCTAAGTCAAAACTAGTGTGGGAATCTATATGTCTACGGTTTGGGATGTTACAAAGTCCTAGAGTCAGCGCAGAGGTCTGGGGACGCTGCTGGGTAGAGCTAGGGAGTAAGAATGAAAGAGATGAGTGGGGGATAGTAGCGTCAGCAACTATGTGGTGTGTATGGTTGAAGCGGAATGATTTATGCTTTCGCAATATCAAATGTAACTTTTCAGGTTTAATGCACAATATTCTAACTTTAACACATGAATGGACAAGTAACAGGGGAGATATGAAACGCCTGCGGATGGAAGAAGAGGAATAGGAGGCAAATGGGGTAACGGATCATCCACGATTATCCGATCCGTTTCGCTGGTATAGTATAGGCGACAGTTTGGTTGGTGACAAGGGCGGAGTATCGTTGTCTCTCTGCTTCTATGGCGTGCCTTTGTGGATTTAGAACCATTTGTATCTTATCACGTTTCTAAATTGTGAGCATGTTGTATTCGTCATTACTACTGTTAGTTCGTCGTTGTTTTTCCTTTCTTTTGCTTAGTCTACCGGATAGACTATGTATGGCAAGATCTATATAAATAGTACTATATTTCTTTAATATTGTATTAACGAAACGATGACGGGTCATCTTTTATTTTTAAAAAAAAAAACATTCATATCCTCTTATTATTCTTCCTTTTTCTGCAGTTCCTTGTCTCTTCATCTATAATTTGACCGACATGAATTATATTTTTCACCAAGGCATTATTTTAGGGCCAATATATGCTGGCTTCTTCTTAATGAAAGTAGGGCTACTATATCCCGAACCTTTTTCTGTCCAAAAGATAGAGAACATATCTCAATTGACAATCTTAGCAAGGGCATTGATCATGTTCATGCGAGGCCTATACATGAGTTGGAGAGGGATGCGCTTATGGAGTGTAAGTCCCTCTCCTGCACTCATGTCCACCATTTCTTCCCCAATTCTCTCCCACTCGAAACAATGAATCATTGTCCCTAAAACCAATCCAATCACTTTACTTGCAAGCCCATCCCCGGGACACCTCCTCCTTCCCATCCCAAATGGAATAGTAGTACTACCCTTATTACTACCCCCATCCAAGAACCTCTCCGGTTTGAACTCCGTGGGGTCCGTCCATATTGATGGGTCCCTATGAATGGCCCACGCATTCACCAATAGAATCGTGCCACGTGGGACAGTGTATCCTTGGACTGTGCACTCCTGAGAAGATTCGTGGGGGATGAGAAGTGGGGTTGCAGGGCATAGTCGGAGGGTCTCACTGATAATTGCTTGAAGATATGGGAGGATAGCGAGATCGTCTTCTTGTAGAAGACGATTATTCCCGATGGTTGAGTCGATTTCATTTCTAGCAATCTGAAGGGACTCTGGTTGGTTGATGAGAAAGCTCATTGCCCATTCGATTGTAACAGTCGACGTATCTGTTCCTGCAAAGAACAAAGTCTTCGTGTAGGGAAAAAAAAAGTGTTAATTTGTCAGTTGATGGAGAAGAATTCAAATTGTGATGCTAAGTTGTTCATAAAAAAATTGGCCGTCTCTTTAATGAAATTAATGTCTTTTCGAAAAAGAACTGGAAAAAAATAGATCAAAACGAAAGGGACCAACACTATGACTTGTACCAAAAGATGGATGTCAAAAAAGGATTTGGATCCTTTTCTGGACTCTCTGGTACATGATCAAACTACTTCTTTTTTTTTTTTTTTTTTTTTTTTTTGGATGAATTTGTTTCAAAGTAATAATGAACATGTGTAGGTTGAAAATTTATCAGAGAGGTTCTTAAATCCAAGGAAAATTATTAAAATTGATGGTGCAGGCAATTTTCTTCCATTAAATTAATGATTAGAAATTGAAGTCTTAAAAAATACTCCTGTTAATGAGTACTACATCGACTACCAATTTCACTACATTTCTTTTTACTAACTTAGGTTGCACACTCCAATAGGTAGAAGAAGATGAAGTAGATAGAAAAACTCTCCAACAGAAGTATGTCACCTAAGATAGCGAAGAAAATGACAGTGAAATTGGTATTGGCCAGAGGATTACTCCCTGTTAATAGAACTTGGAACATATTGCAACGATTTAATGGAAAAAGTCAGTCAAATCTTTGACTCTTTATACACTAATAATTAGTCTATGGTATGAAGATCACGATTGAACGGTTTAAAGGACTCACCACCAATAAGGCTTTAATGATGTTGTCCGTGTAGTACTCTGGGTCCTCCTCTTGCAGCCCTAGCAAAACTTCAATCATACTACTATTCCTACTCTTCTCCTCTTTCTTCTCCTCATTCCTCCTCCTCCTCTCTTCGTTAATCAGACCTTGCAACACCACCTCCCGTTTCCTTTCCAACCTTTTCATCTTTCTTTTCAAGCCCCCAAAATTTATCCACCTCAACAGTGGAATAAAGTCCGACACATTTGATGCTCCCAACAACCCCATCACCTCATCTACCATCTCCCTGAACCTTCTCGCCTCCTCCTCCTTATTCCCACTCTCCCCGTAGTACCTCTTACCCGCGATCATCCTCATCATCACATTGAACGAAAACTCGAACAACCTACTCTTCAACCCCACCTTCTTCAGCTTCTTATTCTCCTCCTCCGGGCCGTCGGTCAAGTTATACTCTCTAAACAAGGTGGACACAAACAACTCGGCCTCGTTATGACGAATGTAGGACAAGAGCTGGAGACGGTGGGTGGAGAGGATTTGGAGGGTGGCAATTCGACGGAGGTTGCGCCAGTGGGATCCGTAGGGGGAAAAACTGAGGGTGGTGTAGTTGTAGGTTAGAGTTTTTAAGGAGGGGAAGTGAGGGCGATTTGCGAAGGCGATATCATTGGTGGAGGAGAAGCATTGTTGGGCTAAGGGGAGGGAGGAGACATGGAGGACAAGGCGGGAGCCGAAGCGGAGGAGGAGGATGGGGCCGTGGAGGGATGAGAGGTGGGCGAGGGAGAGGTGGAGGGGTTTCTGGATGAGGTGGAGGTGGCCCAAGAGGGGAAGAGAAGAAGGAGGCGATGGAGGGAGAGGTTTTGTGGTGGTGGTGGTGGTGGTGGTGGATGTGCTGGTGAGTTTGATGAGGATGAAAGTTATGAGAGAAAGAAGAGCCACAAGGGACAACAGAGTAGTAGTAGTAGTAGTAGTGTCCATTGGCGAGGGAACGACCAGAGAGAGTGTGTTTTGGTGTGATTGGATTGTAGGTGGATATATACAATGAATGTGTTGGGAGTCGATAGACGTAACTCATGACGCTATAACTTGACTATTAGCTAGATATGGACATGAGGTTGGTGAATACTGACAAATGACAATTATAGTGTTTTGTTAGAACCGTCGTTTGCTCTAAAGAAGTCTATTTACTTATCCTTTTCCTCAAATTAAAACAGTAAAGATTATTGGAGGGTACAGTATAGTCTGTAATTACATTTGAAAATTGCACAACTGTGGTACAATAAACTTTTAATTAAAACTCTGTTGAACACGCTCCTAGCTACTATATAGTAGTATAGCTACTATATAGTAGTATATACTGAAGAGGAAGAGTAGAAGGAGGATTTTTAGGTAGAGAGAGAGAGAGAGAGAGAGAGATCATGGTGGTGGTGGTGATCTCCATAGTCATAGGGACATAATGTTAAGGAATTTTTTTTTTTGAAGAAAAAAGTGGAGTATGGCCACCATGTTTTATTAATAAGGAGTTAATAAAACAAACTCAGAATACCGAGTCAAGTATAAGAACCTACAATACAATAAAAGTACATAAATCCATCCTAAATATCGGGGGTGGTGCAAAAACATACAGGGACCATACATGCATATGCGGTACAAAACATTCATGCATCCAAGCAAAAGTAAATCAAAACAAAATACATAACAAGGGACAAACAAAGTACATCAAAACATCTACTCCCCCCAACAAAACCCTGGGGGTGGTCGGGATCATAATCCTGACATAACAGTAAATGTCTTACAGCCAGGTCACACCCCTCAGTCAAGCGTCGACCCAACTCTCGATTCTCTAATGTGATTGAATCATTTATTTGACTGAAGTAAACTTATAAAAACTGAGATTAATCTCTAACAGTAACTCATATGTTTCTAATCCATATTTTAGACGATTGATCTAACTTTCAATATTTCTTCTTATCAAAAATCATAAAGTTGCAACTATTTATTTTAATCAAAGATGCATGTTGTATTTTTTTTATAAACAATCAAAACCAGTTTATGGTGTCCAATTAACTTTTACAAAAAAATATATTTACTTATCAAAATAATGTATTCCCAATATTTTTCATACAATCAATCATATTTTCATTCATGCATACTAATTCAGGACAAAACTAATCAACCGTTTATTTTCTCATTATAAATTAAATTACTAAACATAGCATATCTCACTACTATTCATGCTATACCCAAATCAAAATTACTCATCTATTATCTTTAGCATGCATTGTTCTATATAACTGGAAAGTATGAGAACACCCACCTTTTGTGAAGTTTGAACAAACAAGATGAGACACGCTCCTAGCTTCAAAGCAACTCCTTCTTCTCATAGCAGGAACTTCTCCAAACAAGAACTCCTCTAAATAAGAACACTCTACTCTCTTTCTTTTCTTTCTCTTGATTTGTTTTCTTTTGGTGTGTGAAATGAGAATAAGAGATGTGCTATTTATAGGGTATGTTGAGGGTTCAATTTGTAAAATTACACACCTAATAAAATATTCAAATTAATTTTCCAACTCTTCCCTTTCTTAACTTCTAAAACTCTCAACCCTTCACATTTCCACCTCTTCAAAAACCCAAAATCTATTTATAGGGTATGCTGAGGGTTCAATTTATAAAATTACACACCTAATAAAATATTCAAATTAATTTTCCAACTCTTCCCTTTCTGAACTTCTAAAACTCTCAACCCTTCACATTTCTACCTCGCCCCCCCCCCCCCCCCCCCAACTCTTTCTCTTCCTCTCTCTAAATGTACAGCCGAAACCCTTCCCCCCACCCACCCACCCACACACATATGTTGCCACGTCATCTCGAAAGTGACAGCATGCTGTTTTGGCTGCTCTTGGAAACAGGTGGGCCCCACATGAGCTCTTTCAATTTTAAAGACACCCTGGACTGGTGTTCTCGGCTTTGGGTATTTATCTCAGTTGTCGGAGCTGGTTTCTCTCTTTCCTTTGGGTATCTTGATTTGTCTCTTTTGGATCCTGAATGATTGTATTTGCTGAGTTAGATTCCAGCATTGTATACTTCACTCTGTTTTTACTGGATTGGTTTGATTTATTAGTTCTTTGCCTATCCTGTTTTATGCTCTGATACATTTGGGAGCTGCTTCATAGCGGCAGTGTCGTTCGCTATGCTTCGTATTTTCTCCTGGGGGATTAGGATTGAGGCCCCCGGCGCGTTTCTGCTACGATGGTGGTGTTCTGGATCGTGAAGCGTGCTGACCTGCCGTGGATGGGGCCGATCATGCACTGTTTTTATCTCAGTTCTTTGTTGTATATATTGTTTACATCTTGTAAATTTGTAACTATTTGCTCATGTATTGTCTGTACATTATTCTGATTAATATATTTGATTGTATGGCTGGAGCCGTTTGGCTCTATCCGTTTCATCAAAAAAGACACCCTAGACTCTTTCAATTCCACCGTGGGCCCCCATCCATCACATATGCACATGTCAACATATTCATTTTTCCAAATCATATAAACAGCCAACTCATCACTTTTTAAACATATATATTATATACATTTTTCAATATATCAACATATTTCAACATATCAACATGTTTCGCAAAGGATGGTTCCTTTTGATTCATATCATTATTTGGTTATTGTGGTGGGAAAGAAACAAGAGACTATTCAAGCATAGCGCTTCGACTATTTCATCGATTATTGACGAGTTTTTATTTCTTTTTAAATTCTGGTCTTTGAAGTTAAATTCCGAAGCTAGGGACTCCCTCTTTATTCACAGACTTGATGAATCTTTTATATGCCTTAGCAATCTTAATGCATTATAAATTGCATTCTTTACATGTTGAGTTTCTCTCTATTTCCTGCAGGCTTAACGTTTAGGCTTTGCTGGTGTCATGTCTTGGGATGCTTAATCTGTTGGTTTTTTCGGTTTGGTTGTGTCCGGGTGTGTTTCTTCTCACCGGTGTATGTATCTTCTTTCTCCCTCCCTAGCTATTGTTACCATTGGACTACTCTTTAGCTCGCTTTTGTTATGCTGGACTATGGTCCTTTATTCCAGCGTGTCCTACGACAGATTGTGGCCGTCGTTTTCTTTGTTCGACGGAATGCTGTGTCGTCTTTTTGGTGGAGCAGGGCTTCAATGGGGCTTTTGTATATATTCTCTATGGTTCCTTCTTATGAAGCTTAAGTCTGTTGGATGTTAATTTGATGTTCTTTCTTTGATTAGTGCATTCCTTTTTGTTGCTGGTATTGCTACTGTGTATGGTTTGGTTTTTTTAGGCCAGTTTTATGTTACGGATGGGATTATTGTTTCTTGTTTATGCTTCGGAGTTCCTCTTTCATCCTACTTTTCATTTGAGGAGATCGTGGTATCTTTTGTTTTTCTGGCTGGGTTGATGCTCCGTTCTGTATTATTGGTTTGGGTTCCCGCATCATGGGATGGGTGAGCGTTTTGGTCGACTTGGATTGCTTCTCTGGCTCCCATCGCGTCGGCAGTTGTTGTCCTCCTTGCGTCTCGTTTCTCAGTGAGCAGCAGAGGCGTGCTCCTGTGTCCACTTAGTGAGCGCGGATGACAGTTCTTCTCAACGCGCTTTACTGGGAGTGATGGATTGTCGTTCGACGATTCGCTGGGCGGCTCACCCATCCTTCATCCAAGTGTGAGTCGATCTAGTCACAGTTCTTTTCTGGGTCGTGTTGATTCTGAGACCCCAGATAGCTTCTCGTCTCGATTGCGGCCACTTTCTGATTGTATCGCTGTAGCTTTATTATTCGGTTGTGTTCGCTTTAATTTCTTGTCCTCGTCTAGGTTTAGTCGGTAGTTTGTTCTTTTGGTGGAAGTTTTTCGAGTGGTTGTAGTTGCTTGGTTTTACGGCTCGTAAAACTCTTTTGTACATTGGCTTATTTATATATTTTTGGATATGGCTGGAGTCGTTCGACTCTATCCGATTACATCAAAAAAACATATCAACATATATATATATATATATATATATATATATATATATATATATATATATATATATATATATATATATATATATATATTATATACTATATGTAAGTAAAGTAGTTTACTTAAAACTAAAAATGTATCATGCACAAATAAAATAAATATACACACTTTAAAAATTTATTTTGAAACGAAGATGCTCAAATACGCACACCGAACCACGTGTGTCGCACGTAAAACGCCGAAATGCTAAAATTGACTTTATCAACGGAAAAATGTACGTAAACATGATAAAATACAATATAAGAAAAATATATTTATTAATTTTTATATGTGTTTCCCGTCGTAAATGCTACATACGTAGAAAATACGTGCATTATACGTACAAAAGTATTTAGATCGAAAATGTGAGAAAACTGAATTTTTTGTTTTTATAAAATAGATTTAAATACATGAAATAAGTAATTTAAACACATAGAAAATATTGTACGTAGCGGTGGAAACACGTGTATCAAAAATACGTAAAAAACACGTAAAATACAGAGATTGAAATATTGCATTTGAGTTGATACAAATAAGATAAAATCAATACGGAAAATGCATAAAGAGTCGGAAATCAAGATACGTAGTGAAAACACGTTACAAAATACACGTGCATAACACACAGGGGTAAAATTGTCATTTTCAATTTTGCGGGGTGTTACAGATACCATGTTGAGAACTGATTTGGAGAAAATAATTATTATTCTTGTTGTCATTTATTCTTTACTTTATACATCAATATATAAGGATTACATTCTTGGATGAGAAGAAAGGAGATTGAGAGAAGATTGAGCGGTGAGAGATTTGGGGAATCTGTTTCCTATAGATTAGGAAACTGAATATACATATTAGTACTTACTACATTTTAACACTGGCCCTCCTCCTCTGCCCTCTCTATATTTACCCCAAAGTACCTCTTGCCAGCTATAATCTTCATGATCACATTGAACATTAGTCCGGAGAACACACAACCTTCATATCCACCTTCACAAAGTTGTCACTAGTACAATTTGCTAAAATTGCTTTTATCATAAGTTTGACCTCCTCTTGGCGAACAGCAGCTAGGGAGCGGATTCGTGCAGGTGAGAAAATCTCAGTGGATGAAATACGGCGGAGGTTGCGTAATAATGGCCCATAGGATACTATGCTAGTGAAGTGTAGTTGTGAGTTATGTGCTTCATGCTGGGGAAGCGGGGACGGTTTGTTGAAGAATCTACCCCCAATTCGTAGCGCTAATAGCGGAAACACACCACAAGAAATAGAAACTCACAAGACTTCGATGAATCAAGAACAAGCCATCACAATATATGCAAGTTCTCACAAGAACACAATCAATATGCAGAGATAACCAATACTTCTTATTCCCCAAAAATACAAAGATTACAAAAGAGATTACAACTCTCAATCTCTCTTTCTCACCTTCGAAACACTCGGCACAATCCCTCTTGAAGTTGAATAATGATAATGGCTCACCAAATCTCTATCTTTGGATCATCAAAGATATCCAAACCTTAGAGTCTACGGCCATATATATAGCCCCCAAGTAAATCCTAATAGATAAACATAAATCTAGCAATTAGGCCATAAACTCGTAAGCCCAAAAACAATCAGCCGTCGAAGTCGGTCGACCGCACCCCCAAGGTCGGCCGACCGCAACGTGTAGAGTCAGACCCGAGACTCGACCGGTCGACTGCACCCCCAAGGTCGGTCGACTGTCCTCTCCTCTGTTGGACCCTGTACACTCGAAGAACTCTCAGCAGCTAGGGTCGGTCGACCGCAACTCTCCATGCACATACTAGATGCCGGGTCGGGAAGGGGAAGGATACAAGATTTTGGCGAGATAAGCGATGCGATGACACAAGTTTGAGTAGCCTATTTCCAGATGCAGCAAAGGCCACGATTAATACCGACACGGTAGTAGCGGATGTGTGCCGTAGCAAGAAGCTGAAGCTGGAAATTAGGGGTCAAGTATCGTAGAAAAAAATGGTGGACTTCAATAATCTTAACAAGTTCATTATGAAGGAGGGACGATATAACAACGACAACGACGATAGCAGAGAGTGGATATTGGAGTCTTCGGGGGAATTTACGGTCTCTTTGATGTATACGTGCATTAACGACGGAGGTCTGCGATGCAAGGATGCAAAAATAATATGGAAGCTGTACATTCCGCTGAGGGTTAAGATTTTTGCATGGCTAGTTATGCACAACGCGATCTTAACAAAGATCAATCTGCAGAAAAGGAAGGTGCCAATCGACGCGATATGTGGGGACTGTGAAGGCGATGACGAAGATATCAATCATCTTTTTTTCGAATGTGCTAAGTCAAAACTAGTGTGGGAATCTATATGTCTACGGTTTGGGATGTTACAAAGTCCTAGAGTCAGCGCAGAGGTCTGGAGATGCTGCTGGGTAGAGCTAGGGAGTAAGAATGAAAGAAATGAGTGGGGGATAGTAGCGTCAGCAACTATGTGGTGTATATGGCTGAAGCGGAATGATTTATGCTTTCACAATATCAAATGTAACTTTTTAGGTTTAATGCACAATATTCTAACTTTAACACATGAATGGACAGGTAACAGGGAAGCTATGAAACGCCTGCGGATGGAAGAAGAGGAATAGGAGGCAAATGGGGTAACGGATCATCCACGATTATCCGATCCGTTTCGCTGGTATAGTATAGGCGATAGTTTGGTTGGTGACAAGGGCGGAGTATTGTCGTCTCTCCGCTTCTATGGCGTGCCTTTGTGGATTTAGAACCATTTGTATCTTATCGCGTTTCTAATTTGTGAGCATGTTGTATTCGTCATTACTACTGTTAGTTCGTCGTTGTTTTTCCTTTCTTTTGCTTCGTCTACTGGATAGACTATGTATGGCAAGATCTATATAAATAGTACTATGTTTCTTTAATATTGCATTAACGAAACGATGACGGTGTCATCTTTTATCAAAAAAAAAAAAACATTCATATCCTCTTATTATTCTTCCTTTTTCTGCAGTTCCTTGTCTCTTCATCTATAATTTGATCACCAAGGCATTATTTTAGGGCCAATATATGCTGTCTTCTTCTTAATGAAAGTAGGGCTACGATATCTCGAACCCTTTTTCCTGTCCAAAAGATAGAGAACATATCTCAATTGACAATCTTAGCAAGGGCATTGATCATGTTCATGCGAGGCCTATACATGAGTTGGAGAGGGATGCGCTTATGGAGTGTAAGTCCCTCTCCTGCACTCATGTCCACCATTTCTTCCCCAATTCTCTCCCACTCGAAACAATGAATCATCGTCCCTAAAACCAATCCAATCACTTTACTTGCAAGCCCATCCCCGGGACACTTCCTCCTTCCCATCCCAAATGGAATAGTAGTAGTACCCTTGTTACTACCCCCATCCAAGAACCTCTCCGGTTTGAACTCCGTAGGGTCCGTCCATATTGATGGGTCCCTATGAATGGCCCACGCATTCACCAATAGAATCGTGCCACGTGGGACAGTGTATCCTTTGACTGTGCACTCCTGAGAAGATTCGTGGGGGATGAGAAGTGGGGTTGCAGGGCATAGTCGGAGGGTCTCACTGATAATTGCTTGAAGATATGGGAGGATAGCGAGATCGTGTTCTTGTAGAAGACGATTATTCCCGATGGCTGAGTCGATTTCATTTCTAGCAATCTGAAGGGACTCTGGTTGGTTGATGAGAAAGCTCATTGCCCATTCGATTGTAACAGTCGACGTATCTGTTCCTGCAAAGAACAAAGTCTTCGTGTAGGGGAAAAAAAAGTGTTAATTTATACACTAATAATTAGTCTATGGTATGAAGATGACGATTGAATGGTTTAAAGGACTCACCACCAATAAGGCTTTAATGATATTGTCCGTGTAGTACTCTGGGTCCTCCTCTTGCAGCCCTAGCAAAACTTCAAGCATACTACTATTCCTCTTCTCTTTCTTCTCCTCATTCCTCCTCCTCTCTTCGTTAATCAGACCTTGCAGCACCACCTCCCGTTTCCTTTCCAACCTTTTCATCTTTCTTTTCAAGCCCCCAAAATTTATCCACCTCAACAGTGGAATAAAGTCCGACACATTTGATGCTCCCAACAACCCCATCACCTCATCTACCATCTCCCTGAACCTTCTCGCCTCCTCCTCCTTATTCCCACTCTCCCCGTAGTACCTCTTACCCGCGATCATCCTCATCATCACATTGAACGAAAACTCGAACAACCTACTCTTCAACTCCACCTTCTTCTTCTTCAGCTTCTTATTCTCCTCCTCCGGGCCGTCGGTCAAGTTATACTCTCTAAACAAGCTGGACACAAACAACTCGGCCTCGTTATGATGAATGTAGGACAAGAGCTGGAGACGGTGGGTGGAGAGGATTTGGAGGGTGGCAATTCGACGGAGGTTGCGCCAGTGGGATCCGTAGGGGGAAAAACTGAGGCTGGTGTAGTTGTAGGTTAGAATTTTTAAGGAGGGGAAGTGAGGGCGATTTGCGAAGGTGATATCATTGTCGGAGGACAAGCATTGTTGGGCTAAGGGGAGGGAGGAGACATGGAGGACAAGGCAGGAGCCGAAGCGGAGGAGGAGGATGGGGCCGTGGAGGGATGAGAGGTTGGCGAGGGAGAGGTGGAGGGGTTTCTGGATGAGGTGGAGGTGGCCCAAGAGGGGAAGAGAAGAAGGAGGCGATGGAGGGAGAGGTTTTGTGGTGGTGGTGGTGGATGTGCTGGTGAGTTTGATGAGGATGAAAGTTATGAGAGAAAGAAGAGCAACAAGGGACAATAGAGTAGTAGTAGTAGCAGTGTCCATTGGCGAGGGAGAGACTAGAGAGAGTGTGTTTTGGTGTGATTAATTGGATTGTAGGTGGATATATAATGAATGTGTTGGGAGTCGATAGACGTAACTCCTGACGCTATAACTTGAATATTAGCTAGATATCGACCTGAGGTTGGTGAATACTGAATAGTTTAGGGGGAAAGGTCAAATGATGACAAATGATGACAAATAGAGTGTTTTGCTGCAACCGTCGTTTACTCTTAAAAAATTTATTATTTCTCCTTTTCCTCAAATTAAAACCGTAAAGATTGTTCGAGGGTAAATACATTTGAAAATTGCACAACTGTGGTACAACAAACTTTTAATTAAAACTCTGTTGAACACGCTCCTAGCTACTATATAGTAGTATATACTGGAGAGGAAGAGTAGCAGGAGGATTTTTAGGTAGAGAGAGAGAGATCATGGTGGTGGTGGTGATCTCCATAGCCATAGGGATATAATGTTATGGAATGTTTTTTTTGAAGAAAAAGGTAGAGTATGGCCACTCTGTTTCATTAATAAGGAGTTAATAAAACAAACTCAGAATACCGAGTCAAGTACAAAAACCTACAATACAATAAAAGTACATAAATCCATCCCAAATATCGGGGGTGGTGCAAAAACATACAGGGTACCAACCATACATGCATATGCGGTACAAAACATTCATGCATCCAAGCAAAAGTACATCAAAACAAAATACATAACAAGGAACAAACAAAGTACATCAAAACATCTACTCCCCCCAACAAAACCCTGGGGGTGGTCGGGATCATAATCCTGACATAACAGTAAATGTCTTACAGCCAGGTCACACCCCTCAGTCAAGCGTCGGCCCAATCTCGACTTCATTATCATCGTACTCCTCCACCTGGAAGACGTTCGCGATCCCCCCCAGGACCTGCTGCGGCAACATTTGCCCAAAAGAAAATAAGATGCATAATGTGAGTTAGATTACTAGAAATACTATTATAAGTCCCACGGAAGTAATAATTATTCCTGTCCAGCCAAAGATCCCAGCTCGTAGCGACAATAGCGATAAACCAAGCTTCTGTCATCGTTCGTCTCTCATTAGCGAACTTTGGTCCTACCCACAGATCCTCATACTTACTTGAGTACTCATTCGTCCCCAGGGCACTAAGTAGCTCCACCAGGACTGCTTTGCTCCTGGACATTCCAGAAAAAGATGATCTCTAGTTTCAGGGACAGCGTTCCAGAACCCACATGTAGAGTCCAAATTCGGTTGGCGTTTCAAAATGTTCTCTCTAGTCAATATTGCGTCATTCAGGACCAACCAGAGGAAAATTTTAACTTTCAGCGGGGTTTTCGCCTTCCAAACCACACCCGACCAACTCCGGCTACATCCCCTAATCTGAATGCGGTTATAAAGGGAGCGAACCGTGAATGTGCCATTCTTTTCCAGTCCCCAAGAATTTCTATCGGGACCTTGTGAGCATATAACTCCGGCGCTGGCGATATAAGTCTGAAGTTCCATAAGCTTATGTTGGGAGCTCGGGTCAAGGGGATGTTTAAAGGCCGGTTTTCAAGAACTTCTTCTCCGTGCTGCGGCCACCGTGCAGTGAGGTCGGGATGCTTGGCCATACAAATAAGGGAACATGGCTCTGAGTGTGTGATCACCACACCACTTATCTCACCAGAATCTGGTAAGTCTGCCATTCCCAATAGATGACGCCACACAACTTATGAAGGGATCGTAAGCCTTAGCGATACCTCTCCAAAATCAGGAGACGCGAGGGCCTACCCTAAAATCCAGGTTTCTTGTCCCATTCCCATGCGATATGTCTGAACGAAATCTTGCCATCCTTCTCCATTATGATGGAAGACTTTCCACCACAATTTTTCCAAGAGCGCCAGATTTATATCTTGCAGATCAATAATACCTAGACCCTCGTGTATCTTTTTCATGCAGGCTTTTTCCCATCTGATGAGGTGATATCCGCTTTTATCAGGATCTGCCCCTTTCCATAGAAACCGTTTTCGAGTTCGATCAATTCTCTGGATAACCCAATGTGGCATTTCGAAAAAGGACAAATAATAAGTAGGAAGATTAGAGAGAACAACATTGATAAGCACAACTCTGCCTCCCAAGCATAAGGTTTTACATTTCCATCCAGCAAGATGGTTTTCCACACAGTTAATGATTAGTAACCAGTCCGCCTTCTGCAGTTTCCCCGGTCTCAGCGGTAACCCCAGATATTTAATGGGAAAACTCTCGATGGAGCAGTGAGAATCGTGGCATGCTCTTGTGCCTCCTCTGTAGTCAAGGCAATGGGGATAAGTGCAATTTTGTGGAAGTTGACCCTAAGTCCAGACCAAGCTTCAAAACTATAAAGGATTCCTTTAAAAGCGGTAGTTTTCCTGAGATTTCCATTTTCAAATAGTAGAGTATCGTCTGCATATTGGAGGATAGAGCAACCCTAGCGATTTGCTCCACTGGCCACCGGCGAGATCCAGCCGGCCATCCTGCAGTTAGTCACCATGGACCGCAACATGTCTGCCACTATGGTGAAGAGAAGGGGGGAGAGGATCTCCTTGTCTAAGGCCCTGTTTGCACGAAAAAGGATGACCCGAGACCCCATTCACTAGATTAGCAGTTCTGCTGGTGATGAGACATGTGTTGATCCATCTGATCCATCTAGCCCCAAACCCTCTTCCAGCCAGCGCTTTGAGGAGGCATTCCCATACAACCGAGTAATAAACTTTATCAAAGTCCAATTTCAGGAGATAGCTCTTAGCATTTGACGTGTGGCAGTGATGGATAGTTTCTTCAGCCGTGGCCATACTTTCCTGTATACACCGTCCTTTAATGAACCCCGTTTGCTCGCTACTAATGATTCCTATCATCACTTTTCCCAACCTATTAGCCAAGGTCTTGGTGATAATCTTAACTGAGTGGTTAAGAAGACTAATAGGGTGAAAATCTCCCACCCGCAGATAGTCTTCTTTCTTAGGAATCAACACTACTTCTGCAAAATTAATTCTACCTAATTTAAGTTTATGTTCATAGAGATCAGCGAACAACTTAATCAGATCGTCCTTGATTTTCTCCCAGAACACATGGTAGAACAAGATTGGGAACCCATCTAGACCTGGGGCTTTGCCCTTTCCTAGTTGTTGTACTATCTCCCGAATTTCCTTTTCCGTAAAAGGATCTTCAAGGGATCGAAGCATGGGTTCAGATTCGTTCGCAAAATCTTGCCAGAATTCGTGGTGAAGAGGGACTCTCAAATCCGCCTTCTGTCCAAAGAGACGGAATGCTATCCTGATATCTTCGTCCCCTTGTATTTCTCCAGACTCCGAGTGGACCGAATGGATGAGGTTAGATCTACGATGGGCACTGGAAACACGATGGAAGAATGTTGTATTCGCGTCTCTTTCCTTAAGCCACGAAATTCTGGATTGTTGTTGCCATTTGAGTTCTTCCAGTCTATAAAGTTGGTGAATGTCTTCTCGCAGCTGAATCAACCTATTCCGCTCCTTCTGTACCAGTATCCTAGTTTTCTCCGTCTTTTCCAGCTCCTCAATACCTTCAAGGAGGGAATCTTTTGCTCACTAGATCAGTGCAAATCTGGTCCGATTCCATTTCCTGAGTTTGGCCCGCAGTCTTCTAATTTTTTCGCACCAGATTGCGATTGCTTCAGTCCCTCTAGTCAGGCGGGACCAGATCTCATTTGCCATGTGATGGAAGCCTTGGATTTCCAACCATGCTTTCTCAAATCTGAACTTGGGAGATTTCCTGATATGCACTTCTCCGGAGGAGAGGATAATAGGGACATGATCCGAGGTTGGTTGAGGGAGGAACTTGGCCCATGTCAAAGGGAATTGGGCCTCCCAGTCTGCGGAGACCAAGATCCTATCAAGCTTTGCTAAGATGGGCACCGCTTGCATGTTTGCCTAGGTGAAAAGTCTATTAATGATGGGAATGTCAACCAGTTCCAAGTCTGCGATGACCTGGTTAAACGTTTCCCTATCAGAGTCACTAGATTCTCTTCCCCTATGTTCAGAGACAAACCTGGTAATGTTGAAATCGCCCCCCCACAACCCAGGGGTACGGCCAGCGTGCATGAATAACTCGTAGTTCATTCCAAAATTCCAACCTAGCTGCAGTTGTGTGCAAACCATAAACCACTGTAATTGACTGGGTCCACAGACCGGATTCACGTTGGAGCAGGACTGACAATGAGAATTGATCGTGGATTACGTCTAGGAAAATAAACAACTCGGGATTAAAACCCAAGGCAATACCCCCAGAGGCCCCAAAAGAAGGGCAAATTTTCCATTAAGAAATACGATACACCCCCCCCCCCCCAGTCTACTTAGTCTAGCAATATGGGTCAGTTTGGTTTCTTGCAGACCAACAATGCTAACTTTCGATTTGGCGATGACATCCCTAACCATTTTTGCCTCGTCTTCCCAGACCCCTAACATTCCAGAAAAGAACCTCCATTAACTACAATTAAGCGTGGGACCATGACTCGCTTTTGCAGAAGAGTTCGAAATGAGATTAACTCTCTCGCTCTCCCACCCCCTAATCTTATTAAGGAGGAAAACATTTCTATCAGTTACGCTCACCGCAAGACCATAGGTTTTGGCTAGACTAAAAATCTTAGAATCAGTCATGAAATTAAAAATATATGCTAAGAAGGAGCACGTACCTCCGTCACTTGTCCTAACAGATTTAGCGGCTGCAGCAATCTCCAAATAGTCGTCTAAGGACTCCTCAATAACCCTCTTAGCGACTCTCTGAACCCTAAAACCCGTACCGCCATGAGAAGAGACAAGAGCCGATGGTTGCGAAGTAGGGAATGTGGAAGGTACAAAATCAGGGGAGATACTAGGTGAATCATCAACCAGTCCATCCGAATCCAAAGATTCCCCTTCCAAATATATATAATCATCTTCGAGATTTAGCCTATCCTCACGATTGTCTTCATCACTGTGGCTCCCGCCTTTGGAGACGGGTGCCCCACAAAGGTCACCCAAGACATGAGACAGACACGGGGAAATAGATAAACAAGTTGCTCGACATGGACCCCTCTTTGGGCCCATTTAAAAGGCCCACTGTTATTTTAATAAAACCCCCCTCGGAGTTCAATAACACCTTTTTAGTATTGAGCCCCTCTAAACTTTGCGAGACAGAATACCCTTCATTTATGCTGCGAGACAGAGTACCCTTTCTGTCGACTTTGTTAGAGGGTGTGCAACGTGGCTTCTCTTGAGTGGTTGGCGAAGCGCTCGAGGGCGTTGTAGACGAGGCATTGGGCGTTAGAGCCGAAGTAAGAGGAGCTCTCGATGCTTCTTTGCTTTTATCCAAGCTTTTTCCCTTAGGATTTTCCCCCCATTCGTTTCTCCCTTTTCCCTGTACATCTTCCACCAACCATGTTTTAAACTCTTTTAGGTCCAACTCTCTGACTATGAGCGAACCCTCGCTCGTCGTCTTCCTTAAAGTGGCGCTCTCCCATAATAGCTCTCGTCCCAAAGCTTGCAGCTTTTTCCCTTTTGGAGATCGACTTTGCCTGTCATTTCTCATGGGGTTCTTGCCATTTCTAGTGTTTGTACGATCTGGCTCCACCCTCTGTTCTACTCGTCGCAGCTCACCACCAACTTCATGGAGTTGACTTCCTCTTTGAGCTTTCTTTTGGCCCTCCTTTCCAAGGCTTGGTTCTAACTCAGCCAAGATGACCAAATCTGGTAGTGGATACCGATCCACAGTATGCCTTCCATCCAGACCGTTGGATCCCTTGGTCAAGCCTCGTTCTCGACCAACAGTGAACGACGAAGATTATTGAAGATATGATCCCTCCGCTGCATGGTCCTGGCGTGCCTCCTTCCCTCTTGTCGCTTTGATGAGTTCACGGTGCGCACGCTCAACTTCATGAGCCCATCTAAGATTAGGTCCCACTCCGGTGAGACCACCTGCTTGTAGGAGCGATCGTCTCTGAGAGAGGGGGAGGAGTGGGGGACGTGATGGTCAGGAGCTCCGCCTCTGTCTCCGCTCGCTTATCGAGCACAAAGCGAATGAGGTATGACTCGTCGAACGAGAAAACTTTTGCAAAACGAGGCATTAGTGAAATGTTGGCGCTCTTGATCAGTATCCTAGTATATACGATCTCCGAACGACGAATCGTCTTCTCGTCAATATCTTCAATTGTATTGAAGCCAGATATGATATCTTGTAGTGCATCCTTTTTCCAGAAGTGTAGCGGCACGTTATTGATCCAAATCCAAAATTTCTCACCTTGGGGTAGCTCCGCTCTAAACCTCAGTGACCATGCAAAAAATTCCATCTTAAAGTGTCCAAAGTCCACCGTACCCAAGTCGGTTACCTCGACCATCTTCTCCGGCGATGGGAAAGAAACCATAAATTGAAGGTGACACATCTTTTTCGCTGCCCAGTTCCTATGGGCCCTCATTGGCCACTTCGAGTTCAGCTCTTGGAGGAGATGGGTCTCCGATGGGCTTCCTGACCTAGCTCTGGCAACGACACACCATTGGCGGAGCCACTTTTCTTCGTTCTTGATTGTATCCAGGCTATTTACAAGTCAGATTAGAGTTAGGTTGTCTAGCGATCTGCCTCTATTAACTGGACGTTCGTTGTCATTGTTAGTGTTGACGATGTTCGTGCAAGCATACGACATGTGTCCCCACTTCGTGCACTTCGGGCACCAGACTTCTTTTGTACAATCCTTTCGATAATGTCCCAAGTTCCCATAGTTGAAGCATGGCACCAGTTTGCGTTTCTATTTTCTCTGCTTCTTTCTGTTATTTGGTTGAGTTGGGGGTGGGGTACCGTGTTTCCTTTTTCCTCTTCTGGCTACTTCATTCCAAATCTCAGTCGACTCCCCATTCGAAACCGAAGCCTCTTCCCCTAGAGTCGTTTGGACCCCCTTCTTGGTCCCACACAACGATTGACTTCAGTGGGTCTCGGACCTCCTCTTTCGATGGCAGGGGAGATTGGGGGGGGGGGGGGGGGGGGTTGTGTGATGATGAGGCTTGTGGAGGGTTATGGTGGTGTACGGGGGATCTTGTTGGGGATGGAGTCTAATGTGGAGGTTTGTGGTGGTGTGCGGGGGATCTTGTTGGGGGTAGAGTATAATGTGGTGGTCTTTGGTATTTGTGGTGGTGACTGTACTGTGAGGTTGTGGTGTAGAAGTTGTTTTTTTGGGGTAAAGGCTCCTGTGTTAGGGAGACGATTGGTGGTGACGACTCTGGTCGTGGTACCGCTGATCGTACCTCTCTCTGTCAGTGCGGCGATGGTCTTTAGGGGGGTTCTTTTACGCTCGTAAGGACCGGTAGGAAGACCCCCTCTATGGGCCCGTCCCCTTGGAAGCAACTCCGTGGGACGATGATGAATCTTGCCTCTCCCATGTCGTCGTTGATGCACACTTTGGTGTGCACGCACGGGGGATAGAGCGTGTCTGAGCCTCCTAATGTCCCCCTCAAGGGGGTTGTTCGGTCGGTGGGGGTGTTGGGGCAGTTGGGGGGTAGCAATTGGATTAGGTGTTGAGTTTGGTGGAGGAGGTGGGGGTGGAGGAGGAGGTGGTGGAAGGAGAGGGCAGGGTGGGGGGCTCGGTGCTACGGTGGTTGAGTTGGTGGCGGACCCTCTCATTGGGCCCGCAACCGCTTAGCTCTAGCTCCGAAAGCATTTGTGGGAGCTTTGTTGGGAGCAGTACTTAGGGAGGAGAGGGTTGGGAAAGGCTGCTGGCGGTAGCTTTTCAAGTGGTGGTGGAGGGAGAGGAGGGGTGCAGCTTCATTACGAACTTTTTTAATATGTATTTTTTAACATTTGTTGAAACACATACTAAATTTTATCATGTGTGAATTGTGTTTCTTTTTACGAGTGTTAATCGACGAGAGTCATTTATTTTTTCGATACTTTTCCATGTTTGTCGGAAAAAAATGAGAGAAACACTTGTATTAGACAACATCTGGATTGGATTTCAAACCAGCTAGCTAGCAGTAGGGACGACCCTGAGGTAGAGATTGGAGAGGCAGTCGTCTCGGACTCTTGATTTTTGCGTTTTTAGGGTCCCCAATTTTTTTTCCTTATCACCTATATATACATACTAGGTTTGCCCGTTGACACGTGCCTACGGCACGTCTTCGGAACGGTGCACCTGGTTTGATTATATAAAATAGTTTTGGACGTCTAACAAATTAATTGAAGTAGCAAACATATTATATGAGAAAGCAGTATATCTATCTTTTAGCTCGACCATTGCCTTCTTAATCATTAGCTTGAACTTACCTAGAATGCATATAGTTTGTTAGAAACACTGCATAGAGTTTTTTTTAACTTCAGCATCACTTTTAGATGCCTGTAATAGTTATGCAAGGATATTATCATATAGGTTTTATAGAGCTTATTTTAATCCCATAACCACTATGAGCATGTTTAAATGCAATGGTAACGCAAGTGCATGTGTGAAGGTATCTACAATACCAATAATTTAAACATTTGTTTCTCTGAGACTCAGTTTGCAATTAAAATACCTCTTATTATTATTTCAACCAAAATGAAATACATGAAGTTCTCAAAACTCTAATCCAAGCTAGTCATTTCTTTTATCTCCACTTTGTCTTCCCATTGCACCTTTATAAAAAAAATCAATATGGATAAATAACAAATTTACTTTAGCTGTCTTTCTTAAGTGGAGAGTTTGCACTCTTCACTGGTAAACTCCAGTCATCTCAATCCTATATATCCAAATATACACTAAAATTTCTTATATGTTATGTTATCCATGGTTTCTAATAACCAGTGAAGGGAACACTTCATGATAGTATTTTCTCTTCTAGTAAAGAAATTGATGTTGCATATTTGTCAAGTTATTTTAGGTGTCTAGTCAGCTTACCTATCCTGCTATGCTTTGGAAGCCCAATTTGAGGCAACCAAATAATCTATCTCTCACTTGCGTACACCTTAAATCAAAATCAATAAAAAACTCATCAAATAAATCACCAAATTAAAATTTTTTAAACCAAAAAATAATACAATTATACCTCTCAATCCCATGCACACACAAAATTTGAGTTAGCAAAAAACTGAGTAATCCCCTGCACAAAAAAATTAAAAATTAAAATGAGAATTCGGTTAATGAGATGAAATTAGAGTCGTCGCATCACATATAGAGCCTCTCGATTTGATGGAGGGGAGTCACCGATACGGAGTCGCTTGATATTCGCGCTCGATTTGGTGGAGGGAAGTCCACCTATAAGGAATCAACAGCGGATCAGATATCGGTGACGACCTCTTGATTGGGGTTCAACATTAGATTTGGATTTGGATTTGCTTTGAGATTTTCAAAATTTTAAAATTCCAAAATTTAAATTTTTTCAAATTTTCAAATTTTCAAAATTGTAAATTGTAAATTTTAGTTTTTTAAAATTTTTATAAATTTTATTTTTAAAAAAAATCAAAATTTTTTAATTTCTAAAATTTTTAAATTTTTTTTATAAGTTTTTGATTTTTTTTGAATTATTTTAAAAGTTTTAAAAGTTTTAATTTTTTAGTTTTTTAGTTTTTTAATTTTTAAAATTTTTATTTTCTTAATTTTTTTAATAGAAGAGAGAGAGAGAGAGAGAGAGAGAGAGAGAGATAAATAATTAAATAAATAAAGGAGTTGTTTTGGGTGGGGGGGATTTGAATTTGAGTTTTGGGGGAAAATGTGTTTTGTGAGGTTAGATCTGGGCCTTTGATTTTCGGGGGATTGAAGGAAAGCCACTTGATAGCTTCCTTTGTGTTTTATTATATAGATTTTATGCATGAAGTTAAATTACCATTTGTACTTTTTTTGGGGCTCCAAATTTAAATATAGTGAGAGTTCGCCTTGAACCTCGTAAGCTAAGGGTTGTGCCCTGGCTAGGAGTGTTGGTGATGAGGACATCAGTTCAAGATGATTTGAGCGTTTCTATCAACGCAGACGTCGTTTAGGACAGCTGCTTTATTAGCTTAGAATTTTATTTCACTATCATATTTGTTTTTGGCATTTATATGTCATATGTAATCTCTCTTTTATGCATTAGAATATTTCTGATATTTTAAAATATTTTAAGATTTGTATCAGAATTTGTTTTAAGCCTATATATATACATTGAGATTAATAAGAAGTTATGCTATTCTTGATTAACAAAATTATTGTATTGAGTTATTGCTTTTCATCCCTCTCTTGTGTGATATAATTGAGATCTAATTTTAGGGTTTGTGATCAACCCTATAACTATACCCCAAAATCCTCAAATCCAACTTAAATTAAACCCTAACCCCAATCTAATCTCCCTCTCCCTCCCTCTTCTCCATTAAAGCTCCGAAACCCAACTTTTGCGTCGCCCTCGTCACCTGCAACCCATACCACCACCATCGTTGACCCCTTCCCCTTCCTCCTCGACTGCACCACCACTGCCTTGCCGCCCCTCCTTCCTGCGACTGCCCCCATCCCGAGACCCAATCAACTGCAGCACCCAATCCGTCGACCCTCATTCAACCCTTGTTGCCCTCGCCTCCACCTTCAACTACCCACCTCGACACACATCGACCGCCCCTTCAACCTCAACCCTAAACCCCAGATCCAACTCCCCCAAATCCCCTCTTAACCCTAACCCTAAAACCACTTTTCTTCCTTGCTGCCGACGTCACCCCTGAGGCCAACCCGCGACTGATTGCTCATCGACTCCACTCCCCACAACTAGCTCTTTCTTTCCATTGCTAAGCTCTTTTCGAACACTTGGTAACTTCTTTTCACTTTTCAAATATTTGTGTTATACTGTTTTATCATCTCTATTATATTATCTGATTTATCTATCGTCCACAAATATTGAGAGTGTGTAAACTACTTGCCGAATAATGTACAAATCTTTATTGAATATCTTATATGCTAAGAACGATTAAGTATTATTGTTCATTGATAGGATTGACTTTAATTGGGATTGTTAAACTTGATTCAATTCTTGAAAATCCATCGAATTGATTAACTGTTTTAATTTTTAATTTGATCCGCATTACATGTTGGTAAAATTAATCCTTTAAATTTTTCGAAAATTCTCTATTTAGGATTATGTTTTAGATCAGTTGGTATATGGGACCCCTTTGATCAAATCTTTGTGTGTGTGCGTGTCTGCAGGAAGAAAGTATTTTTAGATTGGATCAGAAGTATAATTAATTGTCAGATGCATGTAATGCAACGAACAAGCATCACTCATCCCTATGCAAGTGTTCAAGAGTTTGATTTTCTCTTAAGACCGTTGGTTACGACCGAAAATCGAAGTGAAACATACTATGTTTTAGTTATATACATGAATATGTATGCAACGTAAAACAAATCACTACGATATTAAGTGGTTGAAAATGAATTTCCTTCCAACTTATAAGAGCATCCACTATCGTTTCTTCTAAATTTTCTACTTTTAGCATTTAGAATTTAAAAATTATATAATCGAGCTGCCATCGTTAATGCTAAAAATGTAAGAACAAATTATATTTTTTTAATAGGACGGATGATCTTCCTCAGTCTAATGCAAAACTTGAAAATTTTTTTATTAAAAAAATTGGGATGGATGATGATCCTCCGTTTGACGATTTTTTTAAATTTATTTCTAAAAAATGTCGGGCAGATCTTCTTCATCTGTCCGATGTTTTTTTCCTTTTAAATTATTCGGAACGGATTAAAAAAAAAGGCTCTCGTTCATCCATTTGGTCTTTTTTCTTTTTTCTTTTTGTTTTTAAAAGGTGGAATATTCAAATTACTATTTTGCCCACCGTTTTTAATTGGTGAGAAGCTATTTGATGGGGTAAATAAATAATTTTTTAAAAAATAATAAAGAAAAAATGAGAGACTCTCATATATTTCCTTTTAATTTTTTTTCCAAAATTTAGAAAAGATGAGAGACGGACCTTCTTCATCCATCTCTCATCTTTCTGATTTTTTTCTAAATAAACGACAGACAGAGCTTCATCTTCCGTCGGTCCCAATTTCCCCCTCAAACGGATCATCTTCTTTTATATTTAGCTTTTCTTCTATCCCCACTTTTATGTTTAGGAAACTACTGTTCACTCGTATTTTAAAATTTGCGTTTTTAGCGAATGATAGTAGGGTTTTTTTATAACTCAATTGCTAAATTTTGAATTTTTGCAAAACGATAGTGCATGCTCTAAACGTGATATTTCTTTTGCCAAACCCACTATGAGTATTCTACAAAAAGATGATTGCTCTCAAGAAGATCTGTATATTTATTGGACACGATGGCCAATATGAATCAAGATGGAATATCTATTTCCTATACTGACAATAAAGAGAGCCGGTCCTGAGTTCATGGGATCAGAGGCGAACTCCCAGCCGGTCCTGAGTTCATGGGATCAGAGGCGAACTTCCGAAATGGGTTTCCCAACATACAATAGAAAAAGAAAAAGAAAAAAAAAAAAAAAAAAAATATATATATATATATATATATATATATATATATATATATATATAAAACTTTGCATATTGTTCAAGGTAAAATAAGATATTTTATTATTACAATAAAACATGATATCTTCTTGCATTCCGTGCAGCAAATTTACTAATTAAATGTTCATAATCAACCTTTCCTACTATCGCCTTCTCAATGTAATGTCGAGTAGGGTATTGAAGGGTTGAAGTATAATGAAAATTTTGAAAGAGAAAATTCAATCTAAAAATCAACAAAAAGTACACAAAAGCCTAAATAAATTAAAATCAATTAAACTCTAGCCCAAGTAATTTAAAAAAATATAAAGGCCCAAATAACTAAATTTTCCCTAAAAATAATTATACAAATTATAATTTTACTTTATATTTAAAATACGTAATTTACAGATATAAGGAAAAAAATTGGGAGCTCTAAAACTGAGAAAATTTTGGGCGCCAGAGACAGTCGCCTTTTCTCCACTAGAGGACTGGTCCGGTCCTGACAATACACAATGCATTAAAATTCATGAGTCGTGAGTCATGAGTGGCACGTTTTCTTGGGGAAATCATAGTGGACCCATCATATTATTATATAGTGTAAGAGCCTGTTTGGTTGGAGGGGAATGGGGGGGTGGGAGGGGAGGGGAGGGGAGGGGAGGGAAGGAATTTTTTAGAATATTTTTTGTTTGGTTCATTTTGTAGGAGGGGAGGGTAGGGAAATGGAGGAGTGCAGAATCCTCCTGAGTCAATTTTGACTCCCCTCCAATATTGGTGGGGGGATTTGGAATGGGAGAGAAAGTGGGTCTAATTTTTTTAAAGTAATTGGACTAAACTGTTCTTTTTACATCTAAATCCCTAAAATAAAAAAGATATCATTTTTTATCCTACTCTCTCTCCCACTCGCAATGCAAGTCAATATGCCGATATTGCTGTTGTTGTTTGCTATGTGTTTATCATTTTATTTTCAACTTCATATAGGAAATTCACTTGCGCAAAACTGTAAACTATATATACGTTGTCTAAGTAAAAATTATATATATTTGTTCGTGGTATTGGAAACATTTTATGGGCTTGGCTTAGATGATACTGCAGGCGAGACAGTTGAAAATTAAAATGACAGAAATGATTAACGAGAGACTTTATCTAACAAGAATCGCTTACCAAGAACAAGAATTGATCATCAAATTAATGTATTAAAAAAAGCTCTGAGGCAAAGATTGAAGGGAAAATTTTCATCAGAACTTTCATTGTGGAAATAGTAAAACTACCTCGTCATCAATCTAAGATTATCAGAAATGGACCAATTCCAGAAATGAAGAAAGTTCAAACTTTAAAATTATGAAATTTTCATCAACAACTGCTTATAATAAAATGAAATTTTAACAAGGAAATAATTAACCCTCATTTGACATGACTTTTTTGTATATTCCAATTAACTTGTCGATGAGTTAAAGCTTTAGCATGCAATGCAAGAGTCTGAATAATAATTGGTCTCTCTGTTAACAGTTGGGGATACATTGCATAGTTTGAAATTTGATCTCCTTTTCCGTCCACATAGGCAACAAAAAGTCCTCCTTCAATCACGAAAAGTGAATTGAAAGATTATAAATTAAAGTATTTTTTCTTATGAGCTAGATGAGTTGAATCTTATTACTGTTTTTGTTTATATATAATATTACATAAATATTGGATTTACAGTAGTAGTTTAGCCAACTGGTGGTCTCAGACCATGTAGCATAGTGCATGTAGCATTTGGGCCCAGAATCTGATTTAATTTGTTTAAGTACTATTAATCAATTTGCCTTTATTATTTTATTTATTGGTTTTCATTATTTTATTTATATTACAAAATTATAATTAGAAATAATAATATAAAGGCTCCCCTAAAATATGAAAGGTTATAAAAATAATTTAATTATGATAATAATATATAGACACTACATTCCTCGTTTTCTTCATCCTCTCTTTGTGAGGTCAGTTGAAAGATTAGTTCCGTAGCTTTTTTCCGATAGTTTATTAGATATGTACGAAAATATGAAACTCATGAGATCAATGCCAACTAATGTTCATTTTTTCCAGTCAGCAGTAAATTTATGCTCACATCATGCTATGCTAAGAGCTTAACCTTCTTTCATGTGTTAATTTCAGACCATATTTTGGATATGGTATTCTGTGGACAATATGGGGCATGGACCCTTATCTTTTTTGTGGGTGTGAAATAACGGTGACTAAAGTCACCGGTTCCATTAAAGTCACCGGTTCCATTAATAATCATTAACGAACCAATTCATGCAAAATATTACACATCTAGATCCAGGAATCTAAAATATCAAACAACAACATAAAAGAAAATACATGATACTAGTACTAGAACAAAACAGGAAATTCACTAGTGCCATAAAGACCACACCACCCATAGTGAGTCCAAAAGGCTGAATACACTGAACAAATCTTTGTCCCGAGAGTTCGGCAACTGATATGATCGTGAGCTCTACTCCTCAACATCTGTACGGAGCCTCTTCTTCCTGACCCCCAGATGTCCTACCCAAAAATTAATCAGCTCTACAATTTTACCAAATAGAACAGAAAATCTAGAAACAATATTATGGAAACATGCATCATTTCTATCAAGCCACAAAATCCAAATAATAGCAGCCGCCGTAATATCCCATATCCCCCTATTCACTTTTCTAATGTGAATTTCCCTCCATCTACCCCAGACATCCTTAATAATGGTTGGACTGTCGACCAAAACCAAAACCCAACCTCATAACTTCCCATAATAATCTAGCCTTAAGGCATCGAATGAAAATGTCGTCAACGTCTTCCTCTCCTTCATTACATCTAGGACACCATACATCGATAGGGACATTTCATCTCCTAAGGTTAACTTTTAAAAGAATCGCATTTTCCATCACAAGCTAGAGAAACACTTTGACTTTAACTTGGCAGTTGGTCTTCCAAATGATACTAGCTTCACGGTTTCTCAGCCCTCCGTCATTCAAGAAGTTATACATTGAGCTAACCGTATAAGTCCGGCTTTGATTAAGTGTCCATTCCCTAACATGTCTATCATCATCGGAGAATTGCATCCTGTCCAGGACTGTCAGTTTAAGTCTTAAGGGAGTCAGACCGTAGATGAGTATGCTGCGGAGTTCACCCGACTAAGTCATTTTGCCAATTCCATGGTGGCGAACGATGAAGATAGGGGCCGCCGTTTCTTGTTGGGCTTGGATATTGAGATTCAGGATCGCCTAGCTGCCTTGCGACTCCGACCCTATGCTGACATCCTGGAGGCTGCCAGAAGCCAGGATCAGACCAGTAGGCGGAAGCGTGCCATTCAGCGGTCCGCTCTGCATCCTGTTGCTGCTAGGCCCATTGGAGGGCCGATCAGGAGGCCAGTTCCAGCCCATCCTGTCGGGGTTGCTCCCTACCTTGCTGCTGCTCCACGGAGAAAGGGTTACTGTGACTTCTGTCAGATTCCAAGACATATGCACAAGGATTGCAGGCGGGCCAACCGCCAATGCTTCGAGTGTGGTGCTGGTGATCACACAATTCGGGACTGTCCCCGGAGGAGGTATGGGCCGCCCGCTGGTGCGCCAACTCAAGGTAAGGTCGGTCCGCCACTTCCTCATCAGCATCAGATCGTCGGTCAGAGGACCGCTGCCCCGAGGAAAGGTCAGGCCTTCAATTTGAATACTGAAGAAGCAGAGACAGCTGGAGATATTGTCACGGGTATATTGCAGTTTGTATTTTGTCTTCTTCCTGTCTTTTCCTTGCATCACTTATTTCTACATAGTTTCTTGTATATGCACAATTTCAATTATATTCTTAGACTCAGCCTGTGGTATTATCTTTGTTAACTCATTCCTTGCTCATGTCTTATCTGATCCCGATGTCATCACCACTCGTTTCTCTTCATTGTTTCCTGTTTCTCAAATCTCTTGGGTGTTACATTTGCTTTGTCCTATATACCGCCTATGCAAATTTCGAGGACGAAATTTTGTTGTAAGGTGGGTAGGATTTGTAACCCCTGTTTTCGTTAATATGTGTTTTTCAAGTATTTTCCCGTATTTTAAATTCTTAACTTTTCTCTTTTAATTGATTATATTATTCAAACTACTTTTATGAAGCCTAATATACAATTGTTTGACTATTTAGTATAAAACCCAAATGTTTATTTTAAAGCCCAATTTCTTATTTTATTTTAACTGAGCCCAATTGTTTATCATAAGCCCAATATCATAATTGATTTATTTAAATTGTTTTAAGCCCATAAACCAAGCCCAAATCCAACCCAGTACTCATATATTTTTCTATAGACTCCATCCTATGTGATTATATTCAATTCCCACAATATTAATCTACCCGTACACAACCCCCTCACATTCCCCCTTCTTCACTTTCCGTAACTCCAAAACCCCCTACATCTCATAACTACCCCACTACTTCACCCATTATTATATTTATTATATTATATTTTTTAATTTATATTAAATTCACCCCCCACCCCCCCACCCCCCGCTGTTCTCTCTCCTCTCTCCCGTTTCTTCCTTCTCACACGCTCTCTCTCTCTCTCTCTATTTCGAAACCGAAATAGAACCTCGTCTTCCTCTCTCCCCGTCTATGTTATAAAAACCCAACAAAACCCCATAGAAACCCAACCGAACCCATTCCCATCTTCCTCCTTCCTCGGCGAGCTCCACCATTCTCGCTCTCGTGCCTCCTCTCTGCCTGCACCTCCGTCCACGACCTCGCCTCACCACATCGAACTCCACCACTCTCCTCCTTCCTCCAGTCGACACCTCGCTCTCCCTCCATTGCCGAACCCATCGGTGTGCCGCCCATCAACCTCTCCACTCGCCGCCTCTCCTCGCGCGACTTGGCTCTCCGCTCATCTTCCCGTCGAGCGACTCCCCCCTCCCCCCCCCCCCGCTCCTCTCCTTCATCTGCCATTGCCGACCTATGCCTCGCCACTCTGCCTGTACACCGTGCTCATGCTCTCCGCCATCGCCTCAACCCACCACCGAAGCATCACATCCCTCTTCGTCTACCTCTGCACGCCTCCGCCCCGTCGACGTTCCTCCTCCCGTCGCCTCCTGCCGTCGCTTCGTGGCCGTGCCATACTGAGCGCACTGCCGTCGCCAGTGGTTGCCATCCCGCCAATCTCTCCCGCGCGCTCTCTCTCTCTCTGTCAGTCGATTTGAAGAAGAAGGAGAACAGAGGATTGGGTGATTGGTTATACGTGCATTGCACATGTAAGTTTTGTGTGTACTGTTTGTGGAAGAGAGAAGGGATTTGGGTGTGGTGTTTGCTATTTTGGAGAAGAGATTGAGTTATTGTTTGATATTCTGGAGAAGTAGTAGTTTTCTGTTTGGGTGTTTGATTTTGGTGTTCGGTGTTTGTGTGGGAGATCCGATCCGATGTGTGGTATTTTGTGAGAAGGGGTTGTTTTGTTGTTGGCTTCTTGTTGTGTTGCTGTCTTTTCGTGCACTAGTCTCCGTGCACGTATCTTGCACGTACTTTGCTGGCGGGATCTGATCCCGTTATTCTTGTGTTCGATCTCATCGTCGTCGGCTAACAGGCAAGCATCCTCTTGTACAACTCGTTTGTTCTCGTACAAGCTTCCTTTGAAAAATACCGCAAGTCTATTCCTTGACTCTAATCCGTATTCTTAGGTCGAATTGAAATCTGTTGCTATACATAATCCGTCGGTCCCGTATTCGCATATGATCGTGAATACCTTATTGCCATATGCATTACATGAACACGATTAATACACACATATGTACTCTTAGGACTATACATAATTATGTGCATGATTGTTTTACTCGTGATAGTAGTTTAAATATGATATCTTGTTATTGTTGAATAAAATTAATAAAAGAAACAAGTCGGGGTATAAGGGTAAGGACCATAGTAGTGGACAATATAGGTAAGTGTACTCGGAAAGGGGCCCGTGTTTTCCAGTACATAGTTCATGAACTTGCTGTACTTGATGTATTCATGAAGCCATTACTTGGCTCATGAACTTGTTGTATTCATGAACGCACTGTGTGGTTCTTGAACTTGTTGGTATTCACGAACTTGTTTCGTGAACTTGTTACTTTATTTTCATCTTCATAAACCATGCTTGCTTGATACTTGATACCTGAATACATCGCCCTATAAAATCCACAACTAAGTCTAAATGCAAACTTGTTTGAATATAGCAACCATATAGTAAAAGGAAGGATGCATGAAGTGCTACCTAGATAGTAATAATACAAGACTTGAACATGATCACCACTTGATACTTGACTAGTTGTACATGATACTTGATCCTTGACACTTGTTACCTGTACTTGATACTTGTTTACTTGATTACTTGTTTACATGCAACTTGTTTCATGATTTCTTGTTCATGATTCTATTTACATATTGTATTTCTCTAATTACATAATTCTTGATTCCTTGCTCTTTTTCATGCTTCATATTTTGTTTTTATACTTGTCCCCGTAGCTTGTACAACTTGCAGCCCGTGACTTGCATTAACGGGCGTCTTCTTGTTCTTTCTTTTTGTATTAATGTACTTGCAGGCCCGAATGGAGAGTTACCAGAAGGTGTTGTTGATCAAGTGTTTTAGTCTTGTTTATTTTCATGTTATCTGTCATGCCCCGCTTTCCAAAAATACGGAATGCAAGCACGTGACACGGCCCAGCGAATGACTTGCGTCATCCATAGGCTGTTATTGATCCAACTGAACAATATAACAAGTAATAAAAACAACCACGCATGCATTGAGAGAATCATCACATAAATAACAATATTGGAAATTTAAGTATAAAAATAATCAACATCAAAATAACCCAACATCTAGAAATTTAACAAACAATATTGTAATCCGGGCATATTTTAGTTCATGTTTTATTTCATGCTAGTCTCTATTGTAATCTGGGCATATTTGACCTGTAACTATTTTGTATTTCTCCAGCTGTTGGTTATGTTATGAACTATGTCATGCACTTTTTGTTATTCTATTGTGATTTTACATGCCTGCGTAGTTTTGTTGTTATCTTGTCGTTGAGTTACCTGTACAGATTATAAATAGTGTATTCGCATCATTCGCTAGGCCTCAGTCGCGAGCTCGTATTCCCGTATTTTGGGAAGCGGGGCATAACAGGTAGAAACAAGAATGCGGTCTAAGTTGGCAAGTACGGGATCGGCTTGCATGTTCGACCACGTGTATCTTCGGTTCGAAGTTGAAATCTCCTCTAGTTCCAGAACATTAATAACGTGGTTAAAATCTTGTCTATCTCTATCACAAGCACTCCTACCTCTATGTTCGTGAATAAATCTAGTAATATTAAAATCTCCTCCTAACACCCAAGGTTCCTCCTATCTACAACGAATAGTAATGAGTTCAGTCCAAAATACTCCTCTCAGTCGTGATAAATAGGGGCCATAGACCGAGGATATCATATGTTCCCAACCATCGGCTTTACGTTTTAATCTAATAGTGATTGATTACACACCGATGAACTCATCTACAATGTCAAAGTGATTGGTTTCAAATCCTAGCACAATTCCTCCCGACAAACCTCTAGCTGACAGAAAGCACCACTCGAGGTCATTAAATGATCTAAAACCCAAAAGGTTCCTAGAATGAGGCTCCACTATTCTAGTTTCTTGAAACGCACATATTGTAGGATGGTATTTAGCAATAGTGTCATTAATGAGTCTACACTTAACACTAGACCGCATCCCTCTAACAATCTAGAAGATGTAATGCATGACAACCTTAAACGACATCTAAAACCTCAATTTTAATCCTGAATTATAGACCTAGTCTATACTCATCTCCCCTTAAGTTGCTGACATTACGTAAATGATCCTCTCTACTGGTGCCCATAGACAATCCAAACTTCTCAACATAGTAAAGTAACACATTATCAGAAATGAAATTCAAAATAGATGCATTACCATGACACATACCTCCACATGCTGAAGCTGGAACTTTTGCTTTACCAGCTGATCTGATTAAATCTTCCTCTCTTGGTCCGTTCCTCCGCCATCTATCTATCTGTCTTTTGCTTCTCCGGGTTCATTCTTCTTGTTCTAACTCTGCTCCTTTTTCCTTGTGATACCCAACTAGCTCTTGTACACTTCTCGCAAAGTTAGCTTCCTCACTGTCTAAAATTTCTAGAATCTCTTCCCTCTTCTAGTGCCTCGTCAACATTTTCCCTATCTGTTCATGAACCTCAAGTCCCTTATTTTCTTCCTTTTCCTCAATTCCCCAATCTTGTACATTGACATCTCCTAAGTGCGGCTAGCTATGGCCCACATTGCAATCTTTATTCCCCAATTCCCGGTCAATTCCACTCTGGTACGGCCCAACAAATCCTACGTTTTCCGTAATAGCACGAACTGTCGTTTCAACCGCCCTACGGAGCACTTCTTTGGTTATCTTGATGCTATCTGCCCCGTCCTTATCAAGCATGGGGCCTACATTTCTAGCATCGCTCCCATGCTGCTCCCCATAACGCTCCATGCTGCTCATACCTATCTTCGTTTCCAACCCACGTGTTCCTGATGTCCGTAATGTCTCAACAGCCCCTATCCTGCAACTTGTCCCTTCCTCAAAAACCTTCGTCAGAACGAGTGGTTCGACATTGCCTAATTTCTCTAAATCCTCTGTTTCACATTGAATCCCTATTTGCTGTATTAAACAGACCAGATCCAACGGTCCCTTTTCCTTGCCTTTAGAGCTTGCATGAATCGACGATGGATGGATGAGATCTGTTGGCGCTACGACAGACGGATGGATTGTGTCTTCTACCTTCCGCTTCTTCATCTTCAACCGTCCATCTGAAGTTGACCAAGAATACTCCTGTGATCCCCTAAAAAATACCGTTTCTTCCTTTCAACGATCACCTTGACTTCATTACGTTGATCTTTATACATAACTTGGATGATGGATGGAATTAATGCCTGATTCTCAATACCTATTTGAATTCTAGCATATTCCAGTCTCGATTGCAGTTTGGTATTCTGATCATTGGCAACGAAATGTCCAAAGCCACTCACCAGATTGTGGAATCCCTTACTAACCCAACACTGGAACGGTAAGTTGAAGATTTTAATCCAAACGAACGATAACTGGTTCACATTTAGAGAGCCAAATCCTCTCGTCCACCTACTGAAGGTGACGTAGAAGTCATCCCCCTCGATCCCCCCAACTGTAGGACCTCTTTAAGTCGATCTTCGTTGTTACAATGAACCATCATAATGTCTTTCGTGATCTTCTGAATCATCCACTCCCACTTCGGACTATGGCATGTGTTGACGAACAGCAGCTCGGAAATAGTTGCAATAGTTGGGTTCCTCGAATGAATTTTGATCATCACACACTTCTGAGAGCGTTTCTCAATCTCTTCCATCATCGGAGTAGGGGTAATGAAATCCTTAATGATCGGACTTCCCCCATCATTGCTTTCCTCTGAAGCTGTGACCACCCTCGCAAAAGCTTCCTCCTTCACCATCGCCACCGAGTTTTGTTGCTGCATATGAGCACTGCCAAGATTCTTGGCGTAAAGGCAAGCATTTGAGATATGACCCTTTTTCTTACAAACGTAACAAAACAACTTGTTGACTCAATCATGGATAGTTTGACCCCATTCAGCACATTTATGGCATTGAGGCAGTTTCGCCGACCTCATAGGCTCCTTCGACGAGGAAGAGCTCAACTTCTCTGCTCTTCGCTCAGCATTTTTCACTCTCTTCTGTTTGTAAAGAACCCATTCACCTTCTTCATCTTCGGTTTGTAAAGGATCCATTCACCTTCTTCATCCCTTATCCTTTTGTGTAACCTTTTAGAGTGATATGCAATTTGATGCAAGTGGATTGATATTTCAAACCTTTTGCTCATGCATGGAAGCTTTTGTCATACTACACTACTACGACACTATTTGCAAATGCAAATATAGTACGACATATCTCCAGTTATCCAATTCATTCGCCAGGATTTTTATTGACGGTCGCTAGTTTTGTAGTTTGTTATTGAAACTATAACTAGAGTAATGCTACACCTACTACCAGTTCCACTACCATTCTCTTCTAAGATAGCACACTACTATTGGAGAGTTCCCTAATTATTTGCCCTTCTCCCACATATTGGAGTGTGGCACATAAGGTAATGAAAAGAAATGTAGTGAATTTAGTAGTGGGTGTAGCATTACTCCTATAACTAACGGGCTATATGATATTAATCATTTCTAAATCATCTGAGGAAGCTTCTGTTACAAAATCTAGAAAATAATTAATCGAGGGATCCTAATGCTTGTTTTGTGGTGTCTTTGGTTAGTCAAAATTTCTAAATGCTTTTGTTCTAAGTCATGCTCTTTGACTGCCCTATAAGAAAATTATTTGACACTACGTTGGGCAGGGGCTTATTCAGTCAGGAAGAGATTAAGGATGGACGATTCCATGAATCTTAGTGAGGAAGGGGTGAATGCATGAATAGTGTGTGTTGAGCAAAAAAAATAAAAATAAAAAATAAAATAAAATAAAATAAAATAAAATTTCAAATAGCGTGCATCAGGTAGTATTGAGATCGATGGGTGTTTTTTCTATCACACTTGGACAGCTTATATTTTGACTGGGATGTTATTTTGGTGGTGGTTTTTACGCTATTATTAACTCTGTTGCTAGATGTGATTCAGTTTTCAGTTTGTGATCGCTATTTGTGAGTTAATTATGTATGAACACACAGTGCGCACCAGTCGCGTCCCTATTCGTTGTGAATTTCTTGTTGGCCGTGTGGATGGATCTTTGTTTGCTTCCAGCTAGTTCTTCTTTGTCTTTACTTCCTGTTGTTGAGCCACATCAAGATAACAGACTACTTGGCTGATGCATATCTCAAAGAGTCCCAAGATTGATTGATTGTAATCTCCTTGAGTTTATCTTCTGTAACAACTTTGTAACAAACTGATCCTTTTGAGTTTATCATCTGTAATAAATCTGTAACATATTGATTACTATATAAATATATCACTCACACAATATGAGAGCATGTGATTTCACCAAAAGCCATTCTAGTTCTTTACTTGGTATCAAAGCATTAAGATTCTCAAACGTTTTTGCTGCAATGGTAACTGAAAATTCATCTCCCATTTCTAATTCTTCCATCTCATCCCCTCCCGCTGCTCCTACTACCCTTCAAACCACTCATATCCACCATCTGATTTCAGTGAAACTAGACACCAACAATTATTTATTATGGCTTACACAGTTTAAGCTACTATTGAATGGTTATGATCTCGAGGGGTATGTTGATGGGACCAATTCAATTCCTTCTCGTATCCTCTCCTCTCCAGATCCCACCATTAATCCAGCCTATTCACAATGGCAAAAGCAAGATCAAGTTCTTCTTGGATGGTTGCTATCTTCTCTATCCGAAACGGTGCTTGCTCAGGTTGTGGGACTAAATACTTCTCGTGATGTTTGGGTTGCTCTTCAGAAGCATTATGCTTCAAAATCACAAGCTCGAATTGTGCAGCTTCGACGCGAGTTACAGACTTTGAGCAAAGGCTTAAAATCTATGCAGGAATATTTTCTTCATGCCAAACAACTGGCAGACAGCCTTGCTGCCTCTGGCCATCCAGTAAATGAATATGATCTGCAACAGATTATTCCTACCGATCTCGATACCGCTTATGATGCTATTGTCACTACCCTTACTGCCATAACATTTGACATCAACATGGACGATTTCTTCGCCCATTTGGTTGCATTTGGAATGAGGCTTGTGTTAGGATTTCTTTAGAAATCCTGACTGGGAATCTTGTTGAGTTATTGGAAGCAATCAACACAAACTACCAAGCACATATGAGATCATACCAAACACACCAAAGCACACACAAGTTTGTCCCGGTTGGGGCTTTCCCCTTAATCCGGGGGAGAAGAAACCCGAGATGTTATTCAACTAGAGAAGATACAAGAATATTACAATTCTCACTATGACCATCTCTCAAGCCTCACCAGCAAGTACTAGTTGTTTATAATTAGAGAATCACTCAATCTCTCTTTCAATGAAGTACTCTTTCTTTTGGCTCTCAATGGAGGTCAATAACAACAATATATAGAGATATAGAGAAATCCTAGTTTGATATCTTAATACAATAGCCATTGGATATTCCTAAAGAGATAACCCTACGATAAGAGCCGTACGATCTGACTTGAAGAGCAAGTTGGGCTTCTCACGAATCACCAAGACCTGACCCAAATAATCCATCAGCGCTGCGTTCGGTCGACCGCACCTCAAGGTTGGTCGACCGTCTCCCTCTCGGGAACTCCTGCATAGTATGTCGGTCGACCGCACCCCAGGGTCGGTCGACCGCACCCCAGGGTCGGTCGACCGCAACCTGCTGCTGCTACTACTGCTGACTGTTTTCCCTTGCTTCCACTCCGTCTCCGATCTTTTCGATTCCTCCATCGTCTCATCGTCTTCTTATCCAACATAGTATGCAAGACATAAACCTAACAATCTTCACCTCGGATTGCATACTCATGAATTTACATCTATGTGATTTAAAAAATTTCTAGACTTTTTTTCCTCTTGTAACTCCCGTTTCCGAATTTTCCCTTTTTATCGCATTTCATTTGTTTTATTTATTGTATCGAATAATATTGGTTCTAATATTATTCATGAACTATCATTTGATTCATGATGTTGTTCGAATCTTATTTTTCAATTTGATGAATCACATGAATTTTTCCTTCTCTTTTAATCCTAAATTGTTTGGATTATCCATTTATTTGATTCGTGATTATTTCCTAGTCCCTGGGTATATTTATCTTTGTTCATATTCATCTTTAGGCCATGAATATTATTAACCTTTTATATGATTTTATTCCATGCCCAATTGTTAACTTGGATCCATGTTAATCTTAACCCAAACCCAGTAAATAAAACCCTAATCTCAATTTCCTATAAATACTAACCTATCATTAACCCTAATCACCTCTATTAAACCCAGCTGTCACCCCTTCTTCAACCTCTTCCCCCTGCCTCTGTGCTTCCCAAACCCATCGCCTCCCTTCGTCAGCTCCCTCCGGCCGCCATCCAACCGCCACAACCACGACGGCCACCATCCTCCTTCACCGCCAGTTCACCGCTGCACCCATCGAACCCATTAAACCCCTGCATCCCCCTTGAACCCCGAACTCATCCTCGTCGACTTCCTCCCGCCTGCTCACTCCCGACCTCGTCTCCCTCGTCCCCGCCTCCTATCACCATCCACCATCCTGTCACCTTCTCCTCCGGTCGACTGTACTCGACCGCCGACAACACCTCACCAGACCCCCACTGACTACCGCTAATCCTCCCTTCTCCTCTGGTCGATTGTCCTCCACCACCCGAGCACTCCTCGCCTTGCCACGTTATCAACCGCCATCATCCTCCTGCCACTGTCCCCGTCGACTAACCGCTGCCGACTGCCACCGTCAACCCCCGCGACCAGCCTGCCACCAGCCACCGCCACTGTCACCAAAGTCGAGCCAAGTCGTCGTCCCTGCCATTTGCTATTCCGCTGTCTGCTGTTCTGGGATCTAGGGTTGCTGATTGCTGTTGTGGTCTTGTTGCCGATCTATTTCTATGTGTCTCTTGTGCACGTAGTGTGCACGTGTCGCCTCGGGATCCTAATCTCGTTATTCTTGCATATTCGGACTAATCGTCATTAAGGTAAGTCACCATCTCTTTCTTGAATCATTCATTGTGTCTGTATTCAAAAATGTTTATTGAAATTCTTGCAAGTAGATCTCATCGTATTCATCTTATATTGTTATTGTCTTGTTCCTCATTGGGAATGTAGAGGATTTACACGAGCTAATCCCCTTATTCTTGACTTTGTGCCGATATTTGACTCTAAACATCATGTATTTCATGAATTTCATGTAGATCTTTAGATATTAGGAATTATTCATGCATGTCATTCCATCGATAAACTATTGTAGAGTTGTATCTTAGGTTGCTATTAATTGAACCATTTATTTGATGTATCGTTAAACATTAGATTGATGCATGGTTGTGTTTCTTCGCCGTGATTTCCTTGTCATCATGCTTACCATGTTAACCTAAGATAATTGACTAATTGAATTGATAACTATAACCCTAGATCATTTTTATACCATAAAATATGTTAATCCAGAATTTTTACTATCTGTATGAAATTTGCATGATCTTTTCAACCCATCTATTGATACTGAACCATGAAAGTTTGTAAAGATGAAATATAGCCCTATGTTTCTAGTTTTGAGAACACTAAAAATTATTGAATTCCGACTTATATTGCATGAGATATGATGATTTTACTACTGCTGCATTTTATTCCCAGAATTTCATGATTCATGACTACACCATATTAAACTGATTAAATAGATGAACTAATGATCAAATATTGCCATGATAAATTTCATATTGATAGTTAACATGCTTAGGTCATGATAATTATTTTTACTGATTTTTCAGTGAATATTTACTAATTTTATAACTGTAACTAATTGACATTGATAACCAGCCAGAATCAGTAATCTGTAAAGAATCCTATAATTAATCTGGCTACTGTTATCAGAACTTTGACTTTAAATATGCGTTAGAACCAGGACGAAGTATATTTTCTAGAACATCTTATGGATCCAGCTTTGGATTTACTTAGCAGCAGGAAATCCGATTTTGGTACAGTAACGAACTATTGTCCAAAATTGAGTTTCCATGATGATAATATAATCGAATCTATATTGTTATTTTTGATGCATTGAATTGTTTGAACCGCATTGCATGATCTTAGTATTGTATTGTCATCGTTCTAGTGTACCTTATTGATCATCTTATCATTTCCTATTGATATTATTGTCCCTATTGTTCCCTATTGGTATCGTAATATTTCCAATCGTTATTGCATATTGATTGAATAAAGAATGGTTAATCAAGCCGGGGTTAAGGGTTGACTAGAGTAGTTGATGATATAGTGACTGTACTCGGGGAGGGGGCCCGTGTTTACCCAAAATATTGTGTCGGCTAGTATTTATCGATTGATTATTGGATTGCTGACCACAGTATCCCAATTCATCGTGTATTATTTTAGTGTTATCGTGCCGACTTGTGTGCAATGAAGTTGCTATCATTTCATTATTATCGTGCTGAGTACATGATCTATAGAATCTACCACCTTAGTCTAAACGAAAGTGTTTGTATGCATCGAACCAGTGGTATGGGGACGCAGTAGTACGTGCATTAGTTATGACTAAATTGAATAATAGACTTAAGATTGTCACCGCATCGTCACTGCATATTATCATCGTTATTGAACATTGTTATCGTTATTGTTTACCATTATTGTTATTGTTTATTGTTATTGTTATTGATCATCGTTATTGCATATTGCATCGTTATCATTTTGCCACTGTTCATTGTTATCGATCCTATTGTTTCATTGAATTCATTGTTATATCGTTATTGCCATTGTTTCACTACTTTCCTCTACTTGCCATCCATGACTTGCTCTAAGAACATATTATTCTATCTTTTTAGATGAACAGCTTACAAGTAATCAAGGAGAATTGCCCGATGGATTGGGAGAACAACACTGGTGAAGGAATTGATAGCATCGTCACTTATTTATTTATCGTTTATGTTATGGAGACCTAAATCATTGAATATTGTTATTTTATTGTATTGTGGGCATTTGACCCTTTGTTACTTTTTTCAGATTAGGTTATCTTATTGCTATTTCATATTTCAATTCGTTTTGTTATTCATGTGATCGTTCTTATATGAATGCGTGGTTGTATCGCTTTCTTGTTTATATTGTTGAGTTGAATCAATAACAGATTATGGATGACACAAGTCATTCACTGGGCCAATATCATGCGCTTATGTTCCGTGTTTTTGGAAAACGGGGCGTGACACTTCTCTTCTTGCAAAAAACTCATTTCGATGGCCTCCTCTGCTAGTTGAATCTATCTCCACCTGTTTTTCTCCAGCTGTATGCCCCCTTCAAGGGCACACCCCAGCAGATGTAATCATGGACCGTCCACACGAACTCCACCTACCTCATAACTCTCTCCACCTTTTGACGATATTTGAACGTCGCAGTCTCGCTCGGATGATTCTAGTGATGACATACTAAATGGTGCTTTAGGAACAATGGGCCTCGAATCACTTGCGCAAGTTTTTCTGTTCCTCCCAAGCTCGTAAAGGTTGTGCTGACCCTGATCAATCCCCCTCTCACCCTTCATCACCTTATGATAACTTTCCCAAACTGATTGTACTTCACCTGGATCTGTATACCTACAGTCCCGTGCTTCTAGAGTTCTCATGGATATAAGGCTCCGCTTCCTCAAAGAAATATGCATGCCCTCTTCTGGTGTGTATCCCCTTCCGTCTATCATCTTCGACTCATTTTTTTTCTCACCCCTTACTTCACAAGTCTTGTCAATCTTCGTTCTCACATGACGACATGAGGCAAACTTGTAAGTAGAAACCATCACTTCACAAATCTTATCAATCTTCATTCTCACACAACAACTTGATGCAAACTTATAAGTAAAAATCATCTCCCTCTCGGAGCAAACTTGAGAAGAACTAACCAAATTAAAAGAACAACCGGAATTCAATCTAAACGACTTGAAACAAAAGCACTGTTTAAGTCATCACCTGATTCAGCAGCACTGGATTTGGCGCCCCTCTAACTCAACCGCTTGTAATAGTCTCTCATGTAATGCTCAATCCCTTTGCACTGGTGGCCACGGACCTTACCCCTACATACACTTTCCCTTCCATTCGAAGTAAAATCCATCTCCAAGCAACTCACAGAAGTTGACGACGATTTCTGACACTCATTCCTAAGTGCATCCTCCTCCAATCCCTTGATCATACCTGCTATGAAAAACTTCTCCTCGGTAGATTTCTCATCTAGCACGGTTATCATGTTGGATAAATTTGATGGTGAATATATCGAGTTGGAAACCTTTAGATCATCTGCGTTGAACGTCCTCAGTTCAGATAACTCCATATTGAAGTCCACTACATGATCTAGAAGAGCGATATTTTCCTTCATTAAGAAATCCCACAAATTTCATTTCTGTTGCATCCAACCTTGTAATGACGATCCCGAATAGTCAGTTTTGAATTTTGCCCAAAGACTCACCGCGCTTCTCCTATACCTGACTTCGCTCATCGAATACATACGGATTAAACCCAAGACTTCTGAATAAATCTCGTCCCAATTCTGCTTTGTGCCGATTGGTCTCCCTTTATCTCCTTCTAGGACTAGATCCAAGTCCTATTGAACCAATGCTCCATGCATGTCCATCCTCAAGAGATCAAAGTTGATATTGTCTTTGAACCGCTTGAACTTCGTGATCTGATCTGCCATCTTCTCCAAGGAACTCAAACAAACCCTTGAACCCGAAGCTCTGATACCAATTGTTAGGATTTCTTGAGAAAACCTAACTGAGGATCTTGTTGAGTTATTCAAAGCAATCAACTCAAACTACCAAGCACATATGAGATCATATCAAACACACCAAAGCACACACAAGTTTATCCTGGTTGGGGCTTCGCCTTAATCTGGGGGAGAAGAAACTCGAGATGTTATTCAACTAGAGAAGATACAAGAATATTACAATTCTCACCACGACCATTTCTCAAGCCTCACCAGTAAGTACTAGTTGTTTACAATTAGAGAATCACTCAATCTCTCTTTTAATGAAGTACTCTCTCTCTTGGCTCTAAATGGAGGTCAATAACAACAATATATAGAGATATAGAGAAACACTAGTTTGATATCTTGATACAATAGCCATTGGATATTCCTGAAGAAATAACCCTACGATAAGAGTCGTACGATCTGACTTGAAGAGCAAGTTGGGCTTCTCACAAATCACCAAGACCCGGCCCAAATAATCCATCAGCGCCGCGTTCGGTTAATCGCACCTCAAGGTCAGTCGACCGTCCACCTCTTGGGAACTCCTGCATAGTATGGCGGTCGACCGCACCCCAGAGTCGGTCGATCGCAACCTGCTGCTGCTACTGCTGCTGACTGTTTTCTTTTGCTTTCACTCCGTCTCCGATCGTCTCAATTCCTACATCGTCTCATTGTCTTCTTATCCAACATAGTATGCAAGACATAAACCTAACAGCTTGAAGCCCAAAATGCCTTGTTACAACAACATCATGTTGCTAATATTGCCACTCAGCATCGCAACATGTTAGAATAAGTTCTGCTCTAATAATGGGAATCAATACCGCAATCGTAGTCAAGGCAATTATTGATCTCAAAATCGTCTTCAGCCTGTGCAAAATGCAACTGGGCCATGTCAACTATGTGGTCGGAAAAATCATGTAGTTGCAAATTGTTGGTACCAGTTCTATAAGACATTTCAGGTTTCTTCTACACCACCAAGTGCTTACGTAGCTGCACCAGGTCCAATTGCTTATGCTAGTTGGATACCGGACAGTGGCACTACACATCATCTCACATCTGATTTAAACAATCTTCATCTTCGAGCAGAATATGATGGGCCTGATCAAAACCGAGTCGGTATTGGAACACATCTTCTTATTGCAAACATTGGTACTGCTTCCTTTACCTATAACTCCAGAAAATTTTATTTAAATAAAATGTATCATGTGCCTACTATATTTTCCAACCTTCTTTCAGTGTCTTAATTTTCTAAAGACAATAATTTCTTTTTGTATTTCACCCAAATTTTTTTGTGAAGGATTGACGCACGGGGAAGGTACTTCTTTAAGGCCAGAATAGAGGTGGTCTCTACACCCTTACCAATGTTCACGAGTTGCACGAACTGGTGTCCTCTCCTTCAGCTCTACTCTCTAAGTCTCTTCCACTTTGGCATCTACGTTTAGGGCATTTGATGATTCTGACGATCAATAAAGTTGTCGAGTCTTATTGTCTCCCTATGTCCAGCAAGTCATTTTCTTTTTGTCATTCGTGTCATGTTAAAAAGTCACAAATTATCTTTTCCTTCAAGCTCAACCATATATACTGAGCCTTTAATTTTAATTATCTATGATTTATGGGTCTTACCATTATTATCTAGAGATAGATTTCACTATTACTTGCTACTCATGGATGTTTACTCCCATTATACTTGGATTTATCCACTTGCTCTTAAAATTGATGCATTACTCATTTTAATCACATTGAAAATTAAAATTGAAAATCTTCTTGGTCATAAAATCAAAAAATTTCAATCCGATAATGGTGGAGAATACAAGAAATTCACTCCATTTTTAGAAAGGGTGAAGGGCCTATCGACACCTAAAGTTTATGGTAATACCCTAAACACATCTGAAGTGACGGTAATACCCCAATAGTACCTAAACTTTTTAAAATTGGTCCTATAGGCACCTGCTGTCCACTTCTGTTAGTTTTTTAACAATTAGGAGGGAAAATTACTTTTTTAACCCTATGCCTTAATAATTCCTTAACAATTCCAAAAAATTCCTTCAAAAAATTCCTTTAAATTTCCTTTAAAAATTCCTTAAAAGTTCCTTTTAAATTTCTTGTAAATTACTTTAAAATTATTTTAAAATTCCTTTAAAAATTCTACAAACATTCCTTAAAATTTTTCTCTAAAATACCTTTAAAAATTCCTTAAAATTTTCTTTAAAATTACTTTAAAAATAAAACAAAAAGTCCTTCAAAATTGAGTCTATTTTTTCAACTGAGAGTGTCAACTGAACCAAAGGTCTTTCAAAATTCCTTAAATTTTTTGTTCTCTAAATCCTTAACAGCAGCCATAGTTTGTTCAAAACCAAAAATATTTAATTATCATATATCAGTATATCATAACATCAAGAACAAACAAATTATTGAGAACAAACATAGAACAAAGAGTTTATTACATAACATGAAACAATTATACAATCAATTTTACATAACATGAAACAACAATTACATAACATGAAATAATTACACAATCAATAGCACATAACAAGGCAAGCGGCTGCTTCTTGTTCTTCTTTTGTTGCTGCCAACCACAAACAAAATCAGGAATAATCATGTATTAACAAAGAGCAAATGATTAACAGAGAACAATGATTTCCTTACTCAAAACAAAAATAAGCATTATTCAGAATTAACAGAGAGCAAAGGATCATTAAATAAGAGAGAGCATGTATTAGATTCAGAATTACTCAAAACCAAAATATGTATCAATGTTCATTAAGTGGTGGTCTTTACTGCCTATGGTCACACAGACAAAAAAAATGGTCCAAATTGTTAAATAAGAGTATGAGAATCAAATACTTCCCTGTCAGACCAAAGGAAATAACACAATGGTCCAATAGTTGCAATCTATTTCATTATCTGCAAAAATGTTTAAAATGCATGTTAATGTTAAGACCTGACTAATAGCTACAGAAATTTACAGTAACAAAAATTAAAATTACTAGTAGGCTCAGAACATAATTTTCAGCAAGGATTTATCAAATTTGCCAAATATTCAAGCATCGGTTCATCAAAGAGAAAAAATGGTGTCACTAAGTATAAACTTGCAGTAGCTTAGCCAAAATAAAAAGAAACCTGACCAATACATTATAAGTATAGTCAATGCGATATAGGCTTTACATATTTTATTAAGAATTCGGAGATTGCAATAATTGGTGATACACCCCAGTCTAGCAAAAGTAGCAAGCAAATATAGCAAAAGCAAATGTAGCAATGTGACAAGAATCAATTCAAAAAATTCAGAATATACACACCCTTATGCCATGAATAATTCAGATTAATTGCAGTTCATAAATAATTCATCTTCAACATAGTGATACTTACTACTTAGGAAACTAACATTGACTCCTTATTGTCAAACATTTGAGTACGAGATAGCAGAATCTAAGTCTAGAGATAAAAATATGTCAAAATCTAGCATAAGGTTGCCTAGGGTTGCACTTTCCCAATTAAATTTTCTTTTCGCATCAATGGTTAGTTGTAATACTTTTTGTTCACTACATTTAAAAGTAGTCTCCACTAAAACACATAAATTGTTGTGTACAAGTACCAACAAAGGAAACATGTACCAACCTATGGTATACATACCCAAAACTCGAACAGATCAAATCTATGTATTCAAGAGTATCAGAAATCCAATAAATTAACCTCCTCTGACTTCTATCACCCTGGATTTCAATCTAAATTCCAAAGGACTCATGTTTTAATCATCCATGGCCAAATGCATACACAGTCACCTACTAGCAGAAACTTTCTATAAACACATTAGTAATAACCCCCACTTAATGTATTTTAATATCATTTTTAAGACTTCAAGCCAATAAACCAAACTTATCTCCATCTTAGTACCAAACAACATCAACAAATAAACCAAAATCTACTTTCTAGAATTACCAACAATAAGAACAAAAACATAAATTAGCAACTTTATTTAGCAAAAAACCTCAGCCAGTCATTTTTCCTCAAGCAATCGAAAATCAACTATCACTATCATTCTCAAATTCACATCCATCCAAAGCTAATCAAGAGACTCACCTATCATTCAAGAACGCGACGCTCAAGCCCGTCAACAATGCAGCCACGATTGCCATCGACTTCCGAATAAATACAGTCGCTCCAATTTCCAAAAATAATGCAGCCACGGTCGCTGACTTCTTCCTTGGAGAGGCGGTTGGTGTGGGAAGAGAAGGGGTGGAGGAAGATCGATGGGGATTTTAGGGTTAGGGGTTGTATTTGGTGATTTGGGGTGATTTCGAGAGCGCGAGATGGAGATGGAGATGGAGATGGGTGGCGTCAGTGGTGAATTGTGGCAGTGATGAGAGTGGCGCTGAAGAAGGAGATTCGGGGGCTAGGATTTCTAAGAGAGAGAAGGAAGAGAAGGAGAGAGAGAGGGCCAGGCAAAGGAGAGAGGGGAGTAGGAGTTTTGATATTTTTTTTGAGAATGATATTTTTGTAATTTTACATGTCCCTTAACGGGTTTAAACCTATTAAGAGGTATATTCTTGGAATATTTCACTAACTTAACTGAGAAATAAACGGCGGGGATCTTTATGTCCAAATGATAAAAGTTTTGGTGCTATTAGGGTATTATTTTCACTTTAGATATGTGTAGGTAATTTATACTAACTTTAAGTGTCAATAGGTCATTCACCCTTTTTAGAAAAGCATGGTATTTTTCATTGGTTTTCTAGTTCTTTACTCATGTTGTTGTTTTTCTGGTTTTTCATCATGCTGTGCTTGTTTGTTTTCCTCTCTTGTATGCATGTTGTTAAATTTAATTCGTCGATTAACCATTGCATCTTTCTGCAAGTACAACTATATTTCTATATTTTGTTGTTTTTAAATATAAATTTTATCTTTCAGGCTTAAAAAATTAGTAGCACATGGGCTGGTCTTGGCCCGGAAACAATATTTCCAGGCATTCCTACCAATCAGGTTATACTGGACCCTTGGGCCCTTGTCAATATTTAATACGTTCTCCGCTTCACACTTTTTCAATGATATGAGCCATTTTGAGGTCCAGCCCAAACTCTCATAGCTGTTGAAAAGTCCAATAGAAAGTATCGGGCTCGTTTTTGAAAATGGGCCATCTCTTTTGTCCATTCCTTGTCTGTTCAATTTTTTTTTGATAGTTTATAATATGGCTAATGGATCCAGTTAACACCTACATATAAATAATGAATGATCACGACAAATTCAGGTAAATACTAATTTGAAGCTCACGTAAACTGTTTGTATGTATTTATATACGTTTCTATCGAAACCCTAATTATTCATGAATTATAGATGAATTATTGATCATAGACAGATTAGGATATAGTTATTTAACTCTTCAGATGACAACCGGCGACGAATTATTGCCGGCAGAGTAAAAATGTTAGATGCTCATGAGGCTTATAAAAGAGGAGGGTTGTTAATCAATGAATGAATAATGCACACTCTAGTCATTAACAACCCTTCACTGTCCCTAACCTTATTTTATCCTTGATCAATCAAATATTAACAACATGCATGCATGATGCATGCAATCTGCCTACGCAAGTTTTATTGTATCCATGCATGGATTCTCTTTAACAACCTTCTAGAAGATTAAAAAAAAAATTCAATAAATAAACCCTCCTTAGTTGAAGCTAGATAGCTAGCTAACATCTCATCCTCTCATCATCTTCTTAGTCCATAGCACCACCATGGACTCCTCCTCCTTCTTCTACCTCGCCCTCACCCTCGCCTCCGTTTTCCTGATCCTCTTCAAATTCTTCTTCTCCGAACAAAAAGACCCGAACCGCCCTCCTCTCCCTCCTAGCCCTCGTGGCCTCCCTATTATCGGCCACCTCCACCTCAACCAGAAGCCACTCTGCATCAGCCTATGCCGCCTCGCCCAAAAGCATGGCCCTATCTTCTCCATGCGCTTTGGAAGTTATCCTGTTGTCGCGATAAACAACCAGGACCTCGCAGTCGAGTGTCTAACCAAGAACGATACCAACTTTGCCAACCGCCCCCAGCTCCCCATGCTCAAGACCCTAACCTACGACTTCACCACCCTCTCGTCTTTGAACTACGGGGCTCAATGGCGGAATGTACGCCGCATTGCCACCGTTGAGTTCCTTTGCCCTAACCGGGTTCAGCAGTTGAAAGACATCCGAGCTGATGAGGCCAGGTTCATCATCACCAACCTCTTCAAAAAGAACCCCAATGGCAAGGACTACCGCAGGGTAAATCATATAAACTCCTTGATTTTACTGGTCCAGATACTGATCTAGTCATCCATAATTGCTTTGAGAATTGAATTGAGAGACTCTGAGTTAGTTTTGTGTTAGAATAGTTGAATTTTGTTTTATTTTTTTTGGGAAACTTTTCCTACAGGTGACACCAAAGCCGATGTTGTTCGCTTTCGTCCTGAATGTGTTGCTGAGGATGATCACCGGAAAGAAACTGTACACGGATGATCCAGAGGGTTCAGAGGACTTGAAGAAGTTCGAGGAGATGGTGATAGATGATCACAATCTAAATGGAGCATCAAACTATTCGGACTTTTTGCCGATATTGAGGTGGATCGACTTCCTAGGAGCCAAGAAGACGCTCGCCAGGGTGGAGGCAAAGAGGGAGGTTATATTGCAAGGGCTTGTGGATGACGAGAGGAACAAGGGAGATTATAAGATGATAGACAGTGATAACAAGAGCATGTTGCAGGTCATGCTTAGCTTGCAAGATGAGGATCCCAAGTATTGGACGGATAACTTGATTAAAGGCACTATTATGGTAATGAAGTTTCTAAATCATATCGGTCAATATTGTTGTTTTACTAGGTATGCCCGTGGGCACGTGCCTACGACACGTTGGGGGGGGGGGGAGGGGGGGTTTGGAATTGGGAGAGGGAGAGAGATGGAGAGAGAGGGGTATTGAAAAAAAAAAAATTTAGTTTTTAAGAAAAAAAATAGTTTTGGAATTTCAAATTTTAGGCGGAAAAATAGATCTGGTCCTTTAATTTTGGGGATTGAAGAAGAGCCACTTTGATAGCTTTTTGTTTTGTTTTATTATATAGATATCACAGCCGTACATGGATAATTATGAAGAGTTCATTATTAGTATTTGACTCGTATTGTTATGATGTTATCAACAGTTTTGTTTTATATCATAACTAGATTTGCCCGTGGTCACGTGCCTACGGCACGTCTTCGAAACGATACAATACACGAAAAGCCCTGTAAACAGTAAAACAACAATTATATAGTTCAAGTTTGAATAGTATGACAATAATTAGTTGTAAATAAAAGTCCATGTTTCTATTAGTATATATATATTGAAACATAATTATAAATGAGGGCGTAAAATTCAACTTCTTAGAACTTTAAGGATGGAAAATGATGAAATTTAACTGTTGAAGAGATATTTGTTATTTTCAATATAACATGTGCAATAAAAAAACATAAAAATTCTGAAAATTTTACAAACCTGAAATCTTAAAATCTAAATTTTTAAGCAAATAAAGAAAGAATGAGAGAGGGAGAGAGAGAAAGAGAAAAATATGAAAAAGAGAAGAGAGAAGAGAGAAGAGAGAGATAGTAATAAAGTAATGAGTTTTTTAAGATTTGGGGGGAAAATTTAATTTTGGGGTTTGAAATTTTGGGCGGAAAAATATGTTTTGGGAGAATCAATCTAGGCCATTGGTATTCGGGGAGATTGAATGAGAGCCACTTGATAGCTTTCTTTGTAATTTATTATATAGATTGTCTTCATAGTTACTAGTATAATGTACGTGCGATGTACGTTTAAAAAAAAGTAAAGTCATCAAATTAAATGAATATATATTGTATAAGAAAAAAAAACTTTATATTTAAATGTTTTGATTGGGCAACACGTGCGGTACACATTTATATTTGTTGGATATAGTTTAGACATGTATTATACGTATTTATATAGTTACAAAGTTAAAATTTGTTTATTACAAATCCCAACTCTTCCATTAAAATAGTAGATAGTATATGATAACAACTATAATACTGTTATAAGTTCTTTTAACCAGCTCTAATTATTTCGTCTCGCGCGCGAAGACTCTATTGTTTGCAGGGACCGACTCGACATCCGACACCCTAGAGTGGTGCCTCACCATGATCCTCAACCACCCGGACATCTACCAAAAGCTCCGAGATGCCATCGACACCCAAGTCCCCAAAGATCGCCTCATCCAAGACTCGGACCTCGGCGAAATCCCCTACCTCATGGCCGTCTTCCACGAGACCCTCCGTCACTACCCTCCGGCCCCGCTCCTCATCCCCCACGAGAACAGCGAGGACTGCACCATCGGTGGCTACTACATCCCAGCTGGCACCATGCTATTGGTCAACGTATACGGAATCCACCGTGACGCTGCATTATGGCCCGAGCCGGAGGAGTACCGCCCGGAGAGGTTCCTCGAGATGGGCCCCAAGAAGGGGAAACTCTTCTCTTTCGGCATGGGGAGGAGAGGCTGCGCCGGCGTTGACCTCGGTACCCGGATGGTGATGTTGACTTTGGGGACGTTGGTTCAGTGCTTTGACTGGAAGAGGATGGGGCCCGAGCTAGTGGAGGCCACACCAACTGGCGGGTTGACTCTTTTCAAGATGAACAATCTTGAATGCTTGTACAAAACTCGTGAGGACAAGATTGAACTCCTTAACCAACTGGTCAAATGAGCTGCTTTACGTGCATGGCACGTGTTTTAATTATGAAGATTATGTAATGTTAATGCACATGCATGCATGCAGAGATTTGTAATAAGCACATCTTCGTAATTAATATATGTATTTGTGGATGTAGTTTCCTTATTTGGCTTTGTAAGGAGTTGCATGTTGAATGAAAATATGGTCATATCATTTGGTTGCTATCATAATAATTAAGCATTGCATCTTAATTAATATTATATGTGGAATGGTTCTTTATTTTTAAATCATTTTAATTTTAATTTATGAAATGCAATCATGATCATTAAGAATAACTATACTATATGCATCCAAAGTAGCAAACCCTAATCATAGAAAACCCCCTAATTTTAATTTGGAGTAGAAGAGTTTGTACATCTCTAATATCTAATATTACTAGTATAATGCACGTGTGATGCACGTGTGCGATGTATTTTTTAAAAATATGTATTATACCCATGCGGTGCACGTGGGAAAAATGGGGAGGGGGAATGAAAAGGGAAAAAAGCATGTGTGATGCACGTGCGATGTATTTTTAAAAAATATGTATTATACACGTGCGGTGCACGTGGAGAAAATGGGGAGGGGGAATGAAAAGGACAAATAAAAAATCTATGTATTATACACGTGCGTTGCACGTGGGAAAAATTGGGAGGGAGAATGAAAAGGACAAAAAAAAAATCTACCAACACGTGCGCTGCACGTGTTGACACACATACACAAAAGAATAAAAAATTGTTTATTTGTTTGAGAACCCCATCTCTCCCATTATAATAGTTATAGCACATGTGATGTATTTTTTAAAAATATGTATTATACACGTGCGGTGCATGTGGAGAAAATTGAGAGGGGGAATGAAAAGGAAAAAATAGCACGTGCGTTGTATTTTTTAAAAATATATTATACACGTGCGGTGCACGTGGAGAAAATGGGGAAGGGGAATAAAAAGGACAAAAAAAATTCTATGTATTATACACGTGCGTTGCACGTGGGAAAAATGGGGAGGGAGAATGAAAATGACAAAAAAAAATCTACCAACACGTGCGATGCACGTGTTGACACACATACACAAAAGAATAAAAAAATATTTATTTGTTTGAGAACCCCATCTCTCCCATTATAATAGTTACTAGTGTAATGCACGTGCGATGCACGTGGGGAAAATGGGGAAGGGGAATGAAAAGGACAAAAAAACAAACCACCAACACGTGCGCTGTACGTGTTGACACACATACACTAAGAAATAAAAAATTGTTTATTTGTTTACAACCCCATCTCTCCCATTATTATAGTTATAGATAGATAATGTGAGAAGGATTTAGTGTCATTTGTAAATTTGTAAATCTACCAACACGTACAATACATTGCGCATAACTATTATAAAGGGCGTCTGAGGTTCAAACCCACAGTACATCTAAATTTTTATTTTAAAAAAACTATATTTATTAAGACGTGCATCGCACGTGTAAATTACTAGTATTATAATAATGAGAGAATACCTTAGTGTCATTTGTAAATCTACTAATTTACGTAGATTACACGTATAATTCAAACTCTTCTATTATACTCTTTCTATTACTTTAAAAAATATTTATTTATTAACACGTGTTATATTATATTACTTACAACATGCATCGCACGTGTTAAATATAGTATATATCTCTACTACTATAATGGGAGAAGGCTTTAGTGTAATTTGTCCTCAACCCAAATATTTTCGAAAGTGAACCAGTTATGGACTAACTTTGGTAAATATTTTCGAAAGTGGACGAGTTTGGTAAATATTTTCCGCAGTGGATCAGTTTGGAAATTATTTTTTTTTACCCTTTTCATTATCTCTTCAATTTTTTCCACGTGCACGTGTGCACGTGTATGATACTTGTAAGTAGAAAGCAAGTGCAGCAGAAGTATACAGATTGTGATGAAATTGTCTGTTACTTTTTGATGTGAACGGATAGAGTCAAAAGACTCCAGCCATAGCAAAAATATATTAATAATGAAAGAATGTACAACATAGGGTTTTACAAGCTGTAAAACAAAAATAAAGACCTAAGCTAATGAGACAACTCTGTAGTTACTGTAATGGTTATGAAATTGCCCGTAATGATTCAGACACAGCCCCAACTCTGTACGTAGTACTATAATGGTTATATGAAAATGTCCGTCATGATTCAGACACGTACAGACCCAACTTTGAAGCTAGCTAGTAATTGGTCTATAATTAAGACGCTAGCTATATTTCTCCTTTTCGAATATAGTGAGAGCATATAAATAGATCGAGAATAGAGAGGCCCTAAATGTAGAATCGCCGTAAGTCTTTGTACATGTCAGTCCATTCCCAAAGTGAGCATCCAGAGCTATGTATGAATATATGCATATTATACCTTAGCAATTCCAAAATTTGTTGCGGTAGTCAAAAGGTAAAAAAATGCATAATTTTGTCAAAAAAGAGATAGATGCTTTGTTTGTCGAATTTTTTTTATTTTTATTTTCCGGAAAATTTTTTGTATTTTTTTGGAATTTTTTGAAGAGTTATTTTAAATTAAAAAAATTTGGCATGGCCCCACATGAGACGAAACATGATATTCCGTCCTACGGTGGGACAAAACATCAACTTAATTAATTCACTAAACTTACTTAATTAACTGATTAATTAACTAAATTGAACTAATTAAGTACTAATTATTTAGAGGTTGAGATTTGGAATAAGAAAAAAAATTATGTTTTGTCCGATCATTTAAAAAATAACTAAATAATCCAGACGAAATATGATGTTTCATCACGCACATATTGCTATATCTCAGGCTATCTTTGGCTTTTTACTGTAGCAAAAATAAAAGTAAAAAATGACAAAATAGCAAACGACTGCAGCGTCTATAGTTGAAAAATATGCATAAAATAAATTTTTAGCTAACGACTGTGGATGCTCTCATATCTCATTAATTATATCGTTCATTTTTTAACCACATAATGCATGTGTGAATGACCTTTAAACCACTTGATTTCTTCTACACAAGTATTCATTAGCATGATAAATATAATGAACGGAGTGGATCTTTCATAAGGATCCCACCAAGTGGGTATAATCACTTTGTATGCGAAAAATTTCATCATACTATGTATGAAGCTCACTTTTCTCATATATATATATATATATATATATATATATATATATATATATATATAGGGGTCGGTTCGGGTGAGAACCAACCCTGGGGTGAGAACCCAAGGGCCTCTCCCAACCACTCATCAAATCATTTTGTATGGCTGAGATTATGCAAGTACATAATAAGGTAATGGATCATACTCTACATAATTTTTTTTGTGTGTGACGGTTAAGAAAAATTTGGTCAAACTGGAGAGAGAAATAATTTATTCCCGTTTTTTGTGTGTGACGGTTAAGAAAAATTTAGTCAAACTGGAGAGAGAAATAATTTATTCTCGCAAAATATTGGAGAAGATATTGTATCCCAAATTAATAGCAACTGCAGAATCATTCACCAATTCGTTCACTATATAGCAACTAACTGTATTGTAAGTAGATACAACTAGTGCATATTTTAATATATATATATATATATATATATATATATATATATATATATATATATATATATATATATATATATATATATATATTGTTTGTTTATCAATTTACAAACTTATGTTGTACATGCTGTCAGTATAGCAACTGACTGTATCAATATAGCAACTAAATGTTCCTTGAATAGCAACTAACTGCATTGTACGTAGCAACAAAAATTTCATATTTAGCAACATTGTACGTAGCAACAAATGTTGTTCATCCTGATGAAGATTGTGGTTCGGCTGAAAATAAAATAAAAAAGGCAATATATGTTGCCTAATAATCTGTGATCTTCATTCCCTTTAAATAAAATAAAAAAGACAATATATGTTGCCTAATAATCTGTGATCTTTCATTCCTTTTAATTCGCGGTCCCCAGCGCTTAATTAAAGGGATTGACATCTTAATGCAAATATTAATTAATCTTATTGTTTAATTTTAAATAATCTTGACCGTTAAGATTACGCAGATGAATGGCTGGGATAGGCCCTTAAGTTCTCACCCCAGGACATGGTTCTCACCCGAACTTTTCTATATCTATATATCTATATATATATATATGGGAAAAGGGGAATGAGCAACTTACTCATTTAGTAAATAAGCAATTGATGATGTGGCATACATGTGATTGGAAAAGCCTTAAAAGGGTTAGTTATCCAATATATCACATGGATGCCACATAATCAATTGCCCATTTACTAAACTAGTATGCTGCACGTGCGATGCACGTGGAGGAAGAAGGGAAAAAAAAGGAGAAAAAAGGAAGGGAATGAAAGTATTTACCAAACTAATCTACTTTCGAAAATATTTACCAAACTAATCTACTGTGGAAAATATTTACCAAACTGGTCCACTTTCGAAAATATTTATCAAACTGATCCGGTTTGTTAACAAACATATTTACCGAACTGATCCCCATCTCTCCCATTAATATAGTAGAGATAAGCAAGTTACTCATATCCCTTTTCCCCATATATATATATATATATATATATACACAGTAAAATTATCTTTGCTATATGCTCATGAGAAATCAAAGCTAGCCAAGAACCTTTGAAACAATATGGAAAGTGACGAAGCTAGATGAACTATGTGAACTGATAAGTTTCGTGGCACTGGCAAGCTCAGGGACAAGGGATGATCATGATTTTATTTTGTGGGGCATAATTTTTTTTGAGTTTTTATATGTTTCTATCACTTAATATGGAATAAAAGAAATTGGTATAGAATAACATCAACCATATGTTAGGGATTTCTACCGAAAACCCCTATTAAGATCTTGTTGAGTTATTCCTTGCAATCAACACAAACTACCCAGCACATATGAAATCATACCAAACATACCAAAGTACACACAAGTTTGTACCGGTTGGAGCTTTCACCTTAATCCGGGGGAGAAGAACCCCAAGATGTTATTCAACTAGTGAAGATACAAGAATATTACCATTCTCGCCACGATCCTCTCTCAAGCCTCACCAGCAAGTACTAGTTGTTAACAATTAGAGAATCACTCAATCTCCCTTTCAACGAAGTACTCTCTCTCTTGGCTCTCAATGGAGGCCAATAACAACCATATATAGAGATCTAGAGAAAACCTAGTTTGATATCTTAATACAATAATTATTGGATATTCCTGAAAAGATAACCCTACGATAAGAGCTGTAAGATCTGATTTGAAGAGCAAGTTGGGCTTCTCATGAATCACCAATACCCGACCCAAATAATCCATCAGCGCCGCGTTCGGTCGACCGCACCACAAGGTCGGTCGACCGTCCCCCTCTCGAAAACTTCTGCAGAGTTGGCCGGTCAACCGCACCCCAAGTATAGTCGACCACAACTCCTGCTACTACTGCTGCTGACTGTTTCCCTTGCTTCCACTCCGTCTCCAATCGTCTTCTTATCCAACATAGTTTGCAAGATATAAACCCAACAATCTCTACCTTGGATTGCATACTCATGAATCCACACCTGTGTGATTTAAAACTTTCTAGACTCTTTTCCTTCTCTTCTTGCAAACAACTCGTTTCAATGGCTTCCTCTGCTAGTTGAATCTATCTCCACCTGTTTTTCTCCCGCTGTATGCCCTTCTCAAGGGCACACCCCCAGTAGATATAATCATGGAGGTACCACCCTCCACACAACTCCAACTACCTCCAGGCTCTCTTCACCTTCTGACGATATTCAAACGTCACAGTCTCACTCGGATGATTCTAGTGACGGCATACTATATGGTGTTTTAGGAACAATGGGCTTCGAAATACTTGCGCAAGTTTTTCTTGTTCCTCTAAAACTGGTAGAGGTTGTGCTGACCCTACACAATCTCCCTCTCACCATTCATCGCCTCACGATAACTTTTTCAAACTGAACGAACTCCACCTGGATCTGTGTACCTGCAGTCCCGAGCTTCTAGAGTTTTCATGGATATAAGGCTTCGCTTCATCAAAGGAATATGCATGCCCTCCTCTAGTGTGTATCCCCTTCCGTCTATCATCTTCGACTCATTTGTTTTCCCACCTCTTATTTCACAAGTCTTGTCAATCTTCGTTCTCACACAACGACATCAGGCAAACTTGTAAGTAGAAACCATTACTTCACAAATCTTATCAAACTTCGTTCTCACACGACGAATGGTGCAAATTTATAAGTAGAAACTATCTTCCTCTCGGAGCAAACTTGAGAAGAACTAATTGAATCAAAAGAACAACCAAAATTCACATCTAAATAACTTGAAATAAAAGTACTATTTAAGCCATCACCTGATTCAGCGGTACTGAAGGCGCCGCTTTGACTCAATCGCTTGCAATAGTCTCTTATGTAATGCTCAATCCCTTTGCACTGGTGGCCACGGACCTTACCCCTACATACACATTTCCTTCCAATCAAAGTACAATCCACATCTAAGCAACTTACAGAAGTTGACGCCGATTTCAGACTCTCCTTCCTAAGTGCATCCTCATCCAACCCCTCAATCATACCTGATATGAAAAATTTTTCCTTGGTAGATTTCTCATTTAGCACGGTTAGCATGTTGGATGGATTTGGTGATAAATATATTGAGTTAGAAACTCTTAGATCATCTGCGTTGAACGCCCTCAGTTCAGATAATTCCATATTGAACTCCACTTCATGATCTAGAAGGGCGGTACTTTCCTTCATTGAGAAACCCCACAACTTTCTTCGCTGGTACATCCACTCTGTGATGACGAACCCGAGTAGTCAGTTCTGAATCTTGCCTAAAGACTTGTCGTGCTTCTCCTATACCTGACTTCGCTTGTCGATGACAACCAGATTAAACCCAAGGCTTCTGAACATATCATCTTCCACTTCTCCTACTTTGTGCCGATTGGTCTCCCTTTATCTCCTTCAAGGGCTAGATCCAAATCCTGTTGAACCGATGCTTCATGCATGTCCACCTTCAAGAGATCAAAGTTGATCTTTCCTTTGAACCGCTTGATCTTCGTGATCTGATCTGCCATCTTCTCCAAGGAACTCAAACAAATCCTTGAACCCGAAGCTCTGATACCAATTGTTAGGGATTTCTACCGTAAACCCCTCTTAGGATCTTGTTGAGTTATTCGATGCAATCAACACAAACTACCAACCACATATGAGATCATACCAAACACACCAAAGCACACATAAGTTTGTCCCGGTTGGGGCTTTCGTCTTAATCCAGGGGAGAAGAAACCCAAAATGTTATTCAACTAGAGAAGATACAAGAATATAACAATTCTTGCCACGACCCTCTCTTAAGCCTCACCAGCAAGTACTAGTTATTTACAATTAGAGAATCACTCAATCTCATCTTTAATGAAGTACTCTCTCTCTCTTGGCTCTCAATGAAGGCCAATGACAACAATATATAGAGATCTAGAGAAAACCTAATTTGATATCTTGATACAATCGCCATTGGATACTTCTGAAAAGATAACCCTACGATAAGAGTCGTAATATCTGACTTGAAGAGTGGACTTTTCACAAATCACCAAGACCCGATCCAAATAATTCATCTGCGCCGTGTTCGGTCAACCACACCACAAGGTCGGTCGACCATCCCCCTCTCGGGAACTTCTGCAGAGTTGGGCGGTCGACCGCACCCCAAGTACGGTCGACCGCAACTTCTGCTGCCACTGCTGCTGACTGTTTCCCTTGCTTCCACTCCGTCTCCGACCGTATCGATTTCTCCATCGTCTTATCGTTTTCTAATCCAACATAGTACGCAAGACATAAACCCAATACCATACTGGGCAGAGTCGAGGTGACAATGACTAGAGAAGACTTCGATGCTTTGGTGAAAGTTGCGGTTCGAGCTTAAGTCAGTACTGAGTAACGTGAATGGGCTGGGCCTGATTGAAGATGGGCCTTCAATTGAAAATGCAAATATTAATTCAAAGTATTAAGGAGCCAGGTCAGTGCTTTAATTTGGGCTTCAATAGAAAGAAAGATTTTATCTCCCCTGTAATTGATCCAGAGATTGAATCATGCGGGCAACAAATAATAGCATAGACGATGAAGAGATTAGGATTGGGGACATGAATAAGAGTAGGGCAGAGATTAAACAGCAGGATAACACAAGGTGGGGAAGATAGGACTGAGGGCGAGGGATTCACTTCGGATGAAGAAAATAATGATAATCAGGATAGCTGACACTTGGGAGATGAGAGAGGATTGGTGCTTTGGATGGAGTAGGAGATGATGAACACATTACGGAATCTGGTAGTACGAGATGGAAAAAACAAGTGTGGGAGTTGGGCCGGGGGGGATCCCAAGGAGAGAAGCACTAGTAACAAGCCAGTTGAATATTAGAGAAAGAGTAAGATCATCTAGTTGGTGCTAAACTTTGCATATTTTGCATTTGAAAAATAACTTTTAAAGGCGAGTATTGCACTTTGCATATTTTGCGTTTGAAAAATAACTTTTAAAGGCAAGTATTGCACTTTGCATATTTTGCATTTGAAAAATAACTTTTAAAGGCGAGTATTGCAGTTGTTTAAAGCTATTTTTTGGCCAATTGGAAGTCTGAGCCATTTTTTTTATAAAATTAAAATGATATTTTCATAATTTATGAAATGGCATTTTAGTAAATTTAGGAAACAAATTTTGAAGCTGGTTGACTTCCGTTCGAGCCTTTTTTTTCAATAAAAAAATTAATGGCATTTTCGTAATCTTATGAATGCCATTTTAATCTTTTTAAGAAAAATAATTTTGAAGATCTTGGCGGACGGAAGATGACTCGTTCGTCCGTCCTCTTAAAAAAAAATAGACGATAGATCTTCCGCCTTCTATATATATTTGGCAATTTCTCAAATTTGCTATATTTAGAAGTGAACTATTTATTTTTATTGCCAAATATGGGTTTTTAGCAAACAATAGTGGACTCTTCAATCCTAAAAAATGCAAAATATGGGTTTGTTTTTAGCAAACGATAGTGGGTGCTCTAAGTGGCAACTCGATAAATGGGGTTCACTGGGGCCTAGCGAGGAAGACTTATTCAAAGAGCAACTAAGACCAAAAAGCCTGCTTCCGCTTGCGGAGGTCATACAGGTACGAGTAAGAGGCTACGTTTGGAGGAGGAGGAGACGGAGTCTGAGATTACATTATGCTTCATATTATGTATTAAATATTTTGCTGCGGTGACTTCTTATTGTTTTACTTGATGTTTGAGTGCTTGATCACTTATGTATCTTGTACTTTCGTTAAACTATCTTCAATAAAGCGGGTGACGGGGTTACCTTTTAATTTAAAAAAAACATCATCTTCAATGTATTGCTTCCCTTCGTTTTCATAGGTACGTATCACTCTTTTTTTCAGTAGTAATACCTATATTTAATGTTGTGCAATTTTGAATTTACTGGTGAGATTTTTCTTGTTAATTTGTTTGTTGATTTATCTCTTTTCTCGTTTCTTTTCTCTTAACTCAAAAGACAACTATCTATATAATAAAATACAAAGAATGCTATCAAGTGGCTCACCTTCAATTCTTCCAAAATCAAAGATCCAGATCAAATCTCAAAATCAAAAATTTCCCCCCAAAACTAAAAAACTCATTACTTTATTACTATCTCTCTCTTCTCTCTTCACTTTTTTATATTTCTCTCTTTCTCTCTCTCCCTCTCTCTCTCCCATTTTTTCTTTATCTACTTAAAAATTTAGATTTTTAAGATTTCAGGTTTGAAAAAATTTCAGAATTTTTATGCTTTTTTTTATTGCACATGTTATATTGAAAATAACAAATATCTCTTCAACAGTTAAAATTTCATCATTTTCCACCCTTAAAGTTTTAAGAAGTTGAATTTTACACCCCCATTTATAATTATTTTTCAAAATATACTAATAGAAACATAGGCTTTTATTTACGACTAATTATTGTCATACTATTCAAACTTGAGCTATATAATTGTTGTTTTACTGTTTACAGGACTTTTCGTGTGTTGTATCGTTTCGAAGACGTGCCGTAGGCACGTGCCCACGGGAAAATCTAGTTTATATAATAAAATACAAAGAAAGCTATCAAGTGGCTCTCATTCAATATGGTTGAAATCAACGATCCAGATCTAACCTCACAAAACATATTTTTCGGCCCAAAAGTCTCCCCCCCCAAAACTCAAATTCAAATCCCCCAAAACAACTCCTTTATTTATTTATTTATTTATTTATTTCCCTCTCTGTCTCATTATCTCTCTATTTAGTCAAAAATTTATATTTTCATATTTCAGGTTTGTAAATTTTCAGATTTATTATGCATTTTTTATTGCTCAAGTTAGATTTAAAATAGCAAATATCTCATCAACAGTTAAATTTCATCATTTTCCGCACTCAAAATTCTAAGAAGTTGATTTTTACAGTCTCATTTATAATTATTTTTCAACATATACTAATGAAAACATGGACTTTTATTTACAATCAATTATTGTTTTACTATTCAAACTTGCGCTACATAATTGTTGTTTTACTGTTTACAAGACTTTCATATGCTGTATTGTTCCAAAGACAAGTTGTAGGCACGTGCCCACGGGCAACTCTAGTATATATATATGTCACCTGGTTTTTTTTAAAATGAGAAATAACAAAATCTTTTTTTACTTTGTTGAATATTTATATAGATTCTCTAATCTATGTGAAGGTTTCTTTGTGATGAACATATTACTCTATTCGTACCCAATTTTTGGGTTTGAGTAGAACAGCACGCTACCAAATTTAACAGTGCAAATGACCAAAGCCATATTATAGCAGAGGATGGTTTTTATTATGGTTTTTTTTTATTAATATTAGCCGACGAAAGATCATCTATCTATTGAATATCTTAAAAACCGAATCTTTCGTCTATCAGCTTTTTTTTTATATAAAAAAATCGACAGATGAAAGATCATCTTTCGTCGATTTAAATTTTTTATAAAAAAGGAAAAAAAACAAAAAACAAAAGCAAAAAGGTGGCTTCAACCTCAAAATCAATTTGCCAAATGTCAAAATATCCGGCTACAACGAGTAACAAGTGTAGATGTTCTAATGCCACCAAAATCTAATGAGACCTCTAAGTAGCATTGAAAACCCTAAAATTATTGACACAAATGATGTAGCTAATGAATGCAAACTTCCAAGATAATATGAGATACTTTAATTTAACTCCATCTAATTATGCCAAAGAGTTATTCTTTATTTTCCACCCACACAAAAAATTATCTTATCATTAAACTGTTGAAATTGTGTCATAGTTGAATTATTGACACAAAAATTAGCATATATACATAACACTTTTAACAAAGTACAAATCAGATTTTAGTCGTGTTGCAAAATCAAATCAAATAGTGCATTGTTCATGGATGCATGATTGGAAATGGACAAACCTTACATTGGATTATATGTACTACAATTCAATAAGATTACCAAATTAATTATACTACTTTTTTTTTTCATCTTACAAAAAACATTACATATCTGCCTATAAATACCACATAACTCTTCTCTTTCCTTTCTCATCCCATTGCATATCCTCATTCCAATCTCCATCTAAGAAGCAATGGAGTCCACCACCTTCTTCTACATCGGCCTCGCCCTGGCTTCCCTCCTCGCCGCCATCAAACTCTTCTTCTTCCCCTCCACCTCCACCTCCAAGCCCCTCCCTCCGGGGCCCCTCGCGTTCCCTATCATCGGAAACCTCCACTTGTTCCGTAAACCTCTCTATAAATGCCTAGCTCGCTTTGCCGAGCAATACGGGCCGGCATACCTCCTCCGGTTCGGGTCCCGACCGGTCCTTGTTGTCTCCAATCTCGCCCTTGCCCAAGAGTGCCTCCAGAAGAACGACGTCAACTTCGCCTTCCGTCCACAGCTTCATTCTTCTGAAGATGTCACCTACAACCACCTCACTGTCGCGTCGTCCCACTATGGGCCTCACTGGCGTAACATCCGCCACCTCATCGCTGTCGAACTCTTGGCTAATGCGCCACTCCAGCAGCTTGCTGATATTCGTGCCGACGAGGTCCACTCCCTGCTCACCAACCTGTTCAAAGAAAACCCTAACCCCGATCAGTTCGAAAGGGTACGTACGTACGTACTAGTAGTTCATTACACTTTTAGCAGTACATTATACTCACTCTGTTTCTTCATTAACAGTTTTTTTTATAAAAAAATTTATGTCCAACGTACCCTAATTAACATATATATACAGGTGAAGTTGAAGCCAAGGTTCTTCGGGATCGCCTTGAACGTGCTGATGAGGATGATCGCAGGAAAGAGGTACTACGGAGAGGTGGCCGACGAGACAGAGTCGGCGAAGAAGTTCAGGGACATAGTGGAGGAGGTGCACGCGAGGTTGGGAGCCACCAATGTGTCGGACTTTATGCCAATTCTGAGGTGGATAGATTTCGGAGGTGTGAGGAGGACGATGAAGGACCTGCAGAAGAGGAAGAATGCGATACTCCAAAACCTAGTGGATGAGGCAAGAAGGAAGGGCGATTACTTGAGGACTGACAAGAAGAAGAAGACACTCATCGAAACCATGCTGTATCTGCAACAGGAGGCACCAGAGTACTACTCCGACGCCATGATCAAAGCCCAAGTACATGTAAGTAGTAATTAAGTTGGTTAATTAATTAATTAATTTCAATAATCTAACTACTACTTTCTATATGTAGTCTTTAGTGCTGGCTGGAACAGACACCTCAACAGACACCATGGAATGGGCGATGACCTACCTCCTCAACAACCCTGAGGCCATCGAAAAGGCCCGTGCCGAAATCGATGCCCACGTCGAGAAAGGCCGCCTCGTCAATGAAGACGACCTCGTCAACCTCCCATACATCTACGGCATCATCAACGAAACCCTCCGCATGTCCCCTGTCGGCCCTCTCCTTGCACCTCACGAGGCCACCTACGACTGCACCGTCGGCGGCTACCACATCCCCGCCGGCACCATGCTCCTCATCCACGCCTGGAAAATCCACCGCGACCCCGCCATCTGGGAGAGGCCACTCAAATACTTTCCGGACCGCTTCCTAGAAGGTGAATGGGTGGTCAACAAAACCCTCCCTTTCGGAATGGGGAGGCGGAGGTGCCCTGGCGAGGCACTGGCTTATCGGGTGATGGCGCTGACATTGGCCACGGTGATTCAGTGTTTCCACATGAAGAGGGTTGGGGAGGAGTTGGTGCCCATGACTGAGAAGGGAGGGCTCACTGTGTCTAAGATTGAACATTTGGAGGTGATGTACAAGCCTCGCAAAGTGATGCTCAATGCTCTCTCTCAACTTGTGAATTAGCTAGCTTAGCTAAATTGATGTTGAACATGCATGCTATGCTATCTGGAGAAAGTAAATAAGAAGCCATTTGAAGGGTGACTTCATGTTGTGATTTGCTAGCCTACCTACCCTATGTATCTTATCCATGTATAATTTTATGAAATATACATCTAGTTGCCTGTACTTTTGGCAAGTATTAATTTTGTGGGTATAATTTCATCAATATTAAATGAAGCAATTTCCTGGGTCTGAATGTATATATCCGGCCAGCAGAATTGAACTCTTCTGCCTCTGCACTGATTTTATCATTGCAAAGGTTCCAAACCCTTTTTGTAAGACTTCGTTCTCGTTCCTCTAATTTGAGGAGTGTTTCTCTTCTTCTACGGTTGCGCATCCCGCATCCGTCACCGGACTATCTCCGTCACCGGACTATCTCGGAGTAGAAGATCTTAAGGGGGTCCTTATGTTGGTGTTGCTTCCTATATATATATATATATATATATACTTGCATGGTTTGAGTTTCATTTGGGCTGAACTTGTCAGCCATGGTACCAAGTAATATTTCTACATTTCATCCTATCCTACTAACATGTTTGCCGAACTTGGTATGTATCATGTATCATGTCATCAGCGTAATGGAAGATCTTTTAGGGTTGAAATCCAACATTTTCCATTCACCCTTTGCGATGGTTACATAAACATTCACAAAGAAAAACAATTATCACGCAAGTTAATTGATCAAAAGATAAAACCTGTATAAAGGTACAAAAGATTTCAAGGAAAAAAACTTGGGGCAATCTAATCAAAACTGCCTCAACCAACCAAGATGATCTCTCTGCCATTGCCCTTTGATTTCCAACCATTGTGGAATTGTGTCACCATCTATGGGTAATAAGTCTTCAAGCATCTTAGATGCTTATCAAATGTGTGAATCTTGTTACTGTATTACCTTCCCTTTATAATGCAGCCTTCTAAGTGAATTCTGATTCTTTGAATAAAGTCGAGCCTCGTGTAGATCCCCTTCCTTCCAGCAAATATTAACTGTGACCCCTCCTCGAGCCTTCAATCCTCTCACACACGCCCCTCACCCCATTTATCTCTTGGAAGCGCAGGGAGTAAATATACGTCTTGAATGGTGCTCTGAACTAGCATTTCGGCAATTGCTGCACTAAAACTGAAAAGGAGAAAATAGTGTTGGTGTTTTCGATATTTTACTTTTTTTAGTTCCCATAGATAGAGTGAAAAGTCAGATTGAAATTTACCCGAAATTGGCATCGATTTGGAAGGGAGGGTGAGCTGTAAACAAGTTACTGTAGAGACCACCTTCGAAATCAGCTTCATGATCAGGGTCAACAAGGTTGATAAGCTGCTTAATCGATGTGTATGCGTGGTCACTGCTATGAAGGTGGGCCCAAAGAGCCATCTTCCATGTAGTCGACCATCCAGGACCAACATCTCCTGCACCATTGCACCAACCATCATTGCATGAACCAGACATTGGGTATTGGGTAAGGCAGTGTATACTTTATATCTTTATAGAATCAGTAAATATTGATAACTGTACTCTCCATCATGAAAGAAAAGTGGATGCCACTTACAATCAGAACCCCGAATCTCAAAAGAGGGAATAAATGCAAGGAAATTTCATATATTTTCAACAAGTAATTAAAGGTTTCAGCCTAGGATAATTTGACATCTCAAGTGTCATTTATAACCACCCCAAACTTAGCATCTAAATTAAGCATGACATTTCTGTCACAAAAATCTGGAACTATTTTTAAATTGGCAATTATTTTATGAGATGAAATGAAAAAACTAAGAATAAGCCCACGACGCATAATTAAATTAAAATAACAAATATAACTTTAATCAACAAACCTCTTTTATAAAGGCTATTAGCCACAGGTTTACACAAATCAGGTGTCATCTCCAGTGTAATTGTATGGCCTGGGAACAGACCAAATAAGTGTGACACATGCCGATGATGGACATCAGGATCCTCAAAATCTTGTGCCTGCCAAAGAATACATATGACTAACGGTCAAAATAGAAGAGATAATTTGAAACTGTACAAGAGATGTCTTAGGGTGCGTTTGGCCTAGCTTTTTTTGGGCTTTAAAGCTACTTCTGAAGGAGAAGCTAGAAATAGAGCTTTAAAATTAAAAGCTGAAGCTGTTTGGATAGTCAGCTTTTTTTTAACTTAAAAGCTACTTTTAAGCTAGAAGTTGTTCGGCAAAAGATATCAATTAAAAGCTACTTTTACACTTAATTTAAGTTTTTAATTTTATTTAAGACTGAAATATAAGTTATCAAATTACAAAAAAAAATCTTTATATTACTAATAAATGAAATATATATATATATATATATATATATATATATATATATATATATATATATATATATATATATATATATATATATATATATACACACACATACATTTGAAATGTACGTAAATAAAAACATCAAAGGGCTACGATACTTTATAAAATTCATCATTCAATTCAAAATGGGTAATTCAATGACAATGAAAATGACAAAGTGTTTACAATATCATAAAATGGGATATTAACGATTTCTATTTTCAAAATTCAAAATTATCAACAAAGTGTCTCAAACATAATTCAAAATTATCAACAAGACAAATTTATCAACATAAACATAAACAAGACAAATTTATCAACATAAACATAAACATAAACATAAACATAAACAAGGCTAATAGAATTTGGTCTCAAACATAATTCAAATACATAAACATAAATGTCATTACATAAACTATAATGTTTAACATAAGAAAAACAAACATAAAACATAAAAATTGCCTTAACAAAGTTCACAATACCCATAATTTCTAATTGCCAAACTCATCTAGGAGCCATTCCACCAAAGCATCTGTATCATCTTTCAAAGACATGAATATGGCTCTATTTTCACTAAGTTTAATCAACTTTAAAGCATATAAAAATTGTCCACCAGTCAAAAGCCCCATTTCCTTCAGACTTTTCAACACTTCAACACAATTAGGAATGGAATACTGCCCATGGAAATGAGATGTGGCTGCAAGCTCTTCTTTTTGAATTTCATTGTTATTCACTGCAGCTTCAACTAACTTTTCAAAATTTTTCCTCATAGCCGTTGCGGTTCCTACTTTTGACTTTCCCTTCGCCACTTTTTCAGCTACATCTTGTGTTACCTTTCTTCTCTTGTTTCCTTGGGGGCTTTCCTCATCAATATTGATTTCCATATCATTAACTTCATCTTCAATTGGCACCTCTAAATCAATGTTTTCAATTGGCACACCTATAGCTGGTGTCCATGCAACTTCACTTGTCGCAACCGACTCCCCAAATATGAATCGCAACTCCTCAACAAATTCCAATCCTTGATATCGGAATTTCTTATAGTTTGGATTATCCTACATAACCATAAGAAATAAATAACTATTAGACAATCCATTTTTCTACAATATCTTTCAATTATTTAAAAATAAAAAGCATCAAATACTCACTCTTATCTTAGCTTCCCACCATGTGGCATCAGCTTCAATCGTTCCTGTTTGATGGTTCCATCCCAAGCCCGTCTCTTTACCCACCAATTGTTTCCATGTACTCCAATTATCTCTCATAGTATCCATTCTATTCTTCAATTGCTTTTGTGTATATTCTTTACTAGTACGTTTATTGAATTCATCACGTATTTCTTCCCATTTCTTACTTTTAAACGCAATTCCTGGTCTCCCAATTGTACGAATCTCTTCTATACAAATGTCGAGCAATACTTTTGTGCTATTTGAATCCCATTTTGCTATTTTCAGGGTAGCCATTCACTGCAATTTGCATGGGTATGTTTATTTGTCAGATCTAGTTCTTGTATACGATAGCCAGTTATATTATCTAATACAGACAGTTAGATATAAATCTGAGAGAGGTTTCAAATTAATGAAATCAAAAGCATCCTAAACATAGACCTGATCATAACGACCTGAGATAAAATGCTAAACTACATGCTTATACGAGCAGATTGGTTGTGCACTTGCATTATCAGTAAAAAGAATTTAAAAATTATATACAACCACCACTTACAATCAGACTTGAACGTTAAATTCCATCACAGTGAAGTCAAAAAAATTCCATTACAGATCTAATAAACATATAACAAAGTAAAAAAATTCCATTACAGATCTAATAAACATATAACAAAGTAAAAAAATTCCATGACAGTGAACGGTGAGAAATTTATGTAGCACACAAAACATTCAACTTTCTTTCAGGTTGTTAATTTGCAAGAAAAAAGTTGGGTTTTTCTCACCCCAGAAAAAATACATCTATTTTTTCGCTCCTTCATACGCTGCAAAATAGTAGGACAATGTGCATACACTACCAAAACATAGTAATCAACTTTCAATCCAAATCAAAAACCAAAATTTGTCTTTAACCAGATGAGTTGTAACAACATTCTGTTCTCGCATTATACAATTATTAGAGATAAAAACTTGATAGGTACAGTCACAACTACACACCATAACAAATGTATCAAAAACAATTTGTGTAAAAATCTCATACATTCCTTTAAACAAATAAATGTAAGTTAAAACACAAAATTGCCGCTGCAAGCATGATACCTCTGCCGATGATAATGCAATACAGTATTTACATTTAATAGAGAGAGATCAATTGAAAATGAAAATGAACAGATCTAAGAAGTTTGATAATTTAACAGATCTAAAGTCAAAAAAATTGATTGAACAAATCTAAAGCCATACCTGGTTCTGACTTCGACCTGGTTCGACTTCGACGAGTTCGACGGACGCGAAGTACAACGGCAACGAAGGCGGCCTGGTTCGACGGCGAAGACGGCGACCTAGTTCGTCTGCGGCACAGTTCGACGACGGCACAGTTCGGCGGCGGCACAGTTCGTCTGCAGTGGAGGAAGGGGAAGGGGAAGGGGCAGGGGAGTTTTTTTTATGTTTGGTTTTGGGTAAAAAAGAAGAGAACGTGTAGAAGAAGAAAAAAAAGGAGAAGCCAGAAGTAGATCTGATCAGCTTTTTTTGGAGCTCCTTTTCTTAACAAAAAAAAGCTACTTCTACTTTTGGTGGGCTTCTCAAATTATGTGTTTGGCCCAGCTTCTCCTTCTAAAGGAGAAGAGAAGCTACTTTTAAGCTGGGCCAAACACTACCTTAATATGCTTACATGACATAGATTCTTATGTCAGTTACAGTGACAACAAAATATTCAAATAATTATAACAATATATTTCACTTACCCATTCCATAATAGTATTTTCCCGAGAGATCCTTGTTGGTGGTAGCTTTGATCCCGCTTCCTTGATTCTGTTAACTAAACTGCTATCAGACTTTCCCAAAACCTAATGTCATAAATAATACATTTTGTAAGCTGTTAGTAATAAATTATTTTGATTACATTTGAGAAAATTTCCTTCCAAAGAAAACCCTATAAAGTAACGATGCTTACCTCAGCAGAGGCAATAACAATGGAAAAAATCTCGTTTATGATTGATATATCCATAGTTGTTGAATAGCTAACGCTTGCAGTCTTTCCATCAGGTGCAACAAATGTATGTTCAGGAGAAGTAGAAGGGTTGGTTTCCAAATACCCACCATGACCTTCGATCAACCAATCCAATAGGAAAGAAGCACACCCTTCAAAAAGTGGATATGCGGTGTTCTCCAGAAAACCCTGTTCATATACATAATGTTAGTAATAGCATACCTATTGAAATTTTCTACTTAAGATACAGCTTGATTCATACAGCTCCCTCAAGCTAAGTAAAAGAGTTTCATATTTGAACACTAAAGAAATATAGATCGTATATATATATATATATATATATATATATATATATATATATATATATATATATATATATATATATACACACACACACTAAAACACAAAGAAAGCTATCAAGTGGCTCACCTTCAATCCCCCCAAAATCAAAGGCCAAGATCCAACCTCACAAAACACATTTCCCCCCCAAAATTTCAAACTCCAAAATTAAAATTTTTCCCCCAAAACTACAAAACTCATTACTTTATTACTATCTCTCTCTTCTCTCCTCACTTTTTCATATTTCTCTCTTTCTCTTTCTCTCTCTCTCTCTCCCATTCTTTCCTTATTTACTTAGAAATTTGGATTTTAAGATTTCAGCTTTGTAAAATTTTCAGAATTTTTATGTTTTTTTCTTCCACATGTCATTGAAAATAGCAAATATTTCTTTAACAGTTAAATTTCATCATTTTCCATCCTTAAAGTTCTAAGAAATTGGATTTTACACCCTCATTTATAATTATTTTTCAACATATACTAATAGAAACATGGACTTTTACAACTAATTATTGTCATATTATTCAAACTTGAACTACATAATTATTGTTTACTGTTTACATGGCTTTTCGTGTGTTGTATCGTTCTGAAGATGTGTCGTAGGCACGTGCCCACGGGCAAATCTAGTATATATATATGTTCCACCTTATCCATAGTGAATGAATAATGCTCCCAAAGATGAGTACAAAGCCAAGCCCCACCCATTGGCCACAAAGCCCAAACTGGATCTCCAGGATCAGGTGAAGTTTTCGCCCATATATCTGAGACTTGATGTGCAACCCAACAGCTTGCTTCATAATTGACCTGTTGGATTAGCAGTACGATAATGAATAGCTATTGGTTTTGACAGCAAAATATATGAGACCAAATCTTTGTGTACAAAAATACGATTACAATGGACTTACAAACAAAGAACGACAAGAGACGGACTTCACTATAATTTCACACATTAATTTTACAGAAAGACTCAAAATAAACTTTCACACGCTCACGTGCTCTCCTTTACTCTTGGTGTTTCAACACCTACTACAATAGCTCACACTACCACACTCACTCTTTGTTCACTTCTCACTTGGTCACTCTTTCACACTTGACTATGGTGTTTCTACACCTGAGTGAGACTTGACTCACTCACTACCTTGGACTTCTGTCCAACTCCTACTTCACTTCTCTTCTCACTTGTACTTAGGTGTTTCTACACTTAGCTTTGTCAATCATCTAAATCATACGGGCTGTTGCCTATTTATATGCAAAACAAGTGACTCTAGGCTATAAAGAATTTTCGAGATAGATAACGTCTAGATATTTAGAGAATATCCTACTATACAGATATGTAGAAGATACAACTCCTAGCTTTCTCTAGAATTCTCCATACCAACTCTCTCTATAATTATTTTCACATGCTTCTAGAAAATTCACAAAAGAGTTTTGACTTCCAACAATCTTCATTAAATCTGTTAAAAAATGGAACAACTTCAATAAAACAGAAACACAATACTCTCAAAGATCCAACCCACATTCTAGATTATAATTGCCACTGACATGTTACACTTGCATTTACATAATTTTTGCCGTAACAATGCCAAGAAACAATTTGCAGAACCTCGGTGAGGCACGATCCGTCGAAGAAGGACAACTTGAAGGACACGCTCACGAAACTCATGGAAAAACACGTGCGTGGGACTAGGTCCAAGGGGGATGGCCTCACAGTGGTGACAGGCATGGTGGCCCCCGCCGCTTCCATGGTGCTCAAGAAACAAGGAGAGAGCATCCCACAACTGAAGAGCTAAAATGTCGCAGATCAAGGGTATGAATGATGTGAATGTTAGAAAAGCATGAAATGCTGATATTGGTGCCAACGGTCGTCATTTGGGGTCTTCTCCGATGTCGGCGAGGAATGCGACGGCGCGGTCATCATTTGGAGTCTACTCCGGTGTCGGAGAGGGACGCGACGGCGATGGTCGAGAACGCTGCATCTTTGGCGGGCCCGAAGGTGCCGCACAGGGTGTAGTTTGTCGTTCGTGACTGTGGTTGTGGGATGACCTGACTGGGGCTAGCGTCATCGGGAATGGCGACGCAAATCGCAGCAGTGCTCGGACTGGTGGCATCGGGCTGGTGGAGGGAGTGTTGTTTAGTGCCGACGTGGAGCAGCGAGCGGCGAGCGGCAAACTACGGAGTAGTCGGGGCTTTCATGGAGGCATGTGGGGGAGGTCGGGAAAAGAGTGGGGGGGAGGAAAATTTCTGATTTGGGAGTGCTGCGGTAGGGGGGAGATTTGAATTTCAAATTGAGTTTTGAAATTTGAGTTAACGTGGTGGAGTCCCTAAGATCAAATTTGTCCCTAATATCCAAATTACAACCGACTTACAATTAGCAACAAAATGTATCCTAGTTGGTGTAGGCGACGATTGTCGGGCAATTTTATAGTTTGGGTTCTACTTTGACCTTGGTTGGTTAAAGTGAGGGGTGCCTTTGATTCTTTCATGTCAGAGGGCTCGCAGGATCAGGTGCGACGTCTACCCTCGTTGCGAGGTCATCGAGGGTGAAGCGAGGAGATGAGAACGATGACTCAATCTTGACATGGAGTTGTCAGATTAGTGGAGTGCCTACGGGGTCTCTAATATAGTGCTTACGCTTGTCAGATGGATCACTGTTGGGGGCGATGAGGGAGAGCGTACAATAGTTGGAGAGGATAAACGGCATACAAGCGAGGGTCTGAGTGAGATAGTGAGCCCAAATTGGCTCGAGAAAGTTGTTCTGGCGGGGTGGCCGATCAGTAGGACTAGATTTTGTTGTATTTTTGTTTGTTGGTAGGGGTGTATGAATTCCAGAACCCAGCCTGTTTGGATCGAACATCATAAGCCTTATTTTTGGTTGTTTGTTTTCTTAAATTTTTTTAATGAGAGGGGGGGCAATTACCAACCTTTTACGATAAAAAAAAAAAAAACAATTTGCAGAATTGTGAAATCTGACTAAGATCAAAATATTGAGAATAAGTGTTTTGCCGGGACTTCATAACTTTATTCTAGTATGTTATATGACATTCCACACTCAATTTAACTTTTCAGGAAAGTATTAATGAAAGAGTAATCTTTCAAAACAGAATAAATAGAAATCCAAGTATCATGCTTCCATTTACATATTCGAAATGCAAGTTTTTACTAAGTCCGTGACACATTTGACCTTTTCATTTTTTTGGCTTCGTATTCAAAATTTATAAGGCATAGTATAGACATCAGCTTAACAGTTTACAATGAAAAGTAGAATGGATCTTACCTTCGCTGTTTTAGCTCCATTCACTGAAAGAGAAGCAATATAATCAAATAGTGGATACTGGCATTCTCTAAGATTGCAGGATAGGGATGGCCAATAATTCATTTGCAGATTGGTGTTCAAATGAGGAGCTGCACTGAAGAAGGAAACAATAATAAGAATATATATGCAAAATCTGAGGATTGATAAATCCACTTCATATAGAAATTTTATCAGAATGATAATTCTATATGTAAATGTATTTCATAGTTGTTTCATAAGCAGAGGCTGTAACTCAATTATAACTAAGAAGGTGAAAAATGGGCGCACTTACAGAAACAATTACAAACTTTCAGAGTATTGCAATCAGTCACTACCTTAGATACAGAAGACCAAATTGACATGTAATTTAGTCTTCATTAGATCAATTTACCCATAGTCAAGCATTGACATTCCACAGACATTTCCAACTGTTTTTCCTCTTGAACATACAGCGCTAAATATTTCATTTTTAGTTTAGTGACTTCCACAAACAATGCATCTGAACAAAGTTATCTTACAGGCGGAAACAGAGTCATAATCTTCACTGTCAACAAGTGTTCTTCAGAGTTATGCTAATCTTCAAAATGCTCCTAGCACTTCTTTTGCTTTGCTTATTTACTTCTTTACCCTTTGAGCCTTTAGTGTCATAACTTTCATATTATATGTATGATCATTGTCTCTAAATTGGTTTTGAGAGAATATTGTTCTATAATACACACTCTAGTCCTTCCAATTTGAAAGTACAACATATGTAATCTTGATCAGTTAGTTAGGCTGGAACTTCATGATTATGGAATTCTAAAACGAATCTAAAGCATCAAATAATTCAATTTTAACCACCATGTCATCAAATTATGTATGAAACAAATACCTGCAACAAAGATTGCAAGAATGAAATGCAAATAAGCAGGTCTATGATTTTATATGTCCATGTCAGCGTTTGTAAATTAGACAGTAAAACAAATGATTAAACAAATGATGCCGTCAAAAACTTAAGGAACATCATAACTGTAGGATAATGGCTCGATTCTGGTTCAGCTTGTTTATATCCGTCGTATCTGCAGCGATCGAAATTTCTAGTACACCAGTCGACTGCATATGGGTCTCAGTCGACTGTCCCGAACGAAGTTTCAAAGGCTAAGGATACAGCAGCAGGGTACATCAGTCGACTGAATATGGGTCTCAGTCGACTGTCCCGAACTAATTACCAGTCAACTGATAAGTAGACCAGTCGACTGTAGGCGGGTTTGTAAACTAGAATAGGCCCATTTCGAAAGGCCCAGTAGTTTCCCTATAAATACACCCTTTAGGGTTTTGTAAGGGGTGGTACCTCTATTTGGATTTTGCATCCGTCATCTTTGTAAGGGTTTGTTTTCGCCCATTGGTGATTATAGTGGAAGAAACCCCAACCGCCCTGTGGATGTAGGCATTTGTTTTTGCCGAACCACGTAAATCATTGTGTTCTTGTGTTTGCTTGTTTCTGTTTTTCGCTATTTCCTTTTTGATTGGTGGTTAATTCGTATTCCGCACAACAAGTGGTATCAGAGCGTCGGGTTCGACCTAGAGGGAGATGGCGAGTGAAGCAGATGCAACCAAGGATGTTGCGGGATCAAGTTCGTCCAGAACAACGATTCACAACGCAAAATTTGAAGTTGAAAAATTTGATGGAACAAATAATTTCGGGATGTGGCAGTGTGAGGTGTTGGATGTTCTGGTTCAACAAGAACAAGATGTTGCTTTGGAGGAAGAAAAACCAAAGAATATGTCCGAAGCAGATTGGAAGAAGTTGAACCGAGTTACGTGTGGGACTATTCGGCTCTTTATCGCGAAGGCTCAGAAGTACGATTTGATGAGGGATACCATTGCTGCGGTGTTGTGGAAGAAACTCGAAGACAAATACATGAGGAAAAGTTTGGAGATTCGGCTGTATTTGAAGAAGAGACTTTTTCGCTTCACCTATACTGAAGGTATGTCTATGAACGCTCATGTTGAATCATTTAATAAATTATTGGCTGATTTGTTAAATTTGGATGAGCAAATTAAAGATGAAGATAAAGCCCTAATTCTGTTGAATTCATTACCCGAATGTTATGATCATTTAGCAACAACTTTAATATATGGAAAAGATACTGTTAAATATGAAGATGTTGCAAATGCTCTGTTGAATAATAAAACTATGAGAAGGGATAAAATGGTTGATAGAGAAACTTCTGAAGCATTGATTGTAAGGGGCAGAACTGAGACCAGATCTGAGACCAAATCTGGGAATAAAGGAAACAAATCTCGTTTCAAATCGAGAGGAGTTTCAAAGGACAGAAAGATACCGGCCAGAGATAAATGTGCTTTCTGTCATGAAAAGGGGCATTGGAAAAAGGATTGTCCGAAGCTACGAAATAAGGGAAATTCGACTGCAAATGTGACTGTTGATAATTTAGATAGTGATGATGATTTTTCCTTTGCACTTGCTGCTAGTCCCTCACTTTATCAAGAAGTATGGTTTCTTGATACAGCAGCCTCCTATCATATGTCTTGGAAAAAGGAGTGGTTTACTTCCTTAGAGTATATGGATGGTGGGGTAGTTTTGATGGGAAATGATGCGCCTTGTAAGAAGGTAGGAATCGGGAAGATTGAATTGCTAATGCACGATGGTCTTATTAGGGAGCTTTCAGATATATGGTATGTTCCAGATTTGAAAAAGAATTTGATTTCACTTGGTGTTTTGGAGGCCAGTGGAATGAAATTTGCTAGTGAAGGTGGCATTCTGAAGGTGACTAACGGATCACTTGTGGTGATGAAAGGGCAAAGAAAAAGGAACTTGTTTTTCTTGCAGGGAAAAACGTATTTGGGTCAGGCTGCCAGTGTAACTGAAAAGCCTAAACAGGTTGTTCCCGACTCTACAAGGTTGTGGCATATGCGACTCGGGCATGCAGGAGAAAAGGCCTTGCAGGGGCTTGTGAAGCAAGGGTTGCTCAAAGATGCTAAAGGTTGCAAGTTGGAATTTTGTGAACATTGTGTTTTAGGTAAGCAAACTAGGGTGAAATTTGGTACAGTTGTACATCAGACAAAGGGTATCCTCGATTATGTGCACACAGATGTTTGGGGCCCTACTCAAACACCTTCTATGAGTGGTAGACACTGGTTTGTTACATTTGTTGATGACTACTCCAGACGAGTTTGGGTATATACCATGAAACACAAAGATGAAGTTTTGACCTTATTCACAAGCTGGAAGAAAAAAGTTGAAAACCAGACTGGAAGGAAGATTAAGGTTTTGAGGTCAGATAATGGAGGGGAATACAAGAACGATCCGTTTCTGAAATTGTGTGAAGATGAAGGGATCCAGAGGCACTTCACAGTTAGGAGGACTCCACAGCAAAATGGGGTTGCAGAAAGGATGAACAGAACCTTACTTGAGAAGGTGAGATGTATGCTAGCACAGTCTGGATTGAAGAAGACATTTTGGGCAGAAGCTGTTATATATGCAAGTCACATTGTCAACCGTTTACCATCTGCAGCACTTGAAGGCAAAACGCCTATTGAGGTATGGAGTGGTAAACCTGCATCTGATTATAGTTTTTTGCATATATTTGGTTGTCCTGCTTATTTTCATGTAACTGAAACTAAACTTGATGCAAGAGCCAAAAAGGCTATATTTATTGATTTTAGTACTGGTGTCAAAGGTTACAGGTTGTGGTGTCCAGAACAAAAAAAATTAGTAATCAGCAGGGATGTTACCTTTGATGAGACCAGCATAATTAGCTCGGGACAGTCGACTGAGACCCATGGTCAGTCGACTGGTGATCAAGAGCAGCAGAAGATTGGGAGAGTTCTCCAACAGGTGGAGTTAGAAAAGCTTTCAGTTGAAAATCCTACTCCTGCCCAAAATGAAGATGATATGGTTGATACTGAGAATGAGGAAGAAATTCCTATCCAAGACCCTCCCCAACAGGAAGAATCAATTGCAGCAAGAAGGCAAAGAAGAGATATCAAACGACCATCTCGCTTTACAGAAACAGTTGCATTTGCTCTTCCCATTGTTGATGATGAAGTTCCCTCCAACTTCAAAGAAGCCACTAGAAGTTCTGAAAATGCAGATTGGAAAGTTGCTATGGATGAAGAGATGAACTCTCTTCATAAGAACAAGACTTGGGATCTAGTGCAATTACCAAAGGGGAAGAAAGCCATCGGTTGCAAGTGGGTGTATACGAAGAAAGAAGGTCCAAAAGACAATGTTCGGTTCAAGGCTAGACTAGTTGCAAAGGGGTATGCTCAACAGGAAGGAATTGACTATAATGAAGTGTTCTCTCCGGTTGTGAAGCATCCTTCTATTCGGATTTTGTTGGCATTGGTAGCACAGTTTGATCTTGAATTGACACAGATGGATGTGAAGACTGCATTCTTACATGGGGACCTAGATGAAGAAATTTATATGTTGCAGCCAGATGGGTTTAAGACTGCTGGGAAGGAAAGTTCTGTTTGCAGGTTGAAAAAGTCTCTCTATGGGTTGAAGCAATCTCCAAGGCAGTGGTATTTGAGGTTTGATCAGTTTATGAAAGTGCAGAGATATTCCAGAAGTGAGTATGATCATTGTGTCTACTTCAGAAAACTGCAGGATAACTCTTTCATATATCTGTTATTATATGTGGATGACATGTTGATTGCCCCTAAAAATGCTAAGGAGATTCAAAACTTGAAGAATCAGCTGAGTTCAGAATTCGAGATGAAGGATCTTGGTGAAGCCAAGAAGATACTTGGGATGGAGATAGCTAGAGACAGAGCAAAGGGCATAGTGAGTTTGACACAGAAGCAATATCTCTTGAAGGTGCTGAAACGGTTTGGTATAGATGAGAAAACTAAACCAGTCAGAACTCCCTTAGCCACTCATTTCAGAATTAGTGCTTCTCAGTCTCCAAGTACAGATGAAGAGAGACAGTATATGGCTAATGTACCTTACACTAGTGTGGTTGGCAGTTTGATGTATGCCATGGTTTGTACTCGACCAGACATCTCTCAGGCGGTGAGTATGGTCAGTCGATATATGCATGATCCAGGCAGAGAGCATTGGCAAGCGGCTAAGTGGATTTTGAGGTACATAAGTGGCACCACAGATGTGGGTTTGAAGTTTGAGAGGGATAACAATATTAGCAGGCTATTGGTGGGTTATGTTGATTCTGACTATGCAGGTGATCTAGATAAGAGGCGGTCTACTACAGGCTATTTGTTTACTATGGCTAGAGCACCTATAAGTTGGAGGTCCAATTTGCAGTCCACTGTAGCATTGTCTACTACTGAGGCTGAATACATGGCAGTTGCTGAGGCCATGAAGGAAGCCATTTGGATTCATGGACTTTTGAAGAGTTTGGGAATTCATCGGGAGAAGGTGGAGGTACACTGTGACAGTCAAAGTGCTATCCATTTAGCGAAGAACCAAGTTGATCATTCGAGGACCAAACATATTGATGTCCGTTATCATTTCGTGCGTGATTTGATAAAGGATGGTGATATTCTTCTGGTGAAGATTGGGACAGCTGATAATCCTGCTGATAGGTTGACCAAAATTGTTGGGGCAGCCAAGTTCAAGCATTGCATGAACCTGGCTAATATTTTGCATGTTTGATGATTTGGAATGGGCGGTTGGGATGGTGCTTTGCTATTTGTTTGCTTAGTATGTGATATCATACTAAGGTGGAGTTTGGGCTTTTTGTTGCGTTTGGTGATGAGCATTTGTTTTGGAGTATTTTTGGAGATTGCTTGGGCAACTTGGAAGATCTCGCCAAGGTGGAGATTGTAGGATAATGACTCGATTCTGGTTCAGCTTGTTTATATCCGTCGTATCTGCAACGATCGAAATTTCCAGTACACCAGTCGACTGCATATGGGTCTCAGTCGACTGTCCCGAACGAAGTTTCAAAGGCTAAGGATACAGCAGCAGGGTACATCAGTCGACTGAATATGGGTCTCAGTCGACTGTCCCGAACTAATTACCAGTCAACTGATAAGTAGACCAGTCGACTGTAGGCGGGTTTGTAAACTAGAATAGGCCCATTTCGAAAGGCCCAGTAGTTTTCCTATAAATACACCCTTTAGGGTTTTGTAAGGGGTAATACCTCTATTTGGATTTTGCAGCCGTCATCTTTGTAAGGGTTTGTTTTCGCCCATTGGTGATTATAGTGGACGAAACCCCAACCGCCCTGTGGATGTAGGCATTTGTTTTTGCCGAACCACGTAAATCGTTGTGTTCTTGTGTTTGCTTGTTTCTGTTTTTCGCTATTTCCTTTTTGATTGGTGGTTAATTCGTATTCCGCACAACAATAACAAATAAAAGAAAGAGGAACAGAATGAGCAGGAAAGAGCATACTCCCAAGCTGGTTCAGTGTCCTTGTTCCAGATTCCCTGTAAATTTACAATCTGGGTCCCAGGCCTTGAGCAAGAGACCAGCAGATACCGCCCGTAATGAAAAAGAAGTTCCACCAAAGATGGATCCTCATCAACTCTGAAAGACTCTACTCTCTCTGCCGTAGGTAGAATTCCGTTAAAAGACTTCACTTTTCTCTCTAAAATCGCCGTCTTTGAGCCTTTTGACAATTGCAAAGAAACACGATTAAAAAGATTTTGATAGTCATCCAAATGGTATGCTAACAACTTGGAGAAAGACATGTTCTTAATAAAATCCAATGTGTTTAAAGACACCGAAGCGGGGTCCATTTTAGAAACTTCTGGTTTCGTAAATGGACCGTCAAATGATGAAGAAGCTGCTACAAGTAGAACAACCCAGTCAGAGCCTTCTACTTTTAACTTCCTATCTTCTATAACCTGTATGGTCCCACCATCACCGCCTAACTGTAGATCGAGAATTGCAGAGAACTGAATTCCCTTGGGGTTTTCTGATTCATTTCCTTTTGGTGCGATTCTTTTCCCAGGACAACTACCCTCCATTATAATTCGGTTTGTACCAGTTACACTTGAATGATGAAGTAGTTTACTGTCCAAATATACTATAAAGGAGAGACTGCCGGGTTTGTTTGAGGAGATCCTGGTTACGAGAACTTGATGAGGGTTTGAGGAAAAGTGTTCTCTTGTGAACTCTACATCATTGACAACATACTTTACTGTTGCAGTAGCAGTTGTTAGGTTGAGTTCTCTTTGGTATGAAGAGTATTCAGTGGTGGAATCACCAAATTCTAGGTTGATATTTCCAAGAGGTTGGTAGACCTTCAGTTAAAGAGAAAATTTGTTAGGAGAGATGATTCTAAAGCCTTTGTTAGGAGAGAGAATTCTAAAGCCTTCTAAAATAATCTTCGAAATTTCGAAATGCATTGCTTAGCTAAATCATATTTAGTATATAGGCGTGATAGCTAGATAGTGCACAACAAGAAAAAATCATGACACATAAAAGTTCATAATACTCAAGAATTAACACTGAATTCTCTTTAGAAATGTCATGATAAGCAAAGAGATGTAGGAAGATTAAAGTAATTCTAGAAGCCATACTCAAAATTAGGCCATTGAAAGATTGAATTCCAACTACAGAACTCATCAGCTAGCTTCTTATCATTCACATGCATATACTAAAAAACTAAGGATACAACAATTTTGTAAAATAATTACTACACATACAACATGAGACTCCCTATTTCTTTTTCTTTCCTCTATTTTGTTGGAGCGAAAAGGGTCATGTAAGTGATTACAAAAAGAATAATTATAACAATCTAATTTGAGTATACATATGAACTCAGTCAGAGATTTAAAATTATGAAGAAAGTTAAGACACCATTTAATTACCACGGAAAACACCAAGTGCTGTGCATACTTTCCACAATTTACTTTGATCGCATGTTTTGTGTTTAGACTTTTTAATTGTAGGTTCCCCATCTAAGTGGACTTTCTAGTTATTTCATTAAACTCTTATACATGAAAGAAACTTAAATGTGAGCTTAAGGAATGTGGGGAAACAACTGTAACAACATAGCCTTTATCTCAATGTAATCTTTAGCAGTAAAAATTGCAAAGAAAATGCAAATAAAGCACTACATACATCAGATGGTTGGCCTTGCAAATCAAATGCGGCCTGGGTGGCCTCGGCATATTGTCCATTGTCAACAAGTTTCCTCACATTTGAAAGAACAGGCGGAGCTTTCGGGTTCGTGTAGTCACCCGGCACACCCGTCCAAAGAGTATCATCTACATGACATGAAAAGCTCAATTCACTACATAAATTCAGACTTATTAATGACAAACCAAAGGATAACGTAACGATGAGCACAGGAAAATTGTTAGAGAGATCACTGTAATAATTAAGAAATAAGCAGTAGAGACACTACCATACTAAAATAAAACTATATCTCAAAATCAATGACGGGGTTGCTTGTCAGCTATTGCTCCATGATCAATTCACATATCAGCCACAGAGATGGTAATTAGGTGCAGATCCACGGGGTTGCTTGTCAGTAATTAGGTTCAGAGATAAAAAATAACACATTATTAGATTGATTATAACTGGGCACAATGTCTCCTATATATAGGACAGAAGCAACGATTAAACTAATACATATTCTAATATGGGACTAAAAAGAGTAATATAATAATAAAATATCTAATATCCCCTCTCAAACTCACGGTGGATCTAGTAGTGCCCGCCAAGTATCGAAATCTCTAGACTATGTGGGATTTGGTGAAGAAGTCTCGTCTTATGTGAATAGGTCACAGAATGAAGTGAAATGGTCTCTGCCTCAAAATGCTCACGGACATAATGGTAATCAATCTCTATGTGTTTCGTCCGCTCATGAAAGACCGGTTTCCTTGCAATATGCTCAGATATCATGTTAGATTTAGAGATAGAAAAGAATAGTTTATTGGATTGATCATAATTGAGTACAATATCTCATATATATAGGAGAGAAGCAACGATTAAACTAATACATATTCTAATATGGTACTAAACTGAGTAATATAATAATATAATATCTAACACATCTATGTTTATAAAAAAGTCAAGTTGTTTGGCAGTCGGTGGTCGCAGGATGAATAGTTTGTCAATAATATAGCAAACTGGGCGATATAATGCATGGCCAAGAGACTTCTAAATGAATTGATTATTTTTCATGCGTTAAATGACATTAAAAAATTTGACAAAAATAGTTTGGTTTGTCCATAATGGGTATCTTCGAGTGAGTATAATCACTCTATAAGAGGAAATCATCTCATAAGATATGAGGTTCCCTTATTCATGTTAAACAATTCAAATTCTATGTAGAGAAAACTTTGACTTCGACATTCCCCCACCTTATATTTTGTGAAGTAAAAAAAAGACATACATTTCATTTCTTAGTCGAACCCCTTCATCCTGCATTGAGCACAAATTGTAATCCACAACCAGATGTCATACAATCCCCACAAATCGGATGATGGACATTGTGAGGCATCAGCTAGACGACTAAAGTCTGCACAAATTATTGCCGTCGTCAATGTAACAGCATGACTCTTCTCCTCACATTCCAAAATCAAAGACAACATTTTCAACACTATTTGCTACAGGAATTAACCATGTAATTCGTTTTTATGATTTTGTTTATTTCTTCCAAGAACGCGTTCAGCATTCCAAGAACATTAATGCAATCCTAAAGTGTTTATGTCCCCAGACACTCTAAAAACCCCAAGCCATGAAAAATAAAAAATAAAATAATCAAACAACCAATTACCATTAGTATATATAAGTAAAATAGTATCTAGAGAGAAACCCTCTTTATGTTAAACCTCGCGAAAGGCCTATATTATACTTCTTGGGGCAACCCCTTCTTAAAGTCCGTTATGCACAAACTCTACATTAGAATTTATAAATATTAAACTTTTAGTCTTCCCACATCTTCGGAGTTTTGGTTTTTCACACTCTACTCCATAAACCTGAAGTAGCACAATCTCTATTAAATTGCATGGGTCTCTAGATACATTAAATTGCATGGGTCTCTAGATACACAATACCATCAAGTATTCATATGATATGATGTGACACAATCTCCACTACATCAAATATCGCACACAATCCCCAAACACATAAAACACTAGTTAACTAAGTAATTACCGTTAAGTTGGAGAGTCTCGATTCCCACGCCGCCCCAAACCATCGCCCCCAACCGCCCGTTTCCCGATCGGCGCCGCATCGGTCCAGTGCTTCGCGGGTTCACCGAACACCACCACCTTAGGCAGCGGTTCCAACAACCCCTCCTCTTCCTTATTTCCCCACCATTCTGGGTCCCCTTCGTTCGGGCTCCGAACCCAAATCCACTCCCCTTCTTCTCCTTCCAAAAACTCCATTCCAAAAATCACAGATCCAAAACACTGGATTTTGTACTGTACTTGACATGATCACGTGCGGATCACGAGGCTGCAGCTCGCTCTGTGTTTTCTTTCTCTCTCGTACTTACTAATAAGTGGGTTGGTTGTCGTGCGCTAACAGCATCTGTAGTCTATCTAAGCTAATTTTTTTGGGTATTTGGCTTTTGGAAATAGAAAATATGGGTGCGTGCTGTAGCGGTTAAAAGTTAAAATATGGTCAGACGACTGATTATATTTCGTGTGAAACTGTTTTAAAAAAATTTTAAAAAAATAAAACAAAATTTTCTGGGCACTAGAAGACAAAAAAAAATTTGAAAAATGAAAAAATGGCAAGGACGGTGGATTATACACCGTCAAACACCTTTTTGTCTTATTCAAAATGGGACGGGACGGTGTATAATACACCGTCCGACACCTTTTTTTTTTTTAATAATAAACGACGAGAAATTGTTTATCGTCCAGTAAAAAAAAATTAAAGCGACATGATATTATCCTTCGTCTCTTTTCAGGGACGAACGAAAATTTCCCGTTAGCTAAATATAGCTTTTGCCAAATCGTCTGCTATATTTGGCAATGTACTGTTCATCGTACACCCAAATTTTGGATATTTGGACAACGGCTGCAGCTCTCTTATTCCAAATTTTTTCAAAATTTGGATATTTAGCCCACGACTACAGATGCTCTAATGGCAACAGAGCACGGCTTTTATTGTAACAGGTGGTGGGATTTGCTGTGTGAGTAAATAGCAAACAGGGAGCCTCGGAACCCTTTCAGCATCTGACACGTGGTACGGTTCGTGTTCCAGGCCTGGAAGCCCAAGTAATGGAAATAACTATTCATTTTCCAAGTATTAAAGGCCCACTGTTCCTGGCCCAAAAGCAGGAGCTTGATTCAAGTGTGATTAACCCTTTAAATCTAGCTTGTTAATTAGTCACACAATAATGGGTAACTTGTATTCGGCCAACTGTGGCTCCTGCCTTTATGTTCATCCTTGAATCTTGTGATATTAAAATTTCCTCCTATTAACCAAGCTCCTTCTCATTGATGCCTGATTAATCTTAATTCCGTCCACAACCCTTGGCGCAATCGACTGTCGTATGGACCATAGACACTAGTTACCGTCTATATCCAACCGTCGCGTCTACGTCTAATTCTAATCGACACAGTGAACTCACCAATAAAGTCGTCGACGATCTCAAAATAGGAAGAACTAGCCCTTACGGCTATACCCTCCGAAAATCCCCTAGCCGGCTTAAATCTCCAGTGAAAGTCTTCCATTCCTCTAAGGGAAGTGAACTCCTCCGCAGTTGGGGTTTCAATTCTAGTTTCTTGAAGTCCACAGACGTCAAGGCGAATCTTGCTAAGTGTTACTCCTATTGCCCTTTTTTAAAATTTTTGGCGCATCCCTCTAACGTTCCAAAAGATGTAAACCATAAAAAGCCGATAGAAAATCTAAAAAGCCGATATAAAGGATGCTAATCCATTGGCCAAAGTCAAATATGCTATCAGATACACTTCAGACCATCTGCCATTGGTCATTGACTGCGACCTCATTGGTAAGAAAAAGCATTTCTGTTTCAAATTTGAGAAAGCTTGGACCGTATGTGAGGTGACTAGGCAGGTTATAGCCGAATCATGGAACGGTCGCACTTCTCAGCCCACAGCAGTAGGAATATGGATAGAGAAGTCAAGGCGGTTGCGTAGGAGATTAAAAGCTTGGGCCAGCCAAAAGACATACGTCATTAATCTTAGAAGAGAGAAGCTTGCGAGGGGAATCGCAAACCTGGAAAGTGCTCAGGAGGATAGAGATCTCCAAGATAGTGAGAAAGACGAGCTCGCCAATAATAGACTAGAGCTACAGCATATCGGGAAAATGGAGGAGTTATACTGGCAACAGAGAGCGAGGAATCAATGGCTTAGAGAGGGTGATGCTAACACAAAATATTTTCACAAGATAGCAAATGGAAGGAGAAGACAGAATCACATTACGGGCATCTCAGTTAACGGGGCCTGGACGAAAAACGAAGATCTCATCAAAGACCACCTAGATAGCCATTTCCACGATCTGCTTGGTCGTAATACCGCTAGACGTTGTGAGATGGCCCATGATATGTGGAACTCATCCAGATTGGACGGAAGCGATGGAATCGAATCAAGATTTACAGAAACTGAGGTGTTTGAAGCAATTAAGAAGCTCGGACAGGACAAAGCTCCAGGACCAGACGGGTTTCCGATCTTTTTCTTCAAAATTTACTGGGAGATAATAAAAGTTGATCTTCTGAACATTTTCCACGAACTTTATGACGGGACGGCTAATTTGGATAGGTTAAATTACGCTACGATTATTCTTTTCCCCAAGAAAAGTGAGGTTATTACACACGAAGATCTCAGACCTATAAGCCTGCTGAACGGATCGTTCAAAATAATCACGAAGGTATTGGCTCAAAGATTAGCCCCTCACCTCAACGAGGTCATCGACCAATCGCAGAGCGGCTTCATCCGTGGTAGGGATATCATGGACAACATAGCTACGGCACATGAAGTGGTCTTCCGAGGTAACAAAACCAAAGAGGACGGTTTTATCCTCAACCTTGATTTTAGGAAAGCTTACGATTCGGTATCGTGGGACTGTGTGGAGGAAGCCCTAGCTCTAAAGGGATTTGGCGAAAAATGGAGAGCATGGATGAGAAAATGCATCAGCGGCGGGAAATCCTCAGTACAGGTGAACGGTTAATAAGGCAGAGAAATTCTTTGCAAGAGTGGCCTCCGACAAGGAGACCCATTATCATCCCTTCTATTCGCAATTGTGGCCAACAGGCTAGCGGAGATGATTAGAAGAGCTATGGAAAATAACACTATCAAAGAGATTAGGATCAAAGGGATAGATAAACCAATGGCGATCCTCCAATATGCAGACGACACAATTCTGTTTGGTAAAGCAACGGTGGAAGAAGCGGCTGCCATTAAGACGGTATTGACTTGTTTTCAGAGTTGGTCAGGGATGCAGGTGGACTTTGATAAGACCAGTATCATCCCTATATGCGACCAGCTGTCCACGTCGTGTTCTGAGATTATGGAAATATTAGATTGCAAAGCCGGCGAATTCCCAATTAAATACCTAGGTACGCCTGTTAAGCCGGGACCACTCCTAAAGGAGGATTGGAACTTCATTATCTCTAAGATTGAAAAGAAGCTGGCTGGGTGGCAGAGCAGGTATCTGTCCCTGGGGGGAAGGATTATCCTGCTCAACTCTGTCGTTAGCACGATTCCACTGTATCTGATGTCCATCTACGAACTGCCTAAATGGGTGATCAACTGGATAGATAAACTGCGAAGAAGATTTCTATGGAAAGGCACGGACGAGGGAAATAAAGGCTTCCACTTGGTCAATTGGGGAAGAGTCTGTAAGAGAAGGGAATTTGGAGGCCTGGGAATTGTAAACCTTCATGACATGAACAAAGCCCTGCTCTGTAAGTGGTGGTGGAAGATTACTAATAAGCACAGAGGATGGTGGAACCCCTCTTTCGATCAATTCCGCAAAAGACGCAAATTCAGATTTGGAGGAAGAAGTCCCTCGGCAAAAGTGTCCCTTCTCTGAAAGGGGATAGCAAAGCTAGGAGATATCTTCCATACCAACACCACCTGCAAAGTAGGTAACGGAAAAAACACCAGATTCTGAAAGACAAATGGTGCGGTAATACATCTCTGCTAAACCAATTTCCGTTAGCAGCGAAAGCCACGCAGAACCTAGACCTAGCAGTGGCAGACATCCGGAAGAACGGCAAGTTAAACTTTATAGTCTCCAATAGTATTACAACAGAGAGCAGGGTCCAATTTGAAGAACTGAATAATCTGATTCTTCAAGAAGGAGGGCAGGCTAATAGCTTAGAAGATGAAAGATGGTGGGATAGGGACGACTCAAGAACTTTCTTTGTATCATCCATGTATAAATGGCTCAACGATGGAGGTACGAGATGTCAAGTCCAATCTGTTATATGGGAGGGCCAAAGTTCCATTCAAAGTAAAAGTTTTTTGTTGGTTAGCCCATAGTAACGCGATCCTCTCCAAAATTAATCTGAAAAAGAGGATTATGTAGATTGATGTGAGCTGCGAGATGTGTTGTTCTTCTGAAGAAGATGTGAACCACATTCTTTTTCGATGCCCCAAAGCGCGGCTTACTTGGGAAATAGTTTGTAGGGGTTTTGGGTGTATTCGGGTTCCTAACTCTACCATTGACATTTGGGTGCACTTTAGAGAGTCGTACATCAAACTAAAAGATAGGAAGGCTTGGGACATAGCTACAGCTGCCTCAATATGGAACCTATGGCTAGAAAGAAATGATTTAATTTTTCGCAACAAAGTTTACAGATTTTCTTACTCTATGAATAAAATACTCCTTCTGATTCATGATTGGGCAGGTGCTCAGGAGCAATCTAAGAGGATCAGGAACAGTGCAGGAGAGTAGAGAGCTTGGAGCATAGCTAAGCCTGGAGTCCTTCGGTGGTTTTATGTTATCTCAATTTTGTAGTTTCTATTTCGATGTTTGTCTTTGATGTTTTATTTTGTATCGCTGTTCTTACAGCCTATCTATAATATTAGTTCGTTGTAATGCTTTGTTTTCTTAATCCTCATTAATGAAACGATGGCCTCGGTCATCTACTTATTAAAAAAAAAAATAAAAAAAAAAAACACTTGTATTCGGCCTTATGCATTTTGAGGGGTTTTTTTCTTTAAATTTAGCCCTTAAGAGCATCAGCAATGGTGATTGCTATTTTTTGAAAAAATAACAAAATGAGAATTAACAAAAAGAGAAATCGCTGGACCGGTTCGTTTCTCATATTTTGAAAAAGAATTAATTTTTTTATCGGACATAACATGTTGTTCCGTCCGAAATATATTTTTGTAATTTTTAGTAAAATTAAATTAGTGTTAGTTATTAAATACTCATTAATTAATTAATTAGTGATTAAAATGATAATAAACTATTATTAAATCATATTTAAAATACATTAGTGTCTAATTAATGGGTTTAAAAGTGTTGAAAATGACACTTACTCTCAAACGGCACGTTTCTCAATTTTTTGAGATTGAATGGGACAACATGTTGTATTGACATGTTCCGTCCGATACTTTTTATAAAAAAAATTATAAAACATTAGGGATGAAACAATTTGTTTTGTCTGATGCTATTTTTAAAAAAAATAAAAAAAGCATGTTCCATCCCCTATTTTTTTAGAATGAGCAAATTATTTCTCAAATATGAGAAGCGACTGTTCCAACTTTCTTTAAAAAAAAGGCAAAATAGCAAACCGTTGCAGAGCATTTTTTGCCAAAATATGACAAAATGGCAAAAATGGCAAACCATTGTGAATGCTCTAAGAGCAGAATCTGTAGTCGTTAGACTCAGAATTTTCTGTATTTGGCTTTTAGAAATAAGAATTTTGAGTTGGGTTTGTAGTCGTTGAAACCCCAAATTTGGTTCAACGGCAGATGATCGTTTGATTTGAATCTCAGCCGTTGGTTTTTTTTAAAAAAATTAATCAAAAACATTTATAAAAAAAATGTACGCATACGAACACATAATAATTCTTATAGGCCCATTCCATCTCATCCCTTGATCAAATAATCAAACCAATCTCAAATTAACTTTATATGCATAAATAATCCTATAGGCTCTATTCCATAAAAATTAAAAATACAAAATTGGGGCAAAATTTTTGGGACGCAATATCTTGTTGTGTCTGTGGCTTTTTTTCCTTTTTTTTCAATCGAACGAAAGATCTTCTTGCATTGGACGCAAGATCTTATTGCATCCGATTGATTCAGCGATTTTTTTTTTTTTTTTTTTTTTTTGGTCAGACGCAAAATAATTTTGGGTCCGACACACTTTAAAAAAAAAATTGATCGGACACAAGATGATCGTCCAACCTGGGATTTTTTTATTATTATTCTTCAAATGCAAAATTATCTTGTGTCCAAGACAATTTTTTTTAGAACGGACGCATTGTTCCCCTTTTTTTTCCAAAATTTGGAATTCCAAAATTTGGAAATATAAAGAACGACTACAACATGTCGTTACCTATATTTTTCAAATTATAGGGAACAACTACATATGCTCTAAGAGGTGTTTTTCTGGAAAAAAAATTTTGTAAGAGGTGTTTCTTTAAATGCATATAGTTTTAGAGGTGCTATTTTTAAAATTTAGCCCAAAACAGAGTTGAAAGCGAAAAAAAAAAAGGGGAAATTTAAAACAAGCACTTGGTACCGAGACCTCAAAAGTGCTCATAATCTCTTCACAATGGCACAAAAATAAACTTCACACTTTTAAAACAAAGCATTTCTTGAGTATCTCAAACTGCATAACCTCCTCACAATTGCACAAAAAACAACATGTGTGCTGCATGTATCGGGTATCGGGTGTGTAAATCTTAAAATCATACGTAGTTTATATGCCGAAGAAAAATGCAACCACAGAGAATCCAGAATTCAAATTAGGGGATGCAGGGACACATGTATCCTACACTACCCTTCTCGTTTCCTCTAATGCATTAGAGCAATCCAGTAGTTAGTTGTGTAGTGTTGCATCATATCCATGTCCCCGTTCGTGCATCATAGATGTCCGAGACCTTCACATGAAATCAACACAGAAAAGAGAAAAAGGAGCATTCGCAAAAGGGAAAAAGCATTAAGTAGTGCAAAGTAAAACTATCGGAACTTATATTACCATTCGGTACAGTCAGTCAATTCACTGAGATCGAACAAAATGTGAAATTGTAAGGGTGCCCTAACTCCCAACTGACATGAGGCCAATTGGAGTCACACAAGGCATATAGATTATGAAGAGAACAGCAGCAGGGCCCACTGGCTGCTTAGGGTGGTGATGTGGGCCAGGCTTCCTTCCCCATCTTGTCAGTTCACCCAAAAAACACCCTGTGAATATTGATCCAAAAGCAGCCAGCAACTTGATATCTCATCAAGTGCTTGTAGATTCCTGGCACTCTCTACTTTCCTTTTTCAGCACTTTTTTTTTTGCTTTTTCCCATCCTCACTTGAGAGAGGAGGAGAGCTTACTCTCCAAGCTAATCAGTATCGTACTGGTACGTACCGCGATAGTGAAGCAGTGAGCATATCTTTCTTCCATTTGCATATTGAATACCACGATAGTGAAGCAGTGAGCATATCTTTCTTCCATTTGCATATTGAAGATGTTGCAGTAATATACAGCAGGGATAAAGAAGTAACAAAGGCAGAAACATTTTGTTTACTTGTAATTTTACGGTACAACTGAACAAACCGTACGTCTTTGTTTTTCAGGGGAGTAATCTGGGGAAAACCTGGAAAGAACATTATAGTCAGTTATGCGGATTAAGACCTGCAAAGGATAGAAAGGATAGCATATATATGAATAACGTAAAGATTGAAGATATGTGACCAACAGGATAACAGTAGTAGCATTTAGCAAGACAATAAGAACTTCAACTTCAACCTACTCAACAGTGCAATTAGAAATAAAGTGTAGTTCAGACGAATTATTCATCAAGTTATAGTAATTCCGGGATACCGTGATAAAGTTTGAAAGGATCGATCCAGTCCTTATTCAGTTATATTCCAAACTATGAACAAGTGAATACAAACAATACTGACCAGTAATAGTTACTACATTAGTGTGTTGAAATATGGTAAGAATAATATGTATATTGTGTCTCCTATAATTTTTTTTTATAGAAAACAGATTCCATCAAATCTCTCATCTCCTTAATATTCTCCTCAATCTATTGTACCCTTCTCCGAGAATGTAATCATAGTTGTGTTATAACTTATGTAGACAAATTTAATTTTTAACAACAAATTAAATTTCTACTCAAATTTAATTATACTAATACTGTTACGCAAACAGTATAACTCACTATCAACAAAGAACAAAAGGAAGATACTTAATCTTCAATTCAAACCTTGATAATTGTGAATTAAAGGGACTGTTTCGCAAACAGTGTATATCACTGTACACAAAGCACAGAAAGAAGATATGTTATCTTCAATTCCGACCTTGAGTATGGTGAAGAAAGAAAAATACAGACCGAGGCTTGTCGAAGCAATGTCCTTAAGACGTTTAATTCTACCACTGCACGGTGTACACAGGTTTAACGGCAGTCGTATCCCAAGATACAACAGTCAGAACTCCATTAACTTACACTTGAATAATGGAGGCTCGGGCGAGAAAGGATATGATGACAGCGTTTGTGATACTGCTATGTTGATACAGGATGATAGGGAAGATATAAATGGGATTCCGGATTTGATCAGAATCCTGTCCTATTTATAGCCCTAATTCCGTGGCAGTTGTTGCAACTGTTCACACAAAACTGTCACGACAGTTGCAGCTGCCCGTATCAAATCAGAACTGACGGCAGTTGCTGCAACTGTTCAGACAAAAATTGTGTCGCAACTGCCCGTATCCAGCTCAAAAACAGAGCTGAATTCTTGCAAAAAAATAAGTTTACTGAAAGCCCAAGCCCAAGCCCACGCCCGGGCGGGGCGGGCCGGGCCGGGCGGGCGCGCGCGTGTGTTCCACACCGACGCCCAAGTTGGGTGTGTTCTCCCTCCGGAGAAAATATTCGTACCCCTAAGGGCACAACCCTTTGGCTCAGTTTTTAACTTATAACTTCATTTGCTTTTTGCTCCTTACTGATATGGGACTAAGTTTAGATGTCACATATCAAGCAAAAGTTCAATTCTTCATTTTAACAAGTTAACTTTGGAGGCGAATATTTCATTCATTTGAAATCGGTTTTGGACATATGAGTACATCATTTTGTACGTCTTGATGAGTACAATATGATGGAATCGATTTCCAACAATTCCCCACATGAATGAAAATTTTTGTCTCTCACCTTACAACAGGTGCATATCACAGTGTGCAATTTGAAACAATATCGCATCGTGGATAGGTAGATATTTCACTTTGAACCATCCCTAGTTCAAGTTTATCGGGCATACTTGGCTAATCGGCGAAATATTTCATCTTGAACCGTCAGCCGTTAGTGTATGCCCAAGCAATAAACTCTACACAACATTGTGTTCTTCACATCCAATCTCTCGGTTGTGTTCATTTTGGTCCTGAACAAATCTCAGTTCTGCGAGTGTTTTTAGAGAACTCCAGCCTTTCAAAGTTCTCATAGAGCCGACCCAGCTCACACTTACATAGGTGACCGCATCCATAAAGAGTACACTACAATACCCCACTTGTGATTTTCAAGATATGGACGTCATTAAAAGCATAGCTTATCCTTTTAATACTTCTGTAGGCATGCATTTATTTCGCACCCTAGGAATGAGATGGACCTGAGTCCAAATGCATTACTGTTTGAGTAACTCATAACTGGTTGTCCTATTGAACCTGGTCTGTGGGATCTCCAGTCGCCAGGTTAGGTTTTCGTATAAGGTAACTCGTATTGTTTTAGGCTTTTAACCCCATTCCCCTCGATGCACAGTTAATTCTCTTTGGATAATCCCTTAGTAAATGGATCCGCTAAGTTATCCTGTGACCTCACAAAATCAATGGAAATAATTCCATTGGAGAGTAACTGTCGAACAGTATTATGGCGTCTACGAATATGTCGTGATTTGCCATTATATACAGAATTGTGCGCTCTACTTAGCGCTGCTTGATTATCGCAATGGATACAAATGGCCATCATTGGTTTAGGCCAAAAAGGAATATCTTCTAAAAAGTGCCGAAGCCATTCAGCTTCTTCACCTGCTTTATCTAAAGCAATGAACTCGGATTCCATTGTGGATCATGCAATACACGTTTGTTTGGAAGATTTCCATGACACAGCAGCTCCTGCTAGGGTAAAGATATAACCACTTGTGGATTTTGATTCTTCTGAATCCGATATCCAATTTGCATCACTGTATCCTTCAAGAACGGCAGGATATCTACCACCATAATGCAGTGAAAAGTTTGTAGTATTCTTTAAATACCCAAGTACTCTTAGTAATGATGTCCAGTGACCTTTTTCTGGGTTACTGGTGTATCTGCTTAGTTTACTCACTGCATAAGCAATGTCTGGTCTCGTGCAATTCATGAGGTACATTAAACTGCCTATTACACGAGAATACTCCAGTTGCATTATACTTTCACCAGTATTTTTGTGCAAAACTATAGATGGTGAATAAGGGTTTGATACTCCTTTAATCCCATGTTTCTTGAATCTGTCAAGCACTTTTTCCACATAATGTGATTGAGATAATTCAATGCCACTAGGTGTTCTTATTATTTTGATACCCAAAATAACATCTGCCACACCTAAGTCTTTCATGTCAAAGTGGTTGATTAGCATTTTCTTTGCAGTCTGAATGACTTCCAGGTTATGACCAAAGATTAGCATATCATCCACATATAGGCAAACAATCACACAAGATTGTCCCATTTGTTTGTAATAAACACATTTATCACATTCATTAATTCGAAAACCATTTTTCATCATGACATTGTCGAATTTTTCATGCCATTGTTTCGGAGCTTGTTCAAATCTCTCATCTCCTTAATCTTCTCCTCAATCTATTGTACCCTTCTCCAAGAATGTAATCATAGCTGTGTTATAACTTATGTAGACAAATTTAATTTTTAACAACAAATTAAATTTCTACTCAAATTTAATTATACTAATACTGTTACGCAAACAGTATAACTCACTATCAACAAAGAACAAAAGGAAGATACTTAATCTTCAATTCAAACCTTGATAATTGTGAATTAAAGGGACTGTTTCGCAAACAGTGTATATCACTGTACACAAAGCACAGAAAGAAGATATGTTATCTTCAATTCCGACCTTGAGTATGGTGAAGAAAGAAAAATACAGACTGAGGCTTGTCGAAGCAATGTCCTTAAGACGTTTAATTCTGCCACTACAACGGTGTACACAGGTTTAACGGCAGTCGTCTCCCAAGATACAACAGTCAGAACTCCATTAACTTACACTTGAATAATGGAGGCTCGGACGAGAAAGGATATGATGACAGCGTTTGTGATACTGCTATGTTGATACAGGATGATAGGGAAGATATAAATGGGATTCCGGATTTGATCAGAATCCTGTCCTATTTATAGCCTTAATCCCATGGCAGTTGTTGCATACTGTCACGACAATTGCAACTGCCCGTATCAAATCAGAACTGACGGCAGTTGTTGCAACTGTTCAGACAAAAACTGTCGCAACTGCCCGTATCCAGCTCAAAAACAGAGCTGAATTCTTGCAAAAAAATAAGTTTACTGAAAGCCCAAGCCCAGGCTCGGGCCCGGGTGCGGTCTGGCCCGGCCCGGCCGGGCGGGCGCGCGCGTGTGTTCCACACCGACGCCCAAGTTGGGTGTATTCTCCCTCTGGGAAAAATATTCGTACCCCTAAGGGCACAATCCTTTGGCTCAGTTTTTAACCTATAACTTCATTTGCTTTTTGCTCCTTACCGATATGGGACTAAGTTTAGATGTCACATATCAAGCAAAAGTTCAATTCTTTATTTTAACAAGCTAACTTTGGAGGCGAATATTTCATTCATTTGAAATCGGTTTTGGACATATGAGAACATCATTTTGTACGTCTTGATGAGTACAATATGATGGAATCGATTTCCAACAAGTTGTGTATATATAAAGTTATACAGAGAAGAATAAGTGGGAGTAAAAAAAGATGATTTTTCCCAAATGGGAAAAAGGGGTATGAGCAACTTGCACATTTAGTAAATAAGCAATCGATGATGTGACATACATGTGATTGGAAATCAATAAAAGGGTTAGTTGTCCAGTGTATCACATGCATGCTACATAATCAATTGCTCATTTACTAAATAAGCAAGTTGCTCTTATCCCTTTTACCCTTCCCAAATTTGATTTTAATATGGTATCATAGCCTAAAAATATGCTAGGCTTAAGTGAAGAAGAAGAAGAAGAAAAATGAGGCGCCTTTCTTCTTCAACCTGGTGATTTCGAGACATCCAAATCCATCACCTGATTTCCGCCATTACCCTAACCGCCATTACCCCTCAACCGAATCTTCAATCGAGTGAACGTCACTACTTACATCTATATTTTCACCCCCTGTATCCAATTGTTCTCTCTTAATGGTAATCACTTCGACATACGCAAGAGTCTGAACTTCACTTCGGTACTCCCCCTGAAGTTCAATCTCAGAAAAAAAATACATCTTATTTTCTTGGAACACAACATTCAATTGTCACAAACATCCTTTTGAGGTGGTAGGTAATAACAACGATACCATTTCTTATCCTTTGCATATCCCACGAATACACATCGCACAGCTCAAGGAGCAAAACTTATTTCGCACGTGTTGATGAAGGTGAAAAAATGTGACACACCCAAATACATGAGGTGGCAAGTTGAAGACTGTTGATGCATTCACCGCTTCAGTTAATGCCTGAAATGGCGTGATAAAATTTAGGATACTAGAGGGAACTGATTGATTAAATATGTAGCAGAAGCAAGAGCTTTCCCCCAATTACAACCAATCCACTGTCGCCATGTATCAGGGGGAAGCTATTGCTTCTGCTGCATACTTAATCAATCGAGTTTCCTCTAGTATTCTAAATTTCATCACGTCATTTCAGGCATTAACTGAAGCTTTGAATTCACCAACAGTCGTCAACTTACCACTTCGTGTATTTGGGTGTGTCGCATTTGTTCACCTTCATCAACACGAGCAAAATAAGTTAACTCCTCGAGATCTGAGATGTGTTTTCGTGGGATATGCAAATGATAAGAAAGGGTATCATTGTTATCATCCACCAACTCAAAGAATGTTTGTGACAATGAATGTTGTGTTCCATGAAATAGAGATTTATTTTTCCTTTGAGATTGAACTTTTGGGGGAGTACCGAAGTGAAGTTCAGACTCTTCCATATGACAAAACGGTTACCATTCAGAGAGAACAATTGGATACAAAGGGTGAAAATATTGATGTAAGTAGTGACGATCACTCGAATGAAGATTTGGTTGAGGGAGAAGACCTCCACGAGGAACTGCAATCAATGAGAAAAGGCCTCCACGAGGAACTACAATCGGTGTCGAACCTCCTCGAAGATGAGTCGTTGGAATCCATGCCATCGCTAGTGTCCTCTCCACCACCACCAACGTCAGAACCCCAAAACCAATCATCGTCGTTGTCCGAAGTTCCAAGAATGGAACTTCCGAAACGTACTACTAGAGGTATCTCAAAACCTACTTATGAACCTAATCCCATTAGTAATGTTAAGTATCTCATGAGTCATTATGTATCCACCCACCGATTATCTGAATCAAATAAATCATTTGTGAATCAATTATCCGCTGTATCTATTCCTAATAGTGTGCAGGAAGCCTTAGCCAACCCAAGATGAAAAGCATCTATGAATGAGGAGATGAAGTCCTTGAAAAAGAATGAGACTTGAGAAATAGTCGAACTACCAGTTGGAAAGAAGTCGGTAGGATGCAGATGAATTTATACTGTGAAGTATAAGTCTGATGGTTCAATTGAGAGATACAAGGCAACATTAGTTTCCAAAGGGTACATATGATGAAACATTTGCACCTGTAGCAAAGTTCAACACAATTCGAGTTCTACTATCACTTGCTGCAAACCTTGACAGGACATTACAACAATTTGATGTGAAGAATGCTCTTTTGCATGGGAAATTAACAGAAGAGATTTATATGGATCTACCACCAGGATCAAACAGACCCGTCCAACATAGTAATAAAGCGTGTCATTTGAAGAAAGCATTGTATGGTCACAAGCAGTCACCAAGACCTTGGTTTAGGAGAATTACAAAATCAATGAGGACATTCGGATATTATTAGAGTAATTCAGATCATACCATGTTCCTAAAAAGGAAAGAATGTAAGATAGTAACTGCACTAATTATATATGTGGATGATATGATAGTAACTGGAGATGATCATGAGGAGAGAGACACTACAGAATTACTTGTCAAGAGAGTTCGAAATGAAGGATTTTGGCCCTTTGAGATATTTTCTTGGTATTGAAGTTTCTCACGCTAGAAATTGTATATTTCTGTCTCAAAAAAAGTATGTTCTTAATTTAGTGAAGATAATAATGTCTGCTTGTCGGCCTATTGATACACCGTTAGAAAAATGACTGAAACTTTGCACTGATCCAGATCAGGTACCATGTGATAAGGAATGATATCAAAGATTAGGAGGACAGCTGATGTATCTTGCACATACGCGATCGGATTTATCATATGACTTAAGTGTGGGGAGTCAGTTTATGCATGCACCTCGTAAATAACACATGGATACCGTGATGAGAATTCTAAGATATATAAAGTCTGCTCCAGAAAAAATGAGTCTTGTTTGCGAAACATGGTCACTTGAAGGTTGAGGCATATATTGATGCCGAATGGGCAAGATCTATTGTTGATAGGCGCTCCACTTCAAGATACTTTACCTTTGATTTTAGTTACATGGAGAAGTAAAAAGCAAAATATCGCTGCACGCTCTAATGTAGATGTTGAATGTCACGGACTAGCATTATGTATAACTGAAGTTTTATGGTTGAAACTCTTGTTATAGGATTTATGTTGTGGTCCGAATGAGTCTATCAAGGTATATTGTGACAGTTAAGCGACGTGTGATATTACTGTCAATCCAGTTAAACCTGATAGGACGAAACATGTAAAGGTGGATAGATTCTTCATCAAGAAAAAATTAGATAAGAAAGCTATTGAGATTTCTAAGGTGAAGTCAGAATATCAACTCGCAGATATTCTTACCAAGACACTCGAATCGGATCTTCTTAAAATTTATGGACAAGTTGGACATATTCAATATCTATGCACCAACTTAAGGGGGAGTGTTGATATATAGTAAGAATAATAGGTATATTTTATCTCCTATAAATTAGGAAATAGGTTCTCTCAAATCTCTTCACCTCTTAATCTTCTCTTCATTCTATTGTACTTCTTCTCCAAGAATATAATCATAGTTGTGCATATATGGGGAAGGGGGGGGGGGGGGGGGGGGGGGGGGGGGGGGGGGGTGGGGGGGGGGGGGGGATTTTTTCCCAAAATTTGATTTTAATATAGTGAACTTCTTAAAGTATTAAAGATAAGCACAACCTCAGAGTTCACATGCAAGAGTACAATTTCAGTCATTAATGAATTGAGTAGTACACTAGAGATCACAGCAGTCATCTATACTCATCATTGATTTTGTCGGCAGGACAGAATCCGATGTCTATGACTGAAATTAGATGGGTCACATATCTGCGTCACTTTATCCTTACCTTCTCCATGGGGGAGGTGTTTGATTTGTGGTAAAATATATCCAAACTATAAAAATTACTTAATCAAAGCTAAAAAAGTAAAATACAAAAAAAAAAGTGGTTTATTTAGATGTGGCTTTTATTGCAGTATAAAATATAGAGATGACAGAGAGAAATTTTTAAAAATAGTAAAAAATTAATGGGGATGAGTATATGTAATTGTTTTATTTAATAGTGTAAAAAGAAAGGAGAGAAACAATTAATAATAATAATAATAATAATAATAATAACAGCTATAGTGCTTATCCACTGAGTTATGGGGATTTTTTCGAATTTTAAATTGTGGTATAATAGCGCTATAGTAGGAATCTAAATCCCCCCCCCCCCCCCCCCCCCCCCCCCCCCCCCAAAACAAAAAAAAAAAGCTAAACAAATCAGTAAACAGATCACTTCTTTAAATTTCTTTTCGCTGGTAAACAAAAAAAAAAACCTTGAAATTTATGTGGAGGTCCTGGAGGATAACCCTTGTCTTTCTATATGGATCAGGTTGTCAAGACTCGACCATTCCAGCACCGCTGGAATTCTCCACTAAAAAACTTAAAGCATCATCGCTTGAAAAGACTGCTGGGCCTTTTACAGGGAACCTGAGCGTCACTATAGTCGTCTTCACAAATTGAATTAAAAGTACAGTTGGTGCTAAAAGCACTGACGGACAGAGACTGGAAACTCCCATTAGGATGAAATAAACGCAGCACCTACCCACCTCTTAGCAACGTTTCATCGCAATTATTCATACCGATCGATGTGGGGTTAAGATATATATAAAAATGCGAATAATGTAACAACACCTCCAATCATCTCATGTCTATCTGGGAAATGCCTTCCTATTAGCTGGTAGACAACCAACCTAAAGGTGTTGGGTTTAATCACATGAACTTGATGAATTATGGTTACATAATTACATAATCCTTATAGACCAAATTTTGGGGAACCACATAATGAGACATGTGAAGACAGATGAAGAAAAGGTTACCATATTTTCAGTTTATAGTGGAAAAATAAGGATGGAAACAAAGCTAAGATATGACTATGATTTGATTGGAACAGTTGCTGGATTGTCAACCTTGTATTATGGCTTCAGAGAAGAGAACCATGTAAAGTGGGTGTAACCTGACGAGGAAAAAGATGTGAAAGGAATCTGAATATATCGATATGGGCTCAACACTCAAACACAGTAAAACATGACAGAAGCACTGCCATTGAATAACAAGCACCACCATGGTGGACCACTTATATAGGAATTATAGTGGATAAAAAAGCTAAAGAAATATGCAAACAAGAGAGGGTTGGTGTTAGGTCAGACAACTGCTTGTGCTCTATAGCATCTAATACCACCTATATATAACCCCTATTAATTTATCCTCCTTTTTAAAGGAAACCACCTCTCAACAAATGTCTTTGTGATTTCTATATAACTTCCACTTCTCCTCTTGCTTAATTTCCATACTAGAGAGACTTCCTACAGCCACGATGGACGACGAAGAAGTAGTAGGAAAGAGATGGTTGAACCTAAGCCTTGGTGTGAGTACCTCATCAACCACAAGCTCTTCTGGTCAGCATTCGGAGCCCTCTTCTCACAAGGTGTTCTCTTGTAATTTCTGCATGAGGAAATTCTTCAGCTCACAGGCATTAGGAGGACATCAGAACGCCCACAAGAGAGAGCGAGGAGCAGTCCGGAGATCTAATCAGGCTCAAATGATGGTGCCGATGGGTTTGCCTTTTATTCATTCCCTGCAAGTACACCCTCACTCAATTATTCACAAATCACACAGAGACTTTGCAGGAGGGAAGGCTACAGTGGCAAGGATTGATGATCTCTCTAATAGTGCCAAGATTGCATGGACACCTTTCACTTACGATGAAGCTATGGGTATGAGATGGTCGAGATGCTTTAGGGGTAGTTCTCAGCAAGCCAAGCAACCATCCGAATCACAAAAGCTCGACTTGAATCTGCGACTTTGATGTGTTTTTTTGCCCTCTACAAGACAATTTGGCTCTTTGTCTCAGTTCCTCTTCTATCGAATTCTTCGTGACACGGAATAAGGGAAAAAACATGTGTAAACTAGTAGGCTTATAATGACTTTAACAGGTCTCCAATGTCAAGTTGAGAATGATTTAGTGGTTATATTTGTTTGTTTTTTTTTTTAATTCATAAAATTCAGTCTATGGTTTCCAATTACTGCAAAGAGAAACTGAGTGGAATTAAGCCACAGGATTCAAGAACGTAATTGAAGTGTTCAAGTTTACAGGAACGAAAGAGAAAAATAATAAAACATACTGATAATCATGGTTTGCTACTACAAACTTCACAGGAGGTTGCTTGCAGTTCATGTTCAACAACTAAGACTAAAACACAGAATCAGAAAGCAACAAATTTCATGATCATATGCCTAAGTCACGTACGTATCACTAGATTATTGACTAGAACAGGTGTTGTTCTTGTTGGGTCATCAAGGAAAGAATGCCTTGCGGCTTCAATGTAGACATTAATTTACTTCTAACGAACAATTAAAGATGTAAGGATGACTAATAACCAGTTCGGGGGGGGGGGGGGGGGGGGGGGGGGGGGGGGGGAAGACAGACGAAGAAAGAATTGAGTAGCAACGATATAGACAAGACTTGGTGTATGCTTTTTAGTGAAAGTGCTCGTAGTCAAAGCATCTCCAGATAGTAGAGCCAATATGATGTTTTCTTTTGAAGCTTCAAAGAATAATCCTAGAAACAGCATAATCCTAGAAAAAAAAGCATACCTTAATGCCTTCAGTATTCAAGAGAAGCCAAGCCAAAAGCAGGAGATCTTGTTTTACTCATCTCTAAATGTTGTTGTCTAACTTCTTCAATCTTCATGATACACCAACCATTTCTTTGAGTCTGATCCTTGCCGGTAATTATAATGCTATTGTTGAGAACTGGCTATTAAGCTTACTGTGAATGCTTTCTTTGATGATCTTATTGAGTACAAACCTTTGACTATATATAGCCTTACATCATAACTGAAAAGAGAAATTGCAGCCCACTTAAATTGTGGTAACTCAACTGAAATTGAACAATTCAAAGATAACAACTAAATCCTAAAATGCAGGATCATTATTCTACTGATACTCCTGGTAACCGACTTTCATGCAACAGCTTCAAACAAATCTTCCAACAATCCCTCCCTTAAGCTAGTGCATATGTTCAAGCACTCAGCTTAGATTGCTGATATCACAGACTCCCATACGTGCCCTGAGCTCCATAAAGGCCTCCAACTTCAAAGGCTTGGTTAAAGCATCGGCTAATTGCTGACTTGAATCACAATAAACCAGCTTAACAACACCATCAAGAGTTAAATTTCTAAGAAAATGAAACCTGACATGAATATGCTTACTGCGTCCATGGAGTATTGGATTTTTAGAGAGCTTTATGGTTGAGCTGTTGTCACACCATACTGTAATGCTTCCATCTTGCTTGCTTCCCATTTCTTCAAGAACTCCTTTTAACCAAATAGCCTGACATGCACAAGCTGTTGCAGCCACATACTCAGCCTCCGTAGTCGAAAGTGTAACTATAGGCTGCTTCTTTGACGCCCAAGATACTGCTCCTCCACCAAGTAAGAACAAGTAGCCAGAAGTACTCTTTCGATCATCCAAATCTCCGGCATAATCGCTGTCAGTAAAAGCCACAAGTTCTTCACTGTCTTGCTTCCTATAAAATATACCAAAGTCTGCAGTGCCTTTGATATATCTCAGCACTCTCTTGGCTGCTTGGAAGTGCATCTCTGTTGGCCGAGACATGAATCTGCTAAGCAAACTTACAACAAACATTAAGTCTGGTCTTGATGCCGTTAAATACATCAAGCTCCCTACAATTTGTTTGTAATAAGTTTCATTCACCAAAACTCCTCCTACATCTTTACCTAGCTTACACCCAGGAACTATTGGATTCTTCACTTCTTTGCTCTCCTCCATTCCAAACCTCCTAAGTACCTCCATCACATACTGTCTTTGACACACAAAAATACCATCATCCCTTTGTAAAACTTCTAACCCAAGAAAATATCTCATCTTCCCCAAATCTGTCATCTCAAACTCCTTCATCATAGAAGCTTTGAATTCTTCTAACAACACATCATCATTGCTTGTATAGATAAGGTCATCAACATAAACACTTACTAGCAAAATTTTACCTCCATTGCCAACCTTTGTAAAGAGTGTCTGCTCATAGCTACATTTCTGAAAACCTTCACTTCTGAAATAAGCATCAATCCGACTAAACCAAGCACGAGGTGCTTGCTTCAATCCGTAAAGCGCCTTATGCAGCTTATAGACTTTATCCTCCTCTCCTTTCTTTTCATACCCCAATGGTTGCTCAACGTACACCTCCTCAATCAACTCACCATGCAAGAAAGCTGATTTAACATCTAGTTGATACACAATCCAACCTCTTTGTGCAGCAAGAGCAAGCATTACTCTAATTGTATCCATCCGAGCCACTGGAGCATACACCTCAGTAAAATCCACTCCTTGCCTTTGTGAGTATCCCTTCGCTACCAACCGAGCTTTGTGCTTATCAATCTCCCCAGCCTCATTGTACTTGGTCTTGTAAACCCACTTAACTCCAACTCTTTTTGCTCCAATCGGTAACTCGACCAATTTCCATGTTTTATTCTTCTCAATGGCTTCAATTTCTGCATCCATTGCTCTTCTCCATTTCAAACTTTCCACTGCTTCCTCAAAACAGACTGGATCATCGGCTATCGCAACCATCATATTAGCTTCAAGCTCCAAATCACCGAGTTCTTCTCCAGTTGCATAATCACTCATCCACACTGGTGGCCGGCGAATTCTTCCTTCTCTTATTTCAGCAACTTCTTCTTCCTCTGCTTGTCCCTCCCTTGGTTCTTCAACTTGCGGAGCTTCTTCTTCTACATCTGCCTCATCTTCTTCATGCTCCTCTAGTTCATCATCATTGTCCTCAAAATATAAGTCTGCCAACACATCCTCCTTATCAGTTGCATCCCAGTTCCACTCTCTGGTCTCCTCAAAGACTACATCTCTACTAATCACTATTTTCTTTGTGATAGGATTATAGAGTCTGTAGGCTTTTGACTCTTCACTTACACCAAGTAGAACACAAGGAACACTTCTATCCTCCAATTTGGTTCTCCTCGCCTCCGGAATGTGAGCGTGAGCAATGCAGCCAAAAACTCGAAAGAACTCCACAGAGGGCTTCTCTCCACTCCAAGCTTCTTGTGGTGTCATATCTTTCACTGCACTTGTAGGGCATCTGTTCAACACAAACGTTGTCCACTTGACTGCTTCTGGCCAAAAAGTCTTCGGCATCCTCTTTTCTGAAAGCATCGACCTCACCATGTTTAGAACTGTTCTATTCTTTCTCTCTGCAACTCCATTCTGTTGTGGTGAATATGCTGCCGTCAACTGTCTCTTGATTCCATTCTCCTTGCAGAATTCATTGAACTCATTTGAATTAAACTCTCCACCTCTGTCAGTGCGAAGACACTTGATTGATAGACCTGTTTCCTTTTCAACAATTCTTTTGAATGCTACAAAGAAGCTAAATGTTTCTACTTTGTTTGTCAAGTAATAGGTCCATGCTCTTCGACTAAAGTCATCAATGAAGCATAGTATGTACCTTTTACCACCGTTGGATTGTGGAGTAATCGGTCCACAAAGATCTGCATGAATCAGCTCCAATCTCTCCGTTGCTCTCCATGTGCTCTTCTTTGGAAAGGAAATTCTGTGTTGCTTTCCAATGAGACAATCTTCACATTCTTTCATTGTAATATCGAACTTCGGCAACCCACGAACCATGCTCTTATTCTGCAAGATCTGCAAACCCTTGTAGCTAAGATGACCATACCTACAATGCCAGAGTTGTGAGAGATCTTTTGTTGAGGTAAGAAAACAACTAGTGGAGGTTGCAACTGCTCCGGCCATAATAACGAACATTCTATTTGCAGTCATCACTGTTTCAATGATCAATCCTCTCCTTGGATGGTAAACTTTGCATTTCCCTTCATGCATTAGAATTGCTAGACCCTTTTCTTGCCATTGACCTACACTCAACAGGTTGTTTTTGAGCTCTGGTACATAATACACCTCTGCAACAATATGCTTCACTCCATTGATACTCAAAATCACACTGCCTTTTCCTTCCACATTCATCTTGGTATTGTTCCCGAGCTTCACCAAATGCCTAAAGTCACCATCAAAATTTGAAAACATCTTCTTATCCCCACACATGTGATTGGAACAGCCTGAGTCTATGAACCAAACTTCTGCCATGCTTAATCCTTTTGCCTCTGCTTGTGCCATCAAAATCATCTCTTCTTCATAACTAAGTTCCACCACTGAGCCTCTTGCATAGCTTTTGGTGACGTCAACATGAGACATGAGTAGTAAAGCTTCGTCTTCATCTCTGGTGGCATAGTTTGCTTCTTTTTCAGCCTCTGGACACTCGTATTGAAAATGGCCAAGCTTGTGACATCGAAAACATTCAATTGTTCCACGATTGAATGTTTGTCGACCTCTTCCTCTACCTCTTCCACGAAAACCTCCTCGATTTCCTCGTCCTCTTCCACCTTCATGTGAAACTTTCAGAGCTTGCTCCTCATCAATGCTCCTCCTCTTCTGAAGCTTCGGTTCATGGACCAACAGTTCGCTTCGAAGTTGATTCACCGAAAGACTTTTGATATCTTTCGAAACCTCAATGGAACATACAACAAAATTCCAGCTCTCAGGAAGTGTACGCAAAATCTTCTCTACAATCTTAGCATCCTCCATGCCTTCTCCTAGATTGCTCATATTATTGCATACCAACACTACTCTTGAAAAATAATCAGTAATTGACTCACTACTTTTCATCTCAAGTAACTCAAAATCTCTTCGAAGAATCTGCAGCTGTGCATTGCGCACCTTCTCATCACCTTGAAATCTCGTCTTCATAGAGTCCCAGAGTTGTTTGGCTGTCTCCTTTTCAGTGATGGTCTTCAAAGTTGTCCTATCAATGGCTGCGAAAAGGTAATTCTTTACCTTTAAATCCTTCAACTTGAGATCTGCCAGCGCAGTTCTCTGAGCACCAGTGAGAATTTTCCCTCTTGCTGGTTCGGTGTAGCCTGTCTCCACCAAAGGCCACCACTCCTTGGAACGTAGCAAATTCTCCATGAGCATCGCCCAATACTCATAGTCTCCATCAAACTTAGGAATGCTCAACATAGTATCTTTCTCTGTTGCCATTTCTCCACTCTATAGTTTCTCACTTTTCCCTCGTGTTTGCACTCTCTTTATCACTTTTTTCTTCTCCTTTTTTTTTTTCACTCGTGTCTGCACTCACACACACAAATCAGGCCCCTAACTTGGCTCTGATACCAATTGTTGAGAACTGGCTATTAAGCTTACTGTGAATGCTTTCTTTGATGATCTTATTGAGTACAAACCTTTGACTATATATAGCCTTACATCATAACTGAAAAGAGAAATTGCAGCCCACTTAAATTGTGGTAACTCAACTGAAATTGAACAATTCAAAGATAACAACTAAATCCTAAAATGCAGGATCATTATTCTACTGATACTCCTGGTAACCGACTTTCATGCAACAGCTTCAAACAAATCTTCCAACAATCTGCACAAATTTCCAAATATTTTAAAAGTACAAAAACAAATGCAAAGCATTTTCAATAAGTGTGATTTGTGATCACACGTATGCTACATTATGAGAAATTAAGCAAAAGAAAATTTGTCAGTGAAGCAATCAGAACTGTGCATAAATAAAAATCTGTTTATGCTAAGTAGTTTATTCAGGTCAAAGTAGTTGTGACAATTTTGAAAGACTAATCTCTCTATTTTCCTGTAGATTATAAAATCCCAACAGAAGTTACTGAATCACTCAAGTTTTAACAAATTCCTAAAGCTCACAGATATTCCATTTAACATGCATACGTTGACAGTTGACCCTAGTTTCTAACTCGATATTACCTGTGTTGAGTTCTTAAGAGCCAACTATACACGTCATCAACTTTACAGCAGGGAACAGTTGAATGACTGGTACAGAAGTGAGAAGTTCAAATCTGCAATGATGAAGCACTAATGCATAGTCCATTAACTATTAGAAGAGGTATATTTCAAAAATTATCAGAGATAATTTAATAAGAACTGTATAACAATTTTGAAGCAGCCGTCTCTTCTTTTCCACATCATCATATTCCTCTTTTCCGCATACTTAAGCTTCTAATCTCTTGGTGGAGGAAGGGAGCCGCACGTTAGCACTTTACTTTCTGACTTTTCCATGCTAACCAGAGCGGGAGGAAGGAGAGAGCCCTGCTTATAATATAAACTAACAGACTTATATTGACTTCAGATCTCTGATGTCAAATTGAGAATGATTTAGAGGGTTTACTTTTTTTTTTCTCTCTTTTTTTTCTTTTTTTCTTTTTATAAAAAAAAATCACAAAGTTCAGTCTATGGTTTCTGGTTACTGCAAAGAGAAACAGAGTGGAATTAAGCCACAAGATTCAGGCATTTCAAATCTAACATATGACGATCATTTAATTAATCTAATATAAATTTTCTGAAGTTGCAAGAATATGACAGCTCTACTCATAACATACACTTGAAAAAGTTGAATCAGTTCCTTGAAATTGAATCCTGACATTCAGAATCATATTACCATGCAAGACAAAGAAATGAAGCACAACGAGCAATGCATAGCTTCTCATCACAAAGTAAACTTATAAACCATATCTAACTATATGCTCTTCAAATCACTGAGGAAATTGAGAATCAATATCCAACTACACCATCAAAAGTATTAGGACAATCTTGATCAAATTCAAGGAGTTCAATGGAATAATAATGGTAATTTTACTGCTGAAGACAAATGACAATGGAAACAATTCATAGCCCTTTTAACTTAAAATGACTTTTAAGGATATTTTAAGTGGTAATTAATCTTTCAGAATATCATAAATGTACAGTGCTAATGATCAGAAGCCTTCGTCACTCACATCGTGCAATCTCCCTTATGCCACATTACAGAGATTGACCCATAAACAAACATACCCTTGACGAAATCTGTTCTCAATTCAACCCTGCCATCAATTATACCCTACTAAGGGCCTCCAATAGTCCAAAAAGTTGGGCAAATGTGCCTCAACTACGAAGTATAAAAACTAAGATCATAATGTTTTGGGATATCGCTCAACAGAAGAAGACTTCTGGAAGCTCAGTGATTATAAGAAGTTCACCCTCACCCTTTAGTAGTTTTAGTGCATGAACATGACATGCATGTGGAGCATCTAGATGCTCCTTTATAAACTCTCATCGGTATGCAATCAAGGACCGGTCACACTGTTGGGTTTATGTCTTGCATACTATGTTGGATAAGAAGACGATGGGACAATGGAGGAATCGAGACGATCGGAGACGGAATGGAAGCAAGGAAAACAGTCAGCAACCGCAGATGGAGTTGCGGTCGACCGTACATGGGGTGCAGTCGACCGCCCAACTCTGCAGAAGTTTCCGAGAGGGGGACGGTCGACCGATCTTGTGGTGCGGTCGACCGCGCGCGACGCTGATGGATAATTTGAATCGGATCTTGGTGATTCGTGAGAAGCCCAACTTGCTCTTCAAGTCAGTTCTGACGGCTCTTATCGTAGAGTTATCTCTTCAGGAATATCCAAAGGCTAATGTATCAAGATATCAAACCGGTTTTCTCTATATCTCCATATACTGTTGTTATTGGCCTCCATTAAGAGCTAAGAGAGAGAGTACTTCATTGAAGAAGAGATTGAGTGATTCTCTAATTGTAAACAACTAGTACTTACTGGTGGGGCTTGAGAGAGAGTCTTAGTGAGAATTGTAATATTCTTGTATCTTCTCTAGTTGAATAACATCTTAGGTTTCTTCTCCCTCGGATTAAGGCGAAAGCCCCAACCGGGACAAATTTGTGTGTGCTTTTGTGTGTTTGGTATGATCTCATATGTGCTTGGTGGTTTGTGTTGATTGCATCGAATAACTCAACAAGATCCTAAAGAGGGATTTTCGGTAGAAATCCCTAACACACACTTCACAGAGAGAGCTTTCTTTTGTCCATACTTCTGTTCTACATCATCCTCTAGGCTTGGTGTCATAATTTAGAAGATAACCATATTTGCAAGGCTGACCAATTCAAATAAAGATTAAGATGTAGTTTCCATGCTTACTATTAGTCTATTATGATAAAACACTGCATTCAGATATGCAACACTTTGCATCCTTATTAAAAAGACATATAGCCATATTTGCAAGTTTAAATAATAACCATATTTGTTAAGGCATAGATTCATGCTATCACGACAACACCACATTCATATTTTTAACATAAATAATAAGAATATGGCAACTGTTAAGGTTAACAGAGAGATTAGAAAATATTATTGGATTAATTATCACTGAGTACAATGACTTCTAAATATAGGAGAGAACCAAATACCAAACTGATACATAACCTGATATGGGACTAAATATATATACAATATCTAACACGTTCTCTCAAACTCACGGTGGGTCGAACGGTGTGAGTTTTCCCACCAAGTAACGAAATCTCTAAACAGTGTGAAATTCGGTGAAGAAATATGTTATCTGTGTGAAGAGAAATGGTCATTACTTCAAAACGCTCACGAACATAGTGGTAATCTATCTCTATATGCTTAGTTCGCTCATGAAAGACCAGGTTGCTTGCAATGTGCAATGCACTACGGTTGTCACAATGAAGAGGAGTAGCTCCTGTAAGAGTGACACCCATATCTAATAACAACCAACAAACATGAACAACCTCTCTAGTAGTGACTGCAATTGCTCTGTACTCAGCTTCGGTGGAAACATGCAACAACTGCATGTTTCTTGCTTCGCCATGAGATCAACGAATCACCAAAAAATAGACAGAACTATGTGGTAGACCGTCTGCTGGTAGGATCACCCGTCCAATCTGAATTTGAATATGCATTGAGCTCCAGTGTGGATGTAGAGGATATGAATATTGAGCGAATGATAGTGCCCCGAAGATATCTGAGGATCTGAAGAAGAGCACTGTAGTGAACTGATGTAAGTGCAGAAACAAATTGACTAACAACACTAACTGCATAAACAATATCGGGTCTGGTCAAGCATAAGTAAACAAGCTATCCAACAATCTGTCTGTATCTAGTAAAATCGGGAAGGAGCTCACCATCTGTGGGACGAAGCTTCACATGAAGTTCTAAGAAAGTATCGACTGATCGACTATCAGAAAGACATGCAGCGGAGATAATATCTGTTGTGTATTTCTATTGAGAAATAAGTATGCTCCAAGATCCATGAGCAATCTTTAGACTAAGTAGCGTAATCTGTGAAGATTTTTCATATGGATGTTGGTGGAGATATTTCTGGGTGGATGCAATACTGGCAAAATCATTCGCAGTAATAATCATATCATCAACATATAATAATAGAAGTACCCTTCCCTGCAGTGATGATCGCATAAACAAAGTGGTCCTGTGAACTCTGACTGAAACCAGCCTGAGTGATGACAAGGCAAAAACACTCAAATCAGGCTTGAGGGGCCTGTTTTAGGCCATATATAGCTCGACGGAGACGACAAACATGACGAGGAGTGGTAAGGCCGGAAGGAGGATGCATATAAACAGCCTCAGATAAGGTACCATGTAGAAATGCATTCTTCACGTCTATCTGATATAACATCACTGACGAACGGAGGCAACAGCAAGGAAAGTGCAAACTGTAGTCATCTGTGCAACTAAGACAAAAATCTCATCATAATCAATGTCATGCTCCTAAGTAAATCCTCAGACAACTAGACGAGCCTTGTGCCGCTCAATAGAGCGATCAAGTCGATATTTGACCCTAAGGATCCATTTACAGCTAACAGGCTGGACGCTCGCAGGCAGTGGAACAACATCTCAAGTGTCAGTCTGATCAAATGCACGGAACTCCTCTGCAATGGCTTCTCGCCACTCAGAAAAATTGAATAGCTTCCTGATAGATTCTGGGCCCATGTGTGGAGTGTAGAGCAGTGAGATATGCATGAAACTGTGGTGAGTAGGATGCAAGGGTGGCAAAGCCAAACTGATCAGAAGGACGAGTGCCATCAGGTGTGTAACGCGACGGTGGAATGCCGAAGGTCTAGGAAGCACAGATACTTCCAAATGGTCGACGTACCCGTGTTGGGTGTGTATCAGGTGCCGATACTCCTTGGGCACTCCCAGGTGCGTACCCAAGGAGCACCCAATTTTTTAAATGTATTTTCACAACTTTTAGACAATTATATTTAGATAAACGCATGGGGTCCTAGAGTAATTTCAAAAAAATTTTGTTTACAATTATGCTCAAACACAAAACAAGACTACCCAAAGATTTGATAGTTAGATTATCATTTCTTTTCTTTAAAATGTTCATAATTATAATGTATTCTTATAGTTCTATGAAATTGTTTAAATATTGCATTTTTAACAAAAGAAATATTTTGGTATCTATAAATACAATATAAATTATTTTATATTTAAAGTCCCACAATGCACCCGTATCCTACTTTTTTGTAAATTCACGTATCCTGTCGTACCCGCGCCTCGTACCCGTATACGTGCTTCATAGCTGGAGGTAGAACGTGTAGACTGACGGACCAGTGGTGGATGGACAGTGTGTGAGGGTGAGACGGGTCGAGTGGGTGCATGCAGTTGTGGGAATGCATGTGAAGAAGGTGCAGGATGCTGTGGAGATGCAGGTGATGTCTCCATAAGAGGAACAATAGGTGGAACGTCTGTATGAGATAAGAAAGGAGCCAAATGAGTGGAATCATATAGAATGCGTGAAGGTATAGTCGGGGACATAGGCCCAACAACAGGAGAATCGAGAAAACTAGCATCCTCGGGAGAGGTCAAGTAGTAGGGAGTCTTCCACAAAGGAGACATGTTAAGAAATACGAATACGACACGCCACAGGATCAAAACAACGATATCCTTTATGTTCTTGATTGAGACCGAGGTGAACACACTTAGCAGCTCGAGCGGTGAGTTTCGTAGGCTCAGTGGGAGGGAGAAGGACATAACAGGTGCATTCAAAGGTACGAAGCATACTGTAGTCTGGAGGTAAGTAACGAAGAGCCTCATAAGGTGATGTGCCAGATAGGGCAGACAAGAGAGTAATATTAAAGAGACTGACAAACGTCATGATAGCTTCAGCCCAGAAAGAACGAGAAACAGAAGAGGGGAGTAGAAAAGCGCGAGCTGTCTCAAGGGTGTGACGATGCTTGCGTTCAGCTACACCATTCTGCTCATGTGTGAGGACATAATTGCTCAAAGAGTGTACCATGAGAGTGAAGGATCGATCTCATAGCAGCATAAGTGTACTCACGGGCACCATCTGAGTGAAATGTTTTAATATACACACCAAACTGAGTGTGAACCATATTTGTAAAGAACTGGTAAATGTCAGATATCTCAGAGCATTGGCGCATAAGAAACACTCATGTGAATCTAGTAAAGTCATCGATGAAACTAACATAATATAGATAACCTTTGTGAGAATGTATAGGAGATGATCCCCATATGTCAGAATGAACAAGAAAAAAAAGATGAGTAATTTGAGAAGTGCTTTAGTTGTTAAGAGGAAGCGCTATATGCTTGGCCAAATGACAATCCTGACAATCAGACAAATGTGTAAAAAAAAGAGAACCAAGGGCGCCACTAAGTGCTAAAGTCTTGAGTCGAGACTCACTAACATGACCTAAACATTTGTGCCACAGATCAGCATCAGAGAAAATAACACCAGCAAAATTAGGATGAGATGTATGTATATGAAGAAAATCTAGATGATATAGACGACTATGCCAACTAGCACACCTAAACACCTGACCAGTGTGAATCGGTAATAGAACAATCTAAAGAATCAAATGTAACGACAAGACCATTATCACAGCACACTAATAAAAATAAGGTTCAGAGATAAATGAGCATAAAGAACATAAGGCAATGTGAGTGTGGGAGAACTAACAGACCCCGAATGTGTGGTGAGAAGTTGGGAGCCATCGACTGTGTGTAGGAATGGAAAGTGAGAGGAAAGTGCAGTGGCGGTGAGCAGTGTGTAATTGCTAGGAAGATGATGTGATGCACCAAGTTCTAAAATCTATGAAGAATTCATACAGGGAGTAACAGAGAATACAGGAGCAGAGGAGCCAACGTGACAGACTGACTCAAGAGCTGGAGTTCCAGTTGAGCAAGGCAAAGCTGAAAATGAGATGGCAAGGCTGGAGTAACGGTCATGACCGAAGATGTAAGAAAAGAAGTACAGCAAGAAGGAATGAAACCGGTGTTGTCGTGACGGGGGTCAAAATGAGAACAGAGATGTTGGTGTCAGGATCGAGATAAGGAGCCGGATGGTGGTACCGGTATCAGAAGAAGGGGTGGGGCAGGGTTAGACATGATACTGACAAGAGGGAGGAGTCCGAATTGAGGGCGGCACTGCTGCTGTTTGAATATGGATGAGGATCGAGATGGGAGGAAGAGGGAAGAGGAGGATGTAGTAGCGGGAGAGTCAGTGGAGACGGAAAGATATTGGTGAAACGGGGATTCCATTGGAGAAGTACCTGCAATTATTTTTGTTTTTTCAAAGAACTATGACAACGAACGGCGGTGATCGACGATGGCAGCGACAATCAGCAGTCGACAGCAACAGACGAGCAAGAGGAATGAGAGGTAGGGTTAGGTGTTTGGATTTGGATTTGGATTTTGATTTGGATGTGTAATGGATTAGGAATTTGGGTATGGTTTTTTTTGTTTTTTTTTTTTAAGAGAAGACGTGGGTTTCGGGTTTGGTGTGAAGACGGGTTTTATGGGTCGGGTATTGGGTTAAAAAAAGGGTTAGCCGTTAGCGTGAAGATTAGAAATGGAAAAGAAATAGGGTTAGGGTTTCGGGGAGGCAGCTATGGTTTCGGAGATGGAGGCGGTGGTCGACAGGTGGCTTCGACAGGGTTTATAGAGGTGAGCATAGGTCGGGTTGTTGGGTTACGGTGCTGGAAGGGGAGGTTAAGTTGTAGTTGGGCTTCGACAGGATTTGATGGGTTTCGCTGCTGCTCATGGCGATGACGATGATGATTGGGTGTTGATGTTGATGTTAATGTTAATGTTGGGTATTGTCGGAGTTGTTGTCGCCGTTGTTGTTGTTGTCGAGAAGAAGAAATTTTTTTTATTAGGGTTTGGGATTAGTGAGGAAGAAATCTAGGGTTATTGCTCTCATACCATGTTAAGGTTAACAGAGAGATTGAAATATATTATTGGATTAATTATAACTGAGTACAATAACTCCTATATATAGGAGAGAACCAAATACTAAATTGATACATAACCTGATATGGGAGTATATATATATACAATATCTAGCAGCAACCAGTATGAACAAAATCAAACAAAATACTGATGGATTATGTTTGATAAGTGGTATAGACACTAAACTCCTGAACCATGCAATTTTGACATTTATTAGATAGGTTGACAGACACAATAAGGCATTAAGACTTAAAAGAGTAGATGGTCAGACAAGCGTGGGCTCTTCAAAAGAGCAACTGAAGCAGATTTGTCTTTGTTCTTGGCACTTCTCTATTTACCATCACGTAGATGGTCAGACAAGCGTGGGCTCTTCAAAAGAGCAACTAAAGCAGATTTGTCTTTGTTCTTGGCACTTCTCTATTTACCATCACAAACGCCACATTCATGTTTTCTACAAGGAAGATCAATAAGTATACGGCGACTATTGAGAACCAAATCAAACAAAATAATTATCGAGTATTTGTTACAAGCTGTATAAATGCTAAATTCCTGAAAAAACGATTTTGATATATAGGAGAGATGTTGATGGGTCAAGTTATCATAATGCATAATGGGGCATTAAGGGTAGGTTGATGCCAGATAAGCATGCACTCTACAAAAGGGCTATTGGTGCAGGCTTTGTCTTAGTGCTCGACCTCTTCGCTTTCTAGACCATGCTAGACTTTGTCTTAGTGCTAGACCATGCTAGAGTTAAGCTGTATATAGGGCATTTGCTTCCTAGCTATCCACAGACTTAGAGTTTGTTTAGGGTAAGATGTATGCACTACACTACACAGCAGTATGTGGCACGTCACCAACTTCTCTTCCTAAGGGAGTGGATGGTACACTAAAAATGTGTTGCATACGAGAGGAGCACATATATTGCAGAATTGACAGTGGCCAACTGACCATAGTTACTTGTTTATCAGGGTAAATTGCCCCAAACCAAACAGAACAAGAAAAACAACTCATAAAACAGTCAAGTATCTCAAATTGAAAATAGGGGCACTGTTAGATATTGTAATATATATTTAGTCTCATATCGAATTATGTATCAGTTTAGTATTCGGTTCCCTCTAGTATTCGGTTCCCTCCTATATATAGGAGACATTGTACTCACTTATTAATCAATCCAATAATCCAACAATGTTCTCTCAATCTCTCTAATAATCATATCACGGTTCCCTCCTAAAAAAAAAAATTAGATCCTAACCCAACTCAGAGCATCTGTAGTCGTTGGCTATATACTCATTTTTTTGGAAAAAAAATAGAAAAAGTGATGCTGCAGTCTTTCGCTATATACCTAAATTTTGGATATTGGGTGAACAGTCGTCTGCTATATTTGAAAGACGAAATGGGATTTTGGAAAAAGTAGCCGACGAAAGATGATCTTCTGTCCGTTCAATCAGAAGAAATATCATCTTTCGTCGCTGTCTTTTTTTTAAACATTGGACGAGGTATGGCTACAAATGGGGTTAAATCGGAACCGTCCAAATCAAGCACGAATCTTGAAGCCCAGGGGTAAAACGGTAATTTCACCTACCAATGGATCCGGAGCGGGTACCGGTTCTCCTCCTCGAAGACCCACTAACTCGCGAACGGATCCACCTCAACTGGGTGCGGGTCTCAACCCGCAGCAAACCCAGCCCAGAAAGGATAGAATTAGGGTTTCTGATTAAATTCTAATCAACGGCCCTGATTCATATCTATCCCTTCACTGGGGATTAGGGATTACATTCCTTATCTAACCACAGGGATTACATTCCTAATCTGACCCCAGCGGCGCCTATAAATACCCCCATCCATGTCCATTAAGAGGTAATCAATCTTTTGCCAATTTACGCTCTTTCATAATCATTCCTGGTTACTGGCTTGAGCGTCGGAGGGTGCGTCGCCGGGATCAACCCCGGTGTATCGCACTTTTTGCAGGTGAACGGCGGGAGCCAGCGGACAAACTCCGGCGGAACAGGTTTCAGATTTGCTATTCAGGTTTTCCTAAGAATCCACAAATACTGTCTGTTTACCCCCACACCAGATTTAGCGGTAACAGATTGATGCCGTCTGTGGGAAAGAAACAAATAGCTGCCTCCCCTCTTCCCGTTGGTCAGATCTTCTCCAGCCATGCCTCCTAGGAAAGTAAGATCTAGAGGGTCCAACCACGGACCCAACCCCGATCAGCAACAAGAAGTCCCCATCCAGCCCGCTCCGCAGCAGGGGCAACTTCCTCCTCAAGCAGAGGACCCTCTCCAACAAGACCTGCCACCTCCTCAGAATCAACAACCTCCTAAGGGTCCCAACGCGCAGAAACAACCTCTCCATTCGGACCACGTCTCCATCCACAATGCCTCTTCGGATTCTATAGCCTCCCACAATCCCCGAGCTTCCGACCTTCGCAACACCGTCCTCAATCGACAGAAGGATGAGGATCTTCGCCGCCGTCTGGATGAAAAGCGGGCCCGAGAGGGAGCCTCCTGCCAGCAACGTCCGGATGAGCGATCTCCTCACCGCCGAGACTACAGAAGGTCCCCTATCCGAAGGGGGCGGAGAAAGTCCCCCAAGCATCACAGGAGAAGACCCCGTTCCCCTGCCGGCGGCAACATCCTAGGGACGATGAGGCACCCATCACCCGTGCCGAGTTCCAGCAGTTCCAAGTAACCGTCTTACAAGCTCTCAATCTCCGTCCCAACAACACCAATGCTCCAAGGATTCCCACTCCTCCTCCGGTCCGAAGTCCTCGCCGACGGTCCCTAACTCCTCCCCCAGCTCCTAGCAACCCCCGGCACATGCCAAGTCCTCGCCGCTCCAGGAGCTACCGTCGTCGTAGCCCCCGCTCTCCCTCGTACGAAGACGAGTCTAGAGGCTCAGCTGATTACCGTCGAAGGGATGACGCTGTCTACCGCCGCCTCCACGAAATGGAGAGGCGCTTGCGTCAGTTAGACCGAGAAGAAGAGCTGAGAGGAAGGACCCTTCGTCCTAGTAGACCTCCTTTTTTCCGAACCATAATGGATGCACCCGTACCAATCGGCTTTAAGCCTCCTCAATTTGAGAATTATTCCTGGGAGACTGACCCTGTCGATCACATCGAAAGCTTCAAGACCCTCATGCCCATCCATCAAGCTTCCGATGCTCTGCTCTGCAAAACCTTCCCCGCAACTCTCAAGGGTCTAGCTCGAGAATGGTACTCTCGCCTTGCCCCTTCCTCAATATTCTCCTTCGAGCAATTTGAGACCCTCTTCGTCACCCACTTCGTGAGTAGCCGCCGAACTGAGAAGACCAACATTTTGCTACTCTATCTCAACCAGAAGAAGGGTGAGAAGCTGAGAGACTATGTGAAAATGTTCACAGCTGAAGCCAGGTCCATAGCATCCCTCGACCAGTCAGTCGCTGCAGCAGCATTCCAATCCAATGTCCTCAACTCCAGCCTCCGCTCCTCCCTCGCCAAGAAGCCCCCGCAGAACTTCTCTGACCTCCTCCGGAGCGAAAAGTATATTCAGGCCGAAGAAGCTGAGCACCGCCCCAACTTGGAGGGGTCCTCCTCCGGGTCTAAGAGAAAGGGAACAGAAGAGGAAGGGGCCAAGAAGCTCCAGAAGGATAATGGCGGCCAGCGCCGACCTCCCCCCAGATTTGAAATTTTTACTCCCCTTAATACCAACATCTCCACAATTCTTATGGAAGTTGAGAAGGAGGGGGTGATACCTCCTGCACCAAAAATGAACACCCCCGGCAAGAAGAGGGATAAAGAGAAGTGGTGCCGTTATCATCGGAACCACGGCCACGACACCAATGATTGTCGGGCCTTGAAGAATGAGATGGAAGCCCTCATCCAGAGGGGGCAGCTGACCAGGTTCGTGAGAAAGGACCGAGCCGACCTTCCTCCCCCGCCTCGGGGGGCTAATAAGCGTCCTGAACGCGATGAAACGCCCGACTTCGAAGAGGAGCGTGTCCTACACCTCATTCATGGGGGCCCAATGGGGGGCTTCTCAAACTCCTCTCGAAAGGCGTTCATTAGGGAAGTCAATTCGGTTCGCGCCACCCCTCCTCCTAAAGGCCTCGGAGTGCCCGTCACATTCTCAGACGAAGATCTTGAAGGTGTCCGCACCCCCCATTGTGACGCACTCGTCATCAATCTCCATATGGCGAACTTCAAAGTGGAGAGGATCCTAGTGGACAATGGCAACTCCGTTAACATCCTCTTCCTCGCCGCTTTCAAAGGCCTCAAACTATCCCGAGACAGACTCAAGCCCGCCGGCTACACCCTCCATGGGTTCACGGGAGTGCCAGTGACTATTGAAGGGGTGATCACCCTCGACGTAACCGCTGGCAAAACTCCTACTAGCCGAACGGAGTCGATGGACTTTATGGTCGTGGATGTCCCTGCAGCTTACAACGTCATTTTGGGTCGGCCTGGCCTTGCTTCCCTTGAAGCCATCCCCTCCGCCTATCACCTCAAGATGAAATTCCCCACCCGGGCAGGAGTAGGGAAAGTAAAAGGCAATCAGGAAACGGCCCGCAAGTGCTACATGACCTCTACCCTCGATCCAGTCCTCTCCCTCGAAACCCTGGAAATCCCCCAAGATGTCGCCCGACCAACGTCCGAGCCGGTGGATGAGTTGGAGGAAGTGCTCTTCTCTGAGCAGGATCCAAGCCGAAAGTTCTTTGTTAGCAAGACTCTCCCATCCGCCCTATGCTCCGACATAGTCCAGTGCATCCGAAGGAACCGAGACCTCTTTGCTTGGTCAGCTGTAGACATGCCCGGAATTTCCGAAGAGCTCTTGGTCCACCACCTCAGTGTGTAACACCCCGAATTTCAAATAAGGATAAATTCGAGATTTCACAGGATCTTTACTTCACTTCGTACAATTTTACAAGGAAATTAAAACTTTTCATTCACAATACATCAGAGTTCAGTTACAACTTGGTTTTTCACAGCGGAAGAATGAAATTTACAATAAAACATTTACAACATCTTTAAAATAAAACAGCATCAGCATATCCACTTTATAGCTCCATGAATAGTCCTTTACCTGCATATCAATCTGTGGGCACGTCAGTTACTTAGAACTGACGAAATGTTATACACGGCTATCCTCTCTATGCCGGGAATAGTATAACGATCTCATACTTTAACAAATCAACAAAAAGATTGAATGAACAAGTAAAGTGTCAAAGGTGATTATTCTAAACATAAGTGTATGTCATGCCTTAATGCCTAATGCACACATTTCTATACTAGGATGACACTAATGCACACTTGTTCGGATTCTAATAATAAAACAAGTTTTAGAGTTATTTCACAGATACGGATCTCAGCCTCCCTGGCTTATACTAACAGATCCCAGCCTCCCTGGCTATTATATCGTGATGATAATCCCGTAAATGCCCTTCTAGCCCCAGTATATACATATTCTTTGGAGTATGGTAAACATCCGCCGACTACCCTAAGTCCCGGATAAAATACAGTCCATCTCCTATGGGGCAACCACAGTCCACCAACTGGGTCTATAGCCACGGAGATCCACCGCCGACTATATAGAAGCACCCATTTACGTTTGCACAAGTTTATCACATCTTCACTTAAGTGCCTAATTATTTTTAGTTCAAAACATGAATATGTTATCACCCTAGAATCAGTTTTACCTCATACCGGATTTATTCACAAAATACGAGATCGCCCGACGGCATTATCTCAAAATCATATCAATTCTTTCTTTCAAAATTACCGGTAACCGAAGTCTTACTAATTCTTAATCATAATCTTTCATGTACAAGAAACAGGGGTACACATACCCTTTTGTAATCATGTCATAAACTTATATAATTTCATCTTTCAATTCACATCACAAAAATAATCAAATCTTGTCTTAACACTTATCCACAAAGTAATCATTTCATAGTCTTGCCACTATTCATGATCTAGTTATTCATAATAAATAATAATTCATTCACAATTTCAAATTCATACGATGTCTCATTTTAACACGATTCAATGTCTCATCTTTAGCACTAAACATGATTTACTCATTCACAACAAAATCTTTCATGATCTCAAAAGTCACATAACTCAATCATATTGCATTTCTAGAAATAAAGAGATTTCAATTCATCCTAAATCATTATTTTGTAAATTAAAAGTCATGCTCTTTACTAATACTTTTGTAGTCATTTATTTTTCTTCCTATCTCAAATCCTCGTTAAAACTTATCAATTACACAAAAACAATCTTTAAGAATAAATTCTTCATTTATGTTTTATGAATACTAAAATTTACCCAAAATGAAACACTTTTGAAAGTTTTTACCCAACTGACCCACTCTCGAAACTATTTACTAAATTGACCTACTCACTATCAAAATTACAGATCTAGTTCCCACGGAAGGTTTTACCAAACTGACCCACTTTCGAAACTATTTACCAAATCATTTTAAAACCCCAAAATAAAATATAAGTCACCAGGGAGTTTTGAACCCGTGACTATTCTCAACCAAACCCAAGTTTATTACGCTAACCAGTAAGTATGTGTAATCTCTGTTTAAAAAGGCACAAATGTTCTTTTGTTCAACTATCCACAAAGTGTGTCTTTTTCCATAAAATGTGTTCATTCCAAAAGATCAATTCTTTCACAATTTTAGAAATAATCCTTTCCATGATAGTAAATAGTAAAAAGATAGCAACTAATAAAAAGATAGTAACTAATAAAATTTCCAATTATTTTAAAAATACTATTTTTCACTTATTTAAAGAAATTCCTTTTTCTCATCTTTTGCAAAACTTAGACTTTTCTTTAGAAACTAAATCCTACAAAAGAAATGAAAACTAGTATCCATGTCTATTTGATTAAAATCTCAATTTGACATAAATTATATTTTATAAAAATAAAAATTGCTCTTTCACACAATAGTTCCCATTCTTTTAAAAATAGAACCTACACATGTCGACATATTATAAACTAATCGAAATTTCATTTTTATTTTATTATAAAATCTAATATGGTCAATAATATTATAAGCATAAAATTCTACAATTTACCAACATGGTTTATACAAGAATTTGTCTTTTTTTTCATTAACATGGTAATTGTCACAATAAGACTACTTTCGCAATTATGATAGCATGATTCCCATTTGTAAATTTCACATCAAAGTTATTCTCATATAATAACACTATTGTAAACACAAGACTAAGCAAACATATTAGCATGGTTCACAACAATCAAGTAATTTTCTTTCTTTAGTTGGCATGGTAGACTTCCTTTTTCTACTTAATCACAACATCACTTTAAACTAACATGAATTTTATCTATTCATAACAAGATTCTTCACAAAAATATTTTTGCAAAAGAATGTATTCCCAACATTTTTCAACAAATTTCTCATACAACCACACACTTTTAACATGCATAACATTTTACAAGTATTCTAACATGATCTATGGCATTAGCTCCTTAGTCAAAAATTCCTATTATTTGTTTAATCATAGCAATAGCATGTAACACTAACATGAAATTTTAACTACACATCAAAACAAAATGTTCATATATTATCACTAGCATGCATAGTTCTAAATTAGAAAGCATGAGAACCCACCTCTTGTTTGAAGGTTGAAAACTACAAATGAATAGCTCCTTCTTGCTCCTAGCAACTCCTAGTCCTCTTCTCCTCCTAGCAAATGCTCCAAGCAAGAGATCCTCCAAGCACAATAACTCTCTCTCTTTTCTTACACTCTTTTCTTTCTCTTTTCTTTCTCTTGTTTTAATTCTAATTTTTTTTGTGTGTGAAATGAAAAGGGGTAGGGTGCTATTTATAGGATTTGTAGAGGGTTCAATTTGCAAAATTACACACCTAATAACTCACTCAAATTAATTTACCAACTTTTCATTTGCTTAACCTCTCCTTAAGACCCTCCAATAACTTAACTCCTAAAACTCCCAACCTCTCATCTCCCCACTCTTCCAAAACACTAACTCCCCCTCATTCATTCTCCCTTACATGATCCGGTCACTACTTGTCCCATTCATGAGCCGGAAGCAAACTCACCCAAGTTGGGCCCCCATTTACAAATGCCACGCTGGCATTCTTGGCCATTTGACCAAAGTCAAACGTATCCTAACAGCATACATGCTGTACAAGCAAGCCACCACATTTCATTTTAATTTTATTTACCAAACTAGGCAACCTATACCATATTTAATACAAACAGACATACATATATCAACTGCATTACATAATACATATAAATGTATACTATATATTTTTATACTCTGTGAAAATTACGGGGTGTCATACGCACTCCGAAATTTATTTAGAAAATAAATACACTCAAATATGCTTGTCGAAAACACGTGCCTCGCACGTAAAATATAAAAATGCGAAATTTGGTTTTATCAACGAAAAAATATATTAAAGATGATAAAATACAGTATAAGAAAAATATTTATTAATTTGTACATTCTATGATGTAATTACTACGTGCGTGCATCGCACGTAAAATATCAAAATGCGAAAAATTAATTTTATTGATGAAAAATTATTAAATATAATCGAAAACAATATAAGAAAAATATATTTACTAATTTTGTGTATTTCATGATGAAATCGCAACACGTAGAAAGTACGTGCAATATACGTGCAGAAGATTGAAAAATGCATTTTAATCAAAACAAGGGGAAAATAAATTTTCGTCTTATAAAATAGATTTAAATAAATAAAAATAAATAATTTAAACCTATAAAAATATTATACGTAGTGGTGGAAACACGTGCATCAAAACACGTAAAAAGCACGTAAATCCCAGGGATTGAAATATTATATTTTAGTTGATTGAAATACGGAAAAATGTATAAATAGTACAAATCCAAAATATGTAGTGAAACACATTACAAAATATACGTGGGTAACACCCAGGGGCAAAATTGTAATTTTAATTTTGCGGGGTGTTACACTCTCCCCCCCCTTAGAGTAGTTCCGTCCCCGGAACTCGCTAGGGTAAAGGTTGTATCTTGTACATGCCAAAGAAAATATTATTCTTGTATTTAAGAAACTGCAAACTTTAAAATATGCAATAATAATAGTACCGAATGGAAACAAAATGGTAGGTCATATTCATATGGGTAGAAATTTTCAATCTTGTTAAGAACATATAGGATAAGAAACTAGAGTACCATGGAAATCAAAATCATATAAAATGAGTGCTCATAAGAAAATTTCATAAGATAAATCCAGAATAATAAATGAAGAAAATATTTGTTGAAATATTAATTTAATAAATGGCAATTTAAAACTTGGCAAAATACGTAAAGTAATATTAGATATAAACGGGTAAATATAAAGTGACATAAATACATGAAGGACAAAATTTTAAGTTTGAAAAATAGGTTTAAAATATCAAGACTAAGGAAAATAGACAAATAATAAATATTCAAATGAATTAACATAAGAAAATATTTATTTGAAAAAAAATAATGGAAAAAGTAGCATGATAAAAATCTACAAAATAATTTGAGAGGGAAGTGTGTAAGGTATCATGAATGACGGTCCAAGCTACCACGCTTTCACTGCGCCACTCTGATACCCAGGGGAAAATATGCTCGCATACACTCTCATATTAATGTATACGAGGAGAACATCATGAATGAAATTGAATGCAAGTTCAATAACAACTTCATTCACGACTCCAGTCATCGAAAAGAAAGAGAAAATATCAGTGTATAGAGCAACACAAATGTAAATCACTTACATTTAAATCTCTATAGACTGAAACTCATACTCTAGTGTCTGCAGGAATAATGTTGTAACTACTCAATATGGTGTCACGGGTTCTAGACTATAGTTAATGATCTTATTACTTTTCCTAAACAAATCTTTTAGTCTATCAAGTTCGGATTTACTTGGGTTAGCCGTAAGAGTCGGTTCCCAGCTAGCGGTGGTCTGAAGACGCTTAAGTACCGTGTCGCTTAGGGTTGTTTACACCCGGTTGACAGAAGGACTCTTTTGGCTTGTTCCCAAATTTATCATCACTTTCTATCGTTCCTTATAAACTTGTACACCTTGTGAAGCATGCTCTGATACCATCTATAACACCCCGAATTTAAAATAAGGATAAATTCGAGATTTCACAGGATCTTTACTTCACTTCGTACAATTTTACAAGGAAATTAAAACTTTTCATTCACAATACATCAGAGTTCAGTTACAACTTGGTTTTTCACAGCGGAAGAATGAAATTTACAATAAAACATTTACAACATCTTTAAAATAAAACAGCATCAGCATATCCACTTTATAGCTCCATGAATAGTCCTTTACCTGCATATCAATCTGTGGGCACGTCAGTTACTTAGAACTGACGAAATGTTATACACGGCTATCCTCTCTATGCCGGGAATAGTATAACGATCTCATACTTTAACAAATCAACAAAAAGATTGAATGAACAAGTGTCAAAGGTGATTATTCTAAACATAAGTGTATGTCATGCCTTAATGCCTAATGCACACATTTCTATACTAGGATGACACTAATGCACACTTGTTCGGATTCTATGCATCCCATATTACATAGGTCCGAGGACAAGCGCCTACGTACTCCACATTGAAGGGTTCGATCCCTCGCCATGAGACTACCCAGTAATAAAACAAGTTTTAGAGTTATTTCACAGATACGGATCTCAGCCTCCCTGGCTAGCCTCCCTGGCTTATACTAACAGATCCCAGCCTCCCTGGCTATTATATCGTGATGATAATCCCGTAAATGCCCTTCTAGCCCCAGTATATACATATTCTTTGGAGTATGGTAAACATCCGTCGACTACCCTAAGTCCCGGATAAAATACAGTCCATCTCCTATGGGGCAACCACAGTCCACCAACTGGGTCTATAGCCACGGAGATCCACCGCCGACTATATAGAAGCACCCATTTATGTTTGCACAAGTTTATCACATCTTCACTTAAGTGCCTAATTATTTTTAGTTCAAGACATGAATATGTTATCACCCTAGAATCAGTTTTACCTCATACCGGATTTATTCACAAAATACGAGATCGCCCGACGGCATTATCTCAAAATCATATCAATTCTTTCTTTCAAAATTACCGGTAACCGAAGTCTTACTAATTCTTAATCATAATCTTTCATGTACAAGAAACATGGGTACACATACCCTTTTGTAATCATGTCATAAACTTATATAATTTCATCTTTCAATTCACTTCACAAAAATAATCAAATCTTGTCTTAACACTTATCCACAAAGTAATCATTTCATAGTCTTGCCACTATTCATGATCTAGTTATTCATAATAAATAATAATTCATTTACAATTTCAAATTCATACGATGTCTCATTTTAACACGATTCAATGTCTCATCTTTAGCACTAAACATGATTTACTCATTCACAACAAAATCTTTCATGATCTCAAAAGTCACATAACTCAACCATATTGCATTTCTAGAAATAAAGAGATTTCAATTCATCCTAAATCATTATTTTGTAAATTAAAAGTCATGCTCTTTACTAATACTTTTGTAGTCATTTATTTTTCTTCCTATCTCAAATCCTCGTTAAAACTTATCAATTACACAAAAACAATCTTTAAGAATAAATTCTTCATTTATGTTTTATGAATACTAAAATTTACCCAAAATGAAACACTTTTGAAAGTTTTTACCCAACTGACCCACTCTCGAAACTATTTACTAAATTGACCTACTCACTATCAAAATTACAGATCTAGTTCCCACGGAAGTTTTTACCAAACTGACCCACTTTCGAAACTATTTACCAAATCATTTTAAAACCCCAAAATAAAATATAAGTCACCAGGGAGTTTTGAACCCGTGACTATTCTGCTTTAGGTATTGACCTAAGAATTTTCGAAATCATAGATGACTTTGTAGGAAACTATTCGGTGTCTATTAAAATTAGAAGGAGATGCGACGACTGGGAACACGTCGTCACAACGGTTTACGGTCCATATGAATCAAGAGCGCGGAAAGACTTTTGGAAAGAGTTGGTTTTCATCAGGAATAGATGGGATGTGCCATGGGTGGTTGGTGGAGATTTCAATATCACAAGATTCCAAGACGAACATAGAGGTAGAGGCCACGCCCAGACAGATCAGGATGGTTTCAACAAAATCATTGACGATTTAGATTTGCTAGAGTTAGAAATGACTGATAGAAAATTCACATGGTCTAGCATGAGTTCTAACCCGATTCTAGTTAAACTAGATAGAGTACTGGTTTCCAACGACTGGGAGGATATGTTCCCGCGCGCCAAAGTGAGATCCGTCGTCCGCTTTACGTCGGACCACCTTCCCCTGATTATAGAGTGCGATCAAGACTATAGACACAAATTTCATCCTTTCAGATTCGAGAAATCATGGACCACATTTGATGAGACCGACAGGTAATTCGGGAATCCTGGATTCGTACTACAAATCAGCAGTCAGCAGTCGGAGTTTGGGTGGAGAAAACAAGACGCCTAAGAAGGGACTTGAAGAGTTGGGCTAAGCTGAAATTCGCCTATGCCGGAGTCATTAGAGAGACGCTAGTGAACAGGATATATGAGTTAGAGACCATACAGGAGGAAAGAGACCTGACAGGATCAGAGAAGGAGGAATTGACTAACGGGAGGATGGAAATTCTTAACATTCAAACAAGAGAGGAAATTCATTGGAAGCAGCGTTCGCGAATTCAATGGTTGAGGGAAGGAGACGCTAACACTAAGTTCTTTCATAAAATTGCTAATGGAAGAAGAAGACAGAACCACATTGGTGGGCTTCTCGTAGAGGGAAGTTGGACCGAAGATGAAGAACTGATTAGACGGCACTTAGACGACAACTTCCATGAACTGCTGGGAAGCAAAAGCAACGACAGATGCAGCTTAGAGCCAGACATGTGGAGTGAGTCGAGAATTGATGGGAGCGAAGGGATTGAAAACATCTTCACGGAAGAGGAAGTGATGGAAGCTATAAAGAGCCTAGGGCAAGACAAGGCTCCAGGCCCTGACGGACTGCCGATTTTCTTCTACAGGATGTACTGGATGATTGTTAAAGAGGATCTGATGAATATCTTCACCGAGCTTCACGACGGCTTCGCTACCCTGGAAAGACTCAATTACGCCTCAATCATTCTAGTCCCCAAGAAACAAGAAGTTCGAACAGCAGAAGATTTCAGACCTATCAGCTTAATTACGGATCATTCAAAATCATCACTAAAGTATTAGCTCAAAGACTAGCCCCTAATATGCAAGAGGTTATCGCACAATCCCAAAGCGGTTTCATCCGAGGTAGGGACATTATGGACAGCATAGCTGCGGCGCACGAAGTCGTGTTTAGAGGGAATAAGGGGAAGGTTGACGGTTTCCTGTTAAAATTAGATTTCAAAAAAGCATACGACTCGGTGCACTGGGATTGTGTGGAAGAGGCGCTCCGACTTAAAGGGTTTGGTGAAAGATGGAGAATGTGGATAAGAAGATGCATTCAAGGAGGGAAATCGTTCATCCAGGTAAACGGCTGGCAAGGAAAAGAAATTCGCTGTAAAAAAGGCCTTAGGCAGGGAGATCCCCTTTCAGCTCTTTTGTTCGCTATAGTAGCAGACGGTCTGGCAGAGATGATAAAGAGAGCTCAGATCAACAATCAGATCAAAGGTATAGAAATAAAAGGTATTGGCCAAGCCATGTCCATATTGCAATATGCTGATGATACCCTGTTATTCGGTAGTGCTAAAGTAGACGAAGTTGTAGCGATGAAAGTAGCGCTTGCATGCTTCCAAGGATGGTCGGGATTGAAGATTAACCTCCAGAAGAGCTGCGTCATCCCTATTAGCGGACATCTATCTATATCGCCTACAACGATATCACACATGTTAGGATGTGAGACTGCGGAATACCCCCTAAAATACCTGGGGACTCCAATTAGACCGGGCCCTCCGTTAAGAGAGGATTGGATGCCATTAATTGAAAAGATAGCGAAGAAATTGGAGGGGTGGAAGTGTAAGTTCCTATCGTTGGGCGGAAGGATTACTCTGTTTAACTCGGTTATCAACGCCATCCCATTATATCTCATGTCCATTTATGAAATCCCAAAGTGGGTTATTCATAGGATAGATAAGATGCGTAGACGCTTCTTGTGGAAGGGATCCGGCGAAGGTAACAAAGGGTATCATCTCGTCAAGTGGGGCAGAGTTTGTAAGAAGAGAGAGTTTGGTGGGCTGGGTATCCTCAATCTTCATGATATGAATCGAGCCTTGCTAAGTAAATGGTGGTGGAAGATCTTCATTAGGAAACAAGGATGGTGGTCATTATCCTTCAACCTTTACAAAAGAAAGAAAAGATATCGATTTGGGGGGACAGGCACGGGACGGAGAGTGTCCTTTCTTTGGAAAGGTATCGCCAAGCAAGGAGAGATCCTCGGCACTAACACGACATGCAGAGTAGGAGACGGCAAAGACACCAGTTTTTGGAACGACAAATGGTGCGGGAACAGAACTCTTAGAAATTTATTCCCGCAAGCGGCGGCTGTCGTAGTAAACCCGGACGCTTTGGTGGCAGACGTATGGAGAAATAGCAAACTCAAGTTCACGGTCACGGATGGATCGACGCAGGAGAGCACTAAACAATTCGAAGAGTTAAATAGGCTGATTCAAACGAAGGGAGGCAACCTTACCAACGCACCTGATGAGAGGAGTTGGAACCTGCTTCCCTCAGCTACGTTCTCAGTAGCTTCTATGTATTCGTGGATCAATGACGGGGGGCTAAGGAGCGGAGTTGAGAGTAGGATTTGGGCAACCCAAGCTCCGTTAAAAGTTAAAGTGTTCGGCTGGTTAGTTCATAACGACGCGATTCTAACAAAAGTAAATCTTAGGAGAAGAAATATGCAGATAGACGTTAGATGCACGCATTGCCTCCAAGCGGATGAGGACACTACTCATTTATTTTTCGTATGCCCTAAGGCCGCACATACATGGGAGATTATCTGTAGGGGTTTCGGGTGTACACGGTTCCCTAATTCCACTTCGGAGTTATGGGCCACTTGGAGAGATGAATACATTAGACCACAGGATAAAAGGGCATGGGATTTAGCAGTAGCGGCTACTATCTGGAGACTTTGGCTAGACCGTAACGACTCATGTTTTAGAAACATTAAGCAAAGATTTCATTCTTCAGTGCATAACATTTTCCTCCTTATTCATGAATGGGCAGGTTACGTGGGACAAGTGAAGAAAATCAGGTTGGCCGAAGAGGAGTAGGGAGCCAGTGCTTACGGAGGAGGCGGCCCTGTCAGTGATTGGGACTAACTTATGTATTTTGATGAATTTTGACGTGGTCTGTTGTAGTTGATCCTTTATTGATGTATTTTGACGCTTCACTGTCACGTGTTGTACTCTAGACAGTTCTAGCGATTAAGGGAGTATGGAGTCCCTTTGTGTTTTGTATGATGTATCTTGTACTACTGTGTTTCTTTAATTCTCACTAATGAAACGATGACTTAGGTCATCTTATTATCAAAAAAAAACCCGTGACTATTCTCAACCAAACCCAAGTTTATTACGCTAACCAGTAAGTCTATGTGTAATCTCTGTTTAAAAAGGCACAAATGTTCTTTTGTTCAACTATCCACAAAGTGTGTCTTTTTCCATAAAATGTGTTCATTCCAAAAGATCAATTCTTTCACAATTTTAGAAATAATCCTTTCCATGATAGTAACTAGTAAAAAGATAGCAACTAATAAAAAGATAGTAACTAATAAAATTTCCAATTATTTTAAAAATACTATTTTTCACTTATTTAAAGAAATTCCTTTTTCTCATCTTTTGCAAAACGTAGACTTTTCTTTAGAAACTAAATCCTACAAAAGAAATGAAAACTATTATCCATGTTTATTTGATTAAAATCTCAATTTGACATAAATTATATTTTATAAAAATAAAAATTGCTCTTTCACACAATAGTTCCCATTCTTTTAAAAATAGAACCTACTCATGTCGACATATTATAAACTAATCGAAATTTCATTTTTATTTTATTATAAAATCTAATATGGTCAATAATATTATAAGCATAAAATTCTACAATTTACCAACATGGTTTATACAAGAATTTGTCTTTTTTTTCATTAACATGGTAATTGTCACAATAAGACTACTTTCGCAATTATGATAGCATGATTCCCATTTGTAAATTTCACATCAAAGTTATTCTCATATAATAACACTATTGTAAACACAAGACTAAGCAAACATCTTAGCATGGTTCACAACAATCAAGTAATTTTCTTTCTTTAGTTAGCATGGTAGACTTCCTTTTTCTACTTAATCACAACATCACTTTAAACTAACATGAATTTTATCTATTCATAACAAGATTCTTCACAAAAATATTTTTGCAAAAGAATGTATTCCCAACATTTTTCAACAAATTTCTCATACAACCACACACTTTTAACATGCATAACATTTTACAAGTATTCTAACATGATCTATGGCATTAGCTCTTTAGTCAAAAATTCCTATTATTTGTTTAATCATAGCAATAGCATGTAACACTAACATGAAATTTTAACTACACATCAAAACAAAATGTTCATATATTATCACTAGCATGCATAGTTCTAAATTAGAAAGCATGAGAACCCACCTCTTGTTTGAAGGTTGAAAACTACAAATGAATAGCTCCTTCTTGCTCCTAACAACTCCTAGTCCTCTTCTCCTCCTAGCAAATGCTCCAAGCAAGAGATCCTCCAAGCACAATAACTCTCTCTCTTTTCTTACACTCTTTTCTTTCTCTTTTCTTTCTCTTGTTTTAATTCTAATTTTTTTTGTGTGTGAAATGAAAAGGGGTAGGGTGCTATTTATAGGATTTGTAGAGGGTTCAATTTGCAAAATTACACACCTAATAACTCACTCAAATTAATTTACCAACTTTTCATTTGCTTAACCTCTCCTTAAGACCCTCCAATAACTTAACTCCTAAAACTCCCAACCTCTCATCTCCCCACTCTTCCAAAACACTAACTCCCCCTCATTCATTCTCCCTTACATGATCCGGTCACTACTTGTCCCATTCATGAGCCGGAAGCAAACTCACCCAAGTTGGGCCCCCATTTACAAATGCCACGCTGGCATTCTTGGCCATTTGACCAAAGTCAAACGTATCCTAACAGCATACATGCTGTACAAGCAAGCCACCACATTTCATTTTAATTTTATTTACCAAACTAGGCAACCTATACCATATTTAATACAAACAGACATACATATATCAACTGCATTACATAATACATATAAATGTATACTGTATATTTTTATACTCTGTGAAAATTACGGGGTGTCATACGCACTCCGAAATTTATTTAGAAAATAAATACACTCAAATATGCTTGTCGAAAACACGTGCCTCGCACGTAAAATATAAAAATGCGAAATTTGGTTTTATCAACGAAAAAATATATTAAAGATGATAAAATACAGTATAAGAAAAATATTTATTAATTTGTACATTCTATGATGTAATTACTACGTGCGTGCATCGCACGTAAAATATCAAAATGCGAAAAATTAATTTTATTGATGAAAAATTATTAAATATAATCGAAAACAATATAAGAAAAATATATTTACTAATTTTGTGTATTTCATGATGAAATCGCAACACGTAGAAAGTACGTGCAATATACGTGCAGAAGATTGAAAAATGCATTTTAATCAAAACAAGGGGAAAATAAATTTTCGTCTTATAAAATAGATTTAAATACATAAAAATAAATAATTTAAACCTATAAAAATATTATACGTAGTGGTGGAAACACGTGCATCAAAACACGTAAAAAACACGTAAATCCCAGGGATTGAAATATTATATTTTAGTTGATTGAAATACGGAAAAATGTATAAATAGTACGAATCCAAAATATGTAGTGAAACACATTACAAAATATACGTGGGTAACACCCAGGGGCAAAATTGTAATTTCAATTTTGCGGGGTGTTACACAGTGTTCCTTCGGGGTCCAAACCGGTCCAACAGAAGAGGCGCAAGTTCGCCTCCGAGCGCCAGCTAGCTATAAAAGAGGAGGTGGACAAGCTCTTGAAGGCCCAGTTCATACAAGAGGTAAACTATCCCGAATGGCTGTCGAATGTAGTAATGGTGAAGAAGTCCAATGGGACCTGGAGGATTTGTATCGATTTTACCGATCTCGACAAGGCTTGCCCCAAGGACCCCTTCCCTCTTCCAAGTATTGACACTTTGATTGACGCCACTTCGGGTCATGAACTCCTCAGTTTCATGGACGCCTTCTCAGGCTACAACCAGATCCGGATGTTCCCCCCAGATATCCCGAAGACCTCATTTGTGACCGATCAGGGCCTCTACTGCTACAGGACTATGCCCTTCGGTTTGAAGAATGCAGGCGCCACATATCAACGCCTCGTCAACAAGATTTTCCAAGCTCAAATCGGCTGGAATATGGAGGTTTATGTGGACGATATGCTGATAAAGAGCATCCACGGGGCCGATCATGTGCTCGATCTGCAGGAGGCGTTCGATGTACTGAGAAAGCACAACATGAAACTCAATCCGAACAAGTGTGCGTTCGGAGTCTCATCAGGAAAGTTCCTCGGCTTCATGGTCAGCCAACGAGGAATCGAAGCTAACCCTGAGAAAATCAAGGCCATATTAGACATGGCCCCTCCCAAGAACGTTAAGGAAGTTCAGAGGCTAATAGGCCGCCTAGCCGCTATAGGGCATTTCCTCTCGAAGTCCGGGGAGAAATGCCTCCCCTTCTTCAAGGCCCTAAGGGGGGCTAAAGGTTTCGAATGGGGTCAACAGTAACAGGAGTCGTTCGACCAGCTCAAGGCTTACCTCGTCAATCCTCCTCTCCTCAGCAAACCCATTCCTAGTGAACCCCTCTACCTCTACCTGGCAGCCTCCGAGCAGACCCTCAGCGCCGTTCTCGTGAGGGAAGAATATAAGACCCAAAGGCCCATATATTACGTGAGCAAGGTACTTCGGGATGCCGAGCTCCGCTACCCGAGGATAGAAAAGATGACTTATGCCCTGGTGATGGCCGCGAGGAAGCTTCGCCCATATTTTCAGTCCCATTCGGTGGTCGTTCTTACCGACCAACCGCTGAAACAAGTGCTCCACAAGCCAGAGACCTCCGGTCGCCTTATGAAGTGGTCTATCGAGCTGAGCCAGCATGATATAACATATCAGCCTCGGACCGCGATCAAGGCTCAGGCCTTAGCAGAATTTATAGTTGAAAGTACCATCCCCGAGTTCAGCCAAGCAATGAAGGGACCACCAGTCTGGTTGGTTTATGTGGATGGATCCTCTTGTAACGAGGGAAGCGGAGCCGGGGTCATTCTGACAGGCCCAGATGACTTCATCCTCCAATACTCCCTCCGTATCAACTTCAAGGCCTCTAACAACGAAGCAGAATACGAGGCACTCATAGCCGGCCTTGGAATGGTTCGCAATGCAGGGGCGCAATGCCTCCGGATCTTTAGCGACTCTCAACTGGTTGTAAATCAGGTCCTCAGCAAGTATGAAGCACATGATGACCGAATGGTTAAGTACTTAGGCAAGGTCAGGAGCCTCATGACCCTATTTGAAGAAGCTCTCATCCAGCGAATCCCCCGAGAGGAGAATTCCCAGGCCGATGCCCTCTCCAAGCTAGCCTCTTCCTCCCTCCAAGGCCTCGAGCAGACCGTCTTGATAGAGGTCCTCCTGAAGCCAAGTATAGAGGATGAAACTTCCGACTCTATGGAGTCGCTGCCTGTCCTGCTTCAAGATGATTGGATGAAACCCCTCGTCGAATTCTTAAGGGACGGGCTCCTCCCCGAAGATCCTAAGGAAGCTCGAAGAGTGAGAACCCGAGCAGAGCAATACACACTGATCGGAGGCATCCTATATAAGCGCTCCTTCACACAGGTAGACGGCAGGCCTTATTTGAGATGCCTCTTCCCCGAACAGGCCGACTACGCACTGCAAGAACTTCACGAGGGCATCGGCGGGGCACATTCAGGGTCCAGATCCTTAGCCCGCAAAGTGTTGAATTATGGATATTTCTGGCCCACTCTCCTACAAGACGCCGAACGGCACGTTCGGCAATGCAGCTCATGTCAGAAGTACTTCAACATCCGTCGCCTCCCACAAGCACCACTCACTTTCCTATCAAGTCCAATCCCTTTCGCAATGTGGGGGATGGATTTACTAGGGGCCAGTTCAAATTCTTAGTCGTGGCGATCGACTACTTCTCAAAGTGGATAGAGGCCGAGCCCTTGGCCACGATCACCGAAAACAAGGTAGTTCAGTTCTTTTGGAAGAACGTAATCTGCCGATTCGGTGTCCCTCGGGTCCTCATAACAGACAACGGAACCTAGTTCACTGGGGCTGCCTTCCGAGCTCTCTGTGAAGACCTCGTCATCCAACACCGATTCTCCTCCGTTTCCCATCCACAGTCGAACGGCCAAGTAGAGAATGCTAACCGACAGATCCTCTCCGGTATTAAGAAAAGGTTGGATAAATGCTCTAAAGGCTTATAGGTCGATCAGCCCCCTAATGTGCTGTGGAACTACCGCACTACAAAACGGACCCCCACAGGAGAGTCTCCATTCAATCTCACCTATGGGTCCGAGGCTATGATCCCCTAGAAGTCGGTATACCCTCTCCTCGTCTAATGGCTTATGAAGAAGAACAAAATGCCAGAGAGCTCCGAGCAAATCTAGACCTGATTGATGAGATCCGAGAAAGAGCTGCCATTCGTCAACAAAGCTACCGAAAAAGGATCGAGTTGGCATACAATAGGAGAGTCCGTCCTACCGACCTCAAAGAAGGGGACTTGGTCCTCAGAAAGTTAGCCATCTCTTTTCCTGGTCAAAAGAGTAAACTGGCTCCAAATTGGGAGGGACCTTACAAGATCGCCAAAGTAGTTCGGCCCGGGACATATAGACTAGAAGACCTCGAAGGCAGAGAGATCCCCAGGACCTGGAATGCCGACCATCTTCTAAAATACCAAGAGAGAGCATCAACGCCTCTCTAAGTATTCTGGGATGTCGAACCGTTCCTCTCCTATTACTTGTATTTTTTTCCTTTATTTCTCTCTTGTAATAACGGCTCGCAACTTTAGAAGCAGCCGACCATTAGTCATCGATAAAGAAAGCTTTTTCATATTTTACTTGTAAAATTGTTTGCATCTCTCTGCTTTTACTCTTCACTCTAACAATGGTTCGGAGTCCAACACTTGACTCGATTCTACTTCGCAAGTTCGCTCTTCAGCGAGCTAGAAGTAGTTCGCCATTCGGAATTGCTCCCACAACCGTTGAACAACTCTAACGATGGTTCGGAGTCCAACACTTGGCTCGATTCTACTTCGTAAGTTCGCTCTTCAGCGAGCTAGAAGTAGTTCGCCATTCGGAATTGCTCCCACAACCGTTGAACAACTCTAACGATGGTTCGGAGTCCAACACTTGGCTCGATTCTACTTCGTAAGTTCGCTCTTCAGCGAGCTAGAAGTAGTTCGCCATTCGGAATGCTCCCACAATCGTTGAACAACTCTAACGATGGTTCGGAGTCCAACACTTGGCTCGATTCTACTTCGTAAGTTTGCTCTTCAGCGAGCTAGAAGTAGTTCGCCATTCGGAATTGCTCCCACAACCGTTGAACAACTCTAACGATGGTTCGGAGTCCAACACTTGGCTCGATTCTGCTTCGTAAGTTCGCTCTTCAGCGAGCTAGAAGTAGTTCGCCATTCGGAATGCTCCCACAACCGTTGAACTCTAACGATGGTTCGGAGTCCAACACTTGGCTCGATTCTACTTCGCAAGTTTGCTCTTCAACAAGCTAGAAGTAGTTCACCATTCGGAATTGCTCCCACAACCGTTGAACAACTCTAACGATGGTTCGGAGTCCAACACTTGGCTCGATTCTGCTTCGCAAGTTCGCTCTTCAGCGAGCTAGAAGTAGTTCGCCATTCGGAATTGCTCCCACAACCGTTGAACAACTCTAACGATGGTTCGGAGTCCAACACTTGGCTCGATTCTGCTTCGCAAGTTCGCTCTTAAGCGAGCTAGAAGTAGTTCACCATTCGGAATTGCTCCCACAACCGTTGAACAACTCTAACGATGGTTCGGAGTCCAACACTTGGCTCGATTCTGCTTCGCAAGTTCGCTCTTAAGCGAGCTAGAAGTAGTTCGCCATTCGGAATTGCTCCCCCTCTGCCGCATAAGGCTCACTTATCTTACAAATTCGCGAGATTAAATGACCAAAGCAGTGCTCGGCACCCCTGGCCGAACGCTCATAACGCCGACTCCCAAACGAGCAGAAGACCAGCTCGGGGACCTCGGCACGATGAACACAGTCACAAACAAAACAACCACACAGGGCCACTAAAAACGCACAAGTCTAAGAAAGAAACATCATTAAGAGGGGGGACACAATACAAGATGACTCTTTCTTACAACCAGATTACAAGGCATTAAAAGCAAAGATTACAATGCTGGCTTGTTACGCCTAGACTAAATACAAAGGCCTCAAAAACAAGATCTTCAGTGCCTCCTTGGCGCAGGGATGTTCCGCTTCAAGGACACTCGAGGGCGGCGACGTGTGCCTCCGGAACTCGACCCCAAACCGACGAATTGAGACGTGTCCTCGGCACTGCTCCTAACAGTCGCTCCGACGGATGCTCCGCTCGATGAAATGGCAACCCCGCTTTGTGCATCCCCCGGACTAGGTTGGCCGATGGGCAAACGGGTCGCGAGCTCATAAAACGAAATGCCCCGCTCGCTCTCCGCACGAGTACACGAGGTACTCCTAACATTGATCGGCCCCGAACGCGGTCTGAGGCGAGCCACCTCCACCTCTAGCTCTGAGATCCGCTCCCTCAGAGAGTCATTTTTTACATCGACCTCGAAGCGAGGAGGTACTGCAGAGCTCAGGACGCCATAGCGACTGGCGATAAGACGGCGGAGATGAGTGACTTCGATGCTCTTGTCCACCATGGCACTCTTCAGTGCGTCGACCTCGGCCGTCAGTTTGTCACGTTCGGCCGTCAGTTTGGCCACCTCTGCCGTCAATCCCTCTCCCTCTGTCCGAAGGTCCGTCTCTACCGTTTGGAAGTGACGAATCACAGAGAGCAGATCGTCCCTCTCCGCTGTTATTTTCGATAAAGTATGGCGGATGCACTTGAGCCGTAGGCCGTAACTAAAGGCGGTCGACGAACCATCATCCTCTCCTAAGTGGGCCATCTCGATGAGCCTGCTCTCCAGGCGCCGAATCTCAATGTCCCGCCGACCCAGGACGAGTTGCAGGTGGTTCCGCTCGCTTACGGCTCTGCGCAACCCCAGCTCGACTTCATAGAGCCGCTCTCGGCACCTCATCAAGCACAGCCTCGTCGCCCCTAAGCCAACCTCGGGACGAGCGCTTTCCCCCGAGTGAGTAGGCTCGATGGTTTGAGTCACCTCCGCAAGCTGAAAAGAAATCGAGGCAAACAACAAATTTTCAACACTTAGCCGAACCCCTACACTTACCCATATTTCAAGAATTTTTTTTGGAAAGTTATGACAGAGACACGCGGAGTCGAGCCCAAAAGGATGTTTTCATTCATTACAAAAAAAAAGCGGTGGTCAGTCCGCGATTAGGCATTACACATAAAAACTCAAAAAGGCAGAAGAAAAAAGAAAAGCAAGCGAAGTCAGGGCGCGACCTCTTTCCCGGGGCAGCGAGATTGGGTGGGGGCCGACGTCCCTGAAGGGGTCACCATTGCCAGCGGGGTGACCACAGACCCCTGGACCTCGCCGACGACCTCGACCTCAGGCTCGACTTCGTCGTCCCCTTCTTCTTCTTCTTCTCCCTCCGACTAGGAGTCGAAGCCTTCGACGTGGCCCGAGAACAACCTCCATCCCGAGCAGTCCACCCCGGGGTATGCCTCCGACACCCGTTTGAGGGCGTCGGCATAGGCTTTGGCCATGTTCTGGGCGAGAAAGCCTTGCGCCATCACCATAGTGGCATCCTCGACCTCCTTCACCGCGGCAGCCTTGGCCTCCGTCGCTTCGGCCAATTGTTTGGCCGCCGCCTCCTTCTGGCGAAGGTCGCCCTCCAGCTTCGCGACCAGGCCTTCAAAGGTACTCGACCCTCGTCGTCCTCCCATCGAACTCGACCCTGAACTTGTCGAGCTTGTTCCCCATCCGAGCTTTATCCGTCCGAGCTCGGTCGGCCTCCTGCTTCAGCTCCTTCTCCAGAGCTGTCAACCTCTTCGAGAGGTGACCAAAGTGGACGATGATCTGCAACAGAGAACGAGGTGTTCAAAAAGTTAGAGAAATTAGACATAAGAAAAACCAATGAAGGCAAAAAATTCAACACTTACCGAGACCGCCGAACGAGCAATCTTGATGACATCGTCACCTGCCAGCGCGGCCTCCATGGCGGCCCGATCCTTCGGCGTCGCCAGGTGCTTGATCACCTGCATACTCGCCACGGAGTCGCCCAGGAACCCGTCATGTTTCCGAACCTGCCAGTCCTGAACATGGATCTTCTTATGCTCCTCGGTCAGGAGCTCCTCGGCCACCACTGTCAGCGGGGGCGTCGCCATCTTGAGGGCTGCGGCGATCGGAAAGTCACCAACCTCGTTGACGCCGAGGCAACTCCTTCGGCCACGGCCGGGCTCCCCAGGGTCTCCACCTCCTCGACCATCTCCGTGACCCTCGGAGTCTTTACGGTCGGCAACTTGGTGGCCACCCTCTTGCGCTTCTTCGGCGCCTTGCTAGCAAGACCAACCCTCAATGCCAGCACAGCCTCGTAGTCCATTGCCTCTGCATTAAAAACAAAGTTTGTTAACGGAATACAAGTCGTAAAGAGTGAAGTATGAAAAAGAAAGGACGGAAACATAGGAGAAGCCGCGTACTGGGATCTATGCGGTAGAGCCCTCCCCTGAATAGAACATCTTCGGTCAGCTCCCACCAATCGCACTTCGGCCGATCGAGAAGTGTCCGAACTGCCTCTTCCTCTTCGGGGCGAAGCTTTGGCAGCGCCTTCAACCTCTTCGGTACCTCCTCCACCCAACTAGAGGGAATAGGCCAGGCCTCCGCACTCTGCACTATCAAAAACTTATCACGCCAGTTCTTTACGGAGTCGGGGCATATAACGAGCCTACCGCCGTGTCTCGGGTCCAAGTAATACCGGAACTTCGACCGGTTCGCTTGATGAAGCCGGTAGATTGTCCGAAGTACACTCAGCTCCGGCTCGATCCCAGCGGCTTGGCAGTGAAGCACGAAACCATTGATGACTCTCCACGCGTTCGGCATAAGTTGGATGGGGCTGACCCCAAACCACCTAAGAACAAGGGTCGCGAACGGATGGAGAGCTAGCCGAGCCCCGGCGATAAAGGCATCAACCGGCCAGCAACACATAGTCACTGGTAGCGGCGAGTTGGCCCTAACCCCCGGACCCGGCAGCATAAGTTCGTACTCCTCCGGAATGTGGAAACAATGCCGGATCACTGCCAAGGCTTCTTCGCTGAGGATAGACACCGTCTCATCAGCCTCGGTCGTCTCCCTCGCCTCATTCTCATCAAAAGTCCTCCCCCTCCCATGAACAATACGCTCGGCATGTTCCTCCGGAAGTTCTCGAACTCTGTGAGGCCCAGTCAGCGGTCCCGGCAACCTGCCAAACGGCCCCATGCGCTTCGGATCCTCCACGATCGTATCTCGACCAAACACCTTCTTGCCTTTATCTGGGCGACTCGGGGTGCGAGCTTCGGCAACTTGAGGGGAGGGCTCGGACCAAAAAGAAGACGACTCGGAGACAGAGGAAAGAGACATATTTATACTTGGAAAGGAACTAAGTATAAATTACCTCAAAGAGATATGCGGTCAGGAACTTCACCGGAAAACGGACGACGATCACCTGGAGCTCTCGCTAAGCACAAATCACCGCCTGAGTAAAAAAGTGGAGAAGTGAAAAATGAGAGGGGGGTAAGGTTTTATAGAACGAGGCGCGCAAAACGATGTTAATGGGCCCAGACTGCCAGCCCATTTAGGCAAAGCGACAAATGCAATCTGAGCCGTCACCTTGTTTACCACGCCAAGCCGCACATCGCATTAATTACTGTCCCATCTGACAGGAGCTCAGAGGTCATTGCATTAAATAAGGGTCACATCAGTCAGAGCTGTCAGAAGTTCAGAAGCCATCACATTTAATGGCTGCCACATCTGTCAGAAGCGCAGAAGCCGCCAACTCCACAGGGCATGCTCCGCCAAAAACGACAAGTCAAGACCTCGGCACATGCTGACGAGCGTTCTTGACACCAACCACGTTACATGGAAAGTTGGACCTCGGCACATACTGTCGAGCATTCTTGTCACCGACCATGTTACATGGAAAGTCGGACCTCGGCGCATGCTGCCGAGCGTTCTTGACACCGACCATGTTACATAGAAAGCTGGACCTCGGCGCATGCTGCCGAGCGCTCTTGCCACCGACCATGTTACATGGAAAGTAGGACCTCGGCGCATGCTGCCGAGCGTTCTTGCCACCGACCATGTTACATGGAAAGCTGGACCTCAGCGCCTGCTGCCGAGCGCTCTTGCCACCGACCATGTTACATGGAAAGTAGGACCTCGGCGCATGCTGCCGAGCATTCTTGCCACCGACCATATTACATGGAAAGCTGGACCTCGGCACATGCTGCCGAGCGTTCTTGCCACTGACCATGTTACATGGAAAGCTGGACCTCGGCACATGCTGCCGAGCGTTCTTGACACCGACCATGTTATATGGAAAGCTGGACCTCGGCACATGCTGCCGGGCGTTCTTGACACCGACCATGTTACATGAAAAGCTGGACCTCGGCACATGCTGCCGAGCGTTCTTACCACCGACCATGTTACATGAAAAGTTGGACCTCGGCGCATGCTGCCGAGCGTTCTTGACACCGACCATGTTACATGGAAAGTTGGACCTCGGCACATGCTGCCGAGCGTTCTTGCCACCGACCATGTTACATGGAAAGTTGGACCTCGGCACATACTGCCGAGCGTTCTTGCCACCGACCATGTTACATGGAAAGTCGGACTTCGGCGCATGCTGCCGAGCATTCTTGCCACCGACCATGTTATATGGAAAGTTGGACCTCGGCACATGCTGCCGAGCGTTCTTGACACCAACCATGTTACATGGAAAGGTGGACCTCGGCACATGCTGCCGAGCGTTCTTGCCACCGACCATGTTACATGGAAAGCTGGACCTCGGTGCATGCTGCCGAGCGCTCTTGCCACCGACCATGTTACATGGAAAGCTGGACCTCGGCGCATGCTGCCGAGCGCTCTTGCCACCGACCATGTTACATGGAAAGTAGAACATCGGCACATGCTGCCGAGCGTTCTTGCCACCGACCATGTTACATGGAAAGTCGGACCTCGGCGCATGCTGCCGAGCGTTCTTGCCACCGACCATGTTACATGGAAAGTCGGACTTCGGCGCATGCTGCCGAGCGTTCTTGCCACCGACCATGTTACATGGAAAGCTGGACCTCGGCACATGCTGCCGAGCGTTCTTGCCACCGACCATGTTACATGGAAAGCTGGACCTCGGCGCATGCTGCCGAGCGCTCTTGCCACCGACCATGTTACATGAAAAGCTGGACCTCGGCGCATGCTGCCGAGCGCTCTTGCCACCGACCATGTTACATGAAGAGTAGGACATCGGCGCATGCTGCGGAGCGTTCTTACCACCGACCATGTTACATGAAAAGTTGGACCTCGGCACATGCTGTCGAGCGTTCTTGACACCGACCATGTTACATAGAAAGTTGGACCTCGGCACATGCTGCCGAGCGTTTTTGACACCGACCATGTTACATGGAAAGTTAGACCTCGGCGCATGCTGCCGAGCGTTCTTGCCACCGACCATGTTACATGAAAAGTTGGACCTCGGCACATGCTGCCGAGCGTTCTTGACACCGACCATGTTACATAGAAAGTTGGACCTCGGCACATGCTGCCCAGCGTTCTTGCTACCGACCAAGTTACATGGAAAGCTGGACCTCGGCATATGCTGCCAAGCGCTCTTGCAACCGACCATGTTACATAGAAAGTTGGACCTCGGTGCATGCTGCCGAGCGCTCTTGCCACCGACCATGTTACATGGAAAGTTGGACTTCGGTACAAGCTGCCGAGCGTTCTTGCCACCGACCATGTTACATGGAAAGAACTACCTCGGACCTCGCTGAACTCCCTCTCCGCACCTACAACCTGGCCGAGGTGCCTCTGCTCTTCGGCAGAGGGCACCGAACCACCCATGAACTTCGGCCTCCTTGGCAGCAAGCGCTCGAAGGCGTCGGCAGTGAGGTAAAAGCATGTAGGCCGCACAACGAAGGAAACAACCGAGCCATTTGCCAAAAAATTGCAAAAAAAAAACAATTAAAAATTTGGGAAAGTTAAGGAAAACTCCTGGAAGATAATTATAAAGTTGGGGAAACATTTTCTAATCCCCAAGCGAGTAATTATTGCTAAGGACAAACTATTAAGACCCCCGAACGACGGATCGACACTTCGCAAAGTTAAACGAATATTCCTGCGAAAACACCGCATGACCAGAAGAGCTCTGGAGCAACTCAGAGTGCAACCAACTTGAAAAATCACCGCACTACCTCGTTCAAAGATTCAAAACCTCCCATTTGAACTCCGATACAACTCCACTAGCCATTAAAACAGTAAAACTACTCCTCAACGGCTGATCAAACTTAGTCTTCGGGAGTGAGGGGCTCGTGATATGGCTAAAAATGGGGTTAAATCGGAACCGTCCAAATCGAGCACGAATCTTGAAGCCCAGCGGTAAAACGGTAATTTCACCTACCAATGGGTCCGGAGCGGGTACCGGTTCTCCTCCTCGAAGACCCACTAACCCGCGAACGGATCCACCTCAACTGGGTGCGGGTCTCAACCCGCAACAAACCCGGCCCAGAAAGGATAGAATTAGGATTTCTAATTAAATCCTAATCAACGGCCCTGATTCATATCTATCCCTTCACTGGGGATTAGGGATTACATTCCTTATCGAACTACAGGGATTACATTCCTAATCTGACCCCAGCGGCGCCTATAAATATCCCCCATCCATCTCCATTAAGAGGTAATCAATCTTTTGCCAATTTACGCTCTTTCATAATCATTCCTGGTTACTGACTTGAGCATCGGAGGGTGCGTCGCCGGGATCAACCCCGGTGTCTCGCACTTTTTGCAGGTGAACGGCGGGAGCCAACTGTCAAACTCCGACGGAACAGGTTTCAGGTTTGCTATTCAGGTTTTCCTAAGAATTCACAAATACTGTCTGTTTACCCCCACACCAGATTTAGCGGTAACAGACGAGAAATCATTTCTCATCCCATTTTTTTAAATAATCGGACGGGAAATCATTTCCTGTCCATTCGATTTTTTTAAAAAAAAATCGACGAATGGAAAATTATTTTCCATTTTAAATTTTTTTTTAAAGAGCTTGGATGATCTACCGTCCCATGCTTTTCTTTCCATTTTGGTGGAAAATATCCTAGAGACTAGAGCCTATAAACATTTCTATGTATATAGATTATGTTTTAATAGAAATTTAATTAAGAATTAAGATTTAATCAGATTTAATTAGAATTAAATTAAGAGTTAATTAGGAATTAATGAGTTAATTTTTTTCTTTTTTTTAATTCTCAGAAGGGAAATGATTCCCCGTCAATTGGTTTTTTATTTAAAAATAATAATAATAATAATGGACGGAAAATCAATCATCGTCCATCGATTTTTTTAAATTAAAACCCAAAATTTGGATTCAAACGGTAGATATGCCCTGGCCTCTTGCAATATCGGCAACGGAGCGAATCCTTTTGCAAAGCACTTTGTCTTCCCCCTGAATGACCATCCACTGCTAGACAACTTGTGGGAATAGAAGGTGATTTCTGAGTCTCCTTCCTAAGTTAATATTCCTTCAATGCCTTGATTACACCATCTACCGAAATACTCTCTTTGGCAGATCTACCGTGTAGCATGTTAGTGATCAAAGGCTCGTACGAATTCGGCAGTGAATATATCAGGTTGAAAGCTTTATCTTCCTCACACATCTGCGTTGATCGCCTTAAGTTCGGATAATACCTTATTGAACTCTGTAATATGGTCTTGGAGATCGGTACCTTCCTTCATAAATAAACGGAACAACTTTCTCTTCCAATGCATTCGATCTAATAACGACGAACCAGAGTAGTCAGCTATGAGTTTTTTCCACAAACTTGCCGCATCAATTTCGTCAAGAAATCTGCACTTGACTATGGCACTTTCACGAATATCTTCCCAACCGTCATCCTTCATATCAGTTGGATTTTCTTTCTTAACGGCTAACTGCAAACGTTCTTGAACAAGATCATACATATCAGTCTTCCAAAGATTGAAATTGATCTTTCCATCAAACTGCTTGATCTTCAAAATACTGTGGTCTGTCATCTTAACCAAAGGACTCGGCAACCTGAAGCTCTGATACCAGTTGTTGGGATTGGGACGTCAACCAACGCCCATTGTCGCAACGGAACTAAATAGAGCAATGAGAAAGTCGAAGTAGATGAGACGAATAAATTGAACAAGCAAGTAGATCCACCAAACTAACACAAACACAACAATGACTTATCCCGGTTAGCTTTTGCTTAATCCGAAAGAAAATATAAGGAGATCTGATATTCACTAGAAGAGATTATAAGGAGTTATTGATTCACTCAATACAAGGAATTAAACTCACTTACAAGAACTATCTCTCTCTCGAACCTCTTTGCAATGGAGAAAATAATCTATGAAGTACTCTACTCTCATAAAGAAGGAATTTACAATATATATAGAAGAATAGAGAGAAACCTGTCTAATCTTGATTCTCAGTCATCCGATATAACCTGAAAAGAAGTAACTGAATAGGAGCCGCACGATCTAACTTGGAGTTGAAGATTTAGCTGAAACGACCTAACAAATTGAGGCCCAAAATGAACACAGCGCTGCGGACGGTTGACTGTCCAACAAGACTGGTTGACCGTACCTCTCTCGGACAATCCTTGTACTACGAGCGGTCGGGGGGTGTGGTTGACCGCAACTTGGGACAGTCGACCGCAACTATGCCTGCACCTTGCTGCTGTTGTTTTCTTCTTCTACTCACTTCGATTCTTCGACTTCCGTGCGTCATCTTACCTTCTTCTAATCTGAACAACGAGTATTCAAAACACAATTCTAACACCAACAAAGGTCTATAAAGAGATCTCAACTTCCTGCATGTAGTCACTTTCCCATGCATCAAGCCAGTTTGTTTACAAAAAGCAACCTTTGGAGGAAACCAGATGTAGTGATCATTAAGAGGGAATCACAATGAAAAATAATGACACCTTCATCTTATTTGCATTTCGCAAACAAGTATCTTATATAATGCCAAACATTTATCTTGTATAATTTTTCTTCCTAAGGTTTGCTACTTAAAACATGTGATTATTCTAAACCATGGTACCTAATCTCGGCCGATAGTGAGAGGACTCTGAGTTGTCTCATTTTTTTGTCAACCCGATACGATACTTGCCTAAAAACTGAGTATTCACCGATACTTAATTTAACAAGGAAAGAAGAACAAAACAACATTAATCAATTGACACCAAAGACTATAGGATGTATTACTGGCACTATCGCCAATGAATAGGCACAAGAGAACATACGAGAGAAAATACAACTGAGTGAGCACAAAAGGGATTCAAAGTATACTAATAATTTGCACGTGTGATGCACGTCCTAATAATATATATAGTTTTAAGTAAATATTAACACGTAAGATGGCCTTGAACCTGAAACCTCCCTTTAGGAACAAGAAACCTCCTTAAAATTCTTCAAAATGCGATTCGGGGATTCTGAAGGACTTAAAGTGACAAGTCCCAATAAAGAACGACCAGTTAAGATAAACGTGTATACCCTTTATATCACATAAATAGACATAAGGCTTTACCTTGTCTTCGCAGTATTTCTCCCTAATGGCGCTTGACTGGATTTTTTCCTATTCAGCTCTAAATCATGTAAGGTCAGAATACATTCCTTGAGCTCACAAGGACTATAACACGTCTGAAGCTGCAGCTTTGAGCTCTCAAACATAAACATACGATCATAACACAAAGTAGATAATTAATTGGCAGGGAAATGCATGAACCACGAACCAGCTAGCCAAGTTCATAGAGTATAATTCTTACCCATGGATGGGCTCTCGGATTGATGGTAAATCGTGCAACAAACACAGCAGAAGCAGCAACAACTGATGGCAGGAACTACACACAGCTATAGTGTACTAGACTTAATTCAGTAAGGTAATGGCTCAAATACTCCAATAACTGATCATGGTAATAATAAAATTTTATTACAAAAAAACAATAATGAGTTTATGATATCTTACGAACAAATATCTCAAACATAAGATTCAACAATGGTTAGAGCATCCACAATGGCGTTTCTCATTTTTTACAAAATGGCAGCTACAATAATAGAAAATAGGGTATTTGTCTGCAGTGGTTGTTTGCTAAAATTTTGCTACAAATTGAGAAAGACGAGACATGTTGTTTCGTCCGGTTTCATTTTTTTTTAAAAGTGATTTTATTAGTCATTAGATAATAAAATAGGTTAATTAAATAAATTAAATAATAAAATATAACCTAAACCTAATTAATTACACACTAAGCCTAGTTTATGTTAGAACTCGAATTTTATAAATCTGAAAATTACTAACAATATTTGTAAAGAACAGAAATTACAGAAATAAAAGATAACAAACCAAAAGCTTTATATAGAGTCGAGATTAAGATCTCTCTCCTTAAAGCAAAATTCGTCCTGTAGTGTGACGGTGGCTGGCAAATTGCCTCCCAGGATACAATTGCATACATTTCTCTGAAGAGCAGTACCCAAACTCCAGAGATTCTAGCGAACTGTGCGGTGATGTACTCTCAGTTTTTTGACACAGAGGAAGAAGAAGAAGAAGTGTAATCCGAATTAACAAAATCTATATCTCTGGCAGACAGGATACAGTAGTCTTATAGAAGAAATGGAGACTCTTCAGAGGCTCATTACTCTGTAACAGCAGAGTAATGGTCCACTACTCTGCAGCAGCAGAATGGTGGTTCAAATTTATAACTGGTGAGCCATTACTCTGCTGTTGCTATCAGTTACCGAATGTGAAAAGCCTCATCAGTGCACTGGAAAAGAAAAAAAATTGACTGGGGCAAAAAAAAAATTTAAGCCAGAGCCAGAGCCAAGCCCGGGCCGGAGCCGGGCGCGTGTGTATTTGTCATTTTGGCTAAGTTCTCTCTCCACTACACGTTAGTGGTAACCCCCGAGTCACGCCCTTTAGCCCAGTTTTCTAGTAAATATACTAGAAAAAATCTTTTCCAATTTCCGATATGGGACTATCCATTTTCTCCAAGTTTCCAAGTTAATACATTTCAAGGAACCAACTTTGGATCAACATTTCTCATTCATACGAAATTCATTTTTGGCAAATGAGTACACCACGGAATAGTACTCGACGAGAGGATCGCAATCCACTTATTTTCCGACGCCGCCGGTGGTCGGAGCCTACCGGAATCCAGCCCGAAAAACAGCAAAAATTAATTCCAACAGTTTAACACTAACCCAAACTAACCTAAATGCCCCCCATTTCTAGGACGGGACAACATATCTCGTTTGAGGCATTTTCGAATTTTTTTATTATTATTATTTTTGTTCAAATGGTACAACATGTACCGTCTGATCATTTTTTTTTTATAAAAATGTCAGATGAAACAACATGTCTCGTCTGATCCCATTAAAAAATTGAAAAAAAATATGGACGGAACAAACATGTTCCGCCTCTTATAATTTGAAAATCGCAATTTCGTTTCTAAAAAATGAGAAGCGACTAGCGATTTTGCCATTTTATGGCAAAATATCAAACCACTGCAGCACCAACTTTCTCAAAAAATGAGAAATTGGCAAATATAGCAAACCATTGTGGATACTCTTAGCTCAACTTAGAATGGCATCATTCTGACCAGCTTTCAAATACAAGCAACAAACCACAACAAATATCATTACCATCAAAGTATCAATACTTAATTGAACCCATATTAAGAACAAAATCATACCCAAGAAAATTCTGGATTGTAGGGCTTCCAATCTAAAACTTGAGAGACCTCGGTGTGATTGCCTCCATCTCCACCACCTGCCATCAAACACAACTCCATGAAAACCCATTCACAACTCACCAAAATAAGAAGGAAAGAAAAGGAGGGGGGGTGCGCCGTGATATCGCAGAAAACTCCCACCTTTGGAGCTGAAACTTCCTGACACTTTCTGCAATTACAAACCAAACCCAGAAATCGAAATCGCGAAAAAAAAGGGTTGAGAAATTGTCAGGGTTTGTATTGATCGGGATCGCGCCATGAGTGAGGGAAGATGGCGATTAGGGTTGAGGATTTGGAGATTAGGGAAGAATGAATCACATATTTATTGATATTTTGCAGGAAATACAGCTCACCATTTATAAAGGAAGGAGGAAGGCGGTTACACTAGCAAACAAAATAGGAAACACGTGCGTACTGCACCTTTTCCCTCCTGCCTTAACAACTTTTCAAAGAAAGAGTGCGTAGAGTATCCATAGTCGTTTGCTATGTTTGCCATTTTCTTAAAATTTGAGAAAGCATATTTTGACAAAATCGCTACAGTCGCTTCTCATATTTGAGAAATGAATTCTCAAATTATAAAGGACGGAACATGTTGTTTTGTCTCGTTGTTGTTTTTTTTATAATAGGATCAGACGAAACAAGTAACTTTTTTTAACGATCAGACGGTACAACAGGACATAACTTTTTTTTAACTTTTTTTAACGTAACATGTACCATGATACCCCCAATTAAATGTTCAGATCTACTTCAAGGCAATCAACACTGGAGTATCTATTTCTCACAACTTCAACACTTGTATTCACTAGTATTGATGAAAAAAGAATCACAGCTCAAGAAACAGAGGATTACACAGGAGGGTCTAGAAGAAAGAAGAAGGTTGAAGAAGGAAAGTTTGTTAGAGGATTCAAGAAGAAGATAAAGTTTGTTACGATTTTCATATCCAGCTCACACACACCTTATACTCTATTTATACCCAGCTGTAGATTCTTTTCACACCTGCCTTGCCTTTTCTCGCCAAGATCTCCCTTAGATTACCTGATTGTGTACCTGTGCACCCTGTAGGCCATAGTACCTCAACCGATCAGGTGTGGTCCTCCTTCTGGAGCTCCTCCTCACTCCCATATTCACATTCTCATCAAGTGCAGACTCAGTACCAGCATCAGGTGTGGACTCAGCACCAGTCGACTTAGCACCAGCACTTGTATCACCAGTCGACTTAGCTTCAGCACTTGTATCAATACCCCCATCTTCGAACAAAACCTTGTCCTCAAGGTTTAATTTAAGCTGCGGAAAGGCCTTTATAATAGATGATACATCTTCCCAACTGTTATCTTCATCTGATAATCCTTCCCATCGCACCAAAACTTGGTTTTGCAAGGTGTTACCAATCTTCACCACTCTTTTGCCTAGCAGTGCAGATGGTTGGAAATAAATTTTATCTCCTTTAGCATTTGGAGGAAGCTTTGAAGGTACCACTGTAGCCTGCTCACCCAAGCATTTTTTTAATAATGACACATGAAAAACTGGATGAATTTTAGACTCAGGTGGCAATTGTAGTTGATATGCAACTGCCCCAATCTTCTTTACCACCTTATAAGGTCCATAATACCTCTTAGCCAGCTTTTGCCATTGTCTATGATGAAGTGATTGCTGTCTATAAGCTTGTAGCTTAACAAAAACCCAATCACCAACTTCAAAATGCCTTTCCACCCTGTGCAAGTCAGCTGTATGTTTCATTCTCAGTTGGGCCTGTAAGAGGTTTGCCTTCAGCTTGTTCAAAACATCTGATCTGCCTTAGAGTTCTTCATCTACAGCACAGTTTCTAATGAATCCTGGAAGGTAATCTACTATAGAAGGAGGTTTCTTGCCGTATACAATCTCAAATGGTGTGAAACCTGTCGATGAGTGGAAAGAAGTGTTATACCAATACTCTGCCAAATCAACAAATTTGGCCCATTGTTGTGGATGATCACTGCAATATGCCCTCAGATATTGTTCAATGCATCTGTTTAAGACTTCTGTTTGCCCATCTGTTTGTGGATGGTATGCTGTACTGTGCTTCAAGATTGTCCCCTGAGCTTTAAACAACTCACTCCAAAAATGACTCAAAAATATAGGATCTCTATCCGATATTATCGATTTAGGAATGCCATGTAGCTTGATAATGTTGGTTGCAAATAAGGCAGCCACTTTTGATGCAGTGAAGTTAGGCATTAAAGCTATGAAATGAGCATATTTGGACAATCTATCTACTACTACCAGAATGGCAGACTTACCTTGTGATAAAGGCAATCCAATTATGAAATCCATAGATATGTCAGACCAAATTTGTTGTGGAATTGGTAGTGGCTGAAGGAAACCCCCAGGCTTCGAAGTACTATACTTAGTCTGTTGACATATAGAGCACTCTTGTACAAACTTGTGAATATCCTTGGTCATTCCTCTCCATATAAAAGACTCTTTGATTCTAGCCAAAGTCTTTTCAACGCCAGCATGTCCTCCTACAGGTGATGAATGCAACTCTTTCAAAATCAACCCTTTCAGTTGTTGTGGAACCCATACTCTACCTTTGCTGAATAGCAACCCATCTCTGAGGGTCAGTTGAGGTTGAGATGTAGGATTTTGTTCTACTTGGTCAATGAGTTTAGCCAATTCAAGATCCTTGGTAGCTTCTTCCCTAATTTTGGAATAGATCTGATGATGTAGAACTGAGATTGCTGTCATCAAAGCAGGATTATCTTCACTCTGAGATCTGGAAAGCCCATATGCAGCTGAATTAATCTTCCCTGGTTTGTAAACAATTTTGAAATTGTAACCTGCTAACTTATAAACCCACTTTTGTTGTTCAGGGGTCTGGATCGTTTGAGTGGCCATATGGTGTAGGCTCTGATGATCTGTGCATATAGTGAATTCTCTTCCCACTAAGTATTGCCTCCACTTCTTGATTGACTCAGTAATTGCGAACATTTCTCTTGCATAAGTAGATGCTGATTGCATTCTTGGAGACATCATTCTACTAAAGAATGCTATTGGATGATCACCTTGTTGCAACACAGCCCCAATTCCCTTCCCCGATGCATCAGTCTCTATAGTGAATGGCTTCGAAAAATCTGGTAATGCTAACACAGGTGTACTTTGAAGAGCATCTTTAAGTTGAGAAAAGCAAAATCAGCTTCTGTGCTCCATTTGAATGAATCTTTCTTCAACAAGTTTGTAAGTGCTGCAGCTTTGGACGCATACCCTTTCACAAATCTTCTATAATAGCCTGCTAACCCCAAGAATCCCCTCAATTGCTTCAATGTCTTTGGGGTTGGCCAATCTTTAATAGCTTCCACCTTAGATGGACAAGCTTGAACACCATCTGCTGAAATCACATGCCCCAGATACTCGAGAGATTTCTTACCAAATTCACATTTACTCTTCTTAACAAAGAATTGGTTTTGTTCTAAAACTCTCAATACCACAGCTAGATGTTGCAGGTGTGCTGCCCAATCTGCACTATAAACCAAAATGTCATCAAAAAACACAAGAACAAATTTTCGCAGATATGGTTTAAACATGAAATTCATTGTTGCTTGAAATGTTGAAGGAGCATTAGTTAGGCCAAATGGCATGACTAGAAATTCGTAATGGCCTTCATGGGTTCTAAAGGCTGTCTTCTCTACATCTTCCGCTCGAACTCTGATTTGATGGTAGCCAGCTCTGAGATCTAGCTTGGTAAAAAAAATTGCACCTTGTGGTTCATTAAAAAGTTTTTCTGCTGTTGGGATAGGGAATTGATCCCTGATGGTGATTGAGTTGAGAGCTCTATAGTCGACATAAAATCTCCAAGTCCCATCTTTCTTCTTGACTAGCAAAACTGGAGATGAAAATGGGCTTCTACTATGTCTAATTATCCCTTCTTGTAACATCTTTTGAACTGGTCTTTCTATTTCATTTTTCTGGAAATGGGGATACTTGTATGGTCTGACATTGGTCGGACCCATACCTGGTATCAAATGCAAAGAGTGATCAAACTCTCTTGTAGGAGGTAACCCACTAACTTCATGAAATAGAGAGTCATGTTGCTGTATCAGTTTTGCAATATCTGGATGAATCTGCTGGTTATGATCTTCATCTTGTAATACTAAGTGGAAGAATTCGCCTATTGCATTTGTAGTCATCTCCCTCCGCAATGAATTGGGTTCTATTTGTGATGGAGCTGGAGCTTCTCCACCTTGGATTAGAACTTTTTTATCACCGAATATAAACTCCATGGTCATTGCATCATAGTCATGAACAACTCTTCCAAATAGCCTCAACCATTGAATACCCAACACTACATCTAAGCCATGTATAGGTAAAATATAGAAATCAATCAAGAAAGAGTGACCTTGAATCTCCACAGGTACACCCAAACACTTCCCTTCACATTGCAGTGTTTCACCATTGCCTACAATCACTGTGAACTGAGGTGTTGGATGGATTGGCTAATTCAAAAATTTAGCTAATCTTTCCTGCATAAAATTGTTAGTGCTGCCATTATCAATCATAATTTGTATGGAATGATTCTTAATAGAACCTTGCACTCTCAGGGTTCTTAAGGATTTATTGCCTGAAAAAGCATGAAAAGAGATTTCTGGGGTATCATCACTAGCAACTTCATATAACATACCCTCAGCGTCTGTGTGCTGCAGCTCCACAGGCACAGCTCCTTGTTCATCCCCTTCCTCCACTAACAGCATTAGGAGTTTGCGTTGACACTTATGGCCAGGCACATATTTCTCATCACAGTTGAAACATAGCCCCTTCTCCTTTCTAGCTGCCCACTCAGCTGGAGGAATTCTCTTTATTGGAAACTTGGATTGGGAATTTGTGTTTGGTGTGTTTTTGGTATGATCTGGAGTTGGTAGTAGGGGGGTAGGTTACTAGGTGGTGGCTGTCATGGTGGCCTTTGATATTCCCCACGACCACCTTGATATCTTGGTTCAACAATCTTATCTTCATGGAGTCTAGCTAAGCCAATTGCATCCGCTAATGTAGTTGGTTTATGTGCTAGTACTTCTCTATGGATATCAGGTTTTAACCCCGAAATGTAGTTGCTCAAAATGTGATTAGTGGATAGACCCTTGGTCTTGTTGATCAACATATCGAATTGATCCTGATATGCTGCTAGTGTGGTGGTTTGAGTGAGTTTAAACAGCTGGCCTGTATGATCTACAAATGGAGAAACTCCAAACCTGATATCTAACTCCTTTACAAATACCTCCCAATTTATAAAATCACCATTTTCATATTTATATTGAAACCAAGCTAATGCTCTGCCATCGAGATGGAATGATACTATATGCAGTTTTTGTTCTGTAGGGGTTTTATGAAATGCAAAATATTGGTTCGCTTTGAACAACCATTCCATAGGGTTATTGCCTTCAAATCTAGGAAAGTCTAGTCGAGGATTTTTGAAGTAATGCTCATGCTGTGATGAAGGGGAAGATGATCTTACAAAGTTTGGGTTACCTGATGAAACAGTACTCCTTAGAAGATGATCCAACTTCTCCTCAATACTTTCAACTCGATTAAGCTTTTCCTCCATGATTGTAAATCGTTCCATGTTGCTTTCCATGGCTGCAAATCGTTGAAACATTTCTGACATTTCTGAGATGTCACTTTCAACCTAATTCATCAATTAATTAACAACTAATCTCACTTTAGGAAGTAATTAATAAATATTAAGTATTATTTTAATTAATAATTAATTAACTAATTACTATTTAATAACTAATAATAATTTAATTTTATTACGGATTTAAAAAATACCTTTGGGGTGGAAAAGCATGTTCCATTCGATTAAAAAAAAAACTTTCTCAAAAATTGAGAAAGTTTTAGCAAACAACCACTGCACGCATACGCTCCGTTTGCTATTTCTGTATTTTTCATTTCCTCAAATATGAGAAACACCACTGTGGATGCTCTAAGAAAACAAATTCATAAGTTCCCGCCTTAAGCAACTACTGCAACTGATGAGCTCCTCTCTTTACCGCGGGCATTCTCGAGGAGTTCTGGGGGCTTCTCGGCGGCGGAAGTGATACCCCGACGGTGGTCGATCCCCGGTGACCCTGACAACTCCTCCTCCTTTAGCAGTGAGCTTGTCCCAAGCTCGAAAAAGGGAAACTTCGCGCGAAATTTATCTATATCGACCCAAGAGGAATTCTCATACTCGGAGTTCTTCCACCTGATTAGCAATTGTACTCCCACTCGATTTTGCTTCTTGAACATATGCCTCTCCAAGATTGCTTCAGGCTCCTCCGAAGTTGAGTTGTCAACCCACCAGCGAGGCAATTCAGATGCTACAGTGATTTCATAAGGGCCATAGCATTTTTTTAGTTTTGAAGCATGGAAAATATGATGGATTACTGTGTTTGGTGGTAGCTCTAAGTGATAGGCCACTGTACCTACTTTCTCCAAGACCTTATAGGGACCAAAAAACTTCAAAGATAGTTTCTGGGGCGAGGGATTGCGCAAAGACACCTGCCTATAGGGCTGTAGTTTGAGAAAAATAAGTCATCAACTGCAAATTCACTGTAACGCCCCGCACTCAGTCCGTACGCACACAATTAACTAAATTCTAGCCACGCCCACCACAGGTTGCCTCAAAAAGTGTCCGGACGTTGGGTAACCCTTATCATTGGCTAATCCTATATATTCTCTTATTTCTTCCTTATTATAGCCGATGTGGGATCTTTTTCCCCTAGTCAATCCGGTCAAATACACCCCACACATACTCCACTCCCTTTCATTTATTCATTCATTTAATACCACCCCATCTATAGCCCCATAGATTATCTCATAGGTCCATAACACCATCAAATCCCATAGGATCTTCTATAGTCCACCAACTAAATCATTTCCTTTCTTTCTTTTCCAAGCAACGTCACCTCCATCCTTCCATCCATTCTTTTTCCTTCTTTCCACTATAGTATTATATATATATATATATATATATATATATATATATACACACACACACTATACTAGTATATACTCTCTAGAATACAGGGTCTCACATTCACCCCCACTTAAGAATTCAGCGTCCTCGCTGAATACGGGACGTGCAATCTGGTACAGGATCGCCTATATATATACTATACTAGTATATACTCTCTAGAATACGGGGTCTCACATTCACCCCCACTTAAGAATTCAGCGTCCTCGCTGAATACGGGACGTGCAATCTAGTACAGGATCGCCTTTCTAGTCGAATGTAGACTTGTCTCCTAATCGCTGCCCTCCCAGGGTCTTACGCATCTCATACACATATATTGCGTCCCACGCACTTTCTATATACAAGTCCAACATTCGATGTCGAAAGTTGGCTCTGATACCATCTGTAACGCCCCGCACTCAGTCCGTACGCACACAATTAACTAAATTCTAACCACGCCCACCACAGGCTGCCTCAAAAGGGTGTCCGGACGTTGGGTAACCCTTATCATTGGCTAATCCTATATATTCTCTTATTTCTTCCTTATTATAGCCGATGTGGGATCTTTTTCCCCTAGTCAATCCGGTCAAATACACCCCACACATACTCCACTTCCTTTCATTTATTCACTCATTTAATACCACCCCATCTATAGCCCCATAGATTATCTCATAGGTCCATAACACCATCAAATCCCATAGGATCTTCTATAGTCCACCAACTAAATCATTTCCTTTCTTTCTTTTCCAAGCCACGTCACCTCCATCCTTCCATCCATTCTTTTTCCTTCTTTCCACTATAGTATTACACTATATATATATATATATATATATATTTCCTTCTTTCCACTATAGTATTACACTATATATATATATATATATATATATATATATATATATATATATATATATATATATATACTATACTAGTATATACTCTCTAGAATACGGGGTCTCACACCGACTTTCGACACCGAGTGTGTGCAAGATGTACGCCTGAGAGGGAGCTAGGTTGGGACAGGTCGCCCGGGTAGGGGACTGTACAACTAGCAGAATCAGGGTAATCCTCTCCACATCGGCTAGAAAGGGATCCTGAATCAAGTTGTAAGTCCGGGCTCAGCGAGGACGCTGAGTTCTTAAGGAGGGGTGTGTGTAACACCCGGTATATATATAATATTATATAGAGATATATAATAATATATATATATATATAATAAATAAAGAAAAGAATGGATGGATGGTAGGTGACGTGGAAGGAATGGAAAAGAAGGAAAATATGTGAGAGTGTGTTGACCGGTTGACCATACATATGGAATAAATGAATGAAAGAAAGGCATCCATGTGTATGTGCTGGTTTGGTCTATAGGTTGACCGAGTTGACCATGGGAGTGAAGATCCCATATCGGATGTGCAAGTGAATGTGTGTGTGTTTATATAGGTTTCCAAGTGAGAAAGGTTCACCTAAGGGTTAACCCACCTTTTGATGGTGCCTGTGGTGGGCGTGGTTAGAGTTTTGCGTCCGTTCTTTCGCGTGTGCGCACGTGTAACCGCGTGCGCAGCTGAGCCGGACTCGGGGCGTTACATTCACCCTCCTTTCTCCTCTTATCAGCAAACTTCTTCATACCCTCTTGTGCGATTGTTATATTATCCTTTAGCAACTTCAAAATTACATCTCTTGACATAAGAGTTTCCACTACTGATGGCAGGTTGGAAGTACCCCTCACATAGTGCAATAGGGATGGAGGAGGTCTTCCGAATACTCCTTCGAAGGGAGTGATTCCCGTTGACACAAGCCAACAAGTGTTGTACCAAAACTCTGCCCACGCCAGCCATTTGCTCCACTCTACTTTTTTTGTCCACAAAAGCATCGCAGATACATTTCTAATGCCTTGTTCACTATCTTCGTTTGTCCATCGCTTTGGGGGTGATACGCAGTTGAGTGATGCAGCCTGTAGCCTTGTAAAAGAAATAATTCCTTCCAAAATTTGCTCATGAAGATTGGATCTCGATCACTCACTATGGACTTGGGCATGCCATGCTAATTGTAAATGTTTTCCACAAATGCTTGAGCAACAGATTGAGCCGTATGCAGGTGTGAAAGAGCTATAAAGTGAGCATATTTTGTAAGGTTGTCAACCACCACCATCACCACGCTTTTGCTATTGCTTTTGGGAAGGCCTTCTATGAAATCCATCGAAATGTCCTCCCATATCAGCTCTGGAACTGGAAGAGGCTGTAAAAGGCCTGCGGAAAGCATGGTCTCGTGCTTGTTTTGCAGACACACTAAGCACTCCCTGATAAATTGCTTGATATCTTTGGAAATACCCTCCCAAGTGAACACTCTCCTCACCCTCTGTAGGGTTTTGTGAAATCCTGATTGTCCCCCTATATTAGAAGAGTGGTGATCAAGGAATATAGTTCTTCTCAATTCAGCAGTTGGGCTTATTAGGATCCTTTCTTTGTAGCACCAAATGCTTCCCACCTTTTTGTACAAATTAGCATCAATCCTGCCATCTTGGAATTTTTCCTGTAGCTTAACAAAGTAGGCATCATGTAACACCATCTGTGTAACACCCTGAATTCCAATAAGACCAAATTCGAGATTTCACATGATCTTTACACTTCACTTCGTACAAATTTACAAGTAATTTTGAAACTTTTCAGAATACATCAGAGTTCTTTACAATTATTACATAGCGGAAGACAACATCTTTAACTTTCAATTAAATCAACAACATCATTTCCACTTTGAAATCCAATACCTGCATGTAAAACTGTGGGTACGTCAGTTGATTTCAATTGACGAATGTTATACACGGTTATCCTCTCTATGCCGAAGACAGTATAACGATCTCCATATTTTAACAAATCACAAAACTTGAATGAGATAAAGTGTTAAATTTTGATTACGCTAAACATGTAAGTGTATGCCATGCCTTAATGCCTAATGCAGATATTTTATACTAAGATGACACTAATGCATACTTGTTCAGACTTTATGCATCCCATACTACATAGGTCCGAGGGCAAGCACCTACGTACTCCTCATTTAAGGGTTCGATCCCTCGCCATGAAAACTACACAGTAATAAGACATGGTTTAGATCATTCCACGAATATGGATCCCAGCCCCGGAATCCTCCACCCGACTATTATAACAGAACCCTCATCATGCGAATCATCCCTCAAGTGCCCCTCTAGCCCCGGTATACGTATATAAATTGGAGAACGGTAAACTATCCGCCCAACTACGCATAGTCTCGGATTTAAAATAAAAGGTCGTCTCCTACGAAGCAACCACAGTCGCGGAATCCTCCGCCCGACTGGGTCTATAGTCCCATAATCCTCCGCCCGACTATATAGAGTGCCGCACTTACGTTTACCCAGGTTTACTACATTTTCATCTATGTGCCTAATTATTTAGTTCAAGACATGAATAAATTTCCAAACCTATAATTAGTTTTACCTCCTACCGAACTTAGTCAACAAATACAAAATAGCTCCATGGCCATATCTCAAATATTCCTCGACTCTTTTCAATTCAATAGTGCCGGTACCCGAGGTTTCACTAACTCTAAATCACAACTTTTTCATGTACAAGAAAATTCATGGGTACACATACCCTTTAATAAACATGTCTTAAACTTAATTATTTTCATCTCTAACTTATTCACAAATGTGATCAAGGTCACACCATTTATGATTCATTTATTCATTCTAAATTCTTTCCAAACAATAATTCTTCTCGTGAATTCATCTAATTTTAAAACTCCTTATCAATTTAAACACATATAGTAATCAAGTATTCAACATAATTGAAATAATCCCATCAAGACAATTTATTCTCATATAAACATTTTATTTTTCTCCTAAGGATATAAATCATGCTCTTAAATAATTTATTTTGAATACAATACCTCATTCTATCTCAATATCTCTTTTACTTCTCAAAAATATACAAAAATTTATAAAACTATTTTTAATAAATTCCACATCAATTTATAGGAATATTATATTTTTTTCTCCAATTTTTGTTGCGTTGGAAACTGTAAGCCCTGTTTTCCCAAATACTTTTTTTCTGAATATTTTCTGTATTTTGACTAATTATAAATTCACCTTGTTTTGAAATTTGTTTCGGATATTTTATTAAAGCGTTTTCTAATCGAAAACTATATTTTGTTCGAATAATGGCATATTTTAATTTCTATTTCCATTTGATCGGTTATTTGTATCTTTTACTCAATTTAAATTTAAATGTGTTGTTGTTGTTATGTTATTTTGATAAATGTATACTTTGTTATATAAATCTTATTATTATTATTAGTAGTAGTAGTATTTTTGTAAAGCCCGAATATGCTTATTTAGTTGTATTTTATTGTGTGATTTGATGTATGTTTATATGTACATTCTAAAAATAATATTTAATTGTTTATTTTATTGTAATATAAACCCTATTTAAAACTCTATTTTCCTTATTGGATATTTTCCCTAAACCCAATACCCACTCTCCTATTGGGTCATCTACCCATCTAAACCCAAACCCATAACCCTATTATATAAATACCCTAATCATAACCTAACCCTAACCTAATAACCCCATCTACTGTTTTAATCCCTATACAGCCGCCACCCCCTACCTCCCGTTCGTCCCTTCATCTCCCTCACCCATGCTAACCCATCGCTCACCCCGAAACCCATTCGTCTCCCTCCCGATCAACCTCATCTTCTAGCCCCCGATCGCCAGCCACCACAGCACCTCCCCCTGCGCTGCCCAGCCGCCGCCAGCAAAGCATCCTCTCGAGACGGCCAACGCCGCACTCCCCTATCGCGACTTTGCAGCCAAAGCGACAGCAGCCAGGGCATCATTGCCTTCCTCCAGCATCGCGTCACCTCTAGCCAACATCGTCGTGCCAGACCACCCTCTGGCCCTTCTCCCGTCAGCCTCGACAGTGGTGGTGACACTCCCCTGTGCCGCAAGCCGACGCCCTCGCCCTTGCTCCGCCCTCTGTCTCCTGTCATCGACGGCAATGTCGACAGTGCAGCCAGTCGTGCCAGCACTTCGCCGTGCTTCTCCCTGCCGCCCGCCGTCCAGCACCGTGCAGCACCGCAGTGGCCTCCATAGCAACAGCCAGCGGCGGCAACGAGCAATTCCCGCCCTGGCCACCGACAGCCTCGCCGTGCCCTCTGCAGCGACCTCCTGTCGCTGTGGTGCCCTCCAGTCACCGACTGCAGCACAGCCGGACCACCGTTGTGGTTAATTATGGGATTTTGACAGTGTCGATTGTGGGCCATCCATTCGATCAGATCTTGATCTCTTGATCCTGGATGTCCGATTCTTTGATCATCTGATCATCATGATCTGATGGATCTGATCAGGATCATCCGATCGGTTGATCATCATGATCATCAGCTTCTGATTTGGATCGTCTGATCGCCTTGGTGATCTTGATCTTGATCTCCCAGATCTTGGTCGTACGATCGCAATCACCATCTCCATCACCATCAAGATCTTGATCTCGACCGTCGGATCTCTTTTGATCATCACGATCGTGATCACCATCTTGCTCTTGATCTTAATCTTCGATCTCAGCCGTCGATAGGTTGATCAACTCGATATCGTCCATTGATCGTCTCGTTCGTTTTCTACTCGGTGAGTTAAACATTTGATCCACTTTTTTTTCTCAATCATCAATTGTCAGTCATGATACATTTACTCTTTTGGTACCCTTCTAATTCTTATATGTTTTATTTATGTTCAATCTCGGTCATTGGATTCGCTTGGTCTTCATCTTGATCACCATCTTGATCATCGAGATCCGTGCCCGATCGTGATTATCGTGATCGTTTGCTTGTCGCCGTGTCGTCGGGATTCTGATCCCACCATTCTCAATTACCGAATCTAATCGTCGTCTAAGTGCAAGTATTCTTCTTGTACAATTTATTATTCTAGTACAAGCATTTAATTTGAAAATACTGCAAATAAATAGTAGTTGTGACTCATTCTTGTCTCATCATTTGTTGATCTTGAATTATTCATCGCCGATTCCATAATCTTAAGAGTCACAACCCTTTCGTCGTTATATTTACAAACTAGTTGGACTCATTTATCTCCTAGTCACTTGAACACACGAAACTAAGAAACCCTGAACTTGTAGATGTGTGTTGTAGCATGTATGTGATGATCTTGCATTCCTTGGGCTGAGAAATAGTTGTGAATTGCTGATTTGATAACCACCACGTCCGTATTTGTATCACACATTAATCTAGACTCATAATAACCAATTATCATGCAACTTATATATGAAAAACATTCACACTTGTTGTTGTCCTAAACTTTCCTTTGCTGTTTCGACCCCTTTAAAGTCAAAATATGAACTTGAGCCTTGAACAAGAAATGTAGCTCTAAATGTCTAAATGTCGATAGCCTCTAGAATTTTCGAATTCTGAGTTACAGTCTAGGAGATATCACAGTTGTACTACTGCTGTGTCGGTAGTCACAGATTCACAAAACTGCTGCACTTTTTTAGTTTACAAATTATTTTAGCTATGCTAACATTAAGTAGTTGCCTTAAAATTTTACATGCTGTTGCTAGACACCCTAGGGAACATCCCCAAATTTTCTCAGAATTAATTAACAACGTTTCAACACTATTTTACATGTATAAACTTAGATTCACAAATCCTGGCTGAACATAGAAGCAGTATGGTTTGCTGTTTTGACACATATTACCACAACTTTCATGTAACTTAATTATATGCATTGGAACCGGATAGGAGTCTAGTTTCTAGATCTTCTGACGGATCCACTTTTGCTATCTTGTAGCAACGGGAATCACAGTTTTGGTACGGCAACGTCGTGCTGTCCAAAATTGAGATTTTCGTTGTTCTTGATTTGATTCACGTTGACCCTCGAATATGCTATATAAATATCTCAAACTTGTTCTATGTCCATGATTATGATTTATTGACTTGTTTCGCACACTTGCATGCATGCTTAATAAAAATTAATAAAAAGTAACAAGCCGGGGTTTAAGGGAATGACCATAGTAGTGGACAATATAGGTAAGTATACTCGGAAGGAGGTCCGTGTTTTCCATAATTTTATGTTAAATGGAACTAAGTGTCACGTAGAACTAAGTGCCACGTCATGGGTGACGAGAGCCACCTCTAAAGCCTACGGGGGCCACCTCTAGAGCCCATTATACGATTACATGATATATATTTGCGGTCATATGGAATTAAGTGCCACGTAGAACAAGTGTCACGTCATGGGTGACGGGGGCCACCTCTAGAGCCCATGCTTTGATCCCTTGCTCGTATTTCCTATATGACCTGAGTACACCGCCCTATAGACTCCATTACTAGGCCTAAACGACATTGCATTGACTGTAACACCATATAATAAAAAGATGGATGCATGAAGTGCTACCTAGATAGTAATAACTACAAGACTTGAATATGAAACTTGAACTTGATACATGCTCATTTGATACTTGATGACATGACACATGAGACTTGATACTTGAATATAATACTTGACACTTGCAACTCGATACTTGTACTTGACAACTTGACACTAGACTTGAGACGTATTACTTGACTCTTGTACTTGATACTTGTCACTTGATGTTGGATACCCTTACATGTTCACTTATCACTTACTACACTATTAATATTTGTTACCCAACCTGATCACTTGAGTTATCCTTCTTGCTAGCTAATTCTTGAATTTCCACTATTTGTTGCATTCCTATTATATTCTTGATTCCAAATATTGTTCCATGTTTCTTGTACTTATTTTTACTATTTTGTGGCCCTAACTTGCACTAAGGGCATTTCCTCTTGTTTTCTCTATTTTTCACTTTTTATAATTATTAAACAGACTTTGGAGACGTGCTGCCTGCCGGGATTGGTGAGCAGAGATTTTAGGCTTCAAATGGAGAAAAGACATGCTTAGATTATTTGTTTCTTGTGTTATTTATTTTCTTGCTACTTAAAACTTGTAACGGCTTATGTCCCAAGTTTTTCACTTGATCCATACTTGAAAACTATTTGGATATTATTATTTATTTTCAATTATTTTCTGTTGTTTAATAAATTATTAATGCATGCTTTGTTGTATATATATATCTTGTTATATTCCTGTTGTGATGCTGAGTCAATCCTACAGCTTAAGGATGATGTTAAAATCATTCGCTGGGCTTCGTCACGCGCTCGTATTCCACATTTTTTTGAAGCGGGACGTGACAAGGTTTTTAGTGGTATCAGAGCTCAGGTTTGGCTAATGTGTTAGTTTGACTAATACATTAGATAGGCTTGACTCGGTCAGGATTAACTCAACATTAAATAGGCCATGCAACCACATGAATAATTTATTAATCAATTCGATCTGGACACTAGTCTTATCCCATCCATTTTGATCCCTTCATATTCAATTCTTTGATTCACTGCTTCCTTCCATCTCTTACAGTCATCCTGATTTGTTGATTCCTTATTGGGTACAATTTATTCTTTCGGTACCCATATTCTTTTGATTCCAGTGCAAGCAATCTCCGATTTTCTACTTGCCTCGTTGATCCCTTCTTATTTCAGCTCAGGTGTCATTTATTGCTTTTCGTGTCTTGCATTCATCTCCATTGGTTGACTCATTTTGAGTATCATGCTAGTTATTCCTTTCCTGCCATGTTCTCTTCAAATTCTACTAGTGCCCCCTCGTTCCTCTTCCTTCATATTCAATTCTTTGGTTTCTTATTTTCTTCCACCCTTGTAATCGTCCTCCTCTGTTAACTCTTTATTGAGTAAAGAATTCATTCTTCTCTTGCCTATATTTTCTTTATAATTTTTTCCGAATATTGTGTGTATTTCGATTATTATTTGTTATATTTTGGATCTTCTATAGAATTATTTTCTAAAACGAAAATTTTATTATTTCGAATAACTGTGTATTTTAATATCACAAATTTCAAAACGTAACTTCGTACTTAAATTGAGCAATCAATATCTAAGTATGTGTGGGAGATTGCATCATCTCGTTCATCGTTTTGTTGCAACTGGATGTTGAGATGGCAAACATGCAACTAGACGTCAATGGAAGCAATTGCAACTAGATATTGGGGAGGCAAAATGTGCAACCAAATATCCACAGGGCAACCTGCAACCTGATGTCGTTGAGGCAAACCTGCAACTTGATGTCGAGAAGGCAAGTCTACAGATGAGTATAAATGAGGCGAACCCACATCAAAGAATTTTTACTATTATTATTTTTGTTTTCCTTATTATTATTAGTATTATTGTTATTATTGTCATTACTATTACTATTGTTATTATTGTTTTCACTATTTTATTTTTGTTGTTAATATTGAATTACTTCCACAAAAATGATGAACCCAAATTATATTCTGTCTTACATTATTATCCTTACCGGTATTGTTAATATTTTTATTTTTATTATTATTATTTTTACTAGTATGATCATAATGATTATTATTGTTATTATTATTTTATTATTAATATGTGTTGATTTTTTTTCATTAATATTATTTTTGTTAACACCCATTAGTTTTGACCTAAATATTTGAATTAAAGCCCTCATCTAATACCCAATTTTGTTTTCCTTTGATTGAAGTATTTATTGATATCTCACTCGAGCCCAAATTGATATCTCACTCGAGCCCAACCCAAATTCTCCTACCTATATTCTCTTTGATTTTGGTACCTCATTCTTTTCTTCCTGCTCGAATCGTTGCTTGGTGTCACGTGGTCTACAACGATATGTCTAGAGCTTGGAACGTCACCATCAGAGGGTCGCAGCGGAAGCGTGGTGGGCCCATACCATAACCCACAGGTCCCATGATCCTATTATTGCTTCTCCTTCCCTGCATTGTTCGCCTTTCCCTATCTCTTGCATTTGTTCTCATCCGTTGACTCATTACTTTGTTCATCTTTCCCTTGTCCATCCTTTCTTTGATTTCAACTCTATCTATTTCTTCATCTTTTTGCCTTGTTATCTTGCAGGTCATGTATTGTTTATTCTTCATTTTTGATACCGATTACTTCTTTCTTGCATTCCATCTTGCCATCATGCACTCATTCATTATTTGATTCAATTCTTTCCTGTCATTTCTCTCTTTGATTCCAGTTCAGCCTACTCTTTATCATGCTTTGTTATCTTGTGTCGTTTCTTTCCTTTCGTTACTGTTTATTCCCTTCCATGCCCTTCATTTGACCTCATTTTTATCCACTCCTTCTTTTCTGGTGTTGCCCTCCGCTTTGTTTCTTCCTCATTAATTTCCTGTTTTGTAACCCTTCCCCAAGTTTGTTTCGCCATGTCCTACGTACCGCCTAAGCAAATTTCGAGGACGAAATTTTTGTGTAAGGTGGTTGGGATTTGTAAGCCCTGTTTTTCCAAATACTTATTTTATGAATATTTCCTGTATTTTGACTAATTATAAATTCACCTTGTTTAGAAATTTGTTTCGGATATTTTATTAAAGCGTTTTCTAATCGAAAACTATATTTTGTTCGAATAATGGCATATTTTAATTTCTATTTCCATTTGATCGGTTATTTGTATCTTTTACTCAATTTAAATTTAAATGTGTTGTTGTTGTTATGTTATTTTGATAAATGTATACTTTATTATATAAATCTTATTATTATTATTATTATTATTATTATTATTATTATTATTATTTTTGTAAAGTCCGAATATGCTTATTTAGTTGTATTTTATTGTCTGATTTGATGTATGTTTATATTTACATTTTAAAAACAATATTTATTTGTTTATTTTATTGTAATATAAACCCTATTTAAAACTATATTTTCCTTATTGGATATTTTCCCTAAACCCAATACCCACTCTCCTATTGGGTTATCTACCCATCTAAACCCAAACCCATAACCCTATTATATAAATACCCTAATTATAACCTAACCCTAACCTAATAACCCCATCTACTGTTTTAATCCTTATACAGCTGCCACCCCCTACCTCCCGTTCGTCCCTTCATCTCCCTCACCCATGCTAACCCATCACTCACCCCGAAACCCATTCTTCTCTCTCCCGATCAACCTCATCTTCTAGCCCCCGATCGCCAGCCACCGCAGTGCCTCCCCCTGCGCTGCCCAGCCGCCGCCAGCGAAGCATCCTCTCAACGACAGCCAATGCCGCACTCCCCTATCGTGACTTCGCAGCCAAAGCGACAGCAGCCAGGGCATTATCGCCTTCCTCCTGCATCACGTCACCTCCAGCCAGTCTCGTCGTGCCATACCACCCTCTGGCCCTTCTCTCGTCAGCCTTGACAGCGGCGGCGACACTCCCCTGTGACGCAAGCCGACGCCCTCGCCCTTGCTCCGCCCTCTGCCTCTTGCCGTCGACAGCAACGTCGACAGCATAGCCAGTCGCGCCAACACTTTGCCGTGCTTCTCCCTGCCGCCCTCTGTCCAGCACCGTGCAGCACCGCAGCGACCTCCACAGCAACAGCCAGCAGCGGCAACGAGCGCTTCCCGCCATTGTTCGCCGCCCTCCGTCACCGGTACCGTCCCCCCTGGCCGCCGACAGACTCGCCGTGCCCTCTGCAGCGACCTCCTGTCACTGTGGTGCCCTCCAGTCGCTGACCGCAGCACAGCCGGAGCACCGTTGTGGTTAATCATGGAATTTTGATCATGTCAATTGTGGGCCGTCCATTCGATCAGATCTTGATCTTTTGATCCTGGCCGTCTGATTCTTTGATCATTTGATCATCATGATCTGATGGATCTGACCAGGATCATCCGATCGTTTGATCATCATGATCATCAGCTTCTGATCTGGACCGTCCGATGGCCTTGGTGATCTTGATTTTGATCTCCTAGATCTTCGCTGTACGATCGCAATCACCATCATCAAGATCTTGATCTCGACCGTCGGATCTCTTTTGATCATCGCGATCGTGATCACCATCTTGATCTTGATCTTCGATCTCGGCCGTCGATTGGTTGATCAACTCGATCTCGGCCATTAATCGTCTCGTTCGTCTTCTACTCGGTGAGTTAAACATTTGATCCACTTTTTTCCTCAATCATCAATTGTCAGTCATGATAAATTTACTCTTTTGGTACCCTTCTAATTCTTATATGTTTTATTTATGTTCAATCTCGGCCGTTGGATTCGCTTGATCTTCGTCTTGATCACCATCTTGATCATCGAGATCCATGCCCAATCATGATTATCGTGATCGTTTGCTCGTTGCCGTGTCGTCAAGATTCTGATCCTGCCATTCTCAATTACCGGATCTAATCGTCGCCTAAGGGCAAGTATTCTCCTTGTACAATTTATTGTTCTAGTACATGCATTTAATTTGAAAATACTCCAACTAGATAGTAGTTGTGACTCCTTCTTGTCTCATCATTTGTTGATCTTGAATTATTCATCGCCGATTCCATAATCTTAAGAGTCACAACCCTTTCGTTGTTATATTTACAAACTAGTTGGACTCATTTATCTCCTAGTCGTGCTGTCCAGAATTGAGATTTTCGTTGTTCTTGATATTTTGATTCGTATTGACCCTCAAATATGCTATATAAATATCTCAAACTTGTTCTATGTCCATGATTATGATTTCTTGACTTGTTTCGCACACTTGCATGCTTGCTTAATAAAAATTAATAAAAAGTAACAAGCTGGGGTTTAAGGGAAAGACCATAGTAGTGGACAATATTGGTAAGTGTACTCGGAAGAGGGCCCGTGTTGCCCACATAATTTTATGTTAAATGGAACTAAGTGCCACGTAGAACTAATTACCACGTCATGGGTGACGGGGGCCACCTTTAGAGCCTACGGGGGCCACCTCTAGAGCCCATTACATGATTACATGATATATATTTGCGATCACATGAAACTAAGTGCCACGTCATGAGTGACGGGGGCCACCTCTAGAACCTACAGTTTGATCACTTGCTCGTATTTCCTACATGACCTGAGTACACTGCCCTATAGACTCCATTACTAGGCCTAAACGAAATTGCATTGACTGTAGCAACCATGTAGTAAAAAGATGGATGCATGAAGTGCTACCTAAATAGTAATAACCACAAGACTTGAACAAGAAACTTGAACTCGATACATGCTCACTTGATACTTGATGACGTGATACATGAGACTTGATACTTGAATATAATACTTGACACTTGCAACTCGATACTTGTACTTGACAACTTGACACCAGACTTGAGACGTGTTACTTGACTCCTGTACTTGATACTTATCACTTGATGTTGGATACCCTTACATGTTCACTTATCACTTACTACAATATTAAATTTTGTTACCCAACCTGATCACTTGAGTTGTCCTTCTTGCTAGCTAATTCTTGAATTTCCACTACTTGTTGCATCCCTATTATATTCTTGATTCCAAATCTTGTTCCATATTTCTTGTACTTGTTTTTACTATTTGTGGCCCTAATTTGCACTAAGGGCATTTACTCTTGTTTTCGCTATTTTTCCTTTTTATAATTATTAAATAGACTTTGGAGACGTGCTGCCTGCCGGGATTGGTGAGCAGAGATTTTAGGCTTCAAATGGTGAAAAGACATGCTTAGATTATTTGTTTCTTGTGTTATTTATTTTCTTGCTACTTAAAACTTGTAACGTGCTTATGTCCCGAGTTTTTCATTTGATCCATACTTGAAAACTATTTGGATATTATTATTTGTTTTCAATTGTTATCTGGTTCTTAATAAATTATTCATGCATGCTTGGTTGTATATATATATCTTGTTATATTCTTGTTGTGATACTGAGTCGATTCTACAGCTTATGGATGATGTTAAAATCATTCGCTGGGTTTCGTCACGCGCTCGTATTCCACGTTTTTGGGAAGCAGGGCGTGACAGAAACTCATCAAAATCAATTTAAAACCCAAAAATTAAAAGGGTCGGTACAGGGTTTCGAACCCGTGACCAACCAGGCAGCGCCCAAAGCACACCCCGAACGCCAAGAAGTCCAAGCGGACTTGGTGTCTAGTCCCACACCGAAACCACTTTGTACTCACTTTCGGCTCTGGGTATTTTTTTTAAAAAAAAATCACAAAAATCTTTGGGCTTAACAAGATTCGAACCCAAGCCAACAAGGAGACCAGCGCAAAGCCAGACCACAAGGCCAAGTGCGCCCAGCGATATATAGTCTCTTTATAGGCTTTTGTTCAAACTCTCTGTTAATCCATATTTTAATAAAACTCGATTCTCTATTTGGTCTAATCTCTTGTTAGACTGAAATTTGTTTATAAAAATCTGAGTTTACTAACAGTAACTTACTAATTTCTAATTCATATTTTAGAAAATAAAACTAACATTCCAATTGTTAATAACATGAATTTGTATTTATTCAATTTGAGCAAAAGTAGTACATTGTATATTTTATAAACAATCAAATGAGTTCATTGGCATCAAATTTACATTACAAAAATCCATTTGCTTATCAAAGAAGAAAAATCCCAATAATTTCCATTATTTCTTCATGTATACTAGTGTATGGCAAAATAATCAATTAATTCTTTTTCCCATTAACCACTAATATGATGTAATTTAATTTACGAATCATACCATGACTCACTACCATTCTTACTACATATAATAGTATAGATCACAACAAATTTCCCATGCTACTCATTTATTGTTACTTAGCATGCATTGTTCTATAATTAGAAAGCATGAGAACACCCATATTACATCAAATTGATCTATATTAATTCTATCATATTCCTAACTCCTAATTTAAAATCTCCACCCCTTCACTTTCCTAACTCCTCCCCTAAACTCTCCAAAAACTCTAACTCCCGAACTCCCAAATCTTCTCCTACCCACTATGCTACAAACCGGCCTCCCCTAGGTCCAAAACCGGTCAAGTCTCATGTGTGCAAATGCACACATACATATACAAAATAATTACAATTTTTATAGTTTTGAAGGTGTACTAAAAGTTGTAACTTGTCATGTATTAGTCCAAACTTAACTTAAATTAGGTTTTAATTAATGGGCTTGATTTATGGTCTTTCTTTTTAATCAACTAATTAATTAGGTTAGTGAGCTAGATTTCATTTTGGGGTCCATGGGTTAAAAGAATGCTAATTAAAACTTGTGCATGCTAAAAATAGATAACGAGAGTAAAAATGAGAATAAAAAAATTAGCACGTGCATAAATTGAAAGAAAAAATGCATTTTTAAAATACGGGATGTTACAATCTGTTTTATCCCTTCTAACCATTGTGGAATCACAAAGGTGATTTCATAGCAGGTATCTTGTAAATCCTTCCTTCGCGCGAGCCCATCAACTACTTTGTTATCAATTCCCCTTCTATACTATACTCTGAAGGTGAAGACCAGTAATTTCCAGAGCCACTTCTCTTGGAACTCAGTGTTGATTCTTTAGTCTAATATATACTTAATACTCTGTTGATCTGTTCTTATGATGAATGGGTTCCCAAGTAAGTATTGACGCCATTGTTTTACTGCTTGTAACATGGCTAAAATTTCCTTATCATAAGTTAAAAAATGTAACGCCCCGAATTCCAAATAAGATCGAATTCGAGATTCCACAGGATCTTTGCACTTCACTTCGAACAATTTTACAAGAAAATTTAAACTTTTCATCATACATCAGAGTTCTTTACAATTATGTACACAGCGGAAGATAAAATGAATTACAATAATGCAATTGATATACAACTTGCAACATCTTTAACATGTAACAGCATCATATCACTTTACTTCTTCATGAAAAAAGTCCAGTTCCTGCATAATAAGCCGTGGGCACGTCAGTTACTTACAACTGATAAAAATGTTATACTCAGTCATCCTTTCTATGTCGTACATATAACGATCTCAATACTTTAACAAACCACAAATTTGAATGAACAATAAAGTGTCAAATATGACTACACTAAATATGTAAGTGTATGCAATGCCTTAATGCCAAATGCAGATATTTTACACTAAGATGACACTAATGCAGACTTGTTCGGATTCTATGCATCCCATACTACATAGGTCCGAGGGCAAGTACCTACGTACTCCACATTAAAGGGTTCGATCCCTCGCCATGAAAACTACCCAGTAATAAAAGCATGGTTTAGACATTCTACGAGTATGGATCCCAGTCCCGGAGTACACTGCCCGACTGTTATACAGACTCCTCGTCGTGTGAATCTCCCGCAAGTGCCCCTCTAGCCCCGGTATGCGTATATACACTGGAGTACGGCAAACTATCCGCCCGACTACGCATAGTCCCGGATTTAAAATAAAAGTTTGTCTCCATCGAAGCAACCTTAGTCCCAGAGTACACCGCCCGACTGAGTCTATGGTCCCAGAGTACACCGCCCGACTATATAGAGTGCCCCACTTACGTTTGCCCAAATTTTACCACATCTTCACTTATGTGCCTAGTTCTTAAGTTCAAGACATGAATAAATTTCTATACCTAGAGTTAGTTTTACCCCCTACCAGACTTAATCACAAAATACGAGATAGCTCCATGGCCATATCTCAAAATATATCTCAAACCTTTTAATTCAATAGTGCCGGTACCCGAGGTCTTACTAACTCTAAATCACAAATTTTCATGTACAAGAATCCATGGGTACTCATACCCTTCAATAATCATGTCTTAACCCAAGGTATTCATATCTTAAACTTATTCACAAAATTAGTTCAATGCTTTATCTTGACACTATTCATGATCCATTTATTCATTCATACTCTTTCAAAAACAATAATTCATTTCATGAACACAAATTCATCACTTGAAATCTCATTTAAGCTCATGTAATATGTCTCAACTACATCAAAATATTTCTCAAACAAAAATAAGAGTATAATCTCTTCAAGGAAAAATTCATTCACATAACAATATTTTACTCTTCTTCACAAAAGGAAAGTCTTATTCTCAAAGAATAAAATTTGAAGTCAATAATTCATTTGATTAAAACCAACCAAAAAAATATTTGGAGTCCATCAGGTTTCGAATCAAAACCAATCAAAAATTCATTTCAATGATATTAAAATTACTCATTTGATTAAAACCAACCAAAAATGTTTGGAGCCCATCAGGTTCCGATTAAAACCAACCAAAAATTACTCATTTCAATGATATTAAAATTTCTCATCTGATTAAAACCAACCAAAAATGTTTGGAGCCCATTAGGTTCCGATTAAAACCAACCAAAAATTACTCATTTCAATGATATTAAAATTTCACATTTGATTAAAACCAACCAAAAAATTGTTGGAGCCCATCAGGTTTCGAACCAGGCACCCCCGCACACAATATATCGAGCGCCCAAAGTCACCCTCGCCAGCCATTAAGTCCAAGTGGACTTGGGTGTCACATGCTCAAACAAAAACCCTATATACCCACTTCTTGGTTCTTTTAAAAGAAAATAAAATGTGCTCAACTAGTTTTGAACCCAAGATCTCTTACAAGCATAGTAGTGCTCTGTGGTGCATTGGCTAAGCAGTAAGTCTAAGTGTAATTTCTTATTAGAAAATCAAACTACTGTAGTTTTGTTCACAACATTCTGAAATTAGTTATTTTTCACAAAACTTGACATATGATCAATCTATTCTTTTTAATGAACTATAATTTTCTTATTCATACTGATTATTTTTGAAAACAAAGGTTCACAAATTTCCAAACTTGTTTTCTAAACATTGTGTTTATATTTCAAATTTCTTCTTTTCTTGAATGAACAAAAATTTCATTTCTTCATTCTAATCAAAATATCATAGTGTCTTTATTGCAAGGAATTTTAAAAATGATTCTATGAATAACAATTCAATTCCACCCACAAATTCATTTTTATCAAAAGGAAAAAATCACAACAAGTAAACTTTCCCTTATATTTCTACATACACATGTATGGTCCTTTTCTCATATTAAATCAACATGATAACAACATATTTCTTTAATCACATCAAAATTTCTACAAATCATAGCACACATAAAAGCATGGGTTTTGTACTCTTTTTTTTTCTTATTTTCAATCAACATGTTAAATAAAATTCCTACAATTCATAAATAGCATATATTTGTTCTCTTATTATCACATTCACTTTATCTTTACTACTCATGTAATATATTATCCCGCATGTCTCATAATTTAGGAAAGCATAAGATTACTCACATCACATCAATTGATATATTTTACGAATATCATGCTCTAGCATGCTCAAACTAAACTTTAGATTATTTCTGTTGATTCTTGATTTTGATGATCACAATACAGTGCAACATGTGTCTATGTTATACAGCTAACATTACAGGTTGTACTACAAAAGACTATTTCAGCTGAACAAATGCACAAGCTCAAAGGTTACAGATAAAGACTTCACTCAGACAAGATTCAAGACTTCACTCAAGACAAGACTCAAGACTCAAGACCTTAGCTCAATTGTGTCAAAATTATAGTGTCTTGTAAAAACATTGTATCTTACCTTTTTGTTGAGTCTTAGTCTGATGTAAAGCCTTGTCACACACACACACACTCAAAATTTTATATTGTGTCTCTTAAAACCCCCCAAAAAAGAGTCAAAACAGTTTGAAGAAATTTAACTTTTGAGTATCAGTTGACTTAAGCCTCTGCCAGTCGACTGCCAGTACAAAACTGTTTAAATTTATTCAAAATCTGATCAGTCGACTCATATGGCAACCCAGTCGACTGTTCGAGAGCTTTTGACCGTTTTCTGTTTTTCAAAATCGAATTTTTCAAACTCAAAAGCTTAGATCCGTTGGTTGACAGTTGGAGTAACTGTCTCCCAACGTCCAGGAGATCAAACTCTTTAAGTAGAGTTCAGATCTCAATGAATAGATCTACAGAACTTTCTTTGAAAATCCGAGCATCCTTGAGAAAAATTCTATTTTTGAGAAATAAAGCTTTCAGGATCGTACTCTTTGGTTCTCTACATTCAGTCCAGTATAGCAACGAATTTGCTCTGGACTGAGTATAGAAGTCAACCTTGTTTTTTAGCCACGTGCATCAACACATACACCAACAAGGCTATAGGTTGACTGTAAAGTATTTCTTTTTCTCTTGCTCTCGGTTGGAGAGTGTTCTTGACTCTAGGTTGTAGAGTCGGTTTTGTTTCTCTCTTGGTAGTAGAGTGGGTCGGCTTTCTCTGGTTGAGAGAAAGGACTACGGGTTAGACAAGGTTGTTGTCGTAACGCCGTAGGGTATTCTTGTAATCTTTTTCAAGAATAGTGGAAATCTCAAGTGGGTTGCTTGGGGACTGGATGTAGGTCAGGAGGACCGAACCAGGATATATCTTGTGTACTCTTTGATTGATTGTCTTGATTTTGCATTTACTCTTGTTTATTTAAGTTCTGCAGATCTCACTGAATAGATCTACAGAACTTTCTTTGAAAATCCGAGCATCCTTGAGAAAAATTCTATTTTTGAGAAATAAAGCTTTCAAGATTGTACTCTTTGGTTCTCTACATTCAGTCCAGTATAGCAACGAATATGCTCTGGACTGAGTATAGAAGTCAACCTTGTTTTTTAGCCACATGCATCAACACATACACCAACAAGGCTATAGGTTGACTGTAAAGTATTTCTTTTTCTCTTGCTCTCGGTTGGAGAGTGTTTTTGACTCTAGGTTGTAGAGTCGGTTTTGTTTCACTCTTGGTAGTAGAGTGGGTCGGCTTTCTCTGGTTGAGAGAAATGACTACGGGTTAGACAAGGTTATTGTCGTAACGCCGTAGGGTATTCTTGTAATCTTTTTCAAGAATAGTGGAAATCTCAAGTGGGTTGCTTGGGGACTGGATGTAGGTCGGGAGGACCGAACCAGGATATATCTTGTGTACTCTGTGATTGATTGTCTTGATTTTGCATTTACTCTTGTTTATTTAAGTTCTGCAAAAAGTGTCTGGACAGTCGACTCCTTGGTCTATCGGTCGACTGGTCAGTGGCGTTTGTAATTGTTGTTTCATTGTGCCTTCAGTCGTCTATCTTATTCATCAGTCGACTGCACAGAGTTATTGTTTTTAATTTATTTTGGTTATATCAGTCGACTGGTTCATAACCAAGTCGACTGCACCGAGAAAATTTCCGCAGTTTTTTTATTAACACTATTCACCCCCGCTCTAGTGTTTGTTGTCTCGCCTACAGGATCCAACACTTGGTATCAGAGCAAGGTTACAGGCTATGGCAACTACTTCAAATACAAATCAGTACCATGAAGGCCAATCTACACAGCGGCCACCATTATTTGATGGAACGAACTACAATTATTGGAAGTGCCGAATGAGAATCTACCTCCAATCAATCAACTATGAGATATGGCAAATGACAGAGATGGAATACACTGCCCCTACCATTCCATATGCACAATGGAATGATGATCAAAAGAATCAGACTATGAACAATGCCAAAGCAATGAATGCCTTATTTTGTGCACTCACAAAGGAAGAATTCAACCGTGTATCCAATGCTACAACCGCACATCAAATTTGACACACACTCGAGGTAACACATGAAGGAACGAATAAAGTAAAAGAGTCTAAAATTTCTGTTCTTGTCCACAGGTTTGAGATGTTCAGAATGAAGGACAATGAGACTGTGTCCGAGATGATCACCAGATTCACAGACATCACAAACTCTTTTGTGGCGCTTGGAAAGACTTACACTCAAGCAGAGATGGTTAGAAAATTCCTACGTGCACTCACTCCAGAATGGGAGAAGAAAACCACAGCAATAGAGGAAGCGAATGACTTGTCACAACTTTCACTCGAGAATCTTGTTGGCAATCTCATGGCATATGAAGTCCAACTTGAAGATCGAAAGAAGGATACAGAATCACACCAATCAAAGAAGAAATCATTGGCTTTCAAAGTCATGACAGACTCAGAAGATGAGGAAGAAGATGAAGAAGAAATAGCAATGTTCACTCGAAGATTCAAGAAGTTCTTAAAGAAGGGTAAGTTTAATTCTAAAGTTAGAGATTCTAATGACCCTCCTACATGTTTCAGGTGCAATAAAATAGGTCACATGAAGAAGGATTGTCCCTTAGAAAATGCAAAGAACAGGAGAAAATCATCCAACTTCAAGAAGGACAAATATTCAAAGAACAAATTTGCCAAAAACAAGAAGGCTTATCAAGCTACATGGGATGATAGTGATTCATCTTCAGAAGAAGAAACGGATGAAAATAACGAAGTGGCAAATGTATGTTTCATGGCTGCACAAGAACATGTAAGTAATGATTATGATTTCGAAGATCTTCTTGATGCTTTTAATGAAATATTCCAAGAGTTAAAGAAAGAAAAGATTAGAGTTAAGAATTTTGAGAAAGTGAATCAAGCACTCAATCAAGAAAATCTTAACCTTGATAAAGAAGTAAAATCCTTAAATTCTCGCATTGCAAGTTTAGATACTGATCTTGAAACTCTCAAAAAGAATTATGAAGAGATTTCAAAGAACATATCTAAGTTTAACAAAGGCAAAGAGAATTTAAATGATATGCTTCATCATCAAGTTACATCTAGTAAAAAATATGGACTTGGTTTTAAAAAATCTTATGTAAAAGAATCTCCTGTTGTAAACACTAGTAAAAATAAATCAGCATCTATTTCTAGTGTTACACACAAGTTGTATGATTTCTTTTAAAAGCCTAAGGTTGATAAAAGCAAGACTACCGTTCGGTTAAGTCGACTGAACCATACAACCAGTCGTCTGTCCAGAGAAATTGGATATTATTCAACGAGATCAAAACCTCTTATAAGTCGACCTAGTGTATCAGCCAGTCGACTGATGTACACTAACAGTCGACTGAAGGACACTGTTAAGTCGACTGGACAGAACAAGTTAGTATGGGTTCCAGTCAGTCTAAATCAGAATGATAGAATTGCTTATATTAACTCATATATGTTAAATGTGTGTAATTCTACTTATTATATTCCTGCTTATGGAGGAAGATCAAACTCTTCATGGGTTTGGTTTCCCCCAAACTAATGTGTTTTGGACCCAATAAAAAGGGTACCATATTTACCTTAAACTTTTTATAGGTACCCAAGAAAGAACGCTGGATATTAGACAGCGGATGTTCAAAACACATGACAGGACATGCCAACCTACTATCCACCATTCAAAGCATAGATGGAGGAACCGTCACCTTTGGAGATAACAACAAAGGCAAAGTCATAGGTATTGGCATGGTCGGTAAAACTTCTAACCCAACTATAGAAAATGTGTTATTGGTTAGTGGTTTAAAGCATAATCTTTTAAGCATTAGTCAATTGTGTGATAAAGGATATAAAATAGTTTTTGAAAAAGATGCATGCATGATTTATGATTCTACTATGCAAAATGTTATTTTTCAAGGTTTTCGTAAAAATAATATTTATGAATTGTGTTTGAATGCAATTGATTTTTCAAATGACTTTTGTTTAATAGCCTCTAACAATGAATCTTGGCTATGGCATAGAAGATTTGGACATGTGAATATGAAAAATCTCTCAAAATTATCTAAATATAACCTAGTTAAAGGACTGCCAAAACTATCCTTTAAAAAGGATAAGTTATGTGATGCATGTCAACTAGGAAAACAAATCAAATCCACTTTTAAAACAAAAGAAGTAATTTCTACTAATATGCCGCTCGAATTAATTCATATAGATTTATTTGGCCCTACTAGAGTTGCTTCTTTAAATAAAAGTAGATATGTGTTTGTTTTAGTAGATGATTTTTCAAGATTTACTTGGACATTCTTTTTAAAACATAAAAATGATGCTTTTGAGGAATTTGCACATTTTTGTAAACGTGTTCAAAATCAAAGGTCTCTAACCATAGTCATTATTAGAAGTGATCATGGTGGAGAATTTGAAAATGAAACATTTATAGAATATTGCAACAAGAATGGTATAACACATTCATTTGTATTTTCTAGAGCTTCACCACAAAATGGAGTGGTTGAAAGGAAAAATAGGACTTTACAAGAATGCGCACGTACTATGCTTGTTGAAAGCAATCTACCAAAGCATTTTTGGACTGAAGCTGTTGCTACAGCTTGTTATGTTTTAAATAGAATTCTTCTAAGACCTAAGCTAAAGAAGACTTGTTATGAGTTATTTTTTAATAAAATTCCTAAAGTCTCTTACTTTAAGACATTTGGTTGTAAGTGTTTTATTCTAAACACAAAAGATAATTTAGACAAATTTGATCCTAGATCTGATGAGGGCATCTTTTTAGGATACTCAAATAGGAGTAAAGCATATAGAATTTTCAATAAGTCTACAATGACTATTGAAGAATCAATGCATGTTACATTCGATGAATCTTTACCTTCATCAACCTTAAATAAAGATGATGAAACTGATTTATCACCTTTAGATAATGTGATTAAATCCTTAGAACAAACTAATCTGACTGATAAGGTTTACCAGTCGACTGAAGTAAAGCAGTCGACTGAAGAACAAGTCAAGTCGACTGATCCGATTGTGATATCTTCAACTTTACCAAAGTCATTTGTTGAAGTTAAAGATCATCCTCATGACTTAATAATTGGTGACATCTCCCATGGTATTCAGACACGTTCACATGTTAATATGATCTCTCATACAGCATTCTTGTCGGATTTTGAACCGAAAAATATACAAGAAGCTTGTGAGAATGAATATTGGATGAATGCCATGCAAGATGAACTAAACCAATTTATAAGGAATGATGTATGGGATTTAGTTCCTAGACCTCCTGATCAGACTATTATTGGTACCAAATGGGTATTCAAAAATAAGTTAGATGAATCAGGACAAGTTGTAAGGAACAAGGCTAGATTAGTTGCTCAAGGGTATAATCAAGAAGAAGGTATAGATTTTGATGAAACATATGCTCCTGTTGCTAGATTAGAATCTATTCGTATTTTATTATCTTTTGCTTGTTTCCTGAATTTTATACTTTATCAAATGGATGTTAAAAGTGCCTTTCTTAATGGGTTTATTAAGGAAAATGTTTATATTAAACAACCACCAGGTTTTGAACATGAACAATTTCCAGATCATGTTTATAAATTGAAAAAGGCTTTATACGGTCTTAAACAAGCACCTCGTGCTTGGTATGATCATCTGAAAACTTTTCTTTTAGAAACAGGATTTGAAATAGGTAAAGTAGACACTACTTTGTTTATCAAAAGAGTTAAGAATGATATCTTAATCATACAAATATATGTTGATGATATAGTTTTTGGTTCTACTAATAATAATCTATGTAAAGAATTTGCTAATACCATGAAAAATGAATTTGAGATGAGTCACATGGGTGAACTCAATTATTTCCTTGGACTTCAAATTAAACAGTCCTCAAATAGCATATTTATCAATCAAGGCAAATATGCAAAGGAACTACTCAAACGTTTTAACATGGATAGTACTAGTAGTAAATCCACACCTATGGCTACTACTACTAATCTTGACAAAGATTTATTAGGTAAGAGTGTTGATCAAAAACTCTATCGAGGTATGATTGGTTCACTCTTATATATTACTGCAAGTAGACCAGATATTATGTTCAGCGTATGTTTATGTGCTAGATTTCAATCTAGTCCTAAAGAGTCTCATTTAAAAGCAGTGAAACGAATTATAAGATATATTAAAGGCACATCTGAATATGGTTTATTTTATCCACGCACCGATAATTTTTAACTTTTGTCATATAGCGATGCCGATTTTGCTGGAAGCAAAACTGATCGAAAGAGTACTAGTGGTACATGTCACTTTTTGGGACATTCCCTAGTATCTTGGTGCAGTAAAAAGCAAAACTCCGTATCCCTATCAACCACAGAAGCTGAGTATATCGCTGCAAGTTTGGCATGTGCACAAATTTTGTGGATGAAACAAACTTTATCAGATTATGGTATTTTATTTGAGAAACCCTCAATTATGTGTGATAATACCAGTGCAATTAATTTATCTAAAAATCCGATTCAACATTCACGTACGAAACATATTGATATTCGACATCATTTTCTACGTGATCATGTTTTAAAAAGAGATATATCTTTAGACTTTATCTCTACTGATAAATAAGTAGCAGATATATTTACCAAACCCCTTAAAGAAGATACTTTCATTAAATTAAGGAGAGAACTTGGAATTTGTGATTTTATTGATATTTGCTGAAAATTGTTTCTGTTAAGTCGACTGTATTCTTGAGTAAGTCGACTGTACTGGTCCTTAAACATATCAATTTTTTATCTGACCAGTCGCCTGGTTCCTATACCAGTCGACTGATTAGTAGACATAAATCTTTTATTTTCTTCTCGACTCAGTCGACTGATATACCCTACCAGTCGATTGTCGCGAGCTCAATCGTCTTCAGCGACTATTCATCGCGTCTTTTGAGATGAAATTCACCTCTCTTTTCACTCGTGATCTCTAATCTCTACCGTCGATTTCTTCTCTCTTTAATCTCAGCCGTTTATTCGCAGTTAAAACCCCTTTACCAGCCGTTTTCTCACCCTTACCGATCTCAAGTTTTTTACCCAAAATTCCAAACCCTAGTTAGTGAAGAAGAAGGTGGTCGAGTCTCACATTGCTGCTGGTGCTTGCCTCTGGTCTAATCTTTCATTCTCTTTGGTAAAATCCTTTCCTCTCTCTTTTCATGGCACCTAAAAGATCTAAAAGATATCATGAGGGTAGTTCTTCATCTCAAGACTACACTCAATTTCTCTTGAGTCCCGATCTCATTGATCCGTGGTACCTTATTTGTACCATTACAATCTTCCCTGGAAGATTTGTTAACTTCAATGACCTTGATCGTTTCAATCTTATTCCCTTGTTCCAAAATAGTAGTCTTTATGATTTTCTCTTTTTATCAAACCAACCCAATTATTATTCCCAACTCATCTATTTGTTTTACACAAATATGAGAGTTGTACAAAAACCAGATGGGGATGTTGTAATCCGTTCGTCTGTGAAGAATGTCAAAATGACACTCACACCAACTAGGATCAATCAAATATTGGGTATTGATGATGGAGGATTAACTCTTGATGAAATTATTTTAGATGATGCCTCTATTTTATCTAAAATCTTCTTACCCAATCATGGCCCTCCAATGACAAGCAAAAATGTTAAACCAATTGCTAAGCTTGTAGGTAGAATATTAGCCTATAACATCCTTCCCAAAAAGGGTGGTTATGACCAATATTCTATAGAATTACAAAAAGCTGTGTATACAATTTTTGGTAAAATTGCTGTCAATTGGGGTCGAGTCATCTTTTCTAAATTGAATCAAGACCACACTCACTTTCTACCTTTTGGAGGTCTTCTTACTAGAGTCTTTATAGCTTTTGGTATTGATCTCGATTCCGAGACCAATATTGTTACTCGTTATGAGTGTTTCGATCGTGCTAGTTTGGCACGAATGAAACTTCTTGATGCTCCTTCTAGATCACCCCCTAGGTCTCGTCCTCTTTCTCAAGCTCCTTTAGGTTCTACTTCTAGACCCTCTAGACCTTCTACCTCTACTGATCCACCTCTTCAAGCCAACTACGATGATCCTCGTACTTTATATGACTGTGTTTCCTATCTTATGAAGCATTCAGCCACTGTAGATACCCAACTTCATAACCTAGATTCCAAACTAGACCACATTGATTCTAAGATTGACAACCTCGCTCATCTCTTCACCTCTCAATTTCATCCTCCTTCTCAAGGTGACGATGAAGACTCCGATGAAGAAGATTGAAGACTTTTTATTTTCTTTTCTATTCTGTAATTTTCTTTCTTAATGCACTTATTTCTGTATAAGACTTTATCTTAGTTTCCTTTTAATACAAAAGATTGTTATTTTGTGCTTTTTGATGATAACAAAGGGGGAGAGATATCTGTGTTATATCTGTGTTATATCTGTGTTATATCAGTTTATCTCTGTGTTATTTTCTGTGTTATTTATGTTTTGATATCCTCTCATTTGTTAACTTTGATTGGAAAACTCTCTGGTCAGTCGACTGCCCAAAGGCATATCAGTCAACTGCTGCTAATGCATCTGTACTTATTTTCTGCTTATGATTTTTCTAAGTAAGGTTTTCTGATCAGTCGCCTGCCATTTTTGATAATTCGACTGATACATGTAACATTTTTTAAGACAATGCATTTTGTGTTTTTAAAAGGGGGAGCATGTCTTCACTATGCTTGTATATTATCTTTTATTATCAGCTATTGTGTTGTCATCATCAAAAAGGGGGAGAATGTTGATTCTTGATTTTGATGATCACAACACAGTGCAACATGTGTCTATGTTATACAGCTAACATTACAAGTTGTACTACAAAAGACTATTTCAGCTGAACAAATGCACAAGCTCAAAGGTTACAGATAAAGACTTCACTCAGACAAGATTCAAGACTTCACTTAAGACAAGACTCAAGACTCAAGACCTTAGCTCAATTGTGTCAAAATTATAGTGTCTTGTAAAAACAATGTATCTTACCTTTTTGTTGAGTCTTAGTCTGATGTAAAGCCTTGTCACACACACACACACTCAAAATTTTATATTGTGTGTCTCTTAAAACCCCCCCAAAAAAGAGTCAAAACAGTTTGAAGAAATTTAACTTTTGAGTATCAGTCGACTTAAGCCTCTGCCAGTCAACTGCCAGTACAAAACTGTTTAAATTTATTCGAACTCTGATCAGTCAACTCATATGGCAATCCAGTCGACTGTTCGAGAGCTTTTGACCGTTTTCTGTTTTTCAAAATCGAATTTTTCAAACTCAAAAGCTTAGATCCGTTGGTTGACAGTTGGAGTAACTGTCTCCCAACGTCCAGGAGATCAAACTCTTTAAGTAGAGTTCAGATCTCACTGAATAGATCTACAGAACTTTCTTTGAAAATCCGAGCATCCTTGAGAAAAATTCTATTTTTGAGAAATAAAGCTTTCAAGATCGTACTCTTTGGTTCTCTACATTCAGTCCAGTATAGCAACGAATTCGCTCTGGACTGAGTATAGAAGTCAACCTTGTTTTTTAGCCATGTGCATCAACACATACACCAACAAGGCTATAGGTTGACTGTAATGTATTTCTTTTTCTCTTGCTCTCGGTTGGAGAGTGTTTTTGACTCTAGGTTCTAGAGTCGGTTTTGTTTCACTCTTGGTAGTAGAGTGGGTCGGCTTTCTCTGGTTGAGAGAAAGGACTACGGGTTAGACAAGGTTGTTGTCGTAACGCCGTAGGGTATTCTTGTAATCTTTTTCAAGAATAGTGGAAATCTCAAGTGGGTTGCTTGGGAACTAGATGTAGGTCGGGAGGACCGAACCTGGATATATCTTGTGTACTCTGTGATTGATTGTCTTGATTTTGCATTTACTCTTGTTTATTTAAGTTCTGCAGATCTCACTGAATAGATCTACAGAACTTTCTTTGAAAATCCGAGCATCCTTGAGAAAAATTCTATTTTTGAGAAATAAAGCTTTCAAGATCGTACTCTTTGGTTCTCTACATTCAGTCCAGTATAGCAACGAATTCGGTCTGGACTGAGTATAGAAGTCAATCTTGTTTTTTAGTCACGTGCATCAACACATACACCAACAAGGCTATAGGTTGACTGTAAAGTATTTCTTTTTCTCTTGCTCTCGGTTGGAGAGTGTTTTTGACTCTAGGTTGTAGGGTCGGTTTTGTTTCACTCTTGGTAGTAGAGTGGGTCGGCTTTCTCTGGTTGAGAGAAAGGACTACGGGTTAGACAAGGTTGTTGTCGTAACGCCGTAGGGTATTCTTGTAATCTTTTTCAAGAATAGTGGAAATCTCAAGTGGGTTGCTTGGGGACTGGATGTAGGTCGGGAGGACCGAACCAGGATATATCTTGTGTACTCTGTGATTGATATTGCATTTACTCTTGTTTATTTAAGTTCTGCAAAAAGTGTCTGGACAGTCGACTCCTTGGTCTATCGGTCGACTGGTCAGTGGCGTTTGTAGTTGTTGTTTCATTGTGCCTTCAGTCGTCTATCTTATTCATCAGTCGACTGCACAGAGTTATTGTTTTTAATTTATTTTGGTTATATCAGTCGACTGGTTCATAACCAAGTCGACTGCACCGAGAAAATTTTCGCAGTTTTTTTATTAACACTATTCACCCCCCCTCTCTAGTGTTTGTTGTCTCGCCTACAGGATCCAACAATTTCAAGACCACCCACCTTTAATGAAGAATAACAATTAAGAATGAAGAGAAAACTTCTAGCTCTTAGCTCCAACTAGTACCTCCTTGTTATTCTCCTCATAGCAAGCCTCTAAAGCACACGAAATACTCTCTTTCTCTCTTTCTTTTCCTCCCTTTATTTTGTTTAGTTTGAGTGTGACAAAAGAAGAGAAATGAGGGTGTATTTATAGGAGTAGTGAGGGTTTAAAGTGCAAAATTATCCACCTAATAAATTACTTTACTTAATTTTCAACCCTTCATAATCCTAACTCCCCTAACTCCCAACTCTTCACATCTCCACCACTCCAAAACTCAACCCCCAACTCTTCCTCTTCTAAACTTCCCAAACCGGCCTTTCCCCATCTTCCAACCGGTCAAGCATGCACAGGAAATCAAAACTCCACTTCATGTGCAATATATTTGACCACCTATACATAAAGTTATATGTGTGTACAATTAATTAAATGGTATAGGTATGTAGGCACATTGGAAAGGGGGACCATTTGCTGAGTTGGTGAAAAAGGTGATTTCGGGTGTAGACAGAGCAAAAGAACAAGGAAGGGAATTAGTGTGTGTATGTGTAAACATAGGCCTTATATATATACATAATATGTAGAGATTTGTTAAATTAAATTTTTTTTATAATGTTTCATGCAAAAATAAAGCACGTACACACACTCCGAAATTTATTTTGATAACAAATACTGTAACCCCTGCTCCTGTTAATAAGTATTTTTTTCAAGTATTTTTTCGTATTTTAAATTCTTAGTATCTTGTAACTATTCTCTCTTAATTTATTATATTATTCAAACTATTTTATGAAGCCTAATATAAAATTATTCAATTGTTTAACTATTTATTATAAACCCAATTGTTTATTTTAATCCCAATTTCTTATTTTTATTTTAACTGAGCCCAAATGTTTATTATAAGCCCAATATCATAATCGATTTATTTAAAATATTTTAAGCCCAAGTTTACAACCCAAACCCACATGTATTGGATCTCAACCCGTTAACTCATTACCTTATCCTACCCAAATTTATCCACCGTATACAAAACCCCTCACATTCCCCCACTCTTCATATCCCATAACTCCATAACCTCCCTCATAATTGCCCCCACTTTCTCACCCCATTACTCTATTCTTAATTTATTATATTATTATATAAATTACCTCCTTACCTGTTCTATCTCTCCCCGTCTTTCTCTCTCCCCCCTCCTCTGTTATAAAAACCAAACACCCCCTAGTTATTTTTGTGCTAATTATTCCTCCAAAACCTATAGTTTAAAATACATTATTAGTAGTTTAGTAAGTGAGTACATTCCTTGACTATCCGTTACAAATTCTAATTCGTATTCATCGATTTGGGCTTGAAATCTGTTACTATACAAAATCCGTTGATCCCGTATTTCTACATGGTCACATACATTACATGAACACGGTTAACACACATATGTACTCTTAGGATTATACCTGATTATGTGCATGATTATTTTACCCGTGATAGTAGTCTCAATATGATATCTTGTTATTGTTGATTCAAATTAATAAAAGTAACAAGCTGGGGTATAAGGGTAAGGACCATAGTAGTGGACAATATAGGTAAGTGTACTCGGAAGGGGGCCCGTGTTTTCCAGTACTTGGTTCATGAACTTGTTGTATCTTGATGTATTCATGAAGCCATTACTCGACTCATGAACTTGTTGTATTCATGAACCCACTGTGTGGTTCTTGAACTTGTTAGTATTCACGAACTTGTTTCGTGAACTTGTTACTTTATTTTCGTATTCATGAATCATGCTTGCTTGATACCTGATACCTAATTACACCACCCTATAAAATCCACCACTAGGCCTAAACGTAATTGATTGTATGTAGCAACCATGTAGTAAAAAGATGGATGCATGAAGTGCTACCTAGATAGTAATAATACAAGACTTGAATATGATCACTTGACACTTGATACTTGATTACTTGTACATTATACTTGATACACGATACTTGATACTTGATCCTTGACACTTGTTACCTGTACTTGATACTTGTTTACTTGATTACTCGTTTACATGCCATGATGTCTTGTTCATAATCCTATTTACCTACTGCATTTCATTTATTACATGATTCTTGGTTCCTTGCTATTTCCCTGTTTTTGTTTTGTTTTGTACTTATCCCCTTAGTTTGTACCACGTGCGGTCCGTGACTCGCATTAACAGGTATCTTCTTGTTTCTTCTTTTGTGATAATGTACTTGCAGGCCCGGATGGAGAATTACCCGAAAGTGTTGCTGATCAAGTGTTTTAGTCTTGTTAATTACCATGTTATCTTTAGTTTATGTTTTATTTCATGCTACTCTTTATTGTATCCGGGCATGTTTGACCCGTAACTATGTTTTTATTCCCAACTGTTGGTTATGTCGTGGACTATGTCATGTATTTTTGTTGTCCTATTGTGATTTTACATGTCTGCGTAGTTTTGTTGTTATCTTGTTGTTAAGTTACCTGTAGTACTTATAAATGGTGTATTCGCATCATTCGTTGGGCCTCAATTACGGACTCGTATTTCCGTATTTTGGGAAGCAGGGCGTGACAAATATGCTTAAATACCGAAAAAATATGTACTTTGCACGTAAAACATAAAAATACGAAATTCGGGTTTATCAATGGAAAAATGTTAAAGATAATAAAAATGCAATATAAGAAAATATATATATTTATTTTATATATTTCATGATGTAATTGTTACGTACGTAGAAAACACGTGCATTATACGTATAATACCATTTAAATCAAAAAATAGGGGAAAATGAATTTCCGTTTTAAAAAAATAGATTCGAATGCCCAAAATAAATAATTTTAAAATATAGAAAATATTGCACGTAGCGGTGGAAACACACAATTGACACGTGCATCAAAAACACGTAAAAAACAAGTAAAAATTGAAAGATTGAAATTTAATATTTTTGTTGATTTAAATAGGATAAAATATAAGGGAAATGCATAATCAGTCAGAAATCACAATACATAATGTAAATACGTTACAAATATTATCGGTAACTGTACAAAATACACGTGCGTAACACATAATGGCAAAATTACCATTTTCAATTTTACGGGGTGTTACACTCTCTCTCCCTTAGAATAGTTCTGTCCCCGGAACTCGCTAGGGTAAAGGTTGTATTTTGTACACGCCACAGAAAATATCATTTTTGTATCTAGAAAACTACAACTTTAAGAAAAATAAATGTAGCATAAAAATATGCAACGAGGAAAAACAAGACAAACTCTATATAAGAAAACTATGAGTATTAAAATTTTATAAGAATGAAACAAGAAAGCATAAGGAAATAAATATGATCATAAAAGATAGGATAGATTGAAAAAAGTTCCATACAGAAAAATAAACTTTGTCATTAATTTGGAATAGTTCAGAAACATCACAATAAAGAAAACATATTCAATAGATAATTTATAAGTAGATGTAGTAGTAAAAATATTTTAAAGTAATAAGCGATGGAATAAAATCGCAAAACTGAATTGGTACTGTATGAAAAATATTTGAATTAGCAATTTAAAAGAAGACTATTGGATAAGAGTTTGAAAAATAAACGAGAATGAAATTTAGTTAAAAATATAGACAACATAAAAAAGACCTTGTATACCAATTAATAAAATAGTCTGTAAAGTAACTATAATCATTATACATGCGATTTGAAATTTAAAGATATAGAAAGCATACATCGAAATACTTTCGAATTGTTAAGTAGAGCCAGAAAAACTAACATCAAAAATTATATACGTACATAGGCATCAAAATTATAAGGGTGAAACAACAATATCATGATACGAAAATTATAAATAATTTGTAGGATTAAAACAAAATATCATAGTAGAAAAGCATTAATACATTATTAAAATAATGCGAAAACTAATCATATAGAAATAACTTACAAATAGAAGAAAAAAGTATAAATACTAATTTTATTTTTGTTATGTGAGTAGATACCAAATCTAAGATAAGTTAGTAGCAAAACACGGTAAAGTGGTATGAAATACTTACTTATGTAAAGATACAAAATAAAGAAGAAGACTGCAAGCTAGTTGAGATTAAGTAGTAAATACACAAGTAAGTTGGATCAGTATAAATATAATGCTAGGTTACAAAATAGTATAAGCTAGTATAAAAATAGAATAGTGGTATGTAAATATTCTTGAAAAGAAAGCAGGGGTTATCAAAGTAGACAATATCCTTCTGGTGTAGGTTCGCCTCGTTGGTATCCAACTGCAGACTTGCCTCTACGATCTCAAGTTACAGAATTACCTCTATGACACCCGATTACAGTTTGCCTCCATTGACGTCTAGTTGCAAATTTGCCCTCTCGACATCAGGTTGCACTAAAACGGGAGATAGAAAGATGTAATCTTCCATATATACTTGGATATTGGGATGTTTAATAAAGTATGGTGTTATGTTTTGAAATCCTCCTTTGCCATTGCACTCGAGCCACCGTCGACACACCCATCGCCGCTGCACCTCACCCCCTCGACCTCCTCTGCCATCACTCGGTCTCTCCTCACCAACTCCCCCAGCCCCTCGTCGAAGCGTCGACCACCTCTCCCATCGTTTTCCTCCTTCGCTCAAGCCCCAAGTGTCTTCGTTCCACCTCGTGCTCACCATCGACCCCTCGACTGCTCTTCAGTCACCGCCATCCTCTGCCCTCAGTCGAGCCTCCCGCTCTCCGCTCGTCGCCGAAACCCTTCACTTTTCCTCAACTCTTCCCTCTTCGCTCCTTCATCCTATTGCTGCGACCACCGCTTGATGCCAGCACTCACCTCTCGCCATCGCCACCCAGTCGCACCGCCCTTGGTCGTTGCCGTCACTCGCTCTCGCCGCAGTCGCCATCCACCATCCCGCCATCTCCCTCTCTCTGTCGATGAAGAAGAAGAACAGGGTTGGGGTTATTGGGTTGCTGTTTGGGTGTTGTTGGTGTTTGGTGTTTGTGTGAAAGGGGATCTGATCCGATGTGGTATTTTGTATGGAGGTGTTGGGTTATTGGGTTGCTGTTTGGTTTGTAGTGGAGTTTGTTGTTTTGATGTGTTGGCTTTTGTTGTGTTGCTGTTTCTTTGTGCACTAGTCTCCGTGCACGTATCTTGCACGTGCTTCGCTGCCTGAGATTCTGATCCCGTTATTCTTATATTCGGTATCATCGTCTAAACAGGCAAGTATCCCCTTGTACAAATTATTTGTTCTCGTACATGCTTCCTTTGAAAAATACCGCAAGTATATTGTTTGACTCTAATTCGTATTCATCGGTCGAATTGAAAATTGTTGTTATACATAATCCGTTGATCCCGTATTCATTTATGATCGCAAATAATTTATTGTCATATGCATTACATGAACACGATTGATACACACATATGTACTCTTAGAATTATACATGATCATGTGTATGATTGTTTTACCCGTGATAGTAGTTTGAATGCTGTTATGATATCTTTTTATTCTTGATGAAGTTTTGCATATGCCATTGATCTTATCATAGTTACAACATGTTTTATAAACCCTGAAATGCTCCTGACCCAGTACATGATATTAAAACTGTGTGTTTTTGCATCTCATGAGTTATAACATGTTCCATGCACAATTCCTTGACATTCCCTGATAATATATTGACATCGTTCTCGTTGCATCATGTTCATGTTGATTAAAATTAATAAAAGTAACAAGTCGGGGTATAAGTGGAAAGATTAGGTAATGGGCAATATAAAAGAGCGTACTCGGACGGGAGCTCGTGGTTTCCCGATGCAAGTTGCAAGTTAAAAGTTTGCAAATTACAAGTTTACATGTTCACGTTACAAGTTCACACTCTACATGTTCCACATTGTACGTATCTCGATACAGGATATAACTGACATGTTTTTTCGAGTACGTGACCTATAGAATCCACCACTGGTCTAAACGTTCACTTGATTGCCTGTATCAAACATGTGGTATGAGACTCATGATTGCTGCACTAGTTAGGTTAATAAAAGACATGAGATTAACACGTGCACTTGTATAATCCAATTACATGTTAAATATTCATGTTGACTTGCTTACTTGCTTACTTGTTTACATGCATGCCACTTGTTGCATGATGTCTTGTTCATGATCCTGTTTGCATATTGCATTTCTCCTATTACATGATTCTTGACTCCATAATCTTTTTCCTGATTATTGTTTTGTTTTTATACTTGTCCCCTTAGCTTGTACTACTTGTGGCCCGTGGCTTGCATTAACGGGCATCTTCTTGTTTTCTCTTTTGTGTGCAGGCTCGAATGGAGAGTTACCCGAAGGTGTTGCTGATCAAGTATTTTAGTCTTGTTAATTATCAAGTTACTTTAGTTCATGTTTTATTCATGTACTCTTTATTGTAATCTGGACATGTTGACCTATAACTGTGTTTCTTTCCAGTTGTTGGTTATGAACTCTTAGTTTATTATTATCCTACCTGTGATTATACATGCTTGCGTGGTTGTTATTATTTTGTTGTTGAGTTATCTGTACAGCTTATGAATGGTGTAATCACATCATTCACTGGGCCTCAGTCACGTACTCGTAATTTCGTATTTTGGAAAGCGGGACGTGACACACTTAAACAAAAATGTCATCAACTGATAAACCTATGGTAAACGAGCATCATGCATGGATATCGTATGAATAATTCTAACACATCCACTCAAATTCATGATGGATCATATAGCTTTTAGCACAACAAGATGTTTCCGGTTCATACTAGTACGCTAATAAGTAGGAACAAATCAATAGTAAAAAAAATTCACACTGAACTCCTGTTAAGAACCCACATAAAAAGAATAACAGGAACAAAATTATACCTAAACAAAATTCACACTGAGATCGTCGAAGTTAGGGTTTCGATTTGGAGCTTGGGTCGTCGTATTTTGGAGCTACGGGGATGGGTTCGAGAGATTTAGGGTTTCGAGATCCATAGTTGAGGACGGGGAGAGAGAAGGTAGGAGCGGGGGAGATTTGGGTTTCGATTTGGAGCTTGGGTGGTCAGATTTTGGAGCTTCATTTTGGGTTCGATATATGATTTAGGGTTTCGAGATCCAGAGTTGAAAGCCGGGAGAGAGAAGGTAGGAGCGGGGGAGATTTGGATCGAAACTGAAGAGGAGCTAGAGTTTGGGTTCGAGAGATGATTTAGGGTTTCGATTTCCATAGTTGAGAGCGGTGAGAGAGAAGGTAGGAGCGGGGGAGATTTGGATCGAAACTGAAGAGGGAAATGATTTAGGGTTTCGAGATCTAGAAATGAGAGTGGGGAGAGATAAGTTAGGAGCAGGGGGGATTTGGATCGAAACTGAAGAAGGAAATGACGCCAAAACCCTTTTCATCTTAAGTGAGACGACAGATTAAAGGAGAGCCTTCCGATTTCGATCATGATCATGATCGAAATCGGAGGGTTGAGGGAGTGTGCGCACAAATAGTGCATAATGTAGAGTGCGCAACTGAATGAGTGTGTGTATATATATATATATATACACACACACACACACACACACACACACGCACACACACACACACACTAGGTTATATATAAATATAAATATATATATATATATATATATACACTAGGTTTGCCCGTTGATACGTGCCTACAGCACGTCTTCGGAACGGTGCACCTTATTTGATCATATAAAATAGTTTTGGAATTCCAGCAAATTAATTGAAGTAGCAAACATATTATATGAGAAACTTTTGAGGGTCTGGCAAAAAACATATTATATGATTTTTTTTGATTTTTTGAATTATTTTTAAAGTTTTAAAATTTTTAATTTTTTAGTTTTTTAAAAATTTAAATTTCTTAATTTTTTAAATAGAAAAGGGAAACTTTTGGGGGTCTGGCAAAAAACATATCATATAAATTTTTTTGATTTTTTTGAATTATTTTTAAAATTTTAAAATTTTTAATTTTTTTGTTTTTTAAAAATTTAAATTTCTTAATTTTTAAAATAGAAAAGGGAGGGAAAGAGAGAGAAAAAAATTAAATTAATATATGAGTTGTTTTTTGTGTAGGATTTGAATTTGAGTTTTGGGGAAAAACTTTTGGGGGAAAAAATATGTTTTGTGAGGTAAGATCTGGACCTTTGATTTTTTAGGGGATTGAAGGAGAGCCACTTGATAGCTTTCTTTGTGTTTTATTATATATATATATATATATATATATGAGAGAGAGAGAGAGAGAGAGAGAGTAATGTGAGCCTCATATTTGTATGAGGAAATTTTCCTCATACAAAGTGATCATACTCACTTGGTAGGGCCATTATGGAAGATCCACTCCGTCCATCATGTTTATCATGCTAATAGATGTAAGTGTAGAAAAAATCAAGTTGTTTGGAGGTCATTCACCCATGCATCATGTGGGTCTAATTTGTGGTTCGATTTATATTACTGTTGAAATCGTTCATTTTTCAACCACATGATGCATGGGTGAATGACCTCCAAACCACTTGAATTTTTCTACACATACATCCATTAGCATGATAAATATGATGGATGGAGTGGATCTTCCATAACGGCACCACCAAGTGAGTATAATCACTTTGTATGAGGAAAATTTTCTCATAGGCTCACTTTTCTCATATATATATATATATATATATATATATATATATAAAATAAATTACAAAGAAAGCTATCAAGTGGCTCACAATCAATCTCCCCCAAAATCAAAGGTCCATATCAAACCTCACAAAATACATTTTTCCTCTAAAATTTCAAACCCCAAAACTTAATTTTTCCCCCTAAAAAATGTCATTATTTTATTACTATCTCTCTCCTCTCTTTACTTTTTCATATTTCTCTCTTTCTCTCTCTCTCTCTCTATCTCTCTCTCCTATTCTTTCTTTGTTTACTTAGAAATTTTTATTTTGAGATTTAGGTTTTGTAAAATTTCACAATTTTTAATAGCAAATATCTCTTCAACAATTAAATTTTATTATCTTCCACACTTAAAATTCTAAGAAGTTAGATTTTGTACCCCCATTTATAATTATTTTTCAATACAGACTTTTATTTATAACTAATTATTTTCATACTATTCAAACTTGAGCTACATAATTATTGTTTTATTGTTTTATTGTTTACATGACTTTTCGTGTTTTTATCGTTCCGAAGACGTGTCGTAGGCACATGCCCACGGGAAAATCTTGTGTGTGTGTGTGTGTGTGTATATATATATATATATATAGAGAGAGAGAGAGAGAGAGAGAGAGAGAGAGAAAATCTAGTGTGTGTGTGTATATATATATATATATAGAGAGAGAGAGAGAGAGAGAGAATTAAATAAAAAAAGGAGTTGTTTTGGGGGAATTTGAATTGGAGTTTTGGGGGGAAACTTTTGGAAGGAAAATTGTGTTTTGTCAGGTTAGATCTAGGACTTCGATTTTGGGGGATTGAAGGAGAGCCACTTGATAGCTTTCTTTGTGTTTTATATATATACTAGGTTTGCCCGTTGGCACGTGCCTACGGCACGTCTTCAGAAAGGTGCACTTTGTTTGATCATATAAAATAGTTTTGAAGGTCCTGCAAATTAATTGAAGTAGCAAACATAGAGCAAAAAACATATTATGTGATTTTTTTTGATTTTTTTAGATATAAAACACAAAGAAAGCTATCAAGTGGCTCTCCTTATAGGGGTGGGCATCGGTCAGTATCCGACCTGATATGGACCATCCACCACCGATCCAAAGAAGATCGGTTTTTTAATTTTCTTATCCGCAACCAATCCGAATCTTAATTGGATCGGTTTCCATCAAAGCAGATTAAGCTCGGTATGAATTGGATTGGATGGTCGGTTTGGCGTGCTACTTTTCACTTTCAACATCATTCATAATTTTGTTGAAATTTAAAAGATCAACTTCAATCAAACTTAAGAAACAACCTGCTATTTGTTATTCAGAAATGAATTTAAAATGAAGATTCATAAAACCACAAGTTGTTAATGAATTTTGCACTAATTGTTTGAGATGATGACGTTTAAATGAGTGAGATAAACTGCTTTTTCACTTGCATACTTCTGTAATCTTAGCTTATTATCATAAAAGAGACATCAATAACCATAGCTAATTGAATTTCAGGTGCAATAAAAAAAGATTTAGAAAATAATTTCTGCTTGGCTTGATTAAAGTAACTACTAAATGTTACATCAACTTTATGATTATATTAAGTTGGGTCACACTGTAAATCAAGCATTTTTCAACAACATAACACATAGGAAAATGGAGAACCAAAACATAGGTAGAACAACTGCTCGTTCTGTATTAAAGAAATTAAAAAAGACTGTTTGTATCTCAAGGAAAATGAGAGATGACTATTGGTATATTCAAGAAATTAAAGGGTAATTTTATTTTTTATGAACTTATACATAAAGGTATGGTCGGTTCGGTTTCATTGGTTATTTGAAAGCCTCATCCAACAATCGAACCGGTCCAATTGGTTATTGAAGATCAAGAACCGATCCAATCCAAACCCCCAATTGGTTCGGTTAAAAACCAGTCGGTTCGGGTTGGAATGGTTCGGATTGGTCAGTTTGGATAATAGTTGTCCATCCCTATCTCCTTCAATCCCCTCAAAATCAAATGTTCAAATCTAACCTCATAAAACATCTAAATTCAAATCTCCCCAAATATTTAATTATTTCTCTCTCTCCCCCCCTCTCTCTATATATATACACACTTATGGAAGCATGGACTTTTATACCCTAATTTATAATTATTTTTCAACATATACATATAACTAATGATTGTCATACTATTCAAACTTGAGCTATATAATTGTTGATTTACTGTTTACAAGTTTTTTTTTCATATGATGTATCGTTCGGAAGACATGTCGTAGGCACGTACCCACGAACAAATCTAGTATATCTTAACTATTATAATGGGAGAGATGGGGATCAGTTTGGTAAATATGTTTGTGAGCAAACCCGTGCATCGCACGTGCTCACTTTGGTAAATATTTTCGAAAGTGGACCAGTTTGGTAAATATTTTCGAGAGTAGATTAGTTTGGTAAATACTTTCATTCCCTTCCTTTTTTTTTTTCCTTTTTCCTTTTCCCTTCTTCCTCCACGTGCATCGCACGTGCGGCATACTAGTATATATATATATAGAGAGAGAGAGTAAAATAAATAAATAAGTTGTTTTGGGGGAATTTAAATTTGAGTTTTGGAAAAAAATTTTTGAGAGGAAAAATATGTTTTATGAGATTAGATCTGAACCTTTAATTTTGGGAGGATTGAAGAAGAATCACTTGATAGCTTCCTTCGTGTTTTATGGATATAGATTTATTTTGAATAATTTGACACATATTAGGAAAAAAACTCAAAATTTAAATTAACAAAAACAGTAATTAATAGGGAATCTTTGATCACACAAGCAATTAAAACATGAACTGAATCTACCGTCCAAACCCAAAACACCCACAAAGATTCCCCATTCCCGCCCAAAACCAAACCCCCAAATATTTCTCACCATCTCTAAAATTTCAAACCCCCCTTTTCAAACATTCAAAATCCCTAAATCCCCAAATTCCAAAACTCAAAGCAATGGCGCACTCCCTCCATTCCCAATTCCACCTCCTCCTCTAAAAACCCCCCAACCCCTCATTCCCCATTCACCCATTTCTTATCATTCTCTCCCAATCTCATATCCTCTGTTTCGGCCATGGCAGACAAGGAGAACATCCGACTCACCCGCGCTCAGTCAAAGAAGAGGGCTTTCCCTCTCCAATCCCAAATCCCCACCAACCCTTTGAAGAAGAAGCGCACCGCCTTAGCCGAACTCCCAATCTCAGTATTCAACTCCAACGTCATCCCAATCCCAAACAGGGAAGAGAAGAAGCCCGTTCCAGTAGCGGAGGAGAAGGCTGAGGTCATTGATGACGTCTTTCCATCCGATTTGGACGACCCCCAGTTGTGCCCCCACTACGCGAAGGATATACACCAGTACCTTAGATCGATGGAGGTGAGTCCAGTTTTGGGCAAGATCTGATTTTGAGAGTAGATTTGATGTGGGTTTTGGGGGAATTGAAATGGGTTTTGGTTGATTTGTGTTTGGTTTTTAGGTTGAGGAGAAGAGGAGGCCGATGGTGGATTATATTGATGAGGTTCAGACGGATGTGACGGCGAATATGAGGGGGGTTTTGGTGGACTGGCTTGTGGAGGTTGCGGAGGAGTACAAGCTTGTGTCGGATACACTGTATCTTACTGTGAGTTATATCGATAGGTTTTTATCGAAGAATGTGCTGAATCGACAGAGGTTGCAGCTTCTTGGGGTTTCTGCGATGTTGATTGCCTCGTATGTTATCTATCTTTGATATTGTGTTTTTGGCTTTTGAAAATGTGGTTTGTTTGGTTTGGTTGATTGATAGGTTGGTGAATTGTTGCAGGAAATATGAAGAGATTACTCCTCCTCATGTTGAGGATTTCTGTTATATTACCGATAACACATATACGAAGCAAGAGGTGGTCCTTCACATTCTTCTAATTTTCTTTTAGTAATTTGATCTGTTGAATTTGGAGGTTGTGATTGATTTTGGTGTGCGACTGTTCTCAGGTAGTGAAAATGGAGTCTGATATATTGAAGTTTCTTAATTTTGAGATGGGGAATCCGACTATCAAGACATTTCTTAGGAGGTTCATAAAGGCTGGTCAAGATGATAGCAATGTAAGTAGGACACTCATTTCCTATGAAATTGTAGATTATAAATCACATCTTGATTTTTTATATTGACAATTTAATGGGAAAATTTTGTGCAGTATCGGGATCTTAAAGTAGAGTTTTTGGCCAATTATATGGCTGAGCTTAGTTTGGTAGAATATGGGTGTCTCCAGTTCTTGCCGTCTGTGGTTGCTGCTTCTGCAGTTTTCGTTGCAAGATTCACATTAGATCCAGAAAACCATCCTTGGGTAAGCATTCAGTTGTTGACGAATAATTGTTATCTGCAAGCTTAATGTTTCTATATCATTTTTGATTTTGTATCATGGTAAAATTTCTTTTTTACTTCATTGCAGTGCTCAAAATTGCAGCAACACACAAATTACAAACTATTAGAACTAAAGCCTTGCATCCAGGTCTTGCATGATTTACTACTAAACAAGAAGAAATTCAACTTAACAGCCATTAGGGATAAATACAAGCAATCCAGGGTAAAACTCTTGAACCATATTTTGCAATTTGTCATTCAATACTAAGATTCTTACATCTTATGCTAAATTTTTCCTTTCTGTTTACAGTTCAAATATGTATCAGCATTGAGTCCAAGGGCAGTAATCCCAGAATCTTACTTTGAAGGTTTCTAAGTTCACACATCTGAAGTGGTTATCTGAGTCAGGTTATACACAATAGAGGTCATGACAGGCTTGTTCATTCTGACATATCATGGCAGCTGCTTGTAAATTTCATTGTTCATTCTGGCTTTGTAGTGTATCGAGGAGATCACCCTGTTAGTGATGAACCTTGAGTTCTCTAATTAGAAGGTTCAAATTTTGATACCTTGATGTATCTAACTACTAGTGTCATGTTACAATGACGAGTAATAAAAGGGTAGAAAGTACACTTACAGTTCATTTTTGTTGGTGTTGTGTTCTTTGGTTGAATGATAATGAACTGATCTGGAAGGTGCGGGCTGATAATAGTTGAAAACCTAATTGTTACTAATCTTGGTATGTAATTAATAATTCAAAAGAGTCTTTGTGAAACTTGTAAATGCAAGACTGAGCATTTGTGTTGCAGTATGAGAATTGTGTGTTCTACTGTCTGAAGTGTATTTATACTTTAATAGGAAGAATTAAGACTTGAGAGTAATGACTGTTCTCTTTGAAACCCATGGGTTAATTGTGTGACAAATGGGCAAAATGGGGTTATTGTAAGGGACATTTTTGTTTGGATTCTTTAGAAAGAGATGCATTAGTGTTTCAATCACGATATCTTCAGTCAGTGCTTAAGCTTCTGCAAAGCCGAGCTCCCATTGTTAAGATATCAATGATTGAAATAACCATGTTCTTCCTTCTGGTGTTTTGTTGGCCTAATTGCAGTTTGCACTTCATCTGTAGGAGCCTTGGAGGTATATAATAATATGAAGACTGGTCAGGAGGATAGAACAGGTAACTTTTATTTTTCATTTTTTGAGATAGAACAGTATGGATTGTATTTATACTTCAATGGGAAGAATTAAGACTTATGAGTAATGACTATTCTCTTTGAAACTCATGGGTTAATTGTGTGACAAATGGGCAAAATGGGATTATTGTAAGGTACATTTTTGTTTGGACTCTTTAGAAAGAGATGCATTAGTGTTTCAATCATGATATGTTCAGTCAGTCCTTAAGCTTCTGCAAAGCCGAGCTCCCATTGGTAAGATATCAGTTATTGAAATAGCCATGTTCTTCCTTCTGGTATTTCGTTTGTTCCTTCTGGTGTTTTGTTGGCCTAATTGTAGTTTGCACTTTGTCTGTAGGAGTCTTGGAGGTATATAATGTTAGGAAAGTTATGGGCAGAAACTACCTCACAACTAAAATGAAATTGAGAAAGTGGAAATAAAATGGACACAAATATTTTACGTGGAAAACCCCCAAAGGAGAAGGGGTAAAAACCACGAGCAAGGTAATGAGATTTTACTGCTGAAAGTAGGGATTACAATATTCTTTCTAAATATAAAGAGAGTACAATTTTCACTCCCTTATAATAGGAGAAACAATCTCTCACAAATTTGAGAAAAAATACAAGTATACAAATTATTTCTAAGGGGATACAATTTTATCCCCCTTGAGAACACTCTTGTAATACTTTTTTTTTTTCTTAATCCTCACTGAGCTCTTATTGCTCTGCTCTACTCAGCTGCATCTAAACCATTTCCTCCAACCCCTATTTATATCTATGGGGGAATGAGTTGTTTGATTAATTTTTTTTTTCTTTTCTTTCGTTTTAAACCTTTCGTCAAAGGCGGCACCGAATTCGGTGTCGACCTTTGACAATTGGGTAACAAAACAAAATTTTCAATAAAGGAAGGCTGGTGGTGGGTGTCCTGTCCCTATCATTCTCCCACTTGGAGATTTGATTAAGTATTAATCATGTCTCCACACGATCCTTTTTACCTTGCCATTCTCATGCTGCTTACATTACTGCTAGGCCACACGAGGATCTACACCATTCAAATTTGCCAGTGTTGATTGGTTTGATCATAACATCTGCTGCCTCAAATGCATGAAGTGGGGGCATTTATCCTATGTTTGCACCAATGTGGTGGAAACTCACAGCGATGAAGAACGCTTAGTAAGTCGAGGGCGATCCCTAGACAATCCCACAGTGATTCGGCTGGCAAAGAGCCTAGACATCATCAAAAGTGAAGAACGATGGTTGCGACAATGGTGCGCCATTGCCAAAGTTAGGAAAGGGAGGCCATCGGAGGTTCATGTGATGCAAGAGCTTACTGCGAAGTGGCCTATGAGGGCTCACGGTGATTGGGTCGCCAAGAAGCTTTGCCACTTGCAGTTCTTGGTCTCATTCCCATTGTCGGAGAAAGTCTCAAAAGTGGTCGGATTGGGGAATGTCGACTTTGGGCATTTTCAACTTGAATTCACTGCATGGACCCCGACATTTGGAGCGGAGCTCCCACAGGGAGAAAGCTTTTGGATTTGGATCCACAACATCCCCTTACACTTCTGGAAGAAAGAGGCCCTTCAAGAGATTGTCGCAGATTTTGGGATGGTGGTGGAGATAGACGAGAAAACGGTGAGACGGTCAGAGATTGTATCGATGAGATTGCTAATCAGAAGTACTGATATCTCTATGATGCCGCGATTCGCAAAGGTATACTCCTTCGATGAATCTTATCTCATCAGATTTGTTCTAGACAAAAGAGAAGAAGCAAAGAAAGAAGTGGCGGCCTCAAACTCCCCCCACCCTTCTACAACCCTCAGAGACAACAGGTCTTACCGGCAAGTGGTATCGCCAACAAAGGAGATGATGATCGATGGCTCCCATGAAGTGGAGAGGGCTCATAGGGAAATAATCAAGGCGGCAATGGGACAGGAGCAACGCCATGGTTCAACGGCGGAAGGACCTCTTGCATCTCCGAACAAATCTGGTCGACGAAAGGAACGCTCCGAGGGATCCAACGGTCAAAAGCTGAGAGCTTCCAACTCATCAGACCAAACAGAGGTACACCTCAGCCACCCAAATTCGGAAAGCACAGAGACCAACCACAACAGAGGAGTCAGAAGGGCTACCTAAAAAAGATGGTCAAGCCCTGCACGAGTCAGAAGAGGTTCAGAGGGGAGATATAGTGCATGCACCGCCAAAAAATGGCAAAGCTTCAATCTGCGACAGCATGTAGGCGTCGAGAACGGGGTTGGTGAAAGATACTTCTTCTTTGGGGAAGGAGACAAGCGAGAGAACTATTTCGACCAAAGAGTGGGTTACCAGAAGATGGTTCTCTCCAAATAAGGAAAAAGGTGCCTCTGAGGAACAGGGGGGACCGAGGACAGCAGCTACTCTGGGGATTGGGGCAGAGGCAACTTTGGGGAAAACGACGAAAGATGATCTGCTCAACCAAAGCGAAAAGCACGCTGAGGAGAGCGAGATCGTCGCTGAGGGAGTTGGTAAAGTTAAGCTTTTGAGGAGAGACAACAGAGAAGGTGAAGGGACTGCCTTATTTGGGAAAATGACAAACTGCGCAGGGAAGGAGCTGCTCAACCACAGCGTAAAGCGCGCCATGGCGAGCGTTATTAACGCTGAGGGGGTGGGTTGCAAAGCACCGCTTTTGTGGAAGGCCAATTTGAGTAATGAAGACAACATAGCAGGTGAAAGATCCATAGCGCAAGAGGAAGAAGGAAATAGGGAAGGAAATAAACCCTCATCGTTTTTTACAGCCCATTCATCGAGCCGCACGCTGTCAAATCCCACCACTGTCACCACCTATCCTACGCTGACAGCTGGCACAAGCGGTAAACATACCGCTTCAGCTTTCGAAGCGGTGGGGGTGGGTTCCGAGGCGAGCAGTAGGATAGAACGCGGAGCAGTGGAAGTTTATCCTGTTCTTGGTTCTATCTATGATGGGCCGATGGATACAATATTTTTAAGTGTTAATGGGCCCAAAGAGGGGCCCAATAAACATCTTATGGTCCTTGAGACTAACCACTCTATAGTATCGAACAGTCAGATACATTGTTAGCTGATAGTGGGCCCACTGAGGGGACCGCAACGGATAATAACACTACATCTAATGACTCTCCAGTCTGTGGGCTCAACGAGGAGTCCGTGTTGAGAGTGCCTACTCTACGAGAGGAAATTCAACACTTAGATAGTGAGGACCTGGAGGGGTGACTAAATCTAGATGAAGAATTTATATTTACAGATGAGGAGTTAGAGGAGCTAGAGTTTGTCGCCCACACTCAGAGGGAGATCTCGCCAGAGATGGTTCTATCCACTCTACCAGAATCAACACCCGGAGATAGCTCTGGGATGTCTCAGAGGACGGTTGGGTTCAGAGTCCACAGATCGCCCAAGAGGGCTCATGTGGAGTCCTTAGATGACTATCTTGAGGTTGCGGCGGCAGCCAAGACTGCTAAGTTCGCCAACGGAGGTACGACAAGTTTTTTAGCTTCGATTTTAAATTACATGTCTGATTCTGAAGTATTTTTCCTAGCTGAGTCATGTGGGTTAGAGGTATGAGACACTGAACGCAATGCCTTACTTCTCAATAAAATAAGGGGTTGGGAAACAGAACGGGTTAAGACCTATTATGAGAATATGCAAGGAGATAACTTTAGGGCGGTCAACATCACCGAGGATGCAGCCAGCCCCGCATATACTCCAACGATTAACCCTGACATAGTCTCCCAATGAATACACTATTCTGGAATGTTAGGGGGCTGGGGGATAGAGGGAAGAGAAATATGGCCAAGGACGTTATTACTAATTCCAAGGCGGAAGTGGTTGGGCTGTAGGAGACCAAACTTCAGCACGGCTTCAAGCTCAATAGAATCGGGGGTAATAGAATCAAGGAATGAGTGTTACGCCCATCAGCAGGAGCCTCTGGAGGGATAACGATTGGGTTCAATTCGGCTATCCTCACCTGCATCGAGGTATTCAATGGAAGGTTCTCCTTGACCACCCGACTGAAAAAAAAGTCCGATGACTGGGTACAGACGGTGACTGTCGTTTACGGACCGAATGTGGCTACAGATCGAGAGGCCTTTTGGCAAGAGCTTGTCAATATCCGACAGCAGTGGTCTGGGGCTTGGATTGTTGGGGAGGACTTCAACATCACCAGATTTGCTTTCAAGCACAAGGGAAGAGGCTCCAGTGACAGACACAGAGAAGAGTTCAATAAGGTGATAACGGAACTAGAGCTGATAGATGTCCCTATTAATGACAGACTATTCACTTGGTCTAATATGAAAGCGGTTTCGGTTATGGCCAAATTGGATAGGATTCTAGTTTCGATGGATTGGGAATCCAAGTTCCCACTAGCTACCGCTCGATCAATTCCTAGGCCAACATCAGATCATACCCCGATCCTCCTCGATGTGGGAGTTCATGGAGCTCACAGAATATGGAAGTTTAGATTCGAGAAGGCCTGGCTGGAAATTCAGGGTTTTCATCACTTGGTGATGGAAAATTGGGCGCTCCCTACTGCAGGCAGGGACACGGCATCCCGATGGTGCGAAAAAATCCGCAGATTGAGAAAGCGGCTGTGAAAATGGAATCGGTCTAGGTTCTCGACCATTTGGCGTACCAAAGACTCCCTATTGGAAGGTATCGATGAACTTGAAAGGGTGGAAGAGACGAGAGTCTTGTCACAAGAAGAAAGAAACAGACTTTTAGAGCTCTGGGAAAATGTCGCCAGTCTCTATAAATTGGAAGAGATCAAATGGTAGCAAAGGTCAAGAATTTCGTGGCTCAAAGAGGGAGATGCGAATACAGCCTATTTTCACCGGGTGGCAAGCGCTAGACGCAGGTCCAACCTCATGCTTTCAATTCAGACGGAGTCGAGAACGTTGCATGATGAAAATATGATTGCCATAACCTTTCAGAACTACTACAAGGGCCTTTTTTGGTAGGAAGAATGATTTCAGGATCCCTTTGAGGGAGGAGTACTGGCAGGCTTACCATAATGACTCAGCGCAAACTCTCACCAATTTGGAGGAACCGTTCTCGAAAATGGAAGTAAAGAAGGCCATCAACCAATTGGGCGCAGACAAGTCTCCTGGCCCCGACGGCTTCCCAATAATGTTCTTCCAAGTGTTCTGGGAAGAAATTAAAGGGGACATTCTGGCGCTGATGGAGGAATTCTTCCATAACAAGCTTAGATTGGGCATGTTCAATTTTGCAGAAGTTGTCCTGATACCCAAACGGGAGGAAGCTAAGCGCGTGGGGGACTTCCGACCAATTAGCCTTATTAACTGCTCAGTGAAGATCATTACTAAGGTCCTGGCCATCCGCCTGGGAAATATAATGGATACTATAATCAGCAAAACTCAGACGGACTTCATTAAGGGCAGATGTATCCTGGATTATGTGGCCACTGCTGAGCAAGTTATCCACCACTACCATACGAGCAACTCAAAGAACTTCCTTCTAAAATTGGATTTTGAGAAAGCTTACGACTCCGTCGACTGGGAGTGTCTGTTGGAAGCTTTTAGGGGGAGAGGATTTGGGGACAAGTGGATTAGATGGATCAAACAATGTCTACAGTCTAGTAAAACGGCAATATCAGTTAATGGGCGGTCAGGCACATCGTTTCCCTGCAAGAAGGGACTCCGGCAAGGGGATCCGCTATCCCCACTGTTATTCACCATTGTAGCAGATGTGCTAAGGGGTATGCTAGAAAATTGTCGGAAGAAAGGTTGGATTACGCCAGTGGCGAACAACACTTCCAGTCAAGGGTGAACGATCCTACAGTATGCTGACGACACCCTACTGTTTGGGAATGGGACTAGATCAGAAACTGTCTGTTTTAAAGGGGCCCTCTACTGTTTTGAAGCCTGGTCGGGGCGCAGGATAAATTTCCACAAGAGTGCGTTGACTCCAATATCTCTCTTTGAGGAAGAAGCCCGGGAACACGCCACCATACTAAACTGTATGACGAATGAGTTTCCTATCACATATCTAGGGCTCCCACTCAGACCTGGGAAACTCACTAAGACAGACTGGTTGCCGATAATAGATAGGGTGGAGGACAGACTGTCGGGTTGGAAAGGAAAATCGCTGTCACTAGGGGCAGAGTGATACTCATTAATTCAGTTCTGTCTAATCTGCCCATCTACTACATGTCTTTCTTTGAGCTTCCAAAGTGGGTTATCCAAAGGATTGACCGAATCCGTAAAAGATTCCTCTAGAAAGGAGCAGATGCGATAAGGGAGGATACCACCTCATCAAATGGAATATTGCCTGCATGAAGAAGAAACATAGAGGACTAGGCATCATCGACCTTAGGGATATGAACCTTGCCCTCTTGGGGAAGTGGTGGTGGAAGGTTTTTCACCACAGTGGGGAAGACTGGCAGGATTTCATTCAGCCATACCTACAGGAAAAAGGCACGTGAAGCCTGGGCTTTAGAGTAGGGGCGAAGGTCTCCCAGTTTTGGAAAGGAGTTGCTAAAGCAAGTGGACCGTTCAGGTCAGCAGTTACGTCGTCAATTGGAAATGGACGGTCCACCAGATTTTGGTGGGATAAGTGGTGTGGTGCTCATGCACTTAAAGAAACCTTCCCAGAGCTGTTTGACAAGACAAACCGACCTAATTTCTCGGTGGCAGAGGCCTGGAAGAGGAGAGAGTGGAGACCGACTTTCCGAGGAACTCTGACCCCAGAATTACAGTAGCAACTGATAGAAATGCAAACACACATCACACGAACCGGGACGATATGCGCCCAAGGACCAGACCAGATGCGATGGGGGTTAGAGGCCAAGGGAGCCTTCACGGTCAGATCACTGTACCACCGCATTCATTTTCGGGGATGTCGGCCTAGCTGGGCACAAGTGTTGTGGAAGGCAAAGACACCACTGAAGGTCAGAGTCTTCCTCTGCCTGGTGCTCAATAATGCAATTCTCACGAGGGAGAACCTGGCCAAAAGACAACCCCAGATTGCAACGGACTGTGGGTTCTGTAACACACATACGGAGACTCTGAACCATCTTTTTATTCACTGCACAAGGAGCAAGGCGACTATGGTGGAGGTGCTAAGAGCCCTAGGTACAAGTGACTACCCAAACGAGTATGAGGAGTTGTGGACCGGTCCCAAATTTGCCTCGATTCGCCATGATATGAAGGAGGCGTGGTACATTGCTATTGCGGCAACTACATGGGTGTTATGGCTAGACAGAAATAACTTTGATTTTCGTGCTTCATGTAGTAGTATTTCTGGTAACCATACTCATATCATGCATCTTATTTCTTTTTGGGCCACAGCTGCTGCCACAGGAGCGAGGGGGAGGATTGCTAGAGTCTTCCAGGTGGAGGATTTTGATGATGAGGAGGTAGAATTTGGGCCGACACTGGACTGAGGGGCGGAGCTGTCTCAGTAGCTGTACTCTGTGCTAGCTTGGTCTTTGACTCACTGTACTTGTGGTTTTTAGTTTGGAGGATTCGACCCACCCCCCAGGGCTTTGTTGGGGGCTTATGTTTTATTTTCTGCACTGTTTTCTCTTTCCTGCTTTGTACTTTTGTATCCTGCCCGGTACATCGGGGTTGTTTTTTTAACTGCTTATCAATGAAACAGGATGGCTCTATTCCACCTTTTACCTAAAAAAAACATCTGCTAGGTTCTCGTTAGTGTGAATTTTGTGTATGTCCGCACTTCCTTCCTCCACTACTTCTCGTACAAAGTGATATTGGACTCTTATGTGTTTTGTCCGTGAATGAAAGGCTGGATTCCTTGCAATGTGCAAGGCACTCTGACTGTCACAAAACAGAACAATCTTCTCATGTTTGTGCCCGAGCTCCTCCAATAACCTTTGAATCCAGACTGCTTTCTTGCAAGCTGCTGTAGCCGCCATGTATTCTGCTTTTGTTGTAGATAGAGCCACAACAGTCTGCAATTTCGAAACCCAACTTACAGCTCCTCCTGCAAGTGTAAACACATAGCCCGTAGTGGATTTGCTTTTGTCGAGATCGCCTGCAAAATCTGAGTCCACATAGCCTCTGACAGTTAATTCTGATCCTCCATAACATAATGCAGCATCTGAGGTTCCTCTGATGTATCTCAGAATCCTCTTCACTATGCTCCGATGCTCTTTACCAGGATTCGCCATGTATTGACTAACCGCTCCCACTGCTTGTGCAATGTCTGGTCTTGTACATATCATAGCGAACATCAAACTTCCCACTGCTGATGCATACGGTACTCGAGACATCTCCTTCCTCTTGCTTCATTGCTAGGACACATCTTGGCGGATAACTTGAAATTAACAGGAAGTGGGGTCGAGATTGGCTTACAATCTTGCATGTTGAAGCGTCGCAAGATCTTGTTGGAGTAATTCTTTTGGGAAAGCCAAATCTTCCTGTTACTTCTGTCTCGGTAAATCTGCATCCCTAGAATCTTGTTTGCCGGTCCCAAATCCTTCATGTCAAACTCCCTAGCCAACTGTGCCTTCATTTCTTGGATTCGATCTTTGTTGGGGCCTGCTACCAACATATCATCCACATACAACAGGAGGATAATGAAGTCATCATCTCCATCAAACCTTTTGTAGTACGTACAATGGTCTGAACTAAGTCTGTTGTATCCAAGGCTAATAATGAAGGAATCAAATCTCTTGTACCAACACCTCGGCACCTGTTTGAGACCGTACAGAGATTTGTTCAACCTGCAAACCAAGTTCTCTTTGCCTGTTTCAGCAAAACCTTCTGGTTGGAGCATATAGATTTCTTCTTCAAGATCTCCATGAAGAAAAGTAGTCTTCACATCTAACTGCTCTAGATGTAGGTCAAACGTAGCACACATCGCCAAGACTACTCTGACTGTCGTGAGTCGAACCACAGGTGAAAATATTTCATTGAAGTCGATACCTTCTTTCTGAGCATATCCTTTCACCACCAATCTTGCACGATACCGCTCTACTTGGTCATTTCCATCGCGCTTGATCTTGTAGACCCATTTGTTGCCGATGGCCTTCCTTCCTTGTGGTAGCATAACAAGATCCCATGTCTTGTTCTTGTGTAGAGCTTCAATTTCTTCCTGCATTGCTGTCATCCACAGGGATACATTTGAGCCTGTGATTGCCTCCTGGAAGGATGATGGCTCCCCATCCTCTGTAAGAAGACAGTATGCAACATTGATCTCCGTAACATACTCCGAGTGCCAAGCTGGCGGTCTTCTCTCACGAGTTGACCGACGAACTTCTGGAGCCTCAGACTCGACTGGTTCTTGTTTATCATGCTCTGGTACTGCTTCAGAAGAAACTAGATCTTCATCTGGTTTATCTTCCACTTGAACTGTAGTAGTCTCTAGATTCTCCTTTGACGTGCTATCGCCTCCATCTTCCTTTTGTAGCTGATATTCTACAAAGATCACATCCCTGCTGACAACAACCTTGTAGGTAGTGGAATCCCACAGGCGATACCCCTTCACACCGTCAGCATACCCCAAGAACATGCACCTCTTGGATTTTGGATCCAGCTTCGTTCTTTCTTGGGTATTGTACATCACGTACGCGGGACATCCAAACCAATGTAAAGTAGAGTAATTTGTCGGCTTGCCAGTCCACATCTCCATCGGTGTCTTCAGCTTAATTGCCGTTGATGGCGACCGATTTATGACATAACAGGCGGTTCTGGCTGCTTCTGCCCAAAAAGAGTTGGGTTGATCTGCAGTCTGCAACATAACTCTCATCCTTTCTGCAAGAGTCCTATTCATCCGCTCTGCCATACCATTTTGCTGAGGTGTATATGGGACTGTGAACTGTCTTGTGATACCTTCTTTCTTACAAAGTGCAAGAAACTCGCCGTCTGTGTACTCCCTTCCATTATCTGTCTTCAAGCACTTGATCTTCTTTCCAGATTCAAGTTCCACCTGCGCTTTGAAGTCTTTGAACACTGGAAACACATCTGACTTCTTCTTGATTGGATACCCCCACAATCTCCTGGAGTAATCATCAATGAAAGACACAAAGTACTTTGCTCCTCCTAGGGACATTTTTGGTGATTCCCAGACATCAGAATGAATCAAGTCTAGAATGCATTTACTCCTGGCTTCAGATCTGCTGAACTGCAATCTATGCTGCTTACTTGTAACACAATGCTCACAAAACGGTAGATTCACCGATTTGAGCCCTGGAAGTAGCTTCCGGTCGGAAAGAATCTTCAAACCTCGTTCAGACATGTGGCCTAGTTTGAGATGCCACATCATTGCTGACTCTTCTCCCTTGCTAGACGATGCGACACACGCACCAGCTTCCTGTAGTGTTTCTCCATTAAGCATGAACAGATTTGCCGCGATCTTTTCTGCCTTCATGACCACAAGCGCGCCTCCGACAATCTTCATGACCCCATTTTTGACATGGGTCTTGCATCCAAGGCTATCTATTTGTCCCAAAGACAATAGATTCTTCTTCAAGTCATTAACATGCCGTACCTCCTGGATGGTGCGGACCGTACCATCAAACATTTTGAGCTTGATAGTACCAATACCAGCGATTTTCAAAGCATGATCATCTCGCATGTGTACAGAGCCTCCCGAGATTGGTTCGTATGTATGGAACCACTCTCTCCGAGAAGTCATGTGCCATGTTGCTCCTGAGTCCAGTAACCAGACGTCAGAGAACTGCTTTCTGCCTCCAACCACCGTTGTTGCCCCGCTGTATAGAACTTCACCATCATATCGGATACTTGCCACATTCCTTTGAGCATTTGATGACTCAGGGTCTCCACTCTTCTTCTTGAACCAACAATCCTTCTTGAAGTGCCCTTTCCTGCCACAGTTGTGGCACTTGTAAGTCTTCTTACTTCTGGATTTTGATCTACCATGATTTTGACTCCCACTAGAGCCACGTTCCATTGATCTCCTTCTCATCACCATCAAAGCTTCCACTTGCTGCGAACTTTCCTATCTGTCTTCCTTATTCTTGCGCCTGGTTTCTTCTTCCAAAACAGCAGCTGCAATTTCGTCGAAGTTTAGATAGTCCGTCAGGATATTGTTCGTCAGGTTGATAATGACTTGATCATACGAGTCAGGTAGACTTTGAAGTAGAAGCTCCGCACGTTCAGTTATCTCTATTTTGCAACCCATTGATGTAAGTTGCAAAAATAGAGTGTTCAGGGTGTTGATGTGGTCGGTCATCGATGTCGATTCCGCCATTCGAAGAGTGTACATTCTTCTCTTTAAGAAGATCTTGTTGTGAAGTGACTTGGCCTCGTACAACCTTGTCAGAGTATCCCAAATCTCCTTTGCTGTCTTTTTTTCAGCCACACTGGATAACACACCATCAGCTAGTGCCAAGTGCAGATCGGTAATAGCGTTGCCGTCCATCTCGTTCCACTTGCCGTCGTCGGTGATCTCCGCGGGCCTATCTCCAATTGCTGCCAAGCAATTGTCCTTCCTCAAGATTGCCTTGATCTTCATTTTCCACAACGAGAAATTGCTCCCGTTGAATTTCTCAACATCGAACTTTGTTGTAGTCGACATTTTTGCTCCACCCCTGACAACCAAAGCTCTTATACCACTGTTAGGAAAGTTATGGGTAGAAGCTACCCCACAACTAAAGTGAAATTAAGAAAGTGGAAATAAAATGGACACAAATATTTTACGTGGAAAACCCCCAAAGGAGAAGGGGTAAAAACAACGGGCAAGGTAGTGGGATTTTACTGCTGAAAGTAGGGATTACAACATTCTCTCTAAATATAAGGAGAGTACAATTTCCACTCTCTTATAATAGGAGAAACACTCTCTCACAAATTTGAGTAAAAATACAAGTATACAAATTATCTGTAAGGGGATACAATTTTATCCCTCTTGAGAACACTCTTGTAATACTCTCTTTCTTTTCTTAATCCTCCTGAGCTCTTATTGCTCTGCTCTACTCAGCTGTATCTAAACCATTTCCTCCAACCCCTATTTATATCTATGGGGGAATGAATTGTTTGATTAATTTTTTTTTTCTTTTCTTTTGTTTTGAACCTTTCGTCAAAGGCGGCACCGAATTCGGTGCCGACCTTTGACAATTGGGTAACAAAACAAAATTTTCAATAAAGGAAGGCTGGTGGTGGGTGTCCTGTCCCTATCATATAATAATATGAAGACTGGTCAGGAGGATAGAACAGGTAACTTTTATTTTTCAATAGTTGAGATAGAACAGTATGGTGCAGTAAACATCATCCAAAGTTCTAGATTTTGGAAGTTGCATTCACATATTAGTACTCCAAGATGAATATCCTTTCAGGAGATACATTGTTGACATCGAAACTGCTACAAAAATAAGTGATCTGAGCTAATGGAATGACGCCAAGCTAAAGTTTACATTTAAGTCATCTTCTTTAACTTATACTCTCGAAATATACAAGGCTACAAGCATGACTTGGTAATATTTATTTCTCATTGACCTGATAGCTGAATTGTGAAGTTTGGCTGGAAAATCTTGTATGCATCCTTGTCTCCTTTGATCTTTGTTTTTGAGGGCATCCGTCCGAACCTGGCTGCTACCTCCCCTTTGATCCTTGTTTTTGAGGGCATTCGTCCGGACTTGGCTGCTACCTCTCTAAATTCTGAAGTATTCATCCTTCTATTTGTAAAGATCTAAGTATGGATTAAACCTACCACTGCATCCGGGCTCAGACTTTCTGACCCGTTGTTTGTCAAATTTCACATAAATTGAAGTGGTCTGCGGAGGTATGCAGCCCACATACCATGGTATCAATTTATGGGCAGCTGGTTGGGGACAGATGGTTAAGAATGTCATGGATAACTTGAAGTTTATGAGAGAGTGGGATCACTTCAAGCTTGATAATGTATAATGCTTTGAATTATATGCATAGCTTCTTAGGAGATTTCAATAGATCAGAGGAGATATTTTGGCAAATCAAGGAAAGAAGTGGGAAACCCTGATCTTTATTCTTATAATTCTGTTACATATACCTATGGGAGGCAAGATAGAATGCAGAATTCCTTAAGGATTTTAATGGAGTTGCACAATTGTGGGCTTACTTTGGATATTGTTACATACAATATTATTGTTGCTACATATGTGTCAAATTCGAAGTTTGTGGAGCCATTGACACTATCTGCTATGTGGTCAAACATAGTTGTAAACCAAATGAGATCTGAGCACATACAACTCAATAGTTTACGGGTATTGTAAGCAGGGCTGCAAAAAGGAGGTGAGTTTTTTTTCACTGAAAATTGGATAGTCCCCGACTTGAACAAGTTCGTACCTTCAGCAACTCAATCCAGTCATTTTGAAGGATGCGTATTATAGGTATTTGAATGTTTAGCAAAATCTACCGTTCAGTTATCTCAAAAGTTTTCTTTAGGAACTTAACCAATCATCACCCTAGTCCTATAGGTCGACAGTACATTTGCTTAAGAATGATGGTATAAGTATCATTAGTTAGCCAAACTACTTTTGGAAACTATCCTATGTATTATTTGAGTAAAATAAGTAAAAACTATCCTATATCATTGTATTGAATACAGAGATGCATTGGTAGTGAGGGAGAAAATTGTCCACCGATACTCCCATATGTCCAATATTACCTGGAAAGGGCAGGTTTGTACCTGATACTGATACCTGATACCTCATACCTGATACCTGATACCGATACCTACTTTTGACACCATGATTGTGATCCTTGTTTAATTACATCCCTAGTCCTCTGTTTATCTTGTAAACATTTGACAAGTAAATAGTTTTTGTTTACTTTATGACGAGGATACTTTGAATAGTGATAATACTCAAACTCCACAAATCAAGGAATTCTGGGTTTGAATTATCCGATCAGCAGTATGTACTTGACAGGTTATTTCAATAACCAATGAGATTGACATATTCTCATATGCAGGCCTTATCTGTTATTGAAACATGATCATCTGTTCTTTGCACTTTCACTTACTGATTATAGTTACAAGCTTTCAATTTTACTACTTTTTACATGCGTACTTGATTTATTCAACCTTTTTTTTGCTTATGTTTTCAATTTTTATAGTTTTTCTACTTAAATAAGGAGTCTGCATATCAACTTCAGACCTAACCAAACCATCTTGTTTGTGCTCTGTTGAAGGCTGCTTGTGTTAAAATGAGTTTGATAGCTGGCTCTGTTTGGTATCTACCGACAATAGTTGCTCTGGTTATGCTGTGCTTTAAAGGATTGGGAATTTTTTTTTGTGTGGTAGATGATCTTTCCAACAGCTCAAGCCAATTGGTCTTAGCACTTGACTCAGTGTAATGCTTTAGATGCATGTCGGGTGTTCCATTCACCTTTCTTACTAGGAGAGTAGGAGTCTAGGATACACCAATATAAGGCTTAGAGTGTGGCGAATGGCTGGCAATTAAGTGTTGTATCCTGTGATTTTTGCCCTTAATTTTTAGTAAGTAGCTTTAGCGGTAGTATGATTTGTATATTTGTTAAATGTTAAGGTCAGTAGGGTTTGCAGGTCTTTGAATGGGTAGATTTTGCAGCTGGATTGTCATGGCTACAGTTTAATTATGAAAAATAGAATGGGGGATCGTGAATTTATAAGTGAAGGTAACAATTTTAGAAATATCTATTGGTTTTTGCAAGATTTTGAGAATTATGAAGGGGTGTCCTGAACTTTATTCTATGCTACTGCTGTGCAAATTGACTCTAGAAGTTCTCTTGGAGTTCTTGAAATCATGACTCTGGATGGTTGAGCAGATATGGTTAGTACCAGTTGGAGCAACTGATGTCATGTGGATTAATTAAACATAAGTGCAAGTTAATAAGGACAGCAAAAATGAGTGTTTTCCGCATACTACATTGGCGCTTCATCATAATTTAAAGCCTTTAGTTCTCCCATAGAAAAAAGGTTTAGCTATTTAGGGCAAGGCTCCTGAAAGATTCAACATTTTTGTAACAGTTTAAGTGACTTGATATCGATTCTCCCTTAGTTGCTGTCGGGTATTCTCCTTTAGGGTTTTGTGACATAGAATATCATTGTTGCACGCTATGTGTCAAATTCTATGACTGTGTAAGCTATGACTTGATTTGCTTTATGATCAAACATGGTTGGCACATACAACTCAGTTGATGGGTATAAGGGTATTGCAATTAGGGAAGGAAAGAGGAGGCTAGTTTTCATTCATAACCTTCAGCAACTCAATCCGGGCATTCAATGGATGTAGATTATAGGTTATCTGAAAGGTTATTAAAATCTACCCTTTCGATTGCCTCAAAAATTTTCATAAAAAACTTGGCCAATAATCACCCTCCTATAGGTCAATTGTATATTTGCTTAAGAATGATGGTTTTAGTACTTCACATTTTGTGAAACTAGTTTGAGTTCTGAAAACTATCTGTGTATTATTTTGATCATGGTATCAACTCCTGAGTCGTACTCATCCAGTCGGACAGAAAAATTTGCCCACAAATACTCTCAGATGTCTAATATTACCTACAAATGGCAGGCTCGTACCTGATACCTATACCGAGTTTTGATACCATGATTTTGATCCTCGTCCTTGCTACATCCTTTGGTTATCTGTTTATTTTGTGAACATATATCACATAAATAGTTTTTGTTTACTATTTGATGAGCATACATTGAACAGTGATAATATTCAAACTTCACCAATCCAGGTATTCTGGGTCTGAATTATTTGATCAGCAGTATGTACTTTTGACAGGTTATTGCAATAAACGATGAGATTTATGTATTCTTAAATCCAGGTCTTATCTTTAATCAGAACATGATTATCTGTTTTTTTTGAATAAAAAGTGACCGCAGTTACCAATCTCATTAATGATTGATTAACGGAATTACAATAAAAGTCAACAAAAGTCTTACAACATCTGAAACATCTTACAGTGCTCGTCGGCACTAACTACATCAAGTCTAAAAGAAGATAACATCTATGCTAAAAGCAGGAAAACAACATGAAAAGCCCCAAGGCAACAAAAAGATACATAAAGATACATGGATACCCGGCTAACCAAAACAGTAGTCACGGCAATCTCCACGGTCGATCACCCAACCACTAGACATTGGCTACCTGTTTCCCCTCTTCACCTGATCACTCTGTCCCGTGGACTCTGCCTCTCTTCCTGGGACCGGAATGACCTGTCCACTCATGTATCAGAACGACAATTTTGCGCAATAAAATATGAAATTGACATCTAATGTTACGAAAGCATAAATCATTTCTATCCCTCCATAAAGCTCACAGAATCGCCCCAGCGGTGATGTCCCATAAAGTCTTATGTTCTTTCCTAATATTGTTGTTTCTCCAGTCTCCTCAAAGGTCTTGTATGTTGTTCGGCGATTCTACCGTGTGAAAACCCAACCCAAAAACTTCCCACACTAACGCGGCTCTCGGACAGAGAAAGAATAGGTGGTTAGAGTCCTCCTCCTGAAGATTGCACTGTTGGCATATAGGATCTATCATGATATTCCGTTTCCTAAGGTTAGTTTTGGTCAGAATCGCGTTGTGGAGAACCAGCCAAGATTATTTGTTCTTTGCACCATTACTTTCTGATTACAGTGATGAGTTTCCTGTTAGGATCGAGAGAAAAACAACAGAGATAAATTTGAGAAGAAAACAACACAAATATTATTTCTCAATCTCAAAAGATTTACAAAAAAAACTCTCAATACTTTATAAGCTCTCTGTGGCTATCAATCTCTATTTTTCTCTTCAGTTGAGTGTGTCATCAAATGAAGAAAATAGTGAGAATTTATAGGAGGGGAAGAGACACCATGCTTGCACCAAACGTTGTCATGCATCAGCATGCACCAAACGTTGCATGCATGAGTGCATGCTCTTTTGTGGCGGGACCTACAATTCTCCCCCTCACGCCACATCTGCACCAATCGTCATCTCTCATCCATTCCAGTTATGTCTTTGCATAACTCTAGTTTCTCCCGAGACACAATCTTTGTCAACATGTCTGCTGGATTCTCCTTCGTGTGGATCTTCATCAGTTTCAACAATTGTTGATCCATCACCTCGCGTATTTAGTGATAGCGAATATCAATATGTTTTGTTCGGGAATGGTACATTGAATTCTTGCTCAAATCCATAGCACTCTGACTGTCACAATGTACCTTGTAGTCATTCTGCTTGATCCCGAGTTCTTGTAGAAAACGTTTTAACCACAACATCTCCTTGCCAGCTTCAGCGGCAGCAATGTACTCTGCTTCTGTCGTAGATAGTGCAACGCACTTCTGCAACCTTGACTGCCATGACACAGCTCCCCCTGCAAAAGTGTAGATAAAACCAGAAGTCGATTTTCTACCATCAAGATCTCCGGCCATATCTGCATCTGTATAGCCTTCCAAAACCGGATCAGCTCCCCCGTAACACAAACATATCTTTGAAGTACCCTTAAGATACCTGAGAATCCACTTAACAGCCTCCCAACGCTCATTTCCTGGATTGGAGAGAAATCTTCTTGCCACACCCACTGCATGTGCAATATCCGCCCTCGTACACACCATTGCATACATCAGACTTCCAACCGCTGAAGAATAAGGCACAACTTCTATTTCCTCGATCTCTTTCCTGGATGAGGGACACGAACTCTTGCTCAACTTGAAATGATTAGCCAGTGGGATGCTAACTGGCTTGGCACCCTCCATGTTGAATCGCTTGATCACCCGTTCAACATATTTCTCTTGAGATAACCACAATCTTCGGGCCTTTCTGTCTCGAGAGATGTTCATACCTAAAATCTGCTGAGCTGGCCCAAGGTCCTTCATATCAAAGACCTTAGAGAGTTCTATCTTCAGCTGTCTGATCTTCACTGCATCTTGTCCGACGATCAACATGTCATCGACATATAGTAACAGTGCAATGAAATTTCCATCAGGGGACCTTTGAATGTAGACGCATTGATCTGCAGCAGTCCTCTTGTAGCCTTGACTCACCATGAATGAATCAAACTTCTTGTACCATTGCCTTGGTGCTTGTTTGAGGCCATACAAGCTCTTCTTCAGCTTACATACGAGATTCTCTTTCCCTGGAACCTCGTATCCCTCTGGCTGCTCCATGTATATTTCTTCATGCAGTTCACCGTGAAGAAATGCAGTCTTCACATCCATTTGTTCAAGCTCCAAGTCTAGGCTAGCTGCTAATCCGAGCATGACTCGGATTGAAGTCATCTTTACAACTGGAGAAAAAATCTCACCAAAATCGATGCCTTTCTTCTGAAGGAATCCTTTGACCACTAGCCGAGCTTTGTGCTTCACCACCATTCCGCTGCCATCTTTCTTGAGCTTGAATACCTACTTGTTCTTTAGTGCCTTCTTCCCTCCTGGAAGCTTAACCAAATCGTAGGTTTGGTTCTTCTCTAAAGAGTCCATCTCATCCCGCATAGCGTGCAGCCAGTTGTCTTTGTCTGGATGAGACAATGCTTCCTGGAAATTCTCTGGCTCCCCTTCATCAGTAAGAAGAATGTACTCTTATTCTGGATATTTAGTAGACGGAACATGGCCTCTTTCAGATCTACGTAGCTGAGGCTCACTCGTCTCAGGCGGTGTATCATTATCTTGTACTGGTTCTGCAGCTGTGAAAGGTTGCGGCTCCCCAGGCTCATCAATCCCTTCTTCCTCCTCCTCTGGTTCTGCTTCTAATTCTTGATCAGACACATCATCATCTGCGGCAGCTTGTACTGGTACTGTATCTGGAACAAAGTCCTGAGTACTGACAGGTCTTTCAGCAATTGTAGGCTTTTCAGTGTCCCCATATGTCTGATTTTCATGGAACACCACGTCTCTACTTCTGATGGGCTTCTTCGTCTTTAGATCCCATAGCCTGTATCCAAACTCCTCGTCTCCATAGCCTATGAAAATGCATGGAGTGGTTCTCGCATCGAGCTTCTGCCTGAGCTCCTTTGAGACATGTGCATAAGCCAGACATCCAAATGTCCTCAGGTGAGAGTAGGAGGGGTTTTTGCCGGTCCATTTCTTCTCCGGGATGTTGAAATTCAGCGGGACTGATGGAGATCGATTGATCAAGTAGCAGGCGGTGCGAACAGCTTCTCCCCAAAATGGCTTTGGCAGCTTTGCTGTGCTGAGCATACTTCTGACTCTTTCCATGATTGTTCGGTTCATTCTTTCTGCTACCCCATTGTGTTGCGGGGTACGTGGAACCGTCTTCTCGTGCCGAATGCCCTGACTCTTGCAATAGGCATCAAAACTCCTGGATGTATACTCGCCTCCGTTATCTGAGCGGAGGCACTTCAGCTTCTTCCCCGTTTCACGCTCTACCATGACATGAAATGTTTTGAAGCTTTCCAAGACCAGATCTTTTGTCTTCAGAAAATACACCCACACCTTCCGAGAAGCATCATCAATAAATGTCAGAAAATATTTGTTACCGCCTAGCGACTCCACCTCCATGGGACCGCAAACATCAGAATGTATCAGACTGAGCAACTCTGATCTCCTTGTCGAAGAGGAACTAAAAGAGACTCTTCGCTGCTTGCCAAATAAACAGCTGCTGCAAGGTTGAAGCTCTGCATTCTTGGTAATGGAGATAAGATTTTCCTTCATCAAGGTTGATAAACCTTTCTCACTCATGTGACCGAGTCTCTGGTGCCACAGTTTCTGCGAAGCTTCATGTTCAACAATATTGAGACTCTCCACATTGATCTTCACATGAGTCTTGTACAAAGTGCTGCAGAGATGTCCACGAGCGATCACCATTACACCTTTCAGCATCCTCCACGAGCCTTTGCAAAAACGGTTATCATAGCCCTTTTCATCTAGGGCTCTCACCGAAAGAAGATTTTGTCGAAGTTCAGGTACATGGCGAACATCCTGCAGTGTGATTGTGCACCCGGCATCAGTCTGCATCCGAACGTCACCAATTCCGACAATCTTAGCAAAGCTAGAATTGCCCATCCTCACCGAGCCAAAGTCCCCAGCTTTGTACGTCGTGAAGATGTCCTTTCGAGGAGTGGCATGGCAAGATGCTGCAGTATCTACCATCCATTCTACGCCCTGATTCGACACATGGAGGCATGTCTCATCCTCATGAGAACAAAGAGCCACATCTTCTAGTACTGTGACTTGTGCATCTCCTTCCTTCTTTGGTTGTGACCTTCCCTGACCGCCTTGTTTTTGTAACTTCCAACAATTTCTTTTCATGTGGCCTAGTTTGCCACAGTGATGGCAGTTGTATGCAGGCCTCCTCCCATCACTTGATTTGCCTCTCGATCTGCCTCTGCTTTGGCTCCTGCCTCTCCACCTGCCTCGATCTTCCTCTCGCTGTCTCCCACGGACTTCTGTGACGCAGGCTTGTGCTTCTGTGCCAACGTCCTTTCTCCGAGCTTCCTCATTGAATAGGGCATCCTTAACCATAGACATGGTAAGATTGCCAGTCGAAGCCGAGTTGCTGAGGGAGACCACCAATGTCTCCCAACTGCTGGAAGAGAGCTGAGAAGTAGAAGTGCATGTAACTCATCTTCAAGTGGTAACTCCACTGAAGATAGCTGATTCACCAGGCTCTGAAACTCGCTGGTGTGTTCTGCTACAGAAGTTCCTCCCTGTAGCTTCAGGTTCACCAACCGTCTCATCAGCAGGGCCTTATTTCGAGCTGTCTTGGCCTGGTACATATCCGCCAGCTTCTTCCAAAGGGCAAAAGCATCCGTTTCCTGGGCAACATGATGGAAGACACTGTGATCGATCCACTGTCGAATCTGACCGATCGTTTTCCTGTTCATCTTCTTCCAGTCCGCCTCATTGGTAGCTTCAGGTCTTTCTCCCTTCTCCTCAATAGGATCAAAGAGATCTTTACAACTTAGGAGATCTTCCATCCGAGGTCTCCAAAGTGTATAGTTGGTGGCAGTAAGCTTGATCATGGCTCCAAATGATGATGATGATATTGATTCCTCCATCTTGATCTGCAAAGGCTTTTGGCACTCAACAACTCAACCTCACTCTGATACCACTTGTTAGGATCGAGAGAAAAACAACAGAGATAAATTTGAGAAGAAAACAACACAAATATTATTTCTCAATCTCAAAAGATTTACAAAAAAAACTCTCAATACTTTATAAGCTCTCTGTGCCTATCAATCTCTATTTTTCTCTTCAGTTGAGTGTGTCATCAAATGAAGAAAACAGTGAGAATTTATAGGAGGGGAAGAGATACCATGCTTTCGAAGAGACACCATGCTTTTGATACTTGATTATAGGTTATCTATCTACTAAGAAAAATATGAAATTAGCATGTCTTCTTCAGACCTAATTAATGCCGCCTAATTAATGCCGCAAAGGCTGCTAGTGTTTTGAGTTTGATTGCTTTGGTTCCTGGCTATGTTTATACTTGAAATGATTAGAAAATTCGTTAATGTGTGGTAGATGATATTTGCAACGGCTCAAGCCAATTGGTGTTAGCTCTTGTTTCAGTATAATTCCCTTAGGTGTATGTTAAAGTGCAAGTATACTGATTCACCTTTGGTGACATACGATTCTCATTAACTGAAGAAACTTTAGTAAGGCGAATGGTTCCTCAGAAACTATCCCCCGTACAGATGTATGTTATACTAAAAGATTGTAGCGGATTGTACGTAGAAGGTTTGTTCACTAATCTGACATATCATGGCTGTTGCTTGGGAATCTCCTTCGTCGTTTATAGCTTTTAGTGTATTGATTTGAAGAGCACCACCTTGAATATTTTGAGCCTTCCGGTCAAATTTTGATGCCTAGATGTATCTAACTAGTAAAGAAGAAAGAAAGAAAACACACTTGTTACTTGTTAGTCATTCTTTGTGGGTGTTGTAGTGTTCTCTGGTTGAATGACTATTAACAGTTTTGGAAAGGTATGGATTCGTAAACTTGTAACCTAACTGTTATTAATCATGCTATATAATATATAACTAACTCAGCTGGCAGTATTCTATGTGAAACTTGTATAATTGCTTGCATTAGTCGACCTTTTGTTTCTAAACAAAGCTTTGATTTGTACAAGTTTAGGATACAGTTGACACTGCGAGGGAATTATAGGAAGAATGTGAGGCAGCATTGCAGTTGAGAAATGTGTGTTTTGCTCTAAAATTAAGAAGTCCATTTATAGGAAGAAATAAGCGATGGACATTCTCTTTAAACTCATGCGTAGTTTGTTAATTGGACAATTGGAAGAACAATCGAGGATAAGAACTAGTTATTTTATGGCATTATAATTATAAAGTCTTCAATCTTAAGCCTCTAAACCGACGGAACGAAATTTTACTTAAAGCTTTGTTAGTAATGTTTGGTTTTTGAATTAACATTAGCATTTCCCTTCCTTTGTTGTCTAGCATTTTTGAAATAGACGTGTTTTGTGTTTCAATCGTGGTTTTTTAAGTTGTTATTATTTCTCTGTTTTGTATACCCTATAAGTGATTCAGAAATAGTATTTTTGTTTGTCGTTTGTAGCTTATGCTGTAATTTTCAGGAGCAACATGCAGACACAAGGGCCCGAGAAGCTTATAGGATGAACGAGCTCATGGAAAATGAATCGGAGCTATAATTTGGTGTAGGAGCATCTACAGTCGTCAAAGGTAAAAAATAGCAAAATGGATAAAATAGTTATAGCAAAGTAGATTTTTCTGCATTCATCAAATGCTATAAAATAGCAAAGTTGAAAAAGAAATTGATCGGACGAAACTTGACCAAACTTGACCGTGAAAAAAAATATTTTTAAACTATTTTTTAGCACTGAATTGAATATTTTAATAATTAAATTGGCAGATGAAACCTGAAGTTTCGTCGGGGCGAAATAAAAAATAAATAATTTTTTTTTTTCCTACGGACGGAAGTTGAAGCTTCGTTGGAGCAAAAAAGAAAAAGAAAAATAATTCCCCCACGGAAGTTTCCGTCTGATGGGGGAGCTGTCGCTTGGGGAAGCTGTCACTTTCAGCGACCAAATAACCCACTTAACCCTAATTAATTAGTTAAGTATATTTAACTAATCATAATTATTTATTAAATTAATTAATTAGTATACTAAGTATAATTAAATAATTAATTATTAAAATATCATAAATCTATGGACGGAAATTTGAAGTTTCATCCCAGCGTTTTTTCACATTTTCGAGGTTTTATTAATTAAAAAATTTTCTTTATTTTGATCGGACGAAATTATAAAATTATAAACTTCAAGTTTCGTCCGGTAGTTAAAAAAATTATAAAATATATGAGACTAAACTTGAAATTTCGTCCTGTATAATATGCATATTCCTATACCTCATCTCAAATATTGCAATCTTTTGTAGCGATTTCGCCAAAATATGAATAAATAACAAATGATTGCAGATCCGAAATTGCTAAAATATACATATTATTGAAATTTAGCAAACGATTTTGAATGCTCGATCTAAGGTGAGTATCCTTTGTTATTTAAAAAACAAATTTTCATGTATACTCTAATCGCCATATGAATATATATGAATAGAAGCGGAAGCGATGAAATCGATAATCATACCTCCAGCCATTGCCGTTTGAAGCCTCTTGATGTTGTTAATCTAAAATTTGGTTCCAAACCCTCCTTTTTCACTTTTAGATGGTGTATATCAGAATTGTATGAGAGAGTAGATTTGGTGACCTTTTTTCATCATTTTATACTACTCTAGCCATCATAGAGTAGTTATCATAATTGCAAATAGTGGGTGGTTTCCTAAATGAGGGGAGAGAATCATGGGGAAGTTGTTTTGATCGGTTGCAACTTCCCATTTAAATGGATCACATATGGGGAAGTTGTTTTGATCAGTTGCAACTTCCCATTTAAATGGATCACATATTTGTCCACATAATTAATTAATCAAATTAATTACATTTGATTAAGTGGAAAATAAATAAAACGTCTAACATTCTCCCACTTGATCCATTTAACGAGAGAGACTCCGTATACGAATCATGGCGACTAATTCTCTTTAAGAGCAAGAATTAATCTTCCATGTATCACAATATACTTAGTTTTTCACCACTCACACTTAACTTAAAGAGTAGACCATATGTTTACTCTAGGTCAAACATAATGATATTTCTCAACAAAATAACCAAAATAAGTACGTACATAATTCCGAATGAGAAATAATCCAACTAAATGAAAGTTTCAGACAAACATAATGAATGTGCTACATAATAGAACCAAGTCCCATCCTGATTACATGATCCTTGAATCCTTTAACATGCATGCCTTTAGTCAAGGGATCAACTATCATCAATTCAGTGTTAATGTGCTCAATGATCACTTTCTTTTCCTGCACACGTTCCATTACGGCTAGATATTTGATGTCGATGTGTTTACTTCGACTTCCACTCTTATTATTCCTAGCCATAAAGACAGCAGCTGAATTGTCACAATACATTCTTATCGGTCGGCTAATAGAGTCAACAACTCTTAGCCCAGATATGAAACCTTTCAGCCATACACCATGTGAGGTAGCCTCAAAACAAGAAACGAACTCAGCCTCCATCGTAGAAGTGGCTGTCAAGGTCTGCTTGGCACTCCTCCAGGATATAGACCCGTCAGCTAGCATGAACACATATCCTGATGTGGATTTACGTGAATCATTGCAGCCACCAAAGTCAGAATCGGAGTAGCCTACCACCTAAAGACTATCAGTTCGCCTATACATAAGCATGTAATCCTTGGTACCCTTAAGGTACCTCATTACTTTCTTTGCAGCCTTCCAGTGATCGATGCCTGGGTTACTCTGATATCTTCCTAATACTCCAACGGCAAATGTCGGGTCTAGTACAGACCTGAGCATACATAATGCTACCAACAACTGAAGCATATGGAACATTTTTCATTCGTTCCCTTTCAATGTCATTCCTGGGGCATTGGTCCAAACTGAACTGATCACCTTTCACAATGGGTGCTGCACTTGGTGAACAATCTTTCATACCGAATCTTTCTAAGACTTTGTTGATATAGGCCTCTTGAGACAAACCCAAAATGCCTCGAGATCTGTCTCTATGGATCTTTATGCCAATGACATAAGATGCCTCGCACATATTTTTCATATCAAAGTTACTTAAAAGAAATTGTTTCACCTCATATAGCAACCCTTTATCATTGGTTGCTAGCAAAATATCATCCACATATAACACAAGGAAACAGATCTTGCTCTCACTGACCTTAAGGTATATACATTGATCCATACATTTTCTTCGAACCCAAATGAAGTAATCACTTTATGGAATTTCATATACCATTGTCGGGAAGCCTGTTTCAACCCGTATATGGATTTATTAAGCTTACAAACCAAATGCTCACCCTCTTTAGAGAAGAATCCTTCAGGCTGTTTCATATAAACCTCTTCCTCTAAATCACCATTGAGAAATGCCGTTTTCATATCCATTTGGTGTAGCTCAAAATCAAAATGAGCTACTAATGCCATCACCACCCGGAAAGAATCTTTCTTTGATACAGGAGAGAAAGTCTCGTTGTAATCGATTCATTCCCTTTGAGTGAACCCTTTGGCAACAAGTCTAGCTTTATGTCTCTCGATGTTGCCATGCGAGTCTTTCTTTATTTTAAAGATCCACTTGCATCCAATGGCTTTTTCAATATTTGGCAACTCGACAAGATCCCAAACTCGGTTAGATGCCATAGAGTCCATCTCATCTTTCATGGCATTCATCCATAAGTTTGAATCTGTAGAACTTATGGCTTGTGAAAATGACACAGGATCATAGACGGCTCCAATATTATAATCCGATTCTTGCAGATACACTAAATAGTCATCAGAAATAGTTGATTTCCTTGTTCTAGTAGATCTCCTCAATGGAACTTGTTCATCTTCACGATGAACTGTTTGTTCCTCATTACCATCATAATCTATTAGATTGTTGTCAACTTGTGGAACCTCAATAGTTGGCTGTCTAACACGCAATTCAGCTTGAGGTGCGTGAATGACAATCAACGTGTCACTTGAAACAGTGGGTGAAAGTTGATCATAATCCTTTTCAGGAACAATGTCCTGAAATTGATCACTCCCACTAATCAAGTCATTCTCAAGAAATTTAGCGTTTCTTGATTCCACAATCCTGGTACTATGAGATGGACAATAGAATCTATAACCCTTAGACCTTTCAGCATATCCAATGAAATACCCACTAATGGTCCTTGGATCTAGCTTCTCCTCTTGTGGGTTGTACACTCTCACTTCAGATGGGCATCCCCAAATGCGTACATGTTGCAAACTCGGTTTCCATCCTTTGAATAGCTCAAAAGGCGTCTTTGAGACGACCTTGGAAGGAACCCGGTTTAATATGTGTTGGATGTATATGTATATTCTCAATATAATAGGATAATATTGTGTATATTATTCTATGGGGCAACACGGGTTTACACGTGTTATGTATTAATTATTGGAACGGGTTGAGTGGGCTAAAAGCCCAGTACCCTAAACCCAGTCTAATCTCTTTATAAGCTGGTCTAGAGATAGTGCTCTGTGACATTCCAATACTGATAAGCAGGGTATAATATCTTAAGCGGCTAGAGATTAACCCTAACCCTAATTTCCCCAAATCAGTATTAACAATCTTAAGATATTATGCAAGAAATAAAAATACTGAGATTGAGAGAGAGAGGGGGTTCGTCGGAATCTCACCCCGGCGTTCGCCGTCGCGAGTGCCGCAGTCGCGTTCTCCGCCGTCGCGCGCCGCTGTCCTGAGCGCCGTCGTGGGGCGTCGCGAGTGCCGCTGTCCTGAGCGCCGTCGTGGGGCGTCGCGAGTGCCGCTGTCCTGAGCGCCGTCGTGGGGCGTCGCGAGTGCCGCAGTCGCGTTCTCCGCCGTCGCGCGCCGCTGTCCTGAGCGCCGTCGTGGGGCGCCATCATCGGGAGCCATCGTTGGGCTCCGCCGCTGGGCTCCATCACTAGGCGACGTCGCTGGACTCAGCCGCTGGGCGCCATCGCTAGGCGAGGTCGGAGGACTCCGCCGCTGACCGCCACCTCTGGGCGACGCCGTTGGGCACCGACGTCAATCGCCACTGCCAGAGTTTTGCTCCTCCATCGACATCTGTTGAGGGGATCAGGTTCAGATCCAAAAGATCCAATTTTTGATTGGATGTTATTTTGGTGCTTGGAGTTCAATTTGTTTGATCAGATCCAGTCCAACAGCTCTATTGGTTGGAGATTTGCTGTTTGGGGTTTGGACTGTTTGATCATATCCAGGTTCAGCCAAAAGGAATCAAGATGTGGATAATAATTTTGGTAACAGTGCAGGTTATGGTGATATTGCTTGAACTAGATCCAAATGTGAATGGACTGGATTAGAGCAAAATTGAAGATAAGTTCTTTAATTTCCTATACCTCATTAATGTCATTTGCTAAATATTTTATTATGTGCCGGAAGTTCAAAACACTCGTTTTAAGTTTATGTTTTGAATTATAGAGATACTATGATGCTAAGTGATTAAGTTCAAGACTGTATTAATCATCTATTTAATTTAATATAAGTTGAATAGATGTCTTGGCTATGTGCTAAAATCAAATATCTATTTTTGATAAGTTAAACTATGTTTTGACTATAAAGTTTGGATCTCCAAATTAAATTGTTGCTAGAATTAAACGGAGTCAATAATTTGTTTAATTGGCTAATCTTTAACAATTTGGTGAATGTAGGAACTTCAAAGTTACCTACAAATTGTGTGTTGGAGACGATGGATATGCATTGCGGTTGAATAAGTCTGCACTACGCAGGCTTCTCCATCGAATTTGGAAAACACTTCTAACTTGAAGTGTCGGTATGATCTACTCTAACTTTCTTAGTATTTTTCATGTGATGAATGTGTTAACGTTCTGTGCGTTTGATCATATGATTGAGAGTTTTAGATCATAGTTATTCTCGCTTTGGAAAACTAGCATGTTTAGGGTTGTTAAGTATTTTATCATACTATGTGTATAGATATTTTGACAAATCCATTGTTTGCAGTTTGTGTGAGATTACATATTTGTTTCTCTAAAATTTAAAATAAAATAAAATTGTATAAGATGTATGACAAATGTCCGTAACTTAGATAGGAGCATCCTGTAATGCAGAATATGACTCCATTATTTACGTTTTGTTCTTTATCGTTCATTATACTGTGTGTACAAAAATTGAATTATAAAATATGGGTCATTATCTCGCTTAGTGTTTCGAAGATGATGAAGAACGAATAAAGAAAAATATAGCTCAATTTGTTTGAGCAAGTGGACATTGTTAGAATCACTAGAGAAAGCGAACAATTTTTGTGATAGAGTAATCTTGTATTAGCTCTTATAATGTGCCTACATTGTCAATCGCATGTATAAGTTGAGTTTAACAAATGAAACAATTAATAATAATAGTTCTAATTATGTTCTTGAACCTAGCATAATTGGCTAGGATTTGAGAAATATATATTCAATTGTCTGTGAGGAAATGTGATCTAATTATCAAAACTGTGGGAAAACGGAGTTAAAAGCTATTGAGTCAAAAGCTTTAACATCCAAGTTGTTTTGAAATTTAGAATCACTGTGAACTATATATTAATTTGTTTGTTCTTGTTAAAACTCATAACTATACCAAATGACACTTCATTAAATATGACAAATATGAAAGTTGTGCTCAGATTATGATTACTAGAAAATTATTTAGTATGGTTTCTAGGAGCACACAACTTCTTGAGTTAATACATTCTGACAGTTGTGATCTCAGTAGCTTTGTGACTAGATGAGACGATTGTTGGTCAGAAGATTTAATCACCTATGTAGATGATTATTGAATGTTTGTCATACATATATGGAGGATGTAACACTCGTTATTGTGATTAATTAAAATCTAGTTAAATGCTAAAAATCAAGGGTTCAGTGTTGATGGAGGTGGTGAATATGTTTAATAATTTTAGAGTAATTTGCATTTGGCATAATCTCTAGTGCACTATATTTACCATTGTCAAACAGTATTGATAAAGTTAGAATCAAACACTCAGTGAAATGTTGAATTCTATGTTATTGACTGTTAGTTTGACTTTGAGTAATTATGTGTGATGTTACATTATCAATCATATTTCTAATTTGTTACCACGCTCTAAGTCACTTACACCTTGTAGATTAACAGTATAAAAACACAAATAATTTTGTTAAAGTGGAAATTTGTGTTGTGATACATTTGTTAGAGTACATGACCCTAGAAGGCCTAAAGTAGGACCTACAACAAATATTTGTGTGTTTAGAAAGTGCAGAATGTAGCTCTGTGGACAGATGTTGGACCTATCTAATTTGTGTTAGAAGAATCTAGATTTGCAAAGTTCTTTGAGGATATGTTCATCAAAGATAAATATATGAAATAATCTAGTCCTACAAACACGTTCAATGATTCACAGTTGGAATCAAGAACCAGCCTTACTGACACTTGAAAATCTGAATGACAAATGAACTAAGAAGAGTCTTTAGTGGACAATGAGATGATTTTGTGTCATACAATAATACTTCAATTTAGTTGATTTGCCAAAAAGGGCTAAAACTATAGTAAGTAAGTGGGGTTTTGTAGAAGAAACTTAATTTTGATTGTTCAGTAGCAATCTTAATGTTTTTTTAGTAGCTAACAGATTGACTGAAAAATGGGGTAGATTTATTTGATGACTACTCACATGCTTGTCATATTGCTACAATAAGTATTCTTCTTACCCTTACATCTATTGAAAATTTTGTCATTCATAAAGAATATTTAAAAAAAAAAAGTTCTGTACTTGATATTTTGTACTGAACAGTTTTGTACTGAAAGTTTGGACTAATATGTTTAGTGAACAAGATTTACAATTTAGTAAAATCATTGTATGCTTTGAAACATGTAATATAGCTATCGTATAAATAATTTGACAAATTTCTCAAAGAGCCTAGTATATGAATCAAGTAATTCAGATCAGTGCCTTTAACTTTGTGGTGTGTCAAATATAATGGCTATTATTTACTTGGTTTTATTGACATGATTGTTGATTGGAAGTGACATCTCTATTATAAATGGAGTTAAAATTGTGCTATCCAAATAAATTTAGCACCTAAATGGTGTGGACACCATATTATGTATAAGGGTGAGTTTTGGTTGGCAAGGGATAACCCTTAGGCAAACTCGTTAAATCAATAATGTGTTTCAAAAGTGGGGATATAGTGATCGAAAGTGTGTTTTGAAACACCTTATGATACAAAGGTTGACACCTTGTGATGGTGCAACTATGAGACAGGTAAATCATTCTAAAAGAATTGAAAGTCTCGTGTATACAAAGATCTGCAGACTCATTAGTAATCCCATACACATTTGAATGCCCTTAACAGGCTAATGAGATACCTGAGTGGTACTCAAGAGTTTGCTTTGTGCTACTCAAAGTTTAGTGAAAGTCGACAACTAGTGGATATGTGTTCACACTAGGAGGAGCAGAAAAATTATGGAGATTAATAGGCAAACAAGTGTTGCGTTCTCATCCAAGAAATCAGACCTCTATGTGTTATCCTCTGCAGGGGAAGAGGCTGAGTGGATTGAATGACTTATTGCTAATCATCCATTTGAGAAGTTTAATGTAAATTCTCTATTCTGTTATGCGACTATCAAGCTATAATGCACTGTAGCTCATAACTCACTCTATAATAGTAAGAGGAGTATATTAAGGCTGAAAGAAGCCTAGTTGAACTTTCTCATAGATAAAGTGCAATTGTGACAAGTATGGCCAATGCTCTTGCTAAAAGACTTGAAAGTGATCTAATTATCAAAACTGTGGGGGAAATGGAGTTAAAAGCTATTGAGTCAAAAGCTTTAACATCCAAGTTGTTTTGAAATTTAGAATCCAATTGGAGCCATAGAGAAGTTCAAACTGAAGCATCAATTTTAGGCAGTTGACATGCTTTAGATAATTTGAAAAGTTCTATGTAAATTCTGTTAATATATAATTTCATTCCAATTTTGATGATACTATATATTTTCATAATTTACTTAGAATCATCTCATTATTCCAAAAGAAAGCATGAAAACTTGTCGATGTGTTTCCGATGTTTAGAATGGTTGTTATATCATTCCAATTCTGATGATATAACTCTTTTATGGATTCATGTTTCATTCCAATTTTGATGATTCAGAATTAACCATAATTGATTTGACTATTCTATCATTCCAATATGAAACATAGTATAGTTCTTGTGTAGAAACTATAATAGTTCTTGTTCTTTACTTTGTTAAAGAAACTTGATTGTGATGCTTGCGTTACATTTTGCTAAGCTATTGTTGAATTGTACTAAGTTCTTTAGTAGAACCAGATACTTTATGAAATTTGCTAGAATTCTTAGAGATGTGTCTCTTGATATTCTTGTTTTCAATAAGCTAGCAAAGTTGGAGGAGTTGAATCTGTCAACATAGATTTCAAAATAATGATTTGCTCAAAATGGAGGAGTAAACATAAAGTAGTTTGCAAGGATATAGTTTTGGTTTATTTTTCTGAGGAATAACTTTGTCACTTGCTTAATAAAACTTCTGTTGAGTTTAAGACTCTTGTGTTCATGAGCTTAAAACTCATATTTTGTTCGTGAAGTTTATTTGCTTTGGTTGATTTTGAAACTATGACAGTCTCTCTAGTTGGTTTAGTCTTTGTGAACTATTCATTTATGGTTTAAAACTATTTGATTATTTTGGTTTAGTCATATTTGAACTATTCAAGTTATAATTGATTTAGTTTATGATCCATGGTTTTTATGATTCAATAATGTTTGAATTTTTGTGATCCAATATTATAACATTGCTTAGCCTAATATATTGAGAATATAGGAGGAGATTGTTGGATGTATATGTATATTCTCAATATAATAGGATAATATTGTGTATATTATTCTATGGGGCAACACGGGTTTACACGTGTTATGTATTAATTATTGGAACGGGTTGAGTGGGCTAAAAGCCCAGTACCCTAAACCCAGTCTAATCTCTTTATAAGCTGGTCTAGAGATAGTGCTCTGTGACATTCCAATACTGATAAGCAGGGTATAATATCTTAAGCGGCTAGAGATTAACCCTAACCCTAATTTCCCCAAATCAGTATTAACAATATGTACACTGCCGTCTTAAGAGCTTCTACCCATAAAAATGATGGAAGTTTAACATTACTCCTCATACTTCTCACCATGTCTATTAAAGTTCGATTTCTTCTTTCTGCTACACCATTCTGATCTGGAGAACCAGGCATGGTGTATTGGGCAGCAACCCCATGCTCTTGAAGAAATCTTGCAAATAGACCTGGTGCTTGTCCGTTCTCGGTGTATTTACCGTAGTACTCTCCACCTCTATCTGATCTCACAATCTTAATGTGCTTATCACATTGTTTCTCTACTTCAGCCTTAAACAATTTGAAGGCATCCAAAGCTTCGTCTTTAGAACGAAGTAAGTAAAGATACATATATCGTGAATAATCATCTATGAAGGTGATAAAGTATTTCGGATCATTAGCGTTCATGTCTGGACAACAAATATCCGTGTGTATGATCTCTAATAGGTTTGAACTCCTTTTGGCACCAATTTTGTGTTTGTTAGTTTGCTTTCCCTTAATGCAACCAACACAAGTATCGAAATCGGTAAAGTCTAAAGTACCAAGTACCCCATCCTTTACCAATCTCTTAACTCTCTCAATGGAGATATGTCCCAATCTCCCGTGCCACAAAATAGAAGAGTCCTCATTTATAATACATCTTTTAAACCCAGTATAAACATGCATAGAACTATCAGTGATATCATTTTGCAAACAAAGACGATATAAACCATCAGACAAAATACCATATCCAATAACTTCAGAATTTCTGAAAATACTGAAACCAGAATCTGAAAAACTAAAGAAAATTCCCAAAGGTACAAGTCTTGAAACTGAAATCAAGTTTCTAGTGAAAACTGGTACATAAAATGTCTTTTCTAAATGCAAACTAAAACCACTATTTAAAATTAAACTGCATGTCCCAACAGCCTCCACATGTGAACTGATCTGACTACCCGAATAGATGTAGTGTTCACTTCCCATTGGTTTCTTTAGGTTTGTCATACCCTGCAAGGTATTCGAAACATGGATTGTAGTACCAGAGTCAATCCACCATGTATTATGATTAATATTAACCATATTAGATTCATACACAAACGCTAGAAAATTACCTTTCTTCTCAAGCCAAGTCTTAAACTTCATACAGTCTTTCTTCATGTGTCCCTTCTTTTTACAAAAGAAACACGTAGACTCCTTCTTTATGCCCTGGTTTGCTGAAAGCCTTCCCTTTCCCTTTTCCTTAATGTGATCCTTTCTCTTCTTTGAAGAAGAAGCAGTAGTAAGGTTCACCTTTTCTCCCTCTTCCATCCTCAATCTGCCCTCCTCTTGAACACACATGGTCATAAGTTCATTAATTGACCATTTATCCTTATGTGTATTATAATAGATCTTAAAAGGGCCATATTGTAGAGGGAGAGTGCACAAAATGAAATGTACTAGGAAAGATTCAGACATGGTAACTTCCAAATCCTTAAGTTGGGCCGCAATATCCCTCATGCGCATGATATAATCACGCACACACTTAAACTCATTGTGCCTCATGGATGAAAACTTCATAATTAAGGTGCTAGCAAGAGCTTTGTCAGAATTTACAAACTGCTCATCAATGGCTTTAAGGAGATCTTTAACCTTAGTATGCTGATCGACAGAACCCCGAATGCTAGCACAAAGTTTGGTCTTTATGAACATAACTGAGAGGCGATTAGATCGCTCCCACTTTTCATAAAGACCAACGACAACTGGAGTGCTAGTTCAGTTATACTTGGGGGTTCGTCTTTCCGAATAGCATAGTCGATATCCATCCACCCCAATTGCAGAAGCACTCTTTCTTTCCACACCTCATAGTTATCACCCTTTAATTCAGGAATGTCACAATTGACATCAGAAATGTTCCTAGATAAAATTGCTGCAAAAAAAAAAATTTATACATACATGCTTGTAAACAAAATTTTTGAGACTTAACTTTATCATGTTTTACCAATGCAAATCATGAATGAAAATATGAATCTAGTGACATAAAACCTGCCTGTGGGCTAAAGTCTTACTCAAATTAGATTCATAACTGTATGATGAAACTATTAAACCATATTCATTCCTTAATTCCTGTGGGTAGATTAAGGAACATAATTCAATATTTCACCCTAATTAATCATACAAAAAATAATAAAATTTCCTGTGGGCATATTTCATCATATTACATATGATTAATTACAAATTAATGTCTAGTTTCCATATGTGATTTCATAAGAAGTTTTAAATAACTAGAGATGTTGTGGCTACTCTCCAATTACTAAAATTAACAAATCACTCGACATATTACTTTAATATTTTGATCATGTACAATTTTAATGGCCATAACATTTTTAACTAGTTATTTCAAAACAATACTAAAGTTTTTCTAGTTCTAACAAAATAACATGATCTCAATTAATCACAAAATCAGTATTGCTTCATAACTATATTTTCGATTTAGCAAAGAAACCAATAGCATAGGCTTGGGCTCGGTTTATGGGCCTGGGTTGAGGGAAACGAGAAGATCGACAAAGCGTGACGAGGATTCCCGAAGAGCACGGCCGACCCTCAAGGCCGATCAAGGTCGGCCTAACTCAAAATCGCGGACGACCCCTGCCCTCATGGTCCGTTTACAATCGGACTATTACCCTTTAAGGCCTCCACTTGGATTACAAGCTTGCGTTACCAAGCTCGGCTTGGCTTCATTAACCAAAACAAAACCGAAATTTAGCACAAATTTAGGCAAAACCCAACAAAAGATGAATCTGTCAAACCCAGTAAAGATTCAACACGGGAAATCAACAATAGGAGAGTAAGGTTTAAAATCATCCTTAGATTTCACAGACGTTTCTTTTGTGAAATGAAACAACAAGCAAGGCAGAGATAAGTTTTCAGCTCTGATACCAAATGTTATTTAAAAAACAAATTTTCATGTATACTCTAATCGCCATATGAATATATATGAATAGAAGCGGAAGCGATGCAATCGATAATCATACCTCCAGCCATTGCCGTTTGAAGCCTCTTGATGTTGTTAATCTAAAATTTGGTTCCAAACCCTCCTTTCTCACTTTTAGATGGTGTATATCAGAATTGTATGGGAGAGTAGATTTGGTGACCTTTTTTCATCATTTTATACTACTCTAGCCATCATAGAGTAGTTATCATAATTGCAAATAGTGGGTGGTTTCCTAAATGAGGGGAGAGAATCATGGGGAAGTTGTTTTGATCGGTTGCAACTTCCCATTTAAATGGATCACATATGGGGAAGTTGTTTTGATCAGTTGCAACTTCCCATTTAAATGGATCACATATTTGTTCACATAATTAATTAATCAAATTAATTACATTTGATTAAGTGGAAAATAAATAAAACGACTAACATCCTTCTTAACAGTTACAGTAGAAATATATGAGTACCACGTTGACATAACTCAATTTCTCAGTAAGTAGTAATTACTTGTAGCCGAATCTTGAAATTTGATCATTATCTTTTATGGCAGCCATCCAAACTAGCGTTCTATCTCTCTAGTTCGTTTGTGTCCAACAGGGGGGCCATGTTGATAGTGAATCGACAAATACATTTTTTTTTTTTTTGTGAAATAGAAGATGACCCCGTCATAGCTTCGTTAATGAAAAATCAATGAAATAAAATAGAATAAGTTATAAGGAAACTACTACAAACCCCAAAAGTCCATACATAACATCTCGATCAAAAGTCTCAAGTGCATAGAGGAAGATACATAGACTGTTAGAAGTCCGAAAAGCATGAAATGGAGCTCTCTTCTCGCTGGATTACACGTCTACTCCATATCCATGTGCAACTGCTTCCTCGCCCCCGCATAACTTGCCCAATCATGAATGAAAAGGAATATTTTATGCATAGTAACAGGAAATCTATATTTAATATTATGGAAACATAAGTCATTACGATCTAGCCATAGACCCCACATTGTGGCTGCTGCGGCAATATCCCATGCCTTTTCTATCATCTTTCCTGACTAAATCTACCCTCTAGTGTCCCTAAGCATCTGAACTCGCCAGAGCCGCCTTAGGACAAGTGAATAAGAGATGACTTGAATCCTCATCAGCGTTCAGACAATTGGAACACCTAACATCAATATTCATATTTCTTTTCCGTAGATTTGTCTTGGACAGTATCACATCGTTCATGACTAGCACGATAAATACGTTGACCTTTAAGGGCGCCTTGATACTCTGGATAATGCTCGCCTCCTTACTTCTAAGTCCTCCATCATTAAGCCATCAAATACACTTTTCAACTGCCCATTATGACATTGTTGAGATAGGCCACAAATCTTGTGCGCTATCCTTGTACGAGTCTTCTACTTCCGTTATGGAACCCATAGACCATAAGATTGACAGTCGAAGCCCTTCAATTTTGCATGTCATTAAATTGCGAGGGGAATTTTGAAGGAACACATCAGATGGTGCATTTCATTTCCACCAAACCAACACTAATCCTCCGTAACGGTATGTTCCCTCCCTATCTCGGACCATTTCGGGCCCTCATTCTTACACTTTACACTGATTCAGATCCTGGATCGACCACACTACTGTGTCATTATCAGAAACTACATTGGGAGCTGGGCTTCCGGAAAAACTACTCAAACGGGTCGGATTCAGGTCAGAACCTTGCTCCTACACTTGTTTGCATTTCGGTTTAAAATTTTCATCCAAAATTGATGATTTTTTGTCAACAATGTCGAAAATTTAGTACATAATTAATTATGTTTAACATCAATTTTCTTTACCTTTTGGTTTGTCTCATTGTCCCTAGTATATGGATTCCCAAAAGTGACCTTCTTCTCATTTTCGGACTCTCGAGAGGTATCGTGAGGCACTTGTTACTAAAACACTGTGATGAATTCTCTTTGGTTTAATAATATCGAGCATATTAACACGCGTTTCGCTATCTTTTCATTAATGAAATAGGAAAAACATTAAAAACTCTGAATCTTGCATAAGATGCCAAATTTTCTTTTTCGCATTCAAACTTGTATTTTTTTTCTCTTTCCAAAACCGGCCGTATCTTTTCCTTGCCGTCCTAAAAGTAGTACAATGAGAATATGGACTACTATATGCCTAACTTTTGATGTGACATATGAATACAAGTCGTACAGCTTCCACTCTTCTAATTTGAGACATTAAAGTCTTCATATTTATCAACATGAGGCGGCAATTCTTTCTTCTTTCATTTTGTTTCCTTTTTCTATTTAGATTTGATCATTTTTTTTCTGAGTATTGCTGCTGCAATAGATACATCTTAATGTACTAATTAATATAATTAAATTGTGTTCAATTTTTATGTGAAATCTGCTTGGCACGAATTATTACAATATATTTTATTAGTATAATGTACGTGTGATGCACGTCTAAAAAAAGTAAAGTCTTCAAATTAAATAAATATATAAGAAAAAAATAGTTTATATTTGAATGTTTTGATTTGGCCTACACGTGCGGTGCACATTTATATTTGTTGGATATTATTTGGACGTGTTTTATACGTGTTTATATAGTTACAAAGTTAGAGTTTGTTTGTTACAAACTCCAACTCTACCATTAAAATAGTAGAGATAATCTAATCAAATATGGATAATTATTTTATTTATTATATACCATAACAGTCTGTGTTCATTTTTATGTATGAACAAGTAAAAATATCTCTAATACTATAATGGGAGAGTTTGAGTTGTAAAATTTATAGACAAACTGTAATTTATAGACAATCGATTATTTAATCTCAACTATATATTTTTAAGTGGGAGTTATATTAACCATTCATTTATTTAACTGTTGTTAGTTATTATAATACTTTCAAAATTTAAATTTATTTACGACATAATTATTTATAAAAGTGTCACTCGAATAAAATAAAAGTTGGTGTCACATGAAGTTATTTGTAAAGAATATGTAATGAGTGCTAGATTACATTCTACTATTTATTTTATTTATATAAAAAAGATTAGAACGTGCAGATTACCTAGTTGGATATAACAGTCCAACAAATAACAATTATTCAAGTTTTGGTTTTGAAGCCAGGTCAATATTCGTTAATTGCACGAGTTGTTAATTGACATTTAATCAGTGTTTTGTTCGTCAATTTGCGTGGCTATAAATAAACCGGAGTGGTTATGCTTTTTGGAGACAAAACCCTTTGAAAGTATGAGTTGGTCAATGTCATTCATCACATCACAAGTACGAGAACTTTGAATAATGAAAGTCTACTGAAAACTTGAATAACTATTAGTTGGTTTTGAAGTTATGGTAACATAAAATCTAGATATGGCAACTCATTAATGAAAGTCAGCCCAAAGTATAGTGTACTCCTAGTACAGTAGTTATTTGAATATAAGAGCACCACAGTCGTATATGAGGTATATTCACCACAGTCGTATATGAGGTATAATATATATATATATATATATATATATATATATATATATATATATATATGCATAATTTTGTCAAAATGAAACGGATGAAATATGATGTTTCGTCTCTCGGATTTTATTTTAGCTAGTGTAATGCACGTGCGATGTACGTGAAAAAAATAAAGAGGGAGAATGAAAAGGACAAAAAAAAATTACCAACACTGTGCTGCACGTGTTGACACACACACACTAAGAAATAAAAAATTATTTATTTGTTTGAACCCCAACTCTCCCATTAATATAGTAGAGATTTCTGTAGATTTTTTTGAAGCGTTTTTAAAATTAAAAAAATTGCATGGGTCCCACATGAAATCGTAACATGATGTTCTGTCCCAGCGTGGGACGAAACAGTAGGATTTCCTTAATTAAGGACTTAAGTAAGTTATTAATTTACTGTACTTAATTAATTAACTAATTATTTAACTAAAATTCTAATTAAAATACTAATTAACCTAATTAATTACTAATTAGGAGGTTAAGATTTGGATTTTTTTTTCCTTTTTTTTGGACGTTGTTTCGTCCGATCATTTAAAAATTAATTAAAGGGATATTTGAGCAAATGCCCCCATTCAAAATGTGTAAACTAACATATACCCCCACTATTTTTAAAAACTAAGAAATACCCCTAGTTTGGATGGAATGGTTAAAATTCCGTTAAGTTAACTTACGCGCATCACATGTAACACAGTAAAATGACCAAAATACTCTCAATAAAATTATTTTAGCAAATACCCCTATTCAAAATCTAAAAACTATCATATACCCTCACTATTTTTAAAAAAGGGATATTTTAGCAAATGCCCCCGTTCAAAATATGGAAACTAGCATATACCCCTACTATTTTTAAAAACTAAGAAATTCCCTTAGTTTGGACGGAATCGTTAAAATTCTGTTAAGTTAACTTACGTGAATCACACGTGACACAGTAGAATGACCAAAATACCCACTACATAAAGTAAGGGTTTCTTGAAGCAAATTTGAAAAGAGAATGAACCGTCTCCTTTCCGCTTTGCAAGTCCGTATAATTTTTTCTCTGATGGCCATCTACCCCACCTTGTTATATTAGGGTTTTTAAAGAAGAAATACCCCAACCCTAATCAGTCATTGACTCATTGTAAGCATCTTCTCCAACTTCATTATGTTTGTTTGATCGTTTCAACTTGATCAATTTTGTGATGTTTTTTTTTCTGAATTCTTTTTTAAGGAAAATTGGTTGTAGGAAGAGCCATGAATTCGAGAAGGTTCACATCTGAATCTTTGTTCTATTATTTTGTTTATATTTTTATTATTCGGATGCGAACCTTCAAAAATTCATGGCTCTTCCTACAATCGATTTTCCTTAAAAAAGAATTCAGAAAAAAACATCACAAAATTGATCAAGTTGAAACGATCAAACAGACATAATCTATCAAAAACCCTAATATAACAAGGTGGAGAAGATGCTTACAATGAGTCAATGACTGATTAGGGTTGGGGTATTTCTTCTTTAAAAACCCTAATATAACAAGGTGGGGTAGATGGCCATCGGAGAAAAAATCATATGGATCTGCAAAGCGGAAAGGAGACGGTTCATTCTCTTTTCAGATTTGCTTCAAGAAACCCTTACTTTATGTAACGAGTATTTTGGTTATTTTACCGTGTCACCTGTGATGCACGTAAGTTAACTTAACAGAATTTTAACGATTCCGTCCAAACGAAGGGTATTTCTTAGTTTTTAAAAATAGTAGGGGTATATGTTAATTTCCATATTTTGAACGGGGGCATTTACTAAAATAACCTTTTTTTTAAAATAGTGGGGGTATATGCTAGTTTTTAGATTCTGAATAGGGGTATTTGCTAAAATAAATTTATTGGGGGTATTTTGGTCATTTTACTATGTTACATGTGATGCACGTAAGTTAACTTAACGGAATTTTAACCATTCCATCCAAACTAGGGGTATTTCTTAGTTTTTAAAAATAGTGGGGGTATATGCTAGATTTTACATTTTGAATGGGGGCATTTGCTAAATTATCCCTTAATTAAATAATCAGCACACAAAACATAATGTTTCGTGACGTTCGTTCGCTATCGCATTGCTAGAACAGAACAACAAAACAATATCGGATTCTGAAATCAAGGAAAGATATGGATAGATTTTGGAAATATAAAATATATTAATATTATATAATATAAAATAGAATAGAATAGAATATATATATATATATATATATATATATATATATATATATATATATATATATATATATATATATATATAAAATATACTTTTTTATATGTATTGAAAAATAATGGCGATTTATTCCTGTGGAGCATCCATTAACAAGAAGAAATAAAAAATCAGAAATATCGACAAATTCTTGTGTGGTTCGAGGAAAAAAAGATCGCTTCTCCAATTTCTTACTATATATATTGAATTTAAATATCAGAATAGCCAATATAGTCATGATTCAATGGGTCAGGTCCACTTATCTTTTTTTATATCAACTCAACAATAACAATATCTCTATTTTCTGCTGAAAAACAAAGACTAAGGCTTGAGTTTCATGAAAAAGCTATAAAATGTATATTGCTGTAATGAAAGTCTACTGAAAACTTGAATAATTGGATGAGGTTGGTTTTGAAGTTATGGTAACATAAAATCTAGCTATGGCAACTCATTAATGAAAGTCAACCCAAAGTATAGTATACTCCTAGCACAGTAGTTATTTGAATATAAGGGCATTCACAGTCGTCTGAGAGGTATAATATATATACTAGATTTGCCGTGGCCACAGTAGGTACGTCTTCAGAACGATATAACATATGAAAATTTTTGTAAACAGTAAACCAACAATTATGTAGCTAAGTTTGAATAATATGACAATAATTAGTATAAATAATTATAAATTGGAATATAAAAATTCATGTTTCCATATATCTACTATTATTAATAGGAGAGTTTGTCACTTTGTCACTTTAAGTTCGTAACCAAACAAATAATTTTTTAATTTTTTTTGGTCACAAACGAAACACATACGTTGCACGTGTAACTCTAACTCTATTTATTAATACATGCATCGCGTGTGTAAATCAAAGTTTTTTTCCTTCACCAAACAAACAATTATTAATTTTTTTGTCAGAAAGCAAATACGTACATCGCACGTGCAACTCCAAATCTATTTCGTAACACATGCACCACACGTACAATTCAAGGTTTTTCCTTAAAAAATTTAATAAATTGCGTGCAACGCTCGTTCAACTCTAATTTTTTTAAAGTTTAAGACATTCATCACAAATGCTGATTATTATCGACTTACGTGTATTGCACATTCACCTCTAATTTTTTATCAAAACGTGCATCGCACGTGAAAATTACTATTGTGTGTATATATATATATATATATATATATATATATAGAGAGAGAGAGAGAGAGAGAGAGAGAGAGAGAGAGAGAGAGAGAGAGAGAGAGAGAGAGAGAGAGAAGTAATTAAATAAAAAATGAGTTGTTTTGGGAGGGGAGAGAAATTTGAATTCGAGTTTTAGGGGAAACTTTTGGGAGAAAAATATGTTTTGTAAGATTAGATCTGGACCTTTGATTTTGGGAGAATTGAAGGAGAGCCACTTGATAGCTTTCTTTGTGTTTTATTATACACATATATATCCACTTGATAGCTTTCTTTGTGTTTTATTATATATATATATATATATATATATATAGAGAGAGAGAGAGAGAGAGAGAGAGAGAGAGAGAGAGAGATCTTCGGTTGCACACCACTTTGGTGAGCACTCCGTGAGCACTCACGAAATAGAGCACTTATGACAAATCCGAACCGCTCATATTGTTCTATATACCCTTAGATAGCCTAACAATAAAAAATCAAGTAATTTGAAGTTCATTTGTCCATGATTTACATCATTACAAAATTGTATGGCTGAAAATTCTAACAGCATGATGGATGGGCAAATGAATTTCAAATTACTTGATTTTTTATTGTTAGGCTATCTAAGGTATATAGAACAATATGAGCGGTTCGGATTTGTCATAGGTGCTCTATTTCATGAGTGCTCACAGAGTGCTCACCAAAAGTAGTGTGCAACCGAAGATTTCTCTCTCTCTCTCTCTCTCTCTCTCTCTCTCTCTCTCTCTCTCTCTCTCTCTCTATATATATATATATATATATATATATATATATATATTATACCTTAGCAATTCAAATATTTGCTGCAGTCGTCAAAAAGTAAAAAAATGCATAATTTTCTCAAAATGAAACGGACGAAACATTTCGTCTCTCGATTATTATTTTTTTTTGAGATTTTTTTTTGGATTTTTTGGATTGTTTGAAGCGTTTGTAAAATAATAAAAAATCGCGTGGGGACCACATAAGACGAAACATGATGTTTCTTCCCTATGCGGGACGAAACAGTGGGATTTCCTCAATTAAGGACTTAAGTAAGTTATTAATTTACTAAACTTAATTAATTAACTAATTATTTAACTAAAATTCTAATTAAAATGCTAATTAAACTAATTAACTACTAATTAAGAGGTTAAGATTTGGGGAAAAATAATTATTTTTTTTTGTTTTGTTCGGACGATGTTTCGTTCGATCATTTAAAAATTAATTAAATAATCCACACGAAACATAATAGTTCGTCACGCTATAAAATGCATATTATTATATCTCATGCTTTATTTGACTTTTTTTTACTGTATAGAAAAAAAATGAAAGAAATGGCAGAATAGCAAACGAGTGTGGATGCTATAGTAGAAAATTATGCATAAAATGCATTTTTAGCTAACGATTGTAGATGCTCTAAGAGCATCCACTATCGTTCGATATATACCTATTAAATGGAAATTTTGATTTTTTTTTTCAGCCACTATCGTCCGCTAAAAACCTACTTTTTAGAATAGGAGTAAATAGTATGCGTTTAAATATAGCAGTCAAAAATAGCGATCTCTATATATAGGAGACGAAAAATCGAGTTCCGTCTATGAATCTTTTCGAATATTAAAACAGGTCGGACAGAAGAAGATCTTCCGTCCGAACACTTTTTTAATGTATAGGAACGGAAGAAGATCTTCCGTCTTCTACTTTAAATATGTAATTAATTAATCAAAGAAGAGAGACGGAAGAAGATATTCAGTCTCTGATCTTCTAATATTGAAAAAAAAATTAAAAGTTGAGAGACGGAAGATCTTCTTCCATCTGTCTTCTATTTTATTTTATTTTAATTTTTTTTTATGTTAAAGTACACAGGGAGATAATATTTTTTTTAATATTTTATATAATTACGAAAATATCACCCTCTTATTACGGAAATGCCATTATTGTAAAAAAAGTTTGGAGGGTTGGAAGATCTTCCATCCCATTCATTCCTTCTTATTTTTTCTTATGATATTTACCAAAATGCCATTAGCTATTTACATATGTGCCAATAGAAAAAAAATAATAATAAAATTGTGAGACGGGAATATCCGTCTCTTCTAATTTTTTGACTTATATGACTGCATTGTGCTCCTTAATTTTTTTTGCTATTTCTAAATGTTATATATGCAAATTTACATAACAAACCATATTGGATGCCCTAAAAGGCTATATTGCAGTCTGCAGATATTCTCAGACCCCCTATTTCTTATCTGAATTTTTAATCTTTTACCATATGAACTATATAACTCAGTTCGTTAAAATCATATAGTTAGTGATGGTATATCTTGAGTATATGCTTTTTGAAATAAGTTAATTTTCAATGAAAACTTTTAAGGAAAAAGTTCATAAAGCGCGATTATCTCTGAATGTTATATATTTTCCCATCTTCTCATTTATCTCAACTATTATAACTTTTTATAGTGTGAATGTCTAGTCAATGTTGTATATGGGGACAACTATTCTATGTTGAATAATTTTTACTTTTGAGCACATGCATGCACGCATTATAAACCAATACAACCTTTGATAATGTACATTCTATTTTTAAATATGTAAATGAAATGTGTGCAATAACACATGCATGCAACCAGTGGGAGGTATCAAACCGTAGTCTTCTGAGAGAGTACTGGCATGGGTTGGAGATCTAAGCATAAGTATGAATGTGGTGAATCATAAATAGAAATGGATTATGTTTACAGTCAGGATTTACTGTAAAAAATTTTTTGAAAGAACACATCAAATACAAGCAGGGCCGGCTCTGAGTTTTCAGGGGTCCGAGGAGAAACGAACAAAACATTCAAAGGAACAAAACATGTGCTTATATGTCAAATCAATTTTAATAACCAGTTTCAGTAAACTTCTAGATTTCTATCAGACAAGAAATATTTTGTGTCGGAAACACCATCTGGAAAATTTTGTACATTCTTCCAAAATAACAAGAATGAAAAACAGGAGGAAACTTCATTTCTTTAATCTCTCCATTTCAGAATCTTTCCATTACTATTTAGCAATATATAGAATCCGAGAAACGTAATCCACTTCCACTAATAATCCGATGTTTTGATAGACGGCTGAAAATAGAAGAGAACTCTATATATCCTCTTAGCATACGATTAAAACTACTTTTAGATTGTAAGAGTACTGGTTTTTCTTTTTCTAATCTAGACTTTAAAACTGGTTAATAGAATAATGTTTGCAATTATGAATGAGTTGAAAGCCTATTTTTTTTAATATCAAAAAGAGGATATTTGTGCTTGTTTATAAACTATATATATCTTGCTTGTTTCCCTTGTAGTTACCTTGCGGCTATTTGTGCTCATGCAGGCTTGCACCATGCATCATATGTTATCCATGTCACCCCCTCTTATAGCCGATAAATATAAATTTCTTACTATTTTAATGGAAACTTTGTCACCAAACAAACTTTATTTGTAACCAAATAAATATGTGCATTATAATTCAATAAACACGTGCAATGCATAAGAATAATTAATATAAATAAGGTTTTAAGTTCAATACAAGGCAACGTAGGAATTTTTAAATATATATATATATTTATTTATAAAGACGTGCGTGTACAATACTAATATTATATAATTCATAAGTCTTAACTATCAAAAAATATATATGCCATTCATGCAACTATGCAACCCTAACTTATGATCCATGCAAGCCACTTGGTCATTTCTTGATTGGAATGCAAGCAAACTTAGATAGCTGTCAAGCACATGCCTTCTACTAAAACATTCTCTCTAAATATTTTTTTTTATTTCTTTTCTTCTTCTAATAGGAACCATTATGGCACTAACTGTCTTCAAAGTTCATAACTCATAGAACTCTACATGCACGTCTAAAATCCACTCAATCTAAATCACTTTTAGATTTTCTAGTTCTCGATCCTTTTTCTACTTATAACCCATGCAGTAAAAAAGTTGTGCTTGGTCCCAAACAAGGACACAATTTCTCCAACTCGCTTATCTCTTGGTGGATTGTGACCCGATCAACTGCATGCTTATATTCAAACAACTTAATTTTCATACACATATATCATCACATGCAAATCAACTTACACCGTACACATCGTCCATAACTAGTTCTAGTGAGCGATAATGTTCGCTAAATCTAAATTGATTGTCCTCATCACTTTTAGCTCTCCTTTTCTACATCTAACATCATGCATTAAAAAACCCGTGCTTGGTTACAAATAGGGTTACAAACTTTGTCCGGCATCTTTGTCACTTCCTTAGTGGATCATGATCCGATCCACAATGCTTACATCCATTTATGATTTACGTACCCAAAAGACGGATCTTTCCACGTCCCCGTTTTGGACTCACCTCACCCACTCCCTCAACCCGACCCGTTATCCCAACGTCAACAGCCGGCCTTCCCAAATCCATCCAAAAATGCCGTCCCGGACCAGTCCTACGTGGCCGACACCCCTGGCCCACATGTCGGCCCAAACACAAACCCGGACGATTTTGTGGGCCCCGGCCTGTCCCCCTTAGCCCACAAAACGGTGCTTTCATTTCAGTGCATGGCTTGATCAATTTATGTGGGACCCACTTGATCTCCCCCCTATAAATACAACCCTAACCTCATTTGCACTTCTCACAACAAAATCATCAAAGTTTTCATCTTCTCTTCTTCTTCTTTTTTTATAACAATATATATTAATTATAAGTAATCGAGTTTGAGATATCAGAAAGTAATTAGTCAGATCCAATGGCTGAGATTATGACTCCGTTGGGGCCTGCGGCGTGCAAAGAGCACGCGGAGAAGCTGCTGTTCATCGAAGACATGACCAAGAATGTTGATGAGGTGCAGGAGAAGGTGTTGGGGGAGATTTTGAGCAGGAACGCTGAGACGGAGTATTTGAAGAGGTTTGAGATGCACGGAGCGACTGACCGGAAGACGTTCAAGGAGAAGCTTCCGGTGGTGACCTACGAGGACTTGCAGCCGGAGATTCAGAGGATCGCGAATGGTGATAAGTCTCCCATTCTCTCTGCAGCTCCTGTGTCCGAGTTTCTTACTAGGTACGAAACTTTTTTTTCTTTTTTGTTTTCCTCTCTCTTGATTTAGTAGTGCATGTTTGTATATGTTAGTTGAATTATGAAGCAATATATGTTTGGTATTGAGACGTAAGAAAGAGAGTGCATGATTAGTTGATAACGACTAAATCTTAATGAAAAGGTGCGTGTGATGATAAGAAGGTCAATTGTCACGCTAAGTTTGGCAGCTCATCGATTGATTAAGCACGAATTTAGAAAGTTGAATATATGAATATACGCAAGTTTTCTTTTTGTACTTTACTGTACTTAATTGCAAAAATAATGTTGATAATAATAACAATAATATGACCGTGTATTTTTTGCGTGTGGATATTTTGCAGCTCCGGCACCTCTGCTGGTGAGAGGAAGTTGATGCCGACGATCGAAGAAGAGCTCGATCGCCGTACTCTCCTCTACAGTCTTCTCATGCCCGTCATGAACCTGTAAGCTCTTCTCATATTAATTAATTAGTTAAATTAATTACTTTGCACACGCAAGGTACGTAATATAACTCCAAGTTTAAAATTGTTTAGTTGAGATTAGTTTAACTTCGATTATCGACAAATTAAAAGTACTTTTGTCAATTCAGTATGCAATTAAAGAAGCATTTATAGATAAAATTGATCCCTTATATATTAATCAAACAGTACATATAAATTAAATACCCAAAAAAAAATTTACATTTTGATGCATCTAAAAGCTTGCAAATTAAAAATTGCCTGTAACAGTTACGTGCCGGGCCTCGAAAAGGGAAAGGGCCTCTACTTCCTCTTCATCAAGGCAGAGAGTAAAACACCCGGTGGCCTTGTCGCCCGCCCTGTCCTCACCAGCTACTACAAATCAAACCACTTCAAAACTCGCCCTTTCGACCCTTACAATGTCTACACCAGCCCGAATGAGGCCATCCTCTGTGTCGATTCCTACCAGAGCATGTATGCCCAAATGCTGGCCGGTCTCTACCAGCGCGACCAAGTCCTTCGCGTTGGTGCTGTCTTTTCATCGGGCCTTTGTCGGGCTATCCGTTTCCTCCAGCTCAATTGGGCCGACTTAGCCCACGACATTCGCACGGGCACCCTCAATCCCAAAGTTACCGAGCCCTCAGTTAGGGACTGTCTGTCCCCATTCCTAAAGCCCAATCCAGAATTGGCCCAGTTCATCACCGAACAGTGCTCACCCGGAGATTGGGCCGGAATCATAACCAAAATTTGGCCCAAAACTAAATACTTGGATGTGATCGTGACCGGCGCCATGGCCCAATACATCCCCACCCTCGAATTTTACAGTGGCGGTCTACCGATGCTCTGCACGATGTATGCATCATCTGAATGCTACTTTGGGCTGAACCTCAGGCCCTTCTGCAAGCCCTCAGAAGTCTCCTACACAATAATGCCCAACATGGGCTACTTCGAGTTCATCCCCCACGACCACGACCACGGAAAGCAAGTTGAGGCCCAAAAGCTCGTCGACTTGGCCGATGTCCAAGTCGGAAAAGAGTATGAACTTGTAGTCACCACCTATGCTGGCCTCAACCGCTACCGAGTTGGCGACATCCTTCTGGTCACCGGATTCCACAATGCGGCCCCCCAGTTCAAATTCATCCGTCGCAAGAATGCACTACTGAGTATCGAATCAGATAAAACCGATGAGGCTGAGCTTCAAAAGGCGGTCGAAAACGCGTCAGAATTACTGAAACCCTACGGTGCAGGTGTTGCTGAGTACACTAGTCAAGCTGACACAAAGGTTATACCAGGACACTATGTTATATACTGGGAACTGCTGCTCAAGAATGACGGGACCTGGCCGGATAAGGATGTATTGGACCGATGCTGTTTGGAAATGGAGGAGGCCTTCAACACTGTTTATAGGCAGAGCAGGGTTGCAGATGGATCGATCGGGCCGTTGGAGATCCGAATTGTGAGGAGCGGGACTTTCGAGGAGCTGATGGACTATGCTATATCAAGAGGGGCCTCCATCAACCAGTACAAGGTTCCGAGGTGCGTGACGTTCCCTCCGATTATTGAGTTGCTCGACTCACGGGTCGTTTCGGCCCATTTCAGCCCAGCCTGCCCCAAATGGGCACCACAGGGGTCCGGTTAGAGGCCTCACTTGGGACTCGTGGTTAGGGTTGTGATATTAGTTTGTGTGTTGCAGCTCGTATGAGTAAATAAATTGCTACTGTGATGTAAAAAACAAACTATTTGTTGTGTGGGTTTGCAGTGTAACTATTTTTCTTGGATTGTTAATGGATTTGACTTTGCATTATCAGAGAATTACTTTAAAGCCTGTATATTACCATTTAACACAGAAGCCCATAAGCTTACAAGACATAAAAGCCCATGATACTGATTCCCGGCCCGTTATCTTAGGAAGCCCAAACCCAATACGTAATTGGTAGTGTTGCTATTTCTGACCCGATAAATAAGGCAGCAAACAGTTCATCGACTTCGCCCTCTCAGCTCCAAACAGGTTACAATATTTATTTACAAAAGTATCATTCCTATAAAGTAAAAGTTGGTGTCACATGAAGTTATTTGTAAAGAGTATGTGATGATTAAATGGATGTCTTAGATTCGATGCTAGATTCGTTCTACTATTTGTTTTATTTATATAAAAAAGATTAGAACGTGCAGATTACCTAGTTGGATATAACAGTCCAACAAATAACAATGTTTTGCTTTTGATGCCAGGTCAATATTCGTTAATTGATACCTGAGACATTGTCCTGCATCTAGGTTCCACCGCTAGCCTCAACCGCAGAACATCCAGAGGATATGTTACCTATAAATAATCTGCAAATTTTAGGTCTAACACAACAATTTTGTACAGAGGATAGGGTTGTACTTATATAGTTGTGTGAATACATGGACATGTGTTTACTCACAAAAGTAGAGGTCATTCCAGCACTTGCCCCTGCAGCAAGTCTCCCTGAAACAGAGAGTTCCCCATCCTTTTTCTTGAAGAGTTTCTATTAGTCAAATAAAAAGGGAACATCAAATACATTTTTAAAAAAATGAAGTTAAATCTAGATAAATAGACAAAAACACTCCGACGATGGATTCCGTTAAATACCTTGTAAACTTCATAAGCGAAAAGTTGGACAGCACTATATGGAATAATTCGTATAACCTGAAATTGTTTAACAGGCATAAGACCCCAATCCAAGATAAATATAATGAACTATTAATGCAACTAAGAATGCAGCAAGAATCAGAGACTTGTGGCATGTTTCCCTTACAGACTTATTAATGTCATAGCCTGTCACAAGTCAAAATATGTAAGCATAACTATACAAGCTAATAGAATTGTAATGAAACTGCAGAACACCCACAGAATTCTGTCCATGAATAAAAGCCTTGAGAAAAATAACTCCCCCAAACCATAACAATAACCATAACCAAAACCAAAACCAAAACCAAAATTAAAAATTTACCGACAGAACAGTAATCTAGATAAACCGTCAAGTGAGAAGAGGAAATTAATTAGAGGAAGGACACATCACCATACATCTATATATACAATTATAGAAAAATTGCGACAGGCATAATTAATTCTTTTGAGCCTAGATATGTTTCTTGCTATATATTAGTCTTTTGTGGTTGGTCAAATTCTCAAGTCTCCTGCTGTCCATGAATCAGGTATGTCATCCCTCGTGTCCCCTTTAAGTAATTACAACCCTTTGTTGATCGATCTACATGCCTCAGAACTTCGGCTCAAATTTCAGTCTATAGTTACAAACCCGAATGAGAAATCTCAGTCACTTTCTTTAACTTCCTGACTTGATTGGAGATGCCTTAAACTTGTGAAAGATCCTTTCAAAAATCTCTACCATTGTCAAGAAATAATCTATGCATATATGTAATTATTTGTAGTTAAGAAACAATTAGGTCCAGAGTTATAGCAGCCGGTCTATACTTATGTAACTCTGTTTCAAGGAGAGGAATTTCCTTTTATTTTATAAGATTAGGCAGCTTCAGAGTGCACTTTTTCTCTTATGTATACAGTAGATTAGTTATCACACAAAAGGGGACTTCCACCAGCATAATCTGCCAAGAGGGGACATAATTAATTTTTTGTTTCAACAATGTTATCCATTAGGGTGACCTTGAAATATATGTTAATGCTTAAAAGTAAAATTTATATTTAAAATCTGTGACATCACTAAAATTTATGTTTTAAATCTGTGGCATCGAATGCTCTTAACTCCAAAGCTTCACAGGATATATGAATTATTCAAGTCCTACAAATTCGCATCAAAGCACAAAGTCAGTGCACAATCACTTTGTCTATATCACAGTTGTCAAACTGGGATGCAGTTGTGCATTGCTTCCATGTTTATCATACACTGGAATATCGTCCCACGCGGGAATGCAAGTACATCATTTGCACAAGGAAACTTTTAGAATATAGTGTAGGATAATGGCTCGATTCTGGTTCGTATCTACAGCGATCGAAAGTTCCAGTACATCAGTCGACTGGATTGGAGGATCAGGCGACTGTCCAGAGAGAAGTTTCAAAGACTAAAGATACAGCAGCAGCAGTCGACTGATCAGTCGACTGTCCCGAAGGAAGTACCAGTCGACTGGTAATTCGACCAGTCGACTGTCGGCGGGTTTTGGATCCAGAATAGGCCCATTTCGAAAGGCCCAATAGTTTCCCTATAAATACGACCCGTTAGGGTTTTGTAATGTGAGACGAAAATTAGAGACCTCTTTTCGGATTTTGCAGCCGTCATCTCTTGTAAACTTTGTTTTGCCCATCGTTGATTATAGCAAGAAGAAACCCCAACCGCCCCGTGGATGTAGGCATGTGTTTTGCCGAACCACATTAAATCTTGTGTTCTTGTGTTGCTTGTTTTTCTGTTTTTCTCGCTGTTTCTCTCGTTTGATTGTTGGTTAGTTTGTATTCCGCACAACATATAGAACAATCAATTAGCAAATATATAGACAAACTGTAATTTGTAGACAATCGATCATCTAATCTCAACTGTATATTTTTAAGTGGGAGTTATATTAACCATTCATTTACTTAACTGTTGTTACTTGTTAGTTATCATAATGCCTTCAAAGTTTAAATTTATCTACGACATAATCATTTACAAAAGTGTCACTCGTATAAAATAAAAGTTGGTGTCACATGAAGTTATTTGTAAAGAGTATGTGATGAATAAATTATTGAAATATAGTAAGTGCTAATGTGTATATTCTGTTTCCTAATTTATAGGAAACAGATTCGCCAAATCTCTCATCCTTCAATCTTCTCTCAATTTCCTTTCATCTCCTCCAAGAATGTAATCCTTATATATAGATGTATACAGCAAAGAATAAAGATGAATAAGAAAATTATTATTTTTCCAAATCTGATTTCAATATGGTATCAGAGCCTAACAAGATCTAGACTACTTAAAGAAGAGACTGGAGGTGATCAGATCTAACACCTCCATCCCGACCCGATCCCGACCAGTCACCGATCATCTCCTCGAAGTCAGCAACCCGAAGTCGCAGCCCTAACGCTGCCTCGACCTCGTGACACCCGAGCACCTGCCCTCTGTCGCCAACAGCAAGCCACCGAAGCCGTTGCCGCTTGCTACCCAACCGCTCCTCACCGCCATTAAATTCCGAAACCCATTCCCGCACCGCCTCAACTCCCGCCTCTGTCGCTCCGACCACTGCCCCATCTCCATCCAACCCACCGTCTTCTTCTCCCATCGTCTTCCACCTCCAAGCCGCCACTACCTCCCGCTGCACCCACCGAACCCCGCCATCATCGTCCTTTTCATCCATTGCCGAACTCGACTGCGCGATTCCCCTCCTCCTTCCATGGTTTCCTTCAGAATTTTTAAATCCAGATCTGAATTTGTTTTTCAGATCCCTGGATTGGTTCAGATCCGTTTTTCATTGGTGGATTCTTTTTGCTATTTGGTGTTTGAGCTCTTGGATTTGATCCAGATCGAATCTAAAAGGAGCTATTCTATTGGTTGTGCTAGTTGTGTTGCTGTTTTTCACCATGGGACCAAAACTACCGTATGAATCAAGGAAGTGTACTCATTGTCGCAAAATCGGTCACACAAAAGCTCGTTGTTATAAGATTATCGGCTATCCGGAGAATTGGGATCATAGTAGGGATATTTGGAAGAAGACTTGCAATCAACCCACTGTCGCAGTTGGAGTTACTGATCGTGCTGCTGTAGATAATGATGGTAAGGTTTTTTCTGCCTCTGTTATGAATAATGCATAGATAATTGATTCCGGTGTTACCGACTATATGACTTTTGATTCTAGACAAGTCCAAAATTTTCAACCATCCACCAAATCAACTGTGTTCACTGCCAATGGTGATCCTACCACTATTACTAGCGAGGGTTCCATATCTCTCACAAACAACCTAACCTTAGATACTGCCCTAGTTGTGCCATCCTTGAATTTTAATCTGTTATCTGTTGCCTAAATAATTACTGCCATACATTGTATTATAGTTTTTTGGCCTTCACATTGTGTATTTAAGGATATTCAGACTCACAAGACGATTGGTTTTGGGGTTAGACACGGGAAGCTCTATTACCTTGATTTAGAATATGAAAGTTCAAGCAAGTTGACTCAAGCTTTAAGTGGAAGGATCTGAAGGTGAGACGAAGAAATCAGATATTTGGCTATGGCATCGACGTTTAGGGCATTTTTCTTTTGGCTATTTGAAGAAATTATTTTCAAGTTTATTTTTGAAGATGGATAATTCTGTTTTTCGGTGTGATGTGTGTGAACTCGCAAAAGGTCACTGTGTCTCTTTTCCTCCAAGTCCAAGTAGAAGCTCTCTTCCATTTATGATTATTCATTCTGATGTTTAGGGCCCAGCCAAAAACACTATATTTGGAGGAACTAAATGGTTTGTGACATTTATTGATGACTGTACTCGTATGACCTGGATTTGTTTGATGAAGTCGAAAAGTGAAGTTAGTGGCTTGTTTCAGAAATTTCACAACCATATTATGACTCAGTATAAAGTACAGATTCAAGTTCTTAGGAGTGATAATGGTGGTGAGTACCTGAGTTCAAATCTGCAACAATATTTGGTGCAACATGAGATTGTTCACCAGACTACATGCTCGTATACACCTCAACAGAATGACATTGCAGAAAGGAAAAACAGACATTTGCTCGATGTGGTCCGTGCTTCTCTTATCTATGGACATATACCACTCATTTATTGGGGGGAAGGCGCCTCTGCTTCCGTTGCTTACTTAATCAACCGAGTTCCCTCTAGTATCCTAAACTTCCTTACGCCATTTCAAGCATTAACTGAAGCTGTGAATGCACCAAAAGTCGTCAAATTGCCACCTTGTGTGTTTGGATGCGTTGCATTTATTCATCTTCATCAACATGAACGTAATAAGTTAACTCCTCGAGCTGTCCGATGTGTGTTTGTGGGATATGCACAGGATAGAAAAGGGTATCAGTGCTATCACCCACCAACTCAAAAGATGTTTATGACTATGGATGTTGTGTTCCATGAAGATGAGATGTATTTTTCCTCTGAGGTTGAACTTCAGGGGAGTACCAAAGCAAAGTTCAAACTCTTGCCTATGTTGAAGTGGTTACCATTCAGACTGAACAATCAGATATAAGGGGAGAAAATCAGGATGTAAGTAGTGACGATCACTCGAATGAAGACGTATTTAAGGAAGAAAATTTTCACGAAGAAATGCAATCAGTGCCGAACCTTCATGAAGATGAGCCATCTCCATCTCCAGCACCATCTGAACCATCTCCACCAACAGCACCATCTGAACCATCTCCACCACCAGTACCATCAGATCTATCTCTACCACCAGCAGAACCACAAAACCAATCGTCATCGCTGTCCGAAGCTCCAAGAAGAGAACTCCCAAATTGTACTACTAGAGGTATCCCAAAACCCACTTATGAGCCTAATCCCAATAGTAAATTCAAGTATCTCATGAGTCATTATGTGTCCACTCACCGATTGTTTGAATCAAATAAGTCATTTGTGAATCAATTATAAGTTGTATCTATTCCTAATAGTGTGCAGGAAGCCTTAGCCGATCCAAGGTGGAAAGCAACTATGGATGAGGAGATGAAGTCCTTGAAGAAGAATGAGACTTGGGAGATAGTCGAGCTGCCAGCAGGGAAGAAGCCGGTAGGATGCAGATGGATTTATACAGTGAAATATAAGTCGGATGGTGCGATAAAGCGGTACAAGGCAAGGCTGGTTACCAAAGGGTACACTCAAACTTATGGAATTGATTTGACAAAACATTTTCACCTATGGCAAAGTTCAACACTGTTCGAGTTCTACCGTCACTTGCTGCAAATCTTGATTGATCGTTGGTACAATTTGATGTGAAGAATGCATTTTTGCATGGGGAATTGACAGTAGAGGTTTATATGGATCTACCGTCAGGATCAAATAGGTCAGTCCAACACAGTAATAAAGTGTGTCGGTTGAGGAAGGCGCTATATGGTCTCAAACAGTCGTCAAGAGCTTGGTTTGGGAGGTTTACAAAATTAATGAGGACATTCGGATATTGTCAGAGTAATTCAGATCATACCCTATTCCTAAAAAGGAAAGAAGGTAAAATTATTGCTCTCATTATATATGTGGATGAAATGATAGTAACTGAGAATAATCCTGAGGAGAGAATGGTATTGAAGAGCTACTTTTCACAAGAATTGAAATGAAGGATCTTAGCTCTTTGAGATATTTCCTTGGTATTGAAGTTTCTCGCTCGAGAAGTGGTATATTTCTGTCTCAAAGAAAGTATGCTCTTGATTTATTGAAGAAAACTGAAATGTTTGTTCAGCTGATTGGTACACCGTTAGAAGAAGGACTGAAATTTTGCAATGAATCTGATCACGCACCTTGTTACCGCTGATTTCGGTGTGGGGGTAAACAGATAGAATTTGTGAGTCCGGGAAACACCTGAACGATTGACTCGATCTCCTTGCTCCTGGCACAACCTGCAAGGAAGTGCGAAACACCGGGGTTGATTCCGGCGACGCACCCTCCGACGCTCTTGTCAGTAATCAGGAAAAGATCAAGAAAGAGCTTAAGTGGTGAAAGAGTCATTAACCTGGTCTCGGTGGTAGAGGGGTTGTATTTATAGTCGCCTTTGGAACGATTTGGGGCCTAATTTCCTGCCTAACAAATAGGAGAAAAATCCTCCTATTCTGTTTTGGGAAGTTAGGCCTTGATTTCCTGGTGAGAGCTAATCAGGTTTATTGATTTGACCAAATCAGTGGCCTGATTCTCTTCTTGGTGGATTGGGCTTGTATCGGGTCGGGACCCGTACCCAATTGAAGTGGATCTATTCGCGGGTGGTTGGTTCTGTGAGAAGGAGGCCCAATACCCGTTTTGGATCCATCTGTATGTGAAATTACCTTTTTACCCCCGTGCTCTAGATTTCGTGATCGATCTGGACGGTCTCGATTTAACCCCAACTTTAGCCATATCACGAGCCCCCCACTCCTAAAGACTGAGTGTGATCAGACTTTGAGGAGTAGTTTAGCTGTTTTGGTGGCTGATGGAGTTGTATCGGAGTCCAGACGTGGGATTTTGAATCTGAAAAGGGGGTAGAGAGGGGACTTTTGACTCCGCTGGCGGTTCTCTGGTGACATCGGGTATTCAAGAGTTTTTATCTATTTTTCTCGGACTATTTGTTTAACTTTGCGACGCGTTTGCTAATCATTCGGGGGCCTTAGCCGTACATTCTGGGCGATAATTGTTCGTTCAAGGGTTCGAAAATGTGCCCCCTAAATCTCAATTACTCTCCAGAATTTTTGGCTAATTTTCCCGATTTTTTAACAATTTTCTCGCAATTTTCAAACAAATAAAACAAATTAAATAGATAAAAAATGATTTAAATACCGATTTATGACGTGGCTCGATCTGGGCCGCTGATCGCGGAAGGGCGCGAATTTCGGAAAGATCTGACGGTTGCTGCTGCTCGGCAGCGTTTTTCTCCGTTTACCAGTTCGGGAAGGCCTCTGCTCGGCAGCCGACCGAAGGGATGGGGGTTCGGCAGCCGACCGAGGGCTTTGAGTGACGTGGCGTAATCTGGGCCGTTGGATGTGGGCACGCATCTCGAGACGGGAACGGTTCCCAAGAAAACGTTATCTTGTCTTCTAGCGCACGTGGCGCAATCTGAGCCGTTCGCCATTGGGAGCGTGAATTTCTGAGAGATCCGACGGCTGAGGTAGCTCGGTGCCTTTTTTCCTCCATTTACCAGTTCGGGAAGGCCTCTGCTCGGCAGCCGACCGAAGGCGATCTCGTGGCCAATCTGTTCGGAGGCGATCTCGCTTCCGAGGGTATTAATGGCGCTCGGGGTTTGTGCTGCATTCCTCTTCCCCAGGCCATTAAGAATAACTCCTTTGATTAATGCGTGGCGTTCCGACTTCCGGGGATCAATAATTCCCTCAATTAAAACGCGGCGCTTCAATTTCCGAGGGTAGTAATGGCTGGTTATAGGGGGCAGGCTATAAGTACCCCATCCCTTTTGTCATTTTCGTCACAACCAAATTGGGTTCCAGACCTCGGAGGCATCTGCCTTGGGTAGCTTCTCTCTTGAAGTTCGGAGTGGTGGTTGCTCTTCTGCCTGGTTTTCCCTTTGTTCCTGACGGCCCCAAAGTGGATGTCAGGAGCGAGGGGGAACGAGGCAGTAGTGGTGACGACCGTAGTCCGCACTCGGGGGATGAGTTATCTCCGAAGGACGGGTGGTCGCTCTCTTACCTTATTCTTCTCCCGTTCCGGACGGTTCCTAAGTGGGTGTCGGGAGCGGAGGAGAGTAAGGCAAGAGTGGCGACGACCGTAGTCCGGATCCGAGGGATGGGCCTCCCCGGAAGGACGGGCGGTCGCCCCGCTGTCTTGTTGTTTCCCCATCCCTCCCTGCTCCGAAGGGGTGTGAGGGGTGGGGGCAACAAGACAGTAGCGTCGACGGCCATGGTCCGGACCCGGGGCGCGGACCTCTTTCGAAGGACGGGTCGCCGTTCTCTCACCAAGATCTTCTGCCTTCTTCGGTTGCTCCGAAGTGAGTGTTGAAGTAGGCAGAGATCTTGGTGGGAGAGTGACGACCCCTGTCTGATGTCGATCTCCGGGCCATCTGAGTCCGTTTGTTGCAACTGTGAAGGCGCCGCTGTTAGAGTCTTTCGACAAGCCGAGCCTTCCAGTTGCAACCAACTAGCTCGGGATGGTGCGTCTCTTTCGACCTCTGAGTGTTGGTGGGTCCCCTCCCATCTCTGTCTTCCTTCTCGGGCTGATGGCTTTTGACGGAGGTCAGCCCGGGGGAGTTAGAGATGGGGGAGTGCCGATCTGCTTCTGACCGGGGCCTGTTGTCGGGGTTATACCAACCGAGGCACGGGACCCGGGGGGCGCCTGCCGAGGGCGGCGCCTTAAAACATAATCAAAAATTTTCCAGGTTCTTTTATGCATAGGCGAGGCGTCCGAGGTCCCGATCGTCCGAGCGACGTGGCGCTATCTGAGCCGCCGGATGCTGACACGCATCTCGAGATGGGGCGCGTTCTCCAAGAAAACACTATCTTGTCGTTTAGTGCTCTCGGCGAGATCTGGACCGTCTGATGAAGATCAGGCGCGGAAGTTGAGGGGGAAAGGAGTTTTCCCCATTTACCAGCTCGGGAAGGCACTTGCACGGATTCCGAGCGGACTCTATTGCAGCCACGTTCGGTTTTGCTCGCAGCTCGGATTCTCGTCCCATCTTGCCGAGCTGGTTGACTTTGTGGTGGGCCTTCGAGATGCTTCGAGAGTAGCCCAAAAGTCGCTCTGGAAGTCCAAGAGGCGCCTCATTTTCACTATAAATCTTTACCCCCCCTTTGACCAAGTCTTCACTTTTCACTTTTACTCTCTCTCTTTCGTATTTACTTTGCTTCGAGGTCTTTAGCTCCCTGGTGGTGTCGCTAGCTGTCGCGGTAGCGTTCCTAGTTCCGGCGAAGTTTCCGACCGTAGCTGTCAATTCAAGGTCAGTCTCTTTTCCTTCTCTCTTTAGGAAAATATGGTTAAGATTTCGGTTGAGACCCCCGCCTCGGAGCAAGCCGTTGGCCGAGGGGAGAAAGAGAAAGGAGTAGTGGAGCCGAGCGAGCAGGACGTTGTTCGTCCGGACGCGGAGGGTGGAGTGGCCGAGGTGCCCCAGGAAGTCACGGCGGAGTCCCGAAAGGGCAAAGCCGTAATTACTATAGTGGAGACGCCGAAGAGAGCGGGGGAGTTCGGTCGGCAGCCCATCGCCGTGTCGAGCGTGGGAGGAGTCCGGGATTATACTGAGGATATCTTGGAGAAGGTCACCCAAGGCACGGCTAAACTGGTGGAGGAGAACGAGCCTAGGGAGCTATCCGAGGTCGATCGCAAGATCTCGACTCTTACCGAAGGGGACCTTCGTCTGGTCCGAGAGGGCTTCCGGATCCCTCTCGAGTACACGTTGCTCCTCCCTGGGCCGGGGTTCCGAGCCAACACTGGGTCCTCTCCGGACATGTGCGTCTTTCCGGTCGACTCCCTCATTGCCGGTCTTCGCTTTCCCCTCCACCCGTTCGTGGTTGAGGTCCTGGTTTGGTATGGTCTGAGTCCCGCTCAACTGATGCCGAACACCTGGAGGCAAGTTGTGGCGTTCCTCCTCCGATGCCAAGAGATCGGCGCCAAGCCGACCATGTACCTCTTTCGGAGTCTCTTCCGACCCGTCCAGCCGAGGAAAGACGAGAAGAGGTTTTATCTTTCGCCCCGGCCGGGCGTGAAACTGATCGAGAATCCAGACTCGATCAAACACTGGAAGGACAAATACTTCCTCGTTCGGAATCTGACGCCATGGGTGATACCGACAGTTTGGGCGGACGGGCTACCCAAGCGTACAAAGAAGGACGTTCCGCTGAACGCTGCAGAGACCGAGGTCCAGAAGAAGATCCTTGCTCTGCCGACGCTTAGCTGGAAGGATATCACCGAAGAGCATCTGTTCCGTGGGGGTCTCAGTCCGATCGACCCTCGTACGCTTCTGGTATTTATACTTCTCTCCGTAAAGTTTGCCTTCAATTTTTCTAAGTTTTTTCGTTCGACTCGTGCAGAGACCATGAAGCTCGATTACAAGGCCCTGGTGGCGAAGGGCAGGTCCGAGCAGGAGAAGAAGAAGAGGCCGTCGGCAGCGCCTCAGGACAGCCGAGCTTCGAAGAAGGCCTCGGTAGTGAAGGCAGCCGATCAACCGAAGGTTGCGGTCCTGAAGGAGGGAGAGGTTGAGGTTCTTGTCCCTTCGGCAAAGGTCGCGGTCCCCGAGCAGGGTGGGGTCGTGGACCTCGATCCTTCGGCCCCGGGTGCTACTGCTCCTACCCCGGAGGCGGACGCTCCTGGTCCGTCGAGCAATGAGTTCGGAGTGGCCGATGCGCTGTCCCTCCAGGTTCCCCCACTCACCCCCGGCGCGGAGAGGATCTTGACCGAGCGTCATAAACAGATCTTCGTCCCTGATTGGCAGGTGATGAACGTCGACGGCTTTTTGGGCGACGGGAACATCTGCATGGAGGCAGTGAGGCACCTGCCGACCCCGAAGGACCGAGCGACCCTGAGGGCCGGGATGGCAGGGGACAACGTGATGCAGATGGCCCGGAGCACTATGTCGGTGAGTGTGTCAAACCCTTCTTCATTCATATTTTTCATGGAGATTTTTTTTCTAAGTTCTTGGGCTCGGATTTTAACGCGTTGTTCTCTTCCAGACCCTCTGCCACTTCAGTTGGCTGGTCGAGGAGATGGCGAGGAAGGATCAGGAGAAGGAGAAGGAGAGGACGGAGCGCGTTCGGGTGGCGAAGCGGCTTGAGTCCGAGCTGCTTCTTTCGACGAAGAGAGTCGCCGAAGCGGAGGACCTGGAGAAGAAGCTGGCCGACGCTATCCAATCGTCGAAGGATACGGCGGCCAAGTTTGAGAAGGAGGTGGCCGAGCTGAAGGAGGAGCTGGCCAGCGCTCGGTCGGGAGCCGAGAAGGAGGTCACCGGGCTGAAGGATGAGCTGGCCAAGGCTCGGTCGGAAGGGGAGGCTGCTCGGAAGAGAGCCGAGAGGATCAAGGCCAACCACCTGAGGAAGGTGAAGGAGGTGAAGAAGGCCGTGCAAGAGGAGGCCGCGCAGCACATGATCCAGAATATGCTGGACGCCTACGGCCGCGCCCTGACCCATGTAGCCGCGAAGAACCCCGGCTTCGACTCGTCCTCCTATGACTTTTACGAGCCCGTGGAGGGGGAAGAAGGGATCACCGAGGGTTTACTCGGACCCGATGGTGAGACAGAACCCGCCGAAGGTGATGGTGAGACCGAAGCCGAGGGCGAGGAGGAGGAACTCTCCGAGGAGGAGAGCTGGAGCGAAGGCGGGGACGAGGGTGACGGCGACGGCAAGGCCGAGGGGTCGACGAATCCGAGCGGCAAAAAGGTCGACCCCTGACTCGGTTGTCTTCCTACTTTCAGTCTTTTTGGTTTTGTTTTCTTTTTGTAAGCCTTATCGCGGACTGGCCACCGCCCTTGTTTTGAATGAAAAAGTATTTTGTTTGGCCAAAAATTTGTCCAAGTGTTGAGCCTCGGACTTAGTGTGCGTTTCGGGTGTTTTGGGCGTAAATTTCTCCAACTGTTGGGCCTCGGATTTATTTCCACTTTTCAGGTGGTGTTTGGTCCGGTCACGGAGCTGGTCTTCCTTCGGAAGGAATTGGCCAACTTGAAGCGTGAACTCTCGGACAGCCGGCAGAGGCGGTTTCTCCTGCTCGGCCAGGCGGAGGAGGTCAGGGCAGTCCTGAGGAGGAACTGTCGCGAGCTGCATCAACTCCGGAAGCGCTCCTTGGGTCCTGGTTCCGAAGGGGAAGTTGAGCGGCTTCGCGGGGAGCTTAAAGCCGCCGAGCAGAAGAACGACGACCTTTTGGACGAGGTACAACACTTGGAGCTATCGGAGAGAGAGCGCTCTGCGGAAAGGGAGAAGATGGCCTCCGAGCTGGAGGGGGCTTTGGCTGAGCGTAAGAGACTATTGGCCGAAGTCGACATGCTCAGGAGGATCACGGTAGATAGGGGGATCGAGGTCACCCACTATCGGCGGCTTGCAACTGATAGTCCCAATGCCTCCGGGTCGTTGAAGGCCCCTCGATCAAAGAAATTGGCGAAGGACGTCGTCCTGAGGGATCGGATTATCGAACTGGAGGAGGAGATCGCGTCGCTTAAACCTGCGCCGGAGAGGGCTAATGTTCGTAGCACGTCGTGCACTCGCGAGGAAAGTGCGAGGGGGATCACGTTTTATGAGCTCGCGACGTGCCCGCTAACGACCAGGCGGAGTCCGACTGACGCTCAGAGCAGCGCGGCTGTCTCGTCGAGCGGGGCATCGGTCGGCGCGGCTGTTAGGACTAGCAGTGAAAGGGGGTCGCGCTTCGTTGGTTTGGGGTCGAGCTCAGAGGGTCGGCCTCGTCGTCCTCGCGTTTCCCTAAACCGAAGCATTCCCCTTCCGAAGAGGACTTGATTACGTCGCTTTTCCTTTCTGTTGGCCGTTGTAATAACTTAGTTGTAGGGTCGGTCGACCGTCTGTAACACTATTATGTCTGAATGCAAAACTTTCTGAAAAACTTTTTAAGTGTTTGTCTTCGCCACTGTATTGAAAACGCTTTGTTCGTTTTTTCTATTTTTCAGCTTGTCGCGGCGATCCATGGGTCGGACTCAGGGCGTCCGAATGATGACACCGCATCCGAGGCGACTTCTGGGACGGTGGTTCTGAGCCCCAGGAGTGTCGATCTGAAGCTACGCCGATCCGAGGGCGAGTGGAATCATCTTTCGTTGGTTCTCAGTCTCCGGGAGGCCGAAACACAACGCTTGGAGAGCAAGATCGTCGAGCTGAGCCCCGTAGGGGAGGACGAGGACTCGCAGACCGCATTCAGCAATGCTCTTCGGGTCAAAAGTATTCGGCACATTCAGTCGAAGCTCATCGCCGAACGGGACGACTTGCTCTCGGAGATGGGACAGCTGCGGGCGGAAATGGCGAAGCTTCGAGGTGAGGCGGAGGAACCGTCTGCCGAGGAGGGCGAACAAGATGGAGAGGATGCATTTTTATGAAAGACAAGTGTAGTGGGTCGGGGGGTGTATGTTTTGTTTGCCGACACTTTTGTAATGGTCTATTTTGTACTGTACGCCGATATTTAATAAAATCTCCTTTCGGTGTTTTTTTTTTTGTACGTCTGTCTTTGTTTATAACTGTGTTGGCCGTGCCGAACTATCTGAACTGAGTGTGTTTATTCAGTCGAATGGATCCCCCGGGGTACGGCGATTTGTCGCTTAGTGGGTCTGACACGGCGATGTTCTCGAGAGTGCTATTTCGCCGTGGCGAGATCTGAGCCGTTGAATGTAGGCGCGGATCTCGAGGTGGCTCGCTTTCCAAGAAAATGTTATCTTGTCGTTTTGCGCGAGTGGCACGATCTGAGCCGTCTGAGGAAGATCAGGCACGAAAGTTGAGGAGGAAGTGTGTTTTCCCCGTTTACCAGCTCGGGAAGGCACTTGCTCGGATGCCGACCGGATATGTCTGCCTTCGACCCTCGGCTGTCAGTCAGGAGTGGTCTGGATGCGTGTTCCGGACCTTAGGCATAGTCCAACGGCTGTGGGAGCAATTCCGAACGGCGATCTACCCCTGGTTCGTCCGGAGACGAACCGAGGAGGTAAAGTCGAGCCGAGTGTTGGACTCCGAACCATCGGTGTAGTTCAACGGCTGTGGGAGCAATTCCGAACGGCGATCTACCCCTGGTTCGTCCGGGGACGAACCGAGGATGTAAAGTCGAACCGAGTGTTGGACTCCGAACCATCGGTGTAGTTCAACGGCTGTGGGAGCAATTCCGAACGGCGATCTACCCCTGGTTCGTCCGGAGACGAACCGAGGAGGTAAAGTCGAACCGAGTGTTGGACTCCGAACCATCGGTGTAGTTCAACGGCTGTGGGAGCAATTCCGAACGGCGATCTACCCCTGGTTCGTCCGGAGACGAACCGAGGAGGTAAAGTCGAACCGAGTGTTGGACTCCGAACCATCGGTGTAGTTCAACGGCTGTGGGAGCAATTCCGAACGGCGATCTACCCCTGGTTCGTCCGGAGACGATCCGAGGAGGTAAAGTCGAGCCGAGTGTTGGACTCCGAACCATCGGTGTAGTTCAACGGCTGTGGGAGCAATTCCGAACGGCGATCTACCCCTGGTTCGTCCGGAGACGTACCGAGGAGGTAAAGTCGAGCCGAGTGTTGGACTCCGAACCATCGGTATAGTAAAGAGGGGAGGAAAAAACAGGCAAATTCAAAAACAAAATGGAACTTTCTTTATTTGATATTTGACGGCGAACCGTTTCACATAGTGGGATTCATAGAACAGGTTACAAGTTAAAGGAGAGGAATGGCGCGACACCTCGGATTACTTAGAGAGGCGCCGGGGCGCTCTCTTGGTATTTCAGGAGGTGATCGGCATTCCAGGTCCTCGGAAGCTCTCTACCATCCATGTCCTCAAGTCGATATGCTCCAGGCCGAACAACTTTTGCGACCCGGTACGGCCCTTCCCAATTCGGAGCTAGCTTGCCCCTCTGACTCGGGAGGGATATGGCTAGCTTTCTCAACACCAGGTCTCCTTGTTCAAGGTTGGCGGGTCGGACTTTCTTGTTGTAGGCTAGCTCGACTCTCCTTCTGTAATTCTGCTGCCGAATCGATGCCCTTTCCCTCAGTTCATCTATCAGGTCCAAGTTTCCTCTGAGTTCCCTGGCATTCTGTGCTTCGTCATAGGCGATGAGCCGAGGGGAAGGAATCCCGACCTCGAGGGGTATTACGGCTTCGGCCCCATAAGTAAGGCTGAAAGGGGACTCTCCAGTGGGCGTCCGCTTGCTTGTGCGGTAGTTCCACAACACATTAGGGAGTTGATCGACCCACTGCCCTTTGGAGCACTTGTCCAACCTCTTCTTGATCCCCGCAAGGATCTGTTTGTTAGCGTTCTCGGCTTGTCCGTTCGACTGGGGGTGCGAGACGGACGAGAAACGCTGTTGAATGACGAGGTCGTCGCACAGGGTTCGGAATGCTGAGCCAGTGAACTGGGTCCCATTATCTGTCACGAGGACGCGCGGGACGCCGAATCTGCATATAATGTTCTTCCAGAAGAACTGCACCACTTTGTTCTCGGTTATCGTGGCGAGGGGCTCGGCCTCGACCCACTTCGAGAAGTAGTCGATTGCGACGACTAAAAACCTGAGCTGACCCGGAGCTGGGGGGAAAGGCCCTACCAAGTCCATTCCCCACATCGCGAAGGGGATAGGGCTCGATAGGGAGGCGAGGTTGGCTTGAGGGAGGCGTCGGATGTTGGAGTGTCTCTGGCAGGAGCCGCACTGCCGAACGTGTCGCTCGGCGTCTTGGAGAAGTGTCGGCCAGAAGTACCCATAATTCAGAGCTTTTCGGGCCAGGGACCTAAATCCCGAGTGTGCCCCGCCGATCCCTTCATGAAGCTCCTGTAGGGCATATTCGGCCTGTTCCGGAGAGAGGCATCGTAGATATGGTCGGCCGTCCATTTGGGAGAAGGAGCGCTTGTATAGGATGCCCTCGATTAAGACATAGCGCTCGGCTCGGGTTCTAACTCGGCGAGCTTCTTTGGGATCTGAGGGCAGAACTCCATCCCTTAGAAATTCTACCAGTGGCTTCATCCAGTTGTCTTGCAGCATGACTGGCAATGACTCCGCCGAGCCTAGTGCCTCGTCTTCGATGCTCGGCTTAGTGAGGACTTCAATTAGTACGGTCTGCTCGAGTCCTTGTAAAGAGGACGAGGCCAACTTGGAAAGTGCATCGGCCTGTGCGTTTTCCTCCCGAGGGACCCGCTGGATGATGGCTTCTTCGAATCGACCCATGAGATCCCGGACCTTGGCGAGGTACTTCGCCATCCGTTCGTCCCGGGCTTCATATTCGCCCAAGACCTGGTTCACGACCAGCTGGGAATCACTGTGAATCCGGAGACGATGCGCCCCAGCGCTTCGCGCGAGTCCGAGACCGGCTATGAGTGCCTCGTACTCCGCCTCGTTGTTCGAGGCCTTGAAGCTCATGCGGATCGCATACTGTAGGACGAAGCCATCAGGACCGTTCAGGATGATGTCGGCGCCGCTTCCCTCATTGCAAGAGGATCCGTCCACAAAGACTGTCCAAATGGGGGGTCCGTTCGGGACGTGGCCGACCTCGGGGATGGTGGATTCTACAATGAAGTCGGCGAGGGCCTGTGCCTTAATTGCCGTCCGAGGTTGATAGGAGATGTCGTGCTGACTCAACTCTATCGACCACTTCATCAGCCGGCCCGAGGTTTCGGGTTTATGGAGGACTTGCTTGAGCGGTTGATCGGTGAGGACGATGACTGAATGAGATTGGAAGTAGGGCCGAAGCTTTCTTGCTGCCATGACGAGGGCGTAGGCTATCTTTTCTATCCCCGGATAACGGAGCTCGGCATCCCGAAGTACCTTGCTCACGTAGTAAATAGGCCTCTGGGTCCGGTCCTCTTCTCTGACCAGGACAGCGCTCAGGGACTGCTCGGAGGCTGCCAAGTAGAGAAAGAGAGGCTCGCCTGGGACCGGCTTACTGAGCAGAGGGGGGTTCACCAAATAGGCTTTCAGCTGGTCGAACGACGCTTGCTGTGCCTCGCCCCATTCAAATCCCTTAGCGCCTCGGAGTGCCTTGAAGAAGGGAAGGCACTTTTCCCCTGACTTGGAGAGGAACCGACCGATGGCTGCGAGCCGACCGGTGAGCTTCTGCACTTCTCTGACGTTCCGAGGCGGGGCCATGTCTAATATGGCTTTGATCTTTTCGGGGTTAGCTTCAATCCCCCGCTGGCTCACCATGAAACCGAGGAACTTGCCAGAGGAGACTCCGAACGCACACTTGTCCGGGTTCAGCCGCATGTTGTACTTCCTCAACACGCCGAACGCCTCTTGGAGGTCGGCCACATGGTCGGTACCGTGGATGCTCTTGACGAGCATGTCATCGACGTACACCTCCATATTTCGGCCGATCTGATGCTGAAAGACCTTGTTAACGAGGCGCTGGTAGGTGGCTCCCGCGTTCTTCAAACCGAACGGCATTACTCGGTAGCAGTAGAGGCCTTGGTCGGTGACGAAGGAGGTCTTCGGGATGTCCGGAGGGAACATCCGGATTTGGTTGTAGCCCGAGAAGGCATCCATGAAGCTGAGGAGCTCATGGCCCGAGGTGGCGTCGATTAGGGTGTCGATGTTCGGGAGAGGGAAGGGATCCTTCGGACACGCTTTGTTGAGGTCGGTGAAGTCGATGCATATCCTCCACGAGCCGTTGGACTTCTTGACCATCACAACATTCGACAACCACTCGGGATAATTCACCTCCTGGATGAACTTGGCCTTCAACAGCTTATTCACTTCCTCCTTGATTGCCTGCTGTCGCTCGGGAGCGAACTTTCGCCTCTTCTGCTGAACCGGTTTGCACCCCGGCTCGACACTTAGGCGGTGGACGAGCAAGTCTTCGGAGATGCCGGGCATATCTGCGGCCGACCAAGCAAATAGGTCGCGGTTACCCCGGATGCATCTCACAAGGTCGGAGAATAGCACGGTCGGTAAGGACTTGCTGACGAGGAATTTCCGGCTCGGATCCTCGTCGGAGAAGAGTACTTCTTCCAACTCGTCCGCTGGTTCGGACGTTGGGCGAGCCTTCGGCTCGGGGATCTCGAGGGTCTCGAGCGAAAGCACTGGTCCCCCGGTGGAAGTCATGTAGCACTTCCGGGCTGTTTCCTGGCTCCCCCTGACTTCCCCTACTCCCGACCGAGTGGGGAACTTCATCTTCAAATGGTATGCTGATGGGACGGCCTCAAGGGCGGCCAGGCCGGGGCGACCGAGGATGACATTGTATGCTGCCGGGACGTCAACGACCATGAAGTCCATGGGCTCGGTCCGGGTAGTAGGGGTGCTCCCCGCAGTAACGTCGAGGGTTATTACCCCTTCGATGGTTACCGGGACCCCCGTGAACCCGTGTAGAGTGTATCCGGCCGGTTTGAGACGGTCTCGGGACAGCTGGAGGCCCTGGAAGGCCGAGAGGAATAGAATGTTGACCGAACTCCCGTTGTCAACCAAAATCCTCTGCACCTTGAAGTTGGCCATGCGGAGGTCGATGACGAGGGCATCACAGTGAGGGGTTCGGACTCCTTCGAGATCAGCGTCGGAGAAGGACACGGGCACACCGAAGCCCTTGGGAGGAGGAGCACCGTGGACCGAGTTCACCTCTCGGACGAAGGCTTTCCGGGACGTATTAGAGTTGCCGCCCATGGGACCCCCGTGGATCATGTGCAGAACCCTTTCTTCTTCGAACTCAGGCGTTACTTCGCGCCGCTTGTTAGCCCCCCAAGGGGGAGGAGAGTTCCGATCTGTCCAATCGTTAGCCTTCACGAACTTCGCCAACTGCCCCCTTCGGATGAGAGCTTCGATCTCATCTCTCAAAGCCCGACAGTCATTCGTCTCGTGCCCGTGGTCCCGGTGATACCGACACCACTTGTCTTTGTCCCTCCTCTTCGCCGGTTTGTGCATCCTCGGGGCTGGAGGGAGGACCCCCTCCTTCTCTACCTCCATGAGGATAGTGGAGACATTAGTTGTGAGGGGCGTGAATTTCTCGAACCTGGGGGGAGGACGACGCTGGCCGCCTCCGTCCTTCATAGTCTTCTTGGCCCCCTCTTCCTCCGTTGCCTTCCTCTTCGAGCCGGAGGAGGGTCCTCCGAAGTTCGGGAGGGACTCGGCCTCCTCGGCTCGGATGTATTTCTCGCACCTCAATAGGAGGTCGGCGAAGTTGGTAGGCGGCTTCTTTGCTAGGGACGAGCGGAGGTTGGAGTTGAGGACGTTCGACTGGAACGCCACTGTTGCCACGGATTGGTCTAAGGAGGCGATCGACCTGACTTCTGCAGTGAACCTCTTCACATAGTCACGCAGCTTCTCTCCCCTTTCCTGTCGGAGGTTCAGAAGGGAGAGACTCGTCTTCTCGGCCCGTCGGCTGCTCACAAAGTGAGTTATGAACAGCGTCTCAAACTGCTCAAATGAAAAGATGGAGGCGGGGGCAAGCCTGGAATACCATTCCCGAGCCGAACCCCGAAGGGTGGCCGGGAAGGTCCTGCAGAGTATGGCATCGGAGACTTGGTGGATCAGCATCAGAGTCTTAAAACTCTCGACGTGATCTACTGGGTCGGACTCGCCTGAGTACGTTTCAAACTGTGGAGGTTTGAAACCCCTCGGTATGCGAGCTTCCATGATTGTCCGAGAGAAGAGCGGTCGGTTCGGGCGAACAGTCCCTGCTCTGGACTCCCCTTCTCGGTCCATACGGACAATGCGCCTCTCCACCTCATGGAGGCGGCGGTCAAAGGCATCGTCCCCTCGCCGGTAACCGTATGACCCTTCGGACTCTTCATCATAAGAGGGAGAGCGTGGACTTCGGCGCCGGTATCCCTCGGATCGGCGGGGACTGTAATGTTGCTGACGACTGGGAGCCTGGAGAGGACTTCGTGACCGGCGGTGAGGACTGGGAATCCGAGGGGGTGTTGGGACCCTCGGGGGGTTTTGGTTGTTGGCACGGGCGTTCAGGGCCTGCAGTACAGTCTCCTGAAACTGGAGGAACTCGGCACGGCTGATAGGTACCTCACGGTCCCTCGTACGATGCCGATCCTCTTGGGAACGCGGCCTCCTCCTTCGGTGTTCGGGAGATGCCGCTCGGCCTCTCCGGTACGGAGATCTCTGTCTGTCTCGGCGACGAGGTGACCGCTCGCCCTGACGCTGTCGGGAGGCCTCCGCTCGGGCCCGCCTCTCGTCAAGGTGCGTGCGGAGGTCGTTCTCCTTCTGGCGGTTCCGGTCTGGGTTATGGGAGGCCATCGAGTCCGAGGACCCGTTATGGACCGAGACATGGTCCTGGATGGGCTGCTTCAGCTTCTGGCCGTTGAGACCGGCGGGACCATTGTTCGGTTGCTGCTGAGGATGAGGAGGCTGGACCGGTTGGGTCGGCGGAGGAAGCCCAGATTGGGGAATTTGGTTGACGGGGGTATCCTCCGTGGGGTCGGCGGGGTTGGCCACCCGGTTGGATCCTTTGGATCTGTTCTTCTTCGGAGGCATGGCGATGGGAGGCGATGAAGGAGAAGCTGAGGTCGTTCGTGTGGTGATTTTCCCACAGACGGCGCCAATCTGTTACCGCTGATTTCGGTGTGGGGGTAAACAGATAGAATTTGTGAGTCCGGGAAACACCTGAACGATTGACTCGATCTCCTTGCTCCTGGCACAACCTGCAAGGAAGTGCGAAACACCGGGGTTGATTCCGGCGACGCACCCTCCGACGCTCTTGTCAGTAATCAGGAAAAGATCAAGAAAGAGCTTAAGTGGTGAAAGAGTCATTAACCTGGTCTCGGTGGTAGAGGGGTTGTATTTATAGTCGCCTTTGGAACGATTTGGGGCCTAATTTCCTGCCTAACAAATAGGAGAAAAATCCTCCTATTCTGTTTTGGGAAGTTAGGCCTTGATTCCCTGGTGAGAGCTAATCAGGTTTATTGATTTGACCAAATCAGTGGCCTGATTCTCTTCTTGGTGGATTGGGCTTGTATCGGGTCGGGACCCGTACCCAATTGAAGTGGATCTATTCGCGGGTGGTTGGTTCTGTGAGAAGGAGGCCCAATACCCGTTTTGGATCCATCTGTATGTGAAATTACCTTTTTACCCCCGTGCTCTAGATTTCGTGATCGATCTGGACGGTCTCGATTTAACCCCAACTTTAGCCATATCACACCTTGTGATAAGGAAAGATATCAGAGATTGGTTGGACGACTGATGTATCTTGCACATACAAGGCCAGATTTATCGTATGCTTTAAGTGTGGTAAGTTAGTTTATGCATGCACATCAGGAACATCACATGGATACAGTGATGAGAATTCTGAGATATATTAAGTCTGCTCTAGGAAAATGGGTCCTATTTGAGAAACATGGTCACTTGAAGGTTGAGGCATATACTGATGCTGATTGGGCAGGATCTATAACTGATAGGCGCTCCACTTCAGGATACTTCACATTTTTTGGAGGAAATCTAGTTACATGGAGAAGCAAGAAGCAAAATATTGTTGCATGCTCTAGTGCAGAGGCTGAGTATCGCGGAGTAGCTCTAAGTATAGCGGAAGCTTTATGGCTGAAACTCTTGTTGCAAGACTTAGGCTGTGGTCCGAATGAACCTATAAAGGTGTATTGTGACTGTCACGCCCCGCTTCCTAAAATAAGGGAATACGAGTCCGTGACTGAGACCCAGCGAATGATGCGAATACACCATTCATAAGCTGTACAGGTAACTCAACAACAAGATAACAACAAAACCACGCAGGCATGTAAAATCGTATTAGGATAACAAAAGTACATGACATATTCCATAACATAACCAACAGCTGGGAATACAAAGTGGTTACAGGTCAAACACGCCCGGAATACAATAATGAGTAGCATAAAATAAAACATGAACTAAAGATAACATGATAATTAACAAGACTAAAATACTTGATCGGCAACACTTTCGGGTTATTCTCCATTCGGGCCTGCAAGTACATTAATACAAAAAGAAGAAACAAGAAGATACCTGTTAATACAAGTCACGGGCCACACGTGGTATAAGCTAACGAGACAAGTACAAAACAAAACAAAAAGCAGGCAAAAGAGCAAGAAATCAAGAATCATGTAATATGAGAATTACAATATGTAAACAGGATCATGAACAAGACATCATGAAACAAGTGGCATGTAAACAAGTAATCAAGTAAACAAGTCAATAAGAACATGTAATATGTAATTGGATCATGCAAGTGCACGTATTAATCTTATGTCTTTTATTTAATTCTATCTAGGTAGCACTTCATGCATCTATACTTTTACTACATGGTTGCCACATACAATCAGTTACGTGTAGGCCTAGTGGTGGATTTTATAGGACGGTATAATCAGGTATGAAGTATCAAGCAAGCATGGTTCATGAATATGAAAATAAAGTAACAAGTTCACGAACCAAGTACAAGTTCGTGAATACACTAACAAGTTCAAGAACCACATAGTAGGTTCTTGAATACAACAAGTTCATGAGCCAAGTAATGGCTTCATGAATACATCAAGATACAACAAGTTCATGAACCATGTACTGGGAAACACGGGCCCCCTTCCGAGTACACTTACCTATATTGTCCACTACTGTGGTCCTTACCCTTATACCCCGGCTTGTTACTTTTATTAATTTTAATCAACAATAACAAGATATCATATTTAGACTACGATCACGAGCAAAACAATCACGCACATAATCATGTATAATTATAAGAGTACATATGTGTGTATCAATCGTGTTCATGTAATGCATGTGGCAACAAGGTATTCGTGATCATATGCGAATATGGGATCGACGGATTATGTATAGCAACAGATTTCAATTCGATCGATGAATATGAATTAGAGTGAAAGAATATACTTGCGGTATTTTTCAAAGGAAGCTTGTACGAGAACAAACGAGTTGTACAAGAGAATACTTGCCTAATAACCGATGATGATGATATCGAATACAAAAATAACGAGATCAGAATCCCGAACAGCAACGCACGTGCAAGATACGTGTCAGCAACTCCAAAACAACAAACTCACAACCCAACCTCTATAAACAGCAACCAGCATAACTCAGATCGGACGGTCAGATTTCCTTCATGATGAAGATAATGATGAAGATCAAGATCGATCGATCAAACGACTGCGATCAAAGAAAATTGATGATCATCATGATCATGATGATCAAGACAAGATGGGACGGCTAGGATCTAATCGAATGATCAAGAGGAGATCGATGGCCCACATCTAATCAAGAATGATGATCAAGATCCAATGGACGATCAGAATCAAAACCAAAGGAACATGATCATGATGATCAAGATGATCGACGATCGAACGGCCAAGATCAAAACAATCAAAGAACATCATGATCATCAAGGCGATCGACAGCCCACAATCAAAGGATCAAAACCAACCATCAAAACAGAGCATGGGGGAGGGGATGTTGCTCTGCGACTGATGGCTCGACGACAGCACAGGGGCGGTACAACAGCGGGACGGCAAAACGGTGGCGGGTGCAGGGCGCACGGCACGGTGGTGGCCGTAGGTGGCTGCAGCAGGGCACAGGCGGCGCGAGGGTTCGCGACAGGGAGGGTCGTGCACATGGGAACGTCGGCAGGGGTTGCAGTCGCTCGAGGGCGGCTCTGAGGCTGAGTGTCGCGAAGGAGAGGAGGCGCCCTGGCTGACTGACGATAAGGAGAGCGGAGTTGCAGGCCGGTTGGAATAGGTTAGGAGGTGCCCACGGAGAGAGGGAGAACGAGAGAGGAGATAGCTGGAGAAGACGATGGGATGGCTGGTCGACGTTTCGACGAGGGGCTGAGGGAATTGGCGAGGAGCGACCGGTTGGGTTCGGTCGAAGAAGACGATGGGGGAAGCTGTGGAGCTCGAGGGAGGCTCGAGCGAAGGCAGGCAAGGCGATGGGCGAGTTCGACAATGGGGGAGGTGAAGAGGCGGCTCGATGGGTTGTCGAGCGCGACGAGGAGGAGTGGCGGAGGGGTTCACTCTGGCTGGCAACGCAGGAGGCGGCGCTCGGAGGCTGGGGCGAAGGGGAAGCTCAAGCGGGAATGGAGAGCGACAATGGGTTCTCTTTGGGTTCGAAACAGAGAAGAGAGAGAGCATGGGAGAAGGAAAGAGACGAGAGAGAAGGAAAGAGACGAGAGAGAGAGAGAGAGAGAGAGAGAGAGAGAGAGAGAGAGAGAATAGGAATGGAGGGGGGGTGTTTTATATATAATAAATATATAATATAATAATGGGTAAAGTAATGAGGGTAGTTATCAGGTGTAGGGGGTTGTGGAGTTACAAAAGGTGAAGAGTGGGGGAAATGTAAGGGGTTTTGTATACGGGTAGTTAAATTTGGGTAGGGTAGGATAATGGGTTAATGGGTTGAGATTCAATAGATGTGGGTTTGGGTTGTAAACTTGGGCTTAATATATTTTAAATAAATCAATTATGATATTGGGCTTATAATAAACAATTGGGCTCAGATTAATAAATAATAAAATAAAAATAAGAAATTGGGCTTAAAATAAACAATTGGGTTTATAATTAATAGTTAAACGATTGAATAATTGGGCTTCATAAAATAGTTTGAATAAAATAATCAATTAAGAAAGAATAGTTACAAAGTACTTAAGAATTTAAAATACGGAAAAATACTTGAAAAAAATACGTATTAATGGAAACAGGGGTTACGGTGACAGTCAAACAGCATGTGATATTACCACCAATCCAGTTCAACATGATAGGACGAAACATGTAGAGGTGGATAGATTATTCATCAAGGAGAAATTAGATGAGAAAGTCATTGAGATATCTAAAGTGAAGTCAGAAGATCAGCTCGCAGATATCCTGACCAAGACAGTTTCGACTCGGCTCTTCTTGAAATTTGTTGACAAATTTGACATGTTCAATATCTATGCACCAACTTGAGGGGGGGTATTTTTTTTATTTATTATTTATTATTTATTTATTATTTATTTTTTATTTTTATTTTTTTGAAGAAAAGGTGGAGTCTGGCCATCCTGTTTCATTAATAAGAGATTAACAAAACAAACTTAGAGTACTGAGCTCACTAAAAATAACTAGAACAAAAGTACATAAACTTCACCCCAAACATAGGGGGTGGGAAAAAAACAAACTAGAGTAGCCGCACAAAATACATCATTCCCCCCCCCCCAACAAACCCTGGGGTGGTGGGTGTCTATGATCAGAATCTGCAGTGCTGGCTCTCAATCGATCGTCAGACCGATCTGGATTTTCTCATCATCGTACTCCTCAACCTGGAATATGCTTGTAATCCTCCCTCTGGGACCTGCTGTGGCCACATTAGCCCAAAATGAAATAAAATGCATTATGTGAGTCAAATTACCAGAAATACTATTGCAGGTAATACGAAAGTAAAGATTATTTCTATCTAGCCAAAGAACCCAGGTTGTTGCGGCGATGGCGATATACCACGCTTCTCTCAAAGATCCTCTCTCCGACACGAACATAGGACCTACCCACAGGTCCTTATACACGGTAGGATACTTAGTGAACCCTAGGGTGTTGAGTACCTCTACGAGTACCGCTTTGCTCCTAGGACATTGTAGCAAAAGGTGGTCTCTAGTTTCTAGGATAGCGTGGCAAAACCCACATTGAGAGTCCACACTCGATTGTCGCTTGGCGAGGTTTTCCCTAGTTAGGATCACGTCATTCAGTACCAACCATAAGAAAGCTTTGATTTTTAGTGGGACTTTCGTTTTCCAGATGACGGCTGACCACTTTGGGAAACACCCCCTAAAGTGGATGTGGTTGTACATGGAACGAACCGTGAACTTGCTATTTTTTTTTCCAATCCCCAGGGTTTCTTATCAGGATCTTGAGAGCAACCCAATCCAGCGCTGGTGATGTAAGTCTGAAGTTCTATCAGTCTAAGCTGAAATCCTGGGTCAAGCGGTTGTTTGAAAGGTGGCTTCCAGGTGCATCTTTTCCAGGCTGCGGCTACCGTGCAGTGTGGCTGTGACGTTTGTTCGTATAAATCAGGGAACAAAGTTCTGAGTATATGGTCAGCACACCACTTATCCCACCAAAATCTGGTGAGTCTGCTGTTACCGATAACTGATTTCACACAGCTATTGAAGGGTTTGTATGCCTTAGTAATGCCTTTCCAGAACCAGGAGACCCGAGAGCCTATTCGGAAGCCAAGGTTTCTCGTACCATGTCCATGCATATATCCTTGTACAAACTATTTCCACGCTTCTCCATTAGGGTGGAACACTTTCCACCACCATTTTCCCAGTAGAGCCAGGTTCATATCACAAAGATCAATAATCCCTAAGCCCCCATGAATCTTTTTTATGCACGCCTTCTCCCATCTGATGAGGTGATATCCTCCTCGGTCCGGATCTGCCCCTTTTCATAAGAAGCATTTTCTAGTCCGGTCAATTCTCTGGATCACCCATCGTGACATTTCAAAGAAGGTGATGTAATAGGTAGGAAGGTTCGAGAAGACTGCATTAATGAGTGTGACTCTTCCTCCCAAAGAAAGGGTCTTGCCTTTCTATCCTGCAAGTTGCATTTCAACCCGGTCAATAATGGGTAGCCAAACTGCCTTTTTGAGTTTTCCTGGTCTTAGTGGTAAGCCAAGGTATATAATGGGGAAACTCTCAATGGAACAGTTGAGGATAGTGGCATGCTCGAGAGCCTCTTCCGGTGTCGGGGCGATGGGAATGAGAGCACTTTTATGGAAGTTTACCCTGAGGCCTGACCATGCTTCAAAGTAATACAGGCTTCCTTTGAAGGCAGTAATTTCCCCTAGGTTGCCATTGCCAAAAAGAAGAGTATCGTCTGCGTATTGGAGAATAGAGCACCCTTGGCGATTGAATCCCTTTGCCACTGGTACGATCCACCCAGCTCTACTGCACTTGGTCATCATGGACCGAAGTACATCTGCCACAATTGTAAAGAGAAGGGGTGAGAGCGGATCTCCTTGTCTGAGCCTCCGTTTGCAGGGGAATGGGTGGCTTGACACCCCATTTACCAAGATAGCCATTCTGCTAGTGGTAATGCATGTGTTGATCCATCTGATTCATCTCACCCCAAAACCTCTTCCAACAAGTGCTTTGAATAAACAGTCCCATTCGACAGAATCATAGGCTTTCTCGAAATCCAGCTTAAGGAGGTAGCTCTTAGAGTTCCAAATGTGGCATTGATGGATAGTTTCCTCAACCATTGCTATACTGTCCTGAATACAAAATCTTTGATGAATTCCGCCTGGTCTTGACTAATGAGACTATCCATTATCTTACCGAGCCTGTTAGCGAGCGTCTTGGTAATGATCTTTACCGAGCAGTTCAGTAGGCTTATTGGGCGGAAGTATCCAACTAGTCTGGAATCCTCTTTCTTTAGAATTAGTACTACCTCCGCATAATCGAATCTTCCTAATTTGAGTTTGTGATCGTAGAGGTCTACGAACATCTTAAGTAAGTTACCTTTGATCTCCTCCCAGAATATCTGATAGAACAGTATCGGGAAACCATCTGGGCCAGGGGCTTTATCTTTGCCCAGCTGTTGGACAGCCTCCCATACCTCCTTCTCAGTGAAGGGTGCCTCGAGGGACTGCAGACCAGGGTCAGAGCTGCCTGTCTGGTCTTGCTAAAAATTGTGTTGGAGAGGGACTCTCACGTCTTTTTTGCACCCAAAGAGACGCTTGAAGTGGGACTGGAAAGCCAACTTAATATCATCGTCGCCTTGCACCATGTCGAAGTCCGAATTGATTGAGTGAATGAGGTTAGCTCTACACCGGGCACTGGCAACTCGGTGGAAGAATACTGTGTTCGCGTCTCCCTCTTTGAGCCACAAAATTCTGGATTGCTGTTGCCATTTGATTTCCTCAATCCTATAGAGCTGGTCAATTTCTTGTCTGAACTGGAGTAAGCAATTTCGCTCTTCCTGTAGCAGAGCCCTAGTCTCTTCAGTCTTCTCCAGTTCCTCAATACCTTCAAGAATGGATTCCTTTGCTCTCCAAATCAGCACGAACCTGGTCCTGTTCTATTTCCTAAGCTTTCCTCTGAGCCTTCTGATAGTATGGTCGCCTCACAACCCGTGGTCAGGCGAAACCAACTCTCGTTGACCATATGGTGGAAGCCTTGGATCTCTAACCATGCTTTCTCGAACTGAAACTTCTCCGTTTTCCTGGGTTGTTCTTCCCCAGAGGATAAGAAGATAGGCACATGACCCGAGGTTGGTTTAGGAAGTGATTTAGTCGTTGTCAGAGGGAATTTGGCCTCTCAGGCCGTGGAGACCAAGATTCTATCTAACTTTGCTAGAATAGGCGTTGTTTGCATGTTAGAACAGGTGAACAGCCTATCAGAGATGGGGATATCAATCAAGCCTAGGTCTGTGATAACTTCATTAAAAGCTTCCCTGTCGGCTTCACTGGAACCTCTGCCTCTGTGCTCTGAGGCGAATCTAGTGATGTTAAAGTCGCCCCTCACTACCCAAGGGTGTGGCCAGTGGGCTTTGATCGCTCTAAGTTCCGTCCAGAAGGCCATTCTAGAGGCAGAGGCATGCGGTCCATTGACCACCATAACCGATTGAGTCCACCGGTCGGATTTACGTTGGAGCAATGCTGACAAAGAGAATTGCCCGTAGAACTCGTCTAGATAACAGAAGGAGTCGGGGTTAAAACCTAGAGCGATGCCCCCAGACGCCCCAACAGATGGGGACATCCTCCATTCAGAGATTCGATTTCCTCCCACTCTCCTAAGTCTAGACATGTGAGAGTTTGGTCTCTTGGAGACCCACAATGTTAGCCTTTGACCTGGCTATGACTTCCCTAACCATTTCACGCTTGTCCCCCCTACCTAGGCCTTTAATGTTCCAGAATAAGGCATCCATTAATGATGGATAAAGGAGGGATCATGACTCGTACTAGTTGACGAGTTCAAATAAAGGCTAACCCTATCAGATTCCCATCTCCTGATCTTATTTCGGAGAAACGCGTTCCGCTCGGTATCGCCTACCGCAAGACCACAGGTATTGGCTAGACTAAAGATTTCATTATCAGTCATAAAATTAAAAATCGATGCTAAGAAGGAACGCGTACCTCCGTCGCCAGTCTTAGCAGATTTTGCTGCCGCCGCGATCTCCAGGTAATCATCTATGGACTCCTCATTAGTTCTCTTTGCCACTCTTTGAACTGGGAAACCTGTGTCCGGCTGGGACAGTGGGTAGGTGGAAGGGACAACCTCAGGGGAAGTGGCACAGAAATCAACATCGAAATCATAGTCCTCTGACTCCACAGACTCCCCCTCTGAGTAGACGAAATCATCGTCAAGTTTCAGTCTGTCTTCGCGATCGTGCTCATCATAATTGTTTGCCAACTGCAAGGTAAGTGCTCCTGTAGTGGACCCCTCGATTGGCCCACAACTTGTCGCTGTTTCAGGAATGGCTAGTAAGAGCTTCCATAACAGACCCCTCCGTGGGCCTACTATTCGCCACTTGCCACTACTCATTATGAATAACCGTAGTCTCAGATGGCCCAATAACAATATAATGTGTCTTGGGCCCCTCTTTGGACCCAATAACATTCTTATAAGCTACCCCCTGTACACCACTCTCAGCTATACGAGAGTCATTTATGCTTTTTTCTCCTCCGCGGGGTAGCACACCTCTCTCCTTGTGTTCTGTGCCTGCCGCAAGCCGAAGTGGGGCACGTGGCTCCATCTGAGGGGCTGGCTTTGTAACACCCCGCAAAATTGAAATTACAATTTTGCCCCTGGGTGTTACGCACGTATATTTTGTAATGTATTTCATTACATATTTTGGATTCGTACTATTTATACATTTTCCGTATTGATTTCAGTCAACTAAAATATAATATTTCAATCCTTGGGATTTACGTGCTTTTTACGTGTTTTTGATGCACGTGTTTCCACCACCATGTATAATATTCTCTATAGGTTTAAATTATTTATTCTTATGTATTTAAATCTATTTTATAAAACGAAAATTTATTTTTCCCTTGTTTTGATTAAAATGCATTTTTCAATTTTTGCACGTATGGTGCACGTGCAAACTTTTATTCTCATTTTGCTACTCTCATTTTACTATTTTTAGCATGCATTAGTTTTATTTAGCCTTTCTTTTGATCCATGGACTTAAAGTTAAATTCTAGCCCAATAGACTAATTAAAAAGAGAGCCCACTAGGATAATTAAATTAGTTGAATAAAATGAGCCCATGTAGCAAGCCCACTAGATAATTAAATAAATTAAATTAGTTAAATGAAGGCCCATGATTCAAGCCCACTAATTATAACTTAAATTAGGTTGAACATGTACCAATACATGACAAGTTACAATATTAGTACACATTTTTGAGTTATAGAAATGTATTCATATTTGTTTGTGCATGTGTGCATGCACACACAAATGTATTTGGACCATTTTGTGGGCTAGGTGGTAGAATAATGGAGAGATTAAGTTAGTGGAGAGTGGGAAGATGAAGAGATGGGGGTTTTAGGAGTTAGGAAAGTGGAGAGTTGTAAGAATTAAAATGAGAAGTTATTAGGTGGGAGATTTTGCAATATAGTCCCTAGCATTGTCCTATAAATAGCAACCCATTTCTCATTCTTTTTCACACCAAAAATAAAATAAACAAGAGAAGGAAAAGAGAAAGAAAAGAGTGTAAGAAAAAGAAAGAGAGTTATTGTGCTTGGAGGATCTCTTGCTTGGAGCTTTTGCTAGGAGGAGAAGAGGACTAGGAGTTGCTAGGAGCAAGAAGGAGCTATTCATTTGTAGTTTTCAACCTTCAAACAAAAGGTGGGTGTCTCCTACTTTCTAATTGTAGAAATTGCATGCTAATTATTTTATATGACTAGTATGAATTGAGTGTGATGTGTGTAGATATATGTAGAATCCATGCTAGCACAATATACAATAATCTTGTTGAAAGTTAGTGAACAAATTGTTACCATGCTAATTAAGAAGTAGAGAAATAATCATATGGACCATGTTAGAATGTTTGCAAATTCTTGTGACAAGTATGAGTAATTATTAAAGAATATTTTTGAATGAAGAAATTACTAATTTATGCTTGATACCATGATGAGTCAAATGAAGAAAGAAAGAAAGATAAATTAGATTATTACCACAAAATATGTCAACTATTGCATGTGGTTATGTAAAAATATAATTCTTCATAAAAGAATTATCCTTGATGATTAAGAGACTTGTTTATCTTTATTACCAAAATTTAATTAGTTGGATGAAGTACATAAACTAGTCTTCATGAATAAAACTCCTAGAAATCAAGTTTTTGAGAAAAAATGCAAAATCTATATCTAGAATGAGAAGGGAAATTATTTATAAAAAAAAATAAAAATAGAAATATATATTTTTAAATGAGTTTGAAATGAGTTTTGCTACTGTTTTAAAAATTTATCTTAATCAAGAGAAAGTTTATTTCAATATCCTAAAGTGTTGGATCTTTGGATAAATGAATTTTGATAAAGAGAAACAATTTCAGAAAAGTGTGAACAAAAACAAACAAATACAACTCTTAGACAGAAATTATAATTGGACTTATTGGTTAGCCAGTGAATACTATTTTATAAGAGGTCCTGGGTTCGAATCTTGATAGTTAACTTTTATTTTGCTTTATTCAATAAAAATTTAAAATCGGTACTATTGGTATAAAGTAATTTCTACCCAATTCATGACACAAGTCCTCAATGGACTTAGTGGCTAGCCTATTGGACTTTGGGCTCCGTTGTGAGTGGCCAGCAGACCTGGGTTCGATTCTTACGAAGCCCAAAACATTTTTTTTTCTTAAGAGCAGATAATGAGTAGGTCAATTTGGTAAATAGTTTCGAAAGTGGGTCAGTTTGGTAAAACCTTCCGGGGGAACTAGATCTGTAATTTTGATAGTGAGTAGGTCAATTTGGTAAATAGTTTCGAGAGTGGGTCAGTCTGGTAAAAACTTTCAAAAGTTCCGTTTCACTGCAATTTTGATAATGAATAGGTCAATTTGGTAAATAGTTTCGAAAGTGGGTCAGCTCGACTTTCAAAAGTGTTTCATTTGGGTAAATTTTAGTATTCATAAAACATAAATGAAGAATTTATTCTTAAAGATTGTTTTTGTGTAATTGATAAGTTTTAACGAGGATTTGAGATAGAAAGAAAAATAAATGACTACAAAAGTATTAGTAAAGAGCATGACTTTTAATTTACAAAATAATGATTTAGGGTGAATTGAAATCTCTTTATTTCTAGAAATGCAATATGGTTGAGTTATGTGACTTTTGAGATCATGAAAGATTTTGTGGTGAATGAGTAAATCATGTTTAGTGCTAAAGATGAGACATTGAATCGTGTTAAAATGAGACATCGTATGAATTTAAAATTGTGAATGAATTATTATTTATTATGAATAACTAGATCATGAATAGTGGCAAGACTATGAAATGATTACTTTGTGGATAAGTGTTAAGACAAGATTTGATTATTTTTGTGAAGTGAATTGAAAGATGAAATTATATAAGTTTAAGACATGATTACAAAAGGGTATGTGTACCCATGTTTCTTGTACATGAAAGATTATGATTAAGAATTAGTAAGACTTCGGTTACCGGTAATTTTGAAAGAAAGAATTGATATGATTTTGAGATAATGCCGTCGGGCGATCTCGTATTTTGTGAATAAATCCGGTATGAGGTAAAACTGATTCTAGGGTGATAACATATTCATGTCTTGAACTAAAAATAATTAGGCACTTAAGTGAAGATGTGATAAACTTGTGCAAACGTAAATGGGTGCTTCTATATAGTCGGCGGTGGATCTCCGTGGCTATAGACCCAGTTGGTGGACTGTGGTTGCCCCATAGGAGATGGACTGTATTTTATCCGGGACTTAGGGTAGTCGACGGATGTTTACCATACTCCAAAGAATATGTATATACCGGGGCTGGAAGGGCATTTACGGGATTATCATCACGATATAATAGCCAGGGAGGCTGGGATCTGTTAATATAAGCCAGGGAGGCTAGCCAGGGAGGCTGAGATCCGTATCTGTGAAATAACTCTAAAACTTGTTTTATTACTGGGTAGTCTCATGGCGAGGGATCGAACCCTTCAATGTGAAGAACGTAGGCGCTTGCCCTCGGACCTATGTAGTATGGGATGCATAGAATCCGAACAAGTGTGCATTAGTGTCATCCTAGTGTAGAATTGTGTGCATTAGGCATTAAGGCATGACATACACTTATGTTTAGAATAATCACTTTTGACACTTTACCTATTCATTCAATCTTTTTGTGATTTGTTAAAGTATGAGATCGTTATACTATTCCCGGCATAGAGAGGATAGCCGTGTATAACATTTCGTCAGTTGGAAATAACTGACGTGCCCACAGATTGACATGCAGGTAAAGGACCATTCATGGAGCTATAAAGTGGATATGCTGTTGCTGTTTAGAAGTTAAAGATGTTGCAAATGATGTTAAAGTTATACTAGTTGTTTTTCATTGATTGTAATCTTTTAGTCTTCCGCTGTGTAAAAACCAAGTGTAAAGGAACTCTGATGTATTGTGAATGAAAAGTTTTAATTTCCTTGTAAAATTGTACGAAGTGAAGTAAAGATCCTGTGAAATCCCGAGTTTATCCTTATTTGAAATTCGGGGTGTTACAGATGGTATCAGAGCATGCTTCACAAGTAGTACAAGTTTATAAGGAACGATAAAAGGGAACGATAAATTTGGGAACAAGCTAAAAGAGTCCTTCTGTCAACCGGGTGTAAACAGCCCTAAGCGACACGGTATTTAAGCGTCTTCGGACCACCGCTAGCTGGGAACCGACTCTTACGGCTAACCCAAGTAAATCGGAACTTGATAGACTAAAGATTTGTTTAGGAAGCATAGTAAGATCATTAACTATAGTCTAGAACCCGTGACACCTTATTTAGTAGTTACAATATTATTCCTGTGGACACTAGAGTGTGAGTTTCAGTCTTTAGAGATTTAAATGTAAGTGATTTACATTTGTGTTGCTCTATGCACTGATGTTTTCTCTTTCTTTTGGATGGCTGGAGTCGTGAATGAAGTTGTTATTGAACTTGCATTCAATTTCATTCATGATGTTCTCCTCGTATACATTAATATGAGAGTGTATGCGAGCACATTTTTCCCTGAGTATCAGAGTGGCACAGTGAAAGCGTGGTTGGCTTGGACCGTCATTCATGATACCTTACACACTTCCCTCTCAAATTATTTTGTAGATTTTTATCATGGTACTTTCTCCGTAGTCAATATTTTGTTCAAATAAATATTTTCTTATGTTATTAAATCATTTGAATATTTATTATTTATCTATCTTCCTTAGTCTTGATATTTTAAACTTGTTTTTCAAACTTAAAATTTCATCTCTCATGTGTTTATATCACTTTATGTTTATCCGTTTATATCTACTATTACTTTACATATTTTGTCGAGTTTTAAATTGCCGTTTATTAAATTAATATTGAAACCACTATTTTCTTCATTTATTATTTTGGATTTTCTTATGAAAATTTTTATGTGCAATCATTTTATTTGATTTGATTTCTGTGATACTATAATATCTTATCTTATATGTTTTTTAACAAGATTGAAATTTTCTACCTATATAAATGTGGCATACTATTTGTTTTATTGTCTACATTTGGTACTATTATTATTGCATATTTGTTTTGATATATTAATTTTTACTAATGATCGCTACTCATAGTTTTACGCTTCTTTAATATTATGCATATACTCACTATTTATACATTATCTTTTCTCAAATTTTAACTGTCTTTACACTCTTAGTTATTATATATATTTTCCCAATGATTTTTATATATATCATATATTTTGATATTATACATATCATTTTACCCTCATCTAATTACATTAATACTTTGCAATTTGGAGTTATATTATTTAGCCTGATTTCTATCTGACTTGTGTAATTACTATTTAAGATCAACCGCTTTATCGTAATTTATTTTGCCACTAACTTATCGTAGATTTTGGTGTCTACTCACCTAACAAAAATGAAATTGATACTTTTCTTCAATTTATAAGTTATTTCTAGTTTCCGCACTATTTCAATAATATATTACTACTTTTGCCTACTATGATGTTTGCTTTACTCCGACAAACTATGTATAATTTTCATGTCATACTATTGGTTGTGTCACTTCAAAATTTTTACGCCTATAAAACTTTGTATGTTGGTCTACTTGAGAATTCATAAGTATTTCAATGTATGTCTTCTATTTTAAATTTTCAAGTTATAATTTTTATACAAAGTCATTTTATGTTATCTATATTTCCAATTAAGTCTCATTCCCATTTATTTTTCCAAACTCTTATTCAATGGTCTTGTTTTAAATTGCTAACTCGATTTCGTTGTACAGTTTGCGAATTTTCTACCGTTTATTACATTGATAAAATTTTCTAAATTACCTATTGACTATGCTTTCTTCGCCACATTGTTTTCCGAACTTAACGACCTAATTGACTTTTCCCTTTTATCTAATGCATACCTAGAAACATTTTGGAACTTCTTTCAATCCATCCTATCTTTATGGTTATATTTATTTCATTATGTGAGTTTTCTCGTTTCGCTCTTATAAAATTTTGATACTCACGGTTTTCTTATAAAGAGTTCGTCCTGTTTTCTTTGTTGCGTATTTTTATACTACATTTATTTTTCTTATTGTTTGCAGTTTTCTATATGCGAAAATGATATTTTATTTGGCATATACAAAATACAAACTTTACCCTAGCTAGTTCCGGGGACGGAACTACTCTAAGGGGGGGAGGGTGTAACACCCCGCAAAATTGAAATTACAATTTTGCCCCTGGGTGTTACGCACGTATATTTTGTAATGTATTTCATTACATATTTTGGATTCGTACTATTTATACATTTTCCGTATTGATTTCAGTCAACTAAAATATAATATTTCAATCCTTGGGATTTACGTGCTTTTTACGTGTTTTTGATGCACGTGTTTCCACCACCATGTATAATATTCTCTATAGGTTTAAATTATTTATTCTTATGTATTTAAATCTATTTTATAAAACGAAAATTTATTTTTCCCTTGTTTTGATTAAAATGCATTTTTCAATTTTTGCACGTATGGTGCACGTGCAAACTTTTATTCTCATTTTGCTACTCTCATTTTACTATTTTTAGCATGCATTAGTTTTATTTAGCCTTTCTTTTGATCCATGGACTTAAAGTTAAATTCTAGCCCAATAGACTAATTAAAAAGAGAGCCCACTAGGATAATTAAATTAGTTGAATAAAATGAGCCCATGTAGCAAGCCCACTAGATAATTAAATAAATTAAATTAGTTAAATGAAGGCCCATGATTCAAGCCCACTAATTATAACTTAAATTAGGTTGAACATGTACCAATACATGACAAGTTACAATATTAGTACACATTTTTGAGTTATAGAAATGTATTCATATTTGTTTGTGCATGTGTGCATGCACACACAAATGTATTTGGACCATTTTGTGGGCTAGGTGGTAGAATAATGGAGAGATTAAGTTAGTGGAGAGTGGGAAGATGAAGAGATGGGGGTTTTAGGAGTTAGGAAAGTGGAGAGTTGTAAGAATTAAAATGAGAAGTTATTAGGTGGGAGATTTTGCAATATAGTCCCTAGCATTGTCCTATAAATAGCAACCCATTTCTCATTCTTTTTCACACCAAAAATAAAATAAACAAGAGAAGGAAAAGAGAAAGAAAAGAGTGTAAGAAAAAGAAAGAGAGTTATTGTGCTTGGAGGATCTCTTGCTTGGAGCTTTTGCTAGGAGGAGAAGAGGACTAGGAGTTGCTAGGAGCAAGAAGGAGCTATTCATTTGTAGTTTTCAACCTTCAAACAAAAGGTGGGTGTCTCCTACTTTCTAATTGTAGAAATTGCATGCTAATTATTTTATATGACTAGTATGAATTGAGTGTGATGTGTGTAGATATATGTAGAATCCATGCTAGCACAATATACAATAATCTTGTTGAAAGTTAGTGAACAAATTGTTACCATGCTAATTAAGAAGTAGAGAAATAATCATATGGACCATGTTAGAATGTTTGCAAATTCTTGTGACAAGTATGAGTAATTATTAAAGAATATTTTTGAATGAAGAAATTACTAATTTATGCTTGATACCATGATGAGTCAAATGAAGAAAGAAAGAAAGATAAATTAGATTATTACCACAAAATATGTCAACTATTGCATGTGGTTATGTAAAAATATAATTCTTCATAAAAGAATTATCCTTGATGATTAAGAGACTTGTTTATCTTTATTACCAAAATTTAATTAGTTGGATGAAGTACATAAACTAGTCTTCATGAATAAAACTCCTAGAAATCAAGTTTTTGAGAAAAAATGCAAAATCTATATCTAGAATGAGAAGGGAAATTATTTATAAAAAAAAATAAAAATAGAAATATATATTTTTAAATGAGTTTGAAATGAGTTTTGCTACTGTTTTAAAAATTTATCTTAATCAAGAGAAAGTTTATTTCAATATCCTAAAGTGTTGGATCTTTGGATAAATGAATTTTGATAAAGAGAAACAATTTCAGAAAAGTGTGAACAAAAACAAACAAATACAACTCTTAGACAGAAATTATAATTGGACTTATTGGTTAGCCAGTGAATACTATTTTATAAGAGGTCCTGGGTTCGAATCTTGATAGTTAACTTTTATTTTGCTTTATTCAATAAAAATTTAAAATCGGTACTATTGGTATAAAGTAATTTCTACCCAATTCATGACACAAGTCCTCAATGGACTTAGTGGCTAGCCTATTGGACTTTGGGCTCCGTTGTGAGTGGCCAGCAGACCTGGGTTCGATTCTTACGAAGCCCAAAACATTTTTTTTTCTTAAGAGCAGATAATGAGTAGGTCAATTTGGTAAATAGTTTCGAAAGTGGGTCAGTTTGGTAAAACCTTCCGGGGGAACTAGATCTGTAATTTTGATAGTGAGTAGGTCAATTTGGTAAATAGTTTCGAGAGTGGGTCAGTCTGGTAAAAACTTTCAAAAGTTCCGTTTCACTGCAATTTTGATAATGAATAGGTCAATTTGGTAAATAGTTTCGAAAGTGGGTCAGCTCGACTTTCAAAAGTGTTTCATTTGGGTAAATTTTAGTATTCATAAAACATAAATGAAGAATTTATTCTTAAAGATTGTTTTTGTGTAATTGATAAGTTTTAACGAGGATTTGAGATAGAAAGAAAAATAAATGACTACAAAAGTATTAGTAAAGAGCATGACTTTTAATTTACAAAATAATGATTTAGGGTGAATTGAAATCTCTTTATTTCTAGAAATGCAATATGGTTGAGTTATGTGACTTTTGAGATCATGAAAGATTTTGTGGTGAATGAGTAAATCATGTTTAGTGCTAAAGATGAGACATTGAATCGTGTTAAAATGAGACATCGTATGAATTTAAAATTGTGAATGAATTATTATTTATTATGAATAACTAGATCATGAATAGTGGCAAGACTATGAAATGATTACTTTGTGGATAAGTGTTAAGACAAGATTTGATTATTTTTGTGAAGTGAATTGAAAGATGAAATTATATAAGTTTAAGACATGATTACAAAAGGGTATGTGTACCCATGTTTCTTGTACATGAAAGATTATGATTAAGAATTAGTAAGACTTCGGTTACCGGTAATTTTGAAAGAAAGAATTGATATGATTTTGAGATAATGCCGTCGGGCGATCTCGTATTTTGTGAATAAATCCGGTATGAGGTAAAACTGATTCTAGGGTGATAACATATTCATGTCTTGAACTAAAAATAATTAGGCACTTAAGTGAAGATGTGATAAACTTGTGCAAACGTAAATGGGTGCTTCTATATAGTCGGCGGTGGATCTCCGTGGCTATAGACCCAGTTGGTGGACTGTGGTTGCCCCATAGGAGATGGACTGTATTTTATCCGGGACTTAGGGTAGTCGACGGATGTTTACCATACTCCAAAGAATATGTATATACCGGGGCTGGAAGGGCATTTACGGGATTATCATCACGATATAATAGCCAGGGAGGCTGGGATCTGTTAATATAAGCCAGGGAGGCTAGCCAGGGAGGCTGAGATCCGTATCTGTGAAATAACTCTAAAACTTGTTTTATTACTGGGTAGTCTCATGGCGAGGGATCGAACCCTTCAATGTGAAGAACGTAGGCGCTTGCCCTCGGACCTATGTAGTATGGGATGCATAGAATCCGAACAAGTGTGCATTAGTGTCATCCTAGTGTAGAATTGTGTGCATTAGGCATTAAGGCATGACATACACTTATGTTTAGAATAATCACTTTTGACACTTTACCTATTCATTCAATCTTTTTGTGATTTGTTAAAGTATGAGATCGTTATACTATTCCCGGCATAGAGAGGATAGCCGTGTATAACATTTCGTCAGTTGGAAATAACTGACGTGCCCACAGATTGACATGCAGGTAAAGGACCATTCATGGAGCTATAAAGTGGATATGCTGTTGCTGTTTAGAAGTTAAAGATGTTGCAAATGATGTTAAAGTTATACTAGTTGTTTTTCATTGATTGTAATCTTTTAGTCTTCCGCTGTGTAAAAACCAAGTGTAAAGGAACTCTGATGTATTGTGAATGAAAAGTTTTAATTTCCTTGTAAAATTGTACGAAGTGAAGTAAAGATCCTGTGAAATCCCGAGTTTATCCTTATTTGAAATTCGGGGTGTTACAGGCTTTGCGCTCGAGGCACTGAGCGTGGGGTGCGAGGAGTTGAAAGTGTCTTTATCTCTTCCTCTGCTTTCTTCTTCGTTGCAATTACCAACTCCTTCCCCTTTCTTCCCTCTTTGAGCTTTCCTCTTTTCGAGCGTTACAGCCTCTACGCCTGTGCTCCTCTCAATTTGGGTGGAACCACTGTCAAGGTTTGGTCCTTTGTTCGTCTTGTATCCCAACTTGGCAGTCTCCCCTGTCGACCCCCGATCCAATACCACCAACTCTTGCTCCTTTGGGTTTCGACTATGCATGTCATCTTGCATGTCGATTTCCAGGTCGCTTTTGCCTTTTTTGGCCCTGGCGCAGTCTGTCTCCCCTCTCTGCTCCTCTCGCAGGTTCCCACCACCTACTCTGAGGTGTTGACTGCCACTTTGGGCTCCCTTTTACCCCTCATTTCGAAGGGACTTGTCTTGAGCGACGAGACTGCCCAAATCAGGAAATTAGGGTTGATCCACCGTTGGCTCTGTTGGGTGTTTTGAAATTGTTGGATCTGCACCATTGGATCTGATGGCCAAGCCTCATTCTCGACCACCTTTGCTCGGAGAATCCTGCCCCGGTTCTTATCCCTCCATCGTGAGATCATGGTCATGTTCTTTCCCTTTCGCCGCCCTGATGAGCTCCCTATAAGCGTGCTCGACCTCGTGGGCCTCGTCTAGGGTCAGCTCCCTGTGAGGTGAGACCACCTGTCAGTATGAGCGAGCGTCTCTGAGTGTGGAGGAGGGATTGGGGGACGTGATGGCCGAGTGCTCCACCTCCGACTTCGCTCGCCTGTCGATCACGAATCGGATCAGGTAGGACTCCTCGAAGGAGAACACCATGGCAAAACGTGGCATTAAGGCGATGTCAGCACTTCTTATGAGAATCCTCGCTGAAACTATCTCCGAGCGGCGCACAGTCTTCTCGTCGATCTCTTTGATGGAGCTGAAGTCGGCGATGATCTCTTGGAGTGCCTCTCGTTTCCAAAAGTAGAGAGACACGTTATGGATAAATCCAGAATTTGTCTTCCTGTGGAAGCTCCGCACCGAAGCTAGGGGACCATGCGTAGAAGTCCATTCTGAAGTGGCCAAAATCAACTGTACCCATACCGGTGACTTCAACAACCTTTTTCGGTGATGGGAAGGAGACGAGGAACTGTAGATGGCACATCTTATTTGCTACCCAGTCTCTATGAGCTCTCATAGGCCACCTTTTGTTCAATGCTTGGAGGAGGTGTGTCTCCGACGGTCTTTCTGACCTTACTCTGACTATAGCGCACCATTGGCGAAGCCATTTTCCCTCATTCTTGATAGTGTCCACGCTCTTTGCTAGCCTAATGTAGGTGGGGTTGTCGGGGGATCTTCCTCTGCTCACCGGTCTTTCATCGTCATCGTTGGTTTTAACTACATTTGTGCACACATAGGAGATGTGCCCCCACTTCATGCATTTGAGGCATCTGACCTCTTTTGTGCAATCCTTCCTGCAGTGGCCCAAGTCTCTGCAATTGAATCACGGTATAGGCTTGCGCTTCCCTTTTCGTTGTTTCTTTTTTTGTTCGAGGTGAGGGGTTAAGGAAATGATCTGTCTTTTGTTTCTATTGTTGGTATTTTGAACCCCTCGATCCCTGTCTTGAAGTGACTCCACCTCCGCTGTAATCCCGTCGTGTGGCCCCCCTTCGCTGGCCTGCTCAACGCTAGATTTAGGCGCAGGTGAGGGGTTACTTTGAGGTGGTGGTGAATGGTGGTTGGACTGGCTTTCAGTCGTGGGGGGTGTTTGAGATGAATTGTGGTGGTGTTGACTTTGAGCTTGGTGGTGATGGGTAGCTTCTGAGGTTTTGTTGTAGTGAGATGAACTCTTCTGTTGGTATTTTTTGTGTTGGAGAGGAGGGGTTGGGGACTTGGTCTGCCTTCCATTTCTTTTGCTGGTAACAAGAACCCACCGCTCCTCATTTTCAGACGGCTCAGCCTCCGCAGTGGCCCTCTTTTGTGGCTCCCCATTATGGGCTCGCTCAATGGTGGATCTAGGTGCGGGAGGGGGGTTCCTTTGAGGTGGTGGAGAGTGGTGGTTGGATTGATGTTCAGATCTGGTAGGGGTTTGATAGGGTTTTAGGTGGTGTCGTCTCTGAGGTTGGTGGTGGTGGATAGACTCTGAGTACTTGCTGAGGTGAACTGAACTCCTATGTTGGTAATGAGACCTGTTATCGTATTCTGGTTGATAGTGGCACCTGTGCTCCTGAGCGCGTCCCTCTCTGTGAGTGCGATGCTGGCCTAAGGGGGGGGTCTTCTTACGCCCATAGCGGCCAGTAGGAGGACCCCCTCTATGGGCCCATCCCCTGTGCAGCTCCCCATCATGGCGGTGATGAGAGCCATTCCCCTCCCGTCGCTGAGGTGCACTACGGTGTGCTCGTGCGAGGGAATGCGCCGATCTGAGCCTTTGGGCCTCCCCCTCTGGTGGGATGGTCGGTTGGGGGGGGGGGGGGTGGAGGCAGAGTAGAAGCCTTAGCAATGTCATCGGTAACAGACGAAGGGATGACGAGTGGGTGTCGGGCCTTCTCATTGGGCCCGCACCCACTGAGTTCAAGCTCCGAGAGCATTAGGTCTCACTGCGTCGCTGTGTCGGAAGAAGGGGGGTGGGGACAGGACGAAGGAGGAGAAGCTATTGATGACGGTGGTGGGGAGGACCGGTCGGAGAGGACCTCATCTTTCAGATAAGATGTCAGATTGTAGCTTGCATAGTTTTTTTTAGTTTAACTTGAGGGGGAGTATTGAAATATAGTAAGTGCTAATGTGTATATTCTGTTTCCTAATTTATAGGAAACAGATTCTCCAAATCTATCATCTCTCAATCTTCTCTTCTTTCTTCTCCACCAAAAATGTAATCCTTATATATATATAAGATGAATACAATAAAGAATAAAGATAAATAAGAAAATTATTATTTTTCCAAATCTGATTTCAACATAAATGGATGTCTTAGATTTAATGCTAGATTACGTTCCACATTTATTTTATTTATATAAAAAAGATTAGAACGTGCAGATTACCTAGTTGGATATAACAGTCCAACAAATAACAATGTTTTGGTTTTTGAAGGTTTTGAAGCCAGGTCAATATTTTGCACGAGTTCTTAATTGACATTTAATCAGGGTTTTGTTTGTCAATTCGCGTGGCTATAAATAAACCGGAGTGGTTATGGTTTTTGGAGACAAAAGTCACAAAACCCTTTTGAAACTTGAAAGTATGAGTTGGTCAATGTCATTCATCGCATCACAAGTACGAGAACTTTGAATAATGAAAGTGTACTGAAAACTTGAATAATTGGATGAGGTTGGTTTTGAAGTTATGGTAACATAAAATCTAGCTATGGCAACTCATTAATGAAAGTAGGGCTGTTCATATTTTGGTTAAAATCAATTACCGAACCGAGCCGAACCGAAATTTATCATTTTGGTTCGGTTTTTTGATTTTTCGGTTCGGTTTTGATCTAAACCGAAGTTTTTTAGAGAGTTCGGATCGGTTTTTGGTTGGCTTCTAAATAAACCGAACCGAACAAAAAACCGAACTTTTTTTAGACCAAAATAAATTCCATCCCGAGGATCTACGGTAAATGGGATCTAACGGCTAAATCTAAATGATTTCTCAACTTCTGTATTCTTTGACCCTAGATATGATTTAAGTGCTTGTGCGAGTGCAAAATGCACTCTTAATCTACATGTCTATTCAAGTATCAAGTATGTGCGCAGAATTGAGTTGTCAAGTGCAAAATGCTTGTGCAAGTGTTTATGCAAGTGCAGTGCCAGTTATACAGTTGTAACAGTTCTACTCCTCTACAATTGTGCAAGTGATTATGCAGCTATGCTTGAGTGCTTGTGCAAGTGCAAAATACAACAAGTATTATAAAAACGTGTAATTTTAAATTGTAAATTGTAACCTTATATAATTGTATTCATTTGTGTTACCGCTGATTTCGGTGTGGGGGTAAACAGATGAATTTGTGAATTCGCGAGAAACCTGAATAGCAGATCCGAACCTGTTCGCCGGAGTTGGGCCGCTGACTCCCGCCGAATACCTGCAAGGAAAGTGCGAGACACCGGGTTTGATCCCGGCGACGCACCCTCCGACGCTCTTGTCAGTAACCAGAAGAGATTAAGAAAGAGCTTAAGCAGGTAAAAGAGTGATTAACCTGTAACAGTGGTTGGTGGGGGGTATTTATAGCCGCCGTTGGGATCAGATTAGGAATGTGATTCCTGTGATCTGATAAGGCATAAAGTCCTCGTAATCAGATTAGGAATGTAATCCCTTAATTTCCGGTGAGAGCAAATCAGGCCTGTTGATTTGGTCAAATCAGTAACCCTGATTTTCCTCTTGCTGACCTGGGTTCGTCTTGGGTCGGGACCCGTACCCAGTTGGAGTGGATCCGTTCGCGGGTTATTGGATCTGTGAGAAGGAGACCCAGTACCCGCTTCGGACCCGCTAGTAGGTGAAATCACCGTTTTACCCCTGAGCTTTGAGATTCGCGTCCGATGTGAACGGTCCCGATTTAATCCTATTTTTAGCCATATCACGAGCCCCCCACTCCTAAAGACTGAGTGTAATCAGCCTTTGAGGAGTAGTTTAACTGTTCTAATGGCGTACGGGATTTTATCGGTGTTCTTAAGGGAGCTTGGAATCTTGCTCGGGGTGTAACAGTGTTATTATGGGCTTGTAAAATGCCCAAAAATATTCTCAGAATTTTCTGGATTTTTGGTGATATTTCCAGATTTTTCTGAATTTTTTCTCATTTTTTCAAATTTTTTATTCATTTTCCGAATTAAATAATTAATTATCAAGAATATTAAATAATTATTCTAATTAAATAACTATATTTTTCAGAATTTAAAATAATTTTTCTGAATTTATAATTATTTTTAGAATTTTTATTTAATTTTTTCCGATTTTTTAAGTATTTTTTCGGATTTTTTAAATAAAAAATACAATTAAATAAATAAATAAATTAATTAAATATACCTGGACACGTGGCGCGATCTGCGCCGTCGGATTCCTGCGCGAATCGCGAGGCGGCGCGCTTTTCGAAAAATCGCTATCTTGTCGTTTAGCGCACGTGGCGCGATCTGAGCCGTCCATCAACTTTTGCGCGATTTTCTGGAAGATCCAACCGTTGTAGTTGCTCGGCTAGCTTTTTTCTCCATTTACCAGATCGGAAAGGGGGTTGCTCGGCAGCCGACCGAGAGGTAACTTTCGATCATTGGCGTGAGGCCACGTGGCGATGCCACGTGGCAAAAAAAGTATTATTTTTTTTCTTTTTTTCTTTCTTTTCCCGCTCGTCCCTGCTCTTCTTCTTCTTTCTCTTCTTCGTCTTTCACTTCCACCCATCGATGCCTCCGACCCAGCTCCGCCCTCGACCCCGATCGTGAGTGCCACTGGAGCTTGGCGAGCTCGGCGAGGAGGGTGACTGAGCTTGGGGGTTCGTCGAGGGAGTCGAGCTCGGCGGTGGTGACGGAGGATGTAGTGCTCGATTCGATGGGTTCGGCGAGGAGCGCGCTCGGAATTCGGAGTTCCGGAGTGTGGGCTCGGCGTGGCGAGAAGGAGGGCTCGGAGAAGGGTTGGGTTCTCTTCTTGAGCTTCGACGAAGTGGAGGTTGACGACGGGTGAGCTGCTCGGAGCGGCGCTGCGTTTGGAGTTTGGTTCGGCTCTCCGACGGCGAGCGAGGCGAGGGCTCGAAGGAGGTCGTCGGAGGTGGAGCTAGGCAGCGGAGCTCGGGGCTTCGAGCTTCGGAGTTATGGCGAGATCGAGCTCGTGTGAAGTGGAATTCAGAGCTGAGCTCGCCGGAGGAGAAGGTCGACGCTGTGGAGCTGGAGCGGAGCGTGACGGAGCTCGGAGGCGAGGGTTTTGACAGAGGAGCTTGGTGACGAACGGAGATCGTGAAAGAGACCTCGTGGAGAACTCGGAGGGCGGCGAGCTCGTCGATGGAGCTGTGTCCGAGCTCGGTGAGGGGAGTTCGGGAACTTTGACGGAGTGGGAGCTCGGCATGGCGAACGACCTCGTCGAGCGGAGTGGGGCTAGCCGTTGACGGAGGTGCTCGGCATTGGAGACGGAGCTCGGTATGGAGATGGAGCTCGGCATGGAGATGGAGCTCGGCATGTTGTGGGTTTGGAAGTGAGGTCGGGATGGAGAACTCGACGCCGGAGTTAGACGACGGAGGGGGTGAGTTCGTCGTTGAAGATAGTTCTCGGCCGTGGAGGGTAGAGCTTGAAGACGAACTGTTGTTTTGTTTGGTTTTTTACTTTGCTTTGGCGCCAGGATGTATGGGAGAAGAAAGGTGATGTGGCGGAGACGGGTTCGGGTTTGACCTTAACGGGTCCGAACCCGGCTCCTTGCACCCCTTTTTTTTTTTACTACTTCTTGTTCGGCAAATCCGAGCACGGATTTCGAGGTGAATTTTTGGCCATTTTGCAGCTCGGTAGGGCAGTAGCTCGGATTGGAGATCCGAGCAGCGTGTCTCGATCTGGACGGTTGAATGGTGGCACGAATCTCGAGACGGGCCCAATTCCCAAGAAAACACTATCTTATCGTTTAGCGACGCTGGCAAGATCTGGGCCGTTGGATGATGGCACGAATCTCGAGACGGCTCAGTTCCCAAGAAAACGTTATCTTGTCGTTTAGCGTCGCTGGCAAGATCTGGGCCGTCTGATCGAGATCTTACACGAATGTTGAGGAGAAAGTATGTTTTCTCCGTTTACCAGATCGGAAAGGCACTTGCTCGGCAGCCGACCGGACTCTTCGATGTTGGGGCTCGGATGGGAGTAGCTCAGCTCGGCTCGTGCGAGTGGCTCGGATGGGAAGAGCTCGGATGGGAAGAGCTCCGATGGGAGTGGCTCGGCTCGGCTCGTGCGAGTGGCTCGGCTGGGAAGAGCTCGGATGGGAAGAGCTCCGATGGGAAGAGCTCGGCTCTGGAAGAGAGCTATTTGTGAGACGAGTGTAAGGAGGAACTCTAGGAGAGAGTTGTGCTCCAAACTTGCTGAGAAGAGGTCCGCTTCGGGGGCGAGCGGAGGGAAGAGCTCGGCTCTGGAAGAGAGCCATTTGTGAGATGAGTTTGAGGAGCAACTCTTGGAGAGAGTTTTGAGCTCCGAACTCGTTGAGAAGAGGTCCGCTTCGGAGGTGGGCGGAGTGGAGAGCTCAGCTCTGGAAGAGAGCCATTTGTGGGATGAGTTTGAGGAGCAACTCTTGGAGAGAGTTTTGAGCTCCAAACTCGTTGTGAAGAGGTCCGCTTCGGCGGCGAGCGGAGGGAAGAGCTCGGCTCTGGAAGAGAGCCATTTGTGAGATGAGTTTGAGGAGCAACTCTTGGAGAGAGTTTTGAGCTCCGAACTCGTTGAGAAGAGGTCCGCTTCGAGGTGGGCGGAGTGGAGAGCTCGGCTCTGGAAGAGAGCCATTTGTGAGATGAGTTTGAGGAGCAACTCTTGGAGAGAGTTTTGAGCTCCGAACTCGTTGAGAAGAGGTCCGCTTCGAGGTGGACGGAGTGGAGAGCTCGGCTCTGGAAGAGAGCCATTTGTGAGATGAGTTTGAGGAGCAACTCTTGGAGAGAGTTTTGAGCTCCGAGATCGTTGAGAAGAGGTCCGAGCGGAGCGAAGAGCTCGGCTCTGGAAGAGAGCCATTTGGGAGGTGAGTTTGAGGAGCAACTCTTGGAGAGAGTTTTGTGCTCCGGACTCGTTGAGAAGAGGTCCGCTTCGGGGATGAGCGGAGCGAAGGGCTCAGCTCTGGAAGAGAGCTATTTGTGAGACGAGCGTGAGGAGGGACTCTATGAAAGAGTTGTGCTCCAACTTGTGGAGAAGAGGTCCGCTTCGGAGATGAGCGGAGCGAAGAGCTCAGCTCTGGAAGAGAGCTATTTGTGAGACGAGCGTGAGGAGGGACTCTATGAAAGAGTTGTGCTCCAACTTGTGGAGAAGAGGTCCGCTTCGGAGATGAGCGGAGCGAAGAGCTCGGATGGGAAGAGCTCGGATGGGAAGAGCTCAGCTCTAGAAGAGAGCCATTTGTGAGGCAAGTGTGAGGAGCAACTCTAGGGGAGAGCTGTAGCTCCGAACTCGCTGCTTATGTGAGAGAATCAACGGTTGTGGGAGCAATTCCGAATGGCGAACCACTTCTAACCCGCTGAAGAGCAAGTTATTTGAAGCAGAATCGAGCCAAGTGTTGGACTCCGAACCATCGGTAGAGGTAGTCAACGGTTGTGGGAGCAATTCCGAATGGCGAACCACTTCTAACCCGCTGAAGAGCAGGTTATTTGAAGCAGAATCGAGCCAAGTGTTGGACTCCGAACCATCGGTGTAGTTCAACGGTTGTGGGAGCAGTTCCGAATGGCGAACCACTTCTAACCCGCTGAAGAGCAGGTTATTTGAAGCAGAATCGAGCCAAGTGTTGGACTCCGAACCATCGGTGTAGGTAGTCAACGGTTGTGGGAGCAATTCCGAATGGCAAACCACTTCTAACCTGTTGAAGAGCAAGTTATTTGAAGCAGAATCGAGCCAAGTGTTGGACTCCGAACCATCGGTAGAGGTAGTCAACGGTTGTGGGAGCAATTCCGAATGGCGAACCACTTCTAACCTGCTGAAGAGCAAGTTATTTGAAGTAGAATCGAGCCAAGTGTTGGACTCCGAACTCGTTGAGATGAGGTCCGCCTGGGAGGTGAGCGGAGCAAAGAGTTCGGCTCTGGAAGAGAGCCGTTTGGGAGAAGAGTTTGGGGAGCAACTCTAGGAGAGAGTTGTGCGCTCCGAACTCGTTGAGAAGAGGTCCGCTCCGAGGTGAGCGGAATGGAGAGCTCGGCTCAGGAAGAAAGCCGTTTGGTAGACAAGTTTGCGGAGCAACTCTAGGAGAGAGTTGTACGCTCCGAACTCGTTAAGAAGCGGTCCGCTCCGAGGTGAGCAGAGTGGAGAGCTCGGCTCTGGAAGAGAGCCGTTTGGTAGACAAGTTTGAGGAGCAACTCTAGGAGAGAGTTGTGCACTCCGAACTCGTTAAGAAGAGGTCCGCTCCGAGGTGAGCGGAGTGAAGAGCTCGGCCCTAGAAGAGAGCCGTTTGTGAGACAAGTGTGAGGAGGAACTCTAGGAGAGAGTTGTGCTCCGAACTTGTTGAGAAGAGGTCCGCTTCGGAGGCGAGCGGAGTGAAGAGCTCGGCTCAGGAAGAGAGCCGTTTGGTAGACAAGTTTGCGGAGCAACTCTAGGAGGGAGTTGTGCACTCCGAACTCGTTGAGAAGAGGTCCGCTCCGAGGTGAGCAGAGTGAAGAGCTCGGCCCTAGAAGAGAGCCGTTTGTGAGACAAGTGTGAGGAGGAACTCTAGGAGAGAGTTGTGCTCCGAACTTGTTGAGAAGAGGTCCGCTCCGAGGTGAGCGGAGTGAAGAGCTCGGCCCTAGAAGAGAGCCGTTTGTGAGACAAGTGTGAGGAGGAACTCTAGGAGAGAGTTGTGCTCCGAACTTGTTGAGAAGAGGTCCGCTTCGGAGGCGAGCGGAGTGAAGAGCTCGGCCCTAGAAGAGAGCCGTTTGTGAGACAAGTGTGAGGAGGAACTCTAGGAGAGAGTTGTGCTCCGAACTTGTTGAGAAGAGGTCCGCTTCGGAGGCGAGCGGAGTGAAGAGCTCGGCTCTGGAAGAGAGCCGTTTGTGAGACAAGTGTGAGGAGGAACTCTTGGAGAGAGTTGTGCTCCGAACTTGTTGAGAAGAGGTCCGCTTCGGAGGTGAGCGGAGTGAAGAGCTCGGATTGAGGGAGAGAGAGAGCTCGACAATGATGGGTTTCGGCGAGGAGCGTGCTCGGAACTCGGAACTCCAGAGTGTGAGCTCGGCATGGCGAGGAGTTGGAGTAGAGTTCGAGCTCGGCTCTTGAAAATGGAGCTTGATGATGGACGAAGATCGTGAAGGAGACCTCGGAGCTTGCTCGTGGAGAACTCGGAGGGTGGCGAGCTTCGTCGATGGAGCTGCATTCGAGCTCGGCGAGGGGAGTTCGGGAGCTCAGACGGAGGCGGAGCTCGGCATGGCGAACGACCTCGTCGAGCGGAGTGGAGCTAGCCTTTGGAGGAGGTTGGTCCTGCTGGACACGGTCCTCGGTGGGCAGAGGGAGCCCCCCCAGTTGCTGAGAGGGATGGACAGGGACTTCTTGCTGTTGATCAACAGGGTTGGGTCCACGGTTGGACCCCCTGGATCTCACTTTTCTGGGAGGCATGGCTGGAGAAGAGCTAGTCGACGAGGAAGAGGCGGAGGCTATTCGTATGGTTTCCCACAGACGGCGCCAATCTGTTACCGCTGATTTCGGTGTGGGGGTAAACAGATGAATTTGTGAATTCGCGAGAAACCTGAATAGCAGATCCGAACCTGTTCGCCGGAGTTGGGCCGCTGACTCCCGCCGAATACCTGCAAGGAAAGTGCGAGACACCGGGTTTGATCCCGGCGACGCACCCTCCGACGCTCTTGTCAGTAACCAGAAGAGATTAAGAAAGAGCTTAAGCAGGTAAAAGAGTGATTAACCTGTAACAGTGGTTGGTGGGGGGTATTTATAGCCGCCGTTGGGATCAGATTAGGAATGTGATTCCTGTGATCTGATAAGGCATAAAGTCCTCGTAATCAGATTAGGAATGTAATCCCTTAATTTCCGGTGAGAGCAAATCAGGCCTGTTGATTTGGTCAAATCAGTAACCCTGATTTTCCTCTTGCTGACCTGGGTTCGTCTTGGGTCGGGACCCGTACCCAGTTGGAGTGGATCCGTTCGCGGGTTATTGGATCTGTGAGAAGGAGACCCAGTACCCGCTTCGGACCCGCTAGTAGGTGAAATCACCGTTTTACCCCTGAGCTTTGAGATTCGCGTCCGATGTGAACGGTCCCGATTTAATCCTATTTTTAGCCATATCAATTTGTAACTTGTAAATTCTAATGTATTGAATATTGAATAATGAATAATAATTTTTTCATTCAAAATCACATGTAAAATTCAAAATTGAACAACTTCTAAAAAGTTCGGTTAGTTCGGTTATTAACCGAACCGAGCCGATAAAATTCGCTTCGGTTCAAACCGAATTTTATCAGTTTCGGTTCAAATTTCGGTTTCAAATATAGCAAACCGAAAATTTCGGTTCGGTTCGGTTATTTTCGGTTTGGTTCGGTTTTGCACCGATGAACAGCCCTAAATGAAAGTCAACCCAAATTATAGTCTAGTTTTTTTTTTTAATATAAGAGTATTCACAGTCGTCTCAGATATAATATGAATATAAGAGTATTCACAGTAGTCTCGGATATAATATGCATATAATTATATATATATACTAGATTTGTCCGTGGGCACGTGCCTACGGCACGTCTTCGGAAGATACAACACACGAAAAGCCCTGTAAACAGTAAAACAACAATTATGTAGTTCAAGTTTGAATAGTATGATAATAATTAGTTGTAAATAAAAGTCCATGTTTCAATTAGTATATGTTGAAAAATAATTATAAATAAGGGTGTAAAATCCAACTTCTTAGAACTTTAAGGATGAAAAATGATGAAATCCAACTTCAATATAATATATGCAATAAAAAAACATATAAATTATGAAAATTTTACAAACATGAAATCTTAAAATCTAAATTTTTAAGTGAATAAAGAAAGAATGTGTGTGTGTGAGAGAGAGAGAGAGAAAGAAAAATATGAAAAAGTGAAGGGAGAAGAGAGAAGAGAGAAGAGAGAGATAGTAATAAAGTAATAAGTTTTTGTAGTTTTGGGGGGAAAAATTTAATTTTTGGGTTTGAAATTTTGGATGGAAAAATGTGTTTTGGAAGAATCAATCTAGACCATTGGTTTTAGGGGAGATTGAATGAGAGCCACTTGATAGCTTTCTTTGTAATATATATATATATATATATATATATATATATATATATATATATATATATATATATATATATATGATGCTGTTTATTTCTGAGAAACGTGTGGAAGCACCAGGTGTGAGTTCGAACTCAATTTGTATTGAAGGAGATTGCCGCTCGTCTGCCGACCTTCAGTTGACCTTCTGGGACCTACGATGAGCTCGGAAAGATGTTGAAGGTTGGGCTCGGATCGGAAGGGCCGGATCCGAGGTCTTGTGTACCTGCAGACGGTCCTGAAACACCGGGATTTGTCCCGGTGGCGGACCCTCCGACGCTCTAGTCAGTCTCTGAGAGAGAGTAGCAATAACTAGGTATGTTTAAGTGGCAAAAGATTGATTACCTCAAAAAGGTGGGTGTGGGTCTAGTATTTATAGAGAATTCCAACCGGGTTTGGTTCCACTTGGGGGCCGGGTTTGGATCCGAAAGCCCATGGGCCTGACGTGGCAGAAGGCCCAGGGGGTTTAGGGCGGACGTGGCGATACCAGGAGTGGTATAGGGCTGACGTGGCGAAACCCTTGGCGGTATTTGGAGCTGACGTGGCCCATCGTGAGCCCTCTGTGCCTCTGGGGGAATCGGAGGGCCTAGGCTGTGCCAGGTCATCCTTCTGCCCCGCCAGAGAGGGGGGACGGCCTGAGGGACTGCTCCGGATCGGACTCCGGGGGATACTGAGGCTCGTCAGTACGAGGAGGCCGGCACTGTGAGGGCAAACACGAGGTTCGGCGCCGACCCTGAAGTGGTCCGGAGCCGAACCAGGTTGTTATTTTTGCTTTTCTGAGTAGGAATTGTATCGGGCCCTGGTTGGGCCTCAGGCCATTTTTACACTGTCACACAAGCCCCCCACTCCTGCAGGGGGTGCGGGAGCTAGCCGTGGAGGAGTGTTCATGATTGTAACAAAAATGGGAGGGCGGATCACAGGGCCTTCCTGGTGGTGCTGCCCTGAGGCTTGGATAGGACCTCGAGCGAGTCGAGGGTCAAAGTGTAGGTGAAGGCGATGACGAACCGTTGTCTCTTCCGGAGAAGAGTACCCTGGTGTTCGATTGAACCTCAAGTGGTCGAGGGATTACGCGTCGACAAGGGTGATGGCGAGCCGTTGCTTCTTCCTGAGAAGAGTACCCGGGTGCCAGACCGAACCTCGAGAGGAGGGGGAATTATGGGCTGGTAAGGGTGATGGCTAGCCGATGGATCTTCCGAAGAAGAGTACCCGGGTGCCAGACCGGACCTCGAGCTGGCGAGGGATTATGGGTCGGTAAGGGTGAAGGCGAGCCGTTGTTTCTTCCTGAGAAGAGTACCCCGGTGCCAGGCCGAACCTCGAGACGAGGGGGAATTACGGGCTGGTAAGGGTGATGGCCCGCCGGTGGATCTTCCGAAGAAGAGTACCCCGGTGCCAGACCGGACCTCGAGCTGGCGAGGGATTATGGGTCGGTAAGGGTGAAGGCGAGCCGTTGTTTCTTCCTGAGAAGAGTACCCGGGTGCCAGACCTAACCTCGAGACGAGGGGGAATTACGGGCTGGTAAGGGTGATGGCCAGCCGGTGGATCTTCCGAAGAAGAGTACCCGGGTGCCGGGCCGGACCTCGAGCTGGCGAGGGATTATGGGCCGGTGAGGGTGAAGGCGAGCCGTTGTTTCTTCTTGGGAAGAGTACCCCGGTGCCAAGCCGAACCTCGAGACGAGGGGGGATTACGGGCTGGTAAGGGTGATGGCCAGCCGGTGGATCTTCTGAAGAAGAGTACTTTAGTGCTGGCGAAGGCGAGCCGTTATTTTGCCTGAACCGACCCCCTTATCGGGCTGCCAGTCTGGCACTGGGTGACGTCAGCAGCACATGTTTCGAGGACGTGGCGTGATTTCCTAGGCGGTAGTTGCACGTCAATCGGTGAATAGTGACTGCGAAAATCGAGGAGTTGTTCCTATCCCCTATAAATGTTCCCCCCTCTCCTCCCATCGCCTATTTCTCTCTTGCCTCTTGCTTTTCAAAAAAAAATCCTTCAACTCTACAGCGCTCGCCCCTTCAGCTTCCGGCAGCAAGGTCGTTTTTCCGAGGTGATTTCAGGTTAGTTGGTAACCCCGTTTAACTTAGGCACGGATGGATAGGGCTCAGTCCGGCTCGTTGGCGTCGACCTCTGGGGAGGGGCCGGTAGGCAAGGAGGAGGTCGTACACAGTGTGAAGCCATTGCGATCTCGGAGGCATTTCGTGGTAGAAAGCAGCGACTCTGAGGAGGGGGGCGGCAGCTCAGACGAAGTCCAGACCCTAGGGTCGGCTTCCGGAGAGGAGGGTGGCTCCGAGGGAGATGGCTCCGCAGGGTCTCTGAATCCGCCCGTTCTGGGGCGTTTGTCTACACCTTCGCCGGAACGGACTAAGAGGAGGAGGGCTCCGAAGAAGAAGAAATCGAAGATTGGCGGCCCGAGCGACTTGGTGATAGGGTCGTCTGCACAACCCCGGTCTTTCCGTCGCTACCCCGACGATCTCTCAGATAAGGAGTCCTCGAGGGTCCAGCCATCGTCGTCAAGCCGGAAGAGGTTGATGGTGGACGCCTCCCCGACCGCTCTGGAGGCAAGCGACTTGGGGGCTCTGCAGTTGGCCTACCACATAGGGCCCAGTTATGAGCTTATGCTGCCGAGTTCTACTCTTCGACCGACCGATCCCCTGCCGGACAGGTATTGTATCTTCCCTGTGGACGCCTTTATCTCCGGCCTGAGGCTGCCCATCCACCCATTCGTTCGGGAGGTGTTAAATTGGTCGTCCCTGGCGCCGATGCAGTTTGGGCCGAACTCCTGGAAGCAGATCATCTGCTTCGTGCTGTTGTGCGAGGAGCAGAGGGTACCCCTGCGGCTGGGCGTGTTCCGAGCGATGCTGTTGATTGGCTCATCGGCAGAAGGAGTATATTACATCTCGCCTCGAGGTAAGGCGAAGGTTGTCCACGGTCATCCAGATTCCATTAAGTTCTGGAAGAAAAAGTATCTGGTGATCCGGAGTGAGGATCCTTGGGCTATCCCTACTCGGTGGAACCATTCTAAGCCGAGCTACGCAGCACCGGGGCCGGGGGATTTGACGGCGGAGGAGTGGAGACTCGTTGAGCGCCTCCGTCTGTCGTATAGCATCAATTGGGGGAAGGTGACGGAGGCCCATCTGGCAAGCGTCGGACTGAGCCCTAGCCCGGCCGTGCCTCGTACGTGGTTGTTTCTTTCCTCACCCTCTTCTTGTACTTTTTTGCTCATTTGTTCTTAATGGATCTTTTTACAGAAATGGATGAGGAGTCGATTAAGGCGCTGAGGCTCGCCATGAAGAAGAAGAAGGTCGAGAAGAAGGATGTCGCGGTGAAGACCACCGAGTTGTCCCAGGTGGTCTCCGAGGCCCCCATTCAGCCGAGGATGAAAAGGACTCGGTCAGAGACGGGTGGGGACGCGGTGGTCCAGGGGGGTTCGGATCAGGGTGCGGCCGCCGAGCCTGATAAGGGAAAGGGTCCCCTGGTGGATCCCGGACTAGAGGAGAGACTTCGGCGAAGGTGGGTGCCCGATTGGTCGATCCGCGAGGGTGATTGCCTGGTCCGGGGGCGCCAGGCCGTGGAGGTTGCAGATAAGCTGGCGACCCCTCGGGACCGCTCGGATATGAAGTCCCAGACCCTGGACGAGGCGTACGTGCGTCTTGCGCAGGCCACTGTGCTGGTAAGTCGATCGAACCTCCTAGCTTTCAGGTGATGTTGTTTAAGGAAGATTTCTTAGTAGTGTCTGGTCATGGCAGGCGACCGTGCAGGGGGCCCATGTGAGGGGCCTCTACGAGGCGGCGTTGCAGCGAGAGCGAGATCGGGCTGACAAGGCCGAGCAGGAGGTGACGGAATTGAAGGGAGAGCTCGAAGGCTCTCGTAAGAAGGAGGCGGAGACGAAGGCGGCTTTTGACAAGGAGAAGGAGGAATGGGCGAAGGCGAGGGCGGCTCAGGAGGAGAGGTCGGAGAAGGAGAAGGATGAGGTGACTAAGTCGTGTCAGATCCTGGTGATCAACGCCCAGGATAGCAGTTACGCGAAGGCCCTCAGCCATGTGAGGCACTTTTATCCGACTATCGACCTGTCCAACTTCGAGTATGATATGGAGATTGAGGGGACACCGAAGACCCCTGGCGGACAAGGGTCGGATGATAAATCGGTTGCGGACCCTCCAACGGATCCGGCTGATATCGAGGTGGGAAAACCAGCTGTATAATTTTTGTCCTTCTTTTTCCTTCTCTCGATTGTATTTGCCTTCCGCGGACTGGCCACCGCATTTTTTTGTATGGGGAAACTGAATTTATAAAAAGAGGGTTTTTTGGCTGGCTAAGTGTTCCAACTTCGAAAAATTTCTGAACCTCTTTGCTTATATGTCTTGAGCGGGCTGGTTCTCTTGTAGGTCACGGCTCCCCTTCCTGAGGTGGACCCCCTTCGTTCCGACGTGGCGTGGCTTCGGGGCAAGGTCGAGGCCTTAGAGGCCACTTTGGTTCGGTATCGAAAGAGGGCTCGCGACACTGATGCGGCCTTCCATTATTACAGGAACAAGTCTGAAGCCCTAAGTGAGGAGGCGAGCCGGCTGAGGAGGGCGATGGTGGATCGGGAGCTAGGGGGCGTTGGTCTTGGATACACCATGTCAAGTTCCTCGGTGCAGAGGCCTTCCTCCGAGAAGCTTCTTCGCGATGTGATAGTGGAGAAGGAGATGGAGATACACCGCTATAGGACCATGTTGGGTGTTTCGACATCTTCCTCGAGGGGTCGGCGAGCAGAGGGGGCTCCTTCGGCGTTGCCACTGATGGAGCGCATTCGATCCGTGGATGCCCAGAGCTCCGTGGCCGGGGTGTCGTCGGTGGCAGAACCGAAGGACCGTCATGACGAAGAGAGAGCCCCAAGTCGTTTGGTCGGAGTGATCCCGCCCTTTACCGGGTCCGAGGGGCCCTAAGTCGGCGATCCCCTTTAGTTTGAGATGAGTGGAGTGGTCCTGTAACGGTATTTGCTTGTTTTCTCCGTACAAAAATAAAAGAGTATGAATAAAGCTTTCTTTTCCTTCTTTGCTCTGGCTATCGGGGTGGTGAAGGGCGGTGTAGGCGAGGTCGGGCTCCGCCGATTCGTGAGGGATCGATGCGGGGCGACAGGGAGACCTCCGGCCCGGAGTTGGGTCGAACCTGCCGAGGCGTTTGGGGATGAGACCCGAGGGAGAACCCAGATGCCGCCCCCATTGCCCGGTACTGGGTCGGCGTTGCCGAGGTATTTAACTTTTGACAAAAGGAGACTTCTTTTATACCAGACCGGGGGGGGGGGGTCGCTGAAGCGGCCCTTTACACACGAATGTTTACAAAAGTTTTAATTTACTTAAGCCACGCTAGAACCTAAGTTTGCTCTCCCCGGAATTTCATGAGGTGCTCAGCGTTCCAGGGTCGGCTGATGGGTCGGTCGTTCATATCCGTCAGTCGGTATGTACCAGGGCGTACAGCCTCGACTACGCGGTATGGGCCTTCCCAGTTGGGTGCCAGTTTCCTCTTCTTGGTTGGATCAGAGACAGATAGCTTTCGCAAAACTAGGTCCCCTGCCTGGATGCTGGTGGGGCGGACTTTCTTGTTGTAAAATCTCTCGATCCGTTGCTGATAAATGCTCCTTCGGACCGCGGACTTTTCTCGTACTTCGGCAACGAGGTCCAGGTTAGCCCTCAGGGCGGACGCGTTGTCGTCTTCATCGAAGGCTATGATCCGGGGAGAAGGCAATCCGACTTCGACGGGGATGACTGCCTCAGTCCCATAGGTCAGATTGAATGGTGTCTCCCCCGTGGGGATCCTCTGTGTGGTTCGGTGTGCCCATAGTACGCTGGGCAGCTCCTCCACCCAAAGCCCTTTGGGGGAATTGTCAAGGCGCTTTTTGAGGCCGTCGAGGATTTGCCTGTTCGCATTCTCTGCTTGGCCGTTAGACTGAGGGTGGCAAATGGCGGAGAAACGCTGCTGGATGCCGATGTCCTGACAGAAAGATTGGAAGTTCTGCCCTTGGAACTGGGTTCCGTTGTCCGTGACAAGGATTCGGGGGATCCCGAACCGACAAATGATGTTCTTCCAAAAGAATTGTTGCACTTGGCGCTCGGTGATGCTGGATAGTGGTTCGGCTTCGATCCACTTGGTGAAGTAGTCGATGGCGACAATCAGGAATTTCTTTTGCCCTACCGCTGGGGGGAAGGGCCCCACAAGGTCCATACCCCACATGGCGAAGGGCGTAGGGCTTGCCAGGGATCGGAGGTTGGCTTGAGGAAGCCTTTTGATGGGGGAGAATCTTTGGCAGGGGCCGCACCTCTTGACTAAGTCTTGTGAGTCTTGGAGCATGGTGGGCCAATAATACCCTTGATTCAGGGCCTTTCGGGCAAGTGTCCTACTCCCCATGTGGCATCCGCCGATCCCCTCGTGCAGGTCTTTGAGGACGTAGCTGGCCTCGTCCCTGGCGAGGCAGCGGAGGTAGGGTTTGCCGTCGGCCAAGGTGTACGAGCGTTTGAAGAGGATGTTATCGATTATGACGAACCTTTCAGCTCGGATTCTAATTCGCCTGGCCTCGGCTTTGTCTTCAGGAAGCTCAGCCCGGTTTAAGAATTTTCGGATGGGAGTGGTCCAGTCGTCCGGGCTGGTTCCTTCTTGCACGCACATCGCTTCCGGCTCTGGGCTAATGATGCTTGGCTCCAAGAGGACCTCGACGAGCACCGTACGATCGAGGCCTTCGAAGGAAGAAGAGGCGAGTTTGGATAGCGCGTCGGCTTGGGCGTTCTGTTCCCTGGGGACTCTGACAACCGTAGCGTCGTCGAAGAACGCCAAGAGTCGTCGGACCGCCGCCAAATACCTCATCATTCGGTCGTCGCGGGCTTCGTACTCTCCGTTGATTTGATGGATCACGAGCTGAGAGTCGCTAAACGCCCGGATTCGCTTGGCACCGGCTCGGTGGGCGAGGGTCAGTCCGGCGATCATGGTCTCGTATTCTGCCTCGTTGTTGGAGGCTGGAAAGTTGAGGCGCAGGGAGTATTGAAGTAGGAATTGGTCGGGGCCACGAAGGATGACGCTCGCCCCACTCCCCGTTTCGCAGGATGAGCCGTCAACAAAGACCTCCCACGTCGGATCCGGTTCTTCTACGTCAGGTTGCTCGGAGACAGTGCATTCAGTTATGAACTCGGCGAGGGCCTGCCCTTTAATGGCTGCCCTGGGATGATAGCTAATGTCGAACTGGCTCAGCTCGATCGACCACTTGACTAATCGGCCGGAGTTTTCGGGCTTGTGGAGGACGGTCTTCAGTGGTTGGTCGGTCAGAACTTGGACGGAGTGGGCCTGGAAGTAAGGTCGGAGTTTTCGGGCTGCCATAACCAGGGCATAGGCCACCTTTTCTATCTTCGCGTATCTCGTCTCGGCCGGGTGTAGCACTTTGCTTACATAGTACAGGGATTTCTGAACTCCTTCCTCCTCTCGGACGAGGACGGCGCTGAGGGCGTGGTCCGAGGCGGACAGGTAGAGCCAAAGCGGCTCGCCTGGTTCGGGCTTGCTGAGGAGAGGCGGGTTGGCGAGGTACCGTTTCAGCTGTTCGAAGGCTTCTTGTTGATGGGTACCCCACTCGAAGCCCCCTTTCCCGCGCAAGGCTTTGAAGAAGGGGAGAGATTTCTCCCCTGATTTGGAGAGAAAACGGCCGATCGCCGCCAACCGACCCGTGAGCCTCTGAACCTCTTTGACATTCCGGGGCGGGGACATGTTGATGATGGCCTGTATTTTTTCGGGGTTTGCCTCAATGCCGCGCTGGCTGACAATGAATCCTAAGAACTTCCCCGTGGAGACGCCGAAGGCGCATTTAGCCGGGTTAAGCCTCATGTTGTGGCGTCGGAGGACACCGAAGGCTTCCTCGAGGTCGGCGACGTGGTCCGGCCCAGCCCGGCTCTTGACAAGCATGTCGTCGACGTAAACTTCTACGTTGCGGCCGATCAGGTCCTTGAAGACTCTGTTGACGAGTCGCTGGTACGTGGCTCCGGCGTTTTTCAGCCCGAAGGGCATGACACGGTAACAATAAAGACCTTGGTCGGTGACGAATGAGGTCTTGGAGATGTCTGGCGGAAACATCCGGATCTGATTGTACCCCGAGAAAGCGTCCATGAAGGACAGCAGCTCGTGCCCTGAGGTTGCGTCTATTAAAGCATCGATGCGCGGGAGGGGGAAAGGATCTTTCGGACACGTTTTGTTAAGGTCCGTGAAGTCAATGCATATTCGCCAACCCCCTGTCGCTTTCTTCACCATGACGACATTGGCCAACCACTCGGGGTAGGTGACTTCTTGGATGAATCGAGCGGACAAGAGCTTGTCCACTTCTGTTTTTACAATTAGTTGCCTCTCCGGGGCGACTTTGCGCCTCTTTTGGACGATCGGTTTAGAGTCAGGGAGGACGCTCAGTCGGTGCATGATCAAGTCTTCAGAGATTCCGGGCATATCGGAGGGCTTCCAAGCGAAGAGATCAACGTTGCGGCGGACGCAAGCGATGATGCCCGCCTTCAGGTCTTCGGCGAGTGAGCAGCTCACCCGGAACCATTTTGACTCATCCTCAGTGTCGAATAGGACCTCCTCCAGTTCGTCCACGGGCTCGGGGGTGGGGCCGTCTTTCTCGGGTTCGAGTTCAACGGCGCTGAGGGGGAGTACGCCCCCTCCCCTGGTGGTAACGGAACATGACTGTGCTGCTTCGACGCTGTCTCGGACGATGCTGACCCCTTGGGGGGGGAATTTGAGTTCCAGATGGTGGGCCGAAGGTATCGCCTGGAGGGAGTTTAGCCCGGGTCGGCCGAGGATGGCGTTGTAGGCCGCCTTGGCGTGGATGACCATGAAATCCAAGGACTCGGTCCTCTTGTCAGGGTCCGGTCCAGCGGTGACGTTGAGGGTAATAATTCCCTTCACTACGACCGGGACGCCCGAAAGTTTGAGCAACGTGCATCCTGCTGGTTTGAGTTTCCCTCTGGATAATCTGAGGCTTTCGAAGGTTCTGAGGAAGAGAATATTTACCGGGTTGCCGTTGTCAACAAGGATTCGGCGAACCTCACAATTGGCCATGCGGAGGCTAACGACGAGGGCCTCGCAGTGGGGGAGGTGAACTCCTTCGGGGCCCTCTCCTGAGAAGGAGACTGGCCGCGGTTGTAGCTCAGGAGAGGGGCTGTACTGAATGGCGTTCGTCTCCTGGGTGAAGGTTCTTTGGGAAGTATCGTTTTCTCCCCCCACCGGTCCCCCGTGGATGTAGTGTAGGGTGAATGGCGTATCCACGGATACCTCGGATTCGGGATCCTGACCCGGGGTGCGGTTTGGGTTAGGCTTCGGGGTTGGTTATCCCCGGTTCCTATCACCTTGCCGACCCAGTGGGCCGTCATCCCTGTGGGTCCTCCTCGGATGGTTCGGGGCCGAGTTGGAAGCGGCCCTTCCCCAGTTGTGGGTAATCTTGCGGTTGAGGATTACTCTCCGTAGGTCGGGCTGGGCTGTCCAGCCGACGCTCGTTTGGGACTCCCGAGGGGGAGCCTTGTGTTTCGACGTGCGGGGCCTGGCTTCATCAGAGGGTGGGGGCGGGTCCCGTTGGTTGACGGAGGGAGCAGCCCCCTTGCCTTTGGAGGCCATGAGGATTCGGCTGTCGATGGCCTTTGAGGGTCTGGGTCGGATCGGCTTCTGGAGCAGCTGTTTCCCACAGACGGCGCCAACCTGATGCTGTTTATTTCTGAGAAACGTGTGGAAGCACCAGGTGTGAGTTCGAACTCAATTTGTATTGAAGGAGATTGCCGCTCGTCTGCCGACCTTCAGTTGACCTTCTGGGACCTACGATGAGCTCGGAAAGATGTTGAAGGTTGGGCTCGGATCGGAAGGGCCGGATCCGAGGTCTTGTGTACCTGCAGACGGTCCTGAAACACCGGGGTTTGTCCCGGTGGCGGACCCTCCAACGCTCTAGTCAGTCTCTGAGAGAGAGTAGCAATAACTAGGTATGTTTAAGTGGCAAAAGATTGATTACCTCAAAAAGGTGGGTGTGGGTCTAGTATTCATAGAGAACTCCAACCGGGTTTGGTTCCACTTGGGGGCCGGGTTTGGATCCGAAAGCCCATGGGCCTGACGTGGCAGAAGGCCCAGGGGGTTTAGGGCGGACGTGGCGATACCAGGAGTGGTATAGGGCTGACGTGGCGAAACCCTTGGCGGTATTTGGAGCTGACGTGGCCCATCGTGAGCCCTCTGTGCCTCTGGGGGAATCGGAGGGCCTAGGCTGTGCCAGGTCATCCTTCTGCCCCGCCAGAGAGGGGGGACGGCCTGAGGGACTGCTCCGGATCGGACTCCGGGGGATACTGAGGCTCGTCAGTACGAGGACGCCGGCACTGTGAGGGCAAACACGAGGTTCGGCGCCGACCCTGAAGTGGTCCGGAGCCGAACCAGGTTGTTATTTTTGCTTTTCTGAGTAGGAATTGTATCGGGCCCTGGTTGGGCCTCAGGCCATTTTTACACTGTCACAATATATATATATGATGCTGTTTATTTCTGAGAAACGTGTGGAAGCACCAGGTGTGAGTTCGAACTCAATTTGTATTGAAGGAGATTGCCGCTCGTCTGCCGACCTTCAGTTGACCTTCTGGGACCTACGATAAGCTCGGAAAGATGTTGAAGGTTGGGCTCGGATCGGAAGGGTCGGATCCGAGGTCTTGTGTACCTGCAGACGGTCCTGAAACACCGGGGTTTGTCCCGGTGGCGGACCCTCCGACGCTCTAGTCAGTCTCTGAGAGAGAGTAGCAATAACTAGGTATATTTAAGTGGCAAAAGATTGATTACCTCAAAAAGGTGGGTGTGGGTCTAGTATTTATAGAGAATCCCAACCGGGTTTGGTTCCACTTGGGGGCCGGGTTTGGATCCGAAAGCCCATGGGCCTGACGTGGCAGAAGGCCCAGGGGGTTTAGGGCGGACGTGGCGATACCAGGAGTGGTATAGGGCTGACGTGGCGAAACCCTTGGCAGTATTTGGAGCTGACGTGGCCCCTCGTGAGCCCTCTGTGCCTCTGGGGGGAATCGGAGGGCCTAGGCTGCGCCAGGTCATCCTTCTGCCCCGCCAGAGAGGGGGGACGGCCTGAGGGACTGCTCCGGATCGGACTCCGGGGGATGCTGAGGCTCACCAGTACGAGGAGGCCGGCACTGTGAGGGCAAACACGAGGTTCGGCGCCGACCCTAAAGTGGTCCGGAGCCGAACCAGGTTGTTATTTTTGCTTTTCTGAGTAGGAATTGTATTGGGCCTTGGATGGGCCTCAGGCCATTTTTACACTGTCACACAAGCCCCCCACTCCTACAGGGGGTGCGGGAGCTAGCCGTGGAGGAGTGCTCATGGTTGTAGAAATGGGATGGTGAGCCACTGGATCTTCGTGAGAAGGGTACCCGGGTGCCAGACCGGACCTCGAGCTGGCGAGGGATTACGGGCTGGTAAGGGTGAAGGCGGGCCGTTGTTTCTTCCTGAGAAGAGTACCCCGGTGCCAGACCGAACCTCGTGATGAGGGGGAATGATGGGTTGGTAGGGGTGATGACCAGTCGGTGGATCTTCCGAAGAAGAGTACCCAGGTGCCGGACCGGACCTCGAGCTGGCGAGGGATTACGGGTCGGTGAGGGTGAAGGCGAGCCGTTGTTTCTTCCTGAGAAGAGTACCCGGGTGCCAGACAGAACCTCGAGATGAGGGGGAATTATGGGCTGGTAAGGGTGATGGCCAGCCGGTGGATCTTCCGAAGAAGAGTACCCAGGTGCCAGACCTGACCTCGAGCTGGCGAGGGATTACGGGTCGGTGAGGGTGAAGGCGAGCCGTTGTTTCTTCCTGAGAAGAGTACCCTGGTGCCAAACCGAACCTCGAGACGAGGGGGAATTATGGGCTGGTAAGGGTGATGGCCAGCCGGTGGATCTTCCGAAGAAGAGTACCCAGGTGCCAGACCGGACCTCGAGCTGGTCGAGGGATTACGGGTCGGTGAGGGTGAAGGCCAGCCGTTGTTTCTTCCTGAGAAGAGTACCCTGGTGCCAAACCGAACCTCGAGACGAGGGGGAATTATGGGCTGGTAAGGGTGATGGCCAGCCGGTGGATCTTCCGAAGAAGAGTACCCAGGTGCCAGACCTGACCTCGAGCTGGCGAGGGATTACGGGTCGGTAAGGGTGAAGGCGAGCCGTTGTTTCTTCCTGAGAAGAGTACCCTGGTGCCAAACCGAACCTCGAGACGAGGGGGAATTATGGGCTGGTAAGGGTGATGGCCAGCCGGTGGATCTTCCGAAGAAGAGTACCCAGGCGTCAGACCGGACCTCGAGCTGGCGAGGGATTATGGGTCGGTGAGGGTGAAGGTGAGCCGTTGTTTCTTCCTGAGAAGAGTACCCGGGTGCCAGACCGGACCCCGAGATGAGGGGGAGTTACGGGCCGGTAAGGGTGATGGCCAGCCCGTGGATCCTCCGACGAGGGGTGCCCAGGCGCCAGACCGGACCTCGAGCTGGTGAGGGGATCATAGGTCGGGCTGTTAGGGGGCGAACCGTTGTGCCTTGGGGTTGTTTTGAGTAGTGTAGTCCGTTGTTTTCGCGGAGCATTTTGGGGGCGCCTTGGGACCTGTGCAAGATTCCCATTTCCTAGGTGCGTTAATGGCGCCGCCTAATAACTGTATGGCGCATGGTCTTCCGCCGTTTGGTTTTCCCCACATCATAATGGCCGGCCCCTGGGGGGAGGCTATAAGTACCCCCCTCCCCCTTTCTCGTTGTGGTTCAGATCCAAGCAAAGGTGGTCCGCTTGGCCCTTGAAGGTGTCTGCTTCGGCGGACGCCTGTTTTTTTTGTTTTTTAAAATTCTTGCCCCCGGTTTTGTCGGAGAGGTAGTTTCTTTGTCGCCCGATCTTCTCTTGGATCTGATGGCCCTGAGGTGGCGGTCAGATCCAGGGGGGATCCGGGCGAGAGGGATAACGACCGAACGTCGAAGGGTGAGCCGTCTGCAACAGCGGAGGTTCTATCCTTCCGAGAGGGATGAAGGGCGTTCCGGGCCGGTTGTTTGCAACTGCGAAGGTTCCGTTACTGGAGTAGGCTGGGCCTTTGCAGTTGCATCAACTGGCTTGGAATGGAGCACTTCTTTCGGCCTTCGGGTGTTGATCTGCTTTTGACCGGGGTGCTTTCCGAGGGGGGCGTCTTGAAGCTTTGGGCCCCGGGTAGATGAGCAGTTCTCCGATTGGAGGCTGACTATTCTGTGTTCTAATAGGGCTCCAGGTTGAGGCGGTTTCTGTCTCACCCGGGAACAGTTCGGGTCTTCGGCCGATGACGCTGTAAGCCCCGAGCTGTTCGCGGGTGAAAGGGGAACCGACCCGGTCTCGGAGCCCGGGGCGTCTGTCTGAGGACGGCGCCTTAAATCTTTAAAAATAAAAACGTTCCCTCCTCCGAATACTTCTTCCGCGCTGGCCTCCTTGACTGGCTGCCAGCCTGTCAATGGATGATGTCAGCATCGCACGTTTCGAGGATGTGGCACGAATTCTTAGGCGGCAGTTGCATGTTGGATAGGTGAACAGTACTCGCGGGAATCGAGGAGTCGCTTCTATCTCCTATAAATAGTCCCCCCTCTTCCCTATTTGTCCATTCCTTTCTTTTTTCAAAATAAAATTTTTCAACACTTCAGCGCTCATCTTCGCGTCTTGCTGTACCAGACTTGCCCTTCCGAAGTAACCCCAGGTGAGTTAACAAGTCTACTTAGTCTAGGCATAGATGGACAGGGCTCAGTCTGGCTCATCAGCGTCGACGTCTGGGGGCGGGGTGGAGCCTATCTCTGACTCGACGTCCTGGGAGGAGCCCGTACTCGAGGAGGAGTCAGTGCACGCTGACGAGTCTTCTGACACGGTTTCGTGGGAGGAACCGGTGGTTGAGGAGGCGGCACATGGTGCGAGGCGGTCGCGCTCTCGTCGTCCCTTCGTGGTGGAGAGTAGCGAGTCGGAGGAAACGACTGATGGTTCGGACGACGTCCGTGTTTTGGAGCCGGCTACCGAGGGTGAGAGAGGCGAGGGCGGCATTGTAAGGAGATCCACGGTTCCGGGGGCAGGCCCGAATTCCATGCTGACTGGTCGGGGGCCCTTATTCACTCCTCCGTCGGAGCGGTCCGAGAAGAGGAAGAAGGCTCCGAGGAAGGTAGGGTTGGGAACTGGTGGCTCGAGCCAGGGGACTGGTTCGCCCGCGCAGCCGAAGCATTTCCGTCAGTATCCGGATGACCTGTCCGACCAGGAGCTCTTTGGTGTGCAGGCCTCTTCGCCGAGCCGGACGAGAGTGTTGATGGACGCGATTCTGACCGCCTTGGATGGCGGGGATTTGGAAGTCTTGCAATTGGCGTACCACATAGGTCCTAGTTATGAATTGATGCTGCCGAGCTCTACTCTTTGCCCAACCGATCCCCTGTCTGCTTGGTACTGTGTCTTCCCCGTGGACGCGTTTATTTCTGGACTGAGGCTGCCGATCCATCCGTTTGTTCGGGAAGTGTTGAACTGGGCCTCCCTGGCGCCGATGCAGTACGGGCCGAACTCTTGGGAGCAGATTATCAGTTTTGTACTGATGTGCGAGGAACAACGGGTACCCTTGCGCTTGAACGTGTTCCGAGCGACGCTGACGCTTTGTTCGGCAGCCGAGGGGATTTACTATATCTCCCCCCGGAGTAGGAGGAAGGTTGTTCATAGCCGTCCTGATTCTATTAAGGACTGGAGGAGGAAGTATCTGGTAATCCGGAGTGAAGAGCCCTGGGACATTCCGACTCGATGGAATTACTCCAAGCCGAGTTATCCTGCGCCGGGGCAGGGAGATCTGACGGTCGAGGAGTGGGGGTTTGTAGAGCGTCTTCGTTTGTCCCCTAGTATTAATTGGACGAAGGTGACGGAGGTTCGCCTGGCGAGCGTTGGACTGAGCCCCGCCGTTCTCCGTATGTAGTTGTTTCTTTTCCCTCGATCCTTTCGTACATTCTCGCTCATTGCTCTTAATGGTTTTTTCTGCAGATATGGATGAGGCATCGATCCAAGCAAGGCGGCTCGCCATGAAGAAGGAAAACGCCGAGAAGAAGAAGGCGGAGGCGGTGAAGAGGCCGAGGGAGCTGCCCCTTGTTATCTCTGAGGCACCGCTTGAGCCGAGGGCTAAGAGTACTCGTTCGGAGACGGGCAAAGGGGGTGCCCCTTTGAGGGGTAAGGGCTCGGCAAGGGCGTCCGATCTTGACAAGGGGAAAGGTCCCTTGGCAGGGGTCGAGGAGGAGGACCCGGTGGTGGAGTTGTTGCGGCAGCGGTGGGCGCCGGACTGGTCGGTTAGGATGGGCGACTGTCTGACCGAGGAAGCCCAGGCCGTAGAGGTGGTGGAGAAGCTAGCAACGCCTCGCGATCGCCAGATGATGGAGAACGAGCCCGTGGAGGTGGCATTCACGCGCCTGGCGCAGGCCACCGTGTCGGTAAGCTCGTCGACCTCCCCCTTTCCGTTTGGTCTTGCCTCAGGAGTTTGCTTCTAATCCGCTTCTTTCGGCCGCAGGCTTGTATGCAGGGGGCTAATGTGAAGAATCTCTACGAAGCGTCCCTGTTACGAGAGCGTGCTCGGGCGGACAAGAGCGGACGAGAGACGAAGGAGATGCGGATCGAGCTCGAGGGTTCGCGCCAGAGGGAGCAGCAGATGAAGCTGGAGCTCGAGGCCAAGGACACCGAGTGGGAGAAGAGGGTGGCCTCTTTGAAGAGGAAGTTTGCCAAGGAGAAGGGGGAGCTAATAGCCGCGTTTGCCAAGGAGAGGAAAGAGCTGACGGATGCGGGCCAGCGGATGGTGATAGCCGCCCAGGATGAGTGCTACGCGAAGGCGCTCAGTCACGTGAGGCATTTCTATCCGACCCTCGATCTGTCGAATTTCGAGTATGACATGGAGATTGATGGGACCCCGAAGGTCTCTGCCGTAGAGGGGCTCGTTGACCACCCGGCCGATGATCGTTCTGTGAACCCGATCGGCGTCGAGGAGGGAAACCGAGATGTATAGCTTTGCTTTTCTTTCTTCTTTCCTCCTTTCGATTGTATTTGCCTCCTGCGGACTGGCCCCCGCCTTTTCGTGTTTATATATATATATATAAAAAAGTAATTCGGACTTGCCACGGGTTTCGATGCCGGTCGTTTCCGGATCTCCCCTCTTATGTGCCTCGAGTTGGCTCACTTCGTAGTTTGCAGCTTCCCTTCCCCAGGTGGGCCCCCGTCGTTCCGACGCGGCGTGCCGCTCAAGACGAGGGGAGTATTTCTGTAACGGCCTTTGCCTCGGTTGACGGTATATAAAGTGATGAAGGGGATGTGGCTCGGCCTTCTTGGGTTAGAGCATGACGGCGTTGGGGGGTGGGCATTGCTCCTCCGTCGATGGTCATGCAGCACGACCACGTTGCTTCTTGGCTACTTCGGAAGGCGCCGACCCCGTGTGGGGTGGAAGATTCGAGTTCCGAATGGCAGGCCGAAGGCATTGCTTGGAGGGAGCATAATCTGGTTCGGCCGAGTATGGCGTTGTTAGCTGTCTTGGTGTTGTGACGATCCCTTCTAGCTCGATAGGGATGTCGTAAAACCCCATGTGGTGTATCCGACCGGTTGGAGCTTGCCTCTAGGTACCTTCAGTTTCTCGACGGCTTTGAGGGAAAGAACGTTCGCCGAGCTGCCGTAGTCGACAAGGATCTGGCGAACTTCATACTTAGCCATGCGGAGGCTAATGACGAGGGCGTCGCAGTGGGGGAGGCGAACGCTTTCGAGGCCCTCCCCTGGGAAGGAGACTGGCGCGGTTTGTAGCTCGGGAGTGGGATCGTCTTGGACAGTATTCATCCCTCGGAGGAAGGCTTTTCGGAACGTATTTGATTCTTCTCCTATTAGCCCTCCATGGGCTCAATGTAAGATAAACGGTGCGTCCGCGGTTCCTTCGGACTCGGGATCCCGACCCGGTATGCGGCTCGGAGGGGGGTTCGGGGGAGAGTGTATCCCTCTCCGGTTATCTTGTCGACCCCGCGGGACTTCTCGGGTGAATTCTCGGAGGTACCCTCTGGAGATGAGTTCCTCAATCTCGTCTTTCAGGGCCCGGCATTGATCTGTGTCGTGTCCATGGTCCTGGTGGAAGCGGCAGTAGAAGCGCTGATCTCTGTTCTTGCCGTTGTTAGGTCGGGGAGGTAGTCGAACAATGCCTTTGTCTTCGATTTCTAGGAGGATGGCGGATGTGTTGTGCGTTAAGGGAGTGTATCTCTCGAAGCGGGGGGTCGGCGGGACCTTCTTCATGGCCCCCGGGTCCCTTGGAGCTTTCTTCGATGGTTCGACTTCTTCGGTCTTCCGCTTTCCCTTCACGGTGTCATCCCTGGTACCTTCGGGGTTAAGGGCCTCTTCTGCCCTAATGTATTTCTCGACCCTACCGAGGAGGTCGGGGAAGTTGACGGGGGGTTTCTTCGCCAAAGAAGCCTTCAGCTGTCCGTGACGGACGTTGTGCCGGAATGCCGCGGAAGCGACGTCCGGGTCGAGGGAGGAGACCGACCTTGCCTCAGCGGTAAACCTCCGGACGAACACCCTGAGTGATTCCCCCTCTAACTGTTTGAGTCCGAGTAACGAGGCGCTGGTCCTTTCGGTCTTCCGGCTGGTGACGAAGTGGGCGAGAAAATTGCCCTCGAGCTGGTCGAAGGAGTAAACGGAGCCAGGGGCGAGCTTCGAGAACCACTCACGAGCGGGACCCCGAAGGGTGGCAGGGAAGGCTCGGCATAGCAGGGGATCCGAGGCGCTGTGAATCATCATGAGGGTTTTGAAACCCCCCATGTGATCAGCAGGATCTCCCTCGCCGTCGTAGGTCTCGAACTGAGGGGGTCGGAAATTCCTAGGTATTTCCGCTTGGAGGATGGGGGTGGAGAAGGGAGGACGGACAGGTCTGTACCCCTGAGTCGCTCTTCGGCCGCCGTTCCCTATGTGATCGAGGCGATCCTCCATCCCTTGTAGGCGCCTTAGGAGAACGTCGTCCTCCTGAGGCTGGGTTATTGAAGGGTGGGACGCGCTGGTTTCGGCGTCCGACCCTGCTTGGGAATGGGGGGTTTCTTCCCTGGGGGTCCGTCGGAGGGCTCCCAGAATTTCTCTTCGGAAGTCTTGGAGCTCCTTGTGAGTGACGGGGGCTCCACCGACTTGGTTGGGTTGGTCCGAGGGTTGTCTTCCGACTCGGCTGAGCGCGGATCTTCGTACCTCGGGCGGCGGTCTCAGACGGTTCGGGACCGGGTTGGAAGCGGCCCTTCCCCTGCGGCGGGTAATCTTGCGGTTGAGGATTATTCCCCGGAGGTCGGGCTGGGCTGGCCGGCCGACGCTCCTTTGGGACTCCCGAGAGGGAGCCTTGTGTTTCGACGGGCGTGGCCTGGCTTTATCGGTGGGTGGGGGCGAGTCCCGTTGGTTGACGGAGGAAGCAGCCCCCTTGCCTTTGGAGGCCATGAGGATTCGGCTGTCGATGGCCTTTGAGGGTCTGGGTCGGATCGGCTTCTGGAGCAGCTGTTTCCCACAGACGGCGCCAACCTGATGCTGTTTATTTCTGAGAAACGTGTGGAAGCACCAGGTGTGAGTTCGAACTCAATTTGTATTGAAGGAGATTGCCGCTCGTCTGCCGACCTTCAGTTGACCTTCTGGGACCTACGATAAGCTCGGAAAGATGTTGAAGGTTGGGCTCGGATCGGAAGGGTCGGATCCGAGGTCTTGTGTACCTGCAGACGGTCCTGAAACACCGGGGTTTGTCCCGGTGGCAGACCCTCCGACGCTCTAGTCAGTCTCTGAGAGAGAGTAGCAATAACTAGGTATATTTAAGTGGCAAAAGATTGATTACCTCAAAAAGGTGGGTGTGGGTCTAGTATTTATAGAGAATCCCAACCGGGTTTGGTTCCACTTGGGGGCCGGGTTTGGATCCGAAAGCCCATGGGCCTGACGTGGCAGAAGGCCCAGGGGGTTTAGGGCGGACGTGGCGATACCAGGAGTGGTATAGGGCTGACGTGGCGAAACCCTTGGCGGTATTTGGAGCTGACGTGGCCCCTCGTGAGCCCTCTGTGCCTCTGGGGGGAATCGGAGGGCCTAGGCTGCGCCAGGTCATCCTTCTGCCCCGCCAGAGAGGGGGGACGGCCTGAGGGACTGCTCCGGATCGGACTCCGGGGGATGCTGAGGCTCGCCAGTACGAGGAGGCCGGCACTGTGAGGGCAAACACGAGGTTCGGCGCCGACCCTGAAGTGGTCCGGAGCCGAACCAGGTTGTTATTTTTGCTTTTCTGAGTAGGAATTGTATTGGGCCCTGGATGGGCCTCAGGCCATTTTTACACTGTCACAATATATATCTTAGCAATTCGAATATTTGCTGCAGTCGTCAAAAAGTAAAAAAAAATGCATAATTTTGTTAAAAATGAAACGGACGAAACATGATGTTTCGTCTTTTGATTTTTTATTTTTTGAGATTTTTTGAATTTTTTTAAAGCATTTTTAAAATAATAAAAAAAATCGCTTGGGCCCAACGTAAGATGAAACAATGGGATTTCCTTAATTAAGGACTTAAGTAAGTTATTAATTTACTAAACTTAATTAATTAACTAATTATTTAACTAAAATTCTAATTAAAATACTAATTGAACTAATTAACTACTAATTAAGAGGTTTAGATTTGGATTTTTTTTGTTCGGACGTTGTTTCGTCCGATCATTTAAAAATTAATTAAATAATCCACACGAAACATAATGTTTCGTCACACTATAAAATGCATATTGTTATATCTCATGCTTTATTTGGCTTTTTACTATATAGCAAAAAATGAAAGAAAAAAAATGACAGAATAGCTAACGAGTGTGGATGCTATAGTAGAAAATTATGCATAAAATGCATTTTTAGCTAACAATCTATCGTTCGATATATACCTATTGTGACAGTGTAAAAATGGCCTGAGGCCCATCCAGGGCCCAATACAATTCCTACTCAGAAAAGCAAGAATAACAACCTGGTTCGGCTCCGGACCCCTTCAGGGTCGGCGCCGAACCTCGTGTTTGCCCTCACAGTGCCTGCTTCCTCGTACTGACGAGCCTCAGTATCCCCCGGAGTCCGATCCGGAGCAGTCCCGCAGGCCGTCCCCCCTCTCTGGCGGGGCGGAAGGATGACCTGGCGCAGCCTAGGCCCTCCGATTCCCCCAGAGGCACAGAGGACTCACGATGGGCCACGTCAGCTCCAAATACCGCCAAGGGTTTCGCCACGTCAGCCCTATACCACTCCTGGTATCACCACAACCGCCCTAAACCCCCTGGGCCTTCTGCCACATCAGGCCCATGGGCTTTCGGATCCAAACCCGGCCCCCAAGCGGAACCAAACCCGGTTGGGATTCTCTATAAATACTAGACCCTCACCCACCTTTTGGAGGTAATCAATCTTTTGCCACTTAAATATACCTAGTTATTGCTACTCTCTCACAGAGACTGACTAGAGCGTCGGAGGGTCCGCCACCGGGACAAACCCCGGTGTTTCAGGACCGTCTGCAGGTACACAAGACCTCGGATCCGACCCTTCCGATCCGAGCCCAACCTTCAAAGTCTTTCCGAGCTCATCGTAGGCCCCAGAAGGTCAACCGAAGGTCGGCAGACGAGCGGCAATCTCCTTCAATACAAATTGAGTTCGAACTCACACCTGGTGCTTCCACACGTGTCTCAGAAATAAGCCGCATCAGGTTGGCGCCGTCTGTGGGAACAGCTGCTCCAGAAGCCGATCCGACCCAGACCCTCAAAGGCCATCGACAGCCGAATCCTCATGGCCTCCAAAGGCAAGGGGGCTGCTTCCTCCGTCAACCAACGGGACTCGCCCCCACCCACCAATAAAGCCAGGCCACGCCCGTCGAAACACAAGGCTCCCTCTCGGGAGTCCCAAGGGAGCGTCGGCCGGCCAGCCCAGCCCGACCTCCGGGGAATAATCCTCAACCGCAAGATTACCCGCAGCAGGAGAGGGGCCGCTTCCAACCCGGCCCCGAACCGCCCGAGGCCACCGTCCGAGGTACGCAGACCCGCGCTCAGCCGAGTCGGAAGACAACCCTCGGACCAACCAAACCGGGCCGAAAGAGCCCCCGTCACTCATAAGGAATTCCAAGACTTCCGAAAAGAAATGCTGGGAGCCCTCCGACGGGCCCCCAGGGAAGAAACCCTCCATTCACAAACGGGGTCGGACGCTGAAGCCAGCGCGTCCCGCCCTTCAACGATCCAGCCGGAAGACGATGACGTACTCCTAAGACGCCTACAAGAGATGGAGGACCGCCTCGATCACATAAGGGACGGCGGCCAAAGAATGGCTCAGGGGTACAGACCTGTCCGTCCACCCTTCTCCGCCCCCATCCTCCAAGCGGAAATACCCCGGAATTTCCGACCCCCTCAATTCGAGACCTACGACGGCGAGGGAGATCCTGCTGATCACATGGAGGGTTTCAAAACCCTCATGATGATTCACAGCGCCTCGGATCCCCTGCTCTGCCGAGCCTTCCCCGCCACCCTTCGGGGTCCTGCTCGCGAGTGGTTCTCGAAACTCGCCCCCGGCTCCATTTACTCCTTCGACCAACTCGAGGGCAATTTTCTTGCCCATTTTGTCACTAGCCGGAAGGCCGAAAGGACCAGCGCCTCATTACTTGGGCTCAAACAGATAGAGGGGGAATCACTCAGAGTGTTCGTCCGGAGATTTACCGCTGAGGCAAGGTCGGTCTCCTCCCTCGACCCAGGCGTCGCTTCGGCGGCATTCCGACACAACGTCCGCCCCGGACAGCTGAAGGCCTCTCTGGCCAAGAGACCCCCCGTCGACTTCCCCGACCTCCTTAATAGGGTCGAGAAATACATTAGGGCAGAAGAGGCCCTTAACCCCGAAGATGCCAGGGATGCCACCGGGAAAGGAAAGCGGAAGACCGAGGAAGGCGAACCACCGAAGAAAGCTCCAAGGGACCCGGGGGCCATAAAGAAGGTCCCGCCAGTCCCCCGCTTCGAGAGGTACACTCCCCTGACGCATAACATCTCCGCCATCCTCTTGGAAATCGAAGACAAGGGCATTGTCCGACTACCCCCCCGATCTAATAACAACAAGAATCGAGACCAGCGCTTTTACTGTCGCTTCCACAGAGATCACGGGCACGAAACCGACCAATGCCGAGCCCTGAAAGACGAAATTGAAGAACTCATTTCCAGAGGATACCTCCGAGAGTTTACCCGAGAAGGCCCACGGGATCGGCGAGACGCTAGGAACCGGAGGCAATCGCCTCCGAACCCTGCTCCAAACCAGTCCCAGGATCGGGACCCCGACTCCGAGGGAGCCGCGGATATCCCTTTCATCTTGCACTGTGTCCACGGAGGGCCGATGGGAGGCGAATCAAACACTTCCAAAAAAGCCTTCCTTCGAGAGGTGAACGCTGTCAAAGACAACCCCTCGCCCAAACTACAATCAAGGCCGGTCTCCTTCTCAGGGGAAGACCTTGAAGGTGTTCGCTTGCCCCACTGCGATGCTCTCGTCATCAACCTCCACATGGCTAATTGTGAGGTCCGCAGGATCCTCGTCGACAACGGTAGCTCGGTGAATATTCTTTTCCTCGAAGCCTTCGAAAATCTCAGGTTACCCCGAGGAAAACTCAAGCCAGCTGGGTACACCCTGCACGGGTTCTCAGGCGTCCCTGTCGTAATAGAAGGGATTGTTACCCTCGACGTTACCGCCGGGTCGACTCCTGTCAAGAGGACCGAATCCATGGACTTCATGGTGGTCAACGTCAAGGCGGCCTACAACGCCATACTTGGCCGGCCTGGACTATGCTCCCTACAAGCGGTGCCTTCGGCTTACCATCTGAAGCTCAAGTTCCCCACCCCTCAAGGAGTCGGCATCGTCCGAGGCAGCCAAGAAGCAGCGCGATCATGCTACATGACCACCGTCGGTGGAGGTGTGTTCCCCCTCGACGCCGGACGAGCATAGACTATGGCCCGGCTATATGTAAATCTTTTTTTTTTTGGTGTAAACCCTCGTTTGTAAAGGGCTGCCTTAGCGGCCCTCCCTACCTTATACTAAAAATATGCCTTTTTATCCGAACCCCAAATGTCTCGATAATCTCAATACGAGTCCGGACCGAAGGTCCTTCCTAAGGCCCCACTTCGATCCCTCGCGGAACGATGGAGCCAGACCTTGCCTCCGACATTTCGTACCGCATCGCTGGCCGGAGCGAGGAGGGAAAAGGATTCTTCTTTCATACCCCTTTATTTTTCGTTCCAAAGAGAAAAAATAAAACGAAAGAAAAACAAAGACCGTTACAAGACCGCTCCACTCTTCTCAAATCAGGTAGATCAGGGCCCCCCGGGCCCAACGAGGGACAAAGAGTACTTCGACCAAGCAACTAGGGGCCCCTCCCCTCGTTGTGATATTCCTTAGCCTCAGCCACAATCGACGGTCCAGCCACCGAACTCTGGGCGTCATCCGGTCGCGCCCACTGCAACAGCAGCAATGCAGAGGGAACCCCCTCCGCCTGTCGACCCAAGGAGGAAGAGAACGAGGCTCCCAACATCGCCTTGTAACTAGGCATCTCCATCTCCTTCTCCACAAAGACGTCGCGAGGTAACCCCCCAGGAGAGGACCTCGGCTCCAAGGTACTTAGCCCGGCTCGTCTAATGTCCGTCCCGCCGAGCTCCCGATCCCACATCACTCTTCTCAATCGGCGCGCCTCCGCACTCAAGACGGCGAACTTATTCCGATAAAAGTTACAAGCTTCATCAGTGTCCCGAGCCCCCCTTCGGTGACGAGCCAGCGCGGCTTCCAGGACCTTAACCTTACTCCGGAGTCGCGCCACATAGAAACTACGGGAGTCCCCTTCAGGGAGGAGAGCCGCGACCTACAAGATAACCAACCAACTCAACACACATTCTCAAGAAGATTCAGAAATGTCCGAGGTCAAACCAACCGGCCGGTCAAAAAACTTTTCTTGCCACTATAAATCCAAGTGTTTCTTACAAAAAATGCGGTGGCCAGTCCGCGGGAGGCAAACACAATCGAGGGAGAGAAAAAGAAAGACAAAAATTACACAACTCATTGACCCACCTCCGCGCCGACGGACGGATCCACGGGAGCGTCGGCCGAGGGGTCGACGGCGGGCCCTTCTTCACCCGGAGTCTTCGACGTCCCCTCGATCTCCATATCATACTCAAAATTGGACAGATCGAGGGCCGGGAAGAAGTGCCTCACGTGGCTGAGGGCCCTCTCATAGCTCTTGTCCTGGGCCGCGATCACCATCTGCTGGCCCGTGTGCAACACCTCCTTCGCCTCCTTGGTGAACTTCGTCTTCAGGGAGGCCATCTTCTTCTCCCACTCCACATCCTTGGCCTTGAGCTGGAGCTCCAGCTGCTGCTCTCTCTTATGCGAACCCTCGAGTTCGATTCGCATCTCCTTCATCTCCAGCTCGCTCTTTTCCGCTCGAGCTCGCTCTTGAGCCAGGGACGCCTCGTACAGGTTCTTGATGTTGGCCCCCTGTATACAAGCCTACAACCAACGGCAGACAAAGATGAGGCCTCGGCACGTAAATCAACAAAGAAGGACAGAGTCGACGGACTTACCTGTACAGTGGCCTGTGCCAGGCGGGCGAACGCCGCCTCTACGGGCTCGCCCTCCATCGCCTTGCGATCGCGAGGGGTCGCCAGCTTTTCCACCACTTCGACGGCTTGGGCCTCCTCTGTCAGGCGGTCCCCCATCAGAACCGACCAGTCAGGAACCCACCGCTGCCACAACAGCTCCACCACCGGATCCTCTTCCTCGGCCTCGACCCAGGGACCTTTCCCCTTGTCGAGAACAGGGGCCCCTGCTCGGCCCTGACCCTTCGAAGAAGCCACGCCCTTGCTCGTCTCGGAGCGACCCCTCTTGGTCCTCGGCTCGAGTTGAACTTCCGAGATAACAAGGGGCAGCTCCCTCGACCTCTTCGCCGCCTCCGCCTTCTTCTTCTCGGCGTTTTCCTTCTTCATGGCCAGCCGCCTTGCCTGGATCGATGCCTCATCCATACCTGCAGAAAAAACCATTAAGAGCAATGAGCAAGAAAGCAAGAAAGGACCCAGAGGAAAGGAACAACTACATACGCATAACAGCTGGGCTCAGTCCAGCGCTCGCCAGAGTGGTCTCCGTCACCTCCGTCCAATCAATACTAGGTGACTGGCGGAGGCGCTCGACAAACCCCCATTCATCGGCCGACAGATCCCCCTGCCTCGGCGGTGGGTGGCTCGGCTTGGAGTGGTTCCATCGAGTAGGAATGTCCCATGGCTCTTCACTCCGGATCACCAAATACTTCTCCTTCCATCCCTTGATGGAATCGGGGTGGTGGCGAACGACCTTCCCCCCACTCCGGGGAGAGATATAGTATACACTCTCGGCCGACGGATTGACCATCAACATTGCACGGAACACGTTCAGCCGCAGGGGTACTTGCTGCTCCTCGCACATCAGCATAAAGCAGATGATCTGCTTCCAAGAGTTCGGCCCGTACTGCATGGACGCCAAGGAGGCCCAGTTCAACACGTCCCTAATGAACGGGTGGATTGGCAACCTCAGGCCAGAGATAAAAGCGTCCACTGGGAAGACACAGTACCAAGCTGATAAGGGATCGGTGGGACGCAGAGTAGGGCTCGGCATCAGCAGTTCGTGACCAGGCCCTATATGATACGCCAGCTGCAGAACCTCCAAATCCCCGCCCTCCAAAACGGTCGAGATCACGTCCATCATCACCCTCCCCCGGCTCGGCGAAGAGGGTTGCACTCCGAAGAGCTCCTGGTCAGAAAGATCGTCGGGATACTGACGGAAATGCTTCGGCTGAACAGGCGAACCAGTCATCAAATTACGGAAAACAGGCGCCTTGCTCGAACCGCCGGTCCTCGACCCCGGTTTTCCTGGGGCCCTCTTCTCCTTCTTAACTCGCTCCGACGGTCCTCGACCCTGAGCGGTGGATCTCCTCACTATATTACCCTCGCCCCTCTCCTCATCGGAAGACAGCTCCAGCACGCGAATGCCGTTCGAACCCTCGCCGGTTCCCTCCGACCCACTACTCTCCACCACAAAGGGACGTCGAGTACGCGACGCCCTCGACTTGTGTACCGCTTCCCCCTCACCTACTGAGTCCTCCAAAGAAACCGAGCCAGTATGGCCCACAACGGGCACCGACCCCTCCTCGAGCATGGGCTCTTCCCACGACGTCGACGGAGAGTCAGGCTTTACTTCCCCCCTGGACGACGACGCCGACGAACCGGACTGAGCCCTATCCATCTGTGCCTAAAGATAAAACAAACTTACCAAACTAACCTGGGACCGCTTCGGAAGGGCGAACCGAGTACGGCAAACTGCAAGAACAATCGCTGAAGGGGTGGGAGATTTTTTGAAGAAAGAAGCAGCAAGATTGAAGTGGGCGAAAGGGAAAAAGGGGGAATACTTATATAAGGGAAGAACGGCTCCTCGACTTCCGCGATTACTGTTCACTGATTGACGCACAACTGCCGCCTGGAAAATCGCGCCGCGTTCTCAAAACCTGTGCGGGGGACGTCATCAGACGCCAGACTGACGGCCTAACTCTGGGGTCGGGTCGGGTGGGATACACGACGGAGAAAACATTTTTTTTAAGTTTAAGGCGCCGTCATATGACAGACGCCCTGGGCTCCAGCGTCCGACCAGTTCCCCTCTCACCCTCGAGCAGCCCGGGACTTACAGCCTCGGCAGCCGAAACCCCGAACTGTTCGAGGGTGGAACAGAAACCGCCATCGCCTACAGCCCTATCAAGACGGACTGACCGACCCCCGACGGGAGGTGGCCCCCCCATCCGAGGCCCTTCAGCCCCAAGGCCGGTATACGGTGGGTGCGTCTTTTCGTCTGGATCTCTCCCGGGCCAAACCTCCATGACAGGGCAGTCTGACCCGAAAAGGGATCCAGACGGCAAAACCACCACTAAACCGAAGCTCCTCTTCCCACAGCACGGATCTCGGCCGTCACCCCTCTCGCCCTGATCTCCCGTAGATCTGGCCACCATATCAAGGTCCATCAGATCCAAGAGAAGATCAGGGCGGCAGAGTAACCACCTCTCCGACGCTGCTAGGGTCGAAAATATTAGCCAAAGACAGGCGTCCGCCGAAGCAGACACCTCTGAGAGCCAATGGGCCACCCCTGTTTTGATCATACCTACAATGGAGGGGAGAGGTATTTATAACCTCCCCCAGGGACTAACCGTTGAGGCGCAGGGAAGGTCAATCAACGGAAAACCATGCACCATCTACATTTATTAGGCGGCGCCATTAAATGCCCCTAGGAAATTGGACCATCACACCATTCTCGGAGAGCCTTCAATACTCCACACGAATGGTGGGATATCCCCGCTCAGTCACTCTGGGGCGCCAACCGGTCGCCATCCCCCTTGTTAGCCCGAAATCCCTCGGCCAGCTCGGGGTCAGGTCTAGCACCAGGGTAGTCTTCTCAGGAAGGCTTCACGGCTCGCCATCGCCCTTGCCTTCCAGTAATCCCTCGCCAAGCTCGAGGTCAGGTCTGGCACCAGGGAGGTCTTCTCAGGAAAGCCAACGGCTCGCCACCCCCCTTGTTGGCCCATAATCCCTCGATCAGCTCGAGGTCGGGTCCAGCACCAGGGGAGTCTTCTCAGGAAGGCTTCACGGCTCGCCATCGCCCTTGCCTTCCAGTAATCCCTCGCCAAGCTCGAGGTCAGGTCTGGCACCAGGGAGGTCTTCTCAGGAAGGCCAACGGCTCGCCACCCCTCTTGTTGGCCCATAATCCCTCGATCAGCTCGAGGTCGGGTCCGGCACCAGGGGAGTCTTCTCAGGAAGGCTTCACGGCTCGCCATCGCCCTTGCCTTCCAGTAATCCCTCGCCAAGCTCGAGGTCAGGTCTGGCACCAGGGAGGTCTTCTCAGGAAGGCCAACGGCTCGCCACCCCCCTTGTTGGCCCATAAATCCCTCGATCAGCTCGAGGTCGGGTCCGGCACCAGGGGAGTCTTCTCAGGAAGGCTTCACGGCTCGCCATCGCCCTTGCCTTCCAGTAATCCCTCGCCAAGCTCGAGGTCAGGTCTGGCACCAGGGAGGTCTTCTCAGGAAGGCCAACGGCTCGCCACCCCCCTTGTTGGCCCATAATCCCTCGATCAGCTCGAGGTCGGGTCCGGCACCAGGGGAGTCTTCTCAGGAAGGCTTCACGGCTCGCCATCGCCCTTGCCTTCCAGTAATCCCTCGCCAAGCTCGAGGTCAGGTCTGGCACCAGGGTGGTCTTCTCAGGAAGGCCAACGGCTCGCCACCCCCCTTGTTGGCCCATAATCCCTCGACCGGCTCGGGGTCGGGTCTGGCACCAGGGTACTCTTCTCACGAAGATCCAATGACTCACCATCCCATTTTCTACAACCATGAGCACTCCTCCACGGCTAGCTCCCGCACCCCCTGCAGGAGTGGGGGGCTTGTGTGACAGTGTAAAAATGGCCTGAGGCCCATCCAGGGCCCAATACAATTCCTACTCAGAAAAGCAAGAATAACAACCTGGTTCGGCTCCGGACCCCTTCAGGGTCGGCGCCGAACCTCGTGTTTGCCCTCACAGTGCCTGCTTCCTCGTACTGACGAGCCTCAGTATCCCCCGGAGTCCGATCCGGAGCAGTCCCGCAGGCCGTCCCCCCTCTCTGGCGGGGCGGAAGGATGACCTGGCGCAGCCTAGGCCCTCCGATTCCCCCAGAGGCACAGAGGACTCACGATGGGCCACGTCAGCTCCAAATACCGCCAAGGGTTTCGCCACGTCAGCCCTATACCACTCCTGGTATCACCACAACCGCCCTAAACCCCCTGGGCCTTCTGCCACATCAGGCCCATGGGCTTTCGGATCCAAACCCGGCCCCCAAGCGGAACCAAACCCGGTTGGGATTCTCTATAAATACTAGACCCTCACCCACCTTTTGGAGGTAATCAATCTTTTGCCACTTAAATATACCTAGTTATTGCTACTCTCTCACAGAGACTGACTAGAGCGTCGGAGGGTCCGCCACCGGGACAAACCCCGGTGTTTCAGGACCGTCTGCAGGTACACAAGACCTCGGATCCGACCCTTCCGATCCGAGCCCAACCTTCAAAGTCTTTCCGAGCTCATCGTAGGCCCCAGAAGGTCAACCGAAGGTCGGCAGACGAGCGGCAATCTCCTTCAATACAAATTGAGTTCGAACTCACACCTGGTGCTTCCACACGTGTCTCAGAAATAAGCCGCATCACCTATTAAATGGAAATTTTGTTTTTTTTTCCAGCTACTGTCGTTTGCTAAAAACCTACTTTTTAGAATAGGAGTAAACAGTACGTGTCTAAGTATAGCGGTCAAAAATAGCGATCTCCATATATAGGAGACGAAAGATCGAGTTCCGTCTATCAATTTTTTCGAATATTAAAACAGGTCAGACAGATGAAGATCTTCCGTCCGAACACGTACTTTTTTTTAATGTAGAGGGACGGAAGAAGATCTTTCGTACTCTACTTTAATTATGTAATTAATTAATCAAAGAAGAGAGACGGAAGAAGATATTCAGTCTCTGATCTTTTAATATTTAAAAAAAATTAAAAGTTGAGAGACGGAAGATCTCAGCTGCGCACGCAGCTATACGTGCATGCAAGCAAAAAAACAGACACAAAATTCTAGCCATGCCCACCACAGGCGTGCCTCACAAAAGGGTGGTTAACCGTTGGGTGCCCCTTGTTCATAGGCAACCTAATATAACTCACACACTCACACTCCATTTCTGATCCATTTCCGATATGGGATATAACCCAAGCACCAAGGCCACATCACTCCATCCCATGCATGCATGCACTCATTTTTCCATTCATTCATTTAATGCATGCTAAGCCCCATAGAACATCCTATAGGCCTCCCATCATCAATTCCTTTGATCACAGTCCTATAGGATCTCTTTATGGGCCAACAAACTAACAACCATCTCATCTCTTTATATATATATATATATATATATATATATATATATATCTTCTATTTTATTTTATTTTAATTTTTTAAATTTTAAAAGTAGACAGGGAGATAATAATTTTTTCAATATTTTATATAATTACGAAAATGCCACTATCCTATTACGGAAATGCCATTATTGGGAAAAAAATGGAGGGTTGGAAGATCTTCTTCTGTCCCATTCATTCCTTCTTATTTTTTCTTATGATATTTACCAAAATGCCATTATCTGTTTACATATGTGCCATTTAAAAAAAAATAAAAAATTTATGAAACGGAAGATCATTTTCCGTCTCTTCTACTTTTTGACTTTTATGACTACAACATGCTCCTTTTTTTTCTATTTCTAAATGCTATCAGGGTCGGCCCTGAGTTTCCGGGGGCCCAAGGCGAAATGCTCAAATAATTTTTTTGGGTGCCACTAATTACAATATAAATTTTTTTACGTGCAGAATATGTGCTTATTTACAAGGGGAATACAATTTTGGGGCCCCTAAAAATGCAAAAAACCGGGGGACTGAGGCGGCCCCCTCACCGGCCGCATGGTGGGGGCCGGCCCTGAATGCTATATATGCAAATTTACATAGCAAATGATAGTGGATGCTCTAAAAGGCTATATTGCAGTCTGATATTCTCAGACCCCTTAGATGTTTCTTATCTGTTTTAATCTTTTACCATATGAACTATAAGAGCATCTGTAGTCGTTTGCTAAATATGCACAATATGCATATTTGGCTCAAAACGGCGCTGCACTCGTTAGCCAAATATGCATATTATGCATATTTGGCTACAATAGATTGTCAAATATGAGAGCAGATTTGAGATTTATTTATATTTGAGTGACGGCACTTCAAGTGCCGTCCCAACAAAAAAAAATAATATTTTTTTGTCAAATGGCACTTCAAGTGCCGTCGGTTGAATTTTTTTTTTTCAATTAAAAAAACCCCCAAAAGATTAAATCCCTCGGACGGCACTTCATGTGCCGTCCCTTGCCCCCCTTTTGTCGGACGGCACTTCATGTGCCGTCCGGACTTTTTTGCAACTTTTTATTTTTTTTTGCAATTTCTGGAATGTTTTTGTAATTTTTTCGTTATTTCTGAAATGTTTTTGTAATTTTTTTTATTTATTTGTAATTTTTTATTTGTGCTTCCAGGACGAATTTTTATTCCTCCGACGATACTTCGAGTGACCGTCGCTCCAATTAAATTATTTATTAATTTATTTATTTTCTCCGACGGCACATGAAGTGTCGTCGCTTATTATTTTAGTATAAGAAGCTAAAAAATAGTTTTTGACGACTGCATCAAAATTTCGATTGCTATTTTCATTTATGCATATATGCATATTTTATCCCTTCAACGACTACAGATGCTCTAACTCAGTTAAAATCATATAGTTAGTGATGGTATATCTTGAGTATATTCTTTTTGAAATAAGTTATTTTTTAATGAAAAACATTTAAGGAAAAAGTTCATAAGAGCATCCACAGTCGTTTGCTATATTTCTCAAATTCTCATATTATGAGAATCGACATCTGCAGTCGTTTGCTATTTTGTTAAAAAATAGCAAACGAGCTATAGTCGATTCTCATATTTGAGAAGTGGGCTAGCGAATTTGAGAATATAGAAGACGATACATGATGTATCGTCTCAATATATTTAATATTGTTTATTACAATCGGACGAGACAATTTGTCTCGTTCCATAATTTTTTTTTATTTTTAATTTGGTCGGACGATACATGTTGTATCGTCATTCCCAATTAAAAAAATAATAAAATTTTAAAACCCCCTCAAACGGGACAACATTCCCGTTTGATCACTTTTTTGATCGGACACAACATCATGTTGTCTCCCATGGGTTTTATTTATTTAATTTTTTTTAAAAAAAATACTAGGACGAGACAAGTTGTCTCGTCTTTCTAAAATATAGAAAACACCATTGTACAAGTTCACATCTATTCTATTCCTATACTTCTTATTTTGCTAAAAAATAGAAAACTCCACTGTGTATGCTCTAAAGCGATTATCTCTGAATGTTAATTATATATTTTCCCATCTTCTCATTTATCTCAAACAATTATAACTTTTTAGTGTGAATGTTTAGTCAATACTGTATATGGGGACAACTATTCTATGTTGAATAATTTTTACTTTTTGAGCGCATGCATGCACGCATTATAAACCAATACAACCTTTGATAATGTACATTCTATTTTTAAATATGTAATTGAAATGTGTGCAATAACACATGCATGCAACCAGTGGGACGTATCAAACCGTAGTCTTCTGAGAGAGTACTGGCATGGGTTGGAGAGAGTGGCAATCTAAGCATAAGTATGAATGTGCAGGTGAATCATAAATAGAAATGGATTATGTTTACGGCCAGGACTTACTGTAAAAAAATGGAAAGAACACATCAAATACATGCAGGGTCGGTCCTGAGTTTCGAGGAGCCCGAGGAGAAATGAACAAAACATACAAAGTGTGAAGAAGACTCACTACATGTGCTTATATGTCAAATCATTTTTAATAACCAGTTTCAGTAAACATCTAGATTTCTATCAGACAAGAAATATTTTGTGTCGAAAACACCATCTGAAAAATTTTGTACATTCTTCCAAAATAATAAGAATGAAAAACACGATGAAACTTCATTTCTTTAATCTCTCCATTTCAGAATCTTTCCATTACTATTTAGCAGCAATCCACTTCCACTAATAATCCGATGTTTTGATAGACGGCTGAAAATAGAGGAGAACTCTCTATATATATCCTCTTAGCATACGATTAAAAATACTTTTAGATTGTAAGAATACTGGTTTTTCTTTTTCTAATCTAGACTTTAAAAAATTAATTATTTTTTTAGGACTAATTTTGAAAATATTTGTAAAAAGAGGACAATGACCAAAATATCTGTAACTAAGGAATAGTTTTTAATTAATATTCTATGCTTATTATCCTATAGATTTTTCTATAAGATGTGTAATCTTTCTGCAAAATTAAAGTTTGTTTTTGTAATATATTCTATTTATCTTATCTAATTAATTTTTTAACTACTTATGTTATAAATAAATTATTAAGTGTGAATTGTCTATTGAACTCCCCCCACTATTTTCACATTCTCCACCACTACTACTACATTCATTCATATTTATTCATATGTAATAATTATGTAATTGTCTCTTTGTATTCTTTGTATGCCTATAAATAGGCTATTGGGTGAATCATTTGTAGAGACATGAAAAACCTATGAATGAGAATAATCTTCTTTCATCTCGTTTCTATTTTCTTTGTTTATTGTTTCTATTATTTTATAATAAATTGTACTAAATATTTTGCTAAAATTTTTAGAAAATCATGTAAGAGTTTCTTACTTAAAAATGAGGCTCTGATACCACCACAACTGGGTTGCAAAGCGTGAAATCTCCTAAAAATTAGAATTACAAGAGTATCAAAAAAATTTAAAGGATAAAAAAATTTCAAGATGATAGTTTTCTGTAAAATAATATTCTTCAAAATAATGTATATTGTCTATCTAAAAAAAGTAATCAAACATGTCTTCAAAATCTCCCATAGATTCTGATTCTGTCTCAAATATTTCACTATTACTATCATATGGAGGTTCTTCGAGTTCTTCTACATGTCTATTTCCTTCTCCAATTTGTTCATTTTCTTCTACAAATTGTCTATATGCTGTTGTAAGGCTCCAGATATAACTACTATATACACCATTCTCATAGAATAATAAAGATCTTTCATAAAAAGTTAAATCATCAATTATTTCGACATTTATATTACTAGTTTCTCTAAGATTTATTTGATTTATTGTTAAAATTATTACTCGTTGAATACTAAAGAAAAATAATTTGAATTCATAATAATCATTCATACTTGTTACTCTACGAGGATAATAAACATAAAAAACTAGCATTCTATCACTTCCTTGATAATTAATTATTAATTCAAAATTTTCTAAGGCATTACTCAAACTATTATTATCCATTAGTCCCATTGAACAACAATAATTATAAAATCAGGAGTAGAGAGAGATTTCTAAGGATACCCTAAAAATCAAAACAAAATGGCGCATCATGCTTCCGACCAAGTTAAACCTCTTTGAGCTGCTCTGTACCAATTACTACCAGTGGATAAAATACCTCTGGTATGCAGCCTAATTTCAGTGCTCCTTTTACGTTCCTCTCATCTCAGGATTACAATGCTCTCAAGAGAGATTCATCCGAGAGATACGTCTGGAACAACTAGTAGCACTTCGATACAGGCAACCACAACCTAGCTCGTTTCTTGCTACTAGGTGTACAGTTTAACTATAGAAGGTTACAAATGAGTTTTTTTGCAAGATCCTTCAGGCAGAGTCTTACGAAATTCTCCTTAATTAAGAAAAAATTAGTTTTTCATACTATATTTTGTATAAGATCTTATAGCAGAACTTGTAGAAAGATAATTTTTATTCCACTCAATCTCCTTACAGACTCTTCTTACAAACTATAACACGCCGTAGTTTTCAAAAAAAATATAGTGTATATATATATATATATATATATATATATATATATATATATATATATATATATATATATATATATATATATATAAAATAAAATACAAAGAAAGCTATCAAGTGGCTCTCCTTCAATCTCCCAAAAAATCAAAGGTCCAGATTTAACCTCACAAAACATATTTTTCCCCCTCAAAATTTTTCCCCAAAACTCAAATTCAAATCTCCCACCCAAAACAACTCCTATATTTATTTAATTATTTTTTTCTCTCTTTCCCTCCCTCTTCTATTTAAAAAATAAAAAACTAAAAATAATAAAAATAATTTTTTTAAAAAAAATAATTCAAAAAAATAAAAAAAAACATATAATATGTTTTTTGCTGGACCCCCAAAAGTTTTTCATATAATATGTTTGCTACTTCAATTAATTTGCAGAACATTTAAAACTATTTATATGATCAAATAAGGTGCACCGTTCCGAAGACGTGCCGTAGGCACGTGTCAACAGGAAAACCTAGGGTGTATATATATATATATATATACTAGGTTTGCCCGTTGACACGTGCCTACGGCACGTCTTCGGAACGGTACACCTTGTTTGATCATATAAAACAGTTTTGGAGATCAGTAAATTAATTGAAGTAGTAAATATTTTATATGAGAAACTTTTGGGGGTCTAGCAAAAAATATATTATATAATTTTTTTGATTTTTTGAATTATTTTCAAAGTTTTTAATTTTTAATTTTTTTTGTTTTTTATTTTTTAAAAATTTTAAAATTTTTTATTTTCTTAATTTTTTGAATAGAAGAGGGAGAGAGAGAGAGAGAGAGAGAGAGAGAGAGAGAGAGAGAAATAATTAAATAAATATAGGAGTTGTTTTGGGTGGGAGATTTGAATTTGAGTTTTGGGGGGAAAAATATGTTTTGTGAGGTTAGATCTGGGCCTTTAATTTTTTGGAGATTGAAGGAGAGCCACTTGATAGCTTTCTTTGTGTTTTATTATATATATATATATATATATATATATATATATATATATATATATAAAATATGTTTTTTAAAAAAAAGAATATAAGTGGGCTGTGCATGAAAATATATATATAATATGTTTTTTAAAAAAAAGAATATAAGTGGGCTGTGCGTGAAAATTCATGCATGCTGGATTGGATTGTTTGATAATGTGATAAAAATTCTGATAGTATTGTCTCTTTAGTGGTTTGTATATTTCTAATTGCTTTTGTTTTACCTCTGGTAAAATCGTCCGTGTTGGCTATGTACAGTGATTTATTATCTATATATTTTTGATCTGGCTGGAGTCTTTCGACTCTATCCGTTTGCATCAAAAAGATAATGTGATAAAAATGTGTATGGTGTATAATGATGGATGTTGGTGGGGGCCCACGTGGTTGCTAACAGCAAGAGAGGGTTGTTGAAATCCTTGGTGACGTGGCCAGGTATATATAGGGGCCCACCTGGTATTTGCTTCAGTGAGAGGAAAGTTTTTTTGATGAAAACGAATAGAGTCTCTCGACTCCAGCCACACCAAAAAACATATATTATAATCAAAAGTAATGTACAGATCATAGCTTTACAAGAGGTAAAACTTGCAAAAGATGCATAATTACAATCAGAAACAACGAAATATATACAGAGAGCAAACTCCTAACAAAAGACCGGAGCAAAGACGGCTACTGGCATCGAAGCAACGAAGAGACCTCTCGAGACATCAAGCTAACAGAGTAGGGAAGGCAACACTTGATCAACAGCATGAGCGGAGACCACGACAGTGCGATAAAGGTTCGGGATGTGCTGCAAGTCGCCATAAGGAGACGTAGCCCAACACCAACGCCAAACAGAACCTAAAGCAACAAAGACAGCAAACCATACCAAGACCAGAGAAACAGTGAGAGGAAAGTTGTTAAAATATTACGGTAATATAATATAATATAAATAATATAATCCATAATCAAGAGTTACCTAATTGGTTAACAAACTTTTGAGAGGCCACCTCTGGTGGGCAGTTGTACTACATAATATCGAATTTGTTTTATAAATTGTATAAATTATCAGGTGTGGATAAAAGTGGGCGAGATGTATGTCTGAGATGAAGCTAGCAGATGTATGCATGCCAGTCCTCAGCGAGGATCCTGATTTCTGAAGGGGGTGTGTGTGTAACACCCCGTAGTTTTCAAAAAAGTATAGTGTGTATATATATATATATATATATATATATATATATATATATATAGGGTGTTGTTCGGTTGCAAACGGGCCGGAACGGGTCGGTTCGCACGGACCCGTGCGAACCTCGATCTGGACCGTTGGATAGATTTTTTTTCATAAAATCTTGCCTTAACCCGTCGTTGGCAAGAACGGGTTAAGGCAAAATTTAATAAAAAAAGTTGGCCTTAACTCGTTCTTCGGAATAACGGGTTAAGGCTATATTTTTCATTTTCGTCGACATACAGTTTGTCTTCTTTCTTCCGCTCTCTTCTTCTCTCTTCGACGAACCCAGACCCAAACGACGGAAAAAAAAAAACCCTAAAAAAACCCTAGCTCCGACGATCGAAACCCTAGAACTCCATCTTCTCTCCCAACTCCGAAGATTGAAACCCCCTAACTCCGACGTTCGAAACCCTAGCTTCTCTTCCCCTCTTCGGAACCCTAGATACGAAATTGGAACCCTAGTTCTCTTCGAAAACCGATTGCTTGGCTTGATTTCGACCTATTCCGTAAGGTATACACTATTTCTTGAACCCAATAATCTACATTTGTATTTTTTTGGTTGAATTTGTGTGTAGTGATTTATTTAGAAATTGGAAAAAAAATTAAAATGTGTTAGTAGATTATAGATGTAGAATCGGGTTGACCTCAAGTATATTCAATTGCCGAATTATGTTTCTTGCATTAGTATCTTGTAGAATTAGAATTGTATATACGAAATTAGTTAGAATTTTCAGTGCGGTTATGGTTGAAAACCCTGCGAATGACCGTAAAAAAATACGAAACTTTCCGAGTAGGTTCGTCTCACGTAGTACAAGCCACACCAACTTGTAGAAACGAGTTTTGACTCATGGTTCGAGAGATACGGCCGCGTATCGCTTTCGGTTGGAAAAAACCAAGTATAGCGGTGCACGGCCGTATATCGCAAACCGTGACTCGAAACTCGCTTCTACAAGTTCGGGTGGCTTCGCCTACGTGAATCCTACCAAGTGGGAAAGTTTCGAGGGTTTTTGGAGGCCGTTTGCGCGGTTTTCTCAACTTCTTCGCACGATAGTTTTTCGTATTAGAATTTTGTAAGTGCGGTTAGATTAGATTAGAAAACCCTTCAAACGACCTCCAAAAAATACGAAACCGTGCGAGTTGGTTGGTGTCACCTACGATAAGCCACCCGAACTTGTAGAAGTGAGTTTCGACTCACGGTTCGAGAGATACGGCCGCGTACCGGTTACGGTTGGGAAAAAACCGAGTAAAGCGGTAGACGGCCGTATCTCGCAAACCGTGAGTCGAAACTCGCTTCTACAAGTTCGGGTGGCTTGCCCTACGTGAATCCGACCAAGTCGGAAAGTTTTATAATTTTTGGATGCCATTTGGGCGGTTTTATCAATTTCCTCGCATTACAAGTTTGAGCCTAAGAATTTTCTAAGTGCGGGTAGATTAGAAAATCCTTCAAACGGCCTCCAAAAAATATGAAACTTTGCGATTTGGTTGGTGTCACCTAGGAGAAGCCAAACCAACTTGTAGAAGTGAGTTTCGACTCACGGTTCGAGAGATACGGTCGCGTATCGCTTCCGGTTGAAAAAAACTATTATAAAGCGGTATATGGTCGTATCTCGCAAACCGTGAGTCGAAACTCGCTTCTACAAGTTCGGGTTGCTTGCCCTACGTGAATCCGACCAATTGGGAAAGTTTTAAAATTTTCGGGTGCCGTTTGCGCGGTATTGCTCTATTTCCTCCCATTATAAGTTTTATAATTAGAATTTTCTAAGTGCGGGTAGGTTAGAAAACCCTGCAAACGACCTCCAAAAAATACGAAACTTTGCGATTTGGTTGGTGTCACGTACGAGAATTGACCCGAAGTTGTAGAAGTGAATTTCGACCCACGGTCCGAGAGATACGGGCGCGTATCGGTTTTGGTTCGAAAAAAAACAAATAAAGCGGTAGACGGCCGTATCTCGCAAACCGTGAGTCGAAACTCGCCTCTACAAGTTCGGGTGGCTTGCCCTACGTGAATTCGACCAAGTCGGAAAGTTTTATAATTTTCGGATGGCATTTGGGCGGTTTTCTCAACTTCCTCGCATTACAAGTTTGAGCCTTAGAATTTTCTAAGTGCGGGTAGATTAGAAAACCCTCCAAATGATCTTCCAAAAATACGAAACTTTGCGATTTGGTTGGTATCACCTACGCGAAGCCAAACCAACTCGTGGAAGTGAGTTTCGACTCACGGTTCGTGAGATACGGCCGCGTATCGCTTATGCTTGGAAAAAAACCGAGTAAAGCGGTAGATGGCCGTATCTCGCGAACCGTGACTCGAAACTCGCTTCTACAAGTTCGGGTGGCTTCCCCTACGTGAATTGGACCTGGTCGGAAAGTTTTAAAATATTCGGATGCCGTTTGTGGGGTATTGCGTCAATTGCTCAAGTGAGAAGTTTTTGACATAGAATTTTTTAAAAAACGGGCCGATTAGAAAACAATTCGAACCACCTCCAAAAAATACGAAATTTGGCGAGTTGATTGGTGTTACCTATGAGAACTGACCCGAAGTTGTAGAAGTGAGTTTCGAATCACGGTTCGAGAGATACGGCCGCGTATCGGTTGGAGGTTGGAAAACAACCTAATTAAGCGGTATACGGCCGTATCTCGCAAACCATGAGTCGAAACTCACTTGTACAAGTTGGGGTCGCTTGACCTACGTGAATCCGACATAGTCGTAAAGTTTTATAGATTTTTTTGTTTTCATTCATGCGTTTTTCAGTATAATCTCGGTATGTTTGTTTTGTTGTCATCTTTTTTAACAACTTTTTAATTTTTTACAGACGGGTATCTAAATGGCTAGAACAAGGCAACCAAGAATCGAGTCCGGGAACACCAGTGGCGCACCAACTACTGAGGTAAGATCGATTACTATTATTGGTTTTAAATACAAACATGTAACATTATCTCAATAATAATATTTGTTATATTTATTCGTGTAGGTTGGTGGCCGTCAATCCACATCGGCTGAGGCAGGTCCGTCGTCCTCGGTTACATCACCCGGACCCGTGGACACAAGTGTACTCACCCTGCAGGGCAAACACCGATCGGAAGCCGTGTGGAATGGGTCCGATAGAAAACTAAATTTTCGGAAGCACACAGTTCTTCCTTGGGATGAACGTATCACGCCGTACGTGGTAGAGGCCGGTTTCTACGGAGCAAGATTCATTCACTCTGTAAAGCTAGATAGGCCACTCCTCACAGCTCTAGTCGAGCGATGGAGGCCGGAGACCCACACATTCCACCTACCTGTGGGTGAGATGACTGTGACCCTGCAGGATGTGGCAATGATAACAGGACTACCAATCGATGGGGTTGCCGTGACGGGAAATATGGACTTCGATCGAGTTGAAGTCGTTCGGGACTTACTCGGTATCGACTTGCAGTTGGTAGTTCTTGAAGAACAAGAGAAGGCCGAAAAAAATATCCGCGAAAATGCCCCCGCAGATTCTGATGAAGATGTATTGAATGAACAAATAGAAGCTGCGAAACAAAAAGCGGAGGAAGAAGTGATGGATGACGCTTTCGAGGGTAAATCACTTTACATCACCTGGTTAAAATACCAGTTCGAGGAGGGATATTTGAACCCCGAGTCGGGTGAGGCTGACCTAGTGTGCTATGCACGTGCATACATTTTTAGTTTGATAGGGGGACTTATCTTCCCGAACTCATCCGGATCAACCGTGCCGTTGATGTACCTACGGTTGTTGGAGGATTTCCAGTATGCGGGTCGCTATAGTTGGGGGAGTGCGGCACTGGCGCTACTATACAGGAGTTTGTGCATATGTTCTTTAGGTGGCGCACAGATGGGTGGCCCAATGGTGCTGATGCAGATATGGAGTTGGGAACGCATCCACATCGGACGTCCCCGTATTACTCAGCCTATACCGGAATTTTTGGCCGACCCAGGGGCAGCAGAGTTGTTACCTCCTGTAGGAGCATATTGGGCCGGCCGACACACGTGGACCGATAACCCACGCCATTCGCTGACCTACTACAGAGATGAGTTGGACAACATGCGGGACGAGTTCGTCACATGGGAACCGTACTCGGCCGATAGGTTGCAACGCGTTCCTCCAGTCTGCCTAGACAGATCCCTTTGGTTGACGGCAGCACCTCTTGTGAACTTTTCGGTTGTGGAGTTCCAGTATCCTGACCGGGTCTTGCGGCAATTCGGATATCAACAGAAGATTCCCGATGTCAGGTCGTACGATAAAAAGTTGCACGAGGTTAGGGGAACGGGACGGGTGCCCAACTTCGATTGGGCTAATTTTCATCGTTACCACGTAGCCAACTGGAACACCATGCGACATCAAATGACACTGAATTTGATGTTTGTCGCGAGACCATACGATGGGTCCCTCCAGCAGGCATACATGATGTGGTACAAGCGAATAACCCGGTTGTTCGTTTCTCCAACGGTCGCCGTACCAGCTGGGGTGCAACTTCCGATTCCCGAAGCCCAGGTAGAACCACCTCCAGCATATTCCTCCTCCCAGCCGATGTACCAACCGAGGGCTGAGGCACATCGAAAAGCGGTCAGTCCAATTTCATATAGTTTGTATATTTGTACTGTGTTCAATTGATGTACACTAATTTTGAATGATGTTTAAATTGGAATTTTTCACCAACTGTAGATTGACAACGCATGGGAGGTTGTCCGAACAGCTGCCCGCCACCTGAAGACTAGAATACCCGAGAGCTTAAAGACGGTAATCCGGGAGATGTTAGCCCCGTGCCGTCGTACTCTGGAGGACGCGGGTGAAGGTCCACAGGTTGAGGCCTATTTGAGCGCCAATGTGCCGCCAACACCCTTAAGGCGAAAACAGGTTGTTAGTAGGGCAATTATAATCCCTGGTCGTCAACAGGGTACTGATGAGGAAGAGTCGTCGGATGATTCTGACTCTCCCCAAACACATCGCGCACGGCGAAATCCTAAAAGGACCAGGCAACCTCCCAAACAATTCACACCAAGCGGTCGCAAGCGGACTGGCCGTAGACGGTAATCTGTAATACTCTGTAAAAGCGTATCTTTTGGTTGGTGTTTTTGTCACTGCAGTAACTAACGTATTGTTTGTTTCTACGTTGATAAACTGTTGTAGGTGAATTTTGGTGCGCCGGATGCAAGCCAAATTCGAGAACGGCTTCATTTGTGAATAATTGTCTTTTGGCCATGTGCAGTCTTATATGTATAATTTTGTTGTAAACTCTTGGATTTTGTGAATATTGAATTCAGTTCAAGTAATTAAGTAGTTGGTCGTTATTGGACTTTTGTACGCCTTCAAGTTTCTTTTGAATATATATGTTGTCTTATTTACTTTGATGTGCTTTCATTTGTTATTTTGTGAACCACATTTAATTAGTTATATTGCTGCCAATATCTCTGTACTTAACCCGTTATCAGCAAGGACGGGTTAAGTGGAGAGATATTGTCAGTCCTTTGGAAAACTACCACTAACTAGTACATGAAACAAGTGCTGCCAATATGGGTCTTCCTAACCCGTCACTGCCAACAACGGGTTAGGTTAACTTAACCCGTTCTTGGCGACAACGGCTTAAGTAGAGAGAGATTGGCAGCAATATAATTCATACAGGCGAAAGTGCTGCCAATATGGGTCATCCTAACCCGTCGTTGCCAACAACGGGTTAGGTTAACGTAACCCGTTCTTAGCGACAACGGCTTAAGTAGAGAGAGGTTGGCAGCAATATAATTCATACAGAAACAAGTGCTGCCAATATGGGTCATCCTAACCCGTCGTTGCCAACAACGGGTTAGGTTAAAGTAATCCGTTCTTGTCGACAACGGCTTAGGTAGAGAGATATTGGCAGCAACTAACCACTTCTACAAATTTCTCTTAACTCTTTGCGAGAACTGTCTCCGGAACTGTGCAAAGTGACATTAATATGCCCATAAATTGTTTATTATTTTTATAATTTTCCCACTATTCGCCCGCAACTAACCACTCTAAATTTGTAACATGATAAGTTTTGTGAAAGTAAAAAAAAAAAAAATTACGAGTTCTGTTGTAAAAAAAAAAAAAAAAGTCATATGTATTTGTTTTTTCCCTGTTTATATTTATTTTTTTAATTTCTTGGCTAGCCACGTAACTAACCAATATAAAATTGACCACATCAAACGGATATTCAAATCCAGACAAATTTATTAAAATTGAGCACATCCCACATGTGCACTATACGAGGGGAAAAAAACTTGTAGACTCTCTAATGTGGGTACATGGGGCATGCATTTATTGTGGGAGGACTGACAAGAATCATTTTAGGTTATCTGGTCGGTCCTCGTTCTAATTTCCCGTTGATAGACTCTCACTTCTGCTTCTTCTCATAGTAGAACAAGTTTAATATCAGAAATACCACTTTTAGATCCCACATGTAGCCCATGTGGGAGAAACACCACATGTAGATCCCCACATCAACGTACAAAAAGACCAAGTTAGGGTTTGGAACAATTGTAATGATGAAAATATTCCTAATGGAAAAGCCCCTCTGTGTTATTATTGAGCGCAGTGCCTCCAGATTTAATATAGAGGGCTAACAAAAACTGCCATCTTTTACCAGAAATGACAATACAAATATGTTTTCCACTGTCTGTGCAAAAGATCCCCTGTTTAATAAATGGGGGAAAATCCACATTTGGATTCGCACATGTAGCCGTTATGGAAAAGCTATATGTAGGGACGTACATGTGATGTTGTAGGCGGGTGTTGAGTTCTACTTGTTTAGCTTGGTGCGTTTTCCCACTAAGGTGTATGTTAAAAAAAACGTTGCCTATATGGAGCAAAATCCACACGTACATCCCCACATTTAGCCTATTTGGGGGAAAAACCAAATGTACATCCCCATATGTAAAGATTGTGTGAAAAAAAAACATTTACATGCCACATGTAGGCTTTAACACATGTACAAAAATATTTAGATCTCCACATGTAGCCCACATGGGGAAAAAAAAATATGTAGATCCCCACATGTAGCCTATACATGGAGCAAGCCATATGTAGATCCCCACATGCATGTAAAAAAATTCCAATACATATTTGGATCAACTGTGATGATGATGGTATCCCTAATGGAGAGATATGAAACGGTAAAATCTCTGCTACAACTTACAGTTTGTAAGACTGTTAAACCTGTTAGTGTTCCATATATCTTACAGTTCTCTTCAGCGAGAAAGAGTCTGCTTACCAAAGCTGACAGAATTGTGTATCTAAATTGTGGAAGGCCGGATAAGAATCATTTTGCGATTTTGTTGCTGGTCCTCAGAAAAAATTGCGGTGCTGAGATCCCTCATGAATATGCCTAACCAGACGCGTCACGTGATCCGCATCTCGTCCTCAGATGAGATTAATTGGCTATCAAGAACTGGATCTGTACATATGATGAGATTACTTAATGTGAATTTTTTAAAGGCTTGTGATTGTCACTTGTTTTAGATGAAAACATAGCCTATTCGGTACAGACAACATGTAGATTCCCACATGTAGTCTGTATGGGGAAAAACCACATGTAGAATCCCACATGTATCCTATACAGGCAAAAAACCACATGTACATCACACATGTAGCCTATGTGGGTGAAAAACCACATCTAAATCCCCACATGTAGTCCATGTATGGTAAAAACTATATGTGGATTGCCTAACGTTGGTACATGAGGGATGCACTTATTGTGGAAGCAAGTATAAGAATCATTTTATGGGTTCTTGCTGGTCCTCATTCTAGTTTGCGGTTGACAGGCTGTCACTTCTGCTTTTCTCCATATTAGAACAAGTTTATTATTAGAAAAACCACATGTAGATCTCACATGTAGCCCATATTAGAACAAAATCGAATGTAGATCTCACATGTGGCCCATATTGAAGAAATAACACATGTAGATTCCCTTAACATGTGGGAGTAGATATATTTGATTGACTGATGGATTGATGGATTGATTAGTGTGGGAATTTAGAACGGCCTGTTAATTTACTACAAGTTAACGATTCGTACAAAAAACCGTTTAAGGAAATTTTTTTACTTTGACAAAACTTATTATGGTAATAAAGTTAGAGTGGTTAGTTACGGGAGAATAAATGGAAATTAATAAAAATAATAAACAATTTACGGGCATATTAATGTCACCTTGCACAGTTCTGGAGACAATTCTCGCAAAGAGCGAAGAGAAATTTTTGGAAAACCCAAAATTTATTCAACACCTTAAACCGTTCTTGGTAATCACGAGTTAAGTTAACTTAATCCGTTATTCCCAAGGACGGTTTAAGTACTTCGATTTTTGGCAGTATAATTTGAAAACTTAGAGAGCCCCCTGGCAATAACACTCTACATAACCCGTTCTTGCGAAGAACGGATTAAGTTAACTTAACACGTTATTACCAAGAACGGTTTAAGTACATCGATATTACCAGAACTATATGAAGGCTTGGTTTGTACGTAACCCGTTATCACCAATAACGGGTCAGTTGAACTTAAACCGTTATCACCAATAACGGGTTAACTAGGGCTAATTTACAGACACTGTACAAGTTGAGATGTGTATCAATTTGGTGGGGACAATTGTTGTCCTTGCTGCTAATTTTTCAACATGGAGTGTCAAAACTTCGTTGACTAACATTTGATGGCATCTTGTCATCTTTTAATTATTTTTAATCCAACCATGGCCATCCGTTCCCTGCTAATCCATTCCCTATTTATCAACACCCCTCTCTACAATCTTTGGTCATGTCATGCTCCCCAATTATTCGGTTAGCCATCTATATGAGGGAGTCTCCTCTCCCTCATGCACTTCAAGAGGGAGTCTCCTCTCCTTCTATTTGGAGAACTCAAATGGGGTCTCCTCATTCTTCATAAGTGGTCTCCTCTTCTCTTCTAACTGTTTGCAACCAGGGCCCTATCAATGTTCTCCTCTTCTCTTCAAAACCCATCTTTAGTTCCCAATAGGGAAGACAAAGATGAAGCTGAAGCTGAAGTTGAAGCTGAAGTTGTAGAAGACAAAGCTCAAGATTAGAGAATGGCTGCCGGCTCTCTCTCTTTTTTCTTCATATTTAGTCTTCTAATTTGTTAGTTTTTACAATTGTTAGCATAAGCTGCATTTGTACGCCTTTCATACACATTCGTTCTCTATTGTTACACAGAATGCAGAAATTCTCTGCTTTCGCCGGACGGAGTAGTGGTGAGTGTCACGGTGTATTCATGGTACTTTTCGACTTCTTGGCATGCACACCTCACAATCGTGCCACAAATATCACGATTATGAGGAGTGCGTGTCAAGAAGTCGTTAAGTACTTTGAATATGCGGTTACACCCACTACTACTCCGGCCGACGAAAGCAGGGGATTTTTGCATTCTGTGTAACAGTAGAGAACGGGTCTTGTATGCAGGGGGTACAAGTGCATGCTCGGTTTCTTTCAAGCGGTAGGGAGGGCCGTTGGCTCTGCCTTTTTTTCCCCACAGTGTTCGTTTCTTTAGTCTTCTATTTTTTTTGCAAGACCGGGTGTGTTTGCATATGTAGCAATTGTACGCCTTTCATACACATTCGTTCCCTATTGTTACACAGAATGCAAAAATTCTCGGCTTTCATCGGACGGAGTAGAGGTGGGCGTCACGGTGTATTCATGGTACTTTTCGACTTCTTGGCATGCACACCTCACAATCGTGCCACAAATATCACGAATATGAGGAGTGCGTGTCAAGAAGTCGTTAAGTACTTTGAATATACGGTTACACCCACTACCACTAACTTTCGAAGGAAGCCGAGGATTTTTACATTCTGTATAACAGTAGAGAACGAAATTGTATGTAGGGGGTACAGCTGGCTACTTATGCAATCAAAAAAAGGCAGAGTCAACAGTCCTTCCTTCCACTTCCGAGAAGAAAGCGAGCATGCACTTGTATACTAAATTAATTTCAACTTCAAATTTCTGTATCTTCAAACAATATGTTAGTGCCAGTATGTAATGTTCCTTTATATGAATAAAATTTGGTTCTGCAAATAGCCTGTTGTGAATGCAATATCTTGTACATGTATCAACAAACGAAAATATGTCTAACTTGATGGTGTCCCAAAAAATTACGAAACTGTCAGGTTTTGTTGGTGTCACCTACGAGACGCCAAACCAATTTGTTGAAGTGAGTTTGGACTCACGGTTTGTGAGATACAACCGCGTATCGCTTACGAGATCGTTAAAAACCTAGTCTTGGTACAGACCAAGTCTTGGTATAGTTCTGCTAATATGGATATACTTAACCCGTCACGTCTAACAACGGGTTATATTGCCTTAATCCGTTCTTCATGACAACGGGTTAAGTATAGCGATGTTGGCAGACATTTAATCGCCCTTAGATCAAAGTCCTGCTAATATCACTGTACTTAACCCGTCGCTGGGAATAACGTGTGAACGAACTTAACCCGCTGTTCGCAAGAACGGGTTATGGAGAGTATTATTACCAGGGCCCTATCCAAGTTTTCAAACTATACCCCCAAAAATGGAAGTACTTAACCCGTTCTTGGGAACAACGGTTAAAGGTTAGATAAGCCGTTCTCGTGAATCACGGTTTAGGGTGTTCAGCTAATATTGGGTTTTCTAAAAATTTCTCTTAACTCTTTGCGAGAACTGTCTCCAGAACTGTGCAAGGTGACATTCATATGTCCATAAATTGTTTATTATTTTTATAATTATCCATTTATTCTCCAATAACTAAGCACTCTAAATTTGTTACCATATTAAGTCTTACAAAATAAAAAAAAATTAAATTACGGGGTTTTTTGGAACGAGGGTTAGGGTTAGGTTAAAGTAGGGTTAGTCTAGGGTTAGGGTTAGGATTAGGTTAAGACTAACAAAGTTTATCATTATTGTCTTCTTCACCTTCATGTTTCAGCATTCATTGTCTTAATTGAGAGACCCATATCTCCTCCCTATTGATGAGCAGTGATCCATATAGCCTTTGCCTTCTCCTTGTATTGACCCGTATCTCTCGGACTATTGATGAGCAGTGAGAAACCCAAGTGGGCTATCATATCATTCTACACTTTTTCTTTTTCATTGCCTATAACTGAGAGAGTTAGACTCTCATCAACTCAAATATGACTTCTCTTCTTCTCTTCAAGAGAACTCAAATGAGATGCAGGAGAAATTTGAGATCAAGGATGGTCGCCTACAATTGTTCTTGTGTATGAAGATGCAGGAGTAGAGATGACTTGTTTCAGTGTACAAGTGCATGCTCGGTTTCTATCACCCGTTCTTGGGAGGGCCGCTTGCTCTGCCTTTTTTTCCCACAGTGTTTTTCTTGGTCTTCTATTTTTTTAGCTTTTAGATGTGTTTGCATAAGTAGCATTTGTACGCCTTTCATACAAGTTCGTTCTCTATTGTTACACAGAATGCAAAAATTCCCTGCTTTTGTCGGACGGAGTAGTGCTGGGTGTCACGGTGTATTCATTGTACTTTTCGACTTCTTGGCATGCACACCTCACAATCGTGCCACAAATTTCACGATTATGAGGAGTGCGTGTCAAGAAGTCGTTAAGTACTTCGAATATACGGTTACACCCACTACTACTCCGGCCGACGAAAGCAGGGGATTTTTGCATTCTGTGTAACAGTAGAGAACGGGTCTTGTATGCAGGGGGTGCAACCGGCTATTTATACATTCAAGGCAAGCCTCTTCAGTTCAAGGATGGTCGCCTACAACCGGAACTACTTATCTATCCAAAATCAGGCAGAGTCAGCAGTCCTTCCTTCCAATTCGAGAAGAAAGCGAGCATGTACTTGTATACTAAATTAATTTCAATTTAAAAATCCGGTATCAAGGGATGACTTTGTAATGTCAACTAGCATGCGGATCATGTACAATTTTAATATCATTCTTCAAACAATATGTTGTTACCAGTTTGTAATGTTCCTTTATATGAATAAATTTTGTCTTGCAAATGGCTTGTTGTGAATTAGTAGATTTGTATATTATCTATATATCTAGATAATAAAACACAAAAAAAGCTATCAAGTGGCTCACATTCAATCTATCCCAAAATCAATGGACCAGATCTACTCTCACAAAACATATTTTCCCAACCAAATTTCAAACTCCACAAATTTAAAAACACACACACACTCTCTCTCTCTCTCTCTCTCTCTCTCTCTTTTTTCCCCCAAAAACCAAAAACACCCCCCCTTCTCTCCCTCTTTCTCCCGCCCACTCTCTAATCTCCCCGCTCGTCACTCTCTCCCTCCTCCGCCCTTCCGTTCTCCTCCATCGGCGCCCGCCCCCCCCCCCCCCCCAACCTCCCGATCCCAACCCCCCCTCATCCTCCCGACCTCCCGCTCTCTCACTCTCTCCTCCGCTCTCTCATCCTCCACCTCAGATCTCCCAGCGCCGTTCGCAACTTCCCAGCGCCCGTCTCTCCATCGCAGCTTCCGTTCGCAGCTTCCTAGCGCCGTCTCAGCGCCGTTCGCAGCTTCCCAGCACCGTCTCTCCACCTCAGACCTCCCAGCGCCGTTCGCAGCTTCCCAGTCGCTTCCGCGAAGTCCCGTCGCCTTCCCTTCGCCTTCCGCACTCAACCATCGATTTCATCTCTCAGGTATACAAAATTTCTCCATTGATTTCACCTTCCCGTCGCCAACATCAGCAGAATTTTTTTTCTTCAATTGGAATTAGGATGTTTTTGATTTCTTGATTACTGTGAATTTTTGCTGTGAATTCCCTGTCCGAGGAAAGGGTTTGCTGTTAATTTTTGGCTTAGTTGATTCTTTGCTTTTATCAGTTTCAGCTTAGTTGATTTGCTTCCATTCAACAGAAATTAGTTGTGATGATTAGTTGTGATGATTTTGGGTTTTATCTTTCTAAGCCTAAGTTGTTAATCCCGTCGCCAACCTCAACAGAACCATTCTTTGCTTTTATCATTTTTAGCTTAGTTGATTTTTTTTTAATTAAGAGAATTGAGGTGGGTTTTTAGGGATTTGAGATGGGTCTTGAAAAAGTTTTGATTGTCTTGGATTTTTTTCAGGGGATTTTGATCCGGAATTGAGATCGGTGCTTGAATTGGCGACGGATGAGGAGTTGTTAGAGCTCGAAAACATTCTGTTTGGACCCAGGTAACAACATGGACACATTCATATCGAGTTGGAATTAGTTTTAGTTTTCGATTATTACATTATTTTTTTTCGGAAGAGTATCTGTATTGGTGATGATTTTGTGTGGTGTGATTGTAAATATGAGAGTTATAGCGGGCGGCCGCGATCACTTCTACCTCACAAAGTTCGCATCTTTGGTTGTTTTTTCTTCTGGGTTTTTAAGGATTTGAGAGGGGTCGTGAAAAAGTTTTGATTGTGTTGGATTTTTTTCAGGGCATTTTGATCCGGAATTGAGATCGGTGCTTGAATTGGCGACGGATGAGGAGTTGTTGGAGCTCGAAAACATTCTGTTTGGACCCAGGTAAGAACATGGACACATTCATATCGAGTTGGAATTAGTTTTAGTTTTCTTATTATTACATTATTTTTTCGGAAGAGTATCTGTATTGGTGATGATTTTGTGTGGTGTGATTGTAAATATGAGAGTTATAGATCAACTAGGTAGAGTTTGATCGCATCGCGATATGCCCATATGAGGTTTGATCTTGGAAGCTTGGCTTAGAAGTGATCTAGATACTCAGAATTATGTCTGCATGGTCAACCATGATCTAGATCTAAAATCTAAAATCTCACCTGAGAATGTCTGCATGGTCAACCATGATCAGTATGAGGACTCTTATCTATTCAAAATATTACTTGAGAATCTCACTTGAGAATCTAAAATCTAAAATCTCACTTATCTATGAAAACAGATTGATTCTGATACCAATGCACTTTAATTTGTGCACAGGTCCAAGTAATAAGTTGCAAGAATTTTTGGAAACCGAGTTTGCGTATCATTTCTTCAGTGAGCGCTTTGAGAACTACATGAAAGTAAGTCTGCTCTTATTTTAAATATTCGGTATTTCTTCGTTTTGTGTTGTTGCTTATGTTTAGTGTTGTTAGTCACATTCTTCCTAAATACTAATCCTAATACCAGCAATAACTTCTCATTTATAAAGAACCTATTAAAAACAAAATTCTATACTTATTTATGAATACTTCAGAATTATTTGACTTTCCAATTATGATGTATGATATTATGAAAATACTTTGTTTTTAGGTGAAGAAAATTTGATAAACGTAGATTACACAAAATTAACAAGCTTAAATTAAGCAATATTTTCTTAGACATGTGCCTTTGAATATTATCTCTTATGCACGCATTATTATCGTTTATGCACACATTTTTTGAATTTTGCTATTTCAACATTAACATTATTTTTAGCATAATAATTTGTGTATTTTTGAATTTTAAATGGACCGAAGTACACCCCCCCCCCCCCCCCCACATACACGTAATATACACGTAACATTATTAAACTGTATATTTCAACATTAACATTATTAGTTGTTTAATTTCCATCACATAGTAATCATATGGGTATATTCTGAAGTTATTAAACTGTATATTGAAAAAAACGTCGAGGTAATTTTCTGTAAAGAAAAACACATTGAGGCTGCAATTGTAGTAATAAGTTGTTCTCATTGTAATGTTTACTTCAGCCATTGTGTTCTATTTTGAAGACCTCAACCATTGTGTTCTTCTACAACCCTGTAATTATTTTTTTCATTCATTCGGTTGGTGTTTAGTATGGTGGAGGTTGTAAAAATTGTAATATTTAGCATTTTGGGAGATGATGTAAGTAACTGTATATAATAATGATATAATATAGTTATGTTAATACCCGTACCCGCAATTTTGTGGAGTATTGGGTATATTGTTTGGTTTTTTAAATGTTTTTCGAAGGTTTTACAAAAAAATTATTACATTTTCAAAAGAATATTTGGTTTATATTTTGTATCTTGCATTATATTCTGATTTTTTCCCCCAGAGCCATATATATATGTTGCATGTGTGATGTTGCTCGGTTGAGCCTGGGGAGGATTTATATTTATTGCGTGTGATGTCATATATTTAACTGTTAGCAGAATTCCGTAAGGAATTTTTGTAAAAGGGCGAATATTTTAGGGGAGGTTCTGTCAAAATTTTTTTAAATCTATTATGTTTTCCTAATACTTGAGATTGTGAAATTGTCATCATTTTGTAGGTTCAGTGAAGATTTTGTAGGTGGTACACTTGAAGCTTGAAGCTTTCAGGATTCAAGCTTGAAGATTTTCTAAATTTGTAGCTTCAAGATGAAGATTTTGTAGGTTCAGTGAAGATGAAGATTTTGTATCTTGAAGCTTCAAGATTTTGTAGGATCATTAATGGCTTGAAGCGTGAAGATTTTGTAGGTGGTACACTTGAAGCTTGAATATTGCGAAAGTGGTACATTTTGTAGAATTGTGAAATTGTGAACTTTTAAGAGATTGTGAGAATGAGTTTTCTGGATTGTATGTGAGGACTAGGATTGCCCGTGAGACGTGCGTACGGCACGTATTTAAATGAAGGTAATGGTAATGGTATATAAATTTAAGTTAAGGTATTGGTATATAAGTTTAAGTGAAGGTAATGGTATATAAATTTTATGAATAATGAAAGATAAATTTTATGTATATTTCAAGCAATAAGAGAAGTGCCAACCTTCATATTAGATGGTAGAACAATAGATAAAATCCGCAACAGAGTTAGTATTTCCAAAATGGCACAGCGAATAGAATTCACACAGGACTAATATGAGTTGCCAGGAGAAAAGTGAATTTACTTTGTGTAAAACATAACGGCCAACCTTGGTGTTTGAATATCATCACACAGGACTAACATTGACAGTGAGAATTGAATATCGATTTAAAAATTGAGCTTGAATATCATCACTAACATTGACAGTTTACTAACATCATCTTGAAAGCAAATTACATAGTTATGCATTCACACAACACTTGAATTCTGGCAGTGTGTACGTACATTTGTTATTTAAGATTGGATAACATCAACTAGATAGTTACCATCACTAACCATACAAGTTTAGTACCAATCATCTGGATGCCAACTACACAGTATTTATTTCGTTTGGAACAACTCAGTTTTAGTATTGCTTCTAAAATGTGTCAACGGATTAAGTAGAGAGATATTGTCCGATCTAACACCGCTATATGTGAAGTATTGAACCGAAGTACTGCCAATACCTCTCTCCTTAGACCGTTATTGCTAATAACGAGTTATACTGTATAAAACCGTTACCACCAACAACGGCTTAAGTAGAGAGATATTGGCCGAACTAAATCCCTACATGTGTATTATTGAACCGAAGGACTGCCAATATCTAGCTCCTTAGCCCGTTATTCCTGATAACGAGTTAGATTGTATAAAACCGTTACCAATAAGAACGGCCTAAGTAGAGGGATATTGGCCGAACTAAAACCACCGTATGTGAAGTATTGAACCAAAGTACTGCCAATGTCTATCTCCTTAACCCGTTATTTCCGATAACGGGTTAGATTGTATTAAACCGTTATCGTCAAGAACGGGTTAAGAAAAGAGATATTGGCCGAACTTACAGGTGCAGTATTGGTTATGCACGAAATACACAATCGCCAACACAAATAAAAAACTGTTCACATTAGCAGGCAGACAATTTTCCTTAACACAAAATTCCCAAACAGAACGAGTTCCCCAAATTGTATACATCTACTAATTTTACATTTTCCGACTGCAATAAGCATTCACAACCAAATTGCCTGGTCAAAATGCATAGTAATATAACTTTGTTCACAAATACACAAAATACACTGACGTACAGAAATTGCATTATAATTAAAAACATGGTTAATTTACTTGTACCAAACAAGAACACGGCAATTATCCACACATATATACAAACCAAAAATAACACAACTTTTCAAGGCATTGCGTCTTTCCATTTGGGCGCGTTAAACTTGTTTCATTCCGGACCTATACCAGGGAGAAAAAAAAAAGGTTAACAATCCAGTCGAAATTCAAATAAATCGGCACGAATCAATTTAAAATTTGGCAATTATTCGGTGATTATTTCCAAATTTTGACATGACATACATATTAATAAATTTCTTAAAGCCCCCTTAGCACGAACCTTCGCCTTCGTCAGCATCACTCTCTACCGCGTTTGGAGCTTCTTCATTGCCCACCGATCCACTAAAAAAAGAAGGAAGAATGAGTTAGTACTGACCAAAAATAACAAAGTTTGAGTTGAATAAACAAATACAAAATGTCTGATATAATACCTTCCTAAATTTCTGGGGCAATTCCGTGAATCGTGACCTACGACACGAAGACATGTCCTGCAAAGTCTTGGCCTCTTTGTTTTTTGGCATTCTCTTACCGACTTCAACCGTTTCCCTTTAGGCCTACCCTTTGTGGTGCACTGTACAGGGTCACCTACATGTGCATGTGTATGTGCTTGTCCACCACTCTCAGGTTGTGCGCTACCTTCGTGTGGTGTGCTGTTCACTGGATCAATCTCCGCAAAGCCTTCAATTCCCTTCAGCATGTGGTCGAGCATGTACTTGTATCCTCGCTCTGAAGAACAACCAAGATCGACCATATGTCTTGAGTGCATACTAAGTTCGCAATAACGCGATGCAAAATTGTCGCCCATATTATTGCCCACCGGTATACTGCTTCTCCTCATTTGATCCCTGGTCCATCGCCTACAAATATATTGTTCAGGTAGTGCGGTGTGATCTGTGAACCGAATAACTGCAAGTAGATGTTTGCAGGGAATGCCTACGAAGTAGTACATGGAACAAGGGCATTTAGCAATTTTACTGATTTTACAATAAGAAATCACCCTCCCCGGTTCTGAATTTCCACAAACTGTTACAGAATAAGCTGCACTATCCGGTGTATCCATACTCGCAATTAAACTCACATTAAGTAATAAGCTTTTGACCACTTCTTGTTGAAATTTGTAGAAAATCTTCAAAGTGTATGTCCCTGCCATTTGTGACTCCAATGCCCACTCGGTCTTCAATTTTGGCCGCTCCTCGCGATTACGATGTGTTTCTTTAAGTTCATCGTGTCTTTGTTTTACTAAGAGTCGGTCAAAGATGATAGCAAATTCATGTACTGAGTACTTTTTATGAGTATGGTGCTTCAAGGATGAATGTAGCGATTCGCTACGTTGGGTACTCAGCATGCCCCCCCAAAATGAGTCTCTTGCGTACACCGGGGCCCATTTTTCACGGATCTCAAATTTTTCCTTCAACCATCTGTTATTTTCTAATTTGTACTGACAGATCAAATTTTTCCACTTCTGTTCGAATTCTGTTTTAAATTCCGCCGTATAAATAATAGTCTTCAAAGCATCCCTGAACTCATCAACGTTATTCGACATTCGAACTTCATGCGGTAGCTTATCCAAAATATGCCAAATGCAATATCTATGTGATGTGATTGGGAAAACTTTGGAAATTGCAGAAGTTATCCCGCGATCCTCATCTGTCACGATGTTGATCGGATCAAAAGGCATTGCAGCACGCCACTTTTCAAAGAACCACTCAAATGAGGATGCCGTCTCATTGGGGATGAACCCACAACCTAGGAATATTGATTGCCAATGATGGTTGAATCCAACAAATGGTACGAACAACATCCCGTATCGGTTTGTGTTGTAGGTAGCGTCAAAGCAAAGAACATCCGCAAATACTTTGTAATTATTTCTGGCGATACCGTCCACCCACACACAATGTGTCAATCGCCCTTCGGGGTCACATTGGTAGTCAAAATAGAATAAGGGATCGGTCGCCTTTTTCGATTCAAAAAACTCAAGTAGCATTTGTCCGTCGTGACCTTTTAAACCTTCCATCTCGTTTCTCTTGAAATTTCTTACATCGGTTTCGGTGAATCCAATTTTCTCATTACCTCCACTTGCAGCTTCAAAGAATAGCATTTGTTTGCATACAGGGACATTAGCTTCGGTCATTTGACCAATTACATTTTTAACTGTCTTAGTCAATTCACGGTTTCGAGGTAGCAAGTGACGTCTACCGGGTGAAGTGAATTCGTGATTGTGTGCTTCATTTAACGAATAAATAATCCATGTATTACTTTGTGAACTACTATGTGGGTTTATTTTCACACGGACAAAAGCTTTGCAACCCGTTCTAGAAGTTGTACCTCGTCTGGTTTCATTATAGCTATTCGGTGACTCCCCGGCTTTATTACAGACGTATGATTTATCCACTACATCGTTTCCCTTATATTTATTTCCACCCTTACGCATAGCGAATCCCGCACATTTGCAATATGATGAATAAAATTTTTTCGCATCATCAAGGGTGGGAAATGTCATACCAATCTTCGGTTTTAGGTGCTCGTCAACATGAGGAAGATACTCGCCAAGTGGTTGTGCACGAACAAATTTATCCCCGGCAACAGAACTTCCTTCGAAACTGTCCATACCTAAGAAACGGTGAAGAGGAGAATAGTTAGGGGTACTAAACCGCTGTATTTGGTGTTTTTGTAACTGCGCAAGCCACCACAACTTGAAAAGGAGAAAAGTTTCGTACTATTTGGAGGTGGTTTGAAGTGTTTTGTAAACGGTCCGCACTTAGAAATATCTAATTCTCAAACTTAAAATGCGAGGAAATAGAGCAAAACCACACAAACGGCATACGAAAATTACAAAAATTTCCATCTAGGTGGAATTCACGTAGGGCAAGCCACCCGAACTTGTAGAAGGGAGTTTCGACTGACGGTTTGCAAGATACGACCGTATACCGCTTTATAATAGTTTTTTTCAACCGAAAGCGATACGCGGTTGTATCTCTCGAATCGGGAGTCGAAAATCACTTCTACAAGTTTGGGGGGCTTCTCATAGGGGACACCAACCTACCTGCAAAGTTTCGTATTTTTTGGGAGGGCGTTTGAAGGGTTTTCTAATCTACCCGCACTTAGAAATTTCTAAGTTTAAAACTTGTGGTGCGAGGAAGTTGAGAAAACTGCGCAACGGCACCCGAAAATTAAGAAACTTTTCGACTAGGCCGGATTCACGTAGGGCAAGTCACCCAAACTTGTAAAAACGAGTTTCGACTCACGGTTTGCGAGACATGGCCGTGTACCGGCTTTAGTTGTTTTTTTTCCAACCAAAACCGATACGCGGCCGTATCTCTCGGACCGTGAGTCGAAATTCACTACTACAACTTCGGTTCACTTCTCGTAGGTGACACCAACCAAATTGCAAAGTTTCGTATTTTTTGTAGGCCGTTTCAAGGGTTTTCTAAGCTACCCGCACTAAGAAAATTCTAAGTCTGAAACTTATAATGCGAGGAAGTTGAGAAAACCGCGCAAACGGCACCCGAAAATTTTAAAACTTTCCCAATTGGTCGGATTCACGTAGGGCAAGCAACCCGAACTTGTAGAAGCGAGTTTCGACTCACGGTTTGCGAGATACGACCGTATACCGCATTATAATAGTTGTTTTCAACCGAATGCGATACGCGACCGTATCTCTCGAACCGTGAGTCGAAAAACACAACCCTCCAAGTTGGTTTGGGTTCCCTTAGGTGACACCAACCAATTCGCAAAGTTTCGTATTTTTGGGAGGCCGTTTGAAGGGTTTTCTAATCTACCCGCACTTAGAAAATTCTAAGTCTAAAACTTGTAGTGCGAGAAAGTTGAGAAAACCGTGCAAACGGTACCCGAAAATTATAAATCTTTCCGACTAGGTCGGATTCACGTAGGGCAAGCCACCCGAACTTGTAGAAGCGAGTTTCGACTCACGGTTCGGGAGATACGGCCGTGTACCGGCTTAAGTTGTTTTTTTCCAATCAAAACCGATACGCGGCCGTATCTCTCGAACCGTGAGTCGAAATTCACTTCTACAACTTCGGGTCACTTCTCGTACGTGTCACCAACCAAATCGCAAAGTTTCGTATTTTTTGGAGGCCATTTGGAGGGTTTTCTAATCTACAAAAACTTAAAGAATTCTAAGTCTGAAACTTATAATGCGAGGAAGTTGAGAAAACCGCACAAACGGCATCCGAAAATTTTAAAACTTTCAGAGTTGGTCAGGTTCACATAGGGCAAGCCACCCGAACTTGTAGAAGCGAGTTTCGAGTCACGGTTTGCGATATACGGCCGTGCACCGCAATACTTGGTTTTTTTCCAACCGTAAGCAATACGCGGCCGTAACTCTCGAACCGTGAGTCGAAACTCGCTTCTACAAGTGGGTTTGGCTTGTACTACGTGAGACGAACCTACTGGGAAAGTTTCGTATTTTTTTACGGTCGTTTGCAGGGTTTTCAACCATAACCGCACTGAAAAGTTTATAACTAATTTCGTATATACAATTCTAATTCTACTAGTTACTAATGCAAGCAACGTAATTCGGCAATTGAATATACTTAAGGTCAACCCGAATCTACATCCAAAATCTACTAACGCATTTAAATTTTTTCCCAATTTCTAAATAAATTACTACACACAAATTCAAAAAAAAATACAAATGTACATTATTGGGGTAAAGAAATAGTGTATACCTTACGGAGTAGGTCGAAATCGAGCCAAGCAATGGGTTTTGGAAGAGAACTAGGGTTCCGATTTCGTTCCGAAGAGGGGAAGAGAAGCTAGGGTTTCGAACGTCGGAGTTAGGGGGTTTCAATCTTCGGAGTTGGGAGAGAAGATGGAGTTCTAGGGTTTCGATCGTCGGAGCTAGGGTTTTTTTAGGGTTTTTTTTTTTTCGTCGTTTGGGTCTGGGTTCGTCGAAGAGAGAAGAAGAGAGCGGAAGAAAGAAGACGAACTGTATGTCGACGAAAATGAAAAATATAGCCTTAACCCGTTATTCCGAAGAACGGGTTAAGGCCAACTTTTTTTATTAAATTTTGCCTTAACCCGTTCTTGCCAACGACGGGTTAAGGCAAGATTTTATGAAAAAAAATCTGAACCGTTGGATCTTCGATCCAACGGTCCAGATCGAGGTTCGCACGGGTCCGTGCGAACCGACCCGTTCCGGCCCGTTTGCAACCGAACAACACTCATATATATATATATATATATATATATATATATATATATATATATATATATATCTTTTAAGATTTTTTCAATTACATGTATGCCACATTATCAATTGCTTATTTATTAAATGAGCAAGTTGCTCATACCCCTTTTATATATATATTTATATATATGTTTAAAAAAAAATATAAGTGGGCTGTGCATGAAAATGCATGCATACTGGATTGGCTTGCTTGATAATGTGATCAAAATGTGTATGGTATATAATGATGGATGTTGGTGGTGGCCCACGTGGTTGCTAACAGCAAGGGAGTGCTGTTGAAATCCTTGGTGACGTGGCCAGGTATACATGGGGGCCCACCCGGTATTTGTATAAATTGTGTGAGCTAGGGGCAGGGACGTTACACAAACCTATATGGAATTTCTTTCTTCCTAAATATTCTGTCCTTTTCCTTACCCGGCCTCCCCTTTTATAGAAAAAGTGATGGCTTTATATCAGTTGCAATTATTTTTCTCATTACATCATTGCTTACATCATAAATAAATAATTGAGTCAATTACGGCACTACTTACGTTGAAGATTCTTTTCTGGCCAACATCTTCACATCAAAAATAGCTCTTCACCAGCCTCCTCTTGTTCTTTTCTGCATTTTTCGCATTTATGTTGTGGTTCCATCCTCATCAATCTACAGCAGTGGACAGCTGTCTATTCTGTCATTGTCATGACTCCTTTATGCAGAATTCGATACTAGCAGTCAAAGACTTCTTTCTTTGACCGTGGTTATTTAAGTTTTGTTATGCTGTAAATGATTAATTTTTGTGGGTCAAGGATATCATAGATCCATATAGGATTTGTGTAGTCATCCTTATCTTTTTAATATGTTCAGCTGGTAGTTCCTCATCATCTTTAAGGAATTCTAGAATAGTTGAAAATACTCGGACATATATTTTAGATACCTTTGTAAGACCAAAATAACTTTTAGCAGCTTTATATACTTCTTTTGGTAACTGGCTAAGTTCTTCACATTCTCGAGATGGGTATATGCAGTGGATAAGTTCTCTTTCGAACAATACTCTCACTGTTTTTGGATTTGCTCCTGGTAGTATGATCGCTTTGTTCATATGTTGTTGAGAAATAGTCTTGATAAATTGGATGACCTGAGTGGTCTGGCTTAATTTCTCAATATATTGTAAAAACAAATTCTTCTTGGAGTATTTTGGAGGATCTGAGAGCAAACTCTCTTCGCAGGTAATAGGCTGTAATGATGTGTAGTTTTCCTCTTGTGTGGCTATTTTTGTGATCTCACTTGTATTTTATGAGTTAATAGGTTCATAATAGGTTCACTCTCTTCACTCATTTTTTCAATATGATCTGCATTTATATGTTGGTAAAATATACTTTGATGACCACATATCTGCAGCTGTAGTTGGTTAAATGCTCATTTTAACTGCTCCACAGTCTCCTTTAAGTAGACTACATCCTGTTCTATATGCTAGACTCTATTTTCCATCCTGTAAAATGAAATTGTTACTTTTTAGCTTCTTGATAAGAAATATGTCAAGATGTTATCTTTTCCTTTTACATTTTTTATTGAGAAGTCGTAATGTGCTAACTCCATTTGCCATCTTATCAACCTTTTATTTGCTATAGTTGGGTCTATTATTTTGTTAATCCACTCTTTGCTTGTATATTGTCTGTCCTTACTGTGAATTTTGTATGTATTATGAATAACTCAAATTTTTTTATAGCTTTTAAGATTGCTAGTAGTTCTTTTTCATTTATGCGGTAATTTTGTTGGGTCTGTTGAATGATCCACTAGTATATCTGGCTAATTTTTCCTCTTCTTCACCTATTTCAATGAATTTTAATACGGCTCCCCAATTTTCACATGCATCTGTTTCTATTATCCATGAAAACTCTTTAACATGTAATCTTAGCTTATTTAATTTTGAAGTTTGTTGTTTTAATATTTTAAGTTTTTCTTCATCCTCTTGCGTCCATTCTCATTTCTTAAACTTTTTTATTTTTTTTGTAATCAATTTATTTTTGCTGATAAATTTGGTATGTATCCTCTTGTTTGATTTAGTAACCTGATTATATACTGTACTTCTCTTTTTTTCTTTTAGGACATTAGGAAATATCTTTATTTTTTTTATTCCTTCATGTGATAATTTTGTTCCTAAGAATTCTATCACAGTTTTGAACAATTCTATTTTCTTTTTTGATAGTATAATACCTATATTTTTGACTATTTCTATGAATTTTAGTAAATGCTCTTTATGTTGTTCTTAATTTTCGGATCCTATTAGAATAACATCTACATATACTAATATGAAATTGTTGTATTTTTCAAATATCTTATTCATATATTAGTGAAATATTCCTGGACTGTTTTTATATCCGAATGGTAATACATTCCATTCATAGAATTCGTGGGGTGTGCTAAATGCTGTTAACTATTTTGAGTCTTCTGTTAATTTTACATGGTAAAATCCTGATTTACAATCGAATTTTGAATATTTTTTTTTTGTTCTTACTGTATTAAGTAGTATTTGCATATCTGGTAGTGGATATCCAAATCTCTTAGTATTTTTATTTAGTTCCTTATAATTTATTACCATTCGAGATTTACCTCTTCTTTCTTCTGAATATTTTCTTACTATGAATGCTGGTGATGAATGTGGACTTTGTGATTTTCTTATGTAATTATTTTCCATTAATTCTTTTATATGTATTTTGAACTCTTCTAGACCTGTTGGAGTGTGCCTTATAGGTTTAATTTTTATTATTTTGTTCTTATCTATTTAACTCTATATGTGTTGTGGATTTATTTAAGTCCCATTTTGCCAAGGGGTCTTCTCTGCACAGATTTTTTAATTGTTTTTGTAAAATTTCTTTTGCAGTTATTTCTTGGACTTGTTGTATTCTAGTTTTGTTTGGTAAATATTAATATTCACCACGTTGGGTTGAAAAAACTCTGATATGTGGCAGGTCGGTTCTAGAATAAGGTTGGGCTATTCTAATTGCTATTGCTTAGTATCGACAAGGTGTCGTAAATACAACTGATTTATGTGATATGGTTATGGGATACCATTGTTGGAAAAAATCATTTCCTAAGAGCACATCATTATTCATATCATCAAACTGGTATATTATTGGTATTTTTAGTATATAATTTTCTATTTGTATATTAACATTTTGTTGATACTTATCAAGTATGATAGTCTGTCCACTTAATCCAGTTATTGCTTTTTTATTATATCCATCTTGTTTCTATTTTGGTAATATATTTTCGCGGCATAGGCTAGTGTCTGCTCCTGTGTTTATTAGACTATGATAGTTTCTTGATTTGTATCCTTCGTAAACAAATTCTATTAGTATGTATAATGTGTTTTTTGTTTCTCTTAATGGATTCATTTGTCCAATATTCTATTTATTACCATACTTTCATTGTTTACTGTTATTGTGATTTTTTCTTCTTGAATTGAGTAAGGTTGTACTGATATAAAGAAATCAGTTCCTAATAACATTTCATTAACATGGTATTTTGGGTCTATGTGTAAGTGTAATAACATTTCATTTCTACCATTCATCCTTAGTAACAGTATTATTTTATGTACAATTAGATGTCTATTATTGTAATAGTCTAGGTAGTAATATGGGTTTTCTAATGGTATTAATTCATTTGTTTTTATATTTGTTCGTTTAATATGTGAATTAGTAGCTGCTGTATCTACTAAGGCTACTTGTTTATTCCATTTTCCATTTTCATAATATTCTATTTCTATTTTAAATTGGTTATTGTTTGGGTGTTCTAATGTATTTATTATTGGTATTAATTCCAATACTTGTTGTTTGTTTCTTATTGATAGTGATCTCTTTTCGAACATTATTTGTGGTGCTTTTCCTTTTACATTTTTTTTTGTTTTATTAAAGTCGAATTCTATATAATTTGGTATTGACATTTCAGGATTTTCTTTAGCTGATTTGTATCTTATGATTTGACTGCGGCGCTATTTTAAAATTATCTGTATTTTTATTTTTTACTTCATACTTACTAGTGAATGCATAAATATTTCTTATTTGTATACTCATAATTTTGCTTTTTTCAATCATTTTTATTCCTGATAATCTGTGATACATGATTAGACTTGTGTCTTTATTTTCTTCTACCGTGCTAATAGAAAAATTAGGTTTTATTGTAAATTTTATCTTTTGGTACAATAGATTTCCTTGTACTATTCCTATTAAGCATCTTGTGTACATGATATTATTCTATCATCCATTAGGTATATTTTCAGGAGTGTATTTATTCCTTTCTTAAAATAGGCTTTTATTATTATTTGTACAACACCTAAATGTATGTGTCTTAATATTTTTCTGGTTTTCTCACTTATTTTTTTCATCGCTTATCTTATTATTCTTTCGGTTATTAATGGGATTATGATTTTTTATTGTGCTTGTTCAATGTCTACAGGTTGTTCATTATTCTTGACTATTATGATGGTACTTTTCTTCCTTTCGAATGTTGGTAGTTTATATTTTTTTTTTGAATTTATATCTAATTTGGTCGCTCTAATTTTATCGTATTTTTGTATGTCAAAGCACATTCTTTTCCTTCTTCATTGTTTTCTTCTCTTTCTAATGGTTTTCCTATTTCTGTTATTTTTTTCATCATGTTTATTTCACATTCTTCTGTTTCACCTTCACTACTTCCACTATTTTCTTCCATTACCATTATTTCTTCATCTTCACTAATTTCTGACTATTCTTCCTCATATTCTATGGGTTCATAATTTATGTTATTTATTTCTTCAATTTCTTTTACGTATTTTAAATTATTTTTTCATTCTTTTAGGGCAATTTGGTGATATATGTTCCACCTCTCCACATATGTAACAATTACATTTCTTAGGATTTTTAATATATTGTCTATTTTTATTTTTATTTATTTTTCTAAAGTATTTTTTATAAGGTTTTTTAATATATTTCAAAAGTTTTTTTATATTTTGGTTTATATTTTTGGAATTTTCGATTATTCTTCTTTGTATAATTATAGTTATTATTACATCCCCAATAATTCGGTCTAGCATCCGCACAACAAATTCTTTGTTTATAAGTTCTGTAGTATTTTATTGTTGCTCTAGCATCTTGGCATACTTTATCCCTATAATTTTTTACAAATTGTGTTCTTTTCCCTAAAATATCTACTTCTGGTTTTACTTTCTCACTTATGTATGCACTATATTTGTTTATACTCCATGGATCAGGTAATTTTAGAAAGAATGAGTCCAAGATTGGACTCCGTTCTTCTTTTGTATTATAACTATCTTGAAAATATTCTCGGGATTCACAAGTATAATTGTCAAAATAACACATGTCGCATATTTCTAAGTTGCTTAGTCTCCATCTTGCTTGATTCTTTTTGTATATAATGTATTTTTCTCCTTTATCGTAAACACTGAATTCTGTTCTTATTGCTATTTTGTAATTTGTAATTATTTCTTTCAGACCTAAGATTCGTTGTGCTGATGTTTCTTCGGTTTCTTTATCATCAGTTGGTCTTGATTTTCTTATAGTATTTCTCTCTTCTTCCTTTAGTCTTTTCCACCATTTTGCTACTACTACTCCTATAAAGGTGGCTTCTATAAATTTCTCAAATGCCTTTTTTGAAAGATTTTGCCGAAATCCTACTATTAGTAAGGCCTTTATCCATTCTTCTATTGTTCTATCTGGGTCGTTTACGCAGTCTAGATCTAGCCATTCTCCATTTTCTGCTATTCCTTTTTCGTAGTGTTCTGCAGGTTCATATTTTGGGGTTTTTTTTTCTTTGTTTCTTCCTAATTTATTATTTTTGTGTTTGGCTATTTCCATGGTAATTGATAAGCTCTTTTGTTAGGTAGTAGTCTTAAGATTTCGTACATATCAGTTTGAGTTTTTGTAGGTTTTACTATAATCTTTTCTTTATCTTGATCCTTTTTTATTTCTTCATTCGTTATATCTAGGTTTTTTAAGGCTTCATCTAGTTCTACTGAATTGGGATTTGCCATTAAATCTTTTATTTCTAAAATATTTATATTAAGTTTTTTATGGCTTCTAACTCTTTCATACATTCTTTCGTTATGCCCAAATTTTCGTCCGTGTCATCAGTCATATACCTACCTAATTCTTTTATTTTCTTATTTATGATTTTTATTTTTTTCTCTTATAATTCCTACAAACTCAGGACCATTGTAATCTCCTTCCAACTCTTATATGTTTATCATATAAATTTCTGGTCCTATATTTGGATTTAATCCTACTGCTCCGTTGGCCATACTTAGCCTAATATTTTGTATGCTAGTAGGTGTTGGTAATACCAACTTACTTCTTTGTTTCTGTAATCTAATACTTTGTATGCTATCTCTTTTTGTATTTTCTTGGGTAGTTTATTAGTTTTTTTTCTTGTTATTAACAAATATTCTGATATTTCCCTATCTGTAATATGCTTTCTTTCTGTTAATCTTCTATCAACGTATCTAGTTTTAAATTTTGAAAGATTTTTTAATCTTAATTTCTTTATTTTCTGTGAAATATCCAGTTTTTAAATAGGGTGGTGAGATATGTAAATTTTTAGTTTTAGTGTTGTGTAAATATTCCTAAAGTTAGGGTTTTTCTTGAAAATTTTCTTCCAACTGATCTACTTTTATAAATAGTTTGGAGGGTGTTCTATATTTGTAAATATTTTTAAAAAAAATCCTTTAAGTGAAATTGAGTGGACTTTAAAACTGGTTAATAGAATAATGTTCGCAATTTTGAATGTGCTGAAAGCCCTTTTTTTTTATCGAAAAAGTAGGATTTGTGCTTGTTTATAAACTATATATATCTTGCTTGTTTCCCTTGTAGTTACCTTGCGGCTATTTGTGCTCATGCAGGCTTGCACCATGCATCATATGTTATCCATGTCACCCCTCTTATAGCCTATAAATATATATTATTTATTATATAATTCATAAGTCATAACTATCAAAAAATATATATGCTATTCATGTAACTATGCAACCCTAACATATGATCCATGCAAGCCACTTGGTCATTTCTTGACTGGAATGCAAGCAAACTTAGATAGTTGTCAAGCACATGCCTCTCCTAAAACATTCTCTCTAAATAATTTTGTTTATCTTTTCTTCTTCTAATAGGAACCATTTTGGCACTAACTGTCTTCAAAGTTCATAACTCATAGAACTCTACATGCACGTCTAAAATCCACTCAATCTAAAGCAATTGTCCACATCTTTAAAATCAAATTTAGATTTTCTAGTTCTCCCTTTTCTACTTATAACCCAAGCAGTAAAAAAGTTGTGCTTGGTCACAAACAAGCACACAATTTCTCCAACTCGCTTATCACTTGGTGGATTGTGACCCCATCAACTGCATGGTTATATTCAAACAACTTAATTTTCACACATATATCATGACATGTAAATCAACTTACACCATACAGATCATTCATAACCAGTTCCAGTCAGCGATAATATTTGCTAAATCTAAATTGATTGTCCTCATCACTTTTAGCTCTCCTTTTCTACATCTAACCGCAAGCATTAAAAAACCCATGCCTGGTTACAAATAGGGTTACAAACTTTGTCGGGCATCTTTGTCACTTCCTTAGTGGATCATGATCCGATCCACAATGCTTACATCCATTTATGATTTACGTACCCTAAAGACGGATCTTTCCACATCCCCGTTTTGGACTCACCTCTGCACCCACTCCCTCAACCCGACCCATCAACCCAAAGTCAACAACCGGCCTTCCCAAATCCATCCAAAAAATGTCGTCCCGAACCCGTCCTACGTGGCCGACACCCCTGGCCCACATGTCGGCCCAAACACAAACCCAGACGATTTTGTGGGCCCCCGGCCTGTCCCCCTTAGCCCAAAAAACTGTGCGTTCAGTGCATGGCCCGATCAATTTATGTGCGACCCACTTGATCTCCCCCTTATAAATAGAGCTAATTAGTGAAATGACCTACTTTCTGACAATATTTGGCAATACGACATAGTTTGAAAACTATTTAACTAAATGTCCTAGTTACTATTTAGATTTCTATAGTATTCTTCCTATAATAATTTCTATAGGATGTGTGACGTTTCTTTAAATTCTAAAAAAAATTGGGTTTTAAGATAATTTCTACTTTTATTATTATATTTATGTTTTCTATTCTATAGCTTATAAATTAGTGATTAATTTAAAGAAAATTACAGAAATTGAGTAAAATTATTTACTCTGTACTGGTTCTGATACCAACTTGTGTGCATAGCATGAAATCTCTCCTGCAAAATAGAATTAAATAAAGTATCAAAAAACTTGGAGAGTATCAAAAAACTTTAAAACTTTAAAGGATCAAAAATTTTTAAAGATGATAATTTTCTGTAAAATAATATTTTTTGAAATAATGTATATTTTCTATATCAAAAAAGTAATCCAACGTGCCTTCAAGATCTCCCATATATTCTAATTCTGTCTCAGATATTTCACTATTACTATCATATGGAGGTTCTTCGAGTTCATCTATATGTCTATTTCCTTCTCCAATTTGTTCATTTTCTTTTAGAAATTGTCTATATGCTGTTGTAGGGCTCTAGATATAACTACTAGAAATACACCATTTTCATAGAATAATGAAGATCTTTCATAAAAAGTTAAATCATCAATTATTTCGACATTTATATTACTAGTTTCTCCAGAATTTATTTGATTTATTGTTATAATTATTACTCGTTGAATACTAAAGAAGAATAATTTGAATTCATAATAATCATTCATACTTGTTACTCTATGAGGATAATAAACATAAAAAACTAGCATTCTATCACTTCCTTGATAATTAATCATTAATTCAAAAATTTCTGAGGCAATACTCAAACTATTATTATCCATTAGTCCTATTAAACAACAATAATTATAAAATCAGGAGTAGAGAGAGATTTCTAAGGATACCCTAAAAATCAAAACAAAACGGTCCATCATGCTTCCGACCAAGTTAAACCTCTTTGAGCTGCTCTGTAGCAGTTAGTACCAGTAGATAAAATACCTCTGGTATGCACCCCAATTTCAGTGTTCTTTTTACGTTTCTCATATCTCAGGATTACTATGCTCTCAAGAGAGATTCATCCTAGAGATACGTCTGGAACAACTAATAGCACTTCGATACAGGCAATCACAACTTAGCTCGTTTCCTACTACTAGGTGTATAGTCTAACTTTAGAAGGTTACAAATGAGTCTTTTTGCAAGATCCTTTAGGCAGAGCCTTACAAAACTCTCCCCAAATAAGAAAAATCAGTTGCTCATACTGTATTTAGTAACAGATCTTGTAGAGAAATTCATAAAAAGATAATTTTATTTATCTTGATCTTCTTACAGACTTGTCTTACAAGCTTATATGGAGGATCTAGATAGTCTGCCTTCTACCTTACTCAGCCTACCTTTTCATAGACTAAGGGATCAGATTACAACAAGTTTACATACGTCATTGCTTACATCACAAGTTAAATAATTGCTGCTTACATCAGTCTTTAATAATTGCCATGTGGACTACTCTAGAAAAAGAGATTCCTCCTGGCAGACATGTTCACATGCTCCATAGTTGTATTGATGTTCTATCTTCATCAAGCTACAGTAGTATCAATAGGATTCTTCTGTCATTGTCATTGCTCCTGTGGATAGTATTTGGTACCAACTATCAAACAGTTCATACTTATCTTGTGGTTATTTTATTTTTGCTATACTATACATTATTATTTTTTCTGGATCTGGACTGTCATAGAACCATATGTTGCTGTCTCTTAGTTTTATATCCTTTAACTCACAATACATGTTCCTGAAGCCCATGGCCCTTTTTTCTGGGATTAATTTTTCAAAATTTTCAGTTTTGTATGGTACAATATTTGATGCTCCATAGATCACCTGGGTGGTCATCCCTATTTTTATAACGTGTTCTGCTCGGAGCTCTTCATTGTCTTCAAGATATTCAGGGATGACTGAATACATTCTGACATATATTTTTGAGGCCTTTTGTGGCCAAAAAAACTCTTGGCTGCTTTGTAAATTTCTTTTGGCAAGTTGACTAGTTCCTCACATTCTCTATAAGGATAGATGCAATGAATAAGTCCTCTTTCGAACAATGCCCTGGTTTTTCTTGGATTAGATCCTGTTAGGATGATGGCCTTGTTCATATGTTATTGTGATATGATTTTGATGAACTGATTCACCTATGTTACTTGGCATAGTTTTTGAATATATTGTAAAAATAATACTTTCTTTGATACTTTGATAGGAGCTTTCTCAGTAAAAAGTGTCTCCTTATATGTAGTCTTATTTGAGGATGTAAGTGCATCATCTTTTAAGAAATAAGTAGGTTCGCCTATCTCACTCATTTTCTCGCTAATATTGTCCACCATATTTTCTGTGGTTACATGCTGACTTATATACTGGTAGAACCGACTTTGGAGCTTGCATATTTACAATTGTAATTGATTAAATGTGTAACACCCCGTAAAATTGGAAATGATAATTTTGCTCTCGTGTGTTATGCACATATATTTTGTAACGTATTTTCACTACGTATTTTGATTACCGACTATTTATGTATTTTCCGTATTGATTTTTACCCTATTTTGAGTCAACTAAAATATAATATTTCAATCTCTGTATTTTTACATGCTTTTTATGTGTTTTCGATGCACATATCAATTACATATTTTCCACCATTATGTGTGATATTCCTGTGTTTCAATTATTTATTTTATGTATTCAAATTTATTTTATAAAACGGAAATTTATTTTTCCTATTTTTTATTTAATTTTGTACATGTAATGCACGTGTTTTCTAGGTACGTAGTGATTACGTCGTGAAATATGTAAAAAATTAGTAAATATAATTTTCTTATGTTGTTTTCAATTACATTTAATAATTTTCCATCGATAAAGTCAATTTTCGTATTTTGATATTTTACGTGCAACACACGTATTTTCGACAAACATATTTGAGCGTATTCATTTCCAAAATAAATTTTTGGGGGTGTGTGTATGTTTATTTTATTTTTGCATGAAAAATTATAATTTTTAAAATTAAACTAATTTTATATGCATCTTATATACTATATACATGTGTTTTAATTTAAATAAAGGAAGTGTGTGCAAGTGCATCGCACGTGCAAATTTTTCAACCTGAATTCAACTTCAACTGTGCTAATTTTATGTCTAACGTTGCATATACTAAATTTAAACTCAATGTATACTAAATAGGGGTATGAATACATTTGTCTGTACCATTCACTGCATACTAAAGACTCATCATCTTCGTGTGAACAACTTCCAAATAAGACCCATCATTTGAAATTTTTTTAATTGATATTCAACTTCAGTGATGATTTTGTAGCACTAGTGATGAGACATCTTGATGCTCCAGCGTGTACATGAGGAAGAGAGAGGGTTGGCCGGTTGAGGGAGAGAGAGTTGGCCGGGAGTGGGGTTGGAAAGGAGAGGGGTTGGGGGTTAGAGAAATAAAGAGATGGGGAGTTAAGAAAGTGAAAGGTTGAGTGGGTAATTATTAGGAGGGTGAAAATTTAAAATTTAGCCCTTCACTTGTCCTATAAATACCCTCACTTTTCTTCTCATTTCACACCAAAAATAAAAGAAATCAAGAGAGGAAAAAGAAAGAGAGTTAGAGAGTGTTTTTGTTGCATTGGAGGTTTTTTTGAAGTGCTCTTACTAGGAGGAGAAGGACTAGGTGTGCTTGTTGGAGCTAGGAGTTGCGTCTCATCATCTTTGGTTACAAATTCTTCATTAGAGGTGGGTGATCTTGTGCTTTCTAAATATAGAAAATGCATGCTAGTAATGTTTAAATGGATAGTATGGATTAAATTGATGAGATTATAAAGTACACCCTCATGTTGATTATTTGTGCCATGAAAATCTTTAGAAGTAATTAAAGTTGTATTCAACATATGCCTAGATACCATGATGATTAGAAAGAGGAATTAAATTGTTGCAATGAAATGTGTAATAACTGATCTAATGTTCGGATATTAAAAGAATATATACATTACTTAAAGACATACCAACGTAATGATACCAAATCATAAAAGGTATATTAGGAGTCAATTTGTCCAATGAACATCATAACTGTTGCCGCTAAATTTGGTGTGGGGGCACACAGATAGAACTTGTGGATTCTTGGGGAAACTGAATAGAAAGACCTGTGTACCTGTTCCGTCGGGCCTCGATCGTCGTTCCCGCCGTGCACCTGCAAAAAGTGCGAGACGCCGGGGTTGTTCCCGGCGACGCACCCTCCGACGCTCAAGTCAGTAATCTGGCAGACTATGAAAGAGCGCAAAAACTGGTGAAAGATTGATTACCTCTTAATGGAGATGGGTGGGGGGTATTTATAGGCGCCTTAGGGAACGGATTAGGAATATAATCCTCGTGATCTGATATGGAATATTCTTCCTGTGAACAGATTAGGAATGTAATCTGATAAGGTATATTCCCTGTAATCAGATAAAGAATTTAATCCCAAATCCCGGTGAAAGGATAGGCACGAATCAGGGCCGTTGATTAATATGAATCAGGAACCCTAATTCTATCCCTTCTGAGCTGGGTTTGCTGCGGGTTGAAACCCGTACCCGATTAAGGTGGATCCGTTCGCGGGTAAGTGGATTTTCGGGGAAGATAACCAGTACCCGCTTCAGACCCGTCAGAAGGTGAAATTACCACTCTACCCCTGTGCCTCAAGATTCGTGATCCATCTGGACGATTCCGATTTAACCCCATTTTTAGCCATATCACGAGCCCCCCACTCCTAAAGACTGAGTTCGATCAGCCTTTGAGGAGTAGTTTAACTGTTTTAATGGCTAGCGGAGCTGTATCGGAGTCCAAATGGAGGGTTTCGAATCTTGAAGGGGGTAGTAATGTGTTTTTGAAGTTGCAATCTGTTTTTATGCATCTCTGAGTGTCCAACGGTCTTTATCTACTTTTTCGGATTATTTATTTAATTTTGCGATGTGTTAACCAGTCGTCCGGGGGCCCTCACGATACATTCTAGGCAATAATTGTTTGTTCAGGGGTTCGAAAATATTACCCCGAATTTATAATTATTTTCTAGATTTTCCAGTGAATTTTCCCGAATTTTTGGTGATTTTTTCGCAATTTTTAAATAAATAAAACGATTAAAATAAATTAAAACTGATTTTAAATACCCATTTATGACGTGGCGTCATCAGAGCCCTTGATCAGAGCGCAGCGTGATTTTCGGAGAGATCGAGTGGTCCCTGTTCTTCGGCTCGCTTTTTCGCCGTATGTGAGGTTCGGTACCCCGGCACTCCGGCTCGGCGTCTCGGCACCTCGGTTCGGATGGCTCGGTGCTTCGGCTCGGCGATTCCGAAGTACGTGGCATCATCTGAGCCGTCTATCTCAGCACGGATCCCCGTAAAGCTCTATCTTGTCGTTTAGTGGACGTGGCCAAATCTGGACCGTCCATCATGACGAGCGCGCTTTTTGGCAAGATCCAACGGCTGATATGGGTCGGAGCGATTTTTTGCCATATACGAGGGTCGGTACCCCGGTACCCCGGCTCGGAGGGTCGGTGCTTCGGTTCGCTGGGTCGGCGTTTCGACTCGCTGGGTCGGTGCTTCGGCTCGTTGGGTCGGTGCTTCGGCTCGTTGGGTCGGTGCTTCGGCTCGACGGTTCCGAGGTACGTGGCATCATCTGAGCCGTCCATCTCAGCGTGGATCCCCAAAAAACGTTATCTTGTCGTTTAGTGGACGTGGCCAAATCTGGACCGTCCATCATGACGAGCGCGCTTTTTGGCAAGATCCAACGGCTGATATGCCTCGGAGCGATTTTTTGCCATATACGAGGGTCGGTACCCCGGTACCCCGGCTCGGAGGGTCGGTGCTTCGGTTCGCTGGGTCGGTGTTTCGACTCGCTGGGTCGGTGCTTCGGCTCGTTGGGTCGGTGCTTCGGCTCATTGGGTCGGTGCTTCGGCTCGACGGTTCCGAGGTACGTGGCATCATCTGAGCCGTCCATCTCAGCGTGGATCCCCAAAAAACGTTATCTTGTCGTTTAGTGGACGTGGCCAAATTTGGACCGTCCATCATGACGAGCGCGCTTTTTGGCAAGATCCAACGGCTGATATGCCTCGGAGCAATTTTTTGCCATATACGAGGGTCGGTACCCCGGTATCTCGGCTCGGCGCATCGGGGCTGATTGGCCGAGGCACAAAGTTGTGTGTTTTGGAGGAGGTGCTTCCTGAGGGGTCACTTCCTCGGCGCTTAGTGGCTCGGTGGCTCGGCTGAGCTGTTCGGTAGCTCGACCGGGCGAACCGATGGCAGGCAGCAAGGAGGGACGCGTGGCTGGATCTGGGCGGTCCATCTTGGCGCGCATCTCGAGGATGGGGTTCAGATCACGAGAAAACGCTATCTTGTCGTTTTGTGGGCGTGGCGCGATCTGAACCGTCCATCAGATTTTGTCGCGAGTTTTAAGGAGATCCGACGGTGACTTCGCCTCGGAGCGATTTTTTGCCATATACGAGGGTCGGTACCCCGGTATCTCGGCTCGGCGCGTCGAGGTTGACTGGCCGAGGCACAAAGTTGTGTGTTTTGGAGGAGGTGCTTCCTGAGGGGTCACTTCCTCGGTGCTTAGTGGCTCGGTGGCTCGGCTGAGCTGTTCGGTAGCTCGGCCGGGCGAACCGATGGCAGGCAGCAAGGAGGGACGCGTGGCTGGATCTGGGCGGTCCATCTTGGCGCGCATCTCGAGGATGGGGTTCAGACCACGAGAAAACGCTATCTTGTCGTTTTGCGGGCATGGCACGATCTGAACCGTCCATCAGATTTTGTCGCGAGTTTTAAGGAGATCCGACGGTGACTTTGCCTCGGAGCGATTTTTTGCCATATACGAGGGTCGGTACCCCGGTATCTCGGCTCGGCGCGTCGAGGTTGACTGGCCGAGGCACAAAGTTGTGTGTTTTGGAGGAGGTGCTTCCTGAGGGGTCACCTCCTCGGCACTTAGTGGCTCGGTGGTTCGGCTGAGCTGTTCGGTAGCTCGGCTGGGCGACCCGATGGCAGGCAGTAAGGAGGGACGCGTGGCTGGATCTGGGCGGTCCATCTTGGCGCGCATCTCGAGGATGGGGTTCAGATCACGAGAAAACGCTATCTTGTCGTTTTGTGGGCGTGGCACGATCTGAACCGTCCATCAGATTTTGTCGCGAGTTTTAAGGAGATCCGACGGTGACTTCGCCTCGGAGCGATTTTTTGCCATATACGAGGGTCGGTACCCCGGTATCTCGGCTCGGCGCGTCGAGGTTGACTGGCCGAGGCACTGAGTCATGTAGCCAGGGCGTCCTATGGCTTTCTTGTAGGTGGCCGAGACGTTGACTTGGTATTTTTAAGGGTCTCTTGCTCTGAGTAGGCTCCGTATTTTTTCCGCTTCCGCCTGTCGCTTTGGCTCCCTGTTGGGCTTTTTGCGTTTCCCAAGGAGGGCCAACTTGGAGGGGTTAAAAGCGCTCACTCTTACTCTCAAAGCTCACTTCTCACTTTTAACTCAAGTTTTTTACTTTCGTTCTCTAAGTGCTCTGCTAGCGGCGATTTTCTCTCTAAGGCGTTTCCGTTAGCTGTCGTGTGGGCCAGGCGATTTCCGGCAAGAGCATTCCGACCGTAGACGTCACTTCAAAAGGTCAGTTTACTTAGTCTGAATAATTTTCCTAGAGATGTCTCGAGTAGATTCGGGGAGTGGGGCCTCGTCTTCGGGCGACGAGAGTGCCGAGGAGAGGAGGAGGTCGGAGATTAGGAGGAAGGGTAAGCAATCCGCTGAACCGTCTGTAGTCGAGACGAAGAAGGGGAAGAAGAAGAGGAGGGTAGAGACCCAATCCCCCATTGTGGAGGTGATTGTGGAGAATCCGAAGCAGGCACCCGAGATAGGACGGTATCCTTCCGTTCTGTCCGGTCACTCGGGGGTCAGGCAGTACCAGGGCGACTTGCTGGAGAAGGCGATCTATGGGAAGTCCAAGATCGTCGAAGAACCTAATCCTGAACTTGCCACCGAAGCGGATGAGCTCATCACTTTGGTATCCGAGGAGGACCTGCTCCGGGTTAGAAGGGCTTTCGCTATCCCTCCGGAGTACAAACTGATTCTTCCAGGTCCTGGGATACGAGCGAATTCTAAGTTGCCGTCTTCGGACATGTGCATGTTCGACGTTGACTCCTTTCATGCCGGGTTGCGTTTCCCTCTGCACCCATTCATCCTCGAGATCCTCGGCTGGTATTGCCTCGCGCCAACCCAGTTCATGCCGAACACATGGCACCATGTGAACGCCTTTATGCTTCAGTGCTACCGAGCCGAGGTGCAGCCGGATCTCACGGTCTTCCGAGGAATGTATCGAGTAAACCGTCAGCACAAGACGGAGTACCGATACTACTTGGGGCCGAGGAAGGGTGTCAAGATTGTAGAAAACCCTGACTCGATTAAAGGTTGGAAGGAAAAGTATTTTATAGTGAGGGGCGAGGCGATCAGGCCCATTCCGACCCGTTGGAAGGTGGAGGTGCCGAATTTCGCACGCGTCGACCCTGTTTTGTCTGATGCCGAGGAAGAGGTGGCGAGGAGGATAATGGCCCTTCCGATACTGAGTTGGAGGGATTTGACGGAGGAGGTGTTGTTCGGGTGCGGCCTAAGCCCCATTAACCCGAGTATGCTCCTGACATCTCGCTTTTCATTTTTCTTCTAAGTTTTCGGCTCGGGCTGCTAACTCGTCCCCCCCCCCCTTTTTTTTTGACTCGTTGCAGAAGCAATGAAGATCGACTTCAACTCCATGATGGCGGACAGGTCGAAGCTGGCCGGGGGGAAGAAGAGGAAGAGGGCGGCTGCGACTGTTTCGTCGACCCCGGCACCTGCCGTCGCCTCGACCATCTCTCCGCCTCCCCTTGCTGTGGAGGTGCCCTCGGAGGTTATCGTCGCTGAGGAGCCCCCGTCTTCTTCGGTCCCTGGTGTGATCGAGGGGATCTTCGATGTGAACGCGGCGCTGTCGATCGAGGCACCACCGCTGACCCAGGCCGCCGAAGAGATTCTGACAGAGCAGCACAAGCAACTGTTTGTGCCGAACTGGCGAGTGAAGAACCATGACGGGTTCCTCGGCAATTCGCAGATGTTAGTGCAGGTCGTCAAACACTTGGCGACCCCGAAGGACAGGGCCGCGCTGAGGGCGGGGACGGTCGGTGATGATACCTATGAAGTCGCCCGGTCACTCGTTTCGGTAAGCGTATTGCAAATTTCTTTAAGTCTGTAACTCGGCATGTGTATTAGTGACTGTTGTCTCTGTAGGCCACTTGCCACTTCGGCCACCTCCTCGAGACATTTGCCGCGCAGGAGAAGGAGCTGAGGTCCGCCAGCGACAAGGACAGGTTGGCGAAGGTCAGGGCGGTCAAAGAACTTGAGGCCGAGCAGAGGAGGGCTGAGGCCTTGGAAGTCCGAGTCGCGGATCTTGGGTCGGATTTGGAGAAGGCCAAGGAGCGGCTCGACGCGGAGTCTGCCAAGGCCGCCAAGGCTGCCAAGGACTTAGCTGCGGCGCTGAAGTCCTTGGCCGAGGAGAGAGCGGAGAAGGAGGCCCTTGCGACGAGGATCCGGGCCGAGGTGGAGAAGGAGGTCGAGGAAGAGGCGAAGAAGCACATGGCCGAAAATATGGAGAAGTCCTATCAGATGGCCCTCGACCACGTTCAGGAGCGAGTCCCCGGCTTCGAGCGGGTCGGCTATCAATTGTTTCCAACACCGACCTCGGACGATGAAGGGGAGGAAGGCGAAGAGGACGAGGCTGAAGGCGAAGGCGAGGAAGGACGGGATGGAGAGAATGTGGGAGATGGCCAGGTCAAGGGACCCTCCATCGATGCACCTGTGGCTGACGCGGCGACGAAGGTGGACCCTTGATCCCCTCGGTTTTTGTAGTTCTTTTTTTTTTGTGTTTCGATCGTTGTAATGCCTTTTGCGGACTGGCCACCGCCTTTTAATGAATGAAAAGTATTTTGACTCCGGAATTTGTCTAAGTGTTTGGCTCGGTAATGAATGAAAAGTATCCAATGCTATCTCTTTCTTATTTCAGATTGCCGAGCCGGCTTGTAACACTTCGGCCGAACAGCGCCGAGCCGAGCTGTTTAAGCGATCTCGGGAGGATCGTCTCGAGGGTGAGGTTCACTTGACGAGGAAAATACTTCATAACTTGGAGATAAAGCATAGCGATGCTTTAGTTGAACTGCACCACCTGCGAATAGTCGAGGCCGAGCTATCTGCTAGGGAAGAGGAACTGGCTCGGATTTCAGCCGAACGGGACGGCTTGGTGAAGAAGGTGGAAGAGTTGCAGAGGGTGACTGTCGACAAGAGCATCGAAGTGACCCACTTGCGTCGCGTTATCTCTGACAGCGCCGAATACCCCGGTTCGGCAAAACTCCCTCGGTTTAAGGTGATAGTAAAGGATGACACTTTGAAGGATCGCATCGTCGAGCTGGAGGAAGAAGTCACTCGGCTCAAGCCTCAGTCGGTGAGGGCCAACGTCCGGAGCACCTCGTGCACCCGCAAGGAGATCGAGCGAGGGATCACGTTCTATCGAGCGGCGAGCCGGACTCCCCTCGTAGGCAGGTCAGCCGCCGATGCTCAAAGCGGTGTGGCGGTGTCTTCAAGCGGTGCTTCGGTAGGAGCAACCGTCAGAGTTAGTGGTGAGGAGGCGTCTCGGTTCGTCGGCCTAGATTCGAGCTCGGAGGTCAAGAAGCGTCGACCCAAAGTGTCTCTAAAACGGAGCATTCCCCTTCCTCGGAAGTAACGGGCTGGTCGTGTCCTTGTGTTGTAATCTTACTTGCAAGTTTTTGCTGTTGTAATCCGCTTTGTAACTTTTATCCAACTTATTAATGGAATTGGAGTTGTTTTATCCGAATTGTCCTTGGCTGTCTTCTTATCTGTGCTATGGTTGTGTCAGCTAGAGTAGGCTTAAGACGAACCACGAGGCTGGTGTTCGCTTCGCCGAACTCCTTGGCCTCGAATTTTCCTTTTTCGCTGCGCTTATGAGCTATAGGCTTGGTCTGGCCGCTTAAGGCGTGGTTGCTTCCCGACTGCGCCCACATGGCCTAATCAGGGACGTCTGATGTTTGACCGGATCTTGAGGCGGGTCCAGTTTCCAAGAAAACACTATCTTGTCATTTTGTGGACGCGTGGCCGAATGAGATCCGCTCATCATGCCCTAGCGCACTTTCTGAGGCGATCTGACGGTGGCTTCGCCTCGGAGTGATTTTTTGACATATACGAGGGTCGGTAACCCGGTACCTCGGCTCAGCGCGTAGTTGCTTCCCGATTGTGCCCATGTGGCCTAATCAGGGACGTCTGATGTTTGCACGGATCTTGAGGCGGGTCCAGTTTCCAAGAAAACACTATCTTGTCGTTTTGTGGACACGTGGCTGAATGAGATCCGCTCATCACGCCCTAGCGCACTTTCTGAGGCGATCTGACGGTGGCTTCGCCTCGGAGTGATTTTTTGTCATATACGAGGGTCGGTAACCCGGTACCTCGGCTCGGCGCGCGAGGGCTGTGATTTGTTCCTAATCCTGGCCCGACCGAGGGTGAGTCGGAAAGATTGGGTCAAGTCGTCGGAGAGATCCGATCGTTAGATTAGTTTAGTTTGGGGGATGCGGGAGCAGTTTCGAATGGCGAGCTACTTCTATTCCGCCTAGGAGCGAACTTGCGAGGCAAAGCTGAGCCAAGTGTTGGACTCCGATCCATTCAACGGCTGCAGGAGCAGTTTCGAACGGCGATCTACCCCGGCTCGTCTATAGACGTGCCGAGGGGGGAGAGTCGAGCCGAGTGCTGGACTCCGAACCATCGTGTGGGTAGTTTAAGGGATGCAGGAGCAGTTTCGAATGGCGAGCTGCTTCTAGTCCGCTTAGGAGCGAACTTGCGAGGCAAAGCCGAGCCAAGTGTTGGACTCCGATCCATTCAACGGCTGCAGGAGCAGTTTCGAACGGCGATCTACCCCGGCTCGTCTATAGACGTGCCGAGGGGGGAGAGTCGAGCCGAGTGCTGGACTCCGAACCATCGTGTGGGTAGTTTAAGGGATGCAGGAGCAGTTTCGAATGGCGAGCTGCTTCTAGTCCACTTAGGAGCGAACTTGCGAAGCAAAGCCGAGCCAAGTGTTGGACTCCGATCCATTCAACGGCTGCAGGAGCAGTTTCGAACGACGATCTACCCCGGCTCGTCTATAGACGTGCCGAGGGGGGAGAGTCGAGCCGAGTGCTGGACTCCGAACCATCGTGTGGGTAGTTTAAGGGATGCAGGAGCAGTTTCGAATGGCGAGCTGCTTCTAGTCCGCTTAGGAGCGAACTTGCAAAGCAAAGTCGAGCCAAGTGTTGGACTCCGATCCATTCAACGGCTGCAGGAGCAATTTCGAACGGCGATCTACCCCCGGCTTGTCTATAGACATGCCGAGGAGGAAGAGTCGAGCCGAGTGCTGGACTCCGAACCATCGTGTGGTTAGTTTAAGGGATGCAGGAGCAGTTTCGAATGGCGAGCTGCTTCTAGTCCGCTTAGGAGCGAACTTGCGAAGCAAAGTCGAGCCAAGTGTTGGACTCCGATCCATTCAACGGCTGCAGGAGCAATTTCGAACGGCGATCTACCCCCGGCTCGTCTATAGACGTGCCGAGGAGGAAGAGTCGAGCCGAGTGCTGGACTCCGAACCATCGTGTGGTTAGAAAGTTAAAGGCTGAGCTATGCGATAGTATCAAAAATATGAAAAACTTTATTTATTAATATCTAATGGTCGGCTGCTTCTAAAGTTGTTAGCCGTTATTACAATGAAAAAAGAACAAAGGAAAAATTACTAGCAGCAGGAGAGGAGTGGTCCGACATCTCGAGTTACTTAGATAGGCGTGGCTGCCTTCTCTTGGTATTTCAAAAGATGGTCGGCGTTCCAAGTCCTGGGAATTTCTCTGCCCTCAAGATCTTCTAGCTTGTATGCACCGGGGCGGATCACTTTGGAGACTTTGTATGGTCCCTTCCAATTTGGGGCCAGTTTGCTTTTCTGTCTGGGGAACGAGATGGCCAATTTTCGGAGGACCAGATCCCCTTCTTTCAGGTCGGTTGGGCGGACCCGTTTGTTGTAGGCGAGTTCGATTCTTCTCCGGTAACTTTGCTGCCGTATGGCTGCTCTTTCCCGGATCTCGTCTATCAAGTCTAGGCTTGTTCTGAGCTCCCTGGCATTCTGTTCTTCTTCAAAAGCTATCAAACGAGGAGAGGGTATCCCAACTTCTAGTGGGATGAGGGCCTCGGACCCATAGGTGAGATTGAATGGACTCTCGCCTGTCGGGGTCCGCTTCGTGGTTCGGTAATTCCACAACACATTGGGCAGCTGATCAACCCACAATCCCTTGGAGCACTTGTCGAGTCTCTTCTTGATGCCGGAGAGGATCTGTCGGTTGGCGTTCTCGGCTTGGCCATTTGACTGGGGATGAGAGACAGAGGAGAAGCGGTGTTGTATGGCTAGGTCTTCACATAAGGTTCGGAAGGCAGCTCCAGCGAACTGCGTACCGTTATCTGTAACTACGACCCGAGGAACACCGAATCGGCAGATTACATTTTTCCAGAAGAATTGAACAACTCTATGTTCGGTAATTGTAGCCAGGGGCTCGGCCTCTATCCATTTCGAGAAATAGTCGACTGCCACGACTAGGAACTTCAATTGTCCGGGGGCCGGTGGAAATGGCCCCAGTAAATCCATCCCCCACATTGCGAAGGGGATCGGACTTGATAGGGAGGAGAGTGGTGCTTGTGGAAGGCGTCGGATGTCGGAATACTTCTGGTAGGAGGTGCATTGCCGAACGTGTTGTTCGGCGTCCCGTAGGAGAGTGGGCCAGTAATACCCGTAGTTTAACACTTTGCACGCCAAGGCTCTGGAGCCGGAGTGGGCTCCGCCGATGCCCTCATGGAGCTCTTGCAGGGCGTAGTCGGCTTGTCCGGGGGAGAGGCACCTTAGGTAGGGTCGACCATCCACCTGGGTGAAGGAGCGCTTATACAGAATGCCTTCGACCAATATGTAACGCTCGGCTCGGGTCCTTATTTTTCGGGCTTCCTTCGGATCCCTTGGGAGGAGTCCGTCTCTTAAAAACTCGACGAGGGGCTTCATCCAATTGTCTTCGAGGGGGAGTGGCAGTGTTTCGACGGAGTTGAAAGCCTCGTCCTCTATGCTTGGCTTGAGAAGGACTTCTATCAGAACAGTTTGTTTGAGGCCTTGCAGGGATGAGGAAGCTAATTTGGACAGGGCGTCGGCCTGGGCATTTTCTTCTCTGGGAATTCTTCGGATGAGGGCCTCCTCGAAGAGCGCCATGAGGCTCTTTACTTTGGCCAAGTACTTTACCATCCTGTCATCGCGGGCTTCATATTCGCCGAGGATCTGGTTGACGACCAACTGAGAGTCGCTGAAGATCTGCAGGCATCGCGCCCCTGCGTTTCGGGCCATCCCAAGGCCGGCTATGAGTGCCTCGTATTCGGCTTCGTTATTCGAGGCTTTGAAGTTTATCCGGAGGGAGTATTGGAGGACAAAGTCGTCTGGGCCCGCGAGGATGACTCCCGCCCCGCTCCCCTCGTTGCAAGAGGATCCATCGACATATACCGACCAGACAGGCGGTCCCTTCATTGTTTGTTCGGAGTCGGGGATAGTTGTTTCAACTATGAATTCGGCCAGCGCCTGCGCCTTGATTGCGGTCCGAGGCTGATAAGTAATATCATGTTGGCTCAGCTCGATCGACCACTTCATAAGGCGGCCGAAAGTCTCTGGCTTGTGAAGGATCTGTTTCAGCGGCTGGTCGGTAAGAACGACCATCGAATGGGACTGAAAGTATGGCCGAAGCTTTCTCGCAGCCATTATCAGGGCGTAGGCTATTTTCTCAATTTTCGGGTACCGGAGCTCGGCGTCTCGGAGCACTTTGCTGACGTAGTAAATGGGCTTCTGAGTTCTTTCTTCTTCTCTGACTAAGACCGCACTCAGCGTCTGTTCGGAGGCTGCCAAGTAGAGGTAGAGTGGTTCGCCCGGTATGGGTTTGCTGAGAAGAGGCGGATTGACGAGGTAAGCCTTAAGCTGGTCGAAGGAGTCTTGTTGTTGCTGCCCCCACTCGAATCCCTTAGCCCCCCTGAGGGCTTTGAAGAACGGGAGGCACTTCTCCCCAGACTTCGACAAAAAGCGCCCAATGGCGGCTAATCGACCAGTCAATCTCTGAACTTCTTTGACGTTTCTAGGCGGGGCCATATCCAGTATGGCCTTGATCTTCTCCGGATTTGCCTCTATTCCTCGTTGGCTAACCATGAAGCCGAGGAACTTGCCTGATGAGACGCCGAACGCACACTTGTTCGGGTTGAGTCTCATATTGTGCTTTCTCAAAATATCAAACGCTTCTTGGAGGTCGGCCACGTGATCAATGCCTCGGATGCTTTTCACAAGCATGTCATCCACGTACACTTCCATGTTTCGGCCAATCTGGGCCTGGAATACCTTGTTGACGAGGCGCTGATATGTTGCCCCTGCATTCTTTAGGCCGAACGGCATGACTCTGTAGCAGTAGAGTCCTTGGTCGGTCACAAAAGATGTCTTCGGAATATCCGGGGGGAACATCCTTATCTGATTGTAACCCGAGAAAGCGTCCATGAAGCTGAGGAGCTCATGTCCCGAGGTTGCGTCAATCAGAGTGTCGATGCTCGGCAGAGGGAAGGGGTCTTTAGGGCAGGCCTTGTTAAGGTCAGTGAAATCAATACAGATTCTCCATGTTCCGTTGGACTTTTTCACCATTACTACGTTTGACAACCACTCAGGATAATTCACTTCCTGTATGAACTGGGCCTTCAACAATTTGTCCACCTCCTCTTTGATAGCGAGCTGACGTTCGGGAGCGAACTTGCGCCTCTTCTGCTGGACCGGTTTGGACCCCGGATCAACACTGAGGCGGTGGACCAAGAGTTCTTCGGAGATACCGGGCATGTCTGCAGCTGACCATGCGAAGAGGTCTTGGTTGGCTCGGATGCATTTTACAATATCCGCGTATAGTGCGGATGGGAGGGTCTTGCTGACAAAGAACCTGCGGGTCGGCTCCTGCTCCGAGAAGAGTACCTCTTCCAACTCGTCTACCGGCTCGGAAGTTGGCCGAGCAGCATCTTGGGGGATCTCGAGTGTTTCTAAGGAGAGGACGGGTCCGAGGGTGGAAGTCATATAACACTTGCGGGCCTGCTCTTGATTGCCCCTTACTTCTCCCACTCCAGCCCGAGTGGGGAATTTCATTTTGAGATGGTAGGCAGAAGGGACGGCTTCAAGGGCGGCTAGGCCGGGCCGACCCAAAATGACGTTGTAGGCCGCTGGGACATCTACGACCATGAAATCCATCGACTCCGTGCGGGTAGTAGGAGTTTTGCCGGCCGTGACATCGAGGGTGATTACCCCTTCAATCGTCACCGGTACTCCCGTGAACCCATGGAGCGTGTAGCCGGCGGGCTTGAGTCTGTCTCGGGAGAGCTTCAGCCCCTTGAAGGCGTCGAGAAAGAGGATGTTGACGGAGCTACCGTTATCCACTAAGATCCTCTCGACTTTGAAATTGGCCATGTGAAGGCTGATGACGAGTGCGTCACAATGAGGGGTGCGGACACCCTCGAGATCTTCGTCAGAGAAGGTGACGGGCACTCCGAGGCCTTTAGGAGGAGGGGTGGTTCGGACCGAGTTTACTTCTCTAATAAAAGCTTTCCGAGAAGAGTTCGAGGAGCCCCCCATTGGACCCCCGTGGATGAGGTGGAGGACTCGTTCTTCCTCAAACTCTGGCGTCTCTTCTCGTTCCGGACGTTTGTTAGCCCCCCGAGGCTGGGGAGGAAGCTCGGGTTGGTCCTTTCTCACGAATTTTGCCAACTGCCCCCTCTGGATAAGGGCCTCAATCTCGTTTCTTAGCGCACGGCAATCGTTGGTGTCGTGCCCATGGTCCCGGTGATAGCGGCACCATTTTTCTCTATCTCTTCTCTTAGCAGGGGTGTTCATCTTCGGAGTAGGGGGTAAGACCCCTTCTTTTTCGACTTCCATGAAAATGGTGGAGATGTTTGTGGTGAGGGGAGTAAACTTTTCAAATCTAGGGGGAGGCCGGCGCTGGCCAGCATTATCCTTCTGGAACTTTTTTGCTCCCTCTTCTTCCGTTCCCTTCCTCTTAGACCCGGAGGCGTTTCCTTCCCAGTTGGGCTGTTCCTCGGCCTCTTCAGCTCGGATGTACTTTTCAGTGCGGAGGAGGAGGTCAGAAAAGTCGTGCGGCGGTTTCTTGGCGAGGGAGGAGCGGAGGTTGGAATTGAGGATATTGGATTGGAACACCGCGGTAGCGACGGATTGGTCGAGGGATGCGATGGTTCTGGCTTCAGCTGTGAACCTCTTCACGTAGTCCCTCAATTTCTCCCCCTTCTGTTGACGGAGGTGCAATAGTGAGATACTGGTCTTCTCGGCCCTTCGGCTGCTGACGAAATGGGTGATGAACAGGGTTTCGAACTGTTCGAAGGAGTATATCGACGCCGGGGCAAGGCGAGAGTACCATCGAGCTGGGCCTTTGAGAGTTGTAGGGAATGTTTTGCAGAGGAGGGCATCGGAAGCTTGATGGAGGAGCATCAAAGTCTTAAAGCTTTCGATGTGGTCAACTGGATCGGTCTCCCCAGTGTAGTTCTCGAACTGGGGAGGTTTGAAACCGAACGGAACAGGGGCATCTACTATGGTCCGGGAGAACGGGGGTCGGCTAGGACGTAGGGTCCTCCCCCTAAGCTCCTCTTCTCGGTTTATCTGTCCCAAGAGCTTTTCCACCTCGTTTAGACGGCGGTTCATGGTGTCATCTCTCCGACGGTGATCTGCCGAGCCACGGGACTCGTCTTCGTATGAGGGGGAGCGAGGGCTGCGGCGATGGTAGCTTCGAGAACGACGTGGACTTGGGGTGCGCCTGGAATTGGTAGGAGCGGGTCGAGGAGAAGGGGACCGTTGGCGAGGGCTCCGGACCGGAGGAGGGGATGGGGCCCTCGGCTCATTGGGGTTCTGACGGAGGTTGAGGGCCTGTTGTACCATTGCTTGGAATTGTTGGAACTCGGCACGGGTGATGGGTGCCTCATTGTTCCTAGGCTGCTGCCGACCTGCTGGAGAGTGCCTCCTTCGGTAGTGATCGGGGGAGTCCTTTCTCCCTCTTCGGACGGGGGACCTCCTGTGCTCTCGGTGTCGGGGGGATCGCTCTTGCTGGCGGGAGGCTTCCCCCCGAGCCCGCTTTTCATCCAGATGGCGACGAAGGTCATCATCTTCCGGGCGTTTGGGAGGGGCATTGTGGCGACCAGAGGCTCGGGGATGATGGGAGGCTATGGAGGCACTGGAGGCGTTGTGGATGGAGAGGTTCTCTTGGTGAAGAGGCTGTTTCTGGGGGTTAGGACCCTTTGGATCAGGAGGTGGAGGGTTCCGTTGGAGCGGCTCTTCCATGGTAGGGGGAGTTGCCCTTGTTGCTGAGCGGGATCAGGAAGGACTTCTTGCTGGTCAGGGTTGGGCGCTCGGTTGGAGCCTCTGGACCTAACTTTGCGAGGCGGCATGGCTGGAGAAAACCTGTTTACCGGGAGGAGGAAAGGTCTCTATTCGTTAGTTTCCCACAGACGGCGCCAATCTGTTGCCGCTAAATTTGGTGTGGGGGCACACAGATAGAACTTGTGGATTCTTGGGGAAACTGAATAGAAAGACCTGTGTACCTGTTCCGTCGGGCCTCGATCGTCGTTCCCGCCATGCACCTGCAAAAAGTGCGAGACACCGGGGTTGTTCCCGGCGACGCACCCTCCGACGCTCAAGTCAGTAATCTGGCAGACTATGAAAGAGCGCAAAAACTGGTGAAAGATTGATTACCTCTTGATGGAGATGGGTGGGGGGTATTTATAGGCGCCTTAGGGAACGGATTAGGAATGTAATCCTCGTAATCTGATATGGAATATTCTTCCTGTGAACAGATTAGGAATGTAATCTGATAAGGTATATTCCCTGTAATCAGATAAAGAATTTAATCCCAAATCCCGGTGAAAGGATAGGCACGAATCAGGGCCGTTGATTAATATGAATCAGGAACCCTAATTCTATCCCTTCTGAGCTGGGTTTGCTGCGGGTTGAAACCCGTACCCGATTAAGGTGGATCTGTTCGCGGGTAAGTGGATTTTCGGGGAAGATAACCAGTACCCGCTTCAGACCCGTCAGAAGGTGAAATTACCACTCTACCCCTGTGCCTCAAGATTCGTGATCCATCTGGACGATTCCGATTTAACCCCATTTTTAGCCATATCAATAACATACACTATTTATTCGATGAAGATAACAATAAGTATATATTCATAACTAATCCATTGGACAGTATCCTCAAATAATCTCTGTACCTTTTATTGAAGAATGATATAAGGCTATTAATTTATACTAGTATTATACACGTGTTGTGCACGTGGGAAAAAATAGGGGGCGGGGGGATGAAAAGGAGAAAAAAATCTACCAGCACGTGCGTTGCACGGGTTGGGATATGGACAAATTACACTAAGGCCTTCTCCCATTATAGTAGTAGAGATATAGTGAACATAATGGCTACTAAATGGATATGTCTTTTATTGAAGAATGATATAAGGCTATTAACTTATATACAGTGAACTTAATGGCTACTAAATGGATATGTCTTTTATTGAAGAATGATATAAGGCTATTAATTTATATACAGTGAACATAATGGTTACTAAATGGATATGTTTGGAATATGTTTGATGGTATCGTATTGATATTTTGCATCGATTAATATAATCTGAAACTAAGAACCAGTATTTGGGTATTTCGGATTGGCTTCTTGACACCGAGTCCACTTGGACTTAGTGGCTAGCGGAGTGGACCTTTGGCGCTCACTGTAGCCGGTGGTTGGGTTTGGGTTCGAAACCCGGTGGCCTCTTTAGTTTTTTTGACGTTTTTAATGTTTTTGAAGGGATTTTTTATGCAAATAAAATTTGGGGAAAATATCCAAAATTCCTATAAAATTGAAATAGAATTTATTTAAAATAGTTTTAGAATTTTCATATATATATTTGAGAAATTAAAAAGGATAAATTGAGATAGAAAAATGTATTGATGACTTCAAAATTATTTCTTTAAGAGCGTGACATTTATTCTTTTAAAAGAAGAGTAAAATATTGTTGTGTAAATTGATTTCTCTTGGAGAAAATTATACACTTATTTGGTTAAGAAATATTTGATGTGGTTGAGATATATTATATGAGCTTAAATTGCTAATGAGACTTAAAGTGATGAATTTATGTTCATGAAAATAGATATTGTTTTATTTTGGATAGTAAATGAATAAATGGATCATGAATAGTGCTAAAATAAGACATTGATTAATTTGTGAATAAGTTGAAGATAAGGATACTTTGAGTTTAATACATGATTATTGAAGGGTATGAGTATCCATGGATTCTTGTACATGAAAGGTTGTGATCTAGAGATTAGTAAGACCTAGGGTACCGACATTGTTGAAATAAAAGAATTGAATTATATTTTGAGATATGGCCATGGAGATATCTCGGTATTCGTGATTAAGTTCGGTAGGGGGTAAGACTAACTCTAGGTGTGATAAATTATTCATGTCTTGAACTTAAGAACTAGGCACATAAGAGAAGATGTAGTAAAATTTGGGCAAACGTAAGTGGGGCACTCTATATAGTCGGACGGTGTACTCCGGGACTATAGACCCAGTCGGACAGTGTACTCCGGGACTGAGGTTACTTCGATGGAGACGAGCTTTTATTTTAAATCCGGGACTATGCGTAGTCGGGCGGATAGTTTGTCGTACTACAGTGTATATATATATACCGGAGCTAGAGGGGCACGTGCGGAAGGTTCGCATGACGAGGAGGAGTTTGTTATAACAGTCGGGCGGTGTACTCCAAGACTGGGATCCGTACTCATAGAATGTCTAAACCATGCTTTTATTACTGGGTAGTTTTTATGGCGAGGTATCGAACCCTTTAATGTGGAGTACGTAGGTGCTTACCCTCAGACCTATGTAGTATGAGAAGCATAGAATCCGAATAAATATGCATTAATGTCATCTTAGTGTAAAATATCTGCATTAGGCATTAAGGCATCGCATACACTTACATGTTTAGAGTAGTCACATTTAACACTTTATTTGCATTCAAGTTTGTGGTTTGTTAAAGTATTGAGATCGTTATATTTCTAGCATAGAGATGATAGCCGAGTATAATATTTTTGTCAGTTGTAAGTAACTGACGTGCCTACACCTTATTATACAGGAATTGGATTATTCATGAAGAAGTAAAGTTGATATGATGTGATGATTAATTACATGTTAAAGATGTTGCAAGTTGTATATTATTTTTATTATTGTACTTCATTTTATCTTCCGCTGTGTAATGTATGATGAAAAGTTTAAATTTTCTTATAAAATTGTACGAAGTGAAGTATAAAGATCTCGTAGAATCTCGAATTCGGCATTATTTGGAATTCGAGGTGTTACAAAATGCACCTTTTATTTGCTCCACGGTCTCCTTTAGGTAGACTATATCCTGTTTGCTGGACTCTATTTTCCATCCTGTAAAAATGAAATTGTTAGCTTCTTGATAAGAAACCTGCTAGGATGTTATCTTTTTCTTTTATATATCTATTTAGAAGTCGTAATTTGCTAACTCCATTTGTCATCTTATCAACCTTTTAGTTGCTATAGTTGGATCTATTATTTTGTTAATCCAACTCTTTGCTTCTGTATTGTTTGTTCTTACTGTCACTACAACACAGAAGTTATTCGCCGGCGCTTTTTTAGCCATACACCGGCATTTTTTTACGCCGGTGAATGTTTCACCGGCGTTTCTAAAAACGCCGGTACAAATGCCGCCGAATCGAGCGTCGCGGAAAGATAGGTGCATTCACCGGCGTTTCTTCTGGACGCCGGTATATCTTGAAAATACACCGGCGGCCAGACAAACGCCGGTATATGCGAATTTCTGAGTGCCGTTCTTTCCCCCAATATACATTCACCGGCGGTCACATACCGTCGGTATATATCTTTCACCGGCATTTGTATAAACGCCGGTGTATGTCCAATATTTATCGGCGGTCAATGAACGTCGGTGTATGCTTGTTTCTGTGTGCCCTTATTTCCCTAATTACAATCACCGACGTGTTATAAAACGCCGGTATATAGATATTCACCGGCGTTTAATGATGCGCCGCTATAGATATATGGGTACACCGGCGTGCGTGGAAATGCCCCCCTAACGAAATTTTTAACTAAACAATAAGATACACCGGCGTTCTATGAAACGCCGGTGTATGCCCGTTGGTTTTTCCTACTCCAATTTTTCATTCGATTTCAATTCACAATTTCATTTAAAAAACCTGTAAACTAATTCACAACTGATTCAACCAATTTCAGGCATATTAATGCGCAAATTACAACCAAACACAAGAATTAATTAAGATAATAAAGTTTCACACATAGTCCATTAATCGTCCAAATTCACCGCATAATTAACACAGTGTCATAATCAACAAATACAGTAATTAACATCCCAAAATCTCAACAATTACTTAAAACAACAATCCAGAACATAACAACAACAAGGACAACATAACAACAACAACTAGAGTAGGCCGACCACAGATCCATACCCCTCGAGTAGCTTCAGTGCTGATCATCAGAATTTCCTTCATCTGGGTGACCGCTCTATGAAAAAAAAAAAAAATTAGTTCAACAGGAAACCAAATATAAGAAAAATAAGAAAAATAAGAAGGGGCTCATATCAAGTGTAGTTTTAAGGAACTGTCATCGTGGAAGGAAACCAAATATAGAAGCCAGAAATGGAAACAGAGAATGGTAGAGAATGAGGATACACCAGGCTAACATAGCGGCATTTTCCTCATCTCTCTCTCATCCCTTCTTTCCCTTCAGCACACGCACACAAAGAGACATCAGCAACAACAGCAAGAGCGACAAGAACAACAATAATAATAAATTATTATAAACGAGATGTCTCTATATGGGTTTCCAGATCTCCACTCGAGCCCTCTCTTTCTAATCACAGCCCAATTAAGAACATAGACGACAGCCACTAAACAATCCAATCACAGCCCAATCAAAATTTGTCATCCTGGATCTTAAATCTTTAGATGCATGAATTCAGCTTCTTTAACAGTAAAAGAAAATGAAAATTTCCAGTATCTAAGCATATATATTTCTCTATTAATTCTTCATCCCAACTAAATCATGATGTTTGTGGGTCCAAAATAAACCTGCACAAGGTATGTTCAGCCCAATTCTTGTACAAATTTGGAGGATTTTGGTATACAGCCAGCATCCTTAGTTGACAGTGAACCCATTTTCTTAAGAAAAACATGCTAAGATGACAATCAGATGCATGAACTCAGCTTCTTTAACAGTAAAAGAAAATAAAAATTTCCAGTATCTAAGCATATATGTTTCTCTATTAATTCTTCATCCCAACTAAATCATGATGTTTGTGGGTCCAAAATAAACCTGCACAAGATTTGTTCAGCCCAATTCTTGTACAGATTTGGAGGATTTTGGTATACAGCCAGCATCCTTAGTTGACAGTGAACCCATTTTCTTAAAAAAAACATGCTAAGATGACAATCAGATGCATGAACTCAGCTTCTGTAACAGTAAATGAAAATGAAAATTTTCAGTATCTAAGCATATATGTTTCTATATTAATTCTTCATCCCAACTAAATCATGACGTTTGTGGCTCCAAAATAAACCTGCACAAGGTTTGTTCAGCCCAATTCTTGTACAGATTTGGAGGATTTTGGTATACATACAGCATCCTTAGTTGACAGTTAACCCATTTTGGTAAAAAAATCATGCTAAGAGGACAATCAGATGCATGAATTCAGTTTCTCGAACAGTAAAAGAAAATGTAAATTTCCAGCATCTAAGCATATATGTTTCTCTATTAATTCTTCATCCCAACTAAATCATGATGTTTGTGGCTCCAAAATAAACCTGCACAAGGTTTGTTCAGCCCAATTCTTGTACAGATTTGGAGGATTTTGGTATACAGCCAGCATCCTTAGTTGACAGTTAACCCATTTTGGTAAAAAAATCATGCTAAGATGACAATCAAATGCATGAATTCAGCATCTTTGACAGTAAAAGGAAATAAAAATTTCCAGTATTTAAGCATATATGTTTCTCCATCAATTCTTCATCCCAACTAAACCATGATGTTTGTGGCTCCAAAAGAAACCTACACAAGGTTTGTTCAGCCCAATTCTTATACAGATTTAGAGGATTTTGGTATACAGCCAGCATCCTTAGTTGACAGTTAACCCATTTTGGTAAAAAAATCATGCTAAGAGGACAATCAGATGCATGAATTCAGTTTCTCGAACAGTAAAAGAAAATGTAAATTTCCAGTATCTAAGCATATATGTTTCTCTATTAATTCTTCATCCCAACTAAATCATGATGTTTGTGGCTCCAAAAGAAACCTGCACAAGGTTTATTCCGCCCAATTCTTGTACAGATTTGGAGGATTTTGGTATACAGCTAGCATACTTAGATGACAGTCAAGCCATTTTGGTAAAAAAATCATGCTAAGATGGCAATTAGATGCATGAATTCAGTTTCTTTAACAGTAAAAGAAAATGAAAATTTCCAGTATCTAAGCATATATGTTTGTCTATTAATTCTTCATCCCAACTAAACCATTGATGTTTGTGGCTCCAAAATAAACCTGCACAAGATTTGTTCCGCCCAAATCTTGTACAGATTTGGAGGATTTTGGTATACATACAGCATCCTTAGTTGACAGTGAACCCATTTTGGTAAAAAAATCATGCTAAGATGACAATCAGATGCATGAACTCGGCTTCTTTAACAGTAAAAGAAAATGAAAATTTCTAGTATCTAAGCATATATGTTTCTCTATTAATTCTTCATCCCAACTAAATCATGATATTTGTGGCTCCAAAATAAACGTACACAAGATTTGTTCAGCCCAATTTTTGTACAGATTTAGAGGATTTTGGTATACAGCCAGCATCCTTAGTTGACAGTTAACCCAATTTGGTTAAAAAATCATGCTAAGATGACAATCAGATGCATGAATTCAGCTTCTTTGACAGTAAAAGAAAATGAAAATTTTCAGTATCTAAGCATATATGTTTCTCCATTAATTCTTCATCCCAACTAAATCATGATGTTTGTGGCTCCAAAAGAAACCTGCACAAGGTTTGTTCAGCCCAATTCTTGTACAGATTTGGAGGATTTTGGTATACAGCCAGCATCCTTAGTTGACAGTTAACCCATTTTGGTTAAAAAATCATGCTAAGATGACAATCAGATGCATGAATTCAGCTTCTTTGAAAGTAAAAGAAAATGAAAATTTCCAGTATCTAAGCATATATGTTTCTCCATTAATTCTTCATCCCAACTAAATCATGATGTTTGTGGCTCCAAAAGAAACATGCACAAGGTTTGTTCAGCCCAATTCTTGTACAGTTTTGGAGGATTTTGGTATACATACAACATTCTTAGATGACAGTCAAGCCATTTTGGTAAAAAAATCATGCTAAGATGGCAATCAGATGCATGAATTCAGTTTCTTTAACAGTAAAAGAAAATGAAAATTTCCAGTATCTAAGCATATATGTTTGTCTATTAATTCTTCATCCCAACTAAACCATTGATGTTTGTGGCTCCAAAATAAAGCTGCACAAGGTTTGTTCCACCCAAATCTTGTACAGATTTGGAGGATTTTGGTATACATACAGCATCCTTAGTTGACAGTGAACCCATTTAGGTAAAAGAAACATGCTAAGATGACAATCAGATGCATGAACTCAGCTTCTTTAATAGTAAAAGAAAATGAAAATTTCCAGTATCTAAGCATATATGTTTCTCTGTTATTTCTTCATCCCAACTAAATCATGATGTTTGTGGCTCAAAGAAGATTTTAGATTCAGGATGACAAATTTTGATTGGGCTTTGAATGGAGATTCTAGTCATAGATCGATTCTTCGGAGTCCGACTTTCTAAAGGAAATGCCATTTGGAAGTATGCGGGTACATGTTTGTTGGATAACCAAAACTCCCATTTTTATTGAAGAAAATTAAGAATAGGGCTCATATCAAGTGTAGTTTTAAGGACCTGTCATCGTGGAAGAAAACCAAATATAGAAGCCAGAAAGAGGAATGGTAGAGAATGAGGATACACCAGGCTAACATAGCGGCATTTTCCTTATCTCTCTCTCATCCCTGCTTTCTCTTCAGCAAACGCACATAAAGAGACATCAGCAACAACAGTAAGAGCGACAAGAACAACAATAATAATAAATTATTATGAACGAGATGTCTCTATATGGGTTTCCAGATCTCCACTCGAGCCCTTTCTTTCTAATCACAGCCCAATTAAGAACACTTGTTGATAGTCACTAAAAAATCCAATCATAGCCCAATCAAAATTTGTGGTCCTGGATCTAGAAACATATATACTTAGATACTGCAAATTTTCATTTTCTTTTACTGTTAAAGAAGCTGAATTCATGCATCTGATTGTCATCTTAGCATTATTTTTTAACCAAAATGGGTTCACTGTCAACTAAGGATGCTAGCTGTATACCAAAATCCTCCAAATCTGTACAAGAATTGGGCGGAACAAACATGTGTGCAGGTCATAGAATGTCATCTAAGCATGCTATATGCCAAAGTGGGGTTGGTCATAGAATGCATGAACGACACAGATTAGTGTTTGTGAGTATGCAGTGGGGTACAGCTATGATCACTAGTTGGATCACCAAAATTCCCAATTTTATTGAAGAACAATAAGAACATGGCTCATATTAAGTGTAGTTTTACGGAACTGTCATTGTGGAAGGAAACCAATTTAATATAAGAAACCATAAATGGAGCCAGAAAGAGGAATGGTAGAGAATGAGGATACACCAGGCTAACATAGCGGCATTTTCCTCAACTCTTTCTCATCCCTTCTTTCTCTTCAACACACGCACACAGCAAGAGGGGGTGTCCAACAATAATAATAGATTATAATAAATGAGATGTCTCTATATGGGTTTCCAGATCTTCACTCGAGCCCTTTCTTTCTAATCACAGCCCAATTAAGAAACATAAATGACAGCCACAATGCAGACTCACAAATACTAATACGTGTCTTTCATGCATTCAAAATTATAATATCTTCAAAATTACCAATTTAAAGACTTACCGGTGAAATTATCCGTGGGTTCCTTGCTATTACCCCAATAAAGGATGTGAATTTACTTGCATTATCACCAACCGGTTGCCCGACACCGTTTTCCTCCACCACAATCCTTTCGTCATTCTTAAGTTTCCATATGCCCGTCATCTTAGTTCGCCCTCGATGTTTTTTGACAGTGGGCGGCGTGCTACCCTCCCCCTCCTCTGTTTGACTGCCACTATTATCTAGGATTAACAAACCAACATAATTACAAAAAATTAAAAAAGTGAGATTTGTAACAAATTCAACTACAATGATTGTTTGATGCAAATGACACTAAGCATTGTTTAATGTAAATGACACCAAGCAGTAGAAATTAGAAAGATAATTAAACCAATTATTAAATTCACATACAACATGTTTGGAATTACAAGATATAATATTACAACAAGATTTAAGATACGAAAATTACAGGACATATAATATTGAGCTATGAAAATCAAGTAAACTACAATACGACATCTTCCAATACATCGCCCTCTTCTCCATCCTTGCGGAGCCAAGTCCAGTAAATTCCGCCGTCGGTTGTGTTTACATCAAACATAGGAAACTCAAAAGCAATGTAACTGTCCATGGCTTCACCGTCTTCATCGTCTGAAGTATCGCCCAGTTGGAATACATCTCTTGGTTGCATCTCAAGAGCCATATACGATTTTGGCAGGGTTGGATCTTCAATGTAGAACACTTGTTGCACTTGGAATGAGAACACAAATGGTTCGTGGCTAATGTGTGTACCGATGTGAATCAATTTTGAGAAGTTTACAACTGTGAAACCTAACTTATCCTTATTATTAGCAAAATTCCTATCAAACTCAGCCCAATCCCCACGAAATAAGACAACATGAAAATGACCAAAATAGTTCAACTCAATGATATCCGTAAGCACTCCATAGTAGTCGAGATATCCATCTACCGGCCTCGTGTCCGACTTGGAAGCATAACTTCTAGTCTTAGAAGTCACTACCATTCCACTATTTTGAGACTTCAAATTACATTCACGATCTTTAGTACGAAATCTAAAGCCATTGAATATGTATCTTCCGTATCTTTTGGCCATCTTATAGGGACCCTTGGCAAGTACTTGTATTTCAGATGACACACCTTCAGGACCCAAAGAATATACCTATTAATTTTGCGCAAATCGTATCAGCACCATGGATAATGTAGATTTAATAAAGATTAACTTGCATTTTCTTAATTCACCTACATGAGATTCAAACCACTTATGAAATTTTTCATTCATCAACTTGTTTTGTTCACGTGGTGGTAGTCTTCTTGGTCTAGCCCTTCGTTTGATGTCCCTGACAAATTCGTTAAAATACAAGCAATTGAAATAAGGAATAACAAAAGTAAGTTAATATCGAACTCTGCGGTTTTCACTATATTCGATTTAAATTCAAAAGCAACTTACTTTCGAAATGGTTCCACTGATGCATGGTGGTCTAGCACATATCGATGTGTCTGTTCCCACGTTAAGTTATCTAGCTCAAATGCATCAACTTTACCAACAGTAGTGCCAGCGGTATCAAAAAGATATTCAGCACCATCAAGATTGCAAATGTCTGGATTTCTCCTTGGTCTAGTCAAAGATGTCTCTACACCCTGTAGATACCTGGAACAAAAATGTGAACACTCCTCTGATAGATATCCCTGAGCTATTGACCCTTCAGGATATGCTCTATTTTTAACATAACCATTGAGCCGGTATAGGTACCTGAACATGTATAATTAATGAATTAGAGCAAAGTAGAGGATTAAAAGAAATGAGCTTTTGAAAATTCTGTTTTGTAAGATGCATGAATTCTTTTACTTCTCAATGGGGTACATCCACCGATAGTGAACCGGACCGCCGATTCTGGCTTACCAGCAAGGTGGATTATCAAGTGAATCATTATAGTGAAGAACGATGGCAGAAATATCATCTCCATTTTACTAAGTGTCAATGCCGCCCGCTGCTCCAATTGGTCAATATCTTCAACACGAAGCATTCTTGAGCAAATACCTTTATATATGCTACAAAGATCTTTCAGGACAGTAGTGATTTGCTCACAAATTGAAGACCATAGGGCCACAGGAAGGAGATCCTGCATTAGGACGTGGTAGTCGTGTGACTTTAGACCCTGAAACCTCTTCTCTTTAAAGTTGACACATCTTGCTATGTTAGAAGAATAGCCATCAGGAACTTTAAGTTCCAGTAGAACTTTGCAAAATAATTCCAACTCCGATTTTGACATTGAATAGATTGCAGGAGGTAGGAGTACTTTCCCGTTCGGTAATTCCTCTGGGTGCAACTCATGTCGGATGCCCATTGACTTCAAATCAAGTCGGCTCTTGAGATTGTCCTTTATCTTCCGGTCATCTCCCATAACTGTTCCTCTATAATTTTTACCAATATTTTTTCCGATATGCATCACATCTAAATTATGTCGCAATAAATTGAATTCCCAATACGGCAACTTGAAGAAAATACTCTTCTTCTTCCATGCACCTAAACTCGTCATGTTCTGATCCCCATCTTCGCCATATAGATCGGTCTCCTCACCTTGCTCCGGCTTTGCCCTTTTCTTGCCCTTTTTTGCTGACTTGTGGTTCTTTTCCATATTTGAACTGATGACCATCTACTCGCCTCAAAATATCTGACCCAGAAGAAGCTCCAGGAGCATGTTCCCACTCGTCGGTACCATCAAATGTCGCTGTCTCTGCCCGAAATATATGTGTGTCAGGCAACCATCTCCTATGACCCATATAGCAAAACTTTCTGCCATTGTACAACCACCTTGAACTAGTTTGGTCAGCACAACAAGGACATGCATAACGTCCTTTAGTGCTATATCTAGATAAATTTGCATATGTTGGAAAATTATTGATTGTCCAAGACAACACGACCCGAAGAGAAAATGTTTCTTTAGCCACAGCATCATAGGTTGGAACACCCACCCACAATTTCTGAAGTTCATCTATTAACGGCTGTAGGTACACATCTATATCATTTTCAGGACCTTTCGGTCCAAAAACTATTATGGACAAAATAAATGAGGACTGCTTCATGCATTTCCAAGGTGGCAAATTGTATGGTATTAACACAACAGGCCATATGCTGTATGTACTACTCATTTGCCTAAAAGTGTTGAAACCATCACTAGCTAGTCCAAGTCTCACATTTCAAGGATCTTCCGCAAAATCGGGATATCTTTTATCAAATTTTTTCCAAGATTGAGAATCAGCAGGATGTCTAAGAATCCCATCATTAGTGCGACCTTCAGCATGCCATTTCATATCAGAAGAAGTTTTCGTAGACATAAACAATCTTTGTAGCCTAGGAATCAGAGGAAAGTAACGCTGTATTTTGGCAGGCTTCTTTCTCTACTTTGCTTAGTAGATCCACTGGCTTGATCATCTTGATTTGGTATTTCTGTCCATTTCGAAGAACCACAGACTTCGCAATTCTCCAGACTTTTCTTACCTTCCATGAAAAGCATACAGTCATTTGGACATGCTACTATCTTCTCATACCCTAGATCGAAAGAATTTAGGAATTTTCGATTTTATAGGCTGAGTTTGGAATACAGATTTCTGGAAATACTTCATTCAACAGTTCAAGTAGCATACTGAAGGACTTAGCAGACCACCCATTTAAACATTTAATCTGAAATAGTCTGACAATGAATAAGAATTTAGAGAATTTGGTGCAATCGCAGTACAGCAGAGTACTAGCATCTTCAAGCAACTTAGCGAAGGATTCTTGCTGTTTATTATTTTCAGGGGCGGGGTCAGGCATTTCCTCGTCCACTCCACCACCAATGTGTGATGTTTTTGTTGACTCATTATGAACTTGGGTTATTGGATTATTGGTGTGGAAAGAAACATTATGAATCCCCAAGGCGTCTTGCAACAAAGCATGCATCTCATCGGGAACACTTAAGTCTTCGTTCACTAAGGGCTCACCTTCATTTTCTAATACAACCGGACGAACAGGAGCTGACGTATGATCCTCTCCATGACAAAACCACCGTGTGTACCCTTGAAGAAAACCGTTGACAACCAAATGTGTATGTACTACGTCATATGTCCTCAAATTACAATTTGTTCACCGGAGGTATGGACAAAGGATTAGGTTGGGATCACGGGAATGTCGTTTGGCAAAGATAATAAAATCTTTAATACCATCACGGTACTCCTTGGATAATTGTGGTTTACTAATCCAACTTCTATTCATCATAACAATAGCACACAATCTGAAATTAAAATTTGACATGTTGAATAGTATTGACAATAAAAGGCATTTTGTATATTTAATTTTACCTTTTTTAAAACCATCCCTAGCTTCAAATAAATAAACGATATAACAATTAACTGTAAAATAAAGAAATCATGGTTCCAAAAATGTATAAAAAAATAATTAAATCTTAATACAATCTATTCTATTCACATAACCCTAAACTACCTTTGTGGAAATTATCACAACCACCTTAGTGGCATTTTATCGCACACCTTGTGTTCGAGTCTAATATCGATTCGACTATAGTCTCCCCTGTATTTGGCTTTCCGTTCAAGGAGATGATGATGGTAAAGGGTATTTGCTGAGGAAGAGGAATCGGACGAATAACGAGGGCGTCGTGCTATAAATACGGTAACAAGAAGATCTGATGACTCGTGAACTATTCTGTTCATGGCTACTAATAATCAGTTACTTATCCCATAATAATAATAATAATAATAATAATAATAATAATAATAATAATAATAATAATAATAAACTTGCACAAAAGAAACTAATATGGCTACTAATATGTTGCTCTATTAATTCTTCATCCCAACTAAATAATTGATGTTTGTAGCTCCAAAAGAAACCTGCACAAGGTTTGTTCAGCCCAATTCTTGTATAGATTTGGAGGATTTTGGTATACAGCTAGCATCCTTAGATGACAATCAGATGCATGAATTCAGCTTCTTTAACAGTAAAAGAAAATGAAAATTTCCAGTATCTAAGCATATATATTTCTCCATTAATTCTTCATCCCAACTAAATCATGATGTTTGTGACTCCAAAAGAAACATGCACAAGGTTTGTTCAGCCCAATTCTTGTACAGTTTTGGAGGATTTTGGTATACATACAGCATCCTTAGTTGACAGTGAACCCATTTTGGTAAAAAAATCATGCTAAGATGACAATCAGATGCATGCGATCAGTTTCTTTAACAGTAAAAGGAAATGAAAATTTTCAGTATCTAAGCATATATGTTTGTCTATTAATTCTTCATCCCAACTAAACCATTGATGTTTGTGGCTCCAAAATAAACCTGCACAAGGTTTGTTCCGCCCAAATCTTGTACAGATTTGGAGGATTTTGGTATACATACAGCATCCTTAGTTGACAGTGAACTCATTTTGGTAAAAAAATCATGCTAAGATGGCAATCAGATGCATGAATTCAGCTTCTTTAACAGTAAAAGAAAATGTAAATTTCCAGTATCTAAGCATATATGTTTCTCTATTAATTCTTCATCCCAACTAAATCATGATGTTTGTGGCTCCAAAAGAAACCTGCACAAGGTTTATTCCGCCCAATTCTTGTACAGATTTGGAGGATTTTGGTATACAGCTAGCATACTTAGATGACAGTCAAGCCATTTTGGTAAAAAAAATCATGCTAAGATGGCAATCAGATGCATGAATTCAGTTTCTTTAACAGTAAAAGAAAATGAAAATTCCCAGTATCTAAGCATATATGTTTGTCTATTAATTCTTCATCTCAACTAAACCATTGATGTTTGTGGCTCCAAAATAAACCTGCACAATGTTTGTTCTGCCCAAATCTTGTACAGATTTGGAAGATTTTGGTATACATACAGCATCCTTAGTTGACAGTGAACCCATTTTGGTAAAATAATCATGCTAAGATGGCAATCAGATGCATGAATTCAGCTTCTTTAACAGTAAAAGAAAATGTAAATTTCTAGTATCTAAGCATATATGTTTCTCTATTAATTCTTCATCCCAACTAAATCATGATGTTTGTGGCTCCAAAAGAAACCTGCACAAGGTTTATTCCGCCCAATTCTTGTACAGATTTGGAGGATTTTGGTATACAGCTAGCATACTTAGATGACAGTCAAGCCATCATGCTAAGATGGCAATCAGATGCATGAATTCAGTTTCTTTAACAGTAAAAGAAAATGAAAATTCTCAGTATCTGCATATATGTTTCTCTATTAATTCTTCATCCCAACTAAACCATTGATGTTTGTGGCTCCAAAATAAACCTGCACAATGTTTGTTCCGCCCAATTCTTGTACAGATTTGGAGGATTTTGGTATACAGCCAGTATCCTTAGTTGACAGTGAACCCATTTTGGTAAAAAAAATCATACTAAGATGACAATCAGATGCATGCGATCAGTTTCTTTAACAGTAAAAGCAAAATAAAAATTTCCAGTATCTAAGCATATATGTTTCTCTATTAATTCTTCATCCCAACTAAATCATGATGTTTGTGGCTCCAAAATAAACCTACACAAGGTTTGTTCAGCCCAATTCTTATACAGATTTGGAGGATTTTGGTATACAACCAGCATCCTTAGTTGACAGTTAACCCATTTTGGTAAAAAAATCATGCTAAGATGCCAATCAGATGTATGAATTTAGCATCTTTGACAGTGAAAAGGAGAGAAATCAAGAGAAATTACTGGAGAGAGAGGGGGGCGACGAGCAGTGGCGTAGGAGATAGAGAGAGAGCGGGGCGACGAGCGGTGGTTTTCGATCGCAAATTCACCGCGAAATAAAGAGAGGGAGGAGGGAAATCGAATTGGGCTGTCGAAGATGACGAAGGGATGGAGGCGAAGCGCGAGAAATAGAGAGAGGGAGGAGGGAAAATGAAGGCGGCAAAATTAGGTTTGGAAAATTAGCGAGCGAAATGTTAGGGTTCGCGGGGATTTATCTCAGCTAATTCACCGGCGTTTGAAATTACAAACGCCGGTGAATGTATCTATATATTCCTCGGTGTGTGTTATTAAAATGTCGGTGAATAATACCATTCACCGGCATTTCAAAATAAAACGCCGGTGAATATCATAAATCCCTGGCATTTTATATAGGCCGCCGGTGTATAACCATCCAATCTGGCGCCCCATTCCTGGTCACTCCCTACCCCGGCGCGAATGGTAAAATGCCAGGAAATATATGCTGGTAAATCGCACATGTGTTGTAGTGTGTGAATTTTGTATGTATAATGAATAACTCAAACTTTTTATAGCTTTTAAGATTGCTAGTAGTTCTTTTTCATTTATGTGGTAATTTTGTTGGGTCTGTGTGAATGATCCACTAGTATATCTGGCTAGTCTTTCTTCGTCTTCGCCTATTTCAATGAATTTTAATACTGCTCCCCAATTATTTTTACACGCATTTGTTTCTATTATCCATGAACATTCTATAACGGGTAATCTTAGCTTATGTAATTCTGAAGTTTGTTGTTTTAATATTTTAAGTTTCACTTCATCCTCGGGGGTCCATTCTTATTTCTTAAACTTTTTCAGTTTTTATTGTAACCAATTTGTTTTTGTTGATAAATTTAGTATGTAACCTCTTGTTTGATTTAGCAACCCTATTATAGATTGTACTTCTATTTTTTCGTTTAAGACATTAGGAAATGTATTTATTTTTTTTGCTATATGTGGTTGTAATTCTATTCCTTCGTGTGATAATTTTGTTCATGAGAATTCTATCTCAGTTTTGAATAATTCCACTTTCTTTTTTGATAGAATAATACCTATATTTTTTACTATTTCTATGAATTTTAGTAGATGTTCTTTATATTGTTCCTCGTTTTCGGATTCTATTAGAATATCATCTACATATACTAATATGAAATTGTTGTATTTTTCAAAAAATTTATCCATATTTTCTTGAAATATTCCTGGGCTGTTTTTATACCGAATGATAATACATTCCATTCATAAAATCGCTGAGGTTTACTAAATGCTATTAAAGGTTTTGAATCTTCTGTTAGTTTTACATGATAAAATCCTGATTTACAATCAAATTTCAAATATATTTTTCTTGTTTTACTATGTTAAGTAGTATTTGCATTACTGGTAGTGGGGATCCAAACAGTGGCGGAGCCAGACGAATCAAAATGGGGATCCCAAATTTTTTTTTCCCCGGCATCGACATAATTGAGCCTTTAATAGGATGTGGATTAGACTTGGGGGTCCCAAAATTTTTTTAACTGGGGGGCCAAATAAAAATTTTGGTCTATATTAGGGAGTTTTACAAAATTTTTGGGGTCCCAAATGCCCCCCCTCCTTCCTTCCTCCCTCCGCCACTGTATCCAAACCTCTTAGTATTTTTATTTAGTTCCTTATAATTTACTACCATTCGAGATTCACCTCTTTTTTCTTCTGAATGCTTTCTTACTATGAATGCTGGTGATGAATGTGGAATTTGTGATTTTTTTATGTAATTATTTTCCATTAATTCTTTTATATGTATTTTGAACTCTTCTAGATATGTTGGAGTATGTCTTATAGGTTTAATTTTTATTATTTTGTTCTTATCTATTAACTCGATATGTGTCGTGGGTTTACTTAAGTTCCATTTTGCCAAAGGGTCTTCTCCGCACAGATATTTTAATTGTTTTTGTAAAATTTCTTTTGTAGTTGTTTCTTGAACTTGTTGTATTCTAGTTTTGTTTGGTAAATATTGATATTCACCACGTTGGGTTGAAAAAACTCTGATGTGTGGCAGGTCAGTTTTGGAATAAGGTTGGGTTATTCTAATTGCTATTGCTTGGTTTCGACAAGGTGTTGTAAATACGACTGATTTATGTGATATTGTTATGGAACAGTATTGTTGGGAAAAAAATTATTTCCTAAGAGTACATCATTATTCATATCATCAAACTGGTATATTATTGGTATTTTTAGTATGTAACTTCCAATTTATACATTAACATTTTCTTGATACTTATCAATTATGATAGTTTGTCCAGTTAATCCAGTTATTGTTTTTTTATTATATCCATCTTGTTTCCATTTTGGTAGTATATTTTCGCGGCATAGGCTAGTACCTGCTCCAGTGTCTATTAGACTATGATAGTTTCTTGATTTGCATCCTTTGTAAACAAATTCTGTTAGTATGTATAATGTATTTTTTGTTGCTCTTAATGGATTCATTTGTCCAATATTCTATTTATTACCATACTTTCATTGTTTACGGTTATTGTAATTTTTTCTTCTTGAATTGAGTAAGGTTGTACTGATGTAAGGAAGTCAGCTCCTAATAGCATTTCATTAACATGGTGTTCTGGATCTACGTGTAAGTGTAATAACATTTTTTTTTGCCATTTATCCTTAGTGCTAGTATAATTTTATGTACAATTGGATGTCAATTATTGTAATAGTCTAGGTAGTAATATGGGTTTTCTAATGTTACTAATTTAGTTGTTTTTACATTTGTTTGTTTAATATGTGAATTAGTAGCTCCTGTATCTACTAAGGCTATTTGTTTATTCCATTTTCCATTGTCATAATATTCTATTTCTATTTTAAATTGGTTATTGTTTTGGTGTTCTAATGTATTTATTATTGGTATTAATTCCAATGCTTGTTGTTTATTTCTTATTGATAGTGATCTCTTTTCGAACATTATTTGTGGTGCTTTTCCTTTTGTAGTTTCTTTTGCTTTATTGAAGTCGAATTCTATATAATTTGGTATAGTCATTTCAGGATTTTCTTTAGCTGGTTTGTATCTTACAATTTCGCTGAATAGCAGCTCTATTTTAAAATTATTTGTATTTCTATTTTTTACTTCGTGCTTGCTAGTGAAAGCATAAATATTTCTTATTTGTATACTCATAACTTTGCTTTTTTCTATCATTTCTATTCCTGATAATCTATGATACATGACTAGACTTTTGTCTTTATTTTATTCTGCCATGCTTATAGAGAAATTAGGTTTTATTGTAAATTTTATATTTTGGTACATTAGGTTTCCTTGTATTATTTCTATTAAGGCATCTTGTGTACTTGATATTATCCTATCATCCATTAGGTATATTTCCAAGGGTGTATTTATCCCTTTCTTAAAATAGGCTTTTATTATTATTTGTACAGCTCCTAAATGTATGTGTCTTAATATTTTTCTGGTTTCCTCATTTATTTTTTCCATCTCGTCTTATTATTCTTTCGATTATTAATGGGATTATGATTTTTTCTTGTGCTTATTCAATGTCTATAGGTAGTTCATTATTCCTAGCTATTATGATGGTACTTTTCTTCCTTTCGAATATTGGTAGTTTAAAATTTTCTTTTGGATTTATATCTGATTTGATCGCTCTTATTTTATCGTATTTTTGTATGTCAAATCACATTCTTTCTCTTACTTCCTCATTGTTTTCTTCTCTTTCTGAAGGTTCTCCTATTTCTGTTATTTCTGTCATCGTGTTTATTTCACATTCTTCTGTTTCACCTTTACTACTTTTACTATCTTCTTCTATTACCATTATTTCTTTATATTTACTTACTTCTGACCATTCTTCCTTATATTCTATGGATTCATAATTTATGTTATTCATTTTTTTTATTTCTTGTACGTATTTTACATTTTCTTTTTACACTCTTTTAGAATAATTTGGTGATATATGTCCTACCTCTCCACATATGTAACAATTACATTTCTTAGGGTTTTTCGTATACTGTCTATTTTTATTTTTATTCATTCTTCTAAAGTATTTTTTATATGGTTTTTTATATCTCTTAAAAGTTTTTCTATATTTTGGTTTATATTTTTGGAATTTGTGATTATTCTTCTTTGTATAATTATAGTTATTATTGCATTCACAATGATTCGGTCTTGCATCTTCACAACAAATTCTTTGTTTAGATGTTATATAATATTTCATTGTTGCTCTAGCATCTTGGCATACTTTGTCCCTATAATCTTTTACAAATTGCGTTCTATAAAGTGTCTACTTTTGGTTTTACTTTCTCACCTATGTATGCACTATATATGTTTATACTTCATGGATCAGATAGTTTTAGAAAGAATGAATCCATTATTAGACTCCTTTATTCTTTTGTGTAATAACTATCTTGAAAATATTCTCGAAATTCGTAAGTATAGTTGTCAAAATAACACATGTCGCATATTTCTAAGTTGCTTAGTATCCATCTTGCTTGATTCTTTTTGTATATAGTGTGTTTTTCTCCTCTATCGTATACACTGAATTCTGTTCTTATTGCTATCTCGTAATTTGTAATTATTTCTTTTAGACCTAAAGTTCGTTGTGCTGAGGTTTCTTCAGTTCCTCTATCATCAGTTGGTCTTGAATTTCTTATAGTATTTCTTTCTTCTTCCTTTATCCATTCCACCATTTTGCTACTACACCTATAAAGGTGGCTTTTATAAATTTCTCAAATGCATTTCCTGTAAGATTTTGCCTAAATCCTTCTATCAGTGAGGACTTTACACATTCTTCAATCATCCTATCTACATCTTTTATGCAATCTAGGTCTAGCCATTCTCCATTTCTTGCTATTCTTTTTTCGTAGTGTTATGTAGGTTCATATTTTGGGGTTTGGTTTTCTTTCTCTTCATAGCTGCATTTTTCTTTTTGTGTTTTGCCATTTTCATGGTAATTGGTAAAGTTTTTTGTTAGGTGGTGGCCTTAAGATTTCGTACATGTCATTTGAAATTTCTAAAGGTTTTGCTATAATCTTATCTTGGTCCATTTTTACTTCTTCATTTGTTATGTCTAGATTTTTCAAGGCTTCTTCTACTTCTATTGGGTTAGGATTTGCCATTAAATCTTCTATTTCCAAAATATTTATATTAAGTTTTGTTATTGCTTCTAACTCCTTCATACCTTCTTCCGTTATGCCTAATTCTTCTTCTGGGTAGTCAGTTATATATCTACCTAATTCTTTTATATTTTTATTTATGATTTTTAAATCTTTTCTTATATCTCCTACAATTTCAGGATCATTGTAATCTTTTTCCAACTCTTATATGTTTATCACTTAAATTTTTGGGGTTATGTTAGGATTTAATGCAACTGCTTCATTGGCCATACTTAGCCTGTTATTTTGTATGTTAGTAGTTGTTGGTAATACCAACTCACTCTTCGTTTCTGTAATCTAATACTCTGTATGCTATCTCTTTTTGTAATTCTTTAGGTAGTTTATTAGTTACTTTTCTTGTTAGTAACAAGTATTCTAATATTTCTTTGGTAGCAATATGCTTTCTTTCTGTTAATCTTTTATCAATTTATCTAATCTTAAATTTTGAAAGATTTTTTAATTTTAGTTTCTTTATTTTATGTGAATTTTCCAGCTTTTATAAGGATAAGAGATATTATAGTTTATAATTTCTAAAGTAGGGTTATATAGAAAATTTTGTTTTTCGGTTATTATATTAATAGGGTTAGTTAGTTATAATATTTTGTAAAAGTGGGTCGTTTGGCTAAATGTTTTTGAAAGTGGGTTTTTTGGCTAAATATTTGTTGAACGTGGGTCAGTAATTAAGGCTAGCTCTTATAAATACAACCCTAACCTCATTTGCACTTCTCACAACAAAATCATCAAAGTTTTCATCTTCTCTTCATTCCTTTTTATAACAATATAAATTCATTATAATTAATCGAGTTTTCGATTTCAAAAAGTAATTAATCAGATCCAATGGCTGAGATTATGACTCCGATGGGGCCTGCGGCGTGCAAAGAGCATGCGGAGAAGTTGCTGTTCATCGAATACATGACCAAGAATGTTGATGAGGTGCAGGAGAAGGTGCTGGGGGAGATTTTGAGTAGGAACGCTGAGACGGAGTATTTGAAGAGGTTTGAGATGCACGGAGCGATTGACCGGAAGACGTTCAAGGAGAAGCTTCCGGTGGTGACCTACGAGGACTTGCAGCCGGAGATTCAGAGGATCGCGAATGGTGATAAGTCTCCCATTCTCTCTGCTGCTCCTGTGTCTGAGTTTCTTACTAGGTACGAAACTTTTTTTTTCTTCTCTCTCTCTCTCTCTCTCTATCTCTCTCTCTCTCTCGATTTAGTAGTGCATGTTTGGATATATGTTAGTTGAATTATGACGCAATATATGTTTGGTATTGAGACGTAAGAAAGAGAGTGCATGATTTGTTGATAACGACTAAATCTTAATGAAAAGGTGCGTGTGATGATGAGAAGGTCAATTGTCATGCTAAGTTTGGCAGCTCATCGATTAATTAAGCACAAATTTAGAAAGTTGAATATATGAATATACGCAAGTTTTCTTTGTGTACTTTACTGTACTTAATTGCAAAAATAATGTTGATAATAATAATAATATGACTGCATATTTTTTGCGTGTGGATATTTTGCAGCTCTGGCACCTCTGCCGGTGAGAGGAAGTTGATGCCGACGATCGAAGAAGAGCTCGATCGCCGTACTCTCCTCTACAGTCTTCTCATGCCCGTCATGAACCTGTAAGATCTTCTAATTTATTTGTCTTAATTAATGAATCATATATATTAATTGCACAATTATTACAACAAGTATTTCTTTAAATTCACAATAATTAATTAAATTAATTACTTTGCACACGAAATGCACACAGTGGTTGAGACTTAATTATTTGGTGATTGATTATAAGTGAACGGGTAATTAATATAACTCCAAGATTAAAATGTACGGTTGAGATTAATTTAACTTCGATTATCTACATATTAGACCTATAATAAGCTCTTATAATTAATTTGTCTTAATTAACGAATCATATATATTGATTGCTCAAATATTCCAACAAGTATTTCTTTAAATTTACATTAATTAATTAAATTAATTACTTTGCACACGAAATGCACATAGTGGTTGAGACTTAAGTGATTGAGGTAATTAATATAACTCCAAGATTAAAATGTATGGTTGAGATTAATTTAACTTTGGTTATCTACAAATTAGACTTGTAATAAACTCTTATTATTAATTTGTCTTAATTAACGAATCATATATATTGATTGCTCAAATATTACAATAAGTATTTCTTTGAATTCACATTAATTAATTAAATTAACTACTTTGCACACGAAATGCACACAGTGGTCGAGACTTAATTATTTGGTGATTGATTATAAGTGAACGGGTAATTAATATAACTCCAAGATTAAAATATACGATTGAGACTAATTTAACTTCGATTATCTACATATTAGATCTGTAATAAGCTCTTATAATTAATTTGTCTTAATTAACGAATCATATATATTGATTGCTCAAATATTGCAACAAGTATTTCTTTAAATTCACATAAATTAGTTAAATTAATTACTTTGCACACGAAATGCACACGGTGGTTGAGACTTAATTATTTGGTGATTGATTATAAGTGACCGATAATTAATATTACTCCAAGATTTAAATGTACGGTTGAGATTAATTTAACTTCGATTATCTACATATTAGATCTGTAATAAGCTCTTATAATTAATTTGTCTTAATTAACGAATCATATATATTGATTGCTCAAATATTGCAACAAGTATTTCTTTAAATTCACATAAATTAGTTAAATTAATTACTTTGCACACGAAATGCACACGGTGGTTGAGACTTAATTATTTGGTGATTGATTATAAGTGACCGATAATTAATATTACTCCAAGATTTAAATGTACGGTTGAGATTAATTTAACTTCGATTATCTACATATTAGACCTGCAATAAGCTCTTATAATTAATTTGTCTTAATTAATGAATCATATATATTGATTGCTCAAATATTACAATAAGTATTTCTTTAAATTCACATTAATTAATTAGTTAAATTAATTACTTTGCAGACGCAAGGTACGTAATATAACTCCAAGTTTAAAATGTATGGTTAAGATTAGTTTAACTTCGATTATCTACAAATTAGATGTACTTTTGTCAATTCAGTATGCAATTAAAGAAGCATTTATAAATAAAATTGATCCCTTATTAATCAAACAGTACATCTAAAATAATTACCAAAAAAAATTACATTTTGATGCATCTAAAAATTTGCAAAAAATTGTCTGTAACAGTTACGTGCCGGGCCTCGAAAAGGGAAAGGGCCTCTACTTCCTCTTCATCAAGGCAGAGAGTAAAACACCCGGTGGCCTTCTCGCCCGCCCTGTCCTCACCAGCTACTACAAATCAAACCACTTCAAAAATCGCCCTTTCGACCCTTACAATGTCTACACGAGTCCGATTGAGGCCATCCTCTGTGTCGATTCCTACCAGAGCATGTATGCCCAAATGCTGGCAGGTCTCTACCAGCGCGACCAAGTCCTTCGCCTTGGTGCTGTCTTTTCATCGGGCCTTTGTCGGGCTATCCGTTTCCTCCAGCTCAATTGGGCCGACTTAGCCCACGACATTCGCACGGGCACCCTCAATCCCAAAGTTACCGAGCCCTCGGTTAGGGACTGTCTCTCCCCATTCCTAAAGCCCAATCCAGAATTGGCCCAGTTCATCACCGAACAGTGCTCACCCGGAGATTGGGCCGGAATCATAACTAAAATTTGGCCCAACACTAAATACTTGGATGTGATCGTGACCGGTGCCATGGCCCAATACATCCCCACCCTCAAATATTACAGTGGCGGTCTACCGATGCTCTGCACGATGTATGCATCGTCTGAATGCTACTTTGGGCTGAACCTCAGGCCCTTCTGCGAGCCCTCAGAAGTCTCCTACACTATAATGCCCAACATGGGCTACTTCGAGTTCATCCCCCACGACCCCGACCACGAAAACCAAGTTGAGGGCCAAAAGCTCGTCGACTTGGCCGATGTCCAAGTCGGAAAAGAGTATGAACTTGTAGTCACCACCTATGCAGGCCTCAACCGCTACCGGGTTGGCGACATCCTTCTGGTAACCGGATTCCACAATGCGGCCCCCCAATTCAAATTCATCCGTCGCAAGAATGCACTACTGAGTATCGAATCAGATAAAACCGATGAGGCTGAGCTTCAAAAGGCGGTTGAAAACGCGTCAGAATTACTGAAACCCTACGGTGCAGGTGTTGCTGAGTACACTAGTCAAGCTGACACAAAGGTTATACCAGGACACTATGTTATATACTGGGAACTGCTGCTCAAGAATGACGGGACCTGGCCGGATAAGGATGTATTGGACCGATGCTGTTTGGAAATGGAGGAGGCCTTCAACACTGTTTATAGGCAGAGCCGGGTTGCAGATGGATCGATCGGGCCATTGGAGATCCGAATTGTGAGCAGCGGGACTTTCGAGGAGCTGATGGACTTTGCTATATCAAGAGGGGCCTCCATCAACCAGTACAAGGTTCCGAGATGCGTGACGTTCCCTCGGATGATCGACTTGCTCGACTCACGGGTCGTTTCGGCCCATTTCAGCCCAGCCTGCCCCAAATGGGCACCACAGGGGTCCAGTTAGAGGCCTCACTTGGGACTCGTGGTTAGGGTTGTGATATTAGTTTGTGTGTTGCAGCTCGTAAGAGTAAATAAGTTGCTACTGTGATGTAAAAACAAACACTATTTGTTGTGTGGGTTTGCAGTGTAACTCTTTTTATTAGATTGTTAATGGATTTGACTTTGCATTATCAGATAATTACTTTAAAGCCTGTATATAACCATTTAACACAGAAGCCCATAAGCTTACAAGACATAAAAGCCCATGATACTGATGCCCGGCCCGCTATCTTAGGAAGCCCAAACCCAATACGTAATCGGTAGGGTTCCTATTTCTGACCCGATAAATAAGGCAGCAAACAGTTTTTCTAGGGTTTCTCTTTCTCCTCCTTCGTCTCACTCTTCGACTTCGCGCTCTCAGCTCCAAACAGGTACGGACTCGTCTTCCTGCTTCTCCGATTCTTCTTTCAGTTTCTCGAATCAGGGTTTCATTCATGAAAGTGGCCTTCTTTTTCTCAATTTTTGTGTTAATGTGTATATCTTCTACCCATTCGTTGTGAAATCTAGGGTTTCGATGAAGAATTTGGGAATGTCGTGAAATCTAGGGTTCGGAATTGTGTTTTTCGGATTTAAAATGGCATTTTGGGGATTGGAATTGCTACCGGGTTGCAAATTGTAAAATTTTTGGACCAAGAAAGCTCAAAAAGAGCAGGATTTTGGGGGTTTAGAGTTCGTTGGGAGATGCTGAAAAACATGGAATTTGTGCTTTTTTTGGTGAAGGATGAATATTTCGTTGTTTCGAGAAAATAGTAGGATAGTTGGTAATGGAGTGGTAGGTGAAGAATAGAGAATGACAGTAAAAGATGAAGAGCCTTGTAGGGTAGAAGGTAGAGGATTTGGAGTGCTTATGCGAGGACTGGCTTATGTGATTGACGGTGAGATCAGAGAGGTAGTTGTAGCATTGTAGGAGTAATCAAATTTATGATTTTCTAGTTGTTTATGATTTCCCTAAAGTCATATAGATAATAAATTGAAGAGAATAAGGGCTTGGTGTGTCCCCATAGCCAACTTAGCCAAAGAGACATCTCAAAACTCATGACTTGACTATCCAAAATGAAAATCTACACCGTTAGGTGTGATCTACATCACAAAAACTATATATGTACAAATTTTTAAAAGAATTCGATGAGTTTTAGCCACTTATCGTGCGACCTAAAAATAGAGCAATTCTTGATTGTTTATTGAATGTTAATTTTTTTGGTCCAATGATAAACTATTAATATCATCAAATTCATTTGAAATTCTGCATGCACTTACTTTTTAAGGTGTAGATCACATCAAGCGGTGTGGATTTTCTTTTTGGATGGTTGATGTATGAGTTTTGAAATATCTCTTAAGCTAAGTTAGTTACAATGACACCCTAGCCCCCATATTCTCTAAATTAAATGTTAGTTGTTTTCTTTTTAATGTCGCCTTGCTAACTTTTTCATTGAGACCTGAATGATCAGTTTTAGTAAAACATAGTTTCGGTTATGTAACTGACATTTACTACTACCATGTCACAAAATTTTTAAATCATACGCTAGCTTTTGATTGATGGATTTAATTTGGGAGACTATGACTTACATGTGAACTAACCAATATAGTTGATGTAAGCTAACCAATATTGTGTAAATATTTTATTGACTAGACTTTTATAAGATTCTTATGCATAAGTTTTGCATGTTTTCCTCATTGAGACAATTATCCTTACCAACTAGGCTAGAGATGATATGAATTTAATACTCGTTAGGATTGGGTAAAACCTTTAGTAGTTTGGTCTTATCCTACCAATTGACGTCTCCAATTTTAGAGAAAAGGTTTATGGTGAAATGGAATCAATTTGTTTGTAGTAAGTATAGACCACCTTATTTATAGAATTGCTTATGGATCAGAATGACCGGGACTGCAAATATTAGGAAGCCGGTCATGACCAACTTGGCTTTGTTATCTAGTATCTTGTCTCGTTTCATACTTATTTTAAGCTAAGTAAATATCATCTTTAGTTACAATTTGTGTTTCTCTTTTCATGGTTCATGTTCGAATTACTATTTCAATAGGTTTGATGAGCTTAACATGTCCATTCTAGTTTTGTTATTATTTTATTTTAATAAGACATACTCGAGATGATATAGGTACTTGAAATCATTTTTTTCTAAAAAAAATTAAGTTGAAATTGTGGCTGAATGGTTGTTCCTATTAATTCATAAAATACAATTAGAAGAATCTTACACTATGAACCTAAGGGGGGTGTATTGGATTAGGATTTAAAAGACTTTTTTGGCTTAAAATAGTCTTGTGGATTTTAAAAGACTGTAGGAATGTAATGACTTATAAGGTTTTTTTTTAAAGATTGTTAGGTTTTTTTTAAAGATTGTTATAATCCAGATTGTCTTGTTGGGATTTTAAAAGATTTGTATCGTAAGAATTTATAGGATTTGAAATGATTATATGGATTTATAAGATTTGAAAAAAATACATGGATTTTTAGCAAACATTCAAATATCAATTTTCAATTTAATCAAAATTACACCAAAGTATAATCAAAACATTAGCATTTTGCCATAGTGTAATCAAAATTAAACCAAAGTATAATTAAAGCACTAAAAATTAAACCCAATACAAAATTTTTAAACTTTTAATAGCCAATTTGATATAGCTTCATGTCCTCCTAAGTAGCATTTCTCCACATATGTAAAGTTATGCTAGCCCTCCATGCATTAACATCTTCTCGTTCCTACTCTTGGGTTTGAGCAATAGGTTCAGGATTATTGTCTTCATTAACTATTAACGATGAAGATGGAGATTCGTCTATTGATTCAATTGGAAATTCATCAGAACGATATTCTTTGCGAAGAAAGTTATGTAGTGATGCACATGCTAACACAAATAGAAAAGGAGGTGCTGATACAGAGTAATGGCAAATCCAGATTGACCCCGAACAAGAATGACCGAATATATCAACAATAGCACAATGCCTTCGAATACCAAATCGACAAAAAATGAAAATTAATAAGTTGTCCAATCCAATTCCTGCGCCTACATTCAAGGGTGAACTTCTTTCGTCATGCTCCATTCATGCAATCTTCACCCAAAAATGTTGTAGAACACCACCTTCGCATCTCTGTTTGTCACCTCCATAGACATGAATCCTTGGCCATCATAAAAGAATTTCAAATCATCTTTGATTTAGAAGGAAAACTCTCCATACCTTTGAACCAGCTCCACTCGTTAAGTACTGAATAGGACTGCGTGAAAATGTAGCATATGTCGGTATCTTTATCGATAAACTTGCACAAAATTTTCAAAGATCACAAAAACTCCTCTTTGATAAGTTACCTATCTCTCCTACTAATGTGCTCGAGGCAATGATCATGGCCATTAATGAAAAGGTCAATGCCATTGGCCTGTATTATGTTTCATTCGTAAGAAATTAATGAAGTATTCAAAATAAAGGTATACAAATTTAATATTAGATGATAACAGTTGAATTTAATCTACCTCGAGGATTGGGAGAATTTCTTAAGTTCTTCAGTATCTCCATGTATTCTGACACTTCGAATGGCATGGTGACCCACGACTAACTTCCATGTGGCTATAGATTCTTTCAAAGCAGTGTCCAGATCCTAAATTTGAGTACCATTATTAATTATTCTTGTTGAACAAACTAATTGATGATTAAATAAGTGTAAATGTACCTTCAAGAGAATTGAGATATACTCGTCGCACGGAGCGACTTCTTCCAGTCAATTGTTATCTTTGTATTGGTTCAATATTCCTTGATGAATGGAGAAGTGTCGACAAACAAGGATTGCACAATTCTTGTTAGAAAATTTTAAGAAGAAAAGGGAAAAGGGTAAATAAATACATATGTATAGTTATTTCTTTAAGACGGAACTAGGAGGAAACACAAACTGAAAATTTTGTTTTACCTGCATCCACAATGAAAGATCTCATACAAAGCCAACAATTGTCAAGCGCACGAAGAACAGTGCCCAACTGGGCTATAACGTCACCTCTGTAATCATGATTTTTTGTAAGATTTTTTATTTTTTATTTTTGCCAAATTCTTAAAACCCTAATAATAATCAGTAATCTTAAAACCCTAATAAAACATAATACAAAAAGCCCTAATAATAATCAGAACTTTGGATTACAAAAAAGGAAGACAAACAAATCTAATCTTTAAAACATTATATATGAGTGATTAGAGAAAGAAGAACAAGGGTTTGAGAGAAAGAAGTTTCTAACCTGTAATGAAAGAATAGGGAATAGTCTCATGGGTTTGGGTGGGATTTTGAGATTGATTTGGTATTTATACATCTCACAAAAAAGTCTCACAGAATCCACACTACAAAACAATCCATGGAAATTAGTGACTTTTGAATACCAGAAGATTTTTTTAAAGTTATAAATAGTCTTGATTGAATACCACTAGATTTGGACACTCTTTAAAAAATCATGATAGTCTTGATTGAATACCAAAAGACTTTTAAGAGTATTAAAAGTCTTTGATTGAATACCAAGACTTTTTTTTATCACAAAAAAGTCTTTTAGAATCTCATGAAATCCTAATCCAATACACCCCCCTAAAAGAGAGAGCTAAGCTGCACAATATTGTAATAATCTAAGGTTACTATAAGCTTGCATGTTAAGGTAAGCCTAGTAGAGACTTCCCGCACGTCCTTTTCTTCATCCTTATAATCTCCCTCCCTTTTCATCTTCTTTTGCTTATTTATCATTTTTTGAATTAGACTTCTCTTAAACTGGTGGTCATCTATGATAACAAATTACTTGGATTATATATATATATATATGGGAGTGATCATGTGAGAACTAGTTTTCATGATAAGCTTTGTGTTAACTTTTTACATAGCCATCACATGGATGGTCCGAACCGTTCACATTATTTAGAATGACTAAATTGGTCCAAATATGTAAAATCAAGTCATTTAAAGTTCATTTGTCAGTCCATCATGTCACTATAAAAAACGACAATATTTAGCCATACAATTTGTAACACTTTAATGCATGAACAAACAAATCTCAAATGACATGATTTCTCATCTGTAAACTAATTTAGATGTGTAGATCAAATGAAAAATTTATATCTCCCAAAAAAAGTTCACACGTGGTTCTCACTGAAGGAGTTCTCACATGATCATAGCCTTATATATATATATATATATATATTTATATATAATGATATATATATATATATATATAATGATTAAGTTGGTTAGTTCAGAAATTTTATGGTCTAATAAAAACCAAAGATGATTGGGGCGAGTTATTTTATGAGTTGTTGCCCAAAGAACTTGACAAGCATGAAAGCTATGGATTATGGTCTTGAGAAGTATCCTAGGTAACCAAGAATAAAACATCTCATGGTTGAATGTTTTTACCTTCCCGGCAATGCAATAGAAAGCCATCAAGAAACTACCTAAAATGGTTGTTATTTTTTGCATTGAAATGGATATCACACCATCTTCAACCCTATCACCACCCTCCTTTGCACTTTACGTGCATAAAAAGGAGAAATAAGATATTCTATCACAACTTTCCTTAGTGTAGTCGAAGGCGCACCGAGGTGCAAGCCTCAGGCACCCAAGCATTTTTGAGCCTCAAGCTTGGGTCAAGGCGCTGCCCTTGTTCAAAGTGCCACAGAGGTGCCCGCCTTTGTGCACATTAGAAAAGGCGCGAGGCGCACGCCTCAGGGAAAGGCGCAAATCCAATCAAATTAGCCGATTAATCGGGTCGAAATTTATTTTCTTCAACCCAACCCGATCCAACTTGTAACCCTATCCCACCATATCCAATCCAACCCGTACCTCACAACCTCATCTCTATCTTCTTTAGTCTTCACTCCTCCCTCTCAACTTCTCATTCTCCACCTTCATCTCACAACCTCTCAACCCTAACCCCAATCTCAACCGGTCCAGACTCCTCTCTATCTTTATGATGGATTTATTCATGGATGATATTTTAGTTTTAGGGTGAAGGCGAAGCTAGTGTCGAAGATGGCTGAGAAGAAGATTGAGGGTGGAGGTGTTGTTGTTCTTACGGCGTAAAATTGTGACTTTTAGGGTATTATTATTGCCTTTTGATTTTTATTCTTTTTGTTGCTATGTTTATGATGGATTTATAGGTTGTTTTGTGGGATTGAGATTTGAGACCTTATATTCAGTTATTGAAACGACTTTTTTTAAATCTTAGTTGAGTGTGAATAATTTGGCATATTATATGACAGTGTAGTCGAAGGCGAAAAGCACAAAGCAATTTCACTACCCTGTAAAAAGTCTGAGGCGCAAGGCGCAATTTGAGACGTAAGCCTCACTTAACCAAGGTGCACTATTACTTTTTGGGGTTTTTTACATTTACAAATAAGATTATATATCATGATAACATGGATCGCCCATTAGGTGGTCAATCGATAATAAGCAATCTAAATGAGGAATTTTTTCATATATTATAAGGTCATTTTTCCATATACTATAATATTATATGCAGTAATTATATCTTTTTCTTAATCATTAGAAGAATGCTCCTACCAAAAGTGGTGAGTATAACTTGAACTCACAACCTCACATTCTCAAGACCGATCAGTGTACCTTGCAAGGATGAGGCGTAAATAGTCTAGGCGCTTGCGCCTTCGACTACATTGTTATATGGTAGAATGGTATTTAGTTTAGTTTACTATTGTTTTGCTAAATTATGTGTGTATCTTAGATTGATGGGTAGGAAGAGTAATGTAGCATGTCTCGTCAAGTTTCAAGGCAGAAAATTGATGTTTATGAAATTTGTATTGGTGGTTTAGTAGTCACAACTCACAAATGGTTGGGAGCCAAATCCAACAAAAGTGATATGAAGGAGGACCATAAGTTCATCAATTAGTCCTCCTCAATCAGGACATAGAGTAAACTTGCAACTCTTTAAATTTCTTTATATAATACCTCTTATCATTCATTGATTTAAATTTAGCCTTGCATTACACCTACAAAAATCACATTGTAGTTTTACAAAAATCATATTGCATCACTTCTTCTTTAGGACAAGAATATGAACTCACGCAAGATTATGACTTCTACCAGTTTGTGACCACTGCAAATCTTCTCATTCCATATTATTCTCAATTATCCGCATTAAGATAAAATATACATTTTATTATCAAATGGATATTAAATACACGACAATGATATATTTTGTTGCTATGATGCTATCTTGTTTATATAATCTTATTTAAAATTTAAAAAACCCCAATAAGTAATAGTGCGCTTCGATTAAGTTAGGCTTACGCCTCAAATCGCATCTTGCGCTTCAGGTTTTTTACGGGGTAGTGAAATTGTTTTACGCCTTTCGCCTTCGACCACATTGACTTTCCCCCAAGAATAAGTTACATAAAAAAATCCTTGAATATCTATGGATTGCATCACTGTGTCACGTCTTGTAGAAACTTTATTTTGATATTTGGGAGGACAAGCTTACTTCTAATTTATGCTTGGATTTGTTAAGATGGACAATCTTAACCATGCCCAGCTTGAATTGTAAGATAGATACCAAGTCAATGTTTGAACACATGTGAAGGTCAATTCAATTCCACAGAACTTAAACTTTTAAGGTAATTAACATAAACAAACTTAAACTTTTAAGGTAATTAACATAAACAAACCTAGTTTTACAATGATTTACTCATCTCATCTTAAAGCCTAGATATCAGGTTTTCCACACTAGGGATGAATTTGTTTTTGTCCGACTAGGCACATACCATTGTAGACTAATAGGGGAAAAGAATTACTTCAAATAACAGAATTGCTAATAAAAACAAGAAGTCCAACATCGATGAGAAAAGAGATGTATGGAAGAAAAAAAGGGAGAGGAGAACATTACCATTTCTGAGAATAGAGTTGCAAACCGAGGAAAGCATTTCCAAGGATGATTGGCTTCAGGATTTGAGAGGTCAGGCCACCTATTTTGGGTACAAATTAATGCTTTTCAAGGCAATGCACCTGCTGCTTTCTTCTGTGCTTGCGCAAAGGTAGTTTATTGGGTAAATCATTCTGTCGGGTGAGGCAGATCTGTTGGTAGGAGACATGTAACCCAAACCCATTATTATTAGATCCTAACCCATTAACCCAACAATCTAATTGTATTCTATAAATACAACCCCAATACAAATCCTAAAAACAAAACCCTAAACAATTACTAGCCGTCATCTTCTCTTTCCTCGAGTTTCTCTCTCCCCGACCTCACTTTTCTCGCCCAAACCCAACTTCACCTTCCGGCGACCATCAGCGTCGTCAGCCCCCTCCGGCGACCCCCTGTCGTCGACCTCCTTTCCCGTCGACACCCAGACCAAAGACCTCGAACACCGTCCTCTCAAGCACCGCCCTCGTCGCCTCTTCTGTTTCCCCTTCCTGACCGCAATGATAGTCGATCCCCGCCGTCAGCCACCGTCTCACCGTCCGCAAGTGACGTCGCGTCATCGAGCCGCCGACCCTTGCTGCCACCCCATGCCCATTGCTCTTGATGTAATTGCTTTGCTGTTGTTGCTTTGTTCTCTTGCACGTAGTTGCACGTATTAATTTGTGGGTTCGTGCTCGTTGCTTCGGGATTCTCATCCCGTTATTCTTTGGTATTCAAATTAATCGTCAATAAGGCAAGTCACTTTCCTCTTGAATTAATATTGTATCAAATTCAAGTTTTTATTGAAATTCTTGCAAGTAGATCCAATCGTTCATCGTATCGTATATTGTCTCTTGAATTAATATTGTATCAAATTCAAGTTTTATTGAAATTCTTGCAAGTAGATCCAATCGTTCATCGTATCGTATATTGTTATCCATCTTTCGTTGAGTATATTGAGGGTTTACCCTAGAGATGCCTTTCCTTTTGTAGTTGTTACTTTCCTCTCTTTTATCTTTTTTTGTTGTTGTTTCTGTTCCGAAGTTTCTCACTGATCCCTGCTATTCTTTCGGTTATGGGGCCTGTGATTGCTCTTGGAAAAAAATTTCCCTCTCCAGATAGTTATGTTGGCTGTTACTTCTGCTGTTTTTTGTTCTTCTACACGTCCATTCTATTTTTCCTTTACATCCTATGTTTTTCTAAACTAATTCATTTGGAATTGGTTAAACTAATCCATCCTTTTTTTCTTAAACTAATTCATTTGCAACATATCTACTATTTTGACTGGAATCAAATTTGCCACTAGTTGTGTCATCAGCGGCCTCCATGATTACATCCATATGCCTTGATGCTCATTATGGGCTGCTTAAGAGCTTTGATTCTGCGAGTTCTTACTCGTTTGATTTGGGAATTGCTTACTCACTTGTCTAGGAGAATATATTACACATTACATGGTTGAGATTAGCACTGTCACATTTACCCGATACCCGGACCCGACCCGGCATTGGACCGGAACCGGCCCGATCTATACAGGTCCGGATCGGGGTCCAAAAATAAGATCCGATGCACTTTTGGGTCCAGATCCGGGTCCGGGTCCATTCAAAATAGAATCGACCCGGACCCGTTAAAAAATACCCCCCAAACATATAAAATTTGAATAATAGGGTTATAGGAATATACATATAAAAGTAATTGTTGAAGATAGATATGTAAATATAATATTAATTCATGTACTTAAGTGCAAAAATTGTTAGAATCGTAGGGTATCGGATGCAAAAATACTTATGTGCAAATATTTATTCTCTACTACCGGACCCGAAGGGTAATTTTTTAAACTAGGACCCGACCCGGACCTGGACCTGGTTCTTGCAAGTCCGGGTCCGGGTCCAACTTTTGGACCCGTGAGGTATCTAGTCCGGGCCCGGGTATGGAGGACCCGATACCAGCTCTAGTTGAGATAAGGAATCCTTTAGATTTGTTTAAATTTAAATTAAATTTTTTTCTTTTGGGGGGTGGGGGTGATGAGGAATCCTTTCGATTGATCCATGATAATTGGCAACTTATTCAATCACTCGTTTAGTTTAGAATTTACGAGGCATAACATAACTGATGAAATTAAACTTTCACATACAACTGATAATATTGACACAGAATATTAGCTACATTCATTCGTGCTGCTTCTCTCACCTCTTAACTGTTTCTTATAGTAAGTTCACTCTGGGCTTGTTATGACTCATGCCTTGATTTATATTCCATGCTTATAGTAAGTGCATTTCTTGTTGAGCTATATCTCTATCATGCATAATTTTGAAATTTACATTTTATATTCGATGCCGCAGGACCAAGAGGTTTTGTCCTTTCTTTTGTTGTTGTTTTCTCATTACCCCTACCCTCTTTTTCAGTCTTGGATACTCTGGCATTTGTGATGGCTATGGAAGATGCCGAAAAAGTTTCTAAGGGACTCGAAAAAGCCAATGAAATATTTGAGATGCTTGAAAAGGCATTTACTGATCTGGAATCCCGCAGGGAGTCGTCCATGCCAAATAAGACTCAGTGGAATGACATCAAAGAACATTTCAGTAACCTGGGGAAATCATTGAAGGAACAACTCAATGAGTTACAGGAGAAAGAGAAATTATTGGAGGAGAAGCAATCTGAGGCTCGCAAAAGAATTGCAGAACGAGAGGCGGCTGTCGCTGCAAAGGAACTTGATTCGTGGAATCGCCTCCAAGTTCTGAAAGACACTGCTGTCCTTGCTATAGAAGAGGCACGGAAGAACTGCAAAGCTCCAACTCCAGTATTGCTAGTTGATGCCAAAGCAAGCACCGATAACAAGGTAAGCACCTCTGCCATTGATGAACCCACTGCACCAGAGGAGAACCCTGATAATAAATCTGATGCCGTTCCTAACGAAGCTAAGCTCCGTCCTCAGTTGATTGAACTTTGTGAAAAGATGGATGCTAAAGGGCTTCTGAAAATTCTTTCAGATAACCGAAAACTCCTTAACACTATTAGCGAGGAACTTTCTAATGCATTAAAAAATGCAACAGAACCAGCCCGTTTGGTGCTGGATTCATTGGAGGGGTTCTACCCTTCAGATCCAGCCAACTCTCAAGGGAGTGAGGATAATAACAGCAATGCCTTCCAGCTCCTTCGTAGAACCTGTCTTGTTGTTATGGAAGCTTCAGCCCCCCTCTTAGGGATGGCTGAGCTACCTGTGAGCTCTGAAATTAAGGAACGAGCGAGGGCAATTGCTGATGAGTGGAAAGCTAAGTTGGCGGGAGTGGATATTGATGCTTCTAATGGGCATTCATTGGAAGCAGTAGCATTTTTACAGCTTCTTGCGACTTTTAGGATTGCAGAAGAGTTTCATGAAGACGAACTCTGCAAGCTTGTACTTGCTGTAGCTAGACGAAGGCAGGCACCTGAGCTTTGCCGGTCTCTTGGTTTAACACACAGAATGCCAGGTTGGTATTTACAAAACTGACCCCGAATGGCATCAAGTGGTCACTAGCTTTTACGAGTGTAGGTGCCTATAGGCTTAAAGGTGAATGGGGCTTATAGGATAAAAGGAAAACTATTAAGTAGGTGTGTTAGGAATTAACAACTATGAGTACATATACTGCATTATGTATGACAACTCTATTCTTTGTGCAGGTGTTGTTGAAACTTTGGTTAAGAGTGGGAGGCAGGTCGATGCACTTCATTTTGCATTTGCCTTCCAACTTACCGAGAGTTTCCCTCCTGTACCTCTTTTGAAGGAGTACTTGAATAATCTGGAGAGAAATGTCCAGGAAAATGACGGAGATGCTGCTTCTGAGGGTGCACAGGTGGGTATTTGTGTTCTTACAACTAGTCATTGTTTATGAAAATCCATTAAATCTTAAATAGATATATGAAGACCAAAATTATAAATATATATCATTGAGGATGTGGCTGGTGTAAAGGTATGAAGACCTTTTTGTTTTTGCTTTGTTTTTACTCAAAAAATGAAGATCAATTTTTATTTAAAATTTTAAAATATTTTAGAGAATAATTGAATTGGATGTATAAAATGTACGAGTTTCTAAAAAACATGGAATTGGATTTATTTATGTGGGAGTTCCAACCTATTTGATTCTACAATGACACAGGATTCAGCAAACCCAAATTGGATAGTATTCTTCAAATACTAACATCTGGTTAACTCCACCAGTTCTCTAAATTTATTATTATTATTATTATTATTTTTAAATTTTCAGAAAGATGCTAACAAAGAATTAGCTGCACTGAGGGTTGTCATCAAGTGTATTGAGGAGTACAAGCTCCAAGAAGAGTACCCTGTGGAGCCTCTCAAAAAGCGTGTAGCTCAGCTTGAAAAGGCAAGACTCGAAAAAAAAAGAACTGGACAAGCAACAAAGCCCCAATCAAAGAAGCCTCGTGTCAATGGTGTGTATGTACATCGAAAACCGTATTCTTCATTTGTTGACAACCGGCAGGTGCCTCCGGTGTATGGTGAGAGGGGAATGTATCCTGGAGTTGCTGGTAGATATTCCGAGAGGTACCCATACATAGCACCTCCTGCTTATGAAGTTGGAAGCCATGCCCCATACGTTCAACAACCAAATCCACAGAGAACCTATCATTATCCCGATGAGAGGATGGCTCCCCCTGCACCTTATAATGCTTCATCGAACTATGGTAACTATGGGTCAACAGCTTATGGGAGCTATGCTGGCACCGGATCCCAGTCATCTACAGTGAACGACTATGGCAATGCAGGTCCTGGGTACCAGTCTGCTGCACCAAACACTTATGGGAATTATTTGAGTACTGGAGTTCAATCCGCTTCTCCCAACTACGGAAACTATATGAGTTCAGGAGGGCAGCCATCTCACCAACCACCTTATGTATAATCGAGCATAGGAAATTTTGGGTGATTATTGGCTTATAGAGTAGCAAGTGGAAGATTTGGATCTTGTTATTGAGATGAGAGATTGATACGTAGTTTACTGGTATTGTGGTGTTCACTGTAGTATCAGCTAGATTGTCATGTTTAGATAGTTACTTGGCTGTTATGTTAGTATTTTGTATGATTTTCCGCTCCTTCAAAATCTGCTACGACTTTTTCTTTGTTTTTTCTGTTCAGAATATCCAGTGTTTGAAACCCTGTAAGATCCATTTTACTCACCTGCTTTATTGTGTAATGTGATGGGGGGAAAGAATGAAGAAATTTACAATCTGTTTTCCTGCCTGTTTCTGGTTTTTTGAAATTTTTGGATGTCTTGTAATCAACGAGAAAAAGTATTTGATGCCGAACAGGGACCAAATGGTATTATCTGCGGGGGGTGATAAACATGAACTTGCTGATCCTATACTGGTGATGCCTGATGTCTATAAAACTCGGGGGTTGATACAATCTAAACAGGCTGTAGTCACATACCGCACACACGGTCACACTCACCTTCCTTCCATAATAAGGGATTGGTGTAAATGAGGGAATTGAACTCTTTACCTCTTGCTCAGTAGTGAATAAGCTTAGCACTAGACTACTAGGCATGCAAGTGGGTTGATTCAAACTCAAAAACCAGAGACTTGGGCACATGATATAAAATCATGTTCAGATACCAAATCATGTTCAGGGCCAAGAAATAAAAAGCTCCACAGAATTCTTATGAAAATTGCTTAATCATTATATAATTAATGCAAGAGGATTCTATCAGAAAAAAACTATTGCAAGAGAAGAGAAGAGAAAAGGCACATTGCTTTCTTCCTGTTGGCTCCTATACAATCATTATAGCAGCAGAAGTTACCAGTAAACACAATCAGCAAAATTTCTCAAACTCGGGTATAACTAACTTATCCTAGACAACAAGATTTTAATTCATTGTCTACAATTTGTAAGAGTCTGGAAAAAAATGATTCCCAAAATTTCCCTGGCAATTTACACCTGAACCTCCGTCTCACCAATACCCATAATAATCTTCCTCACGATTCGGATTAGAGCAACTTCAATAATTAGTCTAACTTGAAAAGGTCTTCGAAGCTTCACCAGCATCTGTACGGTAGAAGGTTACAGGAAGTAAGTTCTTTACAAACTTGTGAGGTGGTTGAGTTCAAGATCCTTGAAATGAACAGCTAGCTGCCAAAGTATTCAATTATGCAGGATCTCTGTTCTTAAGAAATTAAGATATTCATCAGCTAGTTCTGGTGCCGGAGAAAATCACGCATATGTTGGTGCAGGTCCCCACGAACAATCAACCTCATCTTCTTCAGGTTTTCCCACAACATGCCGTTCATCTCCCTTGCATAATCACAAGCTGCTTCAAATACTTCCTGCATGCAATATTTCACACAAATCTAGAATTAAAAAATAATGTTTCAGTGAAAGAATTCTCAAATGAGCACACACATATTGTTAAATAAAAAACATTACCCTTGATGGAAAATCTTCATATAGATGAGAGGGGATCATGTCAACCCTATTTCGATCTGTTTCCCACAATCTAATCTGCAGTAGGATATACTCCAGTTGGTTATTATTGGTTACGATATATAGAATAATAGCAATGTTCAAATTAATCACCTGATCAGTAATGTTTTCCGGAACTGCTGGTGTTTTCTCAGCCACTCGAGGATGTGCATTTTGCTGAAGGAAAAATATAATCTGCAAAAAGAAACTGATATATTTCATGAGAGAAACAACGAGTATAAAACATATGTTATCTATCTCTAGCTGCCATTGAATTGAGAATTACTGCATATAAACTCCAGGGTATAAACTTCATTGAATACTGATACTATCAATTGTTAATGGGTGAAAGACATTTATATAAAAGAATTTACAAACTAGAGAAACAAAATTTGGTATTGAATTTCAGAGGGAAAAAGAAATTCTGATTTCTAAATCACAAGGAAGACTGGTAGGAAATTGGTCATACAATTTACTCTGACTAGATGACAGTTTTCTAGATTACACAAACTCTTGCCTGCTCTGAAGTAATTCCATTCTCAAAAGCATGATATAAACTTTCTTTTGTTATCGCTCCAACAATATGGTTCGGAAGTTGATATTCAATCCTGCGGCAAAAATGCCATAAGTTAGTACCTTTAAGTACATTAAGTTGCCATGCAGAACATCTTTGGATGAATTTGTCTGTAAACAGCGATCAAAATATATCTTATGTCTTACACTGTCAAGAATAAAACGGTTAGAATAGTAGTAGGCAACTGAAATATTGTGGTGATACCTGTGATTATGGGGAAAGTACGACTCCATAACTCTCTCTCAACCACTCGCAAAAAGTGGTTCCATTCACTACAAGTTATAAATTGGTCAGACTACACATATACCGCTTTCTCCTACAGTTCTCACTTCTTAGGGATGGCAACAGGTAGTACAAGAGTGAGGTTGGGGTTTTAACCTTTATCCTACTCTAATTACAAAATGTTTTACCCCAACCGTGAAGGATATTCCAGAAATTAAGATTTACCTACTGAACGAGAAGGGGTAGATATCCTTTTAGTCTTGAGTCAATGTTTTAGATGCATAGGAAATGAAACTATGACTGGAAATAGCTCGAGGATTTTCGTGTGTGTGTGTGTGTGTGTGGGGGGGGGGGGGGGGGGGGGGGGGGGAGGGGAGGGGGTAGGGATCCATTGGAAGACGATAATGGCAAGGGACTAGGGTAAGGTATCATCAAGAAAGTAGGAACTGAGCACTTGACTGTTTATATGAGTTGGTGATTATTGCTCGATCACACAATTACTGGTATGAATTTGCCGGTCATCAATTTAAACAGCACACTATCAACATTTCGTATGATACCAATCTACTCAGTGTGTAGCTACAAATAAATTTGCTGGGAGAAGGGGAAAAAACATGTTTTAAAAAAAATTAAACCCACTAGGGAACGCCTTGTGGATCCAACTGCATAAATGAGAACTCTGTTTAAACATAAATGAAGTTTCCATTTTGACTTTCCATAATTTAGTATATTGTAAGTTTAACTTAGGGGAGGAAGTACTTCACTTAAAATTATCACTATTAAATCTTTTCCCTAAAAAAATAATAAATAAATAAATAAGGATATCAGTTAATTCTTCAGAGTTCGGCTTGCTACTTATGCGACAAGCAATTTGGTTAACAATTTTCTCAAGAATGGTAGTTTCTTAGAAAAGTTAAGTTGTGTATCATAATTGCATGATACTATTGATGACCAAGTTTGTAACATTTGCACCAAGTGGTTGTTTGGATATTTAGTTATAATAACTACCCTAATTACCTTTATAATTACCCCCATGTAAACCATTCAACATACACTTAAAAATGATGAAGGCATTACATGGAATGAATTTCCTAGAATACAATGCACACCACTTACCGAGAGAACAGGCGCAAAATTTCAGTGTAGTTTGGATGTAGAGTAAGCATACAATCTGAAGTTTGTTTCTACCACTACATAACCCTGCAGAATGGTAGGATCAATGAAACCAGAACATTGTACACTTCTATAGTTACATACTTATATTTGAAGTAGATGTATAATAACCATAAAACTATAAAAGTGCAATTTCTTTCTTCATGGAAGGGGACTCAACAAATTGATCATTCCTATAAAATGTGATTTAGCATTGTTGAAGTTATGTTCATATCACTACTAAACCATGAATATGTGGCAAACTCAAATTATCATGACCCAAAGGTTAAAGAAATGCAACAAAACCTGTTTGCGTGATGAAGAATCTGACAAGCTAACTGATAAGTTGGTGGCCAATCTAGTGGGTAAGAACCAGCTTTCCTTTCTTCCCTACATAACAAGAAGATCTTAGAACTTCTGTATTTGTTAGTATTGATTTGTTGAATAATAAAACACAGAAAATAGAAATTGTCTCCACCTGCTGAAGTTTGACTAATCCCAGGGCTGCAAGGTCTTTGATAGCAACCCTTTGTACGTCAGTTAAAGTATTGAAGTTGTATGCCTATAATATATCACAAAGAATTTGAAATATACTTACAGAAACTTGCAACATATAAGAAAATCAAATGTACCAAATATTAAGCAAAAACAAGTATAAGATGCAAATATTTACTCAAGGTTTCTCTTGTGACTACTTATACATCTGAAAAAAAATGAGACTATGGTGATAAAAACAATGAGAATATGTTGATAATGCATAATTTAAAGCAGGTTGATCTTCAGAAGGAGGGGAAGTTTCAGCAGCATAGATCAATCATTGGTTTTGATTATCAATTTGACCATGACCTAGTCTAATTTGTTGTCTGCCTGGATCATACAGATCTTACCCATAGTATCTAAACAGTATATTGCCTTTTATTGCTTTAAACTGCAACATCAAATAGAGAAACAAGAAAAAAAAACTCTCTTTTGTGACACTCCAGTCCCACTGAAACAAAAGAATGGGTGAGAATGCTTCTGGTAACCATTAAACATGCTATTCAAATATCATATGTTCTATAGGATTGTTTAACTTTCCATTAAACATGCTATTCAAATATCATATGTTCTACAGGATCGTTTAACTTTATAAATAGAGAAACAAGAAAAAAAAAAACTCTCTTTTAAAAAAAAACTCTCTTTTATGACACTCCATTCCTACTGAAACAAAAGAATGGGTGAGAATGCTTCTGGTAACCATTAAACATGCTATTCAAATACCATATGTTCTATAGGATTGTTTAACTTTCCATTAAACATGCTATTCAAATATCATATGTTCTACAGGATCGTTTAACTTTATAATTTCCCAAAAGAAACTCATAACAATAAACTTTCATGTTTTACTATGAAATATTTGTCGGAATAAAATCCTAAAAGTGGCTGTACTGGCAAAAGGCTATATCTACATGGTTAATTATGAACAAATGCAAAGCACCCCTTGATGGTAGACTGATTGGCAGGATGCAAATTCAATTTTCAACAACCCAGATAACATTCAACAAGCAGTTTGATGCATTGATGGTCACAGTTCCATACTCGGTACTGATTGGCAGGATGCAAATTCAATTTTCAACAACCCAGATAACATTCAACAAGCAGTTTGATGCATTGATGGTCACAGTTCCATACTCGGTAAACATAAAAATAAGTAAACGAAGCTGTCTTTTGTGCTTTCATATTAAAATGAGAAAGTTAGAAGAAGAAAGAAAAAGTGAACTTCAACTCTGTCAGATCTAACTGGTTAATTCTTCCCTAATGTTCTGTTAATTCAACCAAGATCAAGTTTATTTTAAAAACTGCATGTAATCAGAAATATAAGGCTGACGAATACAAATCTATAACGACCTGCTCTCTTCATTGATGAGAAAGAAGCAATGACTGACTATGTGCAATTGATATGTAACTGTTGTAAAATCATATAATATCAAGACAAAACTGGATTAAAATTCAAGACAACTATCAACAAAGAGAGAGCAGACTCAAAGAAGCAAAACTATCAGCAGCTATAATACCACCACAATCAGTACCTCACCCAAGGTATGAAAACTAAGCTCAAGAAGAAACGATATTAAATTTGTGGGATCCACTCCACGATCCTACATCATATTAAACAAAATCAACTCATTACACTCAGAAATATACATGTTATATTGTACATATCATCTTCATCTAAAGACTTTTCCTCATATAAAATGGGGTTGGCTAAGGATTGGGACACTCCTTGAAAGATTTGGCAGACTTTTACGACTAGTTTCCTAGCCAACACTTAAAAACCTTCAAATCCAAGAACTATACGACAAAAAAGATGATGCAATAGAATCACAGAAGGCTAATTGGTGGATTATGAACCCTTAATGGTTTTTCAGATCATGATCTTACAACAAAGGAGCTAGCCACCGTAATACTTCCGTACAAAGAAAGTCCAGAAGATGGGATAATATATATACATACATACATATATATATATATAGAGAGAGAGAGAGAGAGAGAGAGAGAGAGAGAGAGGTTTATTCCATTGCAAACTGGTCTATTTGCACGAATCCATTGCGAACGACAATCTCAGCCGTTGGATCTAGATCCGACGGCTGAGATCCGTTTGCGTTTTTTGTGTGTGAATATTTTGCCTTAGCCCGTCGTTGGCAACGACGGGCTAAGTCATAATTTTTTAAAAGAATTATAACTTAGACCGCTAAAAGGCAAAATAACCCCTTTTTTTTAAGTGTATCTTATCTCTCTCACTCTCTCCCTTCTCTATCTATCTTCTTCCCCAATCTAGAGCCTCGAAACCTAACCAAATCCGACCCCCTCTCACTCCGGCGAGACCTCCTCTCTCACTTCACTCTCTCGCTCTTCTCCCTCTCTCCATCTTCCGAAGCACTTCGCAAAACCCAAAAAACCCTAATCCTAACCATCTCCCAATCTCCTCCTCCCCCATCCATCGTTGTTGCTGCTCCTCTATTCACTCTCTCTCTCTCTCACTCCCAATCTCTCCTTCAATCTTCAAAACCCGTCCTCCAATCTTCGAACGCAAATCGAGAAGTGGAAACCCTCGTTCTTTGTCAACACCTACATTGGGAAAATTCACAGTTGTGCATGGTAATGACTTAATCAATGGCCTCGTAGTTATATATTTATTTTGTTTTTTATATTTTTAATGTCGCTTTCTAATTAATTGAATTGATTATTGTAATACATAATTTTGTAGATGTAGTAGTTTGTACGTAGCATTTTGATGATTTTAGTCTTAGACGGTGGAATTTTAGTCGTAGTTGTTGTTCGCCCGTCGAATTTGTAGATTGAGTCAGATTTATAATTGTTCGATATTAGTAAATCTGCGTAAATGGTTTAAAAAAAAATCGAAACTCTGCGAGTGGGTCAGAATCACGACACACAAGCTTACGGAACTTGTAGAAGTGAGTTTCGACTCACAGTTTGCAAGATATGACCATGTATCGCTTTCGGTAAATAAAAACTCAAATAAAGCGATACACGGCCGTATCTCGCAAACCGTGAGTCAAAATCTACTTCTACAAGTTGCAGTGGCTTGTGTTACGTGAATTCGACTAAGTTGCAAAATTTTTTAAACTTTTGATGCCGTTTGCGGGGTTTTGTCACGTTTCTCGAATAAGAACCAAAAAAGTTAGATTTTTGTGGTACAATTATACTAGAAAACCCTATAAACGACCTCTAAAAATTCTATAAAAAATATAATTAAAAAAATTAGAATTCTAAAAAAATTCTAAAAAAATTTGTAGGATTTTCTAGTGTAACCGTACTTACAAAATTCTAAGTTTTTTTGTTCCTATTCGAGAAACATGACAAAACCACACACATCAAAAATTTATAAAACTTTGCAACTTGGTCGAATTCATGTAACACAAGCCACCACAACTTGTAGAAATGAGTTTCAATTCACGGTTTGCGAGGTACCGCCGTGTACCGCTTTTAGTTCTTCACCTAAAGCGATGCATGGGCGTATCTCTCAAACCGTGAGTCGAAAATCACTTCTACAAGTAGCCATGGCTTGTCTTACGTGAATCCAACCTACTCGCAAACTTTCGTAATTTTTGGAGGTCGTTTGTAGGATTTTCTAGTATAATCGTACCACAAAAAATCTAATTTTTTTTGTTCTGTTCGAAAAACGTGACAAAATCCCAAAACAGCATCAAAAATATTAAAAACTTTACAACCTGGTCGAATTCACGTAACACAAGTGTCACGCCCTGCTTCCTAAAAATACGGAATACGAGCACGTGACATTGGCCCAGCGAATGACTAACGTCACCTATAAGCTGTTAATCCGATTAACTCAACAATATAAATAATACAGAACAATTGCGCAGACAATAATAATAATCCCATGAACAATAGTACTTGGAATTAAGCAATATAAAATATCCAAGTACAATAATAATAATCCAACATCTGGAAATAAAATAAAAACCGGGACATAAGCCCAAAACAATAATAATCCAATCCAAAATAATAACAAGACTCAATACATTAAGTTTATTAAAGCAATAAGCAATTAGAAAGCAGAAATCTTCAGACTGTTTGATCTCCAACTTCAGCAGACAACTCTCCTAAATATGCAATTTAATAAATTGTAGGAAGAGGAAAAGAAAACAAAATGCCCATCAATGTAAGTTATGGGCCGCTTGTAGCACAGAATACAAGTACATGGGAAGGATAAACAAATAGCATGGAATAGGCATGATAACAAAATATAACTAGCATGGCAAAATAAACAAGTGTAAGTAGCATGTAATAAGTGTCGAGTGAACAAATATCATGTAATATTCGATATCAATAGAAACAATGATGACCAATATGCAATGTGGTCGGAGAAGATGAACGGAAATTGGGTTGGGGTGTTTTGGCTGCTGTTGTAGAGCGAAACAGGGAGAGGAGACAGGGGGGGTCTGGTGGTGCTGCGGCTGGTCGACAAGAGGAAGGACAACGAAGGGGAGGTCGCCAGAGCACGGGGGTTGATCGGAGAAGCAGTAGATGGGTACACAGAATTTGGGCGGGAATTCGGGGAGAGAGAAGCACAGAGGAGAGAGGAGAGAGATTAGATGGCTAGAATTTCAGAATTGTACAATTTTTAGGGTTTGCAACAAAGTTGTTTTATAGGATACAATTAGGGTACTGGGTTAGTGGTTTGGGGTCCAATAAAGTGGATTTGGATCAAGAACAAATGAAATTGGATTTTAGGGTTCAACAAGAGATAGATCCAAATCAATAGGGTTCAAATAAAAATACCCACAATAAATAAGAGAACAATAAGATTGACAATAAAAGCTTAATCAAAAGAACAAAGAACTTCATAAACAAAAATTGAAATCCAAATATAAATAGATAAATAATACAAATGAAAACAATATAAGTTGGCATGAAATTAAATTAGAATTCACCACGAAAATCAGATCAAGTACGAAAACAAAATAATTCGTTAAATGTACTTTAATTAAATAATCAAGGAATAACGATTAATAGTTATAATTATAAAAATAATAAAATCATACAATAAAATAATTATTCGGGTTTAACAATTTACTAAAATGACCCAATATATATATATATATATATAATTTGGACTCAAATACAAATAGTTGATCAATAAGATCTAGAAAATAAGATCAAAATACATCATTATTTGAAATGAATAAATTTTCGATTAGAAAAACACTTTAATATAAAATCCCAAAAAATACTTATTATCGAGAATGGGGGTTACAACAAGCCACCACCACTTGTAGAAGTGAGTTTCGACTCACGGTTTGCAAGATACAACCGTGTATCGCTTTATTTGGGTTTTTATTTACCAAAAGCGATACATGGCCGTATTTTGCAAACTGTGAGTCGAAACTCACTTCTACAAGTTCTGTTAGCTTGTGTGTCGTGATTCCGACCCACTCGCAGAGTTTCGGAATTTTTTTAACCGTTTATGCGGATTTACTAATATCGAACAATTATAAATCTGACTCAATCTACAAATTCGACAAGCGAACAACAACTACGACTAAAATTCCACCGTTTAAAATCATCTAAATGCTACATACAAACTACTACATCTACAAAATTATGCATCACAATAATCAATTCAATTAATTAGAAAGCGACATAAAAAACATAAAAAACAAAATAATTATATAACTACGAGGCCAAGGATTACGTCATTACCATGCACAACTGCGAATTTCCCCAATGAAGGTGTTGACAAAGAATGAGGGTTTCCACTTCCCGATTTGCGTTCGAAGATTGGAGTAGGACGGGTTACGAAGATTGGAGGAGAGATTGGGAGTGAGAGAGAGAGAGTGAATAGAGGAGCAGCTACAGCGGTGGACGGGGGAGGAGATTAGGAGATGGTTAGGATTAGGATTTTTTGGGTTTTGTGAAGTGCTTCGGAAGATGGAGAGAGGGAGAAGAGGGAGAGAGTGAGTGTGTGAAGTGAGAGAGGTCTCACCGGAGTGAGAGGGGGTCAGATTCGGTTGGGTTTCGAGGCTCTAGATCGGAGAAGAAGATAGATAAAGAAGGGAGAGAGTGAGAGAGATAAGATACAATTCAAAAAAAAGGAGTTATTTTGCCTTAGCCCGTCGTTGTCAACGACGGGCTAAGGCAAAATATTAACACACAAAAAACGCGAACGGATCTCAGCCGTTGAGATTGTTGTTCGCAACGGATCCGTGCAAACAGACCCGTTTGCAATGGAATAAACCTCATATATATATATATATATATATATATATATATATATAAGTTACAAGTATAAATTAATGAATCATCCATGGGGACCAGCACGCCATGAAATATGATAATGCTGCTAGAAGCCACAGAGCATGAAAGCTTCGTACCTCAGAAGATGAGATATATTCCCTCACTAAGTACCACAACCGGGCATTTGTATCCATCAGCTGTATAAAGAAAAACCATAAGGTACTGCAAAAGGCAAATAACTGTTTGGTTTGTTGTTTTTTTCTTTTTTTTGTTTTTCAAAATCCCAAAACCTGTTTGGTTAGATTGTTTTACCATCTTTCAGCAGTTAGATGAGAACACACCAGGAACTGGAAGCCATTCTCAGTTAACCTCGGAGCTTCATTTTCCCTGCATTTATGTTGCACCGGCATTGCAAAATATTCAATGTATTATTACACAATTTCACATTGTGATGAACAAACAAATATCAGTTTTTTTGTCAGAGCACCTTGCACTCAAAAGACCTCGCTGGAAAACTCGCATCTTAGAAGGGCTAAAATTTGTTGGTTTATCCACGTGAGCGGAGCCAATGAGTTGCAGCAAGAAACTCTGGTTTTACACAAGGGAAAACAATAACAAACATCACCACCAATTTACAAATATGAAGCAGATTGGCCAGAATACATGACTTAGGATGCAGAATAAGTTGTGATGCACTAACATACATAGTAGAAGGTATATTAGAAAAGTATAGGGCGAAGACGGAACCTCCCATTGTTCAAGCGCGTAGGCATCTAGGTCCTCTATGGCTGGCAATCTCCCAGTAGAACTTGATGGCATTGCTTCTCTTGGTAAAGTTCCGCTGCAAATATAATGATAAAGATACTGAAGAGTTCATAAACGCTAGAGTGCGCTGACAGTAGACTTTGTAGCTATGTAACTATTGTATGACCGTTCCAAGTTCAAAGAACACAAAAGTAAAGAGTGTCATAGCAAAATAAGTTGATGGAGGTAATTCAATAAATGAGGTATAGACCAACTAGTATTGAGACTCAAGTGCAGACACACTATTTACATAGAATAGCATCTAGCGGCATATAAATAAAATAACATTGTGTAATATTTGAATATGCACCATACTTATGAAAATACTGCTTAGAAAATGGCATTTAGTGCAGAGGATAATGTCTTTGAAATGAAAAGGTTGCACAGAGTCTAGGAGCAAATAATATACAAAATCACTAATTTTCACAGCTCATCTTTTATGACAGAGGCAAGGTAGAAATTCTTGAAATGTACTTCATTGTTTCAGCCGAACATAATTAATTACCTTATAACTGAAGGATATGAATACAAACAATAATGTCAATGTATGAAGAACAGGACAGGCTTCATCAGCGTAAGTTAGTTTATATTCATTTTTCTCAATGCCCACACTTCTGACATCAACGATTGTATAAGATGGTATCACTCCCCCTTTCCTAAATGAAAGTGTTCTCACTGTGCCAATGGCATACCTTGAATTTGTAACTTCTTGTCAAACACACATGTACCAGCTCACTTAGGGTTTCGCCTGAGGCAATAAAAGAAAGAATATATAGTATGAGGCAATTCAAAAGGCTAATCTGCGCCACTTTCCTATATGCTTGCCTGAGGCAATTCAAGTAGCCAAGCTTCTATGTAACTTGACTTCCTTGTTCATATATAAAGAATTATGAATGAAGAGAAACCAAAATATAATACAAATTAACCTAGCGTGTATGATCCTTTGGGTGAGTTCATTCCTGTGATTTGCGGAGATCTATATGAAGTGCAAGATAGTCTTAAAAACAGACAGCACCTTAAAAATGAAAGAATATGAGAGGAAAAATAATGTCTTTGTCGGTAAAAATAAATTCGAATGCAATAAGAAGCTCCGACACGATAACTAGAGACAACATGCAAATAAGAACTACTAGCAGCCATTATGAATGAATATTTAATTCAGTGTAACTAGCTAAAATAGAGGCAAAATCATGTAACTTACCCGTACACCAAGTACTTTTGCATGTTGCTTTGAAATATAGGGTTCAACTTGTAACGAGTATCCTTTGTCCTGTTTAGAAGATAATAATAAAATTAGTATAATAAATGCTGTATAGTCATTTGCTACACCTATTAATTTACAATCCCTCAATTAAGATATTCAACTTCCAGAAATTTAATACTTAATGAAAAAATTAAATAATCATGCTACACTAAAAACAAATGCGAAGAGGAACCATATATCTTAAAACACACCAAGGAAGCAAAAAGGATAAGGCATGATGAGAACACAAAAGCTTCAAACTTATCTTGATGTATGATTGAATGGGTTAACTAAAATGAAATAAACGATTGAACAACCAATTAAACACACAGTTGAATTAAGAACTATTTCCTACGTTGCATCATTTTGCAGATTGCATTTTTAAGCATTACCATTTCTCCTCCAAAGGTTTAGCAAAAACAATAAAGGATCAATATGTTTTCCAAAATAAGAGGATGTTGGACATGAAGTGTAGGCCTATAGAGTTACTAGATTGTCAAACTTTTTAAAACCATGAACAGGTTTCAGCCAAGGTTACCCAGAAGAAGGATTAGTTAGGATATTGGTCAGCAAAACGTAATAAAATGGGGGTAGGCTGCTTTCAGTCCTTTATCATAACAATACACATTTAACAGTGAAAGTGTTACATGTATTTTACCATAATAACAAAGACCATCTATTCCTTACAACCCAAAAAAACAAAACAAAAAAAACATAAAAACCAACAAAAAAAAACATATATTTGTAGGAACCGTCCTATAGTGATGACATAGTTAACAACTCTTTTTCCATTAAATCAACAAAAACAACAAAAAAGCCTCGCAAATTTTGGGGTCTGCTACATGAATCCTTTTCCTCCACTCAACTCTACTTAGCACCACCTCCATCCAACCTACACTTTCCATGTCCTTATTAATAGCTTCGAAAACACTACTAATCGGAATGGATATAACGGCATATCTATCCCGGCGCCTATGCCCAAACGCAGCGCTAGATCATTGTTATATATATTTTTTTTAATATCGGATGTCTATGACGGCGTTGTTATAACACGCCGTTATATATATAATATATAACGGCGTTTATGAATTTAACACGCCGTTGTAGACTTGACTAATTGCTATGGGTACATTCCACGGCGGTTTTAATTGAACCGCCGTTATATGTGTGGAATATACATTCGCTATGACGCCCCGTACTCCCGCACAACTATTCATTTCCCCCCAAAAAAACCCCAACTATTCATCTGTATGAGCCAAAAAAAACTCCCTAACGTAATTAACCCTGAAACATACCATCGAAAATTTCTCTCTCTCTCTCTCTCTGACCGCTCGCCCTTCTCCTCCGTCTTACCGCTCGTCCCCTCTCCCCATTCGCTGCCATAGCAGTAGTCTTGCCAGTCGCCATTCTCCATTCGCCGCCGCCCTTCCCTTGTCGCGCCACTTAGTCCGTCGCCGCCGCCCCCCGTCCCTCCGTTGTCGTGCATCCCTTGCCGTCGCCTTCGTCATAGCCGCCGATCCTCTGTCCGCTGGTATAGACTGAAAATTTTACATATTTTAGGGCTTTTGAAAATTTTAGGGCATTTGATTTGTTTCAAATTTTCCACGCTCCTCAGTCGATATAGTTAGGTGAATGATTTAGGGCATTTGGAAATTTTACAGATTTTGGTATAGACTCAAAATTGATTTTGGTGATTCCTTCTATTGTCCTTAGTCTTTTATTTTGGAATGTTTGTTCTACTGTTGTGAGGATTTATGGCAACTTTTTTATTCGTTTTTGGAGAGAATAAGTTAAGAGTGTAGGAGCATAAGTTAGTTTTTAATTTTTTAAAAAAATTTCTTTAGTCTAGTTATGGTAGAGAAATAGATGACTTAAAAGACTTACTGCGCAATTTTTGAGTGTGAGGGTAAGTTAGCTTAAAAAAATCTAGTCATGGCAGAGAAATGCTTGATTAAAGAAATACATGATTAACTACTTCTTGTTGTTTGTGTGGAGTACAATTGATAAAGATGTTGCTTGTTCATGTCCATCTATATAATGCAGTTGAATGATAAATGATGATAAATATGGACAATTAGTGATTACATGCTTCTCTAGTTCTCACTGTTGTTTTGAAGTCCTTGCGGTGAACATCTTGTGAAACCCACCTTCTGCTAAAGGTTGGGAGTTATCAGTTTTCCACCATAATCTACAAGATATGTTTTATTTCAACATGAAACTCTACGTTAGCTTTAAAGAAAGAAAAACTGCAAAAACTTGTCATCTCTCGAAACTACGATGTGAATTTTTATTTGTTATGACCCCGAAACCTTTAATAAAGCTGTATAGGAAGAATTTGTGTAGCTGACCACAAAAAGATGGTTTGTGTACTTTATTTCAGTTGTTACAACTTACAACGCCTAGATTTGTGGAGGCCTCTGCGTTTTGTAATAAAACAGATATGGAGGATAAGATATTGAAAAATATAACATAAGCTAGGTAGCATGCGGTTTGGTGTGGACTGAGCTAGAGAGAAGCTATGGAAAACGGAAAAAAAGAGAGGAAGAAATGTGGGTGGGAAGGTGAGAAGGCAGAGGAAGATGGTGTGAATTCTCATGCGCTAATTAGTTTTTGCATATTTTTGGACTGTAGACCAGATTGGCCTTTTAAGGATTGGGTTGAGGACTTGGGCAAAAGATTTCTGGCTTCTCTCTTGTTTTCACCGTACTAGTTTATATCTGAATCTTCTTTAGCCAGGTTAAAAAATTTCAGCAAATAAAGATAGCATCAACCTGCCATGTATTTAGCCAGTACTTCAGTTTTTTTTTAAAGGAAGAATTGTGTTAATGGAATTGCTCTAGGTCTTATATTTCATCTAATTTGGGGAGCGGGTAGAGTGGGGTATGAGTCTGTGAGATATGAGATGGACATTTGCCCAATTGCAACCAGTGCAAATGCAGATGGGTGATGATAGTATACAAACAATGGAGCACTGTATTTATTTTTATTTTATTTGAGTGATAGGGATTGCATAACTATTTTTGATAAGATGATGATAGATAGGTAGCAAGCAACAATATATATGATGTTAATTACACAACTGTCTGAAGTGGACAGACCATGCTTGTTAGGTGTTAGCCTGTTGTCCTCAATTGGAAGAAATTAATGCATTTTTTGAATGAATTATTGAAACTTGAAAGTTAACATATTATATTGTATAGTGCACGAATCTTGTAGCATCTATGTAGGAAGGCCTAATAGAAAGTACATGTAAATAAAGTTAACATATTATTTGGGGACCTAATAGAAAGTACATGTAAATAAAAGGACTCTTTTGAAGATAACCTCTTTTTACTATCGTGATGCTGATTTAGGATGAAGAAAAAATCATGATGTTGATCCTAACCTACTTATATTTAAGATTGACTCATATTTTTCAAAATGAATTAAAGTTGGATTAATAAACCAGGATTATCCAAAGCGTATCAGGATGGTGTTAAAGAATTTATTAACTATGCAAAGAGCAATTCTCCTGATCCGAACATGATTTTATGTTCATGTGTTCGATGTTCAAACTCTGATTTAAGGACGTGCGGCGTAGTTGAGACACTTGATTTGCAATGGTTTTCTACAAGGGTATACACATTGGTTTTGTCATGGAGAGTCTGTTCGTTTAGCTTCTACTACTCCAGTTGTGAATGAAGACGAGGCTTTATTTACAAATGATCCAAGTATTGTTGATGAAATGCACTCTTTAGTGCGGGATAGGTTGGGATTCCATAACTTCGAAGCTCACATTAATAATTGATTGCTTTATTTACAAATGATCTAAGTATTGTTGATGAAATGCACTCTTTAGAGCGGGATGGGTTGGGATTCCATAACTTCGAAGCTCACATTAATAATCCAATCAATCAAGTTCAGAACGAGTCAGCAGAAACATCACATCAAGGCGATGGGGTATCAGAAGAAATGCCCAGACCTGAAACTAATAAAGAATACGAAGCCTTTCATAAGTTGTTAGAAGATGCAAATACTCCTCTGTATCGTGATTGTCACAAGTTCTCTAAGTTTTCATTCATTGTTAGGCTGTTTCAGATTAAATGTCTAAATGAATGGTCTGCCAAGTCCTTCACTTTGCTTCTTGAATTGTTAAATGAAGCTTTTCCTCAAATCTGTATCCCCAATTCAGCCCAAGCCACAAAGATATTCCTCAAGCAATTTGATTTAGGGTATGAGAAAATACCATCATGTCCATATGATTGTATGCTATTTCGGGGGGATAAGGAGACTCTTGAAGATTGTGAAGTATGTGGTACTTCAAAATGGGTGAAAACATCGACGGAGGAAGAGCAAACTGATGAGCCAATTACAACAAATAGGAAAAAGAAGCCGGCAAAAATACTGCGTTATTTTCCTCTAATTCCTAGGCTATAAAAGGTGTTCATGTCATCTAAGACATCTTCTGATATGAGGTGGCATGCAAAAGGTTGCAAGAATGATGGAATTCTCGGGCACCCAGCTGATTCCGAATCATGATTAAATTTTGATGAAAGATATCCTGATTTTGTTGCAGATCCTCGGTATGTGAAACTTGGATTGGCCAGTGATGGTTTTAACCCATTTAGGCAAATGAGCAGCACTTACAGCATATGGCCCATTGTGTTAATTCCATACAATCTACCCCCTTGGTTGTGTATGAAGCAGTCATCCTTCATTTTGTCCATGATAATTCCTGGACCAAAATCTCCTGGAAATGACAGAGATGTGTATCTGCAGCTGTTGATTGATGAACTGTAACTATTGTGGGAGGGTGTTCCAACATATGATGCAACATCTAAAGAAACTTTTCGTCTCCGGGTTGCCTTGGACATGGACAATCAATGATTTTCCTGCATATGGAAATTTATCTGGTTATAGCACGAAAGGACGTTATGCTTGTCCTTGTTGTGCTGAGCAAACTATTTCAAAGTGGCTATATAAAGGCAGAAAGTTCTGCTACATGGGGCTTAGGAGATGGTTGTTTACGACACATTTTTTCAGGGCTGAAACGACGACATTTGATGGTACCGATGAGTGGAGACATGCTCCTATAGTTAATTTTGGGTCAGATGTGTTAAGACGGCTAGAAGGCCAGCAGTTCACTTTGTCAAAGGAACCCGAAGTCATTAAAAATGCCAAGAAGCGAGCTAGAGATGAGCAACAGAACACTGATGAATGTGATGCAGATGAATGTGATAGTCCTATCGGTTTAGGATCATGGAAGAAGAAGAGTATTTTTTTCGGTTCCCGTACTGGGAGTTCAACTTATTGCGCCATAACATTGATTTGATGCATCTTGGAAAAAACATTGGTGAAAATTGTATAGGAACAGTTATGGGAGATGACCGGAAGACAAAAGACAATCTTAAGTCTCGCCTTGATTTAGTGGAAATGGGCATAAGGCATGAGTTGCACCCTGAAGAATTACCCAATGGCAGAGTACGACTTTCTCCTGCAATCTACTCAATGTCAAAAAGCAAGCTGGAGATGTTTTGCAAAGTATTACAGGATCTTAAGGTCCATGATGGTTATTCATCTAATATATCAAGATGTGTCAACTATAAGGATAAAATGTTGCAGGGTCTAAAGTCACATGACTACCATATCTTGATGCAGGATCTCCTTCCCGTTGCTCTGAGGTCTTCCATGTGTGAGCAAGTCACTTCCGTCCTGAAAGATTTATGTAGTGTAAATAAAAGATTTTGCTCGAGATTGCTACGTGTTGAAGATATTGAAAAATTAGAGCAGCATGCTGCATTGACACTTTGTCAAATGGAGAGGATATTCCCCCCATCATTCTTCACTATAATGGTTCACTTGATAATCCACCTAGCCGACGAAGCAAGACTTGGTGGACCAGTACATTATCGGTGGATGTATCCCATTGAGAGGTAGTACTTCATCCCTCATTAAGTTCATTAATTATGTACTTTTTTGGTGTGTAATTTCCAAACGTTTTTCAATCCAAATATTTTTGTTTAGGTACCTTTACCGACTTAAGGGTTACGTTAGAAATAAAGCTTATTCGGAAGGCTCTATAGCAGAAGGTTATCTTTCGGAGGAGTGCTCCAATTTTTGTTCAAGGTATCTTCAGGGTGTGGAGACATGTCTGACTAGACCAAGGAGAAATTCAGACATTTCCAACCTCAATGGCGCTAAATATCTCTTTCAGACTGCGGGCACTACTTTCGAAAAAATCGATGCGATTGAGTTAGATGACTTAACATGGGAACAAGCACATCGATGTGTTGGATCACCATGCATCTTGTGAGCCTTATCGAGCGTAAGTTGGATTTGTTAGTAGTGTGAATTTATTTCTGTCAATTAAAGAGTAGTTAACCTAAATTTTAATTTATATACGTTATTATCTTGTTCCAGCGAATTTATCAGGAAAATGAAAAGAAGACATAAACCAAAAAACTTGAGGCCACAGGAGCAACATAAATTAATGAATGAGCAATTCCACAAGTGGTTTGAAACTCACGTAAGTGACCAACCAAGGTTTGAATTAAAAGTACTACAAAAAATAATTTAAAGTCTTATGCTGATACCGTTTACTATATAATTGTAGGTTTCCTCGTTGGGTAATGATGATGTGTCATGTGAAGTAAAGATTCTTGCCAAAGGTCCTCATAAAATGGTTAAAAGATACAACGGATATACATACAATGGTTTCAGATTTCGAACTAAGGAGCGTGAACGCAACTTGAAGTCTCAAAATAGCGGTATAGTAGTGACTTCAAAAACAAGAAGCTATGCCTCTAATAAAGACCGAAATTCTGTAGACGGGGATGTTGACTATTATGGGGTGCTAACAGATATCATAGATTTGGATTATTACGGGCACTTTCGAGTAGTACTATTTCGTGGTGATTGGGCTATGTTAAGTAACAACCACCATGATAAGTTGGGCTTTATAGTTGTAGATTTCTCACATCTGATTCACACTGGGACACACATTAGTCATGAACCATTTGTGTTCCCATCTCAAGTGCAACAAGTTTTTTTATATTCAGGACCCAGTAGTGGAAAAAACTTATGTGGCGCTACCTATGCAACCAAAAGATGTATTTCAGCTGGGGGATGATTCAGATGACGAAGATGATGATATTGAGAACAATTTCACTGCTTCTGAATTCCCTACATTTGATGTAAACGTTTTTGATGTTAATAGTTGCCCTACCTGGCTCTGTACAGATGGAGAAGAGGGAGATCTATTTGATGATGCTGTAATATAGTATCTTATACACATTTTTGTAAATTGTGCTAGTTCATTTGTTTGTCGATTGTTTTCTTGAATTTCAATGCAGTTAATTAGTAGAACTTATTGTTTTTATGATTATAATTAATGTTATTTGATGTAAAAGCTAGAACAAAGAGAAATTAATGTTGGCATATGAAATTAATATTTCAAATACATTTGTAATATGGAGGAAGGAGAAAGAACCTGTGAGATAGAGCATTGAGTTTAAACTGATTGATTTAGAATGGACAGATAAATGATATATTGGGTTTCCGATATTTGTTCTCCTCCCATCTTAAATAATAAGTCTAGATTCTGTGCCTATGTTGCTAGAAAATGTCTAACCCCCTGTGAAATGTCATGTGGTATATATTAAATTACGAAATTAACGTTTCTGAATTTTGGAGCTCTTTGAATGCAACGCACACACAAATTTTATGTTTTGTTCCACATATATCTTGATTAGTTAAACTAGTAGTACAATCGGTGTGGTAGAATGAACCCAGTGACCCACATAATCAAAGTTTGTTATCTATTTGATGATAAGACTACAAATTCAATGCCAAATTATGGTAGAAAATGTCTAATCCCGCCGTCTCTAACTAGTTGATTGTGTTCGTTGCATTCCGCCAATCAATGAATTTGGCAGGAATTTGTAGTATTACCATCAAATAGATAACAAACTTTGATTATGTGGGTCACTGGGTTCATTCTACCACACCGATTGTACTACTAGTTTAACTAATCAAGATATATGTGGAACAAAACATAAAATTTGTGTGTGCGTTGCATTCAAAGAGCTCCAAAATTCAGAAATGTTAATTTCGTAATTTAATATATACCACATGACATTTCACAGGGGGTTAGACATTTTCTAGCAACATAGGCACAGAATCTAGACTTATTATTTAAGATGGGAGGAGAACAAATATCGGAAACCCAATATATCATTTATCTGTCCATTCTAAATCAATCAGTTTAAACTCAATGCTCTATCTCACAGGTTCTTTCTCCTTCCTCCATATTACAAATGTATTTGAAATATTAATTTCATATGCCAACATTAATTTCTCTTTGTTCTAGCTTTTACATCAAATAACATTAATTATAATCATAAAAACAATAAGTTCTACTAATTAACTGCATTGAAATTCAAGAAAACAATCGACAAACAAATGAACTAGCACAATTTACAAAAATGTGTATAAGATACTATATTACAGCATCATCAAATAGATCTCCCTCTTCTCCATCTGTACAGAGCCAGGTAGGGCAACTATTAACATCAAAAACGTTTACATCAAATGTAGGGAATTCAGAAGCAGTGAAATTGTTCTCAATATCATCATCTTCGTCATCTGAATCATCCCCCAGCTGAAATACATCTTTTGGTTGCATAGGTAGCGCCACATAAGTTTTTTCCACTACTGGGTCCTGAATATAAAAAAACTTGTTGCACTTGAGATGGGAACACAAATGGTTCATGACTAATGTGTGTCCCAGTGTGAATCAGATGTGAGAAATCTACAACTATAAAGCCCAACTTATCATGGTGGTTGTTACTTAACATAGCCCAATCACCACGAAATAGTACTACTCGAAAGTGCCCGTAATAATCCAAATCTATGATATCTGTTAGCACCCCATAATAGTCAACATCCCCGTCTACAGAATTTCGGTCTTTATTAGAGGCATAGCTTCTTGTTTTTGAAGTCACTACTATACCGCTATTTTGAGACTTCAAGTTGCGTTCACGCTCCTTAGTTCGAAATCTGAAACCATTGTATGTATATCCGTTGTATCTTTTAACCATTTTATGAGGACCTTTGGCAAGAATCTTTACTTCACATGACACATCATCATTACCCAACGAGGAAACCTACAATTATATAGTAAACGGTATCAGCATAAGACTTTAAATTATTTTTTGTAGTACTTTTAATTCAAACCTTGGTTGGTCACTTACGTGAGTTTCAAACCACTTGTGGAATTGCTCATTCATTAATTTATGTTGCTCCTGTGGCCTCAAGTTTTTTGGTTTATGTCTTCTTTTCATTTTCCTGATAAATTCGCTGGAACAAGATAATAACGTATATAAATTAAAATTTAGGTTAACTACTCTTTAATTGACAGAAATAAATTCACACTACTAACAAATCCAACTTACGCTCGATAAGGCTCACAAGATGCATGGTGATCCAACACATCGATGTGCTTGTTCCCATGTTAAGTCATCTAACTCAATCGCATCGATTTTTTCGAAAGTAGTGCCCGCAGTCTGAAAGAGATATTTAGCGCCATTGAGGTTGGAAATGTCTGAATTTCTCCTTGGTCTAGTCAGACATGTCTCCACACCCTGAAGATACCTTGAACAAAAATTGGAGCACTCCTCCGAAAGATAACCTTCTGCTATAGAGCCTTCCGAATAAGCTTTATTTCTAACGTAACCCTTAAGTCGGTAAAGGTACCTAAACAAAAATATTTGGATTGAAAAACGTTTGGAAATTACACACCAAAAAAGTACATAATTAATGAACTTAATGAGGGATGAAGTACTACCTCTCAATGGGATACATCCACCGATAATGTACTGGTCCACCAAGTCTTGCTTCGTCGGCTAGGTGGATTATCAAGTGAACCATTATAGTGAAGAATGATGGGGGGAATATCCTCTCCATTTGACAAAGTGTCAATGCAGCATGCTGCTCTAATTTTTCAATATCTTCAACACGTAGCAATCTCGAGCAAAATCTTTTATTTACACTACATAAATCTTTCAGGACGGAAGTGACTTGCTCACACATGGAAGACCTCAGAGCAACGGGAAGGAGATCCTGCATCAAGATATGGTAGTCATGTGACTTTAGACCCTGCAACATTTTATCCTTATAGTTGACACATCTTGATATATTAGATGAATAACCATCATGGACCTTAAGATCCTGTAATACTTTGCAAAACATCTCCAGCTTGCTTTTTGACATTGAGTAGATTGCAGGAGAAAGTCGTACTCTGCCATTGGGTAATTCTTCAGGGTGCAACTCATGCCTTATGCCCATTTCCACTAAATCAAGGCGAGACTTAAGATTGTCTTTTGTCTTCCGGTCATCTCCCCTAACTGTTCCTATACAATTTTCACCAATGTTTTTTCCAAGATGCATCAAATCAATGTTATGGCGCAATAAGTTGAACTCCCAGTACGAGAACCGAAAAAAATACTCTTCTTCTTCCATGATCCTAAACCGATAGGACTATCACATTCATCAGTGTTCTGTTGCTCATCTCTAGCTCGCTTCTTGGCATTTTTAATGACTTCGGGTTCCTTTGACAAAGTGAACTGCTGGCCTTCTAGCCGTCTTAACACATCTGACCCAAAATTAACTATAGGAGCATGTCTCCACTCATCGGTACCATCAAATGTCGTCGTTTCAGCCCTGAAAAAATGTGTCGTAAACAACCATCTCCTAAGCCCCATGTAGCAGAACTTTCTGCCTTTATATAGCCACTTTGAAATAGTTTGCTCAGCACAACAAGGACAAGCATAACGTCCTTTCGTGCTATAACCAGATAAATTTCCATATGCAGGAAAATCATTGATTGTCCATGTCCAAGGCAACCCGGAGACGAAAAGTTTCTTTAGATGTTGCATCATATGTTGGAACACCCTCCCACAATAGTTACAGTTCATCAATCAACAGCTGCAGATACACATCTCTGTCATTTCCAGGAGATTTTGGTCCAGGAATTATCATGGACAAAATGAAGGATGACTGCTTCATACACAACCAAGGGGGTAGATTGTATGGAATTAACACAATGGGCCATATGCTGTAAGTGCTGCTCATTTGCCTAAATGGGTTAAAACCATCACTGGCCAATCCAAGTTTCACATACCGAGGATCTGCAACAAAATCAGGATATCTTTCATCAAAATTTAATCATGATTCGGAATCAGCTGGGTGCCCGAGAATTCCATCATTCTTGCAACCTTTTGCATGCCACCTCATATCAGAAGATGTCTTAGATGACATGAACACCTTTTATAGCCTAGGAATTAGAGGAAAATAACGCAGTATTTTTGCCGGCTTCTTTTTCCTATTTGTTGTAATTGGCTCATCAGTTTGCTCTTCCTCCGTCGATGTTTTCACCCATTTTGAAGTACCACATACTTCACAATCTTCAAGAGTCTCCTTATCCCCCCGAAATAGCATACAATCATATGGACATGATGGTATTTTCTCATACCCTAAATCAAATTGCTTGAGGAATATCTTTGTGGCTTGGGCTGAATTGGGGATACAGATTTGAGGAAAAGCTTCATTTAACAATTCAAGAAGCAAAGTGAAGGACTTGGCAGACCATTCATTTAGACATTTAATCTGAAACAGCCTAACAATGAATGAAAACTTAGAGAACTTGTGACAATCACGATACAGAGGAGTATTTGCATCTTCTAACAACTTATGAAAGGCTTCGTATTCTTTATTAGTTTCAGGTCTGGGCATTTCTTCTGATACCCCATCGCCTTGATGTGATGTTTCTGCTGACTCGTTCTGAACTTGATTGATTGGATTATTAATGTGAGCTTCGAAGTTATGGAATCCCAACCCATCCCGCTCTAAAGAGTGCATTTCATCAACAATACTTAGATCATTTGTAAATAAAGCAATCAATTATTAATGTGAGCTTCGAAGTTATGGAATCCCAACCCATCCCGCACTAAAGAGTGCATTTCATCAACAATACTTGGATCATTTGTAAATAAAGCCTCGTCTTCATTCACAACTGGAGTAGTAGAAGCTAAACGAACAGACTCTCCATGACAAAACCAATGTGTATACCCTTGTAGAAAACCATTGCAAATCAAGTGTCTCAACTACGCCGCACGTCCTTAAATCAGAGTTTGAACATCGAACACATGAACATAAAATCATGTTCGGATCAGGAGAATTGCTCTTTGCATAGTTAATAAATTCTTTAACACCATCCTGATACGCTTTGGATAATCCTGGTTTATTAATCCAACTTTAATTCATTTTGAAAAATATGAGTCAATCTTAAATATAAGTAGGTTAGGATCAACATCATGATTTTTTCTTCATCCTAAATCAGCATCACGATAGTAAAAAGAGGTTATCTTCAAAAGAGTCCTTTTATTTACATGTACTTTCTATTAGGTCCCCAAATAATATGTTAACTTTATTTACATGTACTTTCTATTAGGCCTTCCTACATAGATGCTACAAGATTCGTGCACTATACAATATAATATGTTAACTTTCAAGTTTCAATAATTCATTCAAAAAATGCATTAATTTCTTCCAATTGAGGACAACAGGCTAACACCTAACAAGCATGGCTTGTCCACTTCAGACAGTTGTGTAATTAACATCATATATATTGTTGCTTGCTACCTATCTATCATCATCTTATCAAAAATAGTTATGCAATCCCTATCACTCAAATAAAATAAAAATAAATACAGTGCTCCATTGTTTGTATACTATCATCACCCATCTGCATTTGCACTGGTTGCAATTGGGCAAATGTCCATCTCATATCTCACAGACTCATACCCCACTCTACCCGCTCCCCAAATTAGATGAAATATAAGACCTAGAGCAATTCCATTAACACAATTCTTCCTTAAAAAAAAACTGAAGTACTGGCTAAATACATGGCAGGTTGATGCTATCTTTATTTGTTGAAATTTCTTAACCTGGCTAAAGAAGATTCAGATATAAACTAGTACGGTGAAAACAAGAGAGAAGCCAGAAATCTTTTGCCCAAGTCCTCAACCCAATCCTTAAAAGGCCAATCTGGTCTACAGTCCAAAAATATGCAAAAACTAATTAGCGCATGAGAATTCACACCATCTTCCTCTGCCTTCTCACCTTCCCACCCACATTTCTTCCTCTCTTTTTTTCCGTTTTCCATAGCTTCTCTCTAGCTCAGTCCACACCAAACCGCATGCTACCTAGCTTATGTTATATTTTTCAATATCTTATCCTCCATATCTGTTTTATTACAAAACGCAGAGGCCTCCACAAATCTAGGAGTTGTAAGTTGTAACAACTGAAATAAATTCCCCAAACCATCTTTTTGTGGTCAGCTACACAAATTCTTCCTATACAGCTTTATTAAAGGTTTCGGGGACATAACAAATAAAAATTCACATCGTAGTTTTGAGAGATGACAAGTTTTTGCAGTTTTTCTTTCTTTAAAGCTAACGTACAGTTTCATGTTGAAATAAAACATATCTTGTAGATTATGGTGGAAAACTGATGTAACTCCCAACCTTTAGCAGAAGGTGGGTTTCACAAGATGTTCACCGCAAGGACTTCAAAACAACAGTGAGAACTAGAGAAGCATGTAATCACTAATTGTCCATATTTATCATCATTTATCATTCAACTGCATTATATAGATGGACATGAACAAGCAACATCTTTATCAATTGTACTCCACACAAACAACAAGAAGTAGTTAATCATGTATTTCTTTAATCAAGCATTTCTCTGCCATGACTAAATTTTTTTAAGCTAACTTACCCTCACACTCAAAAATTGCGCAGTAAGTCATTTAAGTCATCTATTTCTCTACCATAACTAGACTAAAGAAATTTTTTAAAAAAATTAAAAACTAACTTATGCTCTTACACTCTTAACTTATTCTCTCCAAAAACAAATAACTCTGGAAAGTTGCCATAAATCCTCACAACAGTAGAACAAACATTCCAAAATAAAAGACTAAGGACAACAGAAGGAATCACCAAAATCAATTTTGAGTCTATACCAAAATCTGTAAAATTTCCAAATGCCCTAAATCATTCACCAAACCATATCGACTGAGGAGCGTGGAAAATTTGAAACAAGCCCTAAAATTTTCAAAAGCCCTAAATTTTCAAATGCCCTAAAATATGTAAAATTTTCAGCCTATACCAGCGGACGGAGGGTCGGCGGCGATGACGGAGGCGACGACAAGGGATGTACGACAACGGAGGGAGGGGGCGGCGGCGACGGCAAGGGATGCACGACAACGGAGGGAGGGGGGTCGGCGGCGACGGACTAAGTGGCGCGGCAAGGGAAGGGCGGCGGCGAATGGAGAATGGCGACTGGCAAGACTACTGCTATGGCGGCGAATGGGGAGAGGGGACGAGCGGTAAGACGGAGGAGAGGGGCGAGCGGTTAGAGAGAGAAATTTTCGATGGTATGTTCCTGGGTTAATTACGTTAGAGAGTTTTTTTTGGCAGATACAGATGAATAGTTAGGGTTTTTTTGGGGGGAAACGAATAGTGGAGCGAGAGTGCGGGAGTGCGGGACGTCATAGCGAATGTATATTCCACACATATAATGGCGGTTCAATTAAAACCGTCGTGGAATGTACCCATAGTGATTAGTCAAGTCTACAACGGCATGTTAAATTCATAAACGCCGTTATATATTATATATATAACGGCGAGTTATAACAACGCCGTCATAGACATCCGATATTAAAAAAAATATTATAACGATGATCTATCGCGGCGTTTGGGCATAGGCGCCTGGATAGATATGCCGTTATATCCATTCCGATTAGTAGTGGAACCAAGTTCCTTCTGATCTAATTCTACTTCCTTTTGCTCCCTAACTTCTACCCAATCAATTTTTCTAAGTGGGGCACTATCAATCTTCATTACATTTATCCTAACCACCTCAATCAATTCTCCGACATTTTATCTGAAATTGGAACAACCTCTATTTTTTTATCGATGCAGTCATTTCTTTTTTTTTCATTATCTTAACTCCAAAATGAGTCCGAAACAGGTCAAAGTTATGAAAATTTCAGTTTTTTGAAAGTAATGTGAGATAACTCTAGTTATCCTAACTTAACTTTGCTCCAAACATAGCCTAAAATGCATATTGCATAAATAACAAAGTACATTATATATTATACCTATCAACAACCTCGTTGAAAACATGCAGCTGTGTCAACCGATCAATTGCAACCCTATGCTTTGAACCTCCATCAGAGACCACCCACTCCCCCATGGACTTGGCCGGCACCGGCGAATCGATGAACAGCAATTGCAGAACGTACTTCTTGGCCAACGGCGGCAATGACCTGATCAATCACAAAATCAATCAATGGGACGGCTCAGATTGATCTAAAACCCTAGTGAGAGAAAGAGAGAGGGATAAACCTGAGAACGGCTTCGCAGATGAAGGAGTTGTCGAAGAGGTTGTCAAGCTTCATGGCAGGGAGAGCCCCCACCACGTCCATGAAGTTCTTCGCTACGATCCGAACCTGAGGCATTGTCTTCTTCTTCTTATCCTCCTTCGTTTCGCAAAATTCGATTTTGTTTTAGTTAGAGCATCTATAGTCGTTGGCTATTTAACCATTTTTTCCAAAAAATAGCTTGGGACATTTGCGCAGTCATTGGCTATTTAGTCATATTTTGCATTTTTTTTGAACAGTAGCCAGTCATATATGGCACTCGATTTGGCTATTTGGAAAATATAGCCCGACGATAGATTAATTTTCGTTCGAAGTTCAGACGATGTATAATTTACCGTCTTTTATTTTTTTTAAATAAAAATTTAAACGGACAGTAAATTATACATCGTCGCTTAAATTACTAAAAAAGAATTTAACTGGAAGGGACATTATACATCGTCTGAAAGAGAAAAAAATTTGGGACCGTAGATTATCTACCGTCCCATTATAAAAAACAAAAAAAAAGTTGAAAGCCGCTACATTATACACCGTCCAAGACAATCTCCCATTTTTTTGTTTTTTTAAATTGATTTTCTATTTTTTTTTAAATGTCACTATCATCAACACCAGAAAATATTTTATTGCTATTTTTTTAAAAGCTTCGAACGAAAGATAATTTACCGCCCGGCCAAATTTTACCTAACAACGACTACGTTAAAAGCTATTTTTGCTATTTGCTATAAGCCAAATAGCCAAATTTTGACAATAACGACTACAGATGCTCTTACTTCGGACAATTAGATTTGTGGGCTTCTTCAGCCTAATATATAAATTTTGCTTATGCTTTTCTGTAAATTTTTATTATTTTCTAAACTGTTTTATTAAGAATTATCTTCAAATTGTTTTTTTTACTATGAATTATCTTAAATCTTTACTATTTTAACTAGTGTTACCCTGTGCAAATTACACAACCTACAACAGTTTTGAGGGACTCATTAAATTATATAGAGCTCAAAAAAAGTGTGAGAGAATGATGGAAACTTATAAATATTACAGAAATCTTCATTATCATCCTCATATACAGTGTTCTAAATGGCGTCCGCCTCGGACGCCTAGGCGGCGCCTAGGCGCTCAAAAAGAGGAGAACGAACCGCATATGCAATAAGCGGTACTCTAGGCGTTGAGATGGCAGTTAGGCGTACAAGGCGTCGATATGGCAGTGCCTAGGTGGCCGAGTCGGACCAGGCGGCGCCTAGGCGGCCGAGGCAGATCAGGCGGCTGACAGATTTTTTTGTAATTTTTTTTTCAAATTCTTTAAAATAGTCTCTTCATCTTCAACAGAAAAAAGCCTCTTCATCTTCAACAGTAAAAAGCCTCTTCATCTTTACATTAAGGTGTTACTAGTTCACGTTATATTTGAAATTTTATATGACTGATTATTGTTTATGTCATTATGAATCTAAAGTTTACACCATAATCATTATTAAACTTCTAAAATCATTCTGGCCTAGCATCACTTGTGAATTGTGATGCATTTAATCCCATGGCCTGGCTATTTTCTTCAGGAATATTAGTTGTCCTTGATCGCAATAACTCCAATAAATTGTTTGTTTCATCCCTGCAACCTCCATTGTCAAGATTAAGAATCATTCAATCATATTAGGATAAAGATTAAAGAGTTCACAAAATGATTTAAACTACAAGCACCAAAGTTCCAACTTTACAAAAAGATTTAGACTACAACCAAAAATAGAGAAATGTAACTTTTAAAAGGTTAATATATTAATATTTAAAAAATAAAAACAAAACGCCTAGGCACCGCCTAGGCGTCCTAGGCGGTAGGCGGTCCTTGGCCGAACCGCCACCGCCTGACGCCATTTACAACCTTGCTCATATAAGTAGATGGTTTAGAGAATCACTACCAAATCATAATGTTATCAAATTGAATATTACTAAAGCTAAAAAAATGTATGCAATGAAAAGATGTCGAGAATTCAATTAATTTATGTTAACAAGTATATTATAACATCATTAACATCAGTAAAAAGGTTATACATTATAAACCATGCATTATAGCACATGTTAGGCTAAAGATGATAGACTAAGAAAATCATATAAAAAATAATTTTATGAATTGTGTTTGTTTAAAAATCTAATTCTAATCTATGGGATGGAGGTGGGTTTGGGAAGAGGCGTGGGATTTGTGAGATTGAGAAAGTGGAAGGGGAAGAGACTGTGTTTGAGAAACTGAGGTTTTTATTTTGTTTTGATTTTTTAATAAAATTGTGTATAGTGCACGTGTTAGTTAAATATGAATCCCTATTTTTCATCTCCTTTCTTTATTTCAAAATAGAGAAAGAAGAGGGGGTGGACTCTCTCTGCTATTAGTATAAGATATATATAGATTTAATGAGAGAGTTGGGATTTGTAACTAAACAAACACGTGCAATACAATTTCAAACTAAATCCAATAAATATGCATGCACACTGCATGTGTCATCCAAAATCAAAACATTCAAACGCGCCTAGTCATCTCCCCTCCGCGTCTAATCCTCTCCCTCACGTGTCGTCGCTACCGCTCACCCTCGTCGCCTCCCCACCGTTCCCCGACTGTCGCTCGCCCTCGCAGCTGCCGCTAACCATCATTGCCTCATCACACACCCCCGTTGTGCCACCCCACCGCATCGCCACCCTGTAGCCTCCGACACCACAACTCCCCCCCCTTGCGGGCACCACTCTGATACCAAAATATTTATGGAATTGTATGAAAGAATATATGAAAGAAAAAAAACACGCACAACTTGAAGGGTTTTTTTTTTCTTTTTTTTTTTTGCGGATTAGCAAGGGTTTTATTTCCAATGAGGTTAAAAGTTTGGCTATTTTTCTATTATTACCATATCTAAAGTGATTTTTGAAACTTGGTAATTTATGTGTGTGTTTTCCCTTTTCTTTTATAGGTCTGTGGAGTGAAAATGTGAAGAAAATTAGGAAGGAGGTAGAGGAAGAAGAGAGGAGATGGGAGGTGTCTGATGCAACGAAGAAGGAGATGGTTGGAGAGATTTTGGGGAGAATTAGAAATCTGAAAGTTCATGCGAATGATACGGAAAAGAGAGGTTGGTTATTTTTTATAAATAAATCTAATAAGTTGTGTTTTTATTAGTTAGTTTATGTAAGATTTTTGTTTTTGTTGTGCAGTGTTTTGTTTGATATGTTGTTATTTGTTCTGCATTTGGGCCTTTGATAACTGAGTTTTTTTTTGTGCAGGAACAAGTAGACATAATTTTGTTTATAATCACAGCCTCATAGGTTAAGATCAAATAATTATCGCTTTTGTGTTATTTTAAAACTTATTATACAAGTTTAAGATAATTTCGTGTAGTGCATGTTACATATGATATCTTATTAGTTTCTAGGACTATATTAAGCGTATTTTTATATTAGGAAGGTGTGATATTGTGAATAATCTTCAAAATCTAAAGAACATCAATAAGTTGAAACTGGACTATATGGTAGTATATAAGTTGAGCAAAAATATTTAAAATGAGGGTATGTTTCACAATTTATATCAATTACCAAGAAGTACCAAGGATTGTGAGTGATTATGGTTAATGAGTTAATCATTCATCACGTTGGGAAGATTGTGGACACTATCCATATGATCAAACTAAGATAGGTTAAGAAGATAGATGATTCTGAAGTATTATGAGGTAATGGTCCACGAAACTGAAGGGACTTTTTAATATAAAACAACGTTACTAATCGCACTTTATGGCCATCAAACAAAATTTGGACAACTAAGAAACATATCTATAATCTCTAAGAAGTGATCATATTACTTCTAACATTTAATAGTTCAACATCATTCACAAATTTAACAACACAACATTTTGTTCGTTGTATAATACTTTCCATTTTGATATTATATTATAAAACGCTCTTATATTTTTTGTAGGCATGCATCTCATGTGCATTATACTAGTACTGGTTAGTTCACACATGTAATGTACACGAGAGACTACAAATTAGTCATTGATTTTAAGTTGATGGCCAATGCAATTATATAGCTTTAAAATTTTGCACTTGAAATTCATAAGTTAATAGTTTTACACTGTCCCAAATTCTTCAGTTACGATAATAGCGACGATGATTATAAATTTAAAATATTCATCAATACGTCGCCCATTCATTTCAAATAATTCAACCATCATATTTGCATTATTTTATTTACTTTTGGAATTAGGTTGTAGCCATCGGCACTATCATTTGCTATTTGTTTGAGTATTGATCAATATTATGTACTTTTCTTCTTATCCTCCTTCCCATCCCCCTTATTCTTTTCCCCCTTTTTTTAAAAAAGAAATTTTATTTACAAATTAATGGATGAGTTATCGTATGAAGAACAATTATAGTAAAAAAAAACTTGACATATATAAGATTACTAGATTTGCCCGTGGACACGTGCCTATGGCACGTCTTCGGAACAATACAACACATGAAAAGCCCTATAAACAGTAAAACAATAATTATGTAGCTAAAGTTTGAATAGTATGATAATAATTAGTTGTAAATAAAAGTCAATGTTTCTATTAGTATATGTTGAAAAATAATTATAAGTGGGGGTGTAAAATCCAACTTCTTAGAATTTTAAGAGTGTAAAATGATGAAATTTAAATGTTGAAGAGATATTTGCTATTTTTAATATAACAAGTGCAATAAAAAAAACATAAAAATTCTGAAAATCTTACAAACCTCAAATCTTAAAATCTAAATTTCTAAGTAAATAAAGAAAGAATAGGAGAGAGAGAGAGGGAGAGAGAGAGAGAAAGAGAGAAATACGAAAAAGTGAAGAGAGAAGAGAGAGATAGTAATAAAATAATGAGTTTTTTAGTTTTGGGGAGAAAATTTTGGTTTTGGAGTTTGAAATTTTAGGGGGAAAATGTGTTTTGTGAGGTTGGAGCTGAGCCTTTGATTTTGGGGGGGTTGAAGGAAAGCCACTTGATAGCTTTCTTTGTGTTTTATTATATAGATTCTCATTTAGTGGCTAACTTCACAACTTATTTTATAAAAGATACGAGATATTGGAGATCCCCAATATTTTGTTGTTAACATACGAGCAGATGGAGAATCATTACGAGTTTTTTATTTCTTCCCCTAACCACGGTTGTTTTGCAAATGCGGTTGTGAACAAATGTTTTGAGATTTGATGGTATTGTCGGACAAGCTTAACAACTTGTACTTGTGGAAATACTTTGGTTAAAACTGTGAGATGTAATTTATTTTTACTCGTATAATGTACGTGCAATGCACGTCTAAAAAGTTAAGTCATCAAATTAAATGAATATATATTGAATAAGAAAAAAAAAGTTTATATTTGAATATTTTGATTTGGGCTACACGTGCAGTGCACATTTATATTTGTTGAATATAGTTTGGACGTATATAATACGTGTTTTTATAGTTACAAAGTTAGAGTTTGTTTGTTACAAACCCCAACTCTCCCATTAAAATAGTAGTGATAATGATCATAAAAAATATATACTATGATAAAAAAATTGTTAAACAAATGAACTTGAAAGTCAATTTGACATCACAACTATATTTGTAACTTATTGATAAATTTTGTTACTAATAACAGGGATCTACTACAAATAGATGGTCCCGCATGGAAACATTTTTTTTGTTTGTTAAACACATGTATTAATATGAGTGTCACCTCTACGCTCTTTATATCATCTATGTTATGTTCTTGAAACTTACCGCTTATGAACTCGAAATTACCTTTTCATGGCCATTGATGGAGCCATATATATCGAAGGTTAGGCACATGCTTAACCAGAATTTCAACTGTTAATTTTATTTATGCAGTTAATTAAATGGATCGATGCTTAGTTATGTTCCAAAAGCATAGCTTAAGATTTTCAATCATGGAAAGAGCACTTATACGAGTTCTCAACTAATTAACTACTAGTAATATACACGTGCGATGCACGTATTAATTTTTTTAAAAAATTTAAAGTTAGAACTCTGATTTACACGTGTGATGCAGCCTTAATAAATATGATTATATATTTTAAAAAGTTAATGTGAAAACAATAATGAGAGAGTTGGAGTTGCACGTGCATTGCAGATGCACGTATTAATTTTATTTAAAAAATAAAGTCAGAACTCTGATTTACACGTGCGATGCATGTCTTAATAATATGATTATATATTTTTAAATGTTAATGTGAAGACTATAATGAGAGAGTTGGAGTTACAGGTAAGTAGGTAGATTTACAACTCCAACTCTTCCATTGTAATAGTTATTATATATTATATATTATATTATAGATAGATAGATAGATAAATAGATAGTAATTTACACGTGCGATGCACATTTAATATATATTAAAAAAATAAAGTAAAAAATCTAATGTAGTGAGGACTCGAACCTGAGACCTCCTTCATATTAGTTGTGCACGTACAATACACGCATTGGTAGATTTACAAATTTACAAATAACACTAAGACATTCTCCCATTATAATATTAGAGATTAGAGATTTGAGTTGCTTAAATTTAAAAATAATAAGGACAAACAAAATTATGGGAAAACGATCTCAAACACCTTCTAGGCACCATTTAATTTCATGTTATTTGCAAACTTGGGTTTATATCATGACAAACTTATGGATTCAAGCCCACCTACGAAGGTGGCAACGTAACCACACTACCAAATCCTAACTCTTAACTTCCCCATGTATATATGTTATGAATAAAGCCATAACACTTGGATTCAGCTACATCTCTATCTATCTCTCTATCTCTTTTGCAACACGTTATCAACACGGCGCCTCGAAGAAAGGTATGCAATTAAGTCTTTTCTCTTTCTCTCAAGAAAGAATTATTTTAATCTTTTAATAATTTTTATATTAAAAAATCCACCTTTGTAATCTAAGGTTTATTATTGTATCAAGATCTGATCTTTCTACCATGTTCGATTAAAAAAGAGTTTGGAAGGCAATTTATGGCATGATTTGTTTTGTTTGTTTTGATTGTTCATAGTTTGACATGTATTGATGATTGTTTATATTATGAAATTTGATTGTTCATAGTTTGGCATTAAAGTAGCCGTCTATTAGGGTTTTCGATTTCAATTTAGGGTTTTTCTTCATATTAGCCAGAACCTAATTTGATTTCCTTGAACATACGAATATTGATAATCAATTTCCATAATGTGGCTTTGGATTGGTATGATTGAAGATGTGTAATAAATATGGTGGTCACACGGAAAGTGGGCAAATTTTATGATTTTTTGAGATTTTTGTGTGAAATAATCAAACTAGTGGAGATAATTTAAGGGCTAAATTTGGAAAAAAACTCCCTTAAACTATTCTCTTTATGCAGAAAACCACACTGAATTTTTTTTCCGCAGAAAACCACATTCAAGTATAGTTGCAAAAAACCCACTTTGACGGCATGAGCTTTCTACTAAAGTTGAGTGAGGTTTTTTGAAAAATAATGAGAAAGATGCATGATGTTTTCTGAATTAACTTGCAAAGATGAATGAGGTTATCTAATACAAGCAGAAAAATTAGATGTGGTTTTTGAAAATATACCTCAGGGGTTTTTTTTGCAATTATACTTAAGTGTGGTTTTCTGCGCAAAAAAAAATTAAAATAGTGAGGTTTTCTGCATAAAGAGAATAGTTCAAGGGGTGTTTTTTTCAAATTTAGCCTAATTTTATTGGTCCACCCTTCTCATGGGGTGCGCTCTCTCTCTCTCTCCCTCTCTTAATGGGAGAGTTGAAGTTGTAATCTATCAACAAACAAACTCGTGTGTTTATGTGCAACTCCAACTCTCCCATTTTTTACTTAATTTTTTTAAATTAACGTGTGTGTTGTACGTGCAACCCCACCTCTCCAACTTTTTACTTAAGTATTTTTAATTGACACGTGCAACACACGTAAAGTATATATATATTTTACTTTAAAATTTTTAATTAATACGTGCACTGCATGTTTACATCAGAGTTTTAACACGTGCTTTGCACGTCACGTCCAACTCTCTCCCATTATACCCTTTATATACATATGACTAATACGTGCCTCACATGTGCTATATTGTATTATTTAAAATTATATATTTTTACTTTTAAAAATATATATTTATTAAAACATGTTTTGCACGTGCAAATCACATATTTTGCTTTAATTTTTTAAATTAACACGTGCATTGTACGTGTATATGACTATTTTGATAAGGCTTGAGAAAGGATGGACGCTATATTATTGGTTATCTATAGAAGAGAAATGTCAAACTACTAACTTGTATAGTTGTATTATATGGTTAATATCTAACAGTAATCGAAGAGAGATGCATTAGGGTGTTATATATCTAACAAGTTGAAATAGTTATTGACTTTCTTATGTGAAGTAATTAATAAATTATATGTTGGTTATTTGTGAAATAGTTCTTGACTGGATAGATGGAGTTGTAATACTACGTGCATACTGCATGGCCTAAACAATTTGTTATTGGTCAATCATAGGTTTCCTGATAATTTAGGGACTGTTATAAATAAATTATTAAGTGTGAATTGTCTATTGAACTCCCCTCCACTCTTTCCACATTCTCCACCACCACCACTACATTCATTCATATTTATTCATATGTAATAATTATGTAATTGTCTCTTTGTATTCTTTGTAAGCCTATAAATAGGCCATTGGGTGAATCATTTGTATTGAGATGAAAAACTTATGAATGAGAATAATCTTCTTTCCTCTCGTCTCTATTTCCTTTGTTTATTATTATATTATTTTATAATACATTATCAGCACGAGTCTCTACCTTTCGAGTCTCAAGTTCATCCGAAGAAAAAGAAAAATGTTTGGTCTTATATATGTAAGTATGTTAATCTCGAGTTCATCTTATTATTATTTTTTTACTTTTGATCATTTTCTTAAGATCAATATAACTTAGCATGCTCTACACTCGCCATTTTTTTATGGATCTTGTGTATCAGAAAAGTTATATTTTGATCTCGTCTTTTTATTTCTAATTATGCATATAATTTCATTATGTTCTTATTTTTCAAAGCTTTTGATAATAACTAACAAGAATTACTTGTCATGAGTTTTGGATGTTGAAATTCATTTGAATACCGAAAGTCTCAAAGAGACAATTGATGGATTCAAAGAATCATCGAAATGAGATTATACGAAAGATATAACAAAAGCTATAATTTTCTTTTGTCGCAATCTCCCTGAAGGAGTAAAAGATGATTGTATCAAAATCAATGATCCTGAAGATCTCTTGAAATTTAAATAAAATATTGTTCATATAGAAAAAAAAATATGTGAGAATTGGATATATCAAAATTAAAGATCCCGAAGATCTCTCGAAATGAAGAAAATATTGTTTGTACAATTACAATACAATGAGTATGAATTGATGACGATCCAGTAGATCCAAATATGTATAACTGTGGCTAACTAAAAATATATGGAAAAATGACGATTTCGTCTTATATATTGGACATGCTCCATTCCCCAAAGTGAATGTGATGCTATATAATTGTTCTAGTGATTTTAGCCAAGAGGGTACCCATCATCGTGGCCATAGATGTGGACTTGGATAATGAAAAGAAAATAAAATGTATAAACAATCCATCGTTGGCGTATGATGCAAGACCATCGGTCGCGTACCTGTAGTACGGTAATGTATTTTGTTGATCTATATCAAGAATCATTAAACAATAAAGGAAAGAATTAACTGATGGTCATAACCTCAATGATATGATACACTTAAAGGTGGCAGATTTCTCTGTCCATTCTGAAGATAGAAGTGATAATCACCAGAAGTGATAAATATACTATCCTGAAGATAAAAAATCATGATCACCAGAAGTGATAAAAATGATTTATCATTTCAAGTTACTTTATTTATAAGTTTTGTTTTTGTTTTTCATGTCTGATATGAGTTATGATATTATTCTGTTTATTTAAGTTTAATATTATCATATATGCTTGATATATTGCTTTATAAGTTTGCTTATTTTCTCTTTTTTTTATATTATTTGTTATATGTATAAATTCAAGATTCAAGTTGGGACAAATGTCTTGAAGACATTATTACCATACACACTCTATAATACATTTTCTCTCATCTGAGAAATGATGAAGCACATACCAATATTATATAAATTTATATGGTTGTGTGAAATTAGAAATCTTGAAGAGTTAAATTTCATAAGCTCCTGAAGAGCTAATTCCATGATGCCTGAAGGCACAAAATTCAAAATTCAAAAATACACCATTTTCTCTAAAGTCCCGATAAATTTGTTCAGATATAAGACTACGAATGAACAAGGTATATGCGTTACCTTAAGTATGACAATCAAAAGGTGTGTGTTGCAAAGTTTACTCCACATTGTGATCTGGATTGTATTATACATATATAAGAATGGTTGAATCATATCACAGTAAACCCGAAATTTACTGATATTGTAAACCATAAGTTTACAAAGATGGTTAAGGTTCGGCATGACCGGTTAGACCATCCCGATTCATTACTGATGCGAAAATAATCGAAAAATCATGTGGTCATTCATTGAAAAACCAGCAGATTTTTCAATCCCATGAATTTTCTTGTGTTGCTTGTTCCAAAGGAAAGTTAATTACAAGGTCCTCACCAGCCAAAATAAAGAACGAATCACTATCATTTTTAGAATGAATTCACGGTGATATGTGTGGTCCAATTCATCCCCCGTGGGGACCATTTCGGTATTTTATGGTTCTAATTGACGCATCAACTCGATGGTCACATGTGTGTTTATTATCATCTCGTAATTTGGCGTTTGCAAGATTACTTGCACAAATAATTCGGTTGCGGGCACATTTTCCTGATTATCCGATAAAGACAATTCGTCTTGATAATGCTGGTGAATTTCCATCCCAATCTTTTATGAATTATTGTATGTCAATTGGGATAAAAGTGGAACATCCAGTAGCCTATGTTCACACTCAAAATGGTTTGGCAGAATCATTTGTAAAACGGATCCAATGGATTGCTAGACCAATGCTTATGAAATCAAATCTCCCCATTTGGGCCTGGGGACATGCTGTTTTACATGCAGCACAACTTATACGCATCCGGCCGACCAGTTATAATGATAATTCTCCCTTACAATTGGTTCATGGTCAGGAACCAAATATTTCCCATTTACGAATTTTCGGATGTGCGGTATATGTCCCAATTAATCCACCACCACGCACAAAAATGGGACCTCAAAGGAGGACCGGGAATATATGTTGGGTATGAATCTCCATCAAGTATATTGAACCGACGACTGGAGATTTGTTTACTGCAAGGTATGCAGATTGTCACTTTGATGAATCACTATTCCCAACATTAGGGGGAGATAATAAACAGTTGGAAAAAAAGATTTCATGGAATGAATTATCATTGAAAAATTTAGATCCTCGAACAAAAGAAAGTGAATTGGAAGTTCAAAGGATAATTCATTTACAAGGTATTGCAAATTAACTGCCAGACGCATTTACTAACCACAAAAGAGTAACAAAATCTCATATTCCAGCTGTAAATGCTCCTGTCAAAATTGATGTCTCTGAAACCTATAATTGCTAGTTAGTCTAAGGCACGCTTGAAGCGTGATAGACCACTTGGTTCCAAAGATAAACATCCTCGAAAAAGAAAAGGAGCAAATAACCATGATTGTCAAATCGAGGATGTCTCTCCAGAAGAGACCATTGACATAGTTAATAATGAAGAGAATCAGGTACCTGAAATTAATGAAAATGAAGGGATCTCGATTAACTGTCATTACGGGAAGAAGATGGGACCGGAATATTATAATTGTCGACAATATTTTCGTATATAATATAGCGCGCGATATCATAAATGAAAACGAGGATCATGAACCTACCTCTGTGGAAGAGTGTAGAAATAGAAATGATTGGCCAAAATGAAAAGAGGCAATTAAGTCTGAATTAGACTCGTTTGAAAAACAAGGAGTTTTTGGACCTGTAGTTCGAACACCAAAAGAGATCAAACCAGTAGGCTATAAATGGGTATTTGTACAAAAAAGAAATGAACGAAAGGATATTACTAGATATAAAGTACGGCTTGTCACACAAGGTTTTACCCAGATGCCTGGTGTTGATTATGAAGAGACATATTCTCCTGTGGTGGATGCAATAACATTTCGATATTTGGTATGTCTGGTAGTGCATGAAAGACTTGAAATACGCCTCATGGATGTGGTCACGGCCTATTTGTATGGTTCGTTAGACCATGATATATATATGAAAATCCCTGAAGAATTTAAAGTGCCAGAAGCACATAATGATAATTCCCGAGAAATTTACTCAGTTAAGTTAAACAAAGCATTATATGGATTGAAACAATCAAGACGGATGTGGTATAACCGTCTGAGTGAATTTTTAATAAAAGAGGGTTATAATAATGATCCTATATGACCATGTGTGTTTATAAAAAGTTTAGAATCAAAATTTGTTATAATTGCTGTTTATGTTGATGATTTAAATATCATCGGAACTCCTGAAGAGTTATTACAAGCCGTGTAATGTTTAAAGATAATTTGAAATGAAAGACCTTGGAAAAAAAAGATATTGTTTAGGTCTTCAAATTGAACATTTGAAAGATGGGATTTTCTTGCATCAATCCACTTATCTGGAAAAAGTACTTAAAAGGTTTTATATGGATAAAGCTCATCCCTTAAGTACTCCCATGGTAGTGAGGTCATTAGATGTTAATAAAGATGTGTTTAGACCTCGTGAGGAACATGAAGAACTACTTGGTCCTGAAGTACCATATCTTAGTGCCATTGGAGCATTGATGTATCTTGCTAACAATACACGTTCTGATATATCTTTTGCGGTAAATTTATTAGCAAGATATAGTTCCTCACCAACTCGAAGACATTAGAATGGAGTGAAACATATATTTAGATATCCTCGAGGGACCATGGATATGGGCTTGTATTATTCTAACCTGTCCAAATCAGATTTAATTGGGTATGCAGATGCAGGGTATTTATCTGATCCACAATTACAAGACATTCAAGGGGGAGTGTTAAAAATCAATTAATGTGAATTTCTCTCCATTATCCCATGTTTCAATTAAAAGGGTGAAATCATTGTTAACCAAATAGAATCAAGTGACAATCCAGAAGATTGCTCGCTATGACCCTATCACCCCAACTTTTGGAAAGGATGGTAGTATTGATCGAGATTCGAGATACGACTTTTGAAAGTCCTAATCGGATGATCTCGTCAGGGGGAGAGATGATATGCGCTGCACTCTTTTTCCCTTCACCAAGTTTTGTCCCACTGGATTTTCTTGGTAAGGTTTTTAACGAGGTAGCATCTTCATTGCAAATCATTGTTAAAGATTATGTACTCTTTTCCTTCACTAGGGTTTTTTTCATTTGGGTTTTACCTAGTAAGGTTTTAACGAGGCATATTCTTATTTACATTCAATAGACATTCAAGGGGGAGTGTTATAAATAAATTATTAAGTGTGAATTGTCTATTGAACTCCCTCCACTCTTTCCACATTCTCCACCACCACCACTACATTCATTCATATTTATTCATATGTAATAATTATGTAATTGTCTCTTTGTATTCTTTGTAAGCCTATAAATAGGCCATTGGGTGAATCATTTGTATTGAGATGAAAAACTTATGAATGAGAATAATATTCTTTCCTCTCGTCTCTATTTTCTTTGTTTATTATTATATTATTTTATAATAGGGACTAAATTCTAAAATTTTCTGGTTATCTTAATCTGCTTAGTTTGTTTTCTTTATAAGAATTTCAATTCAGGTTCAGTCGCTAGCTGTTTATTTTTCTTCCCTTAGTTCAATTGCTAATAGTGGACTATAACTTATTAATTCACCAGCATAATGCATGTGCGATGCACGCGTACAAAAAAATGTATACTAAATAGCTTATGGCAGTGGGTGACTATACGTAATAACTCACAATCTTAAAATCTCTACAAATACAAGGCATCAAAAATTAATATCAGAAAGAATGATATCTAGCACGTCTCTCACCCTTTTAGCCGTATCTTTTTTATCACTAAGCACAGACCTATATTAAAAAGAGAGTACAATTAGCACAACAATCTTGATCAATAATTCTAATATGCTTAAAACGGCTCAAAGGCTATATAGCACGTGCAAAGAATGTCGTCTGTTTTATCTCAATACATAATACATCGGGTGAACGTGCAACAAATGTGATTAGTCACACTCAAACTGCAGGTTTATAAGAAATTCTGGAAGTCATGCACTCATGCTAACTGCTACATGCCAATCTCTTTCAAAAAATTTCATGATTTGATAACATTGAACATGCAATTATTTGAGAACAGAAAGAACAATGACAGCCATCAAGTAGAGCACAGTGATGATGCAATATGTTAAGTCTGTAAGATACATCCTCAAGAAGCTGTAATGGATGACACAAATTATTGATAAATTTAAAATAATGTATAAATTTATAATGGAGGTATGGATACACGCATGACAAAATAAATTTATAATGGAGGTAAGGATATGACTACCAAAGTTAGCATGCATTAGTACCTTCAAAGTTAAGATGACTTTGCTTATCTAAACTTTGTTCTCTAACGGGGCCTAAAAAGTTAATAATAGTGGTTTTTGAGAGAGAACTCTAGAAACTTCGATGATGCTAACTTAACACCGTTCCAAGCAAATTTAACTCTGTTCGCAAACAAACCCAGATATATTATTAAGTTGAAACCAAAGAAAGATATATAATAACACATCAGGAGTCTGAACTCAATGCAAATGTAAAATGTTTCCTTAACCTCAAAAAACCACTTGGTCATATGGAAATCTATCCAAACTAATCATAACCCATCCCCAAAAAAGGAATGTGAAATCATCACCTTCTAGCTAATTAACCACAACATGCACCCTACTAAATTTAGACTACTTGAATTTACTCTGCTTAAACTGAAATAAATCCCAAAGTAAAGAGAAAATCACGATCAAGTTATACCTTTCTTGGAGTTCTACGCTGATATTTCGTCCTCTTCCTCTTCTTCTTGCTTTCATCCTCAACCCCCTCTCCCTCCTCATTCCCCTCCTCGATTACTATAACCTTCGTCTCTTCAGCTCGGGCCTCATCCACCAACACCTTCGATTCAGACAATTCAAAAACCTATAGCCCAAAAAAAAAAAAGATCTTTTCGTCAATTCAATTAAAATTAATCAAGTTTCAAACTACATTACTTCAACTACAAACCCTAAGTAACAAATTTGACCTAAATCAAACGAAATACATAAAGAAACTTCGGACCAAGCCATACCTTCTTCTCCTCAATCACTACAACCTCTTCAACTCCAACCTCATCCACCACCACCTTCGATTCCGACGATTCCAAACCCTAATTCTCTAAACAAAAATAAAGAACATCTTTTCATCGATACACTAGGAATTAATCCAATTCCAAACTACATTACCGCGTTTACCAAACCCTAAGCTGCAAATTTGACCTGAACTATACCAAATTACATCAGAAAACCTCAAATCAAATCATACCTTTTCCTTCTCTTCGGAATCATCCTTAACTTCGTCAATTTGAACGGATTTCGGCTCCTCGGCTCGAGGTTTACACCATTGGGGCTTCGATTGGACGCATCGGCGGACGCGCTTTGCCGACGGAGCCACAATTGGCGAAGTCAGGCGGGTCACGTTGGTTGCACGACGCGAGGGAGGAGGGTGACGGATCGGCAAAGTCGGGGGGAGGGGGGTGTCGCGGGGGTTGCGCGACCGAGGGAGGAGGCCTGGAGGGAGCAGCTGTTGGCGAAGTGGGGGGGGGGGGTTCGCGGCGGTCACGCTACGCAAGGGAGGAGGGTTCGAGGACGGAGAGGGAGTAAGAGGAATCGACGGGGGATGAGGAGAGAGAGAGAGGCGGTGGGGATTTTGAGAGAGAGGGAGATGAATCGAGAATTTTTTGCCGTACTAGGCCACTTTTTGATAGTATTTGCGTTTTTAGGCCAGGTCCCAAACCATTAGCGTTCGTGGGCTAGCCTCTGCCACGTCAGCAGCGGCCGCTATTGGGAATAGCGGCCTCTTCATAGATACCAATTTTGTGCCCCCACACTTGGCTGTGTACGAAGGGGATCAGGAAATGAAGAGGTCACTATTGGCTCTAGCGACCTCTTCTAACTGAGGTCGCTAGTGGCAATCGCGACCTCAGATGGGCCCCCGAATGCTTCTAATTATGAGTCTTGGATGTTTATACTAAGGTCGTGATTACCAATCGCGACCACAGGTATGATAGGTCGCGATTGACATTAGCGATTATGCTGTTTGCCAAATCAGCTTATCCTCTGTGATGTTTATACTAAGGTTGCGATTACCAATCGCGACCACAGGTATGATAGGTCGCGATTGACATTAGCGATTATGCTGTTTGCCAAATCAGCTTATCCTCTGTGATGTTTATACTAAGGTCGCAATTACCAATCGCGACCACAGTTATGATAGGTCGCGATTGACATTAGCGATTATGCTATTTGCCAAATCAGCTTATCCTCTGTGATGTTTATACTAAGGTCGCGATTACCAATCGCGACCACAGGTATGATTGGTCGCGATTGACATTAGCGATTATGTTGTTTGCCAAATCAGCTTATGTGAATGTGACTCATAATAGCCTACCACTGTGGTCGCTATTGGGAATAGCGACCTCAATTGGAGGAGGTCGCTAGTGGCATTAGCGACCTTCTTTACACATACTCAGCCCAATCCCCCCCTTACTCTACCAAGTGTGGGAGTGCAAATTTGGTGGATATGAAGAGGCCACTATTCCCAATAGCGGCCGCTGCTGACGTGGCAGTGGCTAGCCCACGAACGCTAATAGATTGGGACCTGGCCTAAAAACGCAAATACTATCAAAAAGTGGCCTAGTACGGCAAAAAATTCATGAATCGACGGGAGGGGGGATGTTTTTTGAGAGAGAGTTTGATTTAAGTAAAAATTATGCTTGTGACTTCTGTTTGTGTAGGGTTCAGGGGTAAAATTTGATAGAATTAACCTTACATTATTTTTTAGCTATTTATGTTTATGAGGGCATGATAGTAAAAAAAACCGCCAAAATAGGGCTTTGCTTAATAATAGTAGAGATGACAAATTTGAAACTATTATAAAATAATATAAACAATAAACAAAGGAAATAGAGACAAGAGGAAAGAAGATTATTCTCATAATATTTTCATCTCTCTTACAAATGATTCACCCAATAGCCTATTTATAGGCTTACAAAGAATACAAAGAGACAATTACATAATTATTACATATGAATAAATATAAATGAATGCAATGTGGTGGTGGAGAATGTGGAAAGAGTTGGGGAAGTTTAATAGACAATTCACACTTAATAATTTATTTACAACACTCCTCCTTGAATGTCTATTGAATGTAAATAAGAATATGCCTAACCTTACTAGGTAAAACCCAAATAGAAAAAACCCCGGTGAAGGAAAAAGAGTACATAATATTTAACAATGATATGCAATGAAGATGCTACCTCGTTAAAAAGCTTACCAAGAAAACCCAGTGGGACAAAACTTGGTGAAGAAAAAAAAAGTGCAGCACATATCATCTCTCTCCCCTAACAAGATCATCCGATTAGGACTTTCAAAAGTCGTATCTCGAATCTCGATAAATTCTACCATCCTTTCCAAAAGTTGGGGTTATAGGGTCATAGCGAGCAATCTTCTGGATTGTCGCTTGATTCTATTTGGTTAATAATGATTTCACCCTTTTAATTGAAACATGAGTGAAGAAGAATTCTGGTGAAATATGTTTCGGCTGATTGCCTTTGATGTAACCCTCCTTTTATTGTGCTTTAAAGCTGTATTATCTTCAAATAACATTGTGAGTACTTCTTGATCAATTGAGGATGACACATTCTCCAAATATATTAAGAAGTTAAACCGATCAAACAAACACATCTATGCCTTGCCTCACATGGAGCCAATATCTCTTGATTGATATCTGACTTTATAATGATATGATAAATACTCTGCATTTGCATACCAATCAAAAACTGATATGGACAAATTAGAATAATATAATCCCATATCCATGGTCCCTCGAAGTTATCTTTCCTACCAGTCCAATGACTTCGAGTTGGTGAGGACTTCATCTTACTAGTAAACCAACAGCATAAGGTATATCATAATATTTATTATTGATAAGATATATTAGCGCTTCCATTGCACTAAGAAATGGTACTCCAGGGCCAAGCAATTCCAATGTCCTCACGGCCATTGGGAAATTTAATAAATGAGTATTACCCATAAAATATAAAACAATTTTCTAACTAACTAGAAAAAATGTAGGAAATTCTTACCTTTCAAATGTTTAATTTGAAAAACCTGAAAACAAAAATGATGACAAAACAAGAAATTTGCTTATCCAAGATCTTTTCGTCTTAAGATATTTCTTTAAATATTGCACGGCTTGTACAACTCTTCAGGAGTTCCAACAGACCTTGACCTTGAATATTTAATAAATATATGTGAGCTTATATGACCATTATTATGGTCCCCTTTATCAAAAACTCGCTAAAATGGTTATATCACATTTGTTCCGATTGTTTTAATCCATACAAAGCTTTGTTTAACTTAACTGCGTAAATTTTCTCGGGAATTATCATTATGTGCTTCTGGCACTTTTAAATCCTTCAGGGGTTTTCATATATATATATATATCATGGTCTAACGAACCATACAAATAGGCCGTGACCACATCCATGAGGCGCATTTCAAGTCTTTCATGCACTGCCAGACATATCAAATATCGAAATGTTATTGCATCCACCACAGGAGAATATGTATCTTCATAATCAACACCAGGCATCTGGGTAAAACATTGTGTGACAAGCCGTGCTTTATATCTAGTAATCTCATTTCGTTAATTTCTTTTTCATACAAATACCCATTTATAGCTTACTGGTTTGATCTTTTTTGGTGTTCGAACTACAGGTCCAAAAACTCCTCGTTTTTCAAACGAGTATAATTCAGACTTAATTGCCTCTTTCCATTTTGGCCAATCATTTCTATTTCTACACTCTTCCATAGAGGTAGGTTCATGATCATCGTTTTCATTTATGATATCACGCGCTATATTATATACAAAAATATTGTCGACAATTATATTATTCTGGTCCCATCTTATTCCCGTAATGACATAGTTAATCGGGATCTCTTCATTTTCATTAATTTCAGGTACCTGATTCTCTTCATTATTAACTATGTCAATGGTCTCTTCTGGAGAGACATCATCGATTTGACAATCATGGTTATTTGCTCCTTTTCTTTTTCGAGGATGTTTATCTTTGGAATCAAGTGGTCTACCACACTTCAAGCGTGCCTTAGACTCACTAGCAATTATAGGTTGTCCTTCAGGGACATCAATTTTGACAGGAGCATTTACAGCTGGAATATGAGATTTTGTTACTCTTTTGTGGCCAGTAAATGCGTCTGGCAGTTGATTTGCAATACCTTGTAAATGAATTATCCTTTGAACTTCCAATTCACTTTCTTTTGTTCGAGGATCTAAACTTTTCAATGATAATTCATTCCATGAAATCTCTTTTTCCAACTGTTTATTATCTCCCCCTAATGTTAGGAATAGTGATTCATCAAAGTGACAGTCTGCATACCTTGCAGTAAACAAATATCCAGTCGTTGGTTCAATATACTTGATGGAGATTCATACCCAACATATATTCCCGTCCTCTTTTGAGGTCCCATTTTTGTGCGTTGTGGTGGATTAATTGGGACATATACCGCACATCCGGAAATTCGTAAATGGGAAATATTTGGTTCCTGACCATGAACCAATTGTAAGGGAGAATTATCATTATAACTGGTTGGCCGGATGCGTATAAGTTGTGCTGCATGTAAAACAGCATGTCCCTAGGCCCAAACGGGGATATTTGATTTCATAATCATTAGTCTAGCAATCCATTGGATCCGTTTTATAAATGATTCTGCCAAACCATTTTAAGTGTGAACATATGCTACTGGATGTTCCACTTTTATCCCAATTGACATACAATAATTCATAAAAGATTGGGATGTAAATTCACCGGCATTAACAAGACGAATTGTCTTTATCGGATAATCAGGAAAATGTGCCCGCAACCGAATTATTTGTGCAAGTAATCTTGCAAAAGCCAAATTACGAGATGATAGTAAACACACATGTGACCATCGAGTTGATGCGTCAATTAGAACCATAAAATACCGAAACGGTCAACACAGGGGATGAATCGGACCACATATATCACCATGAATTCGTTCTAAAAATGATAGTGATCCGTTCTTTATTTTGGCTGGTTAGGGCCTTGTAATTAACTTTCCTTTGGAACAAGCAACACAAGAAAATTCATGGGATTGAAAAATTTTCTAGTTTTTCAATCAATGACCACATGATTTCTCGATAATTTTCGGCATCATCGTTGAACCGGGATGACCTAACCGATCATGCCAAACCTTAAATATATTTGTAAACTTCTGGTTTACAGTATCAGTAAACTTCATATTTCCTGTATTATATGATTCAACCATTCTTATAGTTGTATAATACAATCCAGATGAGAAAGCTGGTAATTTTTCTAACACACTTTTTGCCCATCATAATTGAGGTAATACAAAGATATTCAATACCTCTTTCATTCAGTCTCAATATGCTATCCATTTAGACGAATATCTTTAAAACTTAATAAGTTTCTTTGAGACTTAGGCGAAAATAATGCATTCTCAATTATGAATTTTGTGCCTTCTGGCATTATAAAATTTGCTCTTCCGGAGCTTTCAATTATCTTTGCACAGCCTGATATGGTATTGACATGTGCTTGATTCATGTCTACACTCTACACTTGCATTACACAAAATTTAAAATCACAAGTGACATCTAAGAATATTTAATTTATGTAAAATACTAATTTAATTACAATTTGAGTGTCTGATATAGATACCCAAATGATACCATCTCCCCAAGGATATCATCTCCTTACGCGATAAGAAATACCTTGCCGAGACAAGTCTGATGTCCAAGATCCGAGATTTAAATCCATAAGTAAAATAAGTAAAAGTGTAGTACCTCGTATTTTTAAATATTATTTTTAAAGGTTTATAAATAATTAAAATGATTTTTGGGGATTTAATAAATATTTTCTGGAAATTTATCTTTTTACACGTGCAAAACACGTGCAAATATTTTCTTGAAAAGTTCAAAAGCCAAAATTATTTTATGAAAAATCATTATTTATTATTTGGGATTTATTTATAATTTTTCTAGATTTTTCTGAAATTAATTGGATCTATTTGCAAATATTGAGAAAAAGAAGGACCTTTTTGCAAATTTGTCATTTTTGAGGGGTGAAAGTGCAAAACTATTTTTCTGGGCTTTTAATTAGAGCTAGCTGGAAAATAAGGGTTATTTTGCTTTTAAATCTCAATTTAATTAATCTTAAGTTCCAAGTATAGGAATCTATTTATGTAAAGATGTGTTTTCGAGGGATTATTTCGCAAATATGTCTAAAAACCTATGATCCTATTTTCGGGTATTTAAAAAAAGAGAACGCAGCCGTCATTCGCTGCACAACACAAAGATTTATTATTTTTGGAAGATTGAGAGAAGGATCTTGGATTTCGCAAAAAGGGAAGGCTTTCTTGTTGGATTTCTTCATTTCAAGGTGAGTGATATAATTGTTTTGTGTTTTGTTTTATGTATGTGAGTGACATGTTTGTTTTGCTTGGTATATTTTGCATGTAATTGTTTTGTTGATTTATTTATGTATGTGATTTGGTACAATTTGGTTGTTTGATCTATGAATGTTTAATGGATCTTGGATGTTGAATCTTATTGCTAGAAAGCATGTTTAGGGTTGAACATGATTATGCATATTATGGATTGGATGAAAAATTGGATCTTGTGAAACCCTAGTGGTATGTGATTACAAATTTGATTATGGTTATGAGTTGTGGTAGAAATTCAGATTTTTGAGATAATTGAATGGAAGAGTTATAAATCAAGAGACCGTGTCTTGAGAATTGAGATATGAGGAATTAATTGAATTGAGGAAATATATCCAAATTGAGGATTTTCTTTGAGATTGGTATTTACATGTTTTGGGATCTGAATACAAACTATTTCAGTGATCGATAAAATTTTAAGAAAACTCAATTTTGATTATATGCACAAATTCATGTTTTAATTGAAAGAGATCAACAAAATTTCCATTTTTATGATTTTAAGTAGTTGATCTAGTTTTTGGGACTATTTTGTATTCTACCAGTTATATTTGATCATATAAGAAATATGTTTTTCGTAGAAATCATTTTCATGAAGTAAAACTACGTATCGGTTGAATTGTGCACAACCAAAACTATACAGTCTGTTGGTCGACAGTCGACTGGCACGACCTTTCAGTCGACTGATACGACCCGGCTGCTATGTTCTATAGTTGTACTGGAATTTCTCTTTAGTAAGTCGACCTATGACTTTTATAAGTCGACTTATAACACTTAAAATATTTTCTTAAAGATTACTGGAATTTCTCTCTGGTAAATCGACCTATGACTTTTGTAAGTCGACTTATAACACTTAGAATATTTTTTTAAAGATTACTGGAATTTCTCTCTGGTAAGTCGACCTATGACTTTTATAAGTCGACTTATAACACTTACCTTATTTTCTTAAAACCATGGAATTTACTTTCTGGGCAGTCGACTTATGCTTTCTATAGTCGACTGATACTGATGTATCCTTATAATTTGAATGATCTTTCAAACAATCTATTCTTTAAATGTTTTAATCTATAACGTATTATTCTATACTTTATCTTCTATTGAACATATGTTTTCAAGATGTTAGTTGAACAATTTATGTTGGAAGTTCGGTTTGGATATTTGTGTTTGAGTCTCTAGAGGGTGTGTGTGACCCTAGTATACCGGCAGTTGAGTTGTTTATGTTTGGGCCTGTTGAGGCATTTAGTTGATCAGTTGTTGTGTTAAGTCCGGTAGGGTACACCAACTCTAGGAGATTTGTTGAGTAATTAAATAACCTAAATGATAAGGACAGACACTAGTGGTGATATGATGAACGAGAACATAAGTTATGGACCTCAGTATGGCTTGTGGTGTGAGATAATCCCCAGAATTATCCAGGTGTGAGTGAAATAGTTTTCGGAATTACCTGTGGTGTGGGATTGATCTCCGGAATTATCGGAGTCGAGGCGACGCACATGTGGTATTCGTGTGATGAGGTGCCATTGCTTGCGGTGTGGGGTATTCTCGAAGATTCCCAGGTGTGAGTGAAATAGTCTCCGGAATTATCTGTGGATAGAGATTAACCTCCGGAATTATCGGGGCATGGGCTAATACTCACAGTTTATCTTTATTCGTAGTAGTCATCGTGATATGATTAGTTGCATAGCGGGGATTGAACCCTATAATGTGGAGACGTTAAGGGCTTGCACCGGACCTATGTAGAGTGGGATGCATAGACTTCGACAAGTATGCATTAGAGAGTCCGCATATAGAATTGTGTCTTCTTGACTTGGTTTTATGCATGTGGTTTCCTGTTTTATACACTTGACACTTAGTTTAGTTTCACTTGATGTTTACATGTTTCCTTGCTATGTCCTATTTATGTATTCTTGTTTATTACATGTTGTTTATGAATCCATGCTTAATTTTTATTTATGTTGTTTGTTTTTATGTCACTCACACCTTTATGGCTGACCCTTTTAGTTTTGGGGTTAGGGATCATCTCTAGCCTCATGTTTACAGGTTGTTGTTGATTAGAGCTTGGGATTTGGATGATTGAGTTCAGTTGATTTAGTGACATATGTAAAATGAAAAGAAAGTGTTGTAAAGAAAAAAGAATTGTGATTTGAGATGTATTGTATTCCGCTGTGCTATGTAATTGATTATTGTAATGAAAGTTGAAAATTTTATTGGTATTAAATTGTGTTTAATATTACATTGAAGTTGATGCTGGGAATTGTGCCACGTATTTTCTAAGATATTATATTAGAAATTCGGGGCGCTAAAAAAAGATTTTCTCTAATAGTGACGCCAACCAACTTCACCTTTGAATTTACCTTTAGGGTAAATTTTTTGTTACATTATATAGATGAACTAATGAGCTATTTCATACTTGCAACCTTCATGAACAGTACATGATACCACAAAAGATGCCATCCCAATGTTTTCTTAGTTTTCAATTTCCCTAAATTACACAACATTTTATATTCTTCAATTTCCCCTGACTATCCCAAAACCCTGAGCCATTTACTCAGATTTCCCCTACCACAACATTGCATTGCAGATTATCTGACAGAATCCTATCTACTTAAGTTCACTAATCAAAAGGAAAACCAAAGTGGAGTAGCTCCTTTATCCAAAACATCAAATAATGTCTGAAGTGGTAAAAAAAACTACCCACCTAGACCAAAATTGGCAGCTCTTCTTCACTCAGTATAGTAAAATACAAGATCATCTAAAATGGCACCTTCTAGTCATAAAAACTGACCATATGAACCAGTACAATACTCATCCCTCCACCTTTCGTATTTATAGGAATAACTGAATCCTAACAGGTGCAAAAATATCTTATAACTGTGTGCACATTTGCAATGCCCTAATTCTCAAGGTGTAGTATAAATGGGTCCCTACATCAATAAGTAGGACATCAATACATAGTATAACAAGTACAAGCTATTAACATAGAAAAATGAAGCAAGGCATAATCAGGATTTTAAAATGAAATATAGTTTAAAGACTATGCTGGTTTAATGGTTTCAGAAAGAGCAAAGTATCATGACAAACAAAAAATATCAATATAAAATAATTCTAAAGGAGATCGTAGAGAAAATAACACTGGAAATCAATTGCCAAAACAGAAACGATGATTACTAAAATCTTTAACATTCAAAAATTACCTCGAATAGTTGAAGTAGAGCCTCGTGCTGATAACGTATTATAAAATAATATAAACAATAAACAAAGGAAATAGAGACAAGAGGAAAGACAATTATTCTCATTCATAATATTTTCATCTCTCTTACAAATGATTCACCCAATGGCCTATTTATATGCTTACAAAGAATACAAAGAGACAATTACATAATTATTACATATGAATAAATATGAATCAATGCAATGTGGTGGTGGAGAATGTGGAAAGAGTGGGGGGAAGTTCAATAGACAATTCACACTTAATAATTTATTTATAACAGGAAAGACAAATTTCAGTATTGCGAATAGAAAGATTTATCTAGACTGGTTGGCTTGTTGCCTAGATTTAATATTTAAGATAAAGAAAAGTTTGAGATATGCACACAAACGAAGAATGATTTCTTTAGCCTTGTTGCCTAGATTTGGGATTGAAGATAAAGAATTTTTTGAGGCATGCAAACAATCAAAGCAACCAAGGAAATTGCAAGCTTGTAACACCCGATATATATATAATATTATATAGAGATATATAATAATATCTCTATATATCTCTATCTCTCTCTCTCTCTCTATATTATATATATATATAGAGAGAGAGAGAGAGAGATATTATTATATATCTCTATATAAGAGAATATTATATATATATATATATATAAGTATAAGAAAGAAAGAATGGATGGAAGTGGGTGACGTGGACGAAAGAAGAAAGAAAGGAAAAGTGTAGGCATTAAATGATGGCCTATAGATAATCCTACGGGATGTGATAGCATGATGGACCTATAAGATGTTCTATGGAACATAGGAAAGAATTAAATGAATGAAAGAAAAAGAAGTGTGCTGTGTGTGTGCTTGGTGTGTTTGAACGGGGGTTGACCGAGGGGATTTAATCCCATATCGGTTGTGAAGTAGGAAGGAAAGTAGGATACATTAGGAAGCCCATGATGAAGGGTTACCAAATGGTTAGCCACCTTTTTGAGGCAGCCTGTGGTGGGCGTGGCTAGAGTTTTGTGTTCGTTCTTTCGCGTGCGTGCACGTGTAGCCGCGTATATATATATATATATATATATATATATATACATATATATATATAAGATTGAAGGCCGAGATCTAATCTCACAATACATATTTTCCCCCCCAAAGTTTTCCCCCAAAACTCAAATTCAAATCCCCCACCTAAATCAACTCCTATATTTATTTTAAAAAAAATTTTCTCTCTCTCCCCCTCCCTCTTCTATTAAAAAATTAAGAAAATACAAATTTAATTTTTTTTTAAATGATTAAAAATTTTAAAACTTTAAAAATAATTCAAAAAATTCAAAAAAGTCATATAATATGATTTTTGCTACACCCCCAAAAGTTTCTCATATAATATGTTTGCTACTTCAATTAATTTGCTGGATCTCCAAAACTATTTTATATGATCAAACAAGGTGCACCGTTTCGAAGACGTGCCGTAGGCACGTGTCAACGGGCAAACCTAGTATGGATGGAAGTGTTTGTTACTTTCTTTCTTATAAGTATAAGAAAGAAAGAATGGATGGAAGTGGGTGACGTGGATGAAAGAAGAAAGAAAGGAAAAGTGTAGGCATTAAATGATGGCCTATAGATAATCCTATGGGATGTGATAGCATGATGGACCTATAAGATGTTCTATGGAATATAGGAAAGAATTAAATGAATGAATTAAATGAATGAAAGAAAAAGAAGTGTGCTGTGTGTGTGCTTGGTGTGTTTGACCGGGGGTTGACCGAGGGGATTTAATCCCATATCGGTTGTGAAGTAGGAAGGAAAGTAGGATACATTAGGAAGCCCATGATGAAGGGTTACCAAATGGTTAACCACCCTTTTGAGGCAGCCTGTGGCGGGCGTGGCTAGAGTTTTGTGTCCGTTCTTTGAATTTAAACATACTGATGTATGTGAACTCATCACATTTAACTTGAGGAGGTAAATGTTACTTTATGGAGTACATTTCTTTAGATACTATGTATACTTGATTAAATGAAAAGACGAACTTTCACAAAAAAAATATTGCTTTCAGAACTGAAGTTGAATGTCTTCTTTTTTTTTGATAAGAAGATGACCTCTGTCATCGTTTCATTAACGATAATTAAAGAAACAAAGTAGTACAATAATACATCCAAAACAGGGTCATAGAAGCCCTGAAACAACAATCATCAAATAAAAACCACCTAGGCCTATTAATGTCTCAGCACGAGGACATTTGGCCAGTCAAAATACATCACTAATCAAAACACATCAAAAAGTAATAGCTGAGTTGCATCCCCTATCCAATGGCTTGCGCTCCCCTCCATACTGTGGAGCGCTACTCCTCCTCGATGAGCTTCAATTTCTTCTTTGCTCCCACGTTGCCTGCCCAATCATGGATCAGAAGAAAAATTTTATGCATAGAAGTTGAAAAACTGTAGCTAATATTTCTAAAACATAGGTCGTTACTGTCAAGCCATAGCCTCCAGAAGGTTGCCGCTACTGCTAACTCCCATGCCCTTTTATCCTCTATTCTAATTAGCTCGTCGCTCCAGTTACCCTACACCTCTGAGGTGGAGGTAGGACACCGTGCACACCCGACCCCCCTACAAACTATTTCCCAAGTTAGTCTTGCCTTAGAACAAGTGGAAAATAACTGTGTCGTGTCCTTATCCGCTTGTAAGCAAGTCCCACATCTAACGTCGATTTGCATGTTTCTTTTCTTAAGATTTAATTTTGTTAGAATGGCGTCGTTGTGAACGAGCCAATTGAACACTTTAACTTTCAACGGTGCTTGAGTGTTCCATATGACGTTCTCCTCTTTGCATCTGATCCCTCCATCGTTAATCCATTTGTACATTGATGCCACTGAGAAGGATTGCGGCTCTTCGATGTTCCACCATCTTTCATTCGGTTCGTTATTAGTCTGGCCTATTTTCCGCCTGGATGACCTTGTTTAACTCTTCGAACTGGATGGTTGCCTCCGGCGTCACTCGTTCTGATACCGTGAATGTAAGCATACCTCTTTTCCACACATCTGCTACTAAAACGTCGTTATTCACCGCCTCTTCGAACTGAAGTTGAATGTCATCTCTCTCCTTGCATGGGGATATGTTACGGAATAATCGCCAAGTTAAATATATTTTTTTCTTTGAGCACTTTTTATTCACATCAATGCCCAAATGGAGCCTAAACAGCAAGAAAACTATTAACTAATCCACACACATCAATTGCTCGAATCCTCAACCTTAACCTAATTAAATTTCCCCAAAATAATCATAATCTATTTAAATTTCATATCGAAAGAGAGAGATAGAAGAAGAACCAGAGCGTGGCGCTCGCCGGCCTGGAAGAAGAGCTTCTGCTGGTTCATGGATTGGGTGTAGATCTGAGACAGCGAGTTGGCGACGCTGCAGAACGTCGAGTACATTCTCCTCTCCACCTCGTCCATTCGGCTCGCCTCCGATTTCCTCTTCTTCGCCATCGCCCCCAATTTTGAGCGGGAGCAAGAGGAATCGACGGGGGGATGAGGAGAGAAAGAGGCGGTGGGGATTTTGAGAGAGATGGAGGGGGGATGTTTTTTGACCGAGAGAGAGTTTGATTTGAGTAAAAATTACGTTTGTGATCTCTGTTTGTGTAGGGTTCAGGGGTAAAATTTAACAGAATTAATCCTGCATTGTTTTTTAGCTCTTTATGTTTAGGAGGGCATGATAGTAAAAAACCACCAAAATAGGGCTTTGCTCAATAATAGCAGAGATTTTTAGCTCTTTATGTTTATGAGGGCATGATAGTAAAAAACAGCAAAAATAGGACTTTGCTTAATAATAGTAGAGATATACATCATACAAGTTGTTATTAGCCATATTTTTTTTTTTGTCTTTTTTTTTTCTGTCTTTTTTTTTTTTTTTTGTCTTTTTTCTTCTTCTAAGGGTTATTAGACATATGTTCATCTCCAAGATTTGCATCGTTTATATTGTTGTTTTTTATTTGCCTTGTCCATCATAACCATATTAGTACCAAGGCTCTCATTCATTACCATTGTCCCTATATATAAATGATCGTGATAATATTTTTTTTTTTGTGGAAATTGATGACATGGGAATCAATGGATATTTTCTTTTACCGATGTAACATATGTTAAAAGATATATAGTTTTTTTATTTTAGGCCTAAATATAAATTAAGTCTTATGGTATATGATGTAAGTTACTAGATATAGGTAGTTTTTCTTTGTTCATTAGATGCTTTATATAGTTAGTGCAATAAGGTTATCATATCCGACTATCATAGACCTGAAGTCCTATATCTAAACACCTTGCAAAAAATATAAAATACCCAAATATAATATATTTTATCCCCCATATGCCAAACCTTACCAAGTTAGAGTTCACTGTCCTAGATGTGAGCAGAAATAATTACCTCGCCTGAAAGTTGGATCATAAGCTTCATCTTAGTTCCCTGGCCATGGTACACACAGTGAGTATTCCTCTAGCAGAGAAGTCTGTTAGTCCTGCATATAAGGCCAAAGCGATGATTTTTTTACGTCGCCATCTTCATGCATATTTGAAGAATGAATATCTCACAATAGAGGATCAAAAAACTCTCTGTCAATCCCTGAATGATGGATATGACAACCAGAAAGTCGTCATCCTCCCAGCAGCAAGGAACAAATTTATCAATCTTCGCTGCCAGGACTTTAAGACGGTATCTACATACAACTCAACAATGTCCATCATTGCATCAAGACTTTAGTTGTGTGGAGAACCGGTTACCCAGGAGCAAATGATTGACAAAACCTTCTCCACATTCCATGTCACTAACGTACAATGTAGAGAACGAGATTTCTCTAAGATTTATGAACTCCTCTCTGTGTTGCTACTTGCTTAGGAAAATAATAGTCCTCCTGAAAAGCCTTAACACTGGGCCTACTGGAACACTAGCACTCCCTGAAGTGAATGTATGTGATGGATATTCCGAAGGTAAAGACAGATGCAGAGAACGTTCTGACAGAAGAAGAGGAGGTGGTAGAGGTAATTACTCCATTAGAGGTGTCTACAAAGGAAGAGGGAAAGCGCGATCACCTCAGCAGCGGTAAACAATATGAGCAGCAGAAAAAACATAAGAATTCATGAAAATCAATGACAACAACAGTCCCTTCAAGTGATAGAGGACCAAGTATATATGCTTCAAGTGTGAGCGTGCAGGTCATTGGTCCCGCACTTGTTGTGCATCAAAGGAAGAGGTGGCCAAATATCAGAAAATCCAGATTATTGAAGCAAATGTCATCCGTGATATAGACAGTGATCACATCCTTGATAAGGATCGTGAAGAATAAGAAAATACAAACTTGACATGTGCATTTTTTTTTAATTTTTAATTTTAATTTTAATTTTTTTTGTTTTTTTGTTTTTTGGGGGATTAACAGTAACTTAGTTTTATTTAGCATTGCACTATTTGTCATTAAGACTTTATGACTTCTGTTAGTATTTTTGGAACTATGTTTTAGCACTTATGATTTGGGAACAATATTTATTTAGAATTTATTGATGCATAATTTTGTTTATTTGCCTATACTGATTAAATATTGTATTTTTATGTACTTTATGGTATTACTTGATGCTTCAATTAGACTCATTTTTCTAGTATATCAACTCAAATCATTCATTTTCCCCGAACAAGCTATCAAATTAATAAGACTAGGCAATGCAGTTGAATTACCTCACAGACCTTCAATGATTTCTGTATATCCTTATGAATAGAGGTTGAACATCATATTTCGATGAGACAATATTCGCGCCATTAGGGGGAGAAAAAATTTGAAGATAAATATCTCGTTCCAGAAGAACGTCGCGAATTATCGAAATACCCAAGAACTAAATAACGCAACAAATGAAATAGCTTCACATAAAAAAAAGTTGAAGACCTAAAGATTCGAAAGTTTCTCCTCCCCCGAAGAGGACAATGAATAACATAACACACCTTGATGCTCCTAAAGTAGCAACTCCTGTAGAGAGAGTTCATGATGATCATGAAGAAGCAGCTCCTAAAGTAACATCTCCTGTAGAGACAGCTCATGACGGTTTGGAAAAAGTCTTGAGCCAAATGTTCAACTTATCTAAAACAAAGTATATCGCTCCAGTCGAGGATATGCATCAGATTTCAGAAGAGACCGAGAAAGAGGTACATGTACCCAACAATAATGAGAAATACATGTTTTACACATACTTCGGAGAAACTTATAGTCGAAAGAATTCATCAAGGATGACATTTTCTCATATGTAGTAGAAAATGAGATTAATAATGGTGATGAAAATGAGGATAACACTAAACCATGAACAATCCTTGAATGTCGAAATAGACAAGATTTTAAAAAATGGAAGGATGAGATTCAAGCGGAACTAGGTTCGCTCGCAAAATGTGGAGTGTTTAGTCCTATAGTAAAAACCCAAAAGGGATAAACCATGTAGGTTTTAAACGGGTGTCTGTAAGAAATGAAAAGAATGATATCTAAAGGTATAAAGCATAGTTAGTTGATCAAGGATTCTCACAACGACTGGGAAACGATTATGAGGTAGCATATTACCTGGTCATGAACATCATCACATTTAGATAAGTCTCGATGTTTCTGGACAACTCGATATGAGACTCATTGATGTGATGACAGCATACCTATCGGTAACCTAGACAATAAGATATATATGAAAATCCCTGAAGAATTTAAATCAAGTTTAGAATTACGCACTATACTAGATTAAAACGAGCCTTATATGGACTAAAACAATATGTAAGAATGTGGTACAATAAGCTAAATAAATATATGTCTAGGGAAGAATATAAGCTTGATCAGATATCCTCGAGAGAATGAAAATGCTACTAGCCATCCTAAGGAAGAATTTGAGATGAAAGACTTGTGTGAAACAAATTTTTGTCTCAATTTGCTGATCGAGCACAGTAAAACTGTAATTTTACTACATCAAGTCAAATATACTAAAATCTTATAAAGAGATTCAATATGAGTGATAGTCATCTACTCAGTTCACCTATGATGGTAAGGTCACTAGAAGTTGACCATGATCTATATCAGCCGAAAGAAGGAAATGAATATATTCTAGGTTATGAAGTGTAATATTTGAGTGCAATAGGCGCACTCCTTTATTTAGCACATTGTACTAAATCTTGCTTTATATTATTCATATGAATGTGCTGACCTTGTTGGATATACAAGTGAAAGTTATTTATCTGATCCCCATAAGAGGAGTTCACAAACAGAATACGTTTTTTCTTAATAGTGGTACAGCTGTTTCATAAAGATTAGCCAAATAAACAACTGCAACAACATTGACTAGTCATTCCGAGATACTGACACTTCATGAAGCAAGTAGAGAATGTGTAGGATCAAGATCTCCAGTTTAGCATATCAGGGGGAGTTGCGAGCTCTCATAGGTCATGAACAAAGCTATAATCATTTATGAGGATAATGCATTCTGCATACAGCAAATTCAAGAAATATTCATCAAAGGAGACACGACGAAGCACGTCTCACCAAAGTTTTTCTTCACCCACCAACTTCAAGTCACAAAAGATATTTGATGTAAAGTAGATCAAGTCTTCATAGAACATTGTAGATCTCTTCACAAAATCTCTCCCAAAGTCCATATTTCAAAACTTAGTACATTAGATTGACATAACAAGATTTCAGCAGACAGACATACAAATGTATAGTTTTTTGTTTTTTTGTTTTTTTGCTTTTTTGAGGGAGGGGGGGGGGGATGATTTTTCATTCAACTTGATGTGGGAACTAAATGTAATGGTATCCAGAATAATGTATTTACGCATTGTATTTTTTTCCTTCGATGAGATTTTTTCCCACTGGTTTTTTTTTTCAAAAGGTTTTTAATGAGGCAATGTAAGTCGCACCCACTTAGATTCTTGAAGAATCATATTTTTGATGAATTAGTTGTTTTTTTTTTTGCTAAAGTTTTTTTTTCCAATTGTGAAATTTTCTTTAGGAAATTTTTTAATGAGCAATATTTTAAAAGTACAAGAAGAAGTGGTGTGAAACCGTGATCACCTATTAGGTGGATGCCCATCTATTAAGGTGACAACCAAGCCCACCTACTTAGGTGGCGGCCCAACCACACAATCAATCCTAACAATAATATCTATCTACTATTTTAATGGGAGAGTTTGTTACTTTGTCACTTTGAGTTTGTAACAAAGCAAACATTTTTAAAATATTTTTTTGGTCACAAATAAAACACATACGATTGCACGCGTAACTCTAACTCTATTTATTAATATGTGCATCACGTGTGTAAATCAAAGTTTTTTTCTTCGCCAAACAAATAATTTTTAAATTTTTTTATCATAAAGCAAATACGTACGTCGCACGTACAACTTCAAATTTATTTCGTAACACATCACCGTATGGCATACGTACAATTAAAGGTTTTTCCTTCAAAAAATTTTAAAAAATTCGTGCAGTGTCCGTTCAACTCCAATTTTTTTAAAATTTAAGACATTCATCACAAGTGTTGTTTCAACTCCAACTTTTTATCAAAACGTGCATCGCACGTGAAAATTACTAGTTCCCTTATTAATGAGAGAGTTTGTCACTTTGTCACTTTGAGTTTGTAACCAAACAAACAATTTGCAAATATTTTTTTGTCACAAATGAAATACACACGTTGCGCGCGTAACTCTAACTCTATTATTAACACGTGCATCACGTGTGTAAATCAAAGTTTTTTGCTTCACCAAACAAATAATTTTTAACTTTTTTTTGTCATAAAGCAAATACGTACGTCGCACGTGCATTCCAAATATATTTCGTAACACATCACTGTACGTACAATTCAAAGTTTCTCCTTCCAAAAATTTAAAAAATTGTGTGTAGTGTCCGTTCAACTCCAATTTTTTTAAAGTTTAAGGCATTCATCACAAGTGCTAATTACTACCGACTTATATGTATCGCATGTTCAACTCCAACTTTTTATCAAAATGTGCATCGCACTTAAAAATTACTGGTATATCTCTACTATTATAATGGGAGAAGGGCTTAGTGTCATCTGTCACCGGATGTCATTTTGTCAACACGTGCAGCGCACGTGTTGACAAAATGACTCACTTTGGTAAATATTTTCGGGAATAGACCAGTTTGGTAAATATTTTTGAAAGTGGATCAGTTTGGGAATTATTTTCTTTTTATCCTTTTCATTAATTTTTTTTTCCCTTTTCATTCGTTTTTTTGGGTCTTTTGCCTTCTTCCTCCACGTGCATTGCACGTGCATTTTTTTTTATAATCCTTTTCATTCGGTTTTTTTTTAGGGTCTTTTTTCTTCTCCCTCCACGTGTATCGCACGTGCATGATACTAGTTGTGAATGAAGAGTCATAATATTTGGATTCGTCTGTTAGTCTGTATCTCCCTCTCTTGCAACAAAACAAGATTTTATTAAAATATAATTTTGTTTAAAAAATGGATCATCGAATTTATGAGTTGGTCAGTGTGGGCCCTACTCCAGTCACCTCTCGCCAACCCAACAACCTCCATTTCTTCATTTTCTTCCCCTCTCTCGCTCGCAAACAACACGATATTTCAAAAATGGATCGGATGACCATCTTTCTATTCCTCCTCATAACCAAAGCGGTGACCGGATCCTCACCGGTGATCCTCCCCCTATCTCTCACCGCCGTCAACTCATCCCGCCTCTCCCTCGAGCTGCAGCGCCGCCACCTCTCCAACTCCGGCGATGGTCCGCCGTCTTCGATCGCTCGGATGAGTCTCCACGACGATCTCGTCACCGAAGGGTAACCTCACCTCCGAGGGTTTATCAAATTATCGATTTTCGAATTCTTGATTTGATTTGAATTTTTTCTTGTGGAAAAATTAGGTATTATAGTACAAGGCTCTCTATCGGGACGCCGCCTCAGGAATTCGCGCTGATCGTGGATTCGGGGAGTACTGTAACGTATGTGCCGTGTTCTTCCTGTACGCGGTGCGGAATTCACCAGGTTAGTACGATTTTGTAATTATCGATTTCGATCATTCGAGTAGTGGAGCTGATTTAGTTGATAACCTAATTAATTTTTAATTTAAATAAATTTGTTAAAGTTATGGCAGTACAAGTAATGCATGAATTAGAGCTTGATATTAATATGTTTAATAGTTACTCAATCATTTGAGGAATTCACACCCACTGTGCATATTGAGGAGTTTCTGGACTTAGGCTTGGTGAGTGGAATTGGAAGAGGAAAGATCCACAACTAAGAAAGGTAGAAGGAAATTCGATTACGAGGGTTATAGGGATGGTCTACTCTTACATTTTCATAATTATCGGATCAGATCCAATTTCCCTTTCCTCTCAGTATCCTTCTATTGTAACATAAATATGATGATTCACATCATCCACCTGTGTAGCTTGTTCATAGCGTTGACTTGATCATTATTGTGGGTCAATTGCCTCTTAGGGTGTATTTGGTTCCTTGCAAGTGCAAAAATTAATCTAAAATCGCACCTGATGATAGTTCAGTACTTCGGTTGTTATTTGAATGTTTAAAAATTATAATATGACTTCCCTCCAAAATTTTGAAGTTAATTTAGGAGGGAAATAGTATATGAATTTGAGTGAAAAGGTTGGAGGCAATGATTGGATGCAATTATGAGGTGTAATTTTATCTTAATATTTGTACTTGCACTTGCAAGGAACCACTGAACCAGACACACTCTTATGCCTAATCTAGTTATAACATCTGGGTGCTAGGAACATCTTTTGGCGACTTGGTCATTATTTATGGGAAAGTGTTTTGAAAGTGTTCTATTCATGCCCGCTTGCATGCATACTAAATTTTAAAAGTCCTATGAAGTCTTGATACTCAATTACGGGAAATCTAGCGCCATAATTTGGGCCAGGTATTGCAACTGGTCAAGAATTTGTAGTTCTATGCAACTAAACAGTCATCGAGATTTCAGACTCTTTTGACATTAGTTGTGAGAACTTTACTCAAGTAGAAAAGAATGTATCTGTAGGAAGATATCACTTATGTTAGTTGTATAGTATTGCATTCAGTAGAATCTTTTTCTTTGGTTTATATGATGAAAAGTTGTGTAATTGGTACTTATTTTGATACGAGCTGAGCTACATTGTTTTAGAAATTCATCTTTTCTGGCAGACTGGTTTCTTTTTTCCTCTCACAGAATGCAACAATTGATTGATGTGTAGGACCCAAGGTTTCAGCCTGAACAGTCAATCACATATGAACAAGTTAAGTGCAATCTTGACTGTAATTGTGATAGGGAGAAAAACTATTGTGTTTATGAGAGGCAGTATGCTGAACGGAGCTCTAGTAGTGGTGTGCTTGGAGAGGATCTTCTGTCATTTGGCAAGGAAAGCTCCCTTAAGCCACAACGTGTTGTTTTTGGTTGTGAAAATGATGAAACTGGCGACCTGTTTTCTCAACATGCCGATGGCATAATGGGGCTAGGCCGTGGTCGTCTTAGTATTATCGACCAGCTTGTTGAAAAACGTGCCATAAGCAATTCATTTTCATTATGCTATGGTGGGATGGATATTGGTGGAGGAACTATGGTCCTTGGTGAAATCTCTCCTCCCATCGATATGGTATTTTCTAATTCAGACCCTTCCCGCAGGTACGGTTGATTACTTGATCGTTGTATAATAGTAGTTAGTCGAAGATTTTCCATACAATTATATTTAATACAACCTCCCAGATTTACTAGTCTCGGGATGGAAACAGTCCATACTACAATATTGAGCTGAAGGAAATACACGTGGCGGGAAAGCCTCTACAATTAGATCCGAGTGTATTTGATAGAAAGCATGGTACTGTCTTGGATAGTGGTACCACATATACATACCTACCAGAAGAAGCTTTTAAAGCAGTTAGAGATGCTGTAAGATTTATTCTCTTTGATTTATATTTAATTTTGTCCTTTTCATTTCATTTTATCTCAGAATTGTTTTATCCATGCTTTTAATATTCATTTGAGTTAAGTTGCTATTATGTTCTGAACATGAGCATCTCCTTTCATCTGAACCTTTTCAGTTACATCTTTGTATCATGTTATTCTTTAGAGAGTTGTTGTGGATGTGTAGATTCTGGTACAGATAAGATGTGGCTTAACTGTTTTTTTTTGTAGCTGTATTCGTTCATATCGTACAAAATTATGCTATTTCCCTTTTTACTTCACGGTGAGATATAAAGAATTGTAGGGTATCTGTTTCTGCCCCACTTATGTGATGCTACAAGCTGTTACATGGTTAAACATCTGGCATCTGAACTTTATTGAGACAAATGTAGCATGCGATACCAACATGTATAAGTTCATTCAAAGTTACAGTCTGTGTGGGTATAGGTACTATTTTTCTAATACCAATATTCAGTTGTTCTCAATCAATACTGATTTTCTTTAGATTTCTTATTTTCCTTTATTTGGATCATTGTATTGTGTAACAAACAACTCAGCAGTTACATGCTCTTTAGCGGACCCTTATACTTAATGCCCAGAAATTTATCCTTGAATAGTTTATCTGTAACAGTTCTCGGGGAAATGGGATCATCTTAGGCATTTATTTCGAACATTGACTAGACATACTTTTTAAAACTATACAAAATATCCTTTGTTCTAGATGTCATCTATCATATAAAATGTTGGATAATGTAATTAAACACATGAATCAAGCACATTAAGTGGTTAAATGTTTGCAGAATGTAATAGAAATATAAGATGCAATATAACTATACTTAATTTTGCCATTCATCGGAAACATAATTATTAGAGAGACTTACCTGAATTTCCTTTCATTTGGGAAAAATTGTCAGAGATGAATCCTTATTTTCTTAAGAAGTTGAAGAAGGAGGAGGTGGAAGTGGCAAGAAATCCAACAACAAAGAGAAAAATAAGTAAATAACGAACTAGACGAATATGTAATAAGGACAAAGAACCATGAAGTAGTAGTAGCAAGAATAAGTTTTAGCACGTAGAAGTAGAAACAATGGTAGAAAAAGAAAAAAAGAACAAGAAAAAGAGGAGCAGGCAGTGAAGATGAAGAAAAAAGAGCAGGAAGAAAAAGAAGAAGAGGTTTAAGCAACGGAGAATAAAAAGTAGCAGAAGAAAAAGAAGAGACGAGGCCTTAGGAATAAGAAGAAGAATACTTTGCTACGAGGAGCAGAACAAGAAGCCTTAGCAGTTTTGAGTTGGCAGAAACATAGCGACAAGAGAAACCATAAAAAAATGTGATTTGACAATCTAGGTTCCTATACATATAGCATTTTCATAAAACAGTTGTTTGTAAAATTTAATTGTTCTATACTAAACACTATATATATATATATATATATATATATATATATATATATATATATATATATATATATATATATATGAGAATAAGGGGGCTAGGGTGTCACCGTAGCTAACTTAGCAGAGGTATATAAAAAAACTCATATCGACCATCCAAAATGAAAATTCACACCGGTAGATGATATTCACCTTAGAATATAAGTGTGTAAAATTTCAAATGAATTCGATGATTTTATTGTATACCCTTCAATAAAAAATTGATGTTTTATAGACAGTCAAGAATTACTCTATTTTTAGGTTGCATGATGAGTAGTTAAAACTTATCGAATTCATTTCAAATTTTGTACACAAATAGTTTTGTGATCAAGATCGCATCTACCCGTTTGCATTTCCTGTTTGGAAGGTCGAATATGAGTTATGGGATGACTCCCTAGCTAAGTTAGCTAAGGTGTATATTTTGTACACAAATAGTTTTGTGATCAAGATCGCATCTACCAGTTTGCATTTCTTGTTTGGAAGGTCGAATATGAGTTATGGGATGGCTCCCTAGCTAAGCTAGCTAGGGTGACATCCTAGCCCCTTTATTCTTTTCTCTCTCTCTCTCTCTCTATGTAATACATATTGTATGGCTATGATCTATGAGAACTCCTTTGGTGAGAACCATGTGAATATGGGACATTAATTGATAAATTCGAACCGTTCATTTTGATCAACATGCCCAAATTAGTTTAGGATTGAAGATTAAGTCATTTTTGATTTGTTTAAACATGCTTTAAATCTCACAAATTAAGTGATTTGTTTCTCTCTCTCTCTCTCTCTCTCTCTCTCTCTATATATATATATATATATATATATATATATATATATATATATATATATTAAAACACAAAGAAAGCTGTCAAGTGGCTCACCTTCAATCCTCCCAAAATTAAAGGCTCAGATCCAACCTCACAAAACATATTCCCCCCCCCCCCCCCCCCCCCCCCCAAAAAAAAAAATTCAAACCCCAAAACCAATTTTTTCCCCCCAAAACTAAAAAACTCACTACTTTATTACTACTCTCTCTTCTCTCTTCACTTTTTTATATTTCTCTCCTCTCTCTCCCTCTCTCTCCCTCCCATTCTTTCTTTATTTACTTAGAAATTTAGATTTTAAGATTTCAGGTTTGTAAAATTTTCAGAATTTTATGCTTTTTTTTATATTGCACATGTTATATTGAAAATAGCAAATATCTCTTCAACAGTTAAATTTCATCATTTTCCACCCTTAAAGTTCTAAGAAGTTGGATTTTACACCCTCATTTATAATTATTTTTCAACATATACTAATGGAAACATGGACTTTTATTTACAACTAATTATTGTCATACTATTCAAACTTGAGCTACATATTTGTTGTTTTCCTGTTTACAGGGCTTTTCGTGTGTTGTATCATTCCGAAGGTGTGCCGTAGGCACATGCCCATAGGCAAATCTAGTGTGTATATATATATATATATATATATATATATATATATATATATATATATATATATATATCGTTCCCTTCTGTTGTGCACTAGCCATGGTGTGTACTCCATGTGCACTTGACCTTCGAGCCTTTGTATCGATGATCTAAACCATTTACATTGATCTACATGTCTAAATTAGTTTAAATATGTAAAATCAAGTCATTTGAAATTTATTTGCCCATGCATCATGTCATTATTAAAAAACGATATTCAGCCATACAATTTTGTAACACTTCAGTGCATGGGCAAATGAATTTTAAATGACTTGATTTTACATATTTAGATTAATTTAAACGTATAGATCAATGTAAATGGTTCGGATCGTTGATACGAAGACCCGAAGGCCGAGTGCACAACGGAAGGGGACTCATATATATACTTTGATGCCGTTGATGCTGCACATTTTTCTTAAATTTGAAATAAGACGGAGGACTAAATTGCGAAATAGTTATAGACTTAGGACTAAATTGTATAATCTTCATCTCTCTCATTTTCACATCCTGCTAACTCAAAACCCATAAGGGCTACGCTCGAATCCCCCCTCCCCCTCCCACAAGGCACCATCTTGAGGGTCTATGGCGGCGGCTCTGGGTGCGGGTATGCAGGAATATTTCGAGATGGGGGCGGTGGAATTGAAGGCCGACGACAATGGAGGCAGTGGCATTGGAGCCCAACAAAGATGGAAGTGGGCAAGTTTGATGCAATGGATTGGGGCGAGGCTTCGGAGAGCGTGGACATTTCAGAGGGAGAGGGACAACCGCATGGATAGAAAGGCTGCCGATGACTTGAGCGCTGAGGGAATGTTTAAGGATCAGAATAATTAAATTCTTAAATAAGAAATATGCATGTTTTGCATTTTGAGAGGTAAAATGTAGATGGTCATTATTTGTTTCTAAATCCAAGGGAGAAATTTTTGGAAGTTAAGATGCCATGTCAGCGGCAGCGCAAGAAAATCATGCGTTGTCAGTCCACACCCAGTGTGGCATTCTTCTTTCTCTTGGAAATCTTTTCGTTTTGAAAAATACCAGAAGTGGTATAAAAACATAGCACATCCTTGGCAAGATAACAAATCCAGCATAATATCATTATTACAAATTTATTTTTACATTATTCACGTCATAAGAGTAACTAAAGTTCAAACATCTCCTATTACACAAACATAATGAAAGTATCATTTAAAGGAACGACTCCTCTCCCCCTTGCTCGATCTGTCTAATTGTTACGTGGAAGTAAGAAAAGAAAGGATGAGCACATGAGTTGCTCCGTAAGGTTGCACCAAGTGGTACTCCAAATTAGAAATATAGTACATAAAATGTAAATTCAAAATATCGATACTAAGTTAATTACAGTAAAATTCGTTCAGTTCACCAAGTGGCTCTTAACCCTTTGAACCGATCAACAAAACCTGACATTAGCGATACCATGGCATGCCTCGAGGGATCTCTTTGCCCTCCATACGTCATATGCAAAACTCAATTGAAATTTTGTCCAATATTTGCTAAATATTTTGTGACTTCCTCAGATATTTGGTTTTGTTCAACTCTGTTTACAAATTAGAAACTTATGCTTACTATTTTTTTGGTAGATTTGGAGTTTTCAACAATAATAATTAATATCAAGCAACTAAGTAAATTGAAAGAAATATCTAGTGAATATCAAAATAAATAAACATAGCATGACGATGGAGATAGAATTTCAGAGTTTGTAATCACATAAATGGAAAGTTTTTCCTATATTTATCAATGACCTAAATTCCTTACTATGAATAGTTGTGAACCTTTCTCTTCTCCTTACCCTGCCCCTTACTCCCTTCTTTCTTCTTTTATTTTGAGTGGAAGTTCAATAGATTTTTAGAGTTTATTGATAGTATGAACTCATACGGACTCGGATTCTTTTACAGTTAATTTTGTTGAAACTTTTATTCCTTTCCCTACGATTTGACTGGTATATTGGCTGCGTACATTACTTTTTAAATCTATAATATAATAATTGCAGAAAATGCCATTAAACTTGGGGATATTACACCAAGTACCTTATATATATATATAGGCCTGGTCTTACTCTTAAACTGAACCTATTTGGCGGAACCAGTTGTGAATCGCCTGATCAGGTGTTAATAAAATGGATGGCTCACAATACTTCATTTAAGACTGAATTGAATGACCCACTTCATGTCTTGGTTCATCTTGTCTAACCGATCCAACTCCATATGAAAACACCCTCTCCCTCTTTGATTGGTATCTTCTTTCTTTTCGTTTTCTTGTGAATCATGCTTCTTTCTTTCTCCTCTCTCAAATTGCTCCCCTAATCTTCCCCTTGTAGTTAGGTCAAATCCTCTCTCTAATACAATCAAAGACAACAACCTAGGTCAGATCCTCTTCCTTTACATCACTCTCTAAAAAGCAAATGATTTTCTTTTGTGATGACCCACAAACCTAGTAAAACACATTCTCCTTGTTGGGAATCCCTTAATTTGAAACTAATATTTGTGATTAATTTATTTTAACCTATCATCTGGAATGTCTATGATTGTAAACTTATCTTTGCTTAAATCATTAATCATGGTATTTAGATTGTATGGTCTATGTTGAAATACCAAAGTTAAAGATGATTCATGGAATGGGATTGTCACGCCCCGCTTCCCAAAAACATGGAATACGAGCGCGTGACGAAGCCCAGCGAATGATTTTAATATCATCTATAAGCTGTAGGGTCGACTCATCATCACAACAAAAATATCACGAATATATGTACAACCAAGCATGCATGAATAATTTATTAAGCAACAGAAAACAATTGAAAACAAATAATAATGTCCACATAGTTTTCAAGTCTGGATCAAATGTAAAATTCGGGAACGTAGCCCGTTACAAGTCTTGAGTAGCAAGAATAAATAATTCATGAAAAATAATTAATCTAAACAAGTCCTGCCTCCACTTGAAAGCTAAAATTTCTGCTCACCAATCCCAGCAGGTAACTCGTCTCCAAAGTCTGCTTGATAAATAAAAAGGGAAAAACAAGGGAAACAAGAGAAAATGCCCTTAATAAATATCAGGTTCACGAAGCAAGTTCGTGAATACTAACAGGTTCAAGAACCGCACAATGGGTTCATGAATCAAACAAGTTCATGAGCCAGGTAACTGACTCCATGAATCGATCAAGATACAACAAGTTCATGAACCAAGTATTTGGGAAACACGGGCCCCCTTCCGAGTACACTTACCTATATTATCCACTACTATAGTCTTTCCCTTAAACCCCGGCTTGTTACTTTTATTAATTTTTATCAAGCAAGCATGCAAGTGTGTGAAATAAGTCAAGAAATCATAATCATGGACATGGAACAAGTTTAGGCTAGATAGGATTCAAGTTCGAGGGTTTAAACAAATTAAAATATCAAGAACAACGAAAATCTCAAATTTGGACAGCATGACGTTGCTGCACCAAAACTGTGATATCTCCTAGACCGTAACTCAGAATTCGAAAATTCCGAAGGCTATCGACATCTAGACATCTGGAGCTAGAGCTACGTTTACTGTTCAGGACTTGAGTTCAGATTCTGATGTTAAAGAGGTCAAAACAGCATAATAAGATCCATGACAGCAACATGTGGAAATATCTTACTAGTATAGGTTACGTGAAAATTGGTTATTAGGCGTCTAGGTTAATGTGTGATATAAATACGGGGTAATGGTTATCAAAACAGCAAGTAATATTTATTTTTCAAGCCAAATAGTTGCAAGATCATTAAATACAAGATATAATATATGTCTACAAATCTAGGGCTTCTAATTCATGTGTCCATGTGTTCAGGGGATAAAATGGGTCCAAGTAGTTGTAATATAATACAATGAATTTATTGTGACTCTTAAGATTATGAAATTGAGTAGGTTTAATATTTGATCAACAACGACAGTTAAGAAGGAGTCACAATTTCTAACTATTTGTAGTATTTTCAAAGAATGCTTGTACTAGAACAAAAATGTGTACAAGAGGATTACTTGCCTTGATTGACGACGATTAGATCCGCTAATTGAGAATGGCGGGATCGGAATCCCGACGATACGGTGACGAGCAAATGATCACGATAATCACGATCGGGCACGGATCTCGATGATGATCAAGGTCAAGATGAAGATCCAGCGAATCCAACGGTCGAGATCGAACATATATGAAACATATAAGAATTAGAAGAGTACCGAAAGAGTAAATTTACCATGATTGACAACTTGATGAATGAGAACAAAAAGTGGATCAAATGATTTACTTACCAAGTAGAAGATGAACGAGACGATCACGATCAAGGGCCGAGATCAATTGTGATCGATCGATCGGACGACTGAGATCGAAGATCAAGATCACGATCAAGATCAAGATGGTGATCACGACCGCGATGATCAAAAGAGATCCAACGGTCGAGATCAAGATCTTGATGATGATGGAGACGATGATCACGATCGCGATGATCGACGATCGGACGGCCCAGATCCAATGGCTTGGTGATGATCAAATGGAGGATCGGAAGGCTGAGATCGAGAGCTGTTGATGATGATGATGATCTGATCAAAATCGGATCTCGATCGAATCCGACGACCAGGATTCAATCAGCAGATCCTCCGCTTCTTTCATTCTTGATCGTTAGACAATGAGAGAGAGGGAGCTCCGATGGCAACTTCCACTGGTGGCTGGTTGCGTGGACAGCAGGGCGACGCGCGTCAAGGGGACGACGGCGATGGGGTCGGCAGTCAGAGGACTCGGCACAGCAGCGGGATGCAGGGTCAGGAGTGGGTGCAGTTGCTGTAGGAGAGTCGGCTGGCGCTGTTGCGACGATGCGACACAAGAGGGCCGCGAGGCAGCGCAGTCGGAGGCACAGGGGGGTCGCGACTGTGCGCATGGGCGCAGGGGGAGGCGCTGCGGTGGATGTGCTGTCGATTGGCGCTGGTGGCACGACTGGGTTGCGAGCAGGGAGATGGAGAGGGAAGCGTCGGAGGGTCGAGGCGTCGCTTGGCTGCGGTCGTGACAGCGCACGGGGAGGGCGACGGGGAGGTCGGGAGACGGAGGTAGAGGGTATCGAAGTTGGGTTCGATGATTGCTAGGGAAGAAGACGGAAGAGGAAGAGAAAGGTAGGCAGCTGTGTACACAGTAGGTAGGGGTAGGGTTATTAGGTTATGGTTGTTTATTAGAAGGGTATTTATATAATGGGTTATGGGTTTGGGTTTAGATGGATTTGGATCCAATAAGAGATGGGTATTGGTTTTGGGTTTAAAAATCCAATAGGAGATAATTAAATAGAATAGGCTTTATGAGACATACTTATATATACATATACATTAAATCATGAACAATTAAAACTAATAGTAATAAAAATAATAATAACAATGTCAACAGAAATAATAATACTAATAACAATAATAATAATTATAACAAAATATACATTTATCAAAATAACATAACAACAACAACACATTTAAATTTAAATTGAGTAAAAATACAAATACTCGGTCAAATAGAAATAGCAATTAAAATATGCCATTATTCGAACAAAATATAGTTTTCGATTAGAAAACGCTTTAACAAAATATTTGGAACAAATTTCAAAACAAGGTGAATTTATAATTAGTCAAAATACAGGAAATATTCAGAAAATATGTATTTGGGAAAACAGGGCTCACAGGGATGCTCGATGGAGGTTGGAGGTTCGAGGATGGAGAATGGAGATGCGAAGCAGGCGAAATGAGAGAGATGAATGGTTGGGTTTTTTTCTTTTAATTTTTGTTCTTTATAAGTTTTATGAACCACTGCCATATTGAACCAAACTAAACCGCTTCATTATTAGTGAAAGAATGTGGGCTGTTTGATCCCAAGTTTATCTAAAGCTTATTTGAAGAGGAAATTGAATGGATGCTATTGAATCCCGCCAAACGGGTCTCAATTTAAGAGTGAAACCGGGCTTCAATGGATCATCCTCATATATATATAAATGTAGAAATGCTATGACCGAGTGAAACCGAGCCTTAATTTAAGAGTGAAACCGGGTCTTCATCACGGTCATTTTGTTAGAAATGTTTAAACTATTCTAAGAATGTGGAATCAAGTTTTTTGAAATCCATTTGCATTGACAACTAAAACGTTATGAAAGTTATAAATTGTACGACAAAAATTTCTTTATTCTTTATAATGATATGACGTAAGGGCAAATGAAGTCCAAATGACTTTTTCTCACATGCTTAGGCTAAGTATTTAGAATATGATAAACAGTTGGATCGTTTCATAGGATGGTCCCAACATGGTGAGCTCTCCCACCTTAGGGAGAGTCCTGACCTCTCTTGACGACCTCCCTATATATATGCTATGCAGTTAAAATCAGATTAATCAGCCAATTAGTTGCCGATTAATTGGTAATCGGCCATAGAGCGATTAATTTTATAGCGATTACTGAAAATGAGCAACCCTGTGGAATAATCGGGAATAATTGGGATAATCGGTTTGTCCGATTAGCCAATTAAATCGGACCAAAAATCCAATTAGCCTTGTTTCTTTATCTCATTGTCTCTTAAACTTTGTTGTTTATTTATATGAATATGAAGATGAATGTGGATTGTTTACTATTTTTTATTTTATTTTATTTTATTTTTAGAATAAGGTGACTAACGGTCACCAATTTCATTAATGAAATGTTAACAAAGCTACAAAAATACACGAGATCCCCAAAATCTAGCATAAAGTAAAATCTACTACAACAACTAAGATCCATCAATACCAAAGTCTACTACAAGTTACAACATCACTATTAGGCTAAAGAAGCCTGCTCTATCTGAAACTAACAATGGTTGCAAAATCTTCCCTGAAGCCCCTCATCGAGCCAGAAGGCAAAAGACTTATGCAACTAAGTTGAATTACTTTGTGTCATTCATATGAAGCTTCTTCCTCACATCTGCATGGAAAAGAGAGGATAAATCATTTTAAAAATATATATATATACACACATACACAATTTTTCCGATTTAATCCCCGGTTATGTTTTGATTAACCGATTAATCATTAATCGCTCCTAGATCGATTAGTTCCGAAAACTGATTTTAACTGTTTAGTATATATGTTGTAGGTCGAGACCCGATAGGAGGAGGATATGTTCCATTCCTTGCCATTGTACACCTAGAGATCTTAACAATAGTCAAGTTCCAGGAAGTTAGGGATGTTCAACACATATGTGGGCCCAAATTACACCCCCATTGGTATGAGTACCTCCGGAGAGATGGTTTATACCGCTTATTTGGTGGGGGTGGATCATCTTTCTCTTGCCAAAAAGGAGGGTCTATTAGGGCTTTTTCATAGTGATTACTTGTATGGCCATTTTGCAACAATCTCATTTTGGCAGGGATTGTTATAAGAACAAAACTAACTATAGGTACTTTACAACCATTACATGTAAGGATGGACATGATTATAGAACAAAACCTTCTTGTACGGAAGCAATGATGTTGGCACAGGAATGTTACGCTTGTTTTGTCAAGATAGCGACGTATGATACTTTCTTTTTTGGTCTCTTGTTTGGTGGAGCTATTCCCGAATAGCCTAAGAGCTAAGTTAGGACCTTATTTGAGATGCTCTTTTCCTTCCAAAGTGAAAGAATCACTCATGTAGCTTATTGCGCTCGATCTACATCCTACCTAACTCGATTAAGCTCTTCTTCTTACACACAGAAGGTTTGATGGCAATTGGCTTCTGTGCCCTGAATAATCAAAAAGCTGCATGAGAAGATTCATCACATTTGGCGAGAGGGAGGCAGTCAATCACCTGGGCTACGGATTTGTTGTTTGGTTTATTCTGAATATCTTACAACCATTACATTTGATTTTGTTTACATTTGGTTTTGGTTAAATTCATTTAAGAAATCATTCAAATGCAAAGGCTAAAAAACTAAAATTCTATAAATTTCAAAGCGGCAAAAAACAATGGACTATAACCCACAAAAGTTGGCAAAAACTGTGAATTTTAACTCGGAATTAGCCAAAAATGGTGGACTATATCTCACAATAACTTGCAAAAAGTGATAGTCAATATCTTGAAATCTGCCAAAAACTGTGGACAATAGCTCTGAAAAGTATTGCAAAATTCAAAATTTTTAAAAATTTGACATAAAAAAGTAGACGATAACCCACAAAAAAGGGTCAAGTATCGTAGAACTATATCTATATTATTAAAAAAAAGTTGGTTAAAATGGTGAAATTCATAATTTGTCAAAATCGGCAAATAATGGTGGATCATAACCTATAAAATCTGTTTAAATGTTAAATTAAGAAAATTTGCAAATCGTCCAAAACTGAAGGACTATAATGCACAAAAGTTGGCTAGAAAGTGGAGTAGTAAATTTCTCAAAATCCGTTGGAAACAATGGAACCCACGAAGTTAGCTAAAAAAATGAAATTCAAAATTTTCCGGAATCTGCCAAATATGGTTGACTACTTAAAGCAGTTGGATATTAAGGTGAGATGCATGATTTCATAGAATCGGCCAAAAACAGTGATAGATCATAATTGTAACTCGCAGAAGTTGGCTAAAAAGATGATATTCAAAATTACTCAGAAATTTCCCCAAAAGGGTAAACAAACAGGAAATTTATCCAAAAAGCGAAATTTAAAATTTCTCCAAATCACAACCAAAACAACGATTATATAACCCACAGAAGTTTGCCTACAAGGGTGAAATTTTATTTCTTTAGAACCGGTAAAAAAAGATTCTATACAATAATAAGAGTTTTCACAAACAATGAAATTTTGCGAATTCGGCCAAAAACTGTGGACCATAATTGACAAAGCTGGTTAAAAATGTGAAATCTAGAATTTGTTAAATCGTCTAAAAATAGATAACTAGAAATCTGGTGAATTTCAGAAGAATTCAAAATTGGCCAAAAAATATTGGAAACCCAGGAGAGTTCGCTACGAAGTTGAAATTTAATATATCTCATAATCATCCAAAAATAGTGAACTATAATAGATAAAAGTTGCTTAACACAAGAATTCTTAATTTCTCAAAATCAGTATAAATGAGTTCATAAAAGTTAGCAAAAAAGTGAAAGTCTGAATATTCTCGTAATCGGTATAAACGATGCACTATAGCCCACAAATGTTGGTCAAAGCAGTAAAATTTGGATTTTTAGGATAAATTTTATTTAAAATCTTGCAAAGCAGGAAATAAAATATTCTGAAAATCGGTCGAAAACAATGGACTATATAACCCACAAAATTTTGCCATAACAATAAAATTTTAATTTTTCAAAATTAGTCGAAAATGGTACTCGTAAAATTTTGCATAAATAGTGAAATTCAAAATTTCTCAAAATCGACTGGACATGACCGATTGCCCACAAAATGGACTATCACAAAATCTGCTACAACATTGTAATTCAGAATTTCTCAAAATTGACCGAAAATGTTAACTGTAGACAACAAAATAAGTCCAAACTAGTGATGTTCAGAATTTCTCAAAATCGTTGAAAACAATGGACCATAGTACAAAATTTCGCAAGAATAATGAAGTTTAGAATTTCACAAAATTGACAAATATGGTGGACTACTATAGTTCAGAAATCTGGGCAAAAATAGTGAAATCGATAATTTCTTGAATATTGGAATAGCCCATCTAATATGGCCAAAATAGTGAAACACAGAATTTATCAAAATTGGCTGGAAATAGTAGACTATTGATGCAAATATCTGGTAAAAATTTGCGAAATTCAAAATTCTCGAAGCCGAACGAAAAGAGGGGCGTGCTGTCCATAAATATGGACACCATCAAATTTAAAATTTCCAAAATTGGCCCCACAACGGTGGACAAATCTTCCCAAATAAGTAAATGCAAGGATTCTCACAATTGGTTGAAAACAATTGGCAATACCCCACAAAATCAGAAAAAAACAATGAAATTTAGACTTTCTCGTGCAAAATAATTATGAAATTTAAAATTTCCCGAAATATGTTGAAACAGCAAAATTTGGCAAAAAAAGGTCAAGTTTAAAATTTGCCAAAATTGTCTGGAAATGGTGGACAAAAAAGCCCACAACATCTGGCCAAAACATTGAAATTCTCAAATTGACCAAAATGGTAGCCCACAAAATATGGTGAAAAGAGTGAAATTCTGATAAAATCTACGGAAACGGTGGAGTGGACTATAGGCGACAAAATATAGCAAAAAAAAAGTGGACAATATCGTTTCTAAAAAATCATTTAGAAATGTTGGAATTTCTCAAAAATGTTCGAACAGTGGATGCTACAAAATCCTACCAAAATAATGATATTGAAAATTTCTCTTAGTTGGCCGATAAAGGTGCCCACAAAATTTGGTCTAATATGTGAAATTCAATTTTTTTCGAAATTAGCCAAAAACTACGGACTGTATAGTCCACAAAATCTGGTCTAAACCATGAATGTGTAGAATTTTGCAAAATCAGCATGTAACATTGGCATAAGATTTGACCACAAAATTGAAATTCAGAATTTCTCAAAAAGGCCGAACATGGTGGACTATTGCACATAAAAAATATCGCCAGAATACTTAAATTCAGAATTTTTCAAAATCAACGATAACGGTGGACTAGCCAGCAAAAACTTGCAAAAAATAGTTGAATTAAAAATTTCTCGTAATATGTAGAGAACAATGAACTATGGTCCACAATTCCACCAAATTTGGCCAAAACAGTGAAATTCGCAATTTATCAAAATTGATAAAAAAAAAAAGTGGAGCAGCCTACAAAATTTTGTAAAAACAATGATTCAAAATTTATCAAACAGACAAAATTGTTGCACTATAGCCTATAAATTCTGTCAAACAGTGAAAATAAGAATTTGTCAAAATTAGTCGAAAACGATGGACTTAGCCGATAATCTAGTCAATTTATTAAAATTTAGGATTTCATGAAATCGCCCGAAAACGGTGGATAATAGCTCAAAAAGTTTAGCCAAAATACTGAAATTGAGAATTTCTTGAAATCGGTCAAAAACTGTGGGCTTTAGTGATTTTGAGTATCAAAAAATAGATGAAAACAATGGACTTTTGCCCAAAAAGTATGGCAAAAAATTATTAAAATTTAAAATTTCTTGAAATATGTCAAAAAGGGTGGGCTGCCATAATTTGACCAAAACACCGAAATCCAGTCTCGAAATTGGCTGAAACCGTGGATTATTGCCCACAAAATATGGTCAATTAGTGATATTCAAAATTTCTCAAAACCGGCCGAAAATGGTAAAATACAGACAACAAAAACTACTATTGTCAATAATGATTAAATTCAAAATTTCACGAAACCTGTCAAAAAGGGTATACCTATGTATATAAAAGTTGGCTGAATACATCAAATTTAGAATATTTTGAAATCGGCTAAAAACAGTGTATTGTAAGTTTATAACCTACAAAAGCTAATAATTCAAATTCAAAATTTTTGAAATTGTAAAAAATACTGGACTATAACCCGCAGATTTTGGTTAGGTGGAATTTAGAAATTTTTGAAATTGACAAAAAATATGGACCAACTCACATAAATATGGTATTGCTGGGAAATTCGAACTTCTCGTAGTCGGCACAAACAGGGGACTATATAACCCACAAAGGTTGGTTAAAGTAGTGAGATTGAGAGTTTCTTACAATACGAAATCATACATGGCTAAAATTGCGAAATTGGATATAATAGTGAAATTCAAAATTTATCGAAATAGGCCAAGAGCTATGTATGATTTTGTATTGTTTACCTTGCTAAAACGAGATTTCCGCTGAGATGGCCGAGATTTAAAACCGTGGAATCAACATCGGAGGAGAAGCAGCTCCCCAGTTTCGGCCTTGAGGCATGGTCTGTCTTCAAGGGGATGGAGCTACAACAGGGAGATCAATTGGCCAATTACTATATTAGGCTATTAGCCTTATTCAAATTGGAGGCAGTATCACCAATGTTTTCTTTCTCGTCACTTTAAATGCCCAAATTTGAAGCCCAATCTGGTATGCAGCTGTCTATTTTTCTTATTTCCTTCATTTTCTTATATGCAATGTAGCTGAGTCTACCCGGTTATTGGCTTGGACACATGTCTCCTACATATTGGAGTGCACTTTCTACGAAATACCAAGTCTGTACCTTTTTTTCACATTCTTTCTGTACACCTCTTTCTTTATATAAAGAGGATAAGCATATAGTTTCATCACATCAAGTACCCCGCTTGCCTAAGGCCTCATTGCAAAAATAAGTATTTGGGAGGTGTGTTCCTCTCTCAATTTCAATTCAAATTAAACCTAAACCATGGGTAAAACTAAGGATGAATCAAATGCTGACGATGATTGGTACATTGCTGTTATGGTGCATTCAGTTTTTTTTTTGGGGGGATGTTCCACACTATATTTAGGTCTTCCGTCTCATAGGGTTCTTTTGCAGCCAACAATTAGGGCATCATCTTTTGAACTGCCCTTTTCCCTAGAGACTCTCCATGCTCCCTTATAATCAATTTCTTCTGGTCAACTTCTTTATGCTTAGACTGTTGATAAGATTTTACACAGTTGACTATTCTGATTGCTTTGTTGTAGAGTGAGTTTTACTTGTCTCTTTGTTCCTTCCCCGTGGCTCTGTTGTACTTTGTATCTGGGAATGTTCTGAAGATTATCTCGACTCTTTTAAGATTATAGATTGTCCATCCTTATATATTTCCATGTCACAAAGTTCATAAAAATGCAGTTCCTATTGAAGAATGTGATTATTTTTATGTTTTAGTTTGTTGAATTAGATCATCAGTTTGTTAGAAAACCTGTTGATCCTCACATCATAATTATTGTTCTTTTGCCAAGATCACGGACAACTTAAAGTCTCTCAAACAAATCAGTGGTCCAGATCCATCATTCAAAGATACCTGTTTTTATGTTGGTGGAAGGTATGGCCAAATATGCAAAGCAAAAATAATCATGCTTACAATCAAAATTTCTTTTGTTAGGCCTTGTTTGAAAATTTATTTTGCTTGTGTTTCCAGTGACACCTCAAAACTTGTGGAAACCTTTCCAAAGGTTGATTTGGTATTCGGCAACAGGCAAAAGCTGTCACTTTCCCTTGAAAACTACTTATTCCGGGTATATCACTAAATATTTATTTGATCCACTTATTATCTGCTAGTGGAAGAGATTGTTCAAAGAAATTGCATCTTCTTAACAATCAGTATCTCTTGTGCTTTAGATTCCCCCCCCCCCCCCCCCCCCCCCCCCCCCCCCCCGAGTCAAAGAAATTGCATCTTCTTAACAATCTGTTCATGTTTTTTGGTAGCACACAAAGGTCCTCGGTGCCTATTGCTTGGGAATATTTCAGAATGGGAGAGATGCGACTACACTTTTGGGTGGTATAGTAATTTTGCCTTCTTGAGTATTCCATTTTTCTTTTTTAGCAAACAAACTGACATGATAGCAAAAAGATTTAAGATTTGATAAGTTTATACTTCTTAGTTTTTCTTACAAATGGCGATTACTACTGTTTTTTTTATTACTACTGTTATTATCTCAGCCGTGCGATTCAAATACATACTGTTTGTGCAGACTCTTATTAAGAAACTTGGTAACTACTTTTTAATAGATTAAATACGTAAACTATGTGAATAATATTAAAATAACTGTAAAAAATTGGTGTTTTAATGGTGACAAATGCTATTAATAAATTTGGCAATAACATAGGCTGTATGGAAGCAATAATGTTATTCAAACATTCATGTCTTTTCATAAATATTCTATTTGTAACTATATTTTGTAATAAGCAAATGACCGTAGATCAGTTGCATGAGATATGCATTAGACCATCAGTGTATGTGAAAGGCTTCTTATAATTGGCCCGCACTAAAAAGTAAGCATTAAACCTCATCTCTTTTAAGTTCCTACTATTGGTCTATAGCTGTTGCTTCATTAATACTTTACGTAAATGCGATAACTGAAACGACAAGAACAAATATTTGAAAATTAACAACGTTATTTTCGAAAGTTAAGCAATATTTAATCATTTATATCTAAAATATATTTAATTAGTATTAAGCAATGATAAACGATTCTTGCTTTTATCTGTTTATTTGTCTTTAGAACAAAAAAAATGATACCAAATGAAAATTCTTTATTAACATAATTACAATGGGAATAACAAAAATTTGCTGCAACCTGGATTCTGAATTTCAGTTGTTTCCAGGACTAATGCATAGGAGAAAAACCAGAAAATGCTGGGGGATCAAAATATACGTATCTGTTGTATATTTGTTTTCTGGTTATGTCGTATTGATAATAAATCCATTTCCTATTTTCGGTGTATTTCAAATTGGTATTTCTTTGGTCTGAATGATGAGATGAGATCTCCTGACAGGCATCATTGTCCGCAATACCCTAGTAACTTATGATCGCCAGAATGAAAGAATTGGATTTTGGAAAACCAACTGTTCTGAATTATGGAAGAGGCTGGATATTGATACCACCCCTCAAATGGAATCAGCTTCATCTAACCGGAGTTCAACTGAAGGAGCGGCTCCAGCTTTATCCCCTGGTGTTGTTGAAAATCAGCTTCCTCCAGGTCTAAATAGAACTTCAATTTAGTTTTTCTACAGTCTTGAAGCTATAACTAAAGCACCATGCTGTATGAACTGAGTCAGCCGACTTTCAATGTTATACTGTTTAACTGTTGCTTGTTTCGCTTACTAACAAATTATTGGTAAGCATTTTCCATTTATAATCCATGAAATGATTTGGTTAGATTTTAAATTGAGACTGAAGCTCTATCCTGGAACATATGCACCAGTATAGCTAGAAATTAAATTATAAATAACCAGAGCTTAAAATGAAGAGTCCTGATTGAGATTCTGCCATTCTGGCTTGTTTCCTGTTAGTGCTTTAGTTACCTGGGATATGTGTTTTTTATTCAAGTTGGATGTGAATGATGTTTTTCCATCTGTCACATATGTGTTTGTGAAAATATTTAATGTAGTATGTTTGTCTGTCTCTTTGTGCGCAGTGATTTTCTTACTTTAGTTACATACTTACATTATGCTCTTACTACTGAAATCCAAAGACCGTCTAAATAATAGTATAGGTGTACAACTTTGACGATCAACATAGACCATTGTTTTGTTAGGAAGTACTGTTAAATTTGGATCTTTTGGAAGTCAGGAGCATGACTTCGAAACTCATGGTATTGGGTGTCGGCTTCCTTCAATTAGTTATATCGGATATACCGGGAGTATCAGTAGGCAAAATGGCAAATCTCCCATAAAACTCGGGCACTGCATCTCGGTACTGGCCGAGATTTGTACCATATTCAGGAGTACCCATTTTTCAGGGAGAAGGCTGAAATTTGTTTGGTAATGCCGTTATAGAATAATCAAAATTAGGCATCAAGTGTTGAAGGAATAGGAATTCCACAGTGAACAGTTTTTACACTCATTGGTCCAATTTATTGGCAGGAATGATATTTCAGCTTTAAATTATTGCTAGGAAGATCTTTTGTATTAATTATGTCCTCGTGAATGGCCACATAATATAATAGTTGCCAGGTGTCAGACATAGTACCAATCTTTTTTAAAGAAAAGGCTTGATACCATTTCTTTCCAAATCAAAATGGCCTAAATGTGCATGGTTTAGTGTAGTTAAAATCGGGTTTTGGAACTAATCTGTCTAGGAACGATTAGTGATTAATCGGTTAATCGGAAAATAATTGGGGATTAAATCGGAAAAATTGTATATCACTGTTTTAAATTTCCTCCGATGCGGCCGAAATTTCACCCGAAATTTTGTTTCGGCTAGCTTGCCGATACGAAATCACATATTTTATACTCTATATCGTTTTGGACCGAAATGTGTAGATTTCGTCCGAAATTGCTGAAATATCGACCGAAATATTGCCGAAATTAGCGAAATATCAGCTGAAATAAACACATGTTATTGTTAATATATATATCTATATATATATAAAATTTGTTTTACTTTATACATATATGTCTTTCATTATAGGACCTTAAGATAAAATAATGTGAGGATTGCGTCTCGCTATTGTTTGTATATATACAAAGTCAAGTAAGTTTATTAACTATTACATTTTTTCTAATCAATGCAAATTCAATTTAGTTATATACTTATATTACATTCTCTTTTATATTGTTGTTAAATTCTGTGAATATTTTCTGTAATTGATTTATGTCATTAGTTACATTATACAATATTTTATTTGATAAATGACATGTAGGTTATATAATATATTATTTAGTAACCAAAAAAATATTTATTGAGTATAGAAAATGAACATCCGATATGATCACATTTCCCTGATATCCCCGATCCGTGACGAAACACCTCTTACCGAGACGATTCCGAAATTCGAGATTTAAAACTGTCGTGTGTATATATATATAGGGAAAGGATCGGTTGAGCACTCCTCTAGTGCTCACCGCGTGAACACTAGGCCTTCGGGCGTTCATATCGAAAATCCGAACCGTTCACATTGATCTACACATCTAAATTAGTCGAAATATATAAAATCAAATCATTTGAAATTCATTTGCCCATTCATTGAAGTGTTACAAAATTGTATGGCTGAAAATTATTGTTTTTATAGTCACATGATGGATGGGCAAATGAATTTCAAATGATTTGATTTTACATATTTAGACTAATTTAGATGTGTAGATCAATGTGAATGGTTCGGATTTTCGATATGAACGCCCGAAGGCCTAGTGTTCACGCGGTGAGCACTAGAGGAGTGCTCAACCGATCCTTTCCCTATATATATATATATATATATATATATATATATATATATATATATATATATATATATATATATAGGGAACCCTTTCGTTGCGAAGTGTGATGTGCGGACGCTTGGTGCGAACTGATCCGCAGGCCGCCCGATCAAAAATTCAATCAAGATCTTGATCAAACGACTGTGGTTTTGCTCCCGCTCTCTTCTCACTTATCCCCGAGGTAATATGGTCATTTTGAAGACACAGACACCCCCTTCTCTCCTCTTTCAGTTCGCACATCGCACACCCCGCTCTTCTCTCTCTTCGCGAACCCAGCTCTTCTTCCTTCCAAATCGCGACCCAAAATTTCTGCGAACCCTAGCTCCTTCCAAATCACGATTGCTTCTCTTCCCGACCAACCCAAACTCCGTAGCTCTTCTTTTCCCGCAAAATTGGGAGAATAAGTGAAGGAAAAGAGGAGCTACAAAGCTTGGGTTTGTTGGGAAGAGAAGCAATCGTGATTTGGAAAGCGGAGCTAGGGTTCGCCAGAATTTTGGGTCGCGATTTGGAAGGAGGAAGAGCTAGGGTTCGTGAAGAAAGAGAAGAGAGGGGTGTGCGACGTGCGAACTGAAAGAGGAGAGAAGGGGGTGTATGTGTCTTCAAAATGACCATATTACCCCGGGGATAAGTGAGAAGAGAGTGGAGCAACCACAGCCGTTTGATCAAGATCTTGATTGAATTTTTGATCGGACGACATGCGGATCAGTTCGCACCAAGCGTTCACACTTCCCAGTTCGCAACGGAAGGGTTCCCTATATATATATATATATATATATATATATATATATATATATATATATATATATATATATAATTAAAAAAAAATGATCTATCCTGATTATGTAGCAACCCTAAATTCTATCATAAAACTGTTATGAGATTATCAAATAAGAACATATAGTTATAGAGAAAAAGAAGAGAGCACTTGGTTTGAGTTAAGTTTGGATTCTGGATGTGGGTCGGGTTGGGTTTGTTGGTCGGTTCCAGCAAACAAAAACAATTGGGGAGGAGGAGAAGCAACACGAGCAGTAAGAGGAGGAGGTGCATCAGATGTGGGTTGGGTCAAGTTTGCGATGGCGCAGGGGAGCAACGACGGGTTCGATTTGGGTTGCTCGAGGAAGAAGAAGAAAATCGGTTTGGATTTGGGTTTGCGCAAGGAAGAAGAAGAGAGCGGTGATAGGTTGGGTTTGGGTTTGCACGATGACTAGAAGGATTTGAATTTGAATTTGAGTTTGGGCTTTTATATAAAAATATAAATTCTAAATTGGAAACGAATGTGTAGAAGAAACAGTATACTGATAAAAAATTTGTTCCAAAGTCAAAAGAGCGACCGGGTTGCAAAAATAAAGGATTTTTTACCCTCTGGTAATAATAATGAAGATAATCCCATCGGTATAGAAGGGGAGAGGAAAAAGATATGTTGATTGAACTCCCAATTTCCGGGGTATATTTTTTTTATATACATAACATAATGTATACCCTGTTTTGACCATATCGCACTATGTATAATTTGATAACCCAAGAAATGCCTTTTGTTTCTGGTTCAAGTAGAAATGCTAGTCAATGGAAGAATTACAAGAATATTTAGAAATAGGTGGATCTCAGCAACAACACTTCCTATACCCACTTATCTTTCAGGAGTATATTTATACACTTGCTCATGATCATGGTTCAAACGGTTCGCTTTTTTATGAATTGAGCGCAAATAATGCAAATGAACATGAAAATTAAGGCAGAAGATTTAATCGGTTAACCAACCACTTAAAATCGGCCGATTATACACGATTAAATAGCTAACTATTGAAATATAGAAAATCGATAAAAAAATAATCGCTTAGTCTCCGATTAGTAATTAATCAGGGATTAATTAGGCAATTAATTGGATTTTAAATGCTTAGTTTAGTGTCAATTTTCTTGTTTTCTTTTTTGCTGTAGTTCATTGAGGCAAAAGAAAAATTTTATTTGTAACATAAATTCTATGATCTTTGGTGTTCAAAGGTAACTGATAAATCTTAGATATACTTAATTTTGTTTTCTACACTATATATTTCAGGTCTTATCCAAATTGGGATCATCACCTTTGATATGTCTTGGAAAAAACCATATGCCGACACAGTGTCTCATTCTATGGAACTTGCAGATCTTATTGCTCATGACTTACAAATCGACACTCATCAGGTGAAAGTGATGCATTTTATATATATTTATTTCTGTCCATGGCCCTTAATAAAGAACAGTAAGGAATGAGGGTTATCCTTTTCTCATCAATCAACTTGCACTAATTGCCAGGAGAAGCCTATTTTTGTTATTTACCTATGTACATTTTTTGGAATTGTATGTTGAGTCTAAAACAGTATTGAATGCTTGCAGGTGAAGTTAATGAATGTTTCAAACAAAGGAAATAGTACTGTGACTCGTTGGGCTATTTTTCCGGCAGGATCTGACTACTTTTCTGATGCAGTAGCAATGGTTATTTCTTCTTCCATTTTTTTAATTTCTCTAAAAATAGAGTCCGAGCATCTTTATGCGAACTTCAGATATATGCAGGACATTATCACTCGCTTAACTGAACACCGCATTCACATCCCGGAAAGTTTTGGAAGTTATCAGTTACTTGAGTGGAAGGTCGAGCCTCCATCTAGAAGGTATTGAACCCTGATATAACATATGACAGAATAATACTATTAGTTAGTATTGGGTTTGTTATTCTTTTATACATAATTTTTCTGCCACATGCTTTGAATATTTACAATCCTGTTTTCATTTTAATCTTCCATCATATGACAATCCAAATAATGATGATACTCTATGTTTGCAAGTGTAGAAAATGTTGTTGTTTTTGATAATTGTGAGGTGATGTCCCCCAGATCTAATAACACTGAATTGGGAAAACTGATTCGGATAGCTAACCCCAGTAACTTGGATTAGAACCTCTGTTGTTGCATTCCCTGCCAGCATGAATTAGGTTTGTTTACATAAAGCACATACAAAAATTCTATAGGATACATGAAAAAAATCTTTATGAAGAAGTAGAGTTTAATGTAGTCAGGAAACACATAAAAGACCTCGCTCTTCTCAAATTCTCTTTTATTCATGCCATTAATCTCGTGGGAGACTCCTTTTAGTCATTTCTCTCTTTCTCATGTTTATATACTGTTCATGTTGACTACGAACTACAACAATTTGATTTACTTGCATGTGTAATACACATGTTAGCTTTTATCATTTTCAACAAAGTGGAGTATTATTTATCACTATTAATGTGAGTATGATTCATGTTTGTATAGTGGGCATTCAACGATACTTCCAACTTTTCAATAAATTTAGACATGTTTTAAATCGGCCAGCAATGCTATACTCTCACAAAAGATACCTAAAACAGCAAAATTATGAAATAAAAAAATCGGCAATTTTTTTTGATTAGCACACACAATCTAGCCAAAACAGTTAAATTCATAATTTCTTTAAATTTGCCAAAAGCGGTAGACATGTAGCCAACGAAATCTTGCAATAACAGTTTTATTCTAAATTTCTTAAAATCGATTGTCAGCCCATAAAATCTTGCCAAATCGGTGAAATTCAAAATTTCTCAAATTGGTAGAAAACGGTGGATTACAAAATCTTGCCAAATAAGTGATATTGAAAATTTCTCAAAATCGGCCTAAAACAATGGATTATAGCCAACATAATCTTGCCGAATCAGTGAAATTCAAAATTTCTCTAATTCGGCCGAAAGCGGTGGACATAGGCCACAAAGCTGTTACACCCCGCCTTTTATTTCCAAAAAAAAAAAGCCAAAACTGTTACCCCGTAATGCACTTAGAGCATTGAACACAGAAGTACACATTTTGCTAAAATGTAAAACTTTTTGTTCTATAATTTACATCACATGGTCTTACATATTCTCTCATTTGTACATTTAATAGCTCATTTTACATGATTTCCAACTCATAGCTCACGACATGAGTTCGTCCCATGCTCTGTTGTTCTCCCCTTTGTACTCGTCATTCTCTTGTCAGAGTGCATCAGAACTTTACCTGCATAACAAACTGGGGTGTATTAGCCTGCCATTGCGGTCATTGGCCGGGGTGGTGTCAAACCTCTATTCGGTTGAGTTAAATTACATGATTAATAGGTTGCTCCAAGTTAACTCCTATCTTAATTTACATAAAGCATAGACGTATAATATATAACTATTAAGCATATATCTAAACTGAATCGTTCTAAGCACTAGCCAGTTCTTAGTCAGTGTAAGTACTTGCATGGTCTAGTGATCCCTTGGTCACTACTTTATGAATCGCTTAGCCTAACGGTTTCTTTTCAGCATCGACTACCAGTTACTGGTGGTCACCAGATTTCATGGCCTGTTCCACCTTGGACCAGTCAGCCACTTGATTACGTGGTTTGTTCTGCAATGAAGGTCACTACAAGGCGTTTCCTCTTGCTGAGCCCATTGATAACTGACTGATCCTGGACCCGTTTAAACTGTAGCATGTCCACCCTTTCAACCTCACTGATCCATGTGTGCATGTTACTCATCACAACCTTCAACTCAATATTTATATAAACCATTCTCATCATGGTAATTAGCATGAGCATTTAACCATAGATATCATGAACATGAGCATAACTACTCACTGATATGGACATAACATGGATATAAACTTTAGTAGATTATTTAGAACTACCCACATGTTAGATGATCACTATAGCTAGTCATCATATGTACGTACACATTCACTAACCCTTGTGTTTGTCTCATGTCATATAAACTTGTAGTCTTTTACCACTTTCATTTAGGCTTTTATACAAACACCTCACTTGCATCATTATTAATAGGAGTATTATTAATACTTTCATGGGTTATTACCTTATCACTCAAAATCTCCTTTAAGTGTTAACGCAAACACCCAACCTTCAAGCTTAACTTGTACCCTACGTAAGGTTAACTTGTACCCTACGTAAGGTTAGTATAATTTTCTAAACACTTACAAAATCATTACTTGAAGCATTCACATAGACACTCACATAAGTACCACGAATAATCAACCTAAAACAATTAATCATAGACCACAGTTTAGAGATTACTGTTACGGCTCTAGCCTTGTTCTTGGCCATGGCCGTATGTGAGGTGGGGAACTGAGTCAAGAAGGTTAGGGAATGGAAGATTAGGGAAAGAATACTCAAGAAGATTGAGAGGATTGAACTAGAGATCACACACCAGATCAGTAGCTGATCTGGTTGGGTTTTTACAAGCAAAGATACGCGCTAAGCGCGTAAATGGACAAGCCGTTGAGACGGTTACAAAGAGGGTCCCACTTGGATCCAACGATCACGACATTTTCTCTACAGATCCAAGGGCTCACATACACCCATACCCCTTTGATTACATCTTTACAATAAAACCCTCCTACTTACACTTATTACACTCCAATTGATACATTTCAAATATCAGAAACCCACTCACTCCCGCTCCTCTCTATTCTTCTAGTCATCTTCTGCACCTCCAGCATCTTCACTTCCCACCATTGCTTGCTCCTAGACTGTATCAACTCCTCCCTCCCTATATTGAGACCTTGCCTCAAGGTCGAAGAGAGGAAATCTTCGAACTAATTCCCAATATGGTTCCCATGTTGCGCTTGTCACATCTTAATCCTGCCACTTGATCAAAACCTCTGATACTAACTTTCTTCCCGTGATTATTGACCTGCGATCTAAAATTTTATCAGGTTCAAGCAAAGCTGTAGATACATGTATCGGGAGGCTGTGTTGCACTTCAACATTAGGACCTAAATGCCTTTTGAGTAGAGAGATGGAATACATGGTGAATTTTAGAGCCCAAAGGTAGATCAATTTTATAAGCTATAGCTCCAATTCGGTGACGTATTGCATAGGGACTGTAATAAAGAGGAGATAATTTGCGCACTGCTCTAGTTGCAACTGAGACTTGGCGATATTGTTGCAGCTTTACATATACCAAATCTCCAGTCTGAAATTCTTTATCCAGCCTATGACCATCTGCTTGCTTCCTCATCCTATCCCGAGCTTTCTTGAGATTATCCTTGAGCAATTGGAGATTGACATCTCTTGCCAACAGAGTTTCTTCAACATGTGGAACCTTTGTAGTATGGGGAATGTATGAAAGTAAGGTAGGAGGCAGTCGACCATATACCACTTCATAAGGAGTAGACTTAATAGCACTGTGATAGGATGTATTGTACCAATACTCTGCCCACGGCAACCATTTACTCCAATCATTGGGTTTGTGGTGACAAAAACACCTCAAATAAGTTTCCAAACACCTATTGGCCACCTCAGTTTACCCGTCTGTCTGAGGGTGGTAGGCAGTAGAAAAGTGCAGCTTAGTGCCCTGCATTCGAAGAGATTCTTTCATGAGAGAGCTTGTGAACACTGCCCCTCTATCACAAACTATAGAAATGGGCATCCCATATAATTTGAGGATACCATATGCAAGAACTTGGATGATGGATGCTGCTGTATAGGGATGTTTAATGGGAAAAAATGAGCATATTTGCTTAACCTGTCAACAACCACCAAGATAACTGAGTATTTGCAACTGATAGAAGACCTTCGATGAAGTTTATGCTTGCTTGATCACATATCTGATCAGGTATCGGCAGTGGTTGTAATAATCCCGAAGGTGATTGGCACACATATTTACTAGTTTGACAGGTTGTGCATTCTCTCACATAGTTTTGGACATCTAACTTCATTCCTCTCCACCAGAATGACCTACAAAGCCTCTGCAAAGTCTTCATATCCAGAATGTCCTCCTATGGGAGTATCATGATGTTCAAAAGTCATCAATCTTCGAAGAAATGAAGTTGGACTCAGTACCACTTTGGAGCCTTTATACCATACACCTCGAACCATAGAAAACTTGGTATGAGTTGGCTGCAAAGCTTTATCTGCCAAATCTTTGAAATAAGGATCACTCTCATTCATTATTATGACATTTGCCCACCAGTTTGGATGTAAAGAGCTTAACCGCACAAAGAAACAATCCAATTTTCGCCTAGATAAACGATCAGCTGGCACATTATCACTACCTCTTTTATATTCCACATCAAAATTGAACTCATAAAGCTTGACTAATCAAGAATGTTGTGCTGCCGTGGACATCTATGATCTAACAAATATTTGAGTGGCTTATGATCTGTACGAATGATGAATTTCCTGCCAAAGAGATATTGCTTCCACTTTTTCACTGCCAACAGTATCGCGAGCATTTCTTTCTCATAAGCTGACCAATGCAAACATTTCCCCTTAATTGCTTGGCTAATATATGCTATTAGGTGTTTGTTCTGCAAAAGTACTGCTCTGATTCCCTCTTTACAAGCATCACATTCCACAATGAAAGTTTCTTTAAAATCAGGTAACTGGAGGACTGGGGCTGTAATAAGAGCTTCTTTCAGTCGATCAAAAGCTTCTGCAGCTCTTTCATTCCAACTAAAGCTATCCTTCTTAGTCAATTCAGTTAGGGGAAAAGCGATTGAACCATAATTCCTAATAAACTTCCTATAATACCCTGTGAGACCAAGAAAACCCCTCAAAGCTTTAACAGATTGAGGAATTGGCCAATCTTTAACCGCAGACACTTTCTTTTGATCCATTGCAATGCCGGAGCCAGTTACAACATGACCCAAGTACTCTACTTTTGTTTGACCAAATGTGCATTTAGACTTCTTCACAAACAGTTGGTTCTTTTGCAAGATAAGAAAAGTTTCCCGAAGGTGCACCATATGTTCTTGCCAAGATCTGCTAAAGATTAAGATGTCATCAAAGAAAACAAGTATGAACTTCCTTAAGTGTGGCCTAAAAATATCATTCATAAGAGATTGGGAAGGTAGACGGTGCATTACTCAACCCAAAGGGCATTAGTAAAAATTCATAGTGACCACTGTGATATCTAAATGCAGTCTTCAATATATCATCAGTGTGCATTCGAATTTGATGGTAACCAGATCTTAAATCTAGTTTGGAAAAAAATTTAGACCCATGCAACTCATCTAGTAGATCATCAATAATTGGAATGGGGTATTTATCCGTGATTGTCTGCTGGTTGAGTGATCTATAATCTACACAAAATCTCCAAGAACCATCCTGCTTCTTTACGAGTACCACTGGGGAGCTATAACTGCTATTACTTGGCCGGATAATTCCTTGTTTCAGCATTTCTTCAATAATCTGTTCAATTGCATTCTTTTGCTCTCAAACGAATGTCTATAGGGTCTGATGCAAACAGGTTTGGAGGCTTTTTCGAGTGGTATTTGGTGATCATAGGTCCTTGCAGGTGGTAATTTCTTTGGTTCCTCAAATAGGACTTGAAACTCACTCAATAAATTCTGCAGATTTGGATCTTCATGAACTGATGTGTGTTGTTTCTCCTCAGCTGACATTAGATACAAAACAAACCCCCCATGTGTCTAGAGGGCAATTTTGTTGGCCTCCTTATCTGATAACAATTGCGTGGAACTTGGATGCAATCCTTGTAACACCCAATTAGTTCCTTTATGCTGGAATTTCAACTGTTTGTGAATTAAGTTCACTGTGACCTCAGACACCTGCTTAATCCATTTATCTCCAAGAACTACATCATGGCCCTTAATAGGAAAAACCAAGAAATCATCAATAAAATCATAGCCTTGACAGCTGATTTTCACATTTGAACATAACCCACTTCTACCTCCTCACCACCCGCAACTCTCACATTAAAAGCTTGTTTAATGGAAAGTGGCAACCCAGTTCTTTCCAATATAAATGGATCTATATAGTTGTGAGTAACACCACTATCAATTAAGATATGAACATCCACACCCTTTAGTTGAGCCTTAAGAATTAAACATTCGGTGTTGATCCCTGATCCCACCTTGAGGAGATGAGGACTACCAGTACCCTTAATCAACTCCCTTTCCTCATCCTCTACCATCAACTGATTCAACTCTTCTTCATTCCACAAAGTGAATATATCCAATCCTCCTTCTATACACATATATGTCTTTGTTTTGCACAAATGTCCCGGCAGATATCTCTCATCACAGTGAAACATCAGCCCCTTCTTTCTTCTGTCCCACACCTCATTAGGTGTGAGCTTCTTTAAAATAGGTCTCTTTGAGTTACTGGGGTTTGCATTGCTTGGAAGTCTCACTGGTTGATTATTCAACTGTGTTTGGGCAGTCGACTGTGTGTGATAAGGTAGAGGGGTATATCCAGAAGTGGATCCTTTGAAATTTGATCTATAAGGTGTTCTATAGAATTGTTTGAGTGAGTTGAACTTCTTCTCAAACCTCAATGCAACCTTAAAGGCTTCACTAAGCGTTTGTGGCTCCGCCATGGCAACATCATATTGCAATTCCTCTTTGAGACCACTCACGAATTGCTGCACTAAAAAAGGTTCACTGGCTCCTTTAACTAAGCACTAAAGTCTGTCAAATTTCACTTGGTAATCAATTACTGTTGAGGTTTGATCTAACCCGCACAAAGATTTCGCTGCATCCTCGTATATGCTTAGCGCAAATCTATTGCAAATTCCTTCTTTGAACTCTTTCCAAGTTACTATACCCTCCTTAGTTTTAAGGAACCATCGACACCATTGAATAGCATCATCTTTGAGGAAGAAAAATGCGACTCACTTTCTCATCCCCCTGGATCCCATACATTTCAAAATAATGCTCGATTTGGAAAATCCAATTAAGAACATCACCGGTTCCTGAGAACCGATGGACATTCAATTTTGGAGGTTTTGAAAAAAAAATTCCCCCAATTAAGTTTCCTCCCGCAGGAATCGCTATATTCCTATCATTATGCAACAAGCTTCCACCTCCATCCAACTCAGGGTTGAGATTTTGCTTACCACTAGGTTTCGATGGCGCAATCACTTCTGATGATTCTTGATTTGATCGGGCCTCCCCCATCCGTTGAGTTAGTAACTGCAACTGCGCCAAAATCAAAGGAATCTGAGAAACTTGAGTTGCGATTTCCTTCACCTGATTCTCCACCACTACTACCCCGTCGTTCAAGAACTGATGGCTTCGTTGCCACTCCAAGGCTGGTGCTAAGCCAAGAATCCCTTCATTGACTGAATCTTGAGGAATCTCGCTTTCGTCTTCCCGATTCACAGCAAGGTTGGACGACTCTGATACCATTGTTACGGCTCTAGCCTTGTTCTTGGCCATGGCCATATGTGAGGTGAGGAACTGAGTCAAGAAGGTTAGGGAAAGAATACTCAAGAAGGTTGAGAGGATTGAACTAGAAATCACACACCAGATCAGCTACTGATCTGGTTGGGTTTTTACAAGCAAAGATACGCACTAAGCGCGTAAATGGACAAGCCGTTGAGACGGTTACAAAGAGGGTCCCACTTGGATCCAACGATCACGACATTTTCTCTACAGATCCAAGGGCTCACATACACCCATACCCCTTCGATTACATCTTTACAATAAAACCCTCCTACTTACACTTATTACACTCCAACTGATACATTTCAAATATCAGAAACCCACTCACTCCCGCTCCTCTCTATTCTTCTAGTCATCTTCTGCACCTCCAGCATCTTCACTTCCCGCCATTGCTTTCTCCTGGACTGTATCAATTACCCTCCTCAATTTTAACTTGATGATTTCCTCCCATTTGAACTTCTATGGCCACTTTTCCTTTTCAACCTTTTCTCTTTTCTTCATGAGGATGCACCCTATTTCCCTCGAAGTTCATGCTCCTCCGATCAATATTTGGTGGAAGTTCTCATGCTACGTTGGAGTGGAATGGGAGAAGAGTCTTGAGATACATGGAATGGTTCTGGGAGGTGAAGTAGTGGAACTAATGGTGGTGGTAGTTTGGTTCGACGAACAACGGGGAGAGTGAAGAGTATATGTGTGTTAGGACTTATTGCAGAGCTTTCTCAAATAAGTGGAGTGAGGGGAGATTATGTGTCAAATAGTGAGGTAATTAGGCTCTAGAATAATGCCTAGTGTCCTCTTATGTCTCTTAAAGATGCAATCATTCTCCACCACCATTTAACAAAAATCTTCTGGGATAAATTTGAAAAAACACCACTCAATTTTGTTTCTATGAAATAACACCCCTCAACTTTTTGCCAAAGTAATTTTTGATATGAATGGACCGAATTACTCAAAAAGTTAACGGGTGTCCTTTTCAGAAAAAGGGAATTGAGGGGGTGTATTTTCGGAAATACATATAGTGGAAGGGTGTTTTTTCAAATTTAGCCTGCATCAAGGACGTGACTCCATCTTGCATTAGTCATGAATAACCCGGGTTTGTTTTGGGCCAAAGTTGGTCTAAATCTCTAAATGGGCTTCAATTAATGTATACCCATTTTGGACTTGACATTTACACATCAATATAGTTATATAGTTTACATAACATTTTACTGTATTTTAGACTATAATATTCTATGCTCCATGGGAAAAATTGTCCTTTCAATTTATTGAGTGTAAACAAATTTGGCATAAACAGCGAATTGAAAATTTCTCAAAATCAGCCAGAAATGGTTGACTATAGCTCACAAAATCTAGCAAATACAGTGAAATTCAGAATTTCCCAAAATTTATCGAAAACAATGGACTATAGGCAACCAAATATGTCCAAACTAGCATTTTCCAGAAGTTATCAAAATCGATGAAAATGGTGGACTATAGCCCATAAAATTTGGCTAGAATAGTGACATTTCGAATTTCACAAAATCGATAAAAATGGTGGACTAACAGCTTAAATTGATGGCTCCGTGGGGCCCTAATAACAGTTGTTGAGGCCAACACAATGTTTTTTATGGAGTACGCCAAATCATCCTAAACTCGTTTCAACATCTGCATATTCAGTATATTTACTTTAGTAGCTTTAAGAGTTCACAAAATCGGGATAAAAATAGTGAAATTGAATTTTTTTCCGAAAAATGTTAGAAACGGTGGAGTAGCCAAACATAATTTGACCAAAATAGTTAAAAATTTCTCAAAGTCAGCCGGAAATAGAGGACTATATCGCCCATAAAATTTGTAAAAAATATGAAATTCAAAATTTCTCTAAATCGAGCGGAAACAATGGACGAAATCTGGTCAAAACAATGAAATTGGAAAAACATCCACGAAATCTGGTCAAAACAATGAAACTCGAAAAATATCAACGAAATATGGTCAAAACAATGAAACTCGAAAAATATTCAAAATTGATGAACATGGAGAACAGTATTGTCCACAAATCTAGCAAAAAAAAGTGAAATCTATAAGTTCATAAAATCTGCTAGAAACGGTATTCCAAAAAATCTAATCATAACAATGAAATTTATAATATCTCACAATCGATTGAAAATGGTGGACTATATAACCAACAAAATCTAGCAAAACATTAAAATTCAGAATGTCTCAAAATTGACCGAAAATGGTAAATACAAAATATCTCAAAATTCAAAACATTAAAATCCCACAAAATTTTGCCAAATCAGTAAATACAGAGTTTTTCAAAATCGGTCGAAAATATGGGACAACTGCTTAAAAAATCTGGTTCACAAAGAAAGGGGAAAAAAAAATTCAAATTTTCTCAAAATTTATGAAAATGGTGGAAAGATATAGCCCACAAAATTTGATAGAAAAAGTAGTTAATTTAAATTCCTCGAAACATGCCGAAAGTGGTGGACATTAACACCACAAAGGCCAAATACGGTGGACAAATCAGCCCAAAACAATGAATTCCGAGTTCATCAAAATCGGTGGAAAGGGTCCATTTTAGCTCACATATATGGCTAAAACATTGAAGTTAAGAATTTCTCAAAATCTGGCCAAAAGAGAGTCGATGAAAACGGTGGAGTAGGCCAACTAGATCCGACAAATAATGGTGTTTTAAAAAAAACGTTCGAAAATGTTGGAATTTCTCAAAAACATCAAAAAACGGTGGACCAGCCTATAAATCTAAGCTAAAATAGTGAAATTTGGATTTCTCAAAATCAACTGAAACGATCGAATATAGCCCACAAAATATTCCAAAAAAAATTGAAATTAAGAATTTCTCAAAAGTGGTAAAAAACGGTAGCCTACAAAATCTGGCTAAAGGAGTGAAACTTAGAATATCTGAAATCAACGAAAACGGTGGAGTGGGGGATTGTAGTCAACAAAATGTGACAAAAAATAGTGGACAACAGTGTTTCTCAAAAATTCGAAGGCTTTGGAATTTCTCAAAACAACGAAAAATGGTGGACATTCAAATTTCCACAAAATCTGGCCAAAGTTTCTTTAAAAAACAAGGAAATTCAAATTTTCTTTAAATCAGGCGAAAACGGTGGACAATAGCCTACAAAATCTGGTCAAATGGAGAATTCAAAATTTCTAAAAATTGATGAAAAAATAATGGAATGTAGCCCAAATTATATTGCAAAAAGTTAATGAAGTTTTAAATTTATCGAAATATTTTGAAAAGGGTGGGCTATATTGACCCTAAAATCTAGATAAAACATTGAAATTTAAAATTTCTGAAAATTGGTTGGAAACTATGGATGGTCGAAAATATTTAGAATTTTACGAAACTTGCAAGGGGTAGGCTATAGTCAACAAAATTTGGCCAAATTCGTGAAAGTTTTAATTTCAGTGACAACCAAATTATATTGGTTTTTTAGTCCACAATTTTAGCCCATTTTTGTGGATATCTCAATTTCACTATTTTGTCCAAATTGTTGTAGGGTACTCCACAATTTTCGGTTCTTTTCTCAAATTTCTTAATTTCATTGTTTTGGACAAAAAATGTGAGCTTTAGTCCATAGTTTTTCATCCAATTTTGAGAAAATTATGTATTTTGCTGTGATTTTGCCAAATTTGTGGGCTAGTCTACAAATTTTGGCTGCTTTTGAGAAATTCAAAATTTCAGCACTTTGGTTTTGTGGATAGTCCATAGTTTCTAGGCATTTTCCCGAAATTCTACCACAATTTTCTACCATTTTCTATAAATTCTGAATTTTAGTATTTTGGCCAAATTTTGTAGGCTAGTCCACAATTTTTTTGGTTGATTTTGAGAAATTTACAATTTTGGCTGGATTTTTTGAACTTGTATAGTTTTTGGTAGTTTTCGTGAAATTCGTAGTTTCATTGTTGTGGCAAATTTTGTTGACTAGTTCATAGTTATCAGTGAATTTTAACAAATTCCGAGTATCTGTATTTTGGCCAATATTTTGAGAAATTTTTATTTTCAACCCCATTAAATTCATCGGCAACATCACCTTCCCTAGCAACCTAGCCATATCCACTCCAAAACTCGACCCTCTTTTCCCTTTATTAACCGCCACCTTCAACTTGCTAGGCTTTCCTAAACAAATAATGGACTTGCTATTGATCTTGTCGATAACGGACTTGCTTAGGTTGAAACATGAAACTAGGGTTTGGTTGTTTGAAGGGATCAGAGTTACGGGAGCAATTTGGTAGGGACGGTTGTTGAGTTGGATGTTGCAGCGGTAAGGGGAGAGAGAAGGGTGGACGCTGACAGGTGTAGGGTATGTGGCGATTAGGACTGTTACATATACACAATACCCGGACCCGACCTGGACCCGACATTGGACCGGAACTGACCCGATCTATACGGGTTTGGGTCCGGATCCTAAATTAAGACCCAATGCACTTTTGGGTCCGGGTCCGGGTCCACTCAAAATATAACCGACTCGGACCCGGATCCGTTAAAAAATACTCCAAAAAATATGGAATTTGAATAATAGGGTTATAGGGATATACATATAAATAGTAATTGTTGAATATCGATGTGTAAATATAATATTTATTCATGTACTTAAGTGCAAAATTTTTTGGAAACGTAGGATATCGGGTGGAAAATACTTTAAGTGCAAATATTTATTTCTCGCTACCGGACCCGACGGGTAGATTTTTTTAACTAGAACCCAGACCTGGTTCTCGCAAGTCCGGGTCTTGGTCCAAATTTTGGACCCGTGAGGTTCAGGTCTGAGTTCGGGTTCTGGCGGACCCGACCGGATAAGACCTGGTACCAGCTCTAGTGGCTATATGCCGTTGGAGGGAGAGTTTACCAACAAGGACCTGCACGAAGGAGCAAGGGTCCTTGGTTGAGCAGGAGCTACTGGTCAAAGTTAGGGTTAGGGTTTTGTTGAAAGTTAGGAGAGAAAAATATAAATTATGTAAAGAGATGGGGGGTTTGTTCATATATGAGAAGGGAGGGAAGGTGACAGGTTGGAAAGTAGGGGGAATTAACTGTGAATTAGAGATGATTCAGTGAGGATTGAGGTAGATTAACAAATATGTATGATATGATTATGGAAATTATGTATGGTTAATTTTTTTATATATACTTGAATTGTATGCATGCATTTGGAAGGAATAGTTGTTGGTCAACATTGACATTTTTTTTTTTGGAATTTGAAATTGAACCTTTAGTTTTGAATTAAAAAAGTGACTATTAGAATTAAATTTTGTATGAATTTTTCTAATTAAAAAATATTTTTAGTTTCAAATTGAGAAGAAAATTGCTTTGTACGTTCGTAATATAAGAAATACATCCACCAAGTTAAGGTTAAAGTTCAAAATAAGGAGCTGAAGCCTGAAATTATATATCTTGCACCAGAAATGCTTTAATACAATGCAAAGAACAAAACCATTATAATTCGAACCGTTATAGAAAAAACCTATTTCCCATTTCTGCCCTTTGTAAAGAAATATATTGATCATTTTAATTTTTAACTTGTATGTAATGTTGACGAGTCTTTGTTACAAACATATCCCTTATCCAAAATGTTGGAATGTCTTTATTATCTCCATGATTATAATTTTGTAATATAAAAGAGGGTATTTTTTTTAAAAAAAACCCTACGTTTTTTCATAATTTTAAAACCCTTAACGTTGTTGTTGTCAAAAAAAAGGGAAGTTTGCTTGCGTTAAATTAACATCGTGGGATGAATGTGATGTCTTGGTACAATGGCTTTTCCATGTGTTCTTGGATAATTGGTAAGATATTTCCACATAATTAAAGAACAAAATTAGTAGATATTTATCAGATGCTAATTGGCTTTTTGGTTTTCGGAAAATGAAAATTAAATGAATGAATAAGGAGTCAAAATTTAATTTATCCTCATAAAAATTAGCAACAATGTCAATCACGTGAACCAATAAATTGCTTGTCATTAATTTTTTACAAATAAATGAATGCCATTAAATACTTCACTCCCTTCATACCTAATCCCTTTACACTCTTTGCCTCTTTGCCTCCTCCCATTTTCTTTCTTGCCCCCATCTCTTCTCCTCCTATTTACACATCTTACTCATCTCAAATGATTATTAATAATTAAAAAGTCTATCATAGCTAGAAGTATGGCTGCAATCGAGCCGAGCCGAGCCGAATATCTTCAGGCTCGAACTCGGTTCGTTAAGGAATCGAGCTCAGTTTTGAGCTCGAGCTCGGTTCGAGCCGAGCTTTGACCGAATTCGAGCCGAATAGCTCGCTAGCTTAGCCTAAAATTTTAAAAAAAATCCAAGCTCGAGCCGAATAGCTCGCGAATAGCTCGATTCGTTTGCAGCCCTAGCTACAAGTAATTAATAGTTAAAAAAAAAATCATCCCTAGCATAACATGAGTGTGCCCACGATACCATACATATCAGTAAGTCCACACTTTTTCGGCCATTTTGGTGAGAATCTTAATTTCATAGTTTTAGCTGAATTTTGTGGGCTCTATTTCACTCACAGTTTCAGTTATTTTCATGAAATTTTGAATTTCACTATTTTGGACCAAGTTTGTGAGCTAGTCTACATTTTTTTGACGATTTTGAGAAAATTTTGGCTTTCATTTTTTTGACCAAATTTGTGGTCTATAGTCCACAATTTTTGACCAAATTGAGAAATTCAAAATTTATGGGCTCCACAAATTTATGCCGATTTTGTAAAAATCTCAATTTTACTGTTTTAGTCAAATTTTGTGGGCTATTCTAAATTTTACTAGTTTAGACAATTTGTGAGCTATATAGTCTAAAATTTTCTGCAAATTATGAGAAAATTGTGCATTTGACTGTTTGGCCAAATTTGTGGACTAAAAGTCCACAACTTTCGACCATTTCCGTGAAATTTTTGATTGTCGCTATTTTGAAAATATTTGGTGGCCTATAGTCTATAGTTTTCTTCTGAATTTTGAGATATTTAGAATTTTATTTTTTTTGCCAAATTTTATGGGCTATAGTCCGCAAATTTCTGCCTTTTCGTGAAATTCTAGATTTCACTGTTTTGGCCAAGTTCAATAGTTTTCGACTGATTTAAAGAAATTTAGGATTTCACCGTTTTGGCTAGATTTTGTGGGTTTTTATAGTTTGTAGTTTCATGGCATTCTCGTAAAATTTTGAATTTCATTGCTTTAGCCAAATTTTGTGGGTTGTCCACTACTTTCGGCCGACTTTGACAATTTTAGGATTTCATTGTTTTGGCTAATGTTTATGAAGTGAAACTGCTATCGAACCGGCAGGATGGCCTGTTCGGTTTTCTGCTGGTTCGACCAAGTTCAATGCTGGTCGAACCGGGTTCAGTAAGAGGACTACTATAATTAAAATTTTGGTTTCATATAAATAATTTATGTTTACATAGCACAATTACACATTGGCAAAGTGGTTAGTGAGTCTAGAGTGTTGTTCAGCAAACCATGGTTTGAAACATGCTGTCCATTATTATTTTTTGAAAAAATATGAATAAGTATGGTGAACCGGCCGGTTCAATTGAACCTGGTTAGGACGGTTCACAATAAAACTGGCCGGTTCATTCTTGTTTATCCGATTTTCAGAGAAGATCCAGTTCCATGTGAAACCAAACGGTTGATGGTCCGGTTCCGGTCTGGTTCCGATCGAGCATGGTCCGTTCGGCCGGTCCGGTCTGATTTTTACAACATTGGTGGTGTCTTTTAGTCTACAATTTTCGGCAATTTTCCTGAAAATCTGGATTTCACAGTTTTAGCCAGATTTTTAAAGCTATAGTTCACTGTTTTCGACCATTTTCCTAAAATTCTAGAGTTTAGTGTTTTGACCAAATAGTATGGGCTATAGTTTAGTCTTCATCTATTTTGTGGGCTATGATTTTATTTGTTTGGCAAGATTTTGCGGGACAATGTTCTGGAATGAAATTCTGGTTTTTTATAACCTGAAATTTTCTTTTTTGCCAAATTTTCTGAGTAGTCCACTATTTTCGGTCGTTTTCATGAAATTCAGCATTTCAATGGTTTTGCTAGATTTTGTCGGCTGGCCACAATTTTCGGCAATTTTCGTGATATTTTGAATTTCATGGTTTTGACCAAATTTTGTAAGCTATACTGCTATAGTCCAAGTTTCGACAGACTTTACCAAATTTAGGATTTCACAGTTCGGCTAGATTTTTTGTCCACAGTTTTTGGTCATTTTTTTGTGAAATTTTCAAATTATTATTTTTGCCAAAAATTGTTTTTTGTAGTCCATAGTTTTCGGTTATTTTCGCGAATTTTTGAATTTCAGTGGATAAAATTTGTAAGCTATACTTAATAGAATTTTGCCGACCTTGAGAAAATTCAGAATTTCAGTGTTCTGGCTAAATTTTATGGAATGTAGTCCAACGTTTTAGGCCATTTTTGTGAAATTTTGAATTTCAAATTTTACTGTTTTGGTCAAAATTTGTAGGCGCCCTCACTTTTCGACCAATTTTATGAGATTATGAATTTCTCTTATATAGTCCACAGTTTTCAGCCAATTTCGTGAATTTCTGAATTTGAGTGTTTGTACAAATTTTATGAGCTATAGTCCACAATTTTTAGCTATATTCGCGAAATTCTAAATTTCACAGTTTGGATAAACTTTGTGAGATATGAACCCACAGTTTTGTGCCGATTTAAGAAAATTCCGGATTTCACTGTTTTGCTCAAATACAGAGTCTTCGACCATTTTCGTGAAATTCTGAATTTCGCTGTGTTGCCCAGTGGATTGTAACTTATAATAGTTGGGTAACAAGTGAAATTCTGAATTTCTCATAATTATTAAAAAGTGGACTATAACCTACAAATGTTAGTTAAAAAGGTGAAATTCAATATTTTTTGAAATCGACAAAAAAATAGTGGAGCAGACTAACTTAGAAAAGTCTGCTGAAGCAGTGAAATTTAAACTTCATTGAAGTTGCCAAAAACATGGGACTATATAACCCACAAAAGTTAATTAAAGCAATAAAATTCAATGGTTCTCAAAATCGGCAAATAATAAAGACTAAAACTCACTAAAGTTGGCTAAAGTTGCGAAATTTGGAACTATCGTAAAAATCAGCAAAAAAGGTGGGCTAGTCCTCCAAAGCTGGTTAGTGAAATTCGGAATTTCTCGAATCAATCAAACTCAGTGGATTATAGCCCATAAAACTGGCTAGAATAGTGAAGTTCAAAGTTTCTCCAAATATGCCAAAAGCTATTGATGTCTTCATATCGTTCACATTGCCAAAATGAGCTTTGGGCTGAGATGGCCCACATTGCCAAAATGAGCTTTGGGCTGAGATGGCCGAGAATTAAAACTGTGGAAGCAACATGGGAGGAGAAGATGAACATACCCTAGTTGACTTCGCACACCCATAGGTTGGCTTGACTCAATCTATTTGAGTTATTATAGTAAAGATGAAGAACATAACAATATAGCATACATTATTCATTTTTTAGAAGGCGAACGAACACCCACAACCGAAAACATACATTTCCTAGATTATAAAGGTACCTACATGTGATCTTCAAAAGCTCCCAATTTAATCCTTGTTTTCAGCAAAAACACTATTTCTAAAATTATAATTCCCTTAATGGAATTATATTTTTCTCATATGTCATGGTTGTTGTGCTTTTGGATAAGAGTTCTAACTGGGCCAACAGTGGCAAAGCCAAAAAAAAATTTCAGCCTGGGCACTTAGATAAGACACAATTATTTTTCAAATTAGAAACAAATCATTTATGTAGTAGTAATATATAACTTTTGCCATCTTTACACTTGGAAAAGGGGGAAAAATAAAAAAAATAACAGAAAGCATCTAAATAAAAAAAAAGAGATATATAATTTTTTTAATACAGTTGTCCTCAATGGGATTCCATTGGTGGAAATCTGAACATGTTAATGAATGCCTCTAGACTGACACCATTAAGCACACTTGTCCCGATATATGTAATCAAGATATCATTCATTCACTAACCTCCCATTCGGTTAGAGCATCCACAATGACAATTCTTATTTTTTGGCAAAATGGGACGAATAGAAATGGAATAGATCGAAAGGTCTGCAGTGATCGTTTGCTATATTTTGCTAAAATTTGAGTAGGACGAGACAACTTGTTTCGTCCGTTTTTTATTATTATATAGATTTAATTAATTACCGATTAACTATTAAAATATCTTAATTAAATAAATTAAATATTAAAATATACCCCAATCCTATTTAAACACCTACTAAACTATTAATTAAACCTTAAAACCCACTAAATCCCCCCCCTCCCCCCCAATACCTGGACGGGACAACATGTCTCGTCCGTGGGTATTTTTTGATTTTTTTTTTTTCGAATAATCTGATCCGTTGATCAGTTGAAAAAATTGGAAAAAAAAAATATTTTGGGAAGGACGATACAACATGTATCGTCCGACCCTATTTAAAAAATAAAATAAAAAATATACGGGACGAGACAAGTTGTCTCGTCCGATTGTAATAAAAAATATTAAATATATTGAGATGATACATCATGTATCGTCTTCTATATTCTCAAATTCGCTAGCCCACTTCTCAAATATGAGAATCGACTGTAGCTCGTTTGCTATTTTTTAACAAAATAGCAAACGGTTGCAGAGGTCGATTCTCATATTATTCTCATAATATGAGAATTTGAGAAATATAGCAAACGACTGCGGATGCTCTTAAACACTTGATTTTTTTTATGGACTATTAGTGGAAGAACAAACTAGTGGAAAGGGTAGTAAAGTTTTAATGACATCCTTTTCATAAAAGAAAATAAAAGGTCATCTAAAAGCTATAATTATCACCTTACGGGTAATCATTTTTTGCTAGACTATCTGATCTAATATGTGTAATCGAATGGGTAAAAGAAAAGGGAAATCGATTGGTGGGCTCCTTTTTCAATTATAATGCTCTTAACATAATGGCCTCAAAGCCAGATTTATTTTTTTATTATTATTATTATTATTTAAGAGATTTAGAAATCCATTAATTTGCATTTGTTTTGATAGCACTAGTCCTTAGTGTGCAAGCTGGGCTAGCTAGGTTGGGCATGAGAGAATTCTTAGATTAGGCACTAGTGCAAAGATCCATATATATTGTAGAGATATTTAAAAGTTTAGATAGGGCAAGTGCCTAATCTTCATTCAATGTCCCTCCACCGTTGTGGGCCGATGATACATTTTGTAAATATAGACGGGGATTTAATGCACAGAAAAGAGATGGGATTCAACAGAGTGAATGCCTTTTATCTAACTGTAGTATAGTTTGCTTTTACCCATGAATGTACTGATCATCATTTTGGATCTCTGTGCTATTCCTTACAGTAGTTGATCTATGTATACTGATAGTACATAGACTCAATCTAACATGCTAATCCCCACCATCACTTTCTATTATGGGAACCTTATTACACTACAATTAGTATAAAAAACCATTTTTCATTTTTTTTTCTTTCTTCTGCTGTGATTCAAATTGTCTTCAAGTTTTCAGTTTTGAGCTTCAAATGACTAATCATACTATGTTAGATTAATCCTAGTCGTAATTCAAATTGTTCTTGTAAATATAATGTTCAGGAAATCGTGGCCGAAACATTTATGGGTGATTATTATCGGAATCATTCTTTTCAGCCTTCTAGCGATATTGTTATGGTACATCTGGAGAAGAAGACCAGCTGGACCGGGTGCATATAGGCCTGTAGATGCTGTGGTTCCTGAACAAGAGCTCCAACCCATGTAAATTGCGTCCTTCATTTTAGGAGATCGATTTTGATTCCTTCACTATGATTGTAAAGGCTCACATAATTTCAGGGAACCAGCCTTATGTTGGGAAAAGGTTGTACCGTATAAAGTTCAAGAAATACCTCAGTCATGTATACTAAGTTCAACTTGTCTTTGCTCATCATAGGGGGGATTATTTTGGGTAAATCCGTTTTATTGTTCAGTTACGATATTTGATGTTGACAAAAGTACATAGAAACAGATACAAAATCTTGTAAAATTTTGATTTACTACAATCACAATTGAATGCCCATATATTCTTGATTTCTTTGTCCTAGTTTGTTGAAGTTCTTTAGAGCTTATGCATCAAATGCGGTAATTTATAGAGCTAGATTACTAGCTTTTTTCTTTTGTACTGCTGGCTAGATTGTTTTTTTTTTCTTCTTTTGGACTATTACTTACAAAAGACAGCGAGAAGAATTAAATCCAGATATTCTCCAAATTGATGAAAAACGGTGAATTATATAGCCCACTAAAGAGCTAAAATGATGAAATTCGAATTTTTCAAAATTGATAGAAACATGTCAGACTACAGCCTACAAAAATGACTCAAACTATGAAGTTCAGAATTTCTCGAAAGCAAACAATAGACTGTGGATACAGATAGATGAGCACATGAACGACCGCTAAAATTGTGAAATTTCAGATTTCTCAAAATTAACTATTATAACCCACAAAAGATGAGTAAAACTATGAAATTTATATATATACTAGGTTTGCCCGTTGGCACGTCTTTGGAACGGTGTACCTTATTTGACCATATAAAATAGTTTTGGAGGTCTAGCAAATTAATTGAAGTAGCAAACATAGAGCAAAAAACATATTATATGATTTTTTTTTTTGGAACTATTTTAAAAGTTTTAAAATTTTTAAATTTTAAATTTTTTTTATTTTTAAAATTTTTTTTAAGAAAAAATTTCTTAATTTTTTGAATAGAAGAGGGAGAGAGAGAGAGAGAGAAGAAAAAAAAATTAAATAAACATAGGAGTTGTTTTGGGTGGGGAACTTGATTTTGAGTTTTGGAGAGAACTTTTGAGGGGAAAATATGTTTTGTAAAATTAGATCTGGGCTTTTATGTGTGTGTATATATATATATATATATATATATCTATATAATAAAACACAAAGAAAGCTATCAAGTGGCTCTCCTTCAATTCTTCCAAAAATTAAAGGTCCAGATCTAATCTCAAAAAACATATTTTTCCCTCCAAAAAGTTTCCCCCTAAAACTCAAATTCAAATCCCCCACCCAAAACAACTCCTATATTTATTTAATTATTTTTTTTTCTCTCTTTCTCTCTCTCTCTTCTATTCAAAAAATTAAGAGAATAAAAATTTTAAGAAATTTTAAAAAGTTTAAATTAAAAAACTAAAAAAATTAAAAATTTTTCAAAATAAAAAACTTTAAAAATAATTCAAACAATAAAAAAAAATCAAAAAATTCATATAATATGTTTTTTTGCTGGATCCCCAAAAGTTTCTTATATAATATGTTTGCTACTTCAATTAATTTGCTGGACTTCTAAAACTATTTTATATGATTAAATAAGGTGCACCGTTCCGAAGACGTGCCGTAGGCACGTGTCAACGGGCAAACCTAGTATATCTATATAATAAAACACAAAGAAAGCTATCAAGTGGCTCTCCTTCAATCCCTCCAAAATTCAAAGGTCCAGATCTAACCTTACAAAACATATTTCCCCTCAAAAAGTTCCCCCCAAAACTCAGATTCAAATCACCCACCAAAAACAACTCATATATTTATTTAAATTTTTTTTCTCTCTCTCCCTCCCTCTTTTATTAAAGAAATTAAGAAAATAAAAATTTTAAAAATATTAAAATATTAAAATATTTAAAAATTTAAAAACTTTAAAAATAATTTAAAAAAAATCAAAAAAATCATATAATATGTTTTTTTGCTCTATGTTTACTACTTCAATTAAATTGCTGGACCTCCAAAACTATTTTATATGATCAAACAAGGTGCACCGTTTCGAAGACGTGCCGTAGGCACGTGTCAACGGGCAAACCTAGTATATAATAAAACACAAAGAAAGCTATCAAGTGGCTCTCCTTCAATTCCCCCAAAAATCAAAGGTCCAGATCTAACCTCACAAAACATATTTTCCGTCTCAAAAGTTTCCCCCCAAAACTCAAATTCAAATTCCTCACCCAAAACAACTCCTATATTTATTTTTATTTTTTCTCTCTCTTTCCCTCTCTCTTCTACTATAAAAATTTTAAAAAATTTTGAAAAATTAAAAATTAAAAAACTAAATAAAATTAAAAATTTAAAAACTTTAAAAGTAATTCAAAAATCTATATAATAAAACACAAAAAAATATCTCAAAAGTTTCCTCCCGAAACTCAAATTCAAATTCCTCACCCAAAACAACTCCTATATTTATTTATTTCTTTTTCTCTCTCTTTCCCTCCCTCTTCTACTAAAAAATTTTTAAAAAATTAAAAATTAAAAAACTAAAAAAAAAAAAAATTTAAAAACTTTAAAAATAATTCAAAAATCTATATAATAAAACACAAAGAAAGCTATCAAGTGGCTCTCCTTCAATCCCCTCAAAAATCAAAGGTCCAGATCTTACCTCACAAAAGATATTTTCCCTCCCAAAAGTTTTCCCCCAAAACTCAAATTTAAATCCCCCATCCAAAACAACTCCTATATTTATTTAATTTTTTCTCTCTCTCTCTTTCCGTCCCTTTTCTATTCAAAAAATTAAGAAAATAAAAATTCTAAAATTTTTTTAAAAAAATTAAAAATTAAAAAGGTAAAAAAATTTAAAATTTTCAAATTTAAAAACTTTAAAAATAATTCAAAAAAAATTAAATTAAAAATTTAAAAACTAAAAATTTAAAAATTTAAAAACTTTAAAAATAATTCAAAAATCTATATAATAAAACACAAAGAAAGCTATCAAGTGGTTCTCCTTCAATCCCCTCAAAAATCAAAGACCCAGATCTAACCTCGCAAAACATATTTTCCCCCCAAAAGTTCCCTCCAAAACTCAAATTCAAATCCCCCACCCAAAACAACTCCTATATTTATTTATTTATTTATTTCCTCTTTCTCTCCCTCCGACTTCTATTCAAAAAATTGAGAAAATAAAATTTTTTATGATTTTTAAAAAATAAAAAATTTAAAAACTTAAAAAATTAAAAATTTAAAAGCTTTAAAAATAGTTCAAAAAAATCATATCATATGTTTTTTACTGGACCCCAAAAGTTTCTCATATAATATGTTTGCTACTTCAATTAATTTGCTCGACCTCCAGAACCTATTTTATATGATCAAATAAGGTGCACCGTTCCGAAGACGTGCCGTAGGCACGTGCCAACCGGCAAACCTAGGATATATATGAATCAGAAGAAAATTGTGAACAGTTAAATTCAAAAATTCTCAAAATCAGTATAAAAAAAAAAAGAGATGAATCTACGAAAGATGGTTGAAATAGTGACATTCTGGATTTATCTCGAAATTCACAAAAACCCATGAATTATTTGAAAATAGATAAAACAGGGAAATATTTGAAATTTTTCGAAGTAGACAACAAATCAGACTATATAGTCCACAAAAGATGTCTAAACTTTGACATCCAGAATTTCTAGAAATCGAAAAAAATGGACTTACTAGTTCAAAAAAGTCAACTAGAATAATTACACCTAGATTTTATCAATATAAACAAAATATGGTGGATTATAGCCCACACAAGACCGCTAAACATTGGAAATTGGAAATTTGAATTTTTTGAAATTGACAGAAAATGATGGATTGTCTATCCCCCACACAAACAATAGCTAAAACAATGAAATTTGGAAATTCTCGAAATTGAGAAAACGATGAACTATAGCCACAAAAGAGAGATAAATCGATTAAATCCAGATTTTCATGAAATACACACACAAAAGAAAACAGTGGCTAAAACAACGAAATAAGAAATTTTACGAAATTGTAGGCTATATAGCCCACAAAAAAAAGCGAAATGTGAAATTTAACAAAAATGGCCGCCTACTAAATGAGGCCATGATCCAAGTCCTTGAACTTGGCTCAGGGTGTTGCGGTCCTCAAGAAGCAAGCACAGGATTGAAGGAATGGAGCTGGAGGAATTTGAATGAAGCTGAAGGAAATGGAATGTATCAGTAGTATCAGAGTAAATGTAAATATGTGTGTTTGGCGGTCTTAAGTGTAAAATTGGCAAGTATAAGCCAGGTGTGCGTGTATGGTTGGAGGATAACGGTTCGTGTGGGACCCACCTCTAACCAAATTCTGTTAGAGCTGTTCAGTTTCCGTGCTTTGCACGTGTCTTGTACCCTGTATAATTCATGGGGGAAACCCATTGTGAGATATGAATAGAAATTGGCATTTGTTTCCTGTTCATCACCCTCTTCCTTCTCTTAGTTCTTGATCTCAACTTAAGGTTTTGTAGATCAATGGTGAGAAGACGACCCTCGGCGTTTGTGCGCGCTGGTAGAGGTCGAGCTGCAACAATGGTATCAGAGCCAGATCTAGACACGGCGATCGATCAAGACGGAGATCTAGATCCAAATCTGGGAGCTGAGAATCCTTTAAGATCTGGAACTGGATTTCGATCTGGTTCTAGGAAACAGGATCAGATTGCGCGAGTGACCACTGGCGATGGTGGTGTGGCTCACAAGCAATCCAACCCCGAATCTAGGATCGATCGTATAGAAAGAGCTATAGAAAAGCTGTTGGAAGACTTTCCACGCCGCCAACACTCCCATCGTGCTTCTCCTGAGTGGCATTAGGAGGCTAGTAGAAATGACTCAGAGGGAAGTGGAAGTATCAGCAGGTCGCCAGGTGTTCGAGACCGGCCAGCTGATCGGCCAAGGGGCGAGAGAGCTAGAGGACAACAATATGACTTCCAAGGGAACTTCAGGAGAAGGCCAGAACCAAGGAATACTCGACCAACTCAAGGTATAACTGGTACTTTCTTTCCAAAACATCCTAAGATAGATTTGCCTAGTTTTGACGGATTGGGAGATGTCACAAATTGGGTGTACCATATGGAACATCACTTCCACACTCAAGGAGTGAGTTACTACGAGAAGTTGCCCTTCAGTGTTTACTATTTGAAGGGGGAGGCATTGTTATGGTGGAGGTGGTATGAGCAGCAAGAAAATGGAGTGATCGATTGGGAGATGGCCAAGGAGGAGTTGCTATTACAATTTGGTCCCTCTGAACTAGATGATCTAGAGGCTACCTTGTATAAGCTGCAGCAAAGTGGTACAGTTTTAGAGTATCACAAAGAATTCCTTAAATATAGCCATCTAGTGAAAAATGTAGCTATGTCATCCTTAATAAGCTGTTATATCTCTGGTCTTAAAGGGGAGTTGAGAAAGGAAGTTAAGTTGAAACATCCTCAAAGTGTTCTTGAGGCTTACAGGGAGGCAATAGCTAGGGAATCTATTTTAAAAGTTCATAAGAAAGCTTGGAAGCATGCTGGGTTTGGAAAGAACACTACTAATGCTGCTGTATCCTTCCAACATCAGAAGGCTAGTGTGAATACAAGTAATCCCCCTCCAAATAAGCCTTATATCCCCACCACTTCATCCATGACCTATTCCCCAGTAGTTTATAATAGAACAAAGGATCCGCAGGTGTTGCAGTACATGAAAGAGAGAAGAGAGAAGGGTCTTTGCTTCCACTGTGATGAGAAATTTGTGAGAGGGCAGAAGTGTGATGGGTGCTTATGAAGGAAGTACTTTCATGCAGATGCTTGGAGCTTTTGATGATGAGTTGCTAGAATATGAACCCAAGGTAGAAAAAGAGAAAAATAGTGAGATCATGAATGAGATTTGTCCTGAAAGGTCTCAGAATCCAGAGTTGGCTGCTATATCAATGAACACCTTGACTGGGAGCACTGGGCCTAGGACCTTTAGAGTGTGTGGAACAATCAAGTCCACTCCAGTATGTGCATTGGTGGATTCAAGAGCTTTGCATAACTTCTGTAACTCCCTGTTCCAGTAGTACGTATTTCACTACGTAAATTTTTGTACTTTAATTTTCAGATCAGTTTTATTTTTCTCTTTAGACTCTTTATCTAAAGCCAGAATATTTTTCTGATCAATTCTATAATTTTGTGATTTTTCGATCGGAGTTTAAATACAAATTTTAAACCGTGATTAATCCTAATCCTAATACTAATCCTAATCCTAATCCTGCCTAACCCTACACCTTATTTTTCCACCACCTTACTACTCCTAATCCTCTCCAATCCGTCAACCCCCTTCACATTTTTCCACACTCACCTTTGATTTTTCTACACCCCTCCACATTTTTCCACACCCACCTTTGATTTTTCTACACCCCCTTTGATTTTTCTACACCCCATGCAGCACACTCCACCTCCCTTCCCTTCTATATATACACACACACACACAACAGAACACCTCATTCCCTTCTTCTCTTCCTTTGCCTTCTTCTCTTCCTCTGCCTCCTCCACATCCGAGAGTAAGCAACGCCCAAGCTCCACTTCACATTCCACCTTCGAACCAACGACTTCGCTTCTACGATCCCATGAACCCCGAAAAATAACCCGACGCCGCGCCACCTTGTTGTTATCGTCGCTCACCGTTGCTACCGTTAGCTACCGTCTTACCGCCATTCTTACCGCTGTTGTGCCGCCGTCCATTGCCGACGTCGCTTCCTTCCGTGGTTAACACTACCACCGTAATCGTCACATTATAAGGCAAGTACCTTGTACACTATTTTTGTTCTCGTATAAGCATTTTCCTTTGACTCGTGGCAAGTAGTTTAGTTATCATCATATTTTATTGTCAAACTCTGTTCTAGTCACTTGTTCCATACTATATCAACTCAAGAGTGAACCGTTAACACATTTCGAATCGTGTTATCGAATATCGAATATTCAACCTTACTATCTCTAAAATTTCTTGACCTTGCACTAATAATTCGACCATGCTCCCAATACTGGATTAAAGATTTTCTACGTGAAAATTGTAGCCCATCGAGTCACGAATCCAGAACATCTGACGGTTTCTCAATCGGATGTATAGATTGTGAGATATCGCGATTTTAGTACTGTCATATTGTGAATTTCTGAACCTGCACGGGATTACTAACCGGCATCTCGTACTGATAATTCGACCATGTTCCCGACACTGGATCGAAAAAATTTCTACATGAAAATCGTAGCCCTTCGAGTCTAGATATCCGAAACATCCTACAGTTTCTCAATCCGATGTATAGATTGTGAGATATCGCGGTTTTAGTATTGTGACTCCGAATTTCCAGAATGCGCGCGAAACATCGAAACCAGCGAAGAATGAATTTGTACGCATAGCTACTGTCTTTAGAATGTATCGTGTGAATATGCGTTGGAACCGAAAGAGAGTCTACTTTCTAGAATCTCTGACGGAATCGGATTTGTTTTCTGTAACAACGGAAAAGTGAATTTGAATGCAGATATGTCAAGTTGTCTAAAAATCCATCTATACATTTTTGCATATAAACCCTTTATTTTTCATAATTAATGAACTGAATGTATTATTGTTCTTGTAATAATAACTTGCATAGATATAATAAGTTGATAGAATGCATTTTATACCACTTGATAATTTATAATAACTACTCTCGATACATGTGTTCATTTTACGTCTTATATCCAACGTCTTATATCCATGATTACTGCCCTTGATATTTTTCTTGATGAAACTGTCTTGATTACACCGTTCCACTAGTCGTACCAATTGCATGTTCATAATTAATTATAAAAGAATAATAAGCCGGGGTTATAAGGGTACGACTTAATAGTGGACAATATAGGGGAGTATACTCGGAAGGGGGCTCGTGTTTCCCGAAATAGTGATTTTTGATTCTTGATTCTTGGTTACACAATTCTTGATTACATAATTCTCGATTACATGATTCATGATTACATGTCTTGATACTATCACTGGAAGACCCGAGTACATGATCCTATAGAATTCACTACTTAAGTCTAAACGTTACATGATTGATATGCACCGAACTTGTGGTATGGGACACAGGATTGTATGCATTAGATAAGTTAATAAAACAGATAAACCCGAGATATTCACTAAGCATGATTCTTGATTACATGACCCTTCGTTACATGACTCATGATTCTTGATTACATGACTCTTGATTACATGACTCTCGATCCTTGATTACATGATTATCGATTAATTGAGCCTAGATTATCAATTGCTTATACCTTGAAGTCTAGAATACACTAGTTACATTTATTACTTACATGATCATATTGTCCCAGTTCCTTGCTTACTTCCGTATTGTATTTGTACTTCTACTTCTTGTTTCTTCCATGTTATATCTTGTTATATTACCCCCTTTTTCTGCTTGTTGCTACTTGCTGCCCAAAACTTGCTCTAACGGGAACTTTTCTATTTTTTTTTGAGTTAATGATTATACAGGTACTGATGGACCAGATGAGCAGACTCTCTAGATGATTGTTGCTGCATTGTTACTACTTCATGTTGTTTTTCTTTCAGTCGCTATTTTATCTAGTTGTTATAGCGAACTGTTCATCGTACTGTTTTAATTATGGCACCTTGTATTCCCGGGCATTTTGACCCGATGTTGATGTATTATCTGGATGATGGTTATTTTATTTTCAGCTCATGTGATCATTATATTTGTCTGCGTAAATGTGTTATAAATATCTTGTTGAGCTTATAATTGCACAGCTTATGGATGATGTATATCATTCGCTGGACCTCAGTTGCGTGCCTGTATTTCCGTATAGTGGGAAGCGGGGCGTGACAACTTCATTGAGGAGAAACTGGTCAAAAAGATTAATCTGCCTACTAACAAGGATATGCCATTGGAAGTAATAGTACCTGGGGGAAAATGTTGTATAGTAAGGGATTGTGCGAAGGAGTGAAATTCATGTGTCAAGGGGTGCCCGTTGAAGCTGATTTTTATGTTTTAGCAATGGATACTAGTCAATTAGTCTTGGGTGCTTAATGGATGGAGACCTTGGGGGATGTAGTCTGGAACATGAAGGAAAAGAAGATGAGATTTCACTTAGATGGCAAGCCAAAACAGTTAATGGGTATGCTACCCAAGGAAGTTGAAGTGACTACTGCTAAAGCTATACATAAAAGTCTCCATGCTATGCAAGGAGGATGGCTCCTTCAACTGACTGGAACTTCAAGGAATGCATCAGCTGTCGAAGGTGTCAAGTCCCTACCATTAGCAGTGCAACCAGAGATCCAACGGGTATTACATAAGTTTGATGTGGTCTTCAAGGAAGATCTGACATTGCCACCTCCTAGATCCTGTGATCATAGCATACCCCTTATACCTGGAGCAAAACCTATTAGTCAAAGACCCTATAGACATCCTCGGCACCAAAAGAATGAGATAGAGAGGCTTGTTAGGGAAATGTTGCACACTGGTATTATTAGACCTAGCCACAGCTCTTATTCTTCACCAATAGTCATGGTGAAAAAAGCTGATGGCAGTTGGAGGATGTGTGTAGATTATAAGGGTTTGAATGATATTACTGTTAAAGATAAATACCCTATTCTTATCATAGATGAGCTCTTGGATGAATTGCAAGGATCTACTATATTTAGTAAATTAGACTTGAGGAGTGGGTACCATCAAATCAGAATGAGGGAAGAAGATATTCACAAAACTGCTTTTTGAACACATGAAGGCCATTATGAATACTTGGTAATGCCTTTTGGGTTATCAAATGCTCCCGCAACCTTTCAATCACTAATGAATGACCGTTTTAGACCCTATCTAATGCAGTTTGTGTTGGTATTTTTTGATGATATTCTGATTTATAGTCCCAATTTGAACTCTCAATGCCAACATTTAGAAAGTGTGCTAACAATTTTGCAAGACAATAAGTTGTATGCCAAGGCTAGTAAATGTCATTTTGGAGTTGAGCAAGTGGAGTATCTTGGGCATGTGGTGTCTTCGAAGGGAGTGGCAGTAGACCCAAGTAAAATTGAGGCTATTCAAGGTTGGCCAAGACCAAAAACTCTTAAGGCATTGAGAGGGTTCCTTGGATTAACAGGGTACTATAGAAAATTTATAGCTCATTATAGTACTCTTACTTGGCCCTTAGTGAAACTCACCAAAAAGGGGGCTTTTGAGTGGTCGGAAGAATCTCAAGGAGCTTTTGAAAAAGTGAAGGAAGTATTAACCACTCCACCAGTGTTGCAGCTGCCATATTTTCCCCTACCTTTTGTTTTGGAGTGTGATGCATGTGGCTCAGGGATAGGAGCTGTGTTGATGCAGAAAAATCATCCTATTGCTTATCTAAGCTAGCAGCTGAAAGGGAAAAAGAGGCTCATGTCTACTTATGAAAAAGAGATGTTATCAATCCTCTTAGCAGTGCAAAAGTGAAGACAATATCTTTTGGGAAGGGAATTTATTATCAAGACTGATCACAAACCCCTCAAGCATTTATTAGAGCAAAGATTGTATACTGAGGCTCAGCATGAGTGGTTAATCAAGTTACATGGGTATCAATTTGTGGTAGAATATAAGAAGGGAAGAGATAATGTGGTTGAGGATGGTCTTTCCAGGCAGTATGAAGATGAGGAAGGGACTTTATTCACTTATACAATTGTCCAACCAAAATGGTTGAAACTGGTGCAGCAAGAAGTCACTTCCAACCCTTTCTACCATGATATTCAGTTGAAGATGGAAGCTGGTGACACCAACTATGGGTTAGTGAATGGTGTGTACTTTTATAAGGACAGAGTTCTTCTCAGTCCAGACTCTTCTTTGAGAGATTGGTTCTTATTTGATGCTCATTCAACTCCCCAGGGAGGTCATGTTGGCATAGACAAGGTTTAGCCTTCACTAAAGAAGGTGGTGTATTGGAAAGGAATGAAGAAGGATATGAAGAACTATATAAGGTCATGTGATACTTTTCAGAGGAACAAATATATGAGCACAAATCCTGCAGGCCTACTACAACCTTTACCAATTCCTGATAATGTTTAGGAGGATATTAGCATGGATTTTATTGAGGGTATGCCAAAGAGGCAAGGGTGTACTGTGATCTTAGTGGTGGTTGATAGGTTGAGTAAATTTGGTCATTTCTTACCTTTAAGTCATCCTTTTACAGCTAAATCTGTGGCCCAAGTTATGTTTGCGCAGGTATTTAAGCTCTATGGGTTGCCAAAGAGTGTTGTAAGTGATAGGGACACCATTTTCACCAGTCACTTTTGGAAAGAACTATTGAAAGAGCAAGGTACGAAACTGTGTCTGAGTACTGCCTTTCACCCACAATTTGATGGGCAAACGGAGGTTCTTAATAGGGTCCTAGAGACTTATCTACAATGTTTTGCTGCTTACAAGCCTCAGGATTGGGTTAAGTGGGTGCCATGGGCTGAATTTTTCTATAATACACATGTTCAAAGTGCCACCAAGGTCAGTCCATATCAAGCTTTGTATGGGAAAGCTCCACCTACGGTTTTGTCATATATTCCTCAATCTGCTAAAGTTCAAGCTGTGGAGGAAGAACTGATCAGTAGGGATATAGCACTGCAATTATTGAAGGATAATCTGCTTACAGCTGTGTTGCCGCTAAATTTGGTGTGGGGGCAAACAGATAGAACTTGTGGATTCTTGGGGAAACTGAATAGAAAACCTGTGTACCTGTTCCGTCGGACTTCGGTCGTCGATCTCGCCGTAGACCTGCAAAAAGTGCGAGACACCGGGGTTGTTCCCGGCGACGCACCCTCCGACGCTCAAGTCAGTAATCAGAGAGATTATGAGAGAGCGTAAAAACTTGTGAAAGATTGATTACCTCTTAATGGAGATGGGTGAGGGGTATTTATAGGCGTCTTAGGGAACGGATTAGGAACGTAATCCTCGTGATCTGATATGGAATATTCTCCCCGTCAACAGATTAGGAACGTAATCCGATAAGGTATATTCCATGTAATCAGATAAGGAATTTAATCCCTAAATCCCGGTGAAAGGATAGACATGAATCAGGGCCGTTGATTAATACTAATCAGAGACCTTAATTCTATCCCTTCTGGACCGGGTTTTCCGCAGGTTGAAACCCGCACCCGGTTGAGGGGGATCCGTTTGCGGGTAAGTGGATCTTCGCGGAAGACAACCATTACCCGCTTCAGACCCGTTGGTAGGTGAAACTACCGTTTTACCCCCGAGCTTCAAGATTCGTGCTCCATCTGGACGGTTCCGATTTAACCCTCTTTTTAGCCACATCACGAGCCCCCCACTCCTAAAGACTGTATTTGATCAGCCTTTGAGGAGTAGTTTAACTGTCTTCGCTGGCTATCAGGGTTCTATCGGGAACTAAACGGAGCACTGCTGAATCGCGAAGGAGGTGGTATGTTGATCTTTTCGGCAGACAGAACTCTTGAACCGTCATCGTGCTCTTCTTAATTAGCGGTTTTGGCCGTTTCCGCTTGTTGGGTGTCGGTGCGAAGGGAGCCGAAGTTCCGCTCGTGACGCACCCGGTGCCGCGGACATCTGGCGATTGACGCCGAGCTCACTTGGTGCCGAACTCTCCCCCGTAAGAGGGTCGGTGGCATAAGAGCTCGGAGGACGGTGCCGAGCTGACTAAGTGCCGAACTCTCCCCCGTAAGAGGGTCGGTGGCACAAGAGTTCGGTGGAAGGTGCCGAACTGACTAAGTGCCGAACTCTCCCCCGTAAGAGGGTCGGTGGCACAAGAGTTCGGAGAACAGTGCCGAGCTGAATCGGTGCCGAAGACATGGCCTATAAAACGATCGGTGGCATGAGCGTGTTCGGCGAATGGCGCCGAGCTGAAAACGCGCCGAACTCACGCCTATAAAACGATCGGTGGCACGAGTGTGTTCGGCGACCTGCGGCGAGCTGAAAACGCGCCGAACTCACGCCTATAAAACGATCGGTGGCACGAGTGTGTTCGGCGAATGGCGCCGGGCCGAAAATGCGCCGAACTCACGCCTATAAAACGATCGGTGGCACGAGCGTGTTCGGCGAATGGCGCCGGGCTGAAAACGTGCCGAACTTACGCCTATAAAACGATCGGTGGCACGAGTGTGTTCGGCGACCTGTGGCGAGCTGAAAATGCGCCGAACTCACGCCTATAAAACGATCGGTGGCACGAGTGTGTTCGGCGAATGGCGCCGGGCTGAAAATGCGCCGAACTCACGCCTATAAAACGATCGGTGGCACGAGTGTGTTCGGCGACCTGCGGCGAGCTGAAAACGCGCCGAACTCACGCCTATAAAACGATCGGTGGCACGAGTGTGTTCGGCAACCCGTGGCGAGCTGAGAACGCGCCGAACTCACGCCTATAAAACGATCGGTGGCACGAGTGTGTTCGGCAACCCGTGGCGAGCTGAGAACGCGCCGAACTCACGCCTATAAAACGATCGGTGGCACGAGTGTGTTCGGCGAATGGCGCCGGGCTGAAAATGCGCCGAACTCACGCCTATAAAACGATCGGTGGCACGAGTGTGTTCGGTGAATGGCGCCGAGCTGAAAATGCGCCGAACTCACGCCTATAAAATGATCGGTGGCACGAGTTTGTTCGGCGAATGTCGCCGAGCTGAAAATGCGCCGAACTCACGCCTATAAAACGATCGGTGGCACGAGTGTGTTCGGCAACCTGTGGCGAGCTGAAAACGCGCCGAACTCACGCCTATAAAACGATCGGTGGCACGAGTGTGTTCGGCGAATGGCGCCGGGCTGAAAATGCGCCGAACTCACGCCTATAAAACGATCGGTGGCACGAGCGTGTTCGGCGACCTGCGGCGAGCTGAAAACGCGCCGAACTCACGCCTATAAAACGATCGGTGGCACGAGTTTGTTCGGCGAATGTCGCCGAGCTGAAAATGCGCCGAACTCACGCCTATAAAACGATCGGTGGCACGAGTGTGTTCGGCAACCTGTGGCGAGCTGAAAACGCACCGAACTCACGCCTATAAAACGATCGGTGGCACGAGTGTGTTCGGCGAATGGCGCCGGGCTGAAAATGCGCCGAACTCACGCCTATAAAACGATCGGTGGCACGAGTTTGTTCGGCGAATGTCGCCGAGCTGAAAATGCGCCGAACTCACGCCTATAAAACGATCGGTGGCACGAGTGTGTTCGGCAACCTGTGGCGAGCTGAAAACGCGCCGAACTCACGCCTATAAAACGATCGGTGGCACGAGTGTGTTCGGCGAATGGCGCCGGGCTGAAAATGCGCCGAACTCAAGCCTATAAAACGATCGGTGGCACGAGCGTGTTCGGCGGATGGCGCCGAAGTTTCGGACTTGAGTTTCTCTTTGGGTTGAGTTTTGGCAGTTCTGGCGGATGTGACCCTCGGAGCTTCAGACAGATGGGACATCGTCTGTGTTTTCTGACAGATGTGACGTCCATTAATGCTGCCCCCTGGGCTTCTGCCAGAAGTGATGGTCATTAATGCGCCGTCTAGATCAGCGCGAAGAACAAGGTGACGTTTGGGGTCTCTTTTTGTCGTTTTTGGAGGTGGGCCTGCGTTAGAGGCCCATTTACCTCGATTGAAGCGCTGGCTCCTCTATAAAAACCCTCACCCCCTCCTCATTTTTTACTTTCCAAGTTTTTGTTCGCGTCTGAGTTTGCTGTGAGAGAGCTTCGGGTGATCACCGACCGTTTTCCGGCGAAATTTCCGGCGAGTTCCCCTTTCAAGGTAACCTTTATATTTATCTTCTCAACATGTCTGTTTCCCACTCCTCTTCTTCGTCCGAGCCCTCCCTCGGAGCCGATGGAGCTCCAACTTCGAGCCGAGCTGCCAAGGGCCAGAAGGTGTTCGGCAAGGACTCCATTGTTCAGGATCCGAAGCGCATGGGGGCGTTCGGACAGCTTCCGGGACCGTTGACGGGGCTCCAAAGGGTTCGGGAAATCCCAGAGGATAAGGCGGAACGTATAGTGTACGGGAGGGCGAGGTCGTTCGAGGAGAACGCGGCGAGGGAGACCACGGAGGCCGACGAGACGGTGTCGATCCTCTCCGAGGAGGACCTGGATTCGATTCGGGACTGCTTCCAGATCCCGCGGGAGTACGAGCTTATGCTGCCGGGCCCCGGGGTTAGGGCCAACTCGCCGTTGCCAGTGACCATGTGTTGCTGGCCGGTCGATGCCTTTATCGCCGGGGCTCGGCTGCCTCTCCATCCGTTCGCGGTAACGGTTTTAAATTGGTTCGGGGTCAGCCCCATCCAACTTATGCCGAACGCATGGAGAGTCATAAACGGCTTCGTACTCCACTGCCAGGCGGAGGGGATTCAGCCGGAGTTGAATGTGCTTCGGACTATCTATCAGCTGCACCAAGGGAATAGGTCGGCCTACCGGTACTATCTGACTCCGAGACATGGGGGGAGGTTGGTCCTCTGTCCGGACTCTATCAAGTTTTGGCGCGAGAAGTACCTTCTGGTGCGCAGCGCGGAGGCCTGGCCTATTCCCGTTGGTTGGGTGGAAGGAGTCTCGAAGAAGGTGAAGGCGCCGCCGGCACTTCGACCCGAAGACGAAGACGCCGTACGGGTGCTTCTCGATCGGCCGAAGTATGACTGGAGGGAGTTGACGGAGGACGTCTTGTATGAGGGAGGGCTCGCACACGTTAACCCCAGTACGCTGCCTTTATTTATCGTCTTCGTTTTCATTTTGCTTTCTTTCCCTTGTTTCGTTCCGAGCTAACTAACTTAACTTTTGGTGCAGAGACAATGGATTACCAAGCAGTGCTCGCGTTGAGGACGAGCCTCGCCAACAAGGCCCCGAGGAAGAGGAAGAGGGTGGCGTCGAAGCAGCCGGCGGCCAAGGCCCCGAAGATTACGGAGGTGCCCGAAGAGGTGGAGATCTTGGATTCCCCCGTGGTGGAGGTCGGGGCTGCTTCGTCGTCGGCCAAGGCCGGCGAGCTACCTGTCACCGAGGTCCTGACCATGGTGACGCCGCCGTTGACAAGGGCGGCCGAGGAGCTTCTGACCGAGGCTCATAAGAGGATCCACATCCCGGACTGGCAGGTTCGGAAGCACGACGGGTTCCTGGGCAACTCCTTGGCGAGCATGGAGGCCGTCAAGCACCTCGCCACGCCGAAGGATCGCGCGGCGATGGAGGCCGGACGAGAGGGAGACGACATCATCGAGATAGCGCGCTCGGCGGTGTCGGTAAGTGCTGAGCCAAGCTTCCTTCTCCTTACGCCGACCTTCTTAAGTTGGTAATTTTTGTAACTTTTTGCATTTTATCCGCAGATCGTTGTTCACTTCGGGCACCTCACCGAGAGGCTGTCGGCCCAGGAGAAGGAGATGAAGAAGGAGAACGACCAGGCCCGGAAGGAGAGGGACAAGATCCGGGGCGAGCTCGACAAGCTCGAGCTGAATTTTGAGGCGAAGTCGGCGAGGGCGACCTACCTCGAGGACCGGGTCAAGACGCTGGAGGACCAGCTTCGGCAGCAGAAGGAGGAGGCGGCGAAGCAGATGGCGGATGCGGCCGAGGCCCAAGCGGCGGCGGTGAAAAAGGTGGAGGAGGCGACTTTGGAGAAGGCGCAGAGTTACCTCGCCGTGAACATGGCCAAAGCTTTCGCCGACGCCCTTGCCCGGGTCACGGCGGCCTACCCCTCTGTCGACGTCTCCGGTTGGCGGCTCTTTCCGGGGTACGTCGAAGGCTTTGACCCCGAATCGGAGGGGGAAGAAGAAGAGGAGGAAAGAGGCGACGACGAGCCCTTGGTCGATCCAGCCGCCGGAGCTCAAGGGTCGGTGGTTACCCCCTTGGCGGCGGTCGCCCCTTCGGAGGCGTCGCCCTCGACCCCTTCTCGCCGCCCCGGGAAAGAGGTCGAGCACTGATCCCGTCTGTTTTTTTTTTTTTCTTTTCCGTCTGTTTTTTTTTTGTAACGCCTAATAGCGGACTGGCCACCGCTACTTTTTGTAATGAATGAAAAACTTCAACTTTTTGGGCTCGGTTTCTTGCACTTGCTTGTTGTGTGTTGCGTGTTCGAGAATCCGTTCTCTAGAACCCCCGAGGTCTAGGACTTGGGCCATGTCTGAACTTTTGTTGCTCGTCTGTATTTCTTTTCAGCTTGCCCTGGTAGACCAAGAGATCGAGCGCGCAAGGTCGGATGCCAAGGTTCGAACCCGCGCGGGGTCGGACGCCAAGGTTCGAGCCGAGGCCGGGCTCGGGGCGACAAGGTTGAGTCTGGCGAGGTGTAGAGAGCGACTTTACGAGGTCGAGCTAGGGCTGCGCCGAGCTGAAACAGAGTGAGGACAGCTTCAACTTATTTTAGGGCAGCGGGACAGCGATATCCGGCGTCTGGAGGGCAGGATTGCCGAGATGACTGCCTCGAGCGAGGGCGGTGCCTCGCCATCTGCCTTCACTAGTAGCCTTCGGACCAAGTGCTTTCGCCACACGCTGTCCAAGGTAACGGCGGAGAGGGACGACCTGCTTTCGGAAATTCAGCACTTGCAAGCTACGGAGACTAAGCTTCGGACGGAGGGAGAGGAGCTGACAACTAAGGTGGCCGGTCTCACGGCTAAACGAGATGAATTGGCGGCCGAAGTCGATGTTTTGAAGAGAGCTACCGTCGATAGGAGCATCGAAGTCACCCATCTTCGTCATCTCATCGCGAGCCATGTTGGAGTTCCGACCTCGGCCGTACCGGCGTCCTTTGAGGCCGACGCACAAGACGGTTCGTTGAGAGGTCGGATTTCCGAGCTGGAAGCGGAGGTGGCTCGCCTGAGGCCTCGTTCGGGGCCGATTAATGTGAGGAGCACGTCATGCACCCGAGCGGAGAGCGAGCGGGGCATCACCTTTTACGAGATGGCGACCCGCGAGCGCCTCGGCCATCCGAGCCCGGGGGACGCGCAGAGCTCAGTGGCCATTTCGTCGAGCGGCGCATCCGTCGGCGTGACGGCCAGAAGCAGTGCCGAGGACACGTCTCAACTTGCCGGCCTGGGATCGGGTTCCGGAGGCAAACGTCGCCGTCCTCAAGTGTCCTTGAAGAGGAGCATCCCCGTACCTCGGAAGCGTTGATGGGTCCGGGTTCGGTGTCTTGTAATCTTCGTTTTTCAGCTTCTTGTAATCGTTTAGTGCCTTGTGATATTGATGTTTGTATGGGTTGTTTCTAATAAAGTTGGGATCGTTTTAACTGTCGTCATATGATAGTTGCTCAATGTTTGCTCTGGTTGTGGAGTCATTGAACCGAGGTCTGAGACTTGGTGTTTTTGATTGGTGTTGGCCTCCGAACTTAAGTGCGTAATACGGTAAGTGGTACGAACGTTCGGCGAACGATGCCGAGCTGAAACGTGCCGAACTCACTCCCGTAAAACGATCGGTGGCACGAGTGCGTTCGGCGAACTGCAGCGAGCTGAAAACGCGCCGAACTCACGCCCGTAAAACGACCGGTGGCACGAGTGTGTTCGGCGAACTGTAGAGAGCTGAAAACACGCCGAACTCACGCCCGTAAAACGACCGGTGGCACGAGTGTGTTCGGCGAACTGCAGAGAGCTGAAAGTGCACCGAACTCATGCCTATAAAACGATCGGTGGCACGAGAGTGTTCGGCGAACTGCAGGGAGCTGAAAACGTGCCGAACTCACGCCCGTAAAACGATCGGTGGCACGAGTGTGTTCGGCGAAAGGAACCGAGCCGAGATTGTACCGAACTCTCGCCCGAAGAACGTTCTCGGCAACAGAGTGTTGGAGTCCGGACTTTTGTAAGATTGAGGGCGTGGGAGCAATTCCGAATGGCGAACTACCCCTAGCTCGCCTACTGGCGAACTTGCGGAGTAGAGTCGAACCAAGTGTTGGACTCCGTACCATTCAACGGCTGTGGGAGCAATTCCGAATGGCGAACTACCCCTAGCTCGCCTAGGGGCGAACTTGTGGAGTAGAGTCGAACCAAGTGTTGGACTCCGGAACCATCGTAAGTTTAAGGGCGTGGGAGCAATTCCGAATGGCGAACTACCCCTAGCTCGCCTACTGGCGAACTTGCGGAGTAAAGTCGAACCAAGTGTTGGACTCTGTACCATTCAACAGCTGTGGGAGCAATTCCGAATGGCGAACTACCCCTAGCTCGCCTAGGGGCGAACTTGTGGAGTAGAGTCGAACCAAGTGTTAGACTCCGGAACCATCGTAAGTTTAAGGGTGTGGGAGCAATTCCGAATGGCGAACTACCCCTAGCTCGCCTACTGGCGAACTTGCGGAGTAGAGTCGAACCAAGTGTTGGACTCCGTACCATTCAACAGCTGTGGGAGCAATTCCGAATGGCGAACTACCCCTAGCTCGCCTAGAGGCGAACTTGTGGAGTAGAGTCGAACCAGGTGTTGGACTCCGGAACCATCGTAAGTTTAAGGAATTAAAAACAGAGACGTAATGGCAAATGCGAAAGAACTTTATTTATTAATATCTAATGGTCGGCCGCTTCTAAAGTTGCTAGCCGTTATTACAATGGAAGAAAGAACAAAGGAAAAATTACTAGTAGCAGGAGAGGAGTGTTCCGACATCTCGAGTTACTTAATAGGCGAGGTTGCCTTCTCTTGGTATTTCAAGAGATGGTCGGCGTTCCAAGTCCTGGGAATTTCTCTACCTTCAAGATCTTCTAGCTTGTATGCACCGGGGCGGATCACTTTGGAGACTTTGTACGGTCCCTCCCAATTTGGGGCCAGTTTGCTCTTCTGTCCGGGGAACGAGATGGCCAGTTTTCGGAGGACCAGATCCCCTTCTTTCAGGTCGGTTGGGCGGACCCGTTTGTTGTAGGCGAGTTCGATTCTCCTCCGATAACTTTGCTGCCGTATGGCTGCCCTTTCCCGGATTTCGTCTATTAAGTCCAGGCTCGTTCTGAGCTCCCTGGCATTCTGTTCTTCTTCAAAGGCTACCAGGCGAGGAGAGGGTATCCCAACTTCTAGAGGGATGAGGGCCTCGGACCCGTAGGTGAGATTAAACGGACTCTCGCCTGTCGGGGTCCGCTTCGTGGTTCGGTAATTCCACAACACATTGGGCAGCTGATCGACCCACAATCCCTTGGAGCACTTGTCGAGTCTCTTCTTGATGCCGGAGAGGATCTGTCGGTTGGCATTCTCAGCTTGGCCATTTGACTGGGGATGAGAGACGGAGGAGAAGCGGTGCTGTATGGTTAGGTCTTCACATATGGCTCGGAAGGCAGCCCCAGCGAACTGCGTACCGTTGTCTGTAACTACAACTCGGGGAACACCGAACCGGCAGATTACATTTTTCCAGAAGAATTGGACGACTCTATGTTCGGTAATTGTAGCCAGGGGCTCGGCCTCGACCCATTTCGAGAAATAGTCGACTGCCACGATTAGGAACTTCAACTGTCCGGGGGCCGGTGGAAATGGCCCAAGTAGATCCATCCCCTACATTGCAAAGGGGATCGGACTTGATAGGGAGGAGAGTGGTGCCTGTGGAAGGCGTCGGATGTCGGAATACTTCTGGCAGGAGGTGCATTGCCGAACGTGTCGTTCGGCGTCCCGTAGGAGAGTGGGCCAGTAATACCCGTAGTTTAACACTTTGCGTGCCAAGGCTCTGGAGCCGGAGTGGGCTCCGCCGATGCCCTCATGGAGCTCTTGTAGGGCGTAATCGGCTTGTCCGGGGGAGAGGCATCTTAGGTAGGGTCGACCATCCACCTGGGTGAAGGAGCGCTTATACAGAATGCCTTCGACCATTATGTAACGCTCGGCCCGGGTCCTTATCTTTCGGGCTTCCTTCGGATCCCTTGGGAGGAGTCCGTCTCTTAAAAACTCGACGAGGGGCTTCATCCAATTATCTTCAATGGGGAGTGGCAGTGTTTCGACGGAGTTGAAAGCCTCGTCCTCTATGCTGGGCTTGAGGAGGACTTCTATCAGAACGGTTTGTTCGAGGCCTTGCAGGGATGAGGAAGCTAATTTGGACAGGGCGTCGGCCTGGGCATTCTCCTCTCTGGGGATTCTTCGGATGAGGGCTTCCTCGAAGAGCGCCATGAGGCTCTTTACTTTAGCCAAGTACTTTACCATCCTGTCATCGCGGGCTTCGTACTCGCCGAGGACCTGGTTGACGACCAACTGAGAGTCGCTGAAGATCTGCAGGCGTCGTGCTCCCGCGTTTCGGGCCATCCCGAGGCCGGCTATGAGTGCTTCGTATTCGGCTTCATTATTCGAAGCTTTAAAGTTTATCCGGAGGGAATATTGAAGGACAAAGTCGTCTGGGCCCGCAAGGATGACTCCAGCCCCGCTCCCCTCGTTGCAAGAGGATCCATCGACATATACCGACCAGATAGGCGGGCCCTTCGCTGTCTGCTCGGGGTCGGGGATAGTTGTTTCCACTATGAATTCGGCCAACGCCTGTGCCTTGATGGCGGTTCGAGGCTGATAAGTAATATCATGTTGACTCAGCTCGATCGACCACTTCATGAGGCGGCCGGAAGTCTCTGGTTTGTGAAGGATCTGTTTCAACGGCTGGTCGGTAAGAACGACCACCGAATGAGACTGGAAGTATGGCCGGAGCTTTCTCGCAGCCATTATCAGGGCGTAGGCTATTTTCTCAATTTTCGGGTACCGGAGCTCGGCGTCTCGGAGCACTTTGCTGACGTAGTAAATGGGCTTCTGAGTTCTTTCTTCTTCCCTGACTAAGACCGCACTTAGTGTCTGTTCCGAGGCTGCCAAGTAGAGGTAGAGGGGTTCGCCCGGTATGGGTTTGCTGAGAAGGGGCGGATTGACGAGGTAAGCCTTAAGCTGGTCGAAGGAATCTTGTTGTGGCTGCCCCCACTCGAACCCCTTAGTCCCCCTCAGGGCTTTGAAGAACGGGAGGCACTTCTCCCCAGACTTCGACAAAAAGCGTCCAATGGCGGCTAGTCGACCAGTCAGTTTCTGAACTTCTTTGACGTTTCTAGGCGGGGCCATGTCCAGTATGGCCCTGATCTTCTCCGGATTCGCCTCTATTCCTCGTTGGCTAACCATAAAGCCGAGGAACTTGCCTGATGAGACGCCGAACGCACACTTGTTCGGGTTGAGTCTCATATTGTGCTTTCTCAAAACATCGAACGCTTCTTGGAGGTCGGTCTCATGATCAACGCCTCGGATGCTTTTCACAAGCATGTCATCCACGTAGACTTCCATGTTCCGGCCAATCTGGGCCTGGAATACCTTGTTGACGAGACGTTGATATGTTGCCCCTGCGTTCTTTAGGCCGAACGGCATGACTCGGTAACAATAGAGTCCTTGGTCTGTTACAAAAGACGTCTTCGGAATATCCGGGGGGAACATCCTTATCTGATTGTAACCCGAGAAAGCGTCCATGAAGCTGAGGAGCTCATGTCCCGAGGTTGCGTCAATCAGAGTGTCAATGCTCGGCAGAGGGAAGGGATCTTTAGGGCAGGCTTTGTTGAGATCGGTGAAATCAATGCAGATCCTCCATGTCCCGTTGGATTTCTTCACCATGACTACATTTGACAACCACTCCGGATAATTCACCTCCTGTATGAATCGGGCTTTCAGCAATTTGTCTACTTCCTCCTTGATAGCGAGCTGGCGCTCGGGGGCGAACTTGCGCCTCTTCTGCTGGACCGGTTTGGACCCCGGATCAACGCTGAGGCGGTGGACCAAGAGTTCTTCGGAGATACCGGGCATGTCTGCCGCTGACCATGCGAAGAGGTCTTTGTTGGCTCGGATGCATTTCACAATATTTGAATATAGGGCGGACGGAAGGGCTTTGCTGACATAGAACTTTCGGGTCGGCTCCTGCTCCGAGAAGAGTACTTCCTCCAACTCGTCTACCGGTTCGGAAGTTGGCCGAACAGCATCTTGAGGGATCTCGAGTGTTTCTAGGGAGAGGACAGGTCCGAGGGTGGAGGTCATATAACACTTGCGGGCCTGCTCCTGATTGCCTCTTACTTCTCCCACCCCGGCCCGAGTAGGGAATTTCATTTTGAGATGATAGGCGGAGGGGACGGCCTCGAGAGCGGCCAGGCCGGGCCGACCCAAAATGACGTTGTAGGCCGCTGGGACGTCTACGACCATGAAATCCATCGACTCCGTGCGGGTGGTAGGAGTTTTGCCTGCTGTGACATCGAGGGTTATCACCCCTTCGATGGTCACCGGCACTCCCGTGAACCCATGGAGCGTGTACCCGGCGGGCTTGAGTCTGTCTCGGGCGAGCTTCAGCCCCTTAAAAGCATCGAGGAATAGGATGTTTACGGAGGAACCGTTATCTACTAAGATCCTTTCGACTTTGAAATTGGCCATGTGAAGGTTGATGACGAGTGCGTCACAATGAGGGGTGCGGACGCCCTCGAGATCTTCGTCAGAAAAGGTGACGGGCACTCCGAGGCCTTTGGGGGGAGGGGTGGCTCGGACCGAGTTGACTTCTCTTATGAAAGCTTTCCGAGAAGAGTTCGAGGAGCCCCCCATTGGACCCCCATGGATAAGGTGGAGGACTCGCTCCTCCTCGAATTCGGGCGTCTCTTCTCTTTCCGGACATTTGTTAGCCCCCCGAGGCTGGGGTGGAAGTTCGGCTCCGTCCCTTCTTACAAATTTCGCCAGCTGCCCTCTCTGAATAAGGGCTTCGATCTCATTTCTCAGAGCACGACAGTCGTTGGTGTCATGCCCATGGTCTCGGTGATAGCGGCACCATTTTTCCTTATCTCTTCTTTTGGCAGGGGTGTTCATCTTTGGAGCTGGAGGCAAGACCCCTTCTTTTTCGACTTCCATGAAGATGACAGAGATGTTAGTGGTGAGGGGAGTGAATTTTTCGAATCTAGGGGGAGGTCGGCGTTGGCCAGTGTTATCCTTCTGGAATTTCTTTGCCCCTTCTTCTTCCGTTCCCTTCCTCTTGGACCCGGATGCAGCTCCTTCCCAGTTGGGCTGTTCCTCGGCCTCTTCAGCTCGGATGTACTTTTCAGTTCGGAGGAGGAGGTCAGAAAAGTCATGTGGGGGTTTTTTGGCGAGGGAGGAGCGGAGATTGGAATTGAGGATATTGGATTGGAACGCCGCGGTGGCGACGGATTGGTCGAGGGATGCGATGGTTCTGGCTTCAGCTGTGAACCTCTTTACGTAGTCCCTCAACTTCTCCCCCTTCTGTTGACGGAGGTGCAATAGTGAGATGCTGGTCTTCTCGGCCCTTCGGCTGCTGACGAAATGGGTGATGAACAGAGTCTCGAACTGTTCGAAGGAGAATATCGACGTCGGGGCAAGTCGAGAGTACCATTCTCGAGCTGGGCCTTTGAGAGTTGCCGGGAATGTTTTGCAGAGGAGGGCATCGGAAGCTTGATGGAGGAGCATCAAAGTCTTAAAGCTTTCGATGTGGTCAACTGGATCGGTCTCCCCAGTGTAGTTCTCGAACTGGGGAGGTTTGAAACCGAACGGCACAGGAGCCTCTACTATGGTCCGGGAGAACGGGGGTCGGCTAGGACGTAGGGTCCTCCCCCTAAGCTCCTCTTCTCTGTTTATCTGTCCCAATAGTTTTTCTACCTCGTTTAGACGGCGGTTCATAGTGTCATCTCTCCGACGGTAATCTGCCGAGCCACGGGACTCGTCTTCGTATGATGGGGAGCGAGGGCTGCGGCGACGGTAGCTTCGGGAACGACGAGGACTTGGGGTGCGTCTGGAATTGGTAGGAGCAGGTCGAGAAGGGGACCGTTGGCGAGGGCTCCGGACCGGAGGAGGGGAGGGGGCCCTCGGCTCATTGGGGTTCTGACGGAGGTTGAGGGCCTGCTGTACCATTGCTTGGAATTGCTGGAACTCAGCACGGGTGATGGGTGCCTCATTGTTCCGATGCTGCTGCCGACCCGCTGGAGAGTGCCTCCTTTGGTAGTGATCGGGGGAGTCCTTTCTCCCTCTTCGGGTGGGGGACCCCCTGTGTCCCCGGTGTCGGGGGGATCGCTCTTGGCGGGAGGCTTCCCCCCGAGCCCGCTTTTCGTCCAGATGGCGACGAAGGTCCTTATCCTCCGGGCGTTTGGGATGGGCATCGTGGCGACCAGAGGCTCGGGGATGATGGGAGGCCATGGAGGCACTGGAGGCGTTGTGGATGGAGAGGTTCTCTTGGTGAAGAGGCTGTTTCTGGGGGTTAGGACCCTTTGGATCAGGAGGGGGGTTCTGTTGGAGCGGCTCTTCCATGGTAGGAGGGAGTTGCCCTTGTTGCTGAGCGGGATCAGGATGGACTTCTTGCTGGTCAGGGTTGGGCGCTCGGTTGGAGCCCCTAGATCTAACTTTGCGAGGTGGCATGGTAGGAGAGAACCTGTTCACCGGGAAGAGGAGAGGTCCCTATTCGTTAGTTTCCCACAGACGGCGCCAATCTGTTGCCGCTAAATTTGGTGTGGGGGCAAACAGATAGAACTTGTGGATTCTTGGGGAAACTGAATAGAAAACCTGTGTACCTGTTCCGTCGGACTTCGGTCGTCGATCTCGCCGTAGACCTGCAAAAAGTGCGAGACACCGGGGTTGTTCCCGGCGACGCACCCTCCGACGCTCAAGTCAGTAATCAGAGAGATTATGAGAGAGCGTAAAAACTGGTGAAAGATTGATTACCTCTTAATGGAGATGGGTGAGGGGTATTTATAGGCGTCTTAGGGAACAGATTAGGAACGTAATCCTCGTGATCTGATATGGAATATTCTCCCCGTCAACAGATTAGGAACGTAATCCGATAAGGTATATTCCATGTAATCAGATAAGGAATTTAATCCCTAAATCCCGGTGAAAGGATAGACATGAATCAGGGCCGTTGATTAATACTAATCAGAGACCTTAATTCTATCCCTTCTGGACCGGGTTTTCCGCGGGTTGAAACCCGCACCCGGTTGAGGGGGATCCGTTTGCGGGTAAGTGGATCTTCGCGGAAGACAACCATTACCCGCTTCAGACCCGTTGGTAGGTGAAACTACCGTTTTACCCCCGAGCTTCAAGATTCGTGCTCCATCTGGACGGTTCCGATTTAACCCTCTTTTTAGCCACATCAAGCTGAAGGAAGGATGAAAAGAAAAGCTGACACTCATCGCACTGAGAAGGAGTATGCAGTGGGAGACTGGGTATTTTTAAAACTTCAACCCTATAGGCAAGTCTCTGTTCAGGGACATAGAATACACAAGCTTTCATCACTTTACTATGGCCCTTACAAGGTGATAGGGAGGGTCGGAGCAGTGGCTTATAGGTTTTCATTACCTGCAGAAGCTAAGTTCCATGATGTATTTCACATATCCCAATTAAAGAAGCACATTGGTACTTCTATTGATCATACATCTTCTATTCCTGCCTATTATGTTGATGTAGCTCCAAAACCTGTGAAGGTCCTAGATAGAAGAATGGTACAACGGAGGAGAATTGCAATTTCAGAGGTGCTCATTCAATGGGAAGGGGGCTCGGAGTTAGAAGGAACTTGGGAGAGCTATTGGGATGTTTACTGGAGGTTTCCGGAGTTTCGAAGCTCCTTGGAACCTCCTTTTGATGGGGGAAGGATTGATCCAAGTCCTTGAACTTGGCTCAGGGTGTTGCGGTTCTCAAGAAGCGAGCACAGGATTGAAGGAATGGAGCTGGAGGAATTTGAATGAAGCTGAAGGAAATGGAATGTATCAGTAGTATCAGAGTAAATGTAAATATGTGTGTTTGGTGGTCTTAAGTGTAAAATTGGCAAGTATAAGCCAGGTGTGCATCTATGGTTGGAGGATAATGGTTCGTGTGGGACCCACCTCTAACCGAATTCTGTTAGAGCTGTTCAGTTTTTGTGCTTTGCACGTGTCTTGTACCCTGTATAAATTCATGGGGGAAACCCATTGTGAGATATGAATAGAAATTGGCATTTGTTTCCTGTTCATCACCCTCTTCCTTCTCTCAGTTCTTGATCTCAACTTAGGGTTTTGTAGATCAATGGTGAAAAGATGAGCCTCGGCGTTTGTGCGCGCTGGTAGAGGTCGAGCTGCAACAGGCCAAAACAGTAAAATAAGAAATCTAACGAAAGTGGCCGAAACTATAAATATAGCCCACAAAATGAGGCAAAAATAGTTAAATGCAAAATTTAACAAAAGTGGCCGGACTATATGAGGCCAAAACAATGAAATACAAAATTTCACAAAAGTGGTCGAAAATAGTGGATTATAACCCACAAATGAAGTCAAAAAAGTGAAATACGAAATCTCACAAAAAATGGCCGAAAACTGTGGACAAATAGCCCACAAAATATGGCTAAAATAGAAAAATTTAAAATTTTACGAAAGTGACAAAAAATTTATGGACTATATAACCCACAAAATGAGGCCAAAATAGTGAAATACAAAATTCCACGAAAAAGAGCGAAAACTGTGGCCTACAAAACAGTGAAATATGAAATTTAACGAAAATTGCCGAAAACTATGGGCCATATAAACCACTAAATGAGTCCAAAACACTCAATGCAAAATTTGACGAAAATGACCGAATACTGTGGAGCCGCAAAATGTGGCCAAAAAGGTAAAAAAATGAATTCTAACAATAATGATTGAAAACTATGAATTATAGCCTACAAAATACGTTGGAAACAGAACAATATGAAAGTTCATGAAAGTTGCAAAAAACTATTGGCAAGCCCACAAAATGATACCAAAACAGTGAAATACGAAATATATGGCCGAAAATTGTGGATTAGTGCCCACATAATATGGCCAAAATAGAGAAATATGAAATTACATGTAAGTGACAGAAAACTGTGGACTACCCACAAAATAAGGTGAAAACAATGAGATACGAAATTTCACGAAAGCGGCAAAAAACTGTGGACTTTAGCCCACAAAATGAGGTTAAAACAGTGAAATACAAATTTTCTAAAAGTAGCTGAAAACTATGGACTATAGCCTTCAAAATAAGGTCAGAACAGAACAATATGAAATTTCGTGAAAGTGGCCGAAAATTGTGGACTTAGAGTAACTGTAGTCGTTGGAATCTACAATTTGGGTATATGGCAAATAGAAATAGAAAATTTGGAAGTGAGTTGGAGTCGTTATAGCATCTGTAGTCGTTTTCTATATATGCAAAAACAGAGAAAAAACGTCTCTAGTCGTTTTCTAAATACCCAATTTTTGGGTTTTCGATGTACAGTACCCGACTATATTTGGCAAAAGATTTGGCAATATGCATATTATAGAATTCGGAAGATGATATGCCGTTTGAGGAAAAAAAACATTTTTTTTAGTGGACGGCAAATGATATGCCGTCTGGAAAAAATAAGATTAAAAAAAAAAAATCGGAAGAGACGGCAGATGTTTTGCCGTTTGAGAAATTATTTTTTTTAAAAAAAACCTAGGCGGCAGATGTTCATCCGTATGAGAATGGCCCATATTTTTTTTTTGTCTTTTTGTGAAGGGACGGGAGATGATCTCCCGTCCTTCACTTTGACAATTTTTTTCCCCAATGCTCTCCACAGACGGAAGATGATATGCCATTTGATAAAAAAAAAGCCATTTTTTGGTATTGATGACTGCAGTGCTACCTTCTAATTGCTATTTCTATATTTTTCATATACCCATTTTTTAACAAAACGACTACAGATGCTATTAAAACCCCAAAAATAGATTTTCAATTTAAAAAAGAGAGGGACGGAAGATGACTTTGCGCCCGCTAAAAAAAAATTAAAGAATGGGAACGGACGGGAAATCATATGCCGTTGGAGCAATTTTTAAAAAAAAAAAATCAGAACACATCAGACACGAGTTGATTTTCCTTTCACTTCTTTTTATTTATTTAAATGGCCTGGAATAGTGTGTGACGAGAGATGTTTTCCCTTCCACTAAAACTTATATAAAAAAAAAGCTTGGAATAGTGTGCGACGGGAGATGATTTCCCTTCCACTTGCTTTTTTTTTAAATGACAAAATTTAGGAGGGGATATCATTTCACGTTCAAGAAATTTTAAAAAAATAAATTTAAGGGACGAAGTATCATTCATCGTCGAAGTAATTTTTCAGAGAATTTTAGCAACAGACGGAAAATTATGTTCTGATTGCCAAATTTTGCAAAATGCAATAAATATGGCAGGGTACTGTTCACCTTCAACCCAAATTTCACTACAACACAAGATGGATTTACCGGCGTATATTCCCCGGCGTTTTGACAGAAACGCCGGGGTAGGAAGAGACCAGGAATGGGGCATCAAAATGGATGGTTATACGCCGGCGGCCTATAAAAAACGTCGGGGAATTATAAGATTCACCGGCGTTTTTTATTAAAATGCCGGGGAAGTCCATATTCACCGGCGTTTTAATAAAAAACGCCGGTGAACATTCTCTCATTCACCGGCGTTTTTTAGTTAAAACGCCGGTATAGGATTTGGGATAAATTTCCCCGAAACCCTAAGTTAAAAAATGTACCAAATTTCCCCCCTCCCGCACTCTCCCGCCTCTCCTATTTCCCCCACGCCCCTCTCCTATTTCCCCCAAATTTCCCCCCTCCCGCACTCTCCCGCCTCTCCTATTTGTTCACGGTTCCATCTCTCTCTCTCTCTCTCTCTCTCTCTCTCTCTCTCTCCCGCCGTCGTCCCTCGCCGTCCCCACCGCCGTCGTCCCTCGCCGTTGCTGTCTCCCTCCCCCGCCGTCGCCATTGCTGTCTCCCTCCCCCGCCATCGTCCCTCGCCGTCCCCTACTGTCTCCCTCCCCCGCTGTCGTTCCCCGCAGTCCTCCGCTGTCTCCCACCGTCGACGATCTTGTAATCTGGTGTAAACAAATTTATTGTTAATTTTATGGTTTTAGGGTTTTAGGGTTAATTTTGTTTTGGGATTTGTTAGTTGTAGGGTTAATTTTGTTAATTTTGTTTTGGGAAAATTTTACTGAATTGATTAGGGTTCAATTTTTACTGAATTGATTTGTTAGTTGTAGGATTTTAGGGTTCAATTCAGTTTCGATTTTAGGGTTTAATTTTTACTGAATTAATGTTTTGAGTCTGAGTCCTTGATTTATGAAAAGAAATGTGAGGTGGCATGATATTGGCTTCACAGCCTTGGATGTTAATACATAAGCTAAGGAGAGTGCTTATACATAGAGATATTGTTGATACGTTAGTTAGATGAGGGTACCCATATATAGAGATAAAATTTAGCGGGTTGTGTTTAATCGGCACATTTGAGGGTAAAATGCACAAGTATTACATTCAACTTCATGAATTGGAGAAGTTGGTAATATTTGGTGTGATTATATGCAGTTTCCAGATGAAGTTTGTATGGTTTTGTAGAGCTTTTTCCGTAGAAGATGTGATGGATGTATGTAAATATAGATGGAAAACTCGGGGTTTCAACGTTGAGTCACATATATGATTTGAGTTATTTCTCGTGCACATGGATAAATTTTTTTTTCAAATTAACAATAGTTGCATAGAAGAGTTGCAAAATTGAGGCCATTTCTGAAGCAGACATTTTAATACTTCAGCATTAATACTAATAACAGTCTACTTTATTTTTGAGTTAATATTCATGCAATATGCTATAAAGATATCATCAAGCTAGATTTTCATTACAAAAGTAATTACAGTATATCATTCTCTAGTTTGTATTTTCTCCTGTCTTTCCAACTTATTTTCTCGTGTGGGAAGAAAACATGACACAATAAGTTTTGATGCAATTATAGGCGACATTGCAACGGTTCTTTTCAAGAGCCTCAGTTTCTCTTGGTGATTATCCCTGACACTTTAAATTGCTTTTCAGGATTACCTCAAGCGTTTTGATGCAATTCTAAGTGTGCATGTGATTACTTATATTTTTCTTTTTGTTAGAGTTTGATTACTTATATTTTTCTTTTTGGATTAGGAATTAAGTTCTTTTGTTTGTTTAATTTGGAAGTAGGAATTAGTTATGGTTTTAGAAATTTTGAACTGTAGTATGAAAAATTTATATTCGAATGACCCCGGAACGCAGCATTTGTAGAGTTTCCATGTCCTTATTTGCATGTATTTGTGCACCTCTTCTTGATGTATTTCAGATCTATCTACTTGCAAGCTAGAAAATTTCAACCCTGGGCATGAAGTGGTCAACTTTTATTTGCTATATGAGAGATGGCGTCGGGCAGAGCTGGAAAAATCCGAATCAATTATCGAGAATATGAAAAGGATCAGTGTATGTTTCCCCTTCACATGACTTTACTGGTACAAATGTTAATCCACTATTCTAAAGTTGGTACACTGTGACATTTTAAACTTTTAGGTCGTAACTATTCATTAAGTCCTATGAAGTTTTAGATTTTCTTTTGTTTCCAATATTGAATGACTTTCACTTGAGATCTAACAGGATAATATAGTCTTTTTACAAAATGCGTGAAGGATTTTGCCTCTGTGCCTGAAAGTAGCAAAAATTTGCTGTCATGATCTCTTTTTTTTAATAAATTAAATATACCTTAGAATAGCTCAGACTTGATGTGCTTCATGGGTTCAATAAAAATAAAAGATGGTATACCTTCCATCGTCATCATGAACTAACATGTTTCTATGCAATGTGATTGATAGTATCAAAATGGAGTTCTTGTTCATCCTTCCGGAGTTGAGTATTCTCTTCATGAGTTCATAGATGCATTTGGGGCACATTATGGGGATAAACAAGGAAAGCATTATCAAGTTTGGGTGGACAGAGTCTCTTCTTCGTAGATTGGTTCGGATGCTTGGCTAGCAAAATTTGATAAATGGGAGATCACGGGTTAGTTGGAAGCTCGTACTCTTTCTTCTTTGCTAGTGAAGTTTTTCCGTTGTAGAACTCATCCTTTTGGTTTCCTCACTCAGAATAAAAGTGAAAACAGAAACTAACTCTTCTTTAAGTAAAACATATACACTTTATCAAAATATATTTCAGTCAGTGAAGGCGAGTGAGTAATAACATTTTTTTCTTTCTTGTGAAATGTGTTTACATTAGCTCAAGTCGCTTAGATTTGTGCTTGCAGATTATAGTTTGTATTTTTTCAGCTTGTGACACTTTCATTAACCATGTCTTACTCTTTCTAATTGGCAATTTCTTTATATCTCTCGTATAAGTTTATCTTTTTCATACGTTTGAAGTTTTTAAGCAAAAATCAGAATAATATTACATTCATAATTTGATAGATCTCCTGGTAGTTGTGCGTGAAGTAAAAATAAATAAGGGAATTCTGAATGACTGCAGTGGAAGTAGAGAAAGGCATATGCTTTTTAACAACACTTATAGTTTGAAATTCCTTGTGTTGATTATTCTGTTATCTACAAAACCTCGCAGCTTTTCTAATTTGTATAGTTTCAAAAGGTTTTATAGTCCTTTCTTATCCAATATATCAAAATTGACATGGTGAAATATGGGGAGCCATATTTATTACTTTGATGTAAAAAAAAAATGTTCTAATGAAGTACAGCTGACATCAAACTTGTATCTTTGGATATGCTAAGTTTATATCAGCATTACTATAGTCTTTACCAGTTGTTCTCGGTAAGGTTGACAACCTTCTAGTCTACTTGAGGAAAAATCAATTAGAAGAGTTTGAATATAGCTTCAATGAGGAAAGGTTATGGACTTGCAGTTGGATGCTTTATTCACAATGAATTTCCTTTTTCATCATTTAGAAGAGTTTGAATATAGCTTCAATGAGGAAAGGTTATGGACTTGAACTATTGTTATAATAAGCTTAAGCATAATGCTGTTGATTTTGATTTTAATACTGTTAGGGTTGGTTGAGTATCGAACAATTGTACAATTGACCCCAAAATTATAGCTGTATAACCTTATCATCGGGTATTGGGTATATGGCTTCACTGTGAACTGTGAACTGAGGATGCTATAGGTACGTATGCCAAAATCCTCCAGATATGTACAACAATTGGGTTTTAGATTTAGTTGGGCTAAAGAATTAGTAGAGCAACATATATGCTCAGATAATTGATATTTTGATTTTCAGATACTGTTAATGAAGCTGATTGCCATCTTTGGCATGATTTTTTAACAAAAAATGGGTTCACTTCCAAACTAAGTATGCTGCTAGCATCCTCATCTTCTTTTACTGTTAATGAAGCTTATTTCATGCATCTAATTGTCATCTTGGCATGTTTTTTTGACCAAAATTGGTTCACTGTGAACTGAGGATGCTATAGGTACGTATGCCAAAATCCTCCAGATATGTACAACAATTGGGTTTTAGATTTAGTTGGGCTAAAGAATTAGTAGAGCAACATATATGCTCAGATAATGGATATTTTCATTTTCAGATACTGTTAATGAAGCTGATTGCCATCTTTGGCATGATTTTTTAACAAAAAATGGGTTCACTTCCAAACTAAGTATGCTGCTAGCATCCTCATCTTCTTTTACTGTTAATGAAGCTTATTTCATGCATCTGATTGTCATCTTGGCATGTTTTTTTGACCAAAATGGGTTCACTGTGAACTGAGGATGCTATAGCTGTATGCCAAAATCCTCCGGATATGTACAACAATTGGGTTCACTGTGAAAAATATATGTTTCATTCATATATATTATAATGGGTCGCTTTTAGTTTTGCAATTGGTTTTGATTAGTACAGAGTGTCGAAGGTTTTTTTTTTTTTTTTTTTTAATTTTTTAAAAAAATAATTTTTTTAAAAAAAAATATAGCTACACCGGCGTTTTTACAAGCGCCGGTGTAGCTTTCAGCAAAAAATTTGAAGTATATACCGGCGTTTTAGAAACGCCGGTGTAGGTCATGGCGAAAACGGTGCTTCCAAACGAAACCAGACATTCACCGGCGTTTTAACGACCGCCGGTGTAGTTTTAACATATACCGGCGGCCGTAAAAAACGCCGGTGAATGTCCCTAAGCTACAGCGACGCTCGATTCCGCGGCACTTGCACCGGCGATTTATAAAACGCCGGTGGTATCTACAGCGGCGTTTATAAACGCCGGTAAATGTTCAAAAAAACGCCGGCAAAGACCTTTTCTTTTGTAGTGTTTTAGGTAATTGGCCAACGACTACAACTCATCTTTTGCCAAAATTTCCAAATTTTGAAAATATGGCCAACGACTACAGATACTCTTATAGCCCAAAAAATGAGGCAAAAATAATGAAATACAAAATTTTATGAAAGTTGCCAAAAACGGTGGACTATATCCCACAAAATGATGCCGAAACAGTGAAATACAAAATCTCAAAAAATGTCCGAAAACTGTGGACCCACAAAATATGACTAAAATGGAGAAATTCAAAATTTCATGAAAGCGACAAAAAACTGTGAAACTATAAGTCCACAAAAACAGTGAAATACGAAGTTTCACGAAAATGGCAAAAAACTGTGTAACATAACCCACAAAAACAGTGAAATACGAAATTTCACGAAAATGACCAAAAATATGGACTAGCCCACAAAATAAGGCAATAACAGTGAAATACGAAATTTGATGAAAACAATCGATAAACAATGAAATATGAACACGAAAAATGGCCAAAACTGTGGAAGATAGCCCACAAAATAGGGCCAATACAGAGAAATGCGAAATTTCACGAAAGTGTTGAAATCTGTGGATAATAAATTACCCACAAAATACGGCCAAAATAGAACAATAAGAAATTTCATGAAAGTGGCCGAAAATGGTGGACAATAAATAGCCCACAAAATGAGGCCAAACAGTGTAAAAGAAAATAATAAAATGACAAACTGTGGAATATAGCCCACAAAATGAGAGGAAAACAGTGAAATACGAAATCTTACGAAAATGACTGAAAGATGCGGACTACACCCGGCAAAATATGACCAAAATAGAGAAAGACAAAATTTAATGAAAATGACAAAAATCGTGGACTAGCACACAAAATAAGATCAAAACAGTAAGATATAAATTTTCACGAAAGTGGCCGAAAACTGTGGGCTATATCCACAAAATGAGGCCAAAACAGTGGCACACAAAATTTGACGAAAATGGTTGAAAACTGTGGACTGCCCCAAAAAAATGGTGAAATACAAAATTTAATTAAAATGACCCAAAAACAGTGGACTAAATAGCTCACAAAATGAAGGCAAAACAATGAAATATGTAATCTCACGAAAATAGGCGAAAATTGTGAACTATATAACCCACAAAATATGGTCAAAAAAGAGAAATATGAAATTTCATGAAATTGGCGGAAAACCATGACTATTACCCACAAAATGAAGCAAAAACATTAAAATCTAAAAAATCTCGAAAGTGGCCGATAACTGTAAGATAAGAAATTTTACGAAAATGACAAAAAATTGGGGACTATAGCTCTCAAAAATGGGCCCAAAATAGTGAAATACAAAATTTCCTGAAAGTGTCCGAAAACTGTGGACTATTTCCCACAAAATACTGCTAAAATAGAACAATACGAATTTTCACGATAGGACCGAGAACTGCGAAATAGAAAATTTTCACGAAAGTGATCGAGAACCCACAAAATGATACAAAAACAGTGAAATAGAAAATTTCACGATAGTGGCCAAAATCTGTGGACCATAATCCACAAAATGAGGTTAAAGCAGCAAAACACGGAATTTTACGAAAATTGCCGAAAACTGTGGGCACTCACTAAATGTGGCCAAAATAATGGAATATGAAATATGATTAAAATGGTTGTAAATTGTAGACTATATAGCTCACAATTAAGGCCAGAATAATGAAATACGATTTTTTTTTTACTAAAATGGCTGAAAACTGTGGACAATATGAGGCCATAATACAGAATTTGATGAAAATGACTGAAAATAGTGTACTATCGCCAACAAAATAATGTCAAAACAACGAAATACGAAATCTCAAGAAAGTGGCCAAAAACAATGGAATATTGCCTAAAAATGAGGCAAAAACAGCGAAATATGAAATCTCATGAAAATAACCGAAAACTGCCGAAAACTGTGGACTAATACCCACAAAATACAACTAAAACAGAACAATATGAAATTTCATGTATGTGGTAGAAAACTGTGGATTATGCCCACAAAATAATGTCAAAACAATGGAATGCAAAATTTCATGAAATTGGATGAAAGTTGTAGACTATATAGCCCACAAAATAAGGCAAAAAAGTGATTTACGAATCTCACTAAGGTGGCCGAAACTGTGGACTACATCTACAAAATACGACCAATATAGAACAAGACGAAATTTCGTGAAAGTGGCTAAAAATAATGAACTATTGCCCCCACAAAATGAGGTCAATGCGAAATCTCACGAAAATTGCGGAAAACTGTGGAATAACCCACAAAATACGACCAAAACAGAACACGAAATTTCACGAAAGGGGTCGACAACTATGAACTTTTAAACCACAGAATGAGGTCAAACAAGTGAGATACGAAATCTTAAAAAAATGTCCAAAACTGTGGACTATAGCCTACAAAATATGGCCAAAACATAGAAATAAGAAATTTCATGAAAGTGACAAAAAACTGTGGACTAGCATGCAAAATTTGGCCAAAACAGTAAAATACGAAATTTCACGAAAATGAAAGTAGATTGTGGACCACAAAAAAAAGGTGAAGTACGAAATTTAACGAAAATGACTTAAAAACTGTGGACTAGCCCACAAAATGAGGTCATAAAGTAAAATACAAAATTTAACGAAAATGGCTGAAAATTGTAGACTATATAGCCCACAAAGTGTGGCCAAAACAATGAAATGCAAAATCTCAGGAAAGTGGTCGAAAACTGCAGATTAGCCCAAAAAATGCGGTCAAAATAGAACAATACGAAATTTCATGAAATGGCTGAAAACTGTGGCTCACAAACTGTCAAAACAATGAAATACAAAATATCAAGAAAATGGTCAAAATTTGTGGACTATAGCCCACAAAATATGGCCAAAATAGAGAAATACGAAATTTCACAAAAGTGACTTAAAATTGTGGATTATATGACAAACAAAAATAAGGTTAAAACATTGAGATACAAAATTTTACGAAAATGGCCGAAAATTGTGAAATATAGCCCACAAAATGAGGCCAAAACAGTTAAGTACGAAATTTTTGAAGCCCACAAAATGATTCCAAAACAATGAAATAGGAAATTTTACGAAAAATGGCCGAAAACTGTGAACTATTGCCCTCAAAATACGGCAAAAACAGAACAATATAAAATTTCACGAAAGTTGCAAAAAATTGTGGATTATAGCCCATAATATTGAGGCCAAAATTGCGAAATGTAAAGTTTTAAGAAAGTGGCTGAAAACTGTGGATAATAACCTACAAAATGAGATCAAATTAGTGAAATATAAAATCTCATGAAAATGACAAAAAACTGTGGACTATATCCCACAAAATAAGATCAAATTAGTGAGATACAGAATTTCGCAAAAGCGACCGAAAATGGTGGGCCACAAAATGAGCCCAAAACAGTGAACTATGAAATTTGACGAAAATGACCGAAAACTCTGGATTATACACAAAATAAGGTCAAAATAGTGAAATACGAAATTTCACGAACATGGCGGAAAATTATGGACAACAGCAAACAAAAGATTACTAATAAAGTGAAGTTCTAAATTTCTCGAAATCAATAGAAAAGGATCGACTATAGTATAGCCCGCATAATTGGATGAAACGGTGAAATCTAAAATTTCTCAAAAGCGATAAAAAACAGTACATAAAAGATGGGTAAAACATTGAAATTTCAAAATTTCTCGAAACCAACAAAAAATCATGAAATATAACCCATAAAAGGTGACTAAAACAATGAAATTCAAATTTATTTTGAAACGGAAGAAAAGTGTGAACTATATGGCCAACAGAGAAATCGACCGGAAAAAAAAAAGACTATATAACTCACAGAATATGGCTAAAACAATGAAATTCAAAATTTGTTACATTCGGTATAAAAAAAATTTGCAGACTATAAATTGTAGACTATAGCCAATAATTGTACATCTATTATTATTATTTTTTATTTATTTTTTTTTTTTTGAAGGAAAAGGTGGAATCTGGCCACCGTGTTTCATTAATAAGAAATTAACCAAACAAACCTAGTGTACTGGACCAAATTACAAAGTACAAACACAAAATAAAACATGAAGCAACATAACCAGTACATACAATCAGATTTCACTCCAGCACCCGTAGGGGATGGGTCAACAAACCAATAATCAACAACCCACAATCGGCTAGGACAGACCGGCCACAACTTGGCCCCTACCTCCACCAATTTTGTATTGAACCCCGTCTTGGGTCCAGTCACGAAGACACACCCTTAGGGGTGGGCCGACAAACCAATTGTACATCTATTAAGGGGGCAAGTTTGCATGAATTAGTGTCCGAGCTAAGTGCCTTGAGAAATTTGTATAGGGTTGTGGCTTCTGGTTGCTTCCATCAGATTTGGGAATCCTTAGTTTGATAGTGACTCAAATTGAGATGGTTGTATCTGATTGACTGTTAAGAATCTATTTATTGTTTTGTTTCTTACATAGTAATGCTACATCGACTACCAATTTCATTACATTTTTTTTACTACCTTAGGTGGTACACTCCAATAGGTAGGAAAAGATAGAATAGGTGGGGGAACTCTCCAATAGGAGTATGCCACCTAAGGTAGTGAAGAAAACGATAGTGAAATTGGTAGTGGAAAGCATTACTCTTCTTTAAACTGTATATACCCGTAGAGATGATTTGTTTTTATTCTGATTGGATTGTCGTGGTGATAAGAGGGAACACAACAATTCAGAACATGCTCCGGTTCTTATTTGTTTTTGAAGTATATTTGTAGTACTGAACAATCTACTTCAATTGTAACTAATAATTCGTAGTGCCCATTTGTGAATCTGTAGAATTAGTTTATTGTTCTTACAATGGCTACGATTCATTCTCAAATGTTGTTATTAGAAATACAACAAACAAATTTGTAGAATTTTTTTTGGATGGTAGGTTGTTCCAAGTGTATAACTTCTAGTTTTCGGGCAAAATTGAACCCAAGAAATTCAGGGGGGAAATAGGGAAATCAATAGAGTAAGGATCAGATGACAAGGCCGGATTATGAATGTATATGCCAACAACAAAAAAAAGAGATCGGCTGTTCATTACTCCGTTATTTCTAATTTTTTTGGACTTGCATATAATTACAGATAATGCACGTGTAGGAGTTTTGATTAATCGGAAGCAAAGTGGGCTATGAGCCACTCCTTTTAAAGTTAATGGACCTGTGAGTTAAATGGGCGGGCCTATGATTGGTACTAAAGGCAGAGACTTATTACTTGTGCTCCGATTTAGAAGAAACAAAAAGGATGAGATTAGGGAGGACGATGGTCGATGTAGGCGAGAGAACGAAGAGGAATGAATCAGAAATTAGTTTAGAGATGTTTATCAATCATTTCCATACATTCACAGTTCCTACTCTGTTTGAATTCGTCAATTAAACATGGCATTGTAACAAACCTAAATGATATATCTAAATAGCATATATGTCAGTTAGAGCATCCACAGTGGTGTTTCTCATATTCTATAATATGGCAGCTACAGTAATAGCATATAGGGGAGGATCGTGCAGTGGTCGTTTGTTAAATTTTTCTCATTTGCCTGTTACATATTAAAAGACCAAATTACCCCCCTCCTTTGATATTCAAAGAATATGGATTGAAGGGCAATCTGGAACCCCCCCCCAAAAAAAAAAAATTTAATTCCTCCTTGGACGGGATAACATCTCCCGGACGGGAGATGTTTCCCCGTCTGAGGAGAATTAAAAAAAAAATTCCATAAAAGGGAAGGACGGGGTATGTTTCCCCGTCCGACCCTTTTTTAAATAAAATAAAAATAAAAAATTATTCAGACGGTATATGTTTTCCCGTCTCACTCGATTAAAAAAGATTAAAATCGGAGCGACGGTATATGATTTCTCGTCCTTTATAATTTGAGAATTGGTATTTCGTTTCTCATATATGAGAAATGAGTATAGCAAATTTGCTATAAAATGGCAAAATGAAAAACCACTGCAGCGATCCGTTTCTCATAAAATGGCAATTTGCCATTGTGGATGCTCTTACATGTTCAAGCATAGTAATGTTGAAATGTAGTAAGTAATAATATGTATATTCTTTTTTCTAATTTATAGGAAACAGATTCCCCAAATCTCTTTCCCCTCCATCTTCATCCAATCTCCTTTCTTCTCCTCATTGTAATCCTTATATATAGATGTATAATGTAAAGAATAAAGAAGAACAAGAATAATAATAATATTTTTTCCCAAATCTGTTTTCAACATTTCAACAAGTAAAGCTCTAGCCGCAAAATTTCATACAAGATTGCAACGAGTCGATGACGTTTTCTATAAACAAAATCCGAAAATTTTCTATAAACAAAATTTCAAACAAAATCCTTCCTGTACAATACGTATAACGTTTTTAGAGTAGGAAAAGGCCAATAACACACCCCTTCTCGTCAAGTAATTTTTGGGCTCTCTTTTCGGGACATCACGAAACAAAGAAGTAGAGAAAAGAGTGAACAAAATTCTAAGATACCATGTCAAGATCACTGCAAAATATCGAAAACAAAATCCGAAAAACCTAAAGACATCTCCAATTATATTATTCATTCATTAAACAGCAGTCAGCACCAACTTCTACAGTGTTCAACAAGCATCTGCAAACACATGACTAATAACAACATATATAGCTGATTCATATAACTGGGCTAACATTACTAACTATAAGAGCAGTCGAGTGCAATTTGGAGAATGTACGATAACAATCATAGTCGACGTAAGTAATGATAATTTTCAAGGGCACTTGGGTGTCTTCTTGCTGTTGAGCATATCCCTATAGCAAGGGCACTCATCCTTGTTGCCATAAGTACCAGACGGTACGCAGTTGCATTTCGCACAGCAGATCCCGCACATGCTCAGGCACCTCTTTGCTGTTCCTGCCTTGGCGCACCGAGCCTGGCACTTGGAGTCACACAAGGCTGCAACAAAATAGTTTAATACTTTTTTTCAACAATTGCTACGTTCACACCCATCAATTCAATCAATTAATAAAACTTGTAATTAACATGCATGCATGACGGAAATATTTCAAAATAAAACTGCTATATATGAAAAGATATATAACATTTTAATCAGTTTAATTTGTTTATGAACAGGCCCTTTAATTGGGGGGAAAAGTTCTTAGAGGACTACTTTCCTCATGAATTTTACCTGCAATCTATCTAACATATGCCCGTTACATATTTATAAAAAAAAAAAAAAAAAAATATTAAAAAAAAAAAAAAAAACCCTATATTTTCTTAAGAACAGTAGGATAAAAGAGAGATTTAAGTAAGGCGGATTGCCTGCCAACATAAAAAAATAGTCGGATCTTTACATAAAATGCAGGCTTTCTTACAATTTGCGATATAATTAGTCAGTTGTAAATTGATTGATTAATAATACCTGAACCAGCCATGGTAGCTTGGAGAAAGGATGAAGTCAAGAGAACAAAAAGAAGAAGAAGAAAGGTGGCAACAACGGACTTCCTCATCTTAATTTCTCTCTAAATTTTCAGAGGATGGAAGAGCGGAGAAGAGGAGTAGCTAAAATCTAAGTAGTATCTAACAACTAACAAAGCAATGTGTGGGTGAGTGAGTAAGATGACAGTGTATTTATAGGCAGAGAGTTAATTATCACAATAGTGAGGGGGTAAAAATTTTTTTAAAAAACTGGTGAAAATTAAGCTTACATGCAATGCATTTCAGTGTGGGGGAAGTGAGCTCACGTGCATTATTCATTAATGACCTTGCGCCTTCCTAGAATATTCCTCCGAAATTCTGAGGTCGGTTTAATCTACAGTAAACTAAATTTAATTGTAACACGTGTAGGGCTGCAAACGAATCGAGCTATTCGTGAGCTACTCGGATCGAGCTCGGTCAAAGCTCGGCTCGTGTCGAGCTCGAAAGCGAGCTCGATACGTAAACGAGCCAAGCTCGAGCTTGAAGATACATGGGTTTTAGGCAAAAGCTCGCGAGTATATGGCTCGAACTCGGTCAAAGCTCGGCTCGTGTCGAGCTCGAGCCGGAAAGTAAGCTCGATACATAAACAAGCCGAGCTCGGACCTCAATGTATTCGGCTTGACTCGGCTCGTTTGCAGCCCTAAATACGTGCACCGCATTGACAAATAAAGATGAAAAACGATATAAATGGTACATGTCATATAATAATAGCGGTGCAGAGGTCATCTTCAATCCTACGCAACAATTTACATGTGAGTTTCCTTTCTTAATTAATTTAAGGTCCAACTAATCTCTAATATTATAATGTGAGAGTTAGGTACGTAGTGTTCTTTTTCTTCTCTTATGATTGATTTACCTCTAGTAAGAGATGGTCCACCTCTTACAAGAGTTTTTTTAGCATTCTTTTTTTACCTCTTATCAGCCTAAAAGACTGTTAATACTGATTTGGGAAAATTAGGGTTAAGATTAATCTCTAGCCGCTTAAGATATTATACTCTGCTTATCAGTATTGGAATATCATAGAGCACTACCTCTAGACCAGCCTATATAGAGATTAGACTGGGTTTAGGGTACTGGGCTTTTAGCCCACTCAACCCGTTCCAATAATTAATACATAACACGTGTAAACCCGTATTGCCCCATAGAACAATATACACAATATTATCCTATTATATTGAGAATATACATATACATCCAACAATCTCCTCCTATATTCTCAATATATTAGGCTAAGCAATGTTATAATATTGGATCACAAAAATTCAAACATTATTGAATCATAAAGAACATGGATCATAGGCTAAATCAATTATAACTCGAATAGTTCAAATGAGACTAAACCAAAATAATCAAATAGTTCAAAGACCATATCAAAACAGAATAGTTCATAATGACTAAATCAACTAGAGGAACCCGTCATAGTTTCAAAATCAACCAAAGCAAATAAACTTCAAGAATAAAATATTAGTCTTAAGCTCATGAACACAAGAGTCTTAAACTCAACAGAAGTTTTATCAAGCAAGTGACAAAGTTATTCCTCAGAGAAATAAACCAAAACTATATCCTTACAAACTGCTTTATGTTTACTCCTCCATTTTGAGCAAATCATTATTTTGAAATCTATGTTAACAGATTCAACTCCTCTATTTTTGCTAGCTTATTGAAAATAAGAATATCAAGAGACACATCTCTAAGAATTCTAGCAAATTTCATAAAGTATCTGGTTCTACTAAAGAACTTAGTACAATTCAACGATAACTTAGCAAAATGTAACACAAGCATCACAATCAAGTTTCTTTAACAAAATAAAGAACAATAACTATTATAGTTTCTGCACAAGAACTATACTATGTTTCATATTGGAATGATAGAACAGTCAAATTAATTATGGTTAAATCTGAATCATCAAAATTGGAATGAAACATGAATCCATAAAAGAGTTATATCATCAAAATTGGAATGATATAACAACAATTCTAAACATCGGAAACACATCGACAAGTTTTCATGCTTTCTTTTGAAATAATGAGATGATTCTAAGTAAATTATGAAAATATATAGCATCATCAAAATTGGAATGAAATTATATATTAACAGAATTTACATAGAACTTTTCAAATTATCTAAAGTATGTCAACTGCCTAAAATTGATGCTTCAGTTTGAACTTCTCTATGGCTCCAAATGGATTCTAAATCTCAAAACAACTTGGATGTTAAAGCTTTTGACTCAATAGCTTTTAACTCCATTTCCCCTATAGTTTTGATAATTAAATCACTTTCAAGTCTCTTAGCAAGAGCATTAGCCATTCTTGTCACAATTGCACTTTATCTATGAGAAAGTTCAACTAGGCTTCTTTCAGCCTTAATATACTCCTTTTACTATTATAGAGTGAGTTATGAGCTACAGTGCATTATAGCTTGATAGTTGCATAACAGAATTGAGAATTTACATTAAACTTCTCAAATAGATGATTAGCAATAAGTCATTCAATCCACTCAGCCTCTTCCCCTGCAGAGGATAACACATAGAGGTCTGATTTCTTGGATGAGAACGCAACACATGTTTGCCTATTAATCTCCATAATTTTCCTGCTCCTCCTAGTGGGATCACATATCCACTAGTTGTCGACTTTTACTAAACTTTGGGTAGCACAAAGCAAACTCTTGAGTACCACTCAGGTATCTCATTAGTCTCTTAAGGGCACTCAAATATGTATGGGATTATTAGTGAGTCTGCAGATCATACCTACCTCAAAGGCTATGTCTATTCTAGTGCAGATCTTTGTGTACAAGAGACTTTCAATTCTTTTAGAATGATCTTCCTGTCTCATAGTTGCACCATCATAAGGTGTCAACCTTTTATCATAATCATAAGTGTTGAAATATAGTAATTGTATATTCTGTTTCCTAATATAGGAAACAGATTCCCCAAATCTCTCATCTTCCCAATCTTCTCTCAATCTCTTTTCTTCTTCTCCAAGAATGTAATCCTTATATATAGATGTATACAGTGAAGAATAAAGTAGAATAATAAGAATAAGAATTTTCCCCCAAAATTATTTTCTTCATGGTATCAGAGCCTAACATGATCTAGGCTAGTTGAAGAAGAAGAAGAGACGGAGGCCATCGGATCTAACGCCTCCATCCCGATCCTGACCAAACCCAAATCCCCGAATCCGCCGTCGATCAAGAAGAAGAAGAAGCACTGTCGATCCCGATCTGTCACAACCCATCGATCAAGAAGAAGATCTGTCATAACCCATCGATCCGCCGACCTCTCCCATCGTCCTCCACCTCTCTGTCACAACCCATCGATCAAGAAGAAGCCCTGACGATCTCCCACAACCTCAGATCTCACGCCGGCGTCCTTCAGATCCCGCTGGCGGCCTCTCTCACGCAAATCCGCCGTCGCCACTTTGTGGACACCGGCGTCGACGCCTTAGATCCAGACGCCCCGACCCTGCCCTCCTTCCCCGTTCATCGACAACAGCAGCCTCAAACCAAATACCCCTTCTTCCCTCTCTGTTCAATCGGCGACCCAGCCAGCGACGCCACCTCAGCGGCACCGCCCCCATCGTCGACCTCGCAAGCGCGCCGTCGCCCCTGGCCGGTGCTTCCCTCTCTATCGTTGCTGCTACCTTTTTTTGATTGTTGCCGTGGTCTCCTTTGAGTTGCTGTTTTGTGAAGAAGGGAAGGGATTGATCCAGTGTTGAATTGTTGCTGTTTTGCTGGTTGTTGAAGACTTGGAGCTGTTCTTGACCAAGTTGTGTTGTTTGCTATTGGTTGCTGAAGATCAGATTCATTGTTTTTCCTCCTTTGTGGCGCTACCATGGGACAAACTGATAGAGCTGAGAAGAGTATTGGACTCGCCTCTACGGAGGCCTCTACATTAGTCACAGCTGCAGGTAAGGATGGTAAGGTATTTAATATTTCTGCTTCTGTTATGAATAGTGCATGGATAATTGATTCGGGTGCTACCGACCATATGACTTTTGATTCTAGACAAGTTCAAAATTTTCAACCATCCACTAAATCGACTGTGTCCACTGCCAATGGTGACCCTGCTACTGTTACTGGCGAGGGTACCATACATCTCACAAATAACCTAACCTTAGATACTGCCTTAGTTGTGCCATCCTTGAATTTCAACCTATTATCTGTAGCTCAAATAACTACTGCCTTACATTGTATTGTAGTCTTTTGGCCTTCTCATTGCGTGTTTAAGGATATTCGAACTCGCAAGACGATTGGTTATGGGGTTAGGCACGGGAAGCTCTATTACCTAGATTTAGAATCTGAAAGTTCGAGCAAGTTGACTCAAGCTCTAAGTGTGGAAGGATCCGAAGATGAGAAGAAGAAATCAGATATTTGGCTGTGGCATCGACGTCTAGGGCATGCTTCTTTTGGTTATTTGAAGAAATTATTTCCAAGTTTATTTTTAAAGTTGGATATATCTGCCTTTCGGTGTGATGTGTGTGAACTTGCAAAAGGTCATCGTGTCTCTTTTCCTCCAAGTCCAAGTAGAAGTTCCCTTCCTTTTATGATTATTCATTCTGATGTTTGGGGTCCATCCAAAATCACTACATTTGGAGGAGCCAAATGGTTTGTGACCTTTATTGATGACTGTACCCGTATGACCTGGATTTGTTTGATGAAGTCGAAAAGTGAAGTTAGTGGTTTGTTTCAGAAATTTCACAAGCATGTTATGATTCAGTATAAATCACAAATTCAAGTTCTTAGGAGTGATAATGGCGGAGAGTACCTGAGTTCAAATCTGCAACAATATTTGGTGGAACACGGAATTGTTCATCAGACTACATGCTCGTATACACCTTAACAGAATGGAGTTGCAGAAAGGAAAAATAGACACTTGCTCGAAGTGGTCCGTGCTTCTCTCATCCATGGAAATCTGCCACTCATTTATTGGGGAGAAGCCCTTGCTTCTACTGCATACTTAATCAACCGAGTTCCCTCTAATATCCTAAACTTTCTCACACCGTTTCAAGCATTAACTGAAGCTGTGAATGCACCAAAAGTCGTCAACTTGCCACCTCGTGTGTTTGGGTGTGTTGCATTTGTTCATCTTTATCAACATGAACGCAATAAGTTAACTCCTCGAGCTGTCCGCTATGTTTTCGTGGGATATGCACAGAATAAGAAAGGGTATCGGTGCTATCACCCACCAACTCAAAAAATATTTGTGACTATGGATGTTGTGTTCCATGAGGATGAGATGTATTTTTCCTCTGCGGTTGAACTTCAGGGGGAGCACCGAAATGAAGTTCAAACTCTTGCCTATGATGAAGTAGTTACTATTCAAACTGAACGATCAGATATAAGGAGAGAAAATCAGGATGTAAGTAATGACGATTACTCGAATGAAGACTTGGTTGAGGAAGAAAATTTTCACGAAGATCTGCAGTCAGTGCCGAACCTCCATGAAGATGAGCCATCTCCACCACCAGCACCATCTGAACCATCTCCACCACCAATACAATCAGATCTATATCTACTCCCAGCAGAACCCCAAAACCAATCGTCATCGCTGTCTGAAGCTCCAAGAAGAGAACTCCCAAACCGTACTACTAGAGGTATCCCCAAACCCAGTTACGAGCCTAATCCCACTAGTAATGTCAAGTATCCCATGAGTCATTATGTGTCCACTCACCGATTGTCTGAATCAAATAAGTTATTTGTAAATCAATTATCTGCTGTATCTATTCCTAATAGTGTGCAGGAAGCCTTAGCCGATCCAAGGTGGAAAGCAGCTATGAATGAGGAGATGAAGTCCTTGAAGAAGAATGAGACTTGGGAGATAGTCGAGCTGCCAGCAGGGAAGAAGCCAGTAGGATGCAGATGGATTTATACAGTGAAATATAAATCGGATGGTTCGATAGAGCGGTACAAGGCAAGGCTTGTTGCCAAAGGGTACACTCAAACTTATGGAATTGATTATGACGAAACATTTGCACCCGTGGCAAAGTTCAACACTATTCGAGTTCTACTGTCACTTGCTGCAAATCTTGACTGGCCGTTGGAGCAATTTGATGTGAAGAATGCATTTTTGCATGGGAAATTGACAGAAGAAGTCTATATGGATCTTCCACCAGGGTCGAATAGACCATTCCAACACAGCAACAAAGTATGTCGTCTGAAGAAAGCATTGTATGGACTGAAGCAGTCGCCAAGAGTCTGGTTTGGGAGATTTACAAAATCAATGAGGACATTCGGATACAATCAGAGTAATTTTGATCATACTCTATTCCTAAAAAGGAAAGAAGGTAAAATTACTGCTCTCATTATTTATGTTGATGATATGATAGTAACTGGAGATGATCCCGAGGAGATGAAGGCATTAAAGTACTACTTGTCACAAGAGTTCGAAATGAAAGATCTTGGTTCTTTGAGATACTTCCTTGGTATTGAAATTTCTCGCTCAAGAAAGGGGATATTTCTTTCTCAAAGAAAATATGTTCTGGATTTATTGAAGGAAACTGGAATGTCCGCCTGTCAACCGATTAGTACACCATTGGAAGAAGGACTGAAACTATGCAACGAAGCTGATCAAGTGCCTTGTGATAAGGAAAGATATCAGAGATTGGTTGGACGACTAATGTATCTTGCACATACACGGCCAGATTTGTCATATGCTTTAAGTGTGGTAAGCCAGTTTATGCATGCACCTCGGGAACAACATATGGACACGGTGATGAGAATTATGAGATACATTAAGTCAGCCCCAGGAAAAGGAGTCTTATTTGCAAAATATGGTCACTTGAAGGTTGAGGCATATACTAATGCTGATTGGGCAGGATCTACAATCGATAGGCGCTCCACTTCAGGATATTTCACCTTTGTTGGAGGAAATTTAGTTACATGGAGGAGCAAGAAGCAAAATGTTGTTGCACGCTCTAGTGCAGAGGCTGAGTATCGCGGAGTAGCTTTAAGTATAACAGAAGCTTTATGGCTGAAACTCCTGTTGCAGGACTTAGGCTATGGTCCAAAGGAACCTATGAAGGTGTATTGTGACAGTCAAGCGGCGTGTGATATTGCGGCTAATCCAGTTCAGCATGATAGGACGAAACATGTAGAGGTGGACAGATTCTTCATCAAAGAAAAATTAGATGAGAAAGTTATTGAGATATCCAAGGTGAAGTCAGAAGATCAACTCGCAGATGTCCTAACCAAGGCTGTTTCGACTCGGCTCTTCTTGAAATTTGTTGACAAGTTGGGCATGCTCGATATCTATGCACCAACTTGAGGGGGAGTGTTGAAATATAGTAATTGTATATTCTGTTTCCTAATATAGGAAACAGATTCCCCAAATCTCTCATCTTCCCAATCTTCTCTCAATCTCTTTTCTTCTTCTCCAAGAATGTAATCCTTATATATAGATGTATACAGTGAAGAATAAAGTAGAATAATAAGAATAAGAATTTTCCCCCAAAATTATTTTCTTCAATAAGGTGTTTCAAAATACACTTTCAATCACTATATCCCCATTTTTGAAACACATTATTGATTTATCGAGTTTGACTAAGGGTTATCCCTTGCCAACCAAAACTCACCCTTATACATAATATGGTGTACACACCACTTAGGTGCTAAATTTATTTGGATAACACAATTTTAACTCCATTATAATAGAGATGTCACTTCCAATCAACAAGCATGTCAATAAAACCAAGTAAATAATAGCCATTATATTTAAGACGCCACAAAGTTAAAGGCACTGATCTGAATTATTTGATTCATATACTAGGCTCTTTGAGAAATTTGTCAAATTATTTATACGATAGCTATATTACATGTTTCAAAGCATACAATGATTTTACTAAATTGTAAATCTTGTTCACTAAACATATTAGTCCAAAACTTTCCAGTACAAAACTGTTCAGTATAAAATATCAAGTACAAAACTTTTAAATATCTTTTATGAATGACAAAATTTTCAATAGATGTAAGGGTAAGAAGAATACTTATTGTAGCAATATGACAAACATGTGAGTAGACATCAAATAAATCTACCCCATTTTTTCAGTCAATCTGTTAGCTACTAAAAAGCATTAAAATTGCTACTGAACAATCAAAATTAAGTTTCTTCTACAAAACCCCACTTACTTACTATAGTTTTAGCCTCTTTCGGTAGATAAACTAAATTGAAGTATTATTGTATGACACATAATCATCTCATTGTCTAGTAAAAACTCTTCTTAGCTTATTTGTCATTCAGATTTTTAAGTGTCAGTAAGACTGGTTCTTGATTCCAACTGTGAATCATTGAGCATGTCTGTATGACTAAATTATTTCATACATTTATCTTTGATAAACACATCCTCAAAGAACTCTGCAAGTCTAGATTCTTCTAACACAAATTAGATAGATCCAACATCTGTCCACCGAACTACATTCTGCACTTTCTAAACACACAAATATCTGTTGTAGGTCCTACTTTAGGCCTTCTAGGGTTATGTGTTCTAACATAAGTATCACAACACAAAATCTCACTTTAACAAAATTATTTGTGTTTTCATGCCTTGATCTACAAGGTGTATTCAATTTAGAGTGTAGTAACACATTTAGATATATGATTAACAATACAACATCAAACAACAGTCAATAATATAGAATTCAACATTTTACTAAGAGTTTGATTCTAACTTTTATCAATACTGTTTGATTGTTGTAAGTAGAGTGCAGTAGAGATTATGCCAAATGCAAACTTCTCTAAAGTTGTTAAACATATTCACCACCACTATCAAATCTGAACCCTTGATTTTTAGCATTCAACTATAATTTTTAATTCATTAAGAATAATAAGTGCTTCATTCTTCATATATATGACAGACTTATATTAATCATCTACAAGAGCGATTAAATACTTCTGACCAATAATCGTCTCATCTAGTTGCAAAGCTACTGAGATCACAAATATCAGAATGTATTGACTCAAGTAGTTGTGTGCTCCTAGAGACCATACTAAATAATTTTCTAGTGATCATAATCTGAGCACAACTTTCATATTTGTCATATTTAATGGAGTGTCATTTAGCAGAGTTATGAGTTTTAACAAGAACAAACAATTTAATATATAGTTCATAGTGATTCTAAATCTCAAAACAAATTGGATGTTAAAACTTTTGGCAAAATAGCTTTTAACTCCATTTTCCCCACAGTTTTGATAATTAGATCACATTTCCTCACAGACAATTGAATATATAGTTCTCAAATCCTAACCAAATATGCTATTGTTCAAGAACACAATTAGAACTATTATTATTAATTGTCTCATTTGTTAAACTCAGCTTATACATGCGATTGACAATATATGCACCTTATAAGAGTTAATACAAAATTACTCTAGTACATTTTACAAAGTTGTTTGCTTTCTCTAGTAATTCTAACAATGTCCCTGTGCTCAAACAAATTGAGCTATATTTTCTTTATTCGTTCTTCATCATCTTCGAAATATTAAGCGAGATAATGACCCATATTTTATAATTCAATTTTGCACACACAGTATAATGAACGATAAAGAACAAAACGTAAATAATGGAGTCATATTCTGCATTATAGAATGCTCCTATCTAAGTTACAGTCATTTGTCATAAATCTTATACAAAAATTTTAATTATTAGAGAAGCAAATATATAATCTCACACAAACTGCAAACAATGGATTTGTCAAAATATCTATACACATAGCATGATAAAATACTTAACAACCCTAAACATGCTAGTTTTCCAAAGCGAGAATAACTATGATCTAAAACTCTCAATCATATGATCGAACGCACAAAATGTTAACACATTCATCACATGAAAAATACTAAGAAAATTAGAGTAGATCATACCGACACTTCAAGTTCGAAGTGTTTTTCAAATTCGATGGAGAAGCCTGCGTAGAGCAGACTTATCGTACCACGATATAAATCCATCGTCTCCAACTCACACAGTTTGTAAGTAACTTTGAAGTTCCTACATTCATTAAATTTTTAATGATTAGCCAATTAAACAAATTATTAGCACAATTTAATTCACAACAATTTAATTTGGAGATTCAATTTTATAGTCAAAGACTATAATTTATCAAAATAAATATTTGTTCCATAGCACGTAGCCAAAGCAGTTATTCAGATTTGTATTTAATTAAACAATGCTTAATACGATTTTGAACTTTTAGCACTTAGCAACAAAATTCAAATAAATAATTAAATAACAATTTAAATTTGCTGAATAACTTATCTTTAATTTATATTTGCAGCAAATCCAGTTTTCTCCCCAAACACGGAATACAAATCAATATCCAATGGGCTGTCTCGACTGGTTAGATCCAAATTTGATTCATTTTGACTGGATCTAGATCTGATCCAACAGTCCAAACACCAAACAACAATCTCTAACCAATAGAGTAGCTGTTGGACTGGATCTGAATCTGGATCTGCTCCAACCATCCGAACACAGAACACCATAATCTACCAATCGAAAAAATCAAAATTTTGGATCTGAGTAGTCTCCTTCTTCTCCTTCTATCTCACACAAAGATCAATGGATATGAAGGGGATAATGAGCAGCATAGACCAGACGGCTGGCTTCTGCAACCTCCGGCGGCTCGCGCCCAGCGACGGCAGATGCGTTGGCAGCGACGGTGGCTCGCGGCTAGCGGCTCGCGCTCCCCGCGACGGCAGCGACGGCAGCAACATCGGCAGCAACGGCGGCTCGCGGCTCGCACCCACGCGACTGCAGCGACGCCCAGCGACAGCAGGGGCATCGGCAGCGGTGATTGGGATCCGTGACGATGACTGGAATGCGACTGTCTTCGATCTTCCACGATGGCGACAACCGATCCAAGGAGGAAGACGACTTGATCGAACGACGGCACTCTGGATCGCGATGGCTGCAGCGTTCGGGATCTGCGACGACGCCCACGGTGGTCGGAGGCAGCAGCGACGGCTACATGAGGTTGGAGGTAGCAGATGTCGGCTCCTTTTTGGTCGGAGGTGATGATATATAATATCTTAAGATTGTTAATACTGATTTGGAGAAATTAGGGTTAGGGTTAATCTTTAGCCGCTTAAGATATTATACCCTGCTTATCAGTATTGGAATATCACAGGACACTACCTCTAGACCAGCTTATATAGAGATTAGACTAGGTTTAGGGTACTGGGCTTTTAGCCCACTCAACCTGTTCCAATAATTAATACATAATACGTGTAAACCCGTGTTGCCCCATAGAACAATATACACAATTTTATCCTATTATATTAAGAATATACATATACATCCAACAAAGATTTCTAGTAGCCTCTTTCAAATTCTTATAAGACTTCTATCACTTAAAAAGTCTATATTACCCCAAAGTCTATATTATAGTTGACATTCTTTAAGTGGACATTTCGCATTAGATACAACTGTTCCCATTCTTTAATCATTACTTATTATTAAATTTGTTTATTACATTACAAAAAGGTACGTAGTATGGAAATTATACAGTAATTAGCATCTCTTCATTCATATATAAATTAAGATGATATATATATATATATATATATATTAGAGGGAGAAATAGTAACCTGATTTGCAAAGCCGACACCACAACCAATAAGGATACGACCAGTGATGAGCATGGCGAGATTCTGAGCAGCACCATTGAAAATTACACCACAGAGGAAGAAGATACCAGCAATAAGCATGGTCAGCTTTTGTCCCAGGTTTCGAGTTGTGTAGGATACGAAAAAGGTAGATGTGAGACCGGCAAGATACAATGAAGATGTGAACAATTGTAGCCCCTGATTGTTGTACTTGCAGTAGTTGCTGTCTAGCACTGACTCGTGCTTTCGATGGTAAACTTTAGGGAAATTAAACATTGGAGAAAAATATGTTTACTTTATTTTAGTTTATTTTAAACATTGAAATTTAACATGCCATTAAACTAGTTTATATATTAGTAATTTGAACTTATCTTTTCTTGTCCTTCATCTCACTATTTTTATACTTTGGGGTAATATAGACTTTGGGGTACTATAGGCTCTTGTAAGAGGTGAAAAAAGAACAGAAATATCTTATAAGAGGTTATTTTTATATAAAAGAACACTTCAAAAAGAGGCTCTTACTATAGGTAACCTCTTATAAGAGGCAAAAAAAGAATAGTACCTTAGAGAGTTGTCATTTGTAGACAACCATTCATTTTTAAGTGAAAGTTATATTAACCATTCATTTACTAAACAGTTGTTAGTTACCATAATATTCTCAAAGTTTAAATTAATTTACAACATATTTATTTACAAAAGTGTCACTCACATAAAATAAAAGTTTGTGTCACTAGAGATAATTTGTAAAAAGTATGTATGAGTAAAGGTCTCAAGTACGAGGCCATATTACATCTTATTATTTATTTTATAAAATAAATAAATAAATGATTAAAACGTGCATCACACATGCACGTGCATGTTACTAGTAATTGTATTACTGAAGAGTACAGTACACTTTTGAACTAAAACACATTAAGCTACTAAACATGCAAAATACGCATCTCAAAGACTTATTAATCCTTCTAGGAGATTCATGAGGTAGGCTTGGTGAATGACAGCCAGAAAAGCTTGAATTTTGAGGAGAGCACGCACCAAATAAGGTAAGTGGAAAGTTCTTGTGAACCATCCTCTCTTTGTTGGAATTAACAATGAGGAAGTGCGTCTTATTAATTCACATCATTAATAGTTTGAGCTATCCAGTGCAAAGCTGCACTCCACCCTGGTGTTTATCCATGCCATTTGTTGTTCTACTATTTTCCTAGTGCCAACTATTGTTGACTGCAGAACATATGATGTGTGAATTATTAATTTACAACAAAATTGTTGCGTAGGTTGTATCTAGAACAATTGTAAACTACTTCTCTACCCATACATTCATGGCATGTTCATGCTTTGCTCAGACACACTGACATGTTGAGGCCTACATATTCAGAAAATTTTCATGAAAATTGTCGCATGCAATTACTCAAGGGGAAATTGAGATATATAGATCAGTCTTGCTGAGCGTGGGAAGTATTCAAGGAGAAGAAAAGGGAGAAAGATAGCAGTTGACAGTTAAGACTGCACTGGAATCAGAGAGCAGCAGCAGTCGACTACTTCGCTATTTGACTGGAAGACGACCGCAACCGATCAGATTTAATTTGGGCCTTCTCTATGGGTATTTTGGGGGTCCTTTTATATCGATCTCTATAAATGTGTAATATTGTGTACTCTTTAGGGCTAAGAACATGCACATTCGTTTGCTATTTTTGTCAAATTGCCATTTTATAGCAATTGAACGTCTGCAGTCGTTTGCTATTTTGCCATATTTTGGCAAAATCGAAACAGTCGCTTCTCAAATTTGAGAAACGAAATGAAGGTTCTCAAATTATAGAGAACGGAATATGTTGTTTTGTCCCTTGATTTTTTTTTAATGGGATCAAACGAAACAAAATGTTTCGTCAGAAGATTTGATTTTTTTTTTTTTTTAATGTTAATTAAAGATGGGTAAACCTGTGTGCAGCAAATGAACTTCTGAGAATGGCTCTGAAGTTGATCTACAACAGGAAGAAAGTTAAAATGGCTGGAGGCGTGGGTTGCACTTTCTTTAAGAAACTATTTGGCCGATTCTGGAGATGAATCGTTGATCACCAAACACTTCTCCCGGGATACAATGAGTTTTTGTCTACAGTGCTGTTTAATACTTCAATAGCAGCACGTACCAACTTACACCACACTGAGTAAAAATTGCTGAACAATTTGGAGAAATATTTTAGAAGAGATCAAGAATTTGTTTTTCTCTTCTCTACTACATCTATGTGACATAACCCATATATTTATATCCAAAATAAAAATGTTTTTCTTTCTGATTTAATGTCATAACAGCCAGACCATAAAGTACCATAAAATGGTTTTAATGATTTTACTGGTCAAAAAACTGGCCAGTAAGAAAGGAAATATTTTTATTTAAAACAAAAAAAAGACCTAAGGCCCGGTCAAAGATATATAAATATATGTATATTTTGTGGAATGTAGGAATTGAACCCCCAACTTCTTGTGAACTCAAAATTTTAATCGTTGGACCATAAGACAATGTTGTCTACATGAGACGTGTTTTGAATGTATACTCAATTCCAACAGTTTAAATGATTAGACAGTACATGTTGTACCGTTTCAGAAAAGAAAATAAAAAAAAAATCAAAAAAAAATCAAACGAGACATGTTGTCCCGTCTTAAGCAAAAAATGCTTGGACAGGACAACATGTCCCGGCCAAGAATCCAGGGAGGATTTTCCCACTTTAATTCTTAATCTACTACTAATTAATCACTTATTAGCCTAATTAATTACCTACTTGTTAATTTAATAATCTAAATCTACTACTAATTACTAACTAACTTAAAAATTGAAGTGAGACGGGATATGTTGTCTCGTCCGCTTAAAAAAAATAATTTGACAAATTATAGCAAAGAACCGTTACAACGACATTCTCAAATTGCTATTTCCATTTGTCATTTTGCCATTTTTTTAGCAAACCGTTGTGGATTCTCTGAAACAAATAAATAGATTCAGGAGAGAAATGGCTAATTTCTTGAGAATATTGAGGGGAGATTATGATCCATACTTTTTGTGAAATCTTGGAGTGTGTTGGCTGCAATCTTCTCCTTAATAAAAAAAAGTCTCCTCTCATTTTTTCCATATATTTCTTTATGGTGTTTGAGTTATTGTGTGCTTGTGGATTGATTTACTTTTTGTGTCATGGGGTGTTTAAGATCCCACAAATTCTAAACAAGTCTAGTTATATGCTTTGGATGCAACAAAGTACATATCATGGAACCCCTCGAATCAATCGCAAATGGCCATGCTTAGATACAACCCTAGAAACACCTCTGAGCAAATGAGTTAAATTGTGTCAATCTTTTTAACTTTAAGTGTAAACTTTCTATCAGAATATGTTGCATTCAAGCTGAATCAAAGCATACCATACATGCTCTCCTACATAGGCATGCATCAAATTGTTTTCTATCATATATAGTATCCAGTACTGGACATAGAAACCAACATACCAATTGCTGCATTCATCAAGGGATGTGTCTTTTTAAGGAAACTATTGGGGGTCCTATTGAATTGATTAATCCAAAGAAAAGAGAAAAAAGAACAACACTCCACCATCCTACACAATGCACGGAGATCAGATCCAGGTATGCGTTGTGATTATGTATGTATGTGGGAGCACATGCCAACCATTTCACTTCTGTCCTTCGAAAAAGAAAGAAAGAAAGATGCTTACTAGGATGGGGACAAAGGGAAGTGGACTTACAAGCTGTTCCTATTGCACCTTTTACTATTGATTCTTTCACCACAAGATCCTTTCCAGTAACTTACATTACTGCAATATTCAGTACACTTTCAGACCATAATCGATATATTTAGATAGCTAAATTTGTAGATAATTTTCATCCTTAGATTGGACAACAATTAGGGCATCGTAAACTTCCAAGGAGAAATGCTACACATACAATGGTTTCCACCACAAATATATATTGGACTTGTCTTTTAGTGATCATTGGATTCATTTCTTGCTAAAAGACAAATGAAAAAAAAACTCGATAATCACTAAAAGACAAACTCAATATATGTTTTGGGTGGGAGCCAATGTATGGTTAGCATTTCTCATTTTCTTAACCCGCGGTAACCAAAAGTGTTACCCTAACTTTTTCTCTCTACCTACTATTCTCCCTGCATTTGTTGTACATATCCCCTCCCAACCCACATGCATGACTTGGTTGAAATTAAGCAGATCAACAAAACGATCTCTTTTCGTTGTCACTAGATCTCCTTAGTCCTTGATTGTCCAATGTATAAATACTACACTCTTTTTCTAGGCCTCAAAATGGTGATAGTGCTCGGACCCTATTTCATGCATGTTTGCTCCCTTAATAAATGTACTCCTTCACCTAATTTGCATTATAAGAAATGTACACATAGGTCATCATCTACAATTCATACCAATCTTATATAGGAGCGTTTAGACTTCTAACATCTTTTACATAACGTTGGAGGTATGTTCAGATCTACTGTAAGGAGTCATCACATATATGAAAAATCAACTTGCTTGGATGCATTCTGATCATGTACTTTCAAGTGCGAGCATAATGAATGTTTCCAATAACATAACAATTGACACAACACACATGATCAAAAAAAAAAAACAATTGACACAACACACTTGTTTTGACGAGTTCGGTCGACAAGTATGATTATATTTTGTTGTATTATTTGTTTATTGGTTGGGAGGTATAAGTATCATAACCCAGTCTATTCGGTTTCGTACGTGAACTTCATAATCCTTCTTTTGTATGTTTTGTTAAAATCTTTTTAATGGAACGTGGGAGACTTCAACCCACGGTTAACGATAAAAAACAATTGACACAATGCGGTGAATGAGTAATAAGAAGCTGCCAAATGAGTTCAACTTTTATACATTTGCACAAAGAATATGATGAATAGTGTGGATCATCTATACACGACCCACCATCCGTGTATGGCACCTGTAAATATGAAAATTTCCTCATATAATATGAGGCTCCTTTCCACATGATTTTATACAGGAAAGATAATAAGGATCACATGGCAAACCATATGATACTACAAAATGATGTTAACCCTATCTAAGGATTAATGAAGTTAAAATTATCCTTAAGCCGCCCTATCTCTTCAAAATGATTACTAGCTACATGTTACTGTACTAGTTATCCGCAACTGCTTCTGAAGACAGATGGATATGGAGTACTGGAGCAAATTCGGGCAACTTCTCTTTCTCTTCAGCATGGGAAGTGGTGCGAAATAAACCTGCCAAAGTTTTTTCTTTTTGAAGGAATAGGTGGATTATGGCCATCCTGTTTCATTAATAAAAAATTACTTAACCAAACAAACCCAATGTACTGGATCAAATTACAAACTACAGATAGAAAAAAAAGAATATGAAGCGACATGACCAGTACATATAATCAGAGCTCACTCTAAACACTCTTAGAGGGTGGGCCACCTGAAGCAAATCATGGGATTTGAAAATTCGTCGCTCCCATCCTTCTTCCTCACCAAAGCATTCTCACACTCGGGCCCAATTTTTTTATATATTATGTGCTACAAGAGGTCTGATGTGGGATTTTGTTTCTTCTTGTTATTATGTGCTACTAGTGGCGGATCCAGGAATTTAGTTCAGTGGGGTCCTTATAGAGATGTGGGTTGCTAATTAATTTTGAGTGGGTTCCTTTCTTTTAGTTCACTGGGTTCCTATAATGCTTATATAAAAAAAAATTACACTGTAGTTTTTTTTCAGTGGGGTCCGTGCCCCCCCCCCCCCCGAGCCCAAGCTACATCCGCCCCTGTGTGCTACAAGAGGTATGGTTTCCCTTTTTTTTTTTTTTTTTTTGAGTGAGAAATAATAGAATAGAGTCAGCCTCCAAAATTATGAATAAAAAAGAGTAACATCCAATAATTTTGTTTACGAGGAGTAAAACAAACGAATCCAAAAGCTAAAAGTAGTATAACATCCAGAATAAAAAGGTACAAAGGCAAATAACCAGGCTGCCTAAAAGTTAAAACAACGCAGACAGCCAAAGAGCAGCCCCAGCCAGAAATGAGGCAAGACAACAAAAACAACGATCAAACCATCTTGAAGTAACAGCAGCCAGGCGAACAGCCAAAGCCCCAAAACACAAAGAAATGGAAGCACATAATAACAAGAAGAAACAAAATCAAACCAAACAAGAAGCAAACTCTCAGCACAGCCGAACAAAAGGACATCACAGACCCAATAGAGAAGCCAACAATACTAACCAAGATATGGCATACGAACACACCTGATACTTAACCAAAATGTAGCATAGAAGAGAAGAAAATAGGGCGCAGGAAACTCAATAAACATATAGAACAAAACATCCAAAATAGATAAGTGGGAGTAAAACATTACAACAGCAAAAGGTAGGGAGAGAGAAAATCCCAAGCAGAATGGAAACTACCAAGCATAAGGTAGAGGGAGCATCAACCAAGCAAGAAACGATGAAAGGGCCCAGAGAAGTAAAGAAACGTGCATATAAAACATACAAAAGGCAGGAACCAAAACAAGATGACGATCTCTGCCCTCGAAGATGCTTTGCTCTGCAAGAAGAAAACTAGCAATAAGCGAGAAAAAGGCCAAGAACAAAGGATAAAGTATATAAATGATATAAACCATAGAGAAAATTTTAAGAAGAGTGAAAATAATTTTTTACAGCCAAACCAAGATTGGATAACTAAAGCAAATCCAGTTTGTTATGAAGGAGAATCTGAGCCCAGAAGTTAGTGAAATAGAGTAGATCCTCATTTAAGCAATTAATGGTATGGAAAGAGTTGGTAAATATTCTATCATTTCTTTCGGACCAAATGATCTAAATGTGCGCCATAATGGATAAGTCTCATGATGAACGAAATGGACACTTGACACGATGCTTACGCTAGAAACCCACCAAGAAGCCACGAATCCGGGCATATTGTGCACATGCCATGCCAACTTACAAATAGTCCATAAAGAACGAATGTAAGAGCACTTAATAAATAAGTGACAAGAGTCTTCATGGCTGGTCAGGCAGAAAACACATTTTTTATCTGGAGCTAAATTTCTTATGTTGAGAATATCCACCGTGAGCAGTTGATTATGAATAGCCAGCCTAGTGAGGATATGGGCCTTAAGTGGTGCAATACACTTTCAGATGGCATTGGAGAAAAAAGAGAGAACACATCCGAAATTGAAAAAGTTATAACAGGATTTAACCGTATTGGAACCCGAAGGTGACCAACGCCATAAGAAATCATCTTTATGGTGCCATTGTGATAGAATTATTGGATTTATTATTGATTATTAAATTGAATAAACTGAGTACAATATGTCTCCTATATATAGGAGAGAAGGAAAGACTAAACTAATACATTATTCAATATGAGGCTAAACTAATATCTCTCATAATATAATATATAATATCTTAATACCCCCTCTCAAACTCAAGTTGGTTCAAAAAAATAAGAGTTTGGAATATTGACGATGTTGATATGGCAGGGACGGCAAACTGTAATACAGGAATGACACTCAAGTAGATGGCGCAGCCGCGCAGGGAAGACACTCAATGGCACAGGGAAGGCGCACTATTGACGCATGTTGGGATCTCACTCCTTACTTGAGAATTATCGTATGTTGTGAAAGGAAGTGGCACCCCTGACTTGAGAATTGTCCCTGAACTGAGAACTGAGATATTGTTGATATCTCCCCCCTCTCAAACTCAGTGTGAGTTTGCTGACAAACACTGTAGAAAGCCTCGGGAACTTCAAGAAATATTTTTTTTTTTTTTAATTTTTGAATTTTTTTTGGGAAACAGAAAATGGGTTGGGGTTTCGGGTTGCGGGTTTTGGGTATTTGGATTCGGGTTGGGGTTTAGGGTGTGAATTTGGATATTTGGGTTTTGGGTATAAAGGGTTAGTATTTGGAGTATTGGGTTCGGGTACAAGAAAAATGGGTTTTGGGTATGAATATTTGAAGGGAAATAGAAAAAAAAGGGTTAGGGTCTGAGGCAGGAGGGGAGATTGGCGAAGAGGGACGAGGACGGCATCGGGACGGCGATGGCTATGGCGGTGGTGGTGCTTGTGGTCGCGATCGTGATCGCGGTGACGGCTGGATCTGTGATGGTCGCGATCTCGATCTGAAATCCTATCCCCCAACGTCGTCTTCTTTCAGATTCGACATCTGGCGATGGGGCAGGGGAATCTTCGTGGCTCTAGAAGCATAAATGGAATCTGAGAGAAGGAATCTTTCGGTTGTCAGAGGGTTTCATTTGTAGGTTTTGCTCGATGAAATGGTGGGGTTACATCGGAAGGGGGGGGGTGTTGATGTTGCCGCAGTGGTGACGATGGTGTCGTCGGAGTTGTTGGAGGGGATGTCGTCGGGTTGTTGTTGTTGTTGATGGTGGCTAGGGTTTTTGGAGATTTGCTAGGGTTTTAGAGATTTGATCGGGAGAGAGATGTTGGGAGGTAGAGTGATTCCGATGAAGATGAGAACCACTTCACCTCGATAACGAGGATCAAATTAGTATAGGCCTTATAGGAATAGAGGCTCTGAAACCATGATAGAATTATTGGATTTATTAATGATTATTGAATTGAATAAACTGAGCACAATATATCTTCTATATATAGGAGAGAAGGAAAGACTAAACCAATACATTATTCAATATGATACTAAACTAATATCTCTTATAATAAATATATAATATCTTAACACACTGATAGGCTCTTAATAACAAAAGTAATTGGAGATAATGCAGATAACGGGACATAGGAGAGTTCTGTGGAAGGTGATGTTCCAATCTCTAGCCCAGTTATTGCAAACAAGATAATCTGTCACCGAAGCTTGTTGATTGACAGCAAGAAGATAAAGTTCAGGAAAATTAGCAGCGATCGAGATATTGCCAATCCATAAATTGGTCCAGAAATTAACCTTGATACCATCCCCACAGATTCTAAAAAGCCCACATTTGAATGGGTCCACCAACTTCCAGATACCTTTCCAAAAGAGAGAGACAATAGAAGAGAGGGAGTGGTGGAGCTCTCACACTTTGTGGTGTGTATGGTATTTATAGGTAACGAGACGACCCTAAGCTAACTCATCTTGCTTAAGAACTTTCCACAATCATTTTCCTAGAATGGCTAAATTCTGATGTCTGATGTTCATAATACCCATACCTCCTTCATGTTTTGATTTACATAAAAGATTCCACTTACATGGACGTTTACCGATTCTCAAAACATTTGAACCCAATCAGAAAAGTTCATCCTGGTATGATCAATCCGCTTGATAACCCATGATAGAACATAAAAGAAAGACATCATGTAAAGAGGGATAGATGTAATAACATAGTTAATAAGAATCAATCAGCCACCTCTAGCTGACAACCTGACCAGACGTTAAATCTAGATTCGACCTTGTCAATCATAGGTAGCTAGTTATTTTTATAAAGTTTACCCCAACGTAAGGGAATACCGAGATAAGAAATAAGGAAGGAGGCAGAAACACAATTAAAGAAATACACAATCTCAATCTGGCAGTTAACGGACCCGCCCAACCATAAGACCAAAGTCTTATGGAAGTTAATTGATAACCCCGAAGCTTGTTCAAATATAAAGAAGTAGCTTCAGATTACAAAGGGTTGGACCAAAAGGTTAAGCGAAGATAATAGTATCGTTCGCATATTGGAAATTAAGTGCACATCTAAAACCACGAAAATCCCCTAACCTTTCAATAATGTTAGCTTCCCAAGCTTTCAGGAGTAACTTGCTGAAGACATCAACCACAAAACAAAATAGGATAGGAGAAATAGGGTGTCCTTGACGGAGACCTCGTTTGCATTTGAATTTATCACCTTCAATCTATAATAATATTATAATGGGAGAGTTGGGGTTGTCATTTTGTAGACAACCTGTGATTTGTAGACATTTAACCATCTAATCTCACCCATTCATTTACTCAACTGTTGTTAGTTACCATAATACCCTCAAAGTTCAAATTTGTTTACAATATAATTATTTACAAAAGTACCACTAATATTAAATAAAGTTTGTCGCACTAGGGGTAATTTGTAAAGAGTATGTATGAGTGAAGGGAGGTCTCAGGTTCGAGGCCAGACTACGCCTTATTATTTACTTTATAAAATAAATAAAAAATTGATTAGAACGTGCATTGTACGTGTAGGTTACTAGTACCATTAATGATTGTTAGAATATAAATATTAAAATCCTCACCCTTACCACAACTTCGAAGTTTTGGTCCATTGGTAAGGTCATTAATATGGTATCAGAGCAACCCAGGTTCGAATCTCACCGACTGTGCAATTTAAATGCGGATTATTATAAAAAAAAACCGCTGCGTATAGTCCATGTATTGGCCCAAAAAGATGGCCCTCAACCTGCGGGGGCGTGTTAGAATATAAATATTAAAATCCTCACCCTTACCACAACTTCGAAGTTTTGGTCTATTGGTAAAGTCATTAACAATGATAATTGACGATTTACTAGAAAAAATGCCGACTTTAATTCAAGAAATCCATCTAAGCCCATAGCCACGATGTAAAAGAATGTCTAAAAGAAAATCCCAATTAACTTATTTCCCTCAAGTTCTTCAAAGATGTATTGTTGTGTTGTTAGAGCAATTCATAATAGACTTCCCACAGCTGCAAGGATTGCCTCTTTTGGAATAATCGAATCAGCTGTGTGTGGCCTTTGTGGAGAGGCCAATGAGACGGTGGAGCACCTCTTTGAATGTCAATATTCTATGTATATTTGGGAGTTTTGCAGGTTAAAATTAGCACTGGTACAAAAACCTGTTAGCTAGGTGAGTTAAGTTATAATTATTAAATTATCTTTTTACCCTTACCCTTTCATAATCAAATCTCTTCTTCTTTTTTCTTTTTCTTCATTCATTTTTTTCTCTCTTTTTTCTCTTTTCTTCCCTTTCTCCGTTCTTTTGTTCTTCTTTCTGAAATTTCAGATTCATTGTTTTCCTGTCGTAACTGCTGGTATCAACTTGTTAAAATAATTGGAAGAACATGTGAGAAAGATGATTATGGCTAATACTATCAACTCACCTAGCTATCCAAGGAAAATCTTCTAGTACTGCTCTATCGATTGGAATTTAATTGTAAATATGGATGACAATCCTCATTTTAACCACTGTCTTAATGCTAACCATGCATGCCTTGCCTTCATAGAAGTCAAGTTATTGCTGTTTGAAATGGTTGAACAATTTCTTTGTTTGTGTAAAGATGGTGCCATCTTATTACTGAAGAAGACTTACCATTGAGATGTCAATGCATTATGATTCAAATTGCAAAATTGTTATGATTATATATTGAAAGGAAAGAATATTGTTGCAGTGCGCTGTAGCATCTTTTTTCCTTAATTTCCTTTTTGTGAATTCTATGATAATGAATTTAATACTTGGATATATATCAGTATTTGCTTGGCATCGCTGCACCATTCAAATTCACTTTCATTTGTTATTTGCTAAGAGAATAATTTGTAACGCTCACAGATATATAGAGAGATTTTATTATATTAGAACATGATATCTCGTGGTGAACAGAAGCTAATAATAATAAATACTAACAATTCACTATCTGTAGTGACTATCGAATTAGATAACCGGCCGCTTCTTCTTAAATACCTCGATCACCTTGCTTTAAGTTTATCATCACTAAAGAGATAGAATGTGTAGAGTTGTATGAACATGTAATTGGTGGCCTCTGATATGAAACATTAATTTATATGCGCGCCGCCGACCAATTGCAATTTTAAAATAAGTCTGTTGGAACTGAACTAGCTGGTTCTGTGGCTCTGTTTCAATGAAATTTCATGATCCTGCTCGATGCCATTATGATAAAAAGCTTAGCACCTCTTATTGAAGAATAAGGAAGACTTATAATTCCCCCATTTATTTTCTTCTCCGTTTCCCAAATAGGAAATTCGAGAGAAAATTAGGATATCCTCCAGCTCCAGTCTTTGTCATACGTACTAATTTAAGAAACAATAAATATTGGTGACTACCTTTATTAATGCATCGATGGAATAGTTGATCAGGTTCTTCATGGTTAGTAACTAGGTCTAATGAAAGGAAAAAAAAAAGGTGTGAACATGCTAAAGAATATAGCTAGTATCCCAAATGCCAAATGATCGATAACCAAAATACAGTTATATATATGTGCAATGAACCTGGGAAACTAGCACCACTTGTGTGACTTCACCTCCAGGTGAAACCCGGAGGTTCTGGCAAGGTCACCGATTCCTCAATTTCCTGCTTGCATGCATGCATGCCATGATATTCGCATTTGTCATCTCCTGCCTCTTTCACTTCAATGTACCAGGTTGAGCTACAGGAAGATCGCACATGCGTCCTTTTAATCGTAGTAAAATTATATGTATTTTAATATATATGATTCTCACGATAAGGATTTGGCACTACTTATTCAACTTGGTGATTCTCATATTAATAGAGTCCTGTGTTATAGCTGTTAGTGTCATTCAGATTTCCTGGAGAATAGAGAAAAATGAAAGGAAAAAAAATGAAGGAAAAGAAGAAAAAAAAACGAAAAAAAAGAAAGAAAAAAAAAGAGATTTGATTATGAAAGGGTAAGGATAAAAGGTAATTTAATAACAATAACTTAACGGATGAGGTTAAGTTAACGGAGAAATGAGTTTAGTGTACTTTTTTAAATACTGTATGGACATTTTGTATTTGGGCCAAACGCTGGAGGGGTACTTTGATTTTTGCCCTAATAATAATATAAATTGAGTGCTGTTTCGATTAAACTTAGGTAATGTAATTTAAGTGAAGTAGAACAAACAGCTGTACTATGTAAGTTTGGGCTTTACTTTCATCTCTATGGGGGCGTTTGGTACGCGGTAATGTATAAGGGAATCTAGGATTACCCTCTTGATTACCTGGTTTGGTAAGATATAGGTATAGTTTTGTAAATAATCTTAAATTCTCAGGGTTATCAAAATAATTAGTTTGGAATGATAAACATTTTCCTTGAAAATGATGGGATTTGTGGATTCCTCCACATAAAAAATGAGTGAGATTATTGCATACCCAAAACACCCTCGCCCTTTCCCTTTCGACAATAGACAAGAACCGAAAAACCCTCACCTCCTTCCTCGACCGCTTCCGGCGAGCCCCGACCTCCCGTCAAACGCCGCCTCCTCCTCCATCGCGCCCCCTGACGCGCGCCGATATCCCCCTGTCCTCTTCCCCGCTCGTCGACGACAATCTAGATCCCAAAAACCCAAATTCCCTTTACTGTACATCTTCCTCAACCCCTCCTTTGCTCCACCTCCGGCGACCCTCCCCTAGCGCTGCCAGTAACCCCCCTGCTCCTCTCTCTTTCCCTTTCGACAACAGCGCCCGAAACCCCAAGACCCAAGCCCTGTCGCTGCTCCCTGTTTCGACGCCGACCACCAGCGTCGTTTCCCCCTGAGCGCCGCCCGCTCCTCGTCGACGTCGCGCCTCCAGCCACCACCGCTAGGCCATCGACCCCAAGCCCCTTGCCACTGTTGCTACAGTCTTCTTTGTGTGCTGTTGTTGCAGTCTCTTTGTGTGCTCTGTTGTAGTGTTGTCTCTTTGCTTTTGCACGTATATTGCACGTGCTATCTTCTGATTTGTGTGTTCGTGGGTTCCTTTACGATATATTGTTTATTTATTTGGCATGGGGGTGCAAATGTCCAACTGCCTAGCATATTCTGAGTTCAATTCTTTTATGTTATTTTTTATTTAAAACTTGTTGAATTATGTGGAGTTGAAATTTGCTTCTATGAACTTTATTGTTTTATTTGTATATATTTAAGTACCTATGTCACGTGTTAATAAATACATTTCATTTTTCCTTTTTGTTATGTTCTTTTATTTACCTATGAATCTAGTTTAACTTTTATATTTATTTATTTTTAAATAAAGCCAAAAGGGTATTTTCGGTAATGTCTACTATAGAGATGGATTGATGGGAATGAATTGTTCTATACCAAACACGGTTATAAAGTATTCCCAGGCATGTAATGTCGTATACCAAACACAATATTGCAACATTCCCGAGAATCTTCATTCCCACCCTCATATTCCTGGGAATCCACTAATTCCTAGAAATTCTTCAATCCGCGTACCAAACATATTAGTCCTATCACATTATCTCTAATATTATAATGAGAGAGTTGGAGTTGTAATGTTGTCAACATATAAACCCGTGCGTTACACGTGCAACTCTAACTCTCTCATTAATTATAACAAAAACAAACAAATAAAAAAAATTCCAAATTTAAAACGTGCAACGCATGTGCAAAACAATTTTACAATATTTTTTTAACACTAAACATACACATATGTTGCATGTACAACTCAAATTCTACTTATAAACTCGTGCATTGCATGTACAAATTGTAGTTTTTCCTTCAAAATATTTTTACCAATTACATGCAACGCATGTCCAACTTCAAAACTATTTCTTAATAAGTAAATCGTACGTGATAATCCTCCAACTCTTATTGAAACTTGCATCGCAAGTGAAGAAAAATACTAGTTCATGTTAAACAAAAGAATCTTGATTCAATGGCGTAATTAATATATATTAAAAAAATCCTAGAGGGGCACAATCTGTAATTATATACAATTTCAGTGGCAGTTTCCCCACTGTCGGCGTAATTTTTGGCATTTAAATTTTTTCGCTTCCCCAAACAACCAAGAAGAAATGACCGTACTATTTTTCAAAAGACGAAATGACGGAAAAGGACATCCCAGACAAAATCACAATTCAAGGAGTGGGAGCAGGGAGCTAACCCAAAATATTTGGAAATTTCGTGAAAGTGGCCGAAATCGGTGGCAATAAATAGTCTACAAAAGGAGACCAAAACAGTATAATATAAAATAATAAAATGATCAAAACTGTGGAATATAGTTCGCAAAATGAGAGAGAAAACAGTGAAATACAAAATCTCACGAAATTGACAGAAAGCTATAAAATACAACCCGCAAAATATGACCATAATAGAGGAATACGAAATTTAATGAAAATGACAAAAAATCGTGGACTAGTACATAAAATAAGATAAGATACAAAATTTCACAAAAGTGACCGAAAACTGCGGACTATATCCACAAAATAAGACCAAAATAGTGAAACACAAAATTTAACGAAAATAATTGATAATTGTGGACTACAATCCACAAAAATTATGAAATACAAAATTTAATTAAAATAACCGAAAACATTGGACTATATAGCTCACAAATTGAGGCCAAAACAGTAAAATATGAAATCTCACGAAAATTGTGAACTATATACAGCCCACAAGATATGGTCAAAACAGAGAAATATGAAATTCAGGAAAGTGGCGGAAAACAATGACTATTAACCACAAAATAACCAACAGTAAAACCTAAATGTCACGAAAGTGGCCGGAAACTGTGAGATACAAAACTTTACGAAAGTGACCGAAAACTGTAGACTATTTTGGCCCCGCAATAGTGAAATACGAAATGGGTCCAAAATAGTGAAATACAAAATTTCCTGAAAGTGAAAAAAAATGTGGACTTTTACAATACGAATTTTCATCAAAATATGGCTAAAACAGATAAGTACAAAAATTTAAGAAAGTGACTGAAAATTGTGGATTATATGACAAACAAAAATAAGGTTAAAACATTGAGATACGAAATTTCACAAAAGTGACCGAAAACTGTGGTCTATAACCCACAAAATGAGGCCAAAATAGTGAAGTACGAAATTTCTTGAAGCCCACAAAATGATTCCAAAATAATGAAATACAAAATTTTATGAACATGGCTGAAAATTGTGAGCTATAACCCTCAAAATACGGCCAAAACAGAACAATATGAAATTTCACGAAAGTTGTCAAAAATTGTGGATTATAGCCCATAATATTGAGGCCAAAACTGTGAAATGAAAAGTTTTAAGAAAGTTGCCGAAAACTGTGGATAATAACTTGTAAAATGAGGTTAAAACAGTGAAATATGAAATCTCACGAAAATGACAAAAAATTGTGGATTGTAGCCCACAAAATAAGATCAAAATAGTGAGATACGAAATTTCGCGAAAGTGACCGAAAATGATGGGTCACAAACTCAGCTCAAAACAATGAACTACGAAATTTGACAAAAATGATCGAAAACTGTGGACTATACACAAAATAAGGTCAAAATAGTGAAATACGAAATTTTACAAACATGGCGAAAAATTGTGGACAATAGAAAACAAAAGATGACTAATAAAGTAAAGTTCTAAATTTCTTGAAATCGATAGAAAAGGATCGACCATAGTATAGCCCGCACAATTGGATAAAACCGTGAAATCTAAAATTTCTCAAAAGCGACAAAACCCAGTACATAAAAGATGGGTAAAACAATGAAATTTAAATTTTATCGAAACCAACAAAAAACCGTGAACTATAACCCATCAAAAGTGACTAAAACCGAGAATTTCAAATTTATTTTGAAACGGAAAAAAAGTGGGAACTATTTGGCTAACAGAGAAATCAACCGAAAGAAAAAGACTATATAACTCACAGAATATGGATAAAATAATGAAATTCAAAATTTGTTAAAATCGGTAAAAAAAAAATAATGCAAACCATAGCCAACAATTGTACATCTATTAAGAGCATCCACAGTCGTGATTGTTAGAAAATGCATAAATACATATTTACATATGGCATTTTGACAGTTTGGCGCAGTCGTCGAATGGTATTTTATAGCAATTTAATAATAAAAAAATTCAGACGAAACTTCAATTTGCGTCGGAAGAGAGAAAAAAAAATCAAAACAAAAAATTGTAGGGACGAAACTTCACTTTGCGTCCCACTATTTTAAAAAAAAATTTATGACTTTTTTATTAATTAAAACATTTTTTAAGTTTAAAAAATATTTTTAGAAAAGGTGGGCCCCTCCTTGGACGGAACTTCACTTTGCGCCCAAGGAGTGGCCAGATTGCAACACATTTTAAATTCCATTTTTTAAATAAAAAAGACGTCGGACAGAAAATGAAGTTGCGTCGGAGAAATAAAAAATAATTTTTTTTTCATAGGAGGAAAACTGAAGTTGCGTCCTGTATAATATACATTTCTCTCAGATCTACTCTCATTTATGGCAATCTACTGTCGCTATTTATGCATAAATTCCATAAATAGCAAACCACTACAGCTGGTGATTTGGACTGTTGATGCTCTCAAGGGGGCAAGTTTGCATGAAATAGTGTCCGAGCTAAGTGCCTTCAGAAATTTGTGTAGGGTTGTTGTGGCTTTAAACCTGTTGGGCCTAACATGGGCCGTACGGCAAAATCTAACGTTATCTTTCTAAAGGTCACTGCAGTATTTTCGGGCCCATATATACGTATATGTATGGCCAATGGGCTTGTTAGCTATCACTTGGATCACAAATTTTCATCAATAAAGAGATTTGCAGCATTCGATCCCTATCTCATTTAACTCATGATACTCCAAATAAAATTAAAATTAAACTACTTGTTATAATCACAGCTTTATAACCAATATAAGTAATACATAGTTCAATCAAAACCAGACCTCAGATTGGTCCAATTTTACAGATAACTGAAAACTATTGGCCAAGAAAATTAGCTTTGAAATGCCAGTTATCAGTTGAAGTAAACAGCCGTTGGCTTAAACCTGGCTAAGTTCAAGTTGAATCAAGTCGAACCCTAAGAAATCCAGATTGCCATCTTTCTGGTTCTCGATGGCCTGTTCGGTTTTAGCACCATGTAAAAAATCATAAAAATAATTTAAAAAAACAGCATCTTGGTTGTAATCCTCTAAAAAATAATTTTAATCTCTATCTACTACTATTTAATGGGAGAGTTTAAGTTGTAATTTGTCAATATACAAATCCGTGCGTTGCACGTGCAACTCCAACTCTCCCATTAATTACAACAAAAATAAACAGACAATTTTTTTTACTTATTTAAACGTGCAACGCATGTGCAAAGTAATTTTCCAATATTTTTAATACCAAACAAACACATATGTTGCACGTACTATTCCAATTCTACTTATGAACACGTGCATTGCACATACAAATCATAGTTTTTTTTTAAAAAATATTCTTTTTTCCATTATGTGCAATGCACGTTCAACCTTAAAAATTCGCCCACTCTTATTAAAACGTGGACAATCTTGTCAAAACGTGGACAGTGGACCGTGAAAAATACTAGTATGCATAATGCAAACAGTCCGAAAGCTCAGTTCTTGAACTAGGAAAGTGGGCCAACCGGCCAAGTTTTGTTTTATTAATTCATTAAATCTTATTAAATTTTTTTTTTTAAAGAAAAAAAAATTATTTTATTTTTGTGAACAGAGTAGCTGATGCACCAGTCCAATCACCACCGTTCATTCAATAATACACCAACTTTACAGACCGACAGCTCGAGTCCAAAGAAAAGTAGGTGGGTCCCACCCTGCACTCAAACGTTGCATTCAGAATCGTGGGCTCTACCAATATAAGTACATAAATGGGTGCAATTCTTGGTCATTATTTTCTTGCCGTAGTAAAATTTGATGATATAATATGCTAACGATGAGATTACCGAGCTGGTATTGGTTTGTAGCGCAGCGAATGGCCGTAACGGGCAAGCCAAGTTTGCCGGTATCTTCACAGCAATTCCTAGACGGTTGATAATGTGACACGTGCGAAGGCCAAGAATCTGACGATATGGGTGCCTTGTGTTGTAGAATCTGCCACTGCTTGCGTTGATAACGGAACACACACCACAAGCAACACAAATTTACCGAGAAATAGATGAAGCAAGAATAAACCATCACAATAATTGCAATATCAGAGCCGACTCGGGGCCCAAGGTGAAAGGTTGAAATAATTATTTTGGGGCCCCTAATTTTAAAAAAAAATCACGCATAAAATACGTGCCTATATTTACAAGATTAATACAAATTTGGGGCCCCTAAAATTGTAAAAAATTCGGAAGCCTGAGACGACCGCCTCACTTGCCTCGAGATGGGGGCCGATCTTACGCAGGATCTCACAAGAATACAATAATATGCAGAGATAATCAATACTTCTTAATCCCAAAAAATATAAACATTTCAAATAAATTACAACTCTCACTCTCTCATACTCACCTTTGAAACACTTGGCACTTATCCCTCTAGAAGTTGAACAATGATAACTGTTAGATGATAGATTAGTTTAGTCCAACATTGAATAATGTATTGGTTCAATTCTAATATTTTCCTATTCCTAATCAATACTACTTATTCCCTAAGAAATATAAACGTACATTACAAATAAATTACAACTCTCACTCTTTCATACTCACCTTTGAAACACTTTGCACTTACCCCTCTTGAAGTTGAACAATGATAACGACTCACTCTTGATATGAGTTGTTTAGCCCTAGAGTTCACATCTACTGCTATATTTATAGTCCCCAAGCAAACCCTAAAAGATAAACACAAATACAGCTTATTGAACGTTAAACCCGGAAGCCCAAATGACATACAGTCGCTGTCGGTCGACCGCACCAAGTTGCGGTCGACTGCACCTGGTCCTACCAACACCCGAACCTTGACCGGTCGACTGTCTGGCTCTCTGTTGAACTCTGTACACTCGAAGAATACTCAGCAGCCTAGGTCGGTTGTCCGCACATCTGGTCAGTCATCCGCATCCTTCCAGCTGCACTTTTTCTAGCTGATGCTGTCTTTTCTTGCTGTCCTTTTCCTCTCCAACTTCAAGAACTCTCGTGCCTATGTGTATTTGAGGCTACAATCCTAACAATCTCTCACTTAGACCAAATATACAACACTTCAAAATAATTATAATCTTACCACGCATTATCTCTGCTAGTCTCCCACTCTCCTGAAAGACCCAAGTACTCTCCACTGTCATGAAGAGCACTTCCGTCACTCCACCACGTGGAGTGCACCAACCACCCTCATCACCTTAAGAAGGATGTACCCCACCAATCTTATAAGGCACGAATAACGGAGAAATAACCTTCCGTGTCGAATTCCATGTTACAAGACTCTTCAACTTACAGAATCTCCATTAACTCCGGACATTGTTCAAAGTCTCCCAATGCACCATCTGCACTAGAATTCTCCATGGATGACACCTCCATAAAATTCGTAGTCTGCTCAACCCCACAGCCTCATTTCGGTTACCCTCATCGATATCACCACACATATCGATAACAGTGCTCTTTACCTCACAAGAGCGACTTAAAGCTTTGACTTCCATATCGCAAAATACCCTCACCGCAGCAATGTCTTACTCTCTAGGATCACTCTCATGGCCAGCAACTCCAACTAAATTAGAAATCTTCTCTGAATTTTCATAACTGAAAGAACACGGTTACACCCCACACAACCTACTACTCGATTCCGGTTGAAAGACAATTATAGGAGAAACACCCCTTACATCTCTAAGCAAATACATCGTTCTCTCACGTTTTTTTTTGCAATCATCCTTGAACCTGTAGCTATACATCATTCTCCACTACCAAATGTAGTAGACAACCCTTATTTGTTTAGCCTTTCTATCGAGATAAGATTTTCTTTCAAGTCTGGAACATATTTTTTCTCCCGCAACACAATACTCTGATCATCATTGACTTTCACGCAAACAGTACCAATCCCTCGTACAAGATATCTTTGACCGTTCCCCACGATCACATCTCCAAAAAAATTCTCTTTGTAGTCATCAAACATCTCTCTCATCGGAGTGCAATTAAAAGAAGCTCTGAATAAGTACACCAATCTCGCATGCCCAACTCCTCCCTAAATGATAAGCACAACTCTTCAATTTTATCAGACATCACATTGGCTTCCTTTGATTTATCTTTCTTCGGTTTTTCCCGCTTTCTCTTAATATAGGCTTTACAACTGCGTATCATGTGAACCCTCTTGTGACAATACCAACACTTAGGTCCATGTCCCCTATTGCTGTCATCAGACACATTCTCGGATGAACTACTCTTAATCTTTTCTTCTTCGACTGCTGTTAAATTTCTCACATGTTTTCTCAACTGACATTATAGAATCTCTAGAAGATGATGATGAAAATCTCTCGTTTCTCACCCTTCTCACATCCTCGTTCAGAATACTACTCACCACATCCTGTAAAGTTGTCGAATCTCTCATAGTGCATGTAATAGTCTGTTCCACCGTATCATAATGATCGAGTATAGTAGATATAAGTAATAATGACTCTTCATTATCTAAAAACTTCAATCCTGCAGCTATCATCTAGTTATAAACCATACAGTAATTGTTCACATATTCTGCTACTGAACCTCATTCCCTCAACTTCATATTAACCAATTTCTTCAAGTGAAGAATTTAATTAGATGTCAACGGTTTCTCATACATATTCATGAGAATATCTATAGCCTTCGAGATATGAAATAATGCCTTTATGCTCAGTCCCAACTAAATCTTCCTTAGTGCCTTCTAAATCCAAACAATTTCAATCCGCAAAGATTTTTGCATCATTGTCTGTACCTTCCGGCTTATCATCAAACAAAGGACCATCTAGATCTTTTTAACGAAAATACGCTATCATCTGAATCTTCCATATCGCGAAGTTACTCCTATCGAACCTCTCGATCTTTGACTTGCTATCGGTCATCTTGAACTCAGTGCTCTGGTACCACTCGTTATAAAATCTGCCATAACTCATAGTGTTAATAGAGAAAATACACACCACAAGCAACAGAAACTTCTCAAGAACTTGATGTACCAAGAACAAACCACTACAATAATCGCAAGATCTTAAAAGAACATAAAATATGTAGAGATAACCAATACTTTTTATTACCAAAGAAATACAAAGATTACAAATAGATTACAACTCTCAATCTCTCTCTCACACACATTTAAAATATTCGGCACTTAACCCCCTTGAAGTTGAACAATGATAATGGCTCACCCTTGATTTGAGTTGTTTAGCTTAAAGTTCACATTTACTATTTTATAGCCCCCAATCAAACCATAAAAGATAAACACAAATACAACTTATTAGACCTTAAACCCGAAAACCCAAATAAAATACATCCGTTGTCGACTGACCGCATCAAGTTGCGGTCGATTGCACTTGGTCTCGTCAAATCCCAAACTTTGACCGGTCGACTGCACGGTTGACTGTACCGCTCTCTGTTGAACCATGTACACTCGAAGAATACTCAACAGCCTGGTTCGATCGACCGCACATCTGGTCAGTCGACCGCAACCCTCCATCTACACTTCTTCTAGTTGTTGTTGCCTTCTCTTGATGTCTTTATCTTTTCTTTTTCTTCCCCAACTTCAAGAACTTTCGTGCCTACGTGTATTTGAGGCTAAAATCCTAACACCTTGTTGGCTTATATATTCGCTTAAAAAGCTGCTCCTATTAGTGAGTTGGCTTGTATTTCATTTCTACATTTGTCTCTATTCGTAAATTCCTATGTTCTACTTGTACGCTAAAAAAAGGGTAATAAAATATCTATATATTTCTATGAGAATACTTCACATGTAAAAAAAAAAAAAAAAAAAATTCAAGCAGTTAAAGTTGGAAATATTTGCTATAGGGTAACTTGATAGTGAGTTTGAAATATATTAGAAGTGTTCAATTTCAATGGTTTAGTGTCGGACCTGTTAGCTACAACTCTTGAACCATAACTCAAATTAGTTTTCTTCACTTTGTTTCTGTATGTTATAATGCTCGATATTCTGTTCGAACTACAAGTTGACCGGCAAACGACTTTAAGCTAACATCAAAAGCCACTTTTCGTGTTCACATAGATTGTTGTACGTGTACTCGAATAGTTAACCTAACTGTGAGAATTAGGGATAAGAAGAATGCTTTATTATTGATTATTGATTTGAATAAATTGAGTACAATATGTCTTCTGTATATAGGAGAGAATAGAAGACTAAACCAATACTTTATTCGATAAGAGACTATAATATCTAATACTCCCTTTCAAACTCAAGTTGGTTCAAACAACACGAGTTTGGAATATTGACGATGTGTATGTGGCAGAGACGACAAACTGTGATACAGGAACGATGCTGAAGTAGATGGCACAGGGAAGGCACTTGATGGTGCATGTGTTGCATCACACCCTGGACTTGAGAATAGTAGTAGCAGTAGAGAAAGGAAGTAGTGGTCGAAGGAATTAGTGGTGGCGCACTGTTGGGATCTCTATATCCCGAAATGTGGCGAGATCTCCATATCCCGAACTGTTGAGATCTTACCCCGAACTGAGAAGTAGTAGTTGTAGTAGTGGAAGGAAGTAGTGGTGTTGCACTGTTGGGATCTCCATATCCCGAACTGTGGTGGGATCTTCATATCCCGAACTGTTGGGATCTCATCCCTGACTTGAGACGTTGTAGTATGTTGTAATGACGCACTGTTGGTGCATGTTGGGATCTCACTCCTGAGTTGAGACGTACGTAGTAGTATGTAGTAGAAGACACACTATTGACGCATGTTGGAATCTCACCCCTGACTTGTGTCCAAGAATTGAGAACTGTGATGAGATCTCATCCCTAACTTGAGAATTGTCCTTGAACTTAGAATTGGATGTGGAAGATGGTGGACGTCGACGGAAGGTGAGGGAGACGAGAATTGTGATGATGTTGATATCTCCCCCTCTCAAACTCAATGTGAGTTTGTTGACGAAGACTGTAGAAGCTGAATAACCATCAAGATTTATTATCATTATTATTATTATTTAAACACAGAAAAACGGGTCGGGTTTGGATATTTGCTCAGCAGGTTTTGGGGTCGAATTGGAATAGGTTTCGGGCCGGGTTTAGAAGAGAAATAGAAAATTAGGGTTAGGGTTTGAGGTAGGAGAGGAGATTGGCAGCTAGGGTTAGATCCCGACCAAGGTGGAGGGGTCGACGTTGGATTTGAGGACGAAGTAGATCTCGGCGAAGGTTCGGGAAGGGACGTGAGTTGTGGAGGTCGTCAGTAGATGGCTTTGTAGGATAATGGCTCGATTCTGGTTCAATTTGTTTATATCCATCGTATCTGCAGCACATCAGTCGACTGACTATGGGAACCAGTCGACTGTCCAGAGAGAAGTTTCAAAGGCTAAGGATACAGCAGCAGCAGTCGACTGGAGATGTGTCTCAGTCGACTGTCCAGAACTAAAGACCAGTCGACTGGTAAGAAGACCAGTCAACTGGAGACGGGTTTGTGAACTAGAAAAGGCCCATTTCGAAAGGCCCAGTAGTTTCCCTATAAATACACCAGTTAGGGTTTTGTAAAATAGAGACCTCAATTCGGATTTTGCAGCCGTCATCTCTGTAAGGGTTTGTTTCACCCATTGGTGATTATTTGAAGAAGAAACCCCAACCGCCCCGTGGATGTAGGTACTTGTTTGCCGAACCACATTAAATCTGTGTGTCCTTGTGTTTGTTTGTTTTCTGTTTTTCTTCGCTATTTCTCTCTTTGATTGGTTGTTTGATTCGTATTCCGCACAACAAGTGGTATCAGAGCTTTCGGTTCGACCTAGAGGGAGATGGCGAGTGATGCGGATGCAACCAAGGATGTTGTGGGATCGAGTTCGTCCAGAACAACGATTCACAACGCAAAATTTGAAGTTGAAAAATTTGATGGAACAAACAATTTCGGGATGTGGCAGTGTGAGGTGTTGGATGTTCTGGTTCAACAAGAACAAGATGTTGCTTTGGAGGAAGAAAAACCAAAGAATATGTCCGATGTAGATTGGAAGAAGTTGAATCGAGTTGCGTGTGGGACTATTCGGCTCTTTATCGCGAAGGCTCAGAAGTATGATTTGATGAGGGATACTATTGCTGCGGTGTTGTGGAAGAAACTCGAAGACAAATACATGAGGAAAAGTTTGGAGAATCGACTGTATTTGAAGAAGAGACTTTTTCGCTTCACCTATACTGAAGGTATGTCTATGAACGCTCATGTTGAATCATTTAATAAATTATTGGCTGATTTGTTAAATTTGGATGAGCAAATTAAAGATGAAGACAAAGCCCTAATTCTGTTGAATTCATTACCTGAAAGTTATGATCATTTAGCAACAACTTTAATATATGGAAAAGACACTGTTAAATATGAAGATGTTGCAAATGCTCTGTTGAATAATGAAACTAGGAGAAGGGATAAAATGGTTGATAGAGAAACTTCTGAGGCATTGATTGTAAGGGGCAGAACTGAGACCAGATCTGAGACCAAATCTGGGAATAAAGGAAACAAATCTCGTTCCAAATCGAGAGGAGTTTCAAAGGACAGAAAGATACCAGCCAGAGATGAATGTGCTTTCTGTCATGAAAGGGGGCATTGGAAAAAGGATTGTCCTAAGCTACGAAATAAGGAAAATTCGACTGCAAATGTGTTTGTTGATAATGTAGATAGTGACGATGATTTTTCTTATGCACTTGCTACTAGTCCCTCACTTTATCAAGAAGTATGGTTTCTTGATACAGCAGCCTCCTATCATATGTCTTGGAAAAGGGAGTGGTTTACTTCTTTGGAGTATATGGATGGTGGGATAGTTTTGATGGGAAATGATGCGCCGTGTAAGAAGGTAGGAATCGGGAAGATTGAATTGCTAATGCACGATGGTCTTATTAGGGAGCTTTCAGATGTATGGTATGTTCCAGATTTGAAAAAGAATTTGACTTCACTTGGTGTTTTGGAGGCCAGTGGAATGAAATTTGCTAGTGAAGGTGGCATTCTGAAGGTGACTAACGGAGCACTTGTGGTGATGAAAGGGCAAAGGAAAAGGAACTTGTTTTTCTTGCAGGGAAAAACATATTTGGGTCAGGCTGCCAGTGTAACTGAAAGGCCTAAACAGGTTGTTCCCGACTCTACTAGGTTGTGGCATATGCGACTCGGGCATGCAGGAGAAAAGACCTTGCAGGGGCTTGTGAAGCAAGGGTTGCTTAAAGATGCTAAAGGGTGCAAGTTGGAATTTTGTGAACATTGTGTTTTGGGTAAGCAAACTAGGGTGAAATTTGGTACAGCTGTACATCAGACAAAGGGTATCCTCGATTATGTGCACACAGATATTTGGGGCCCTACTCAGACACCTTCTATGAGTGGCAGACACTGGTTTGTTACATTTGTTGATGACTACTCCAGACGAGTTTGGGTATATACCATGAAACACAAAGATGAAGTTTTGACATTGTTCACAAGTTGGAAGAAGAAAGTTGAAAACCAGACTGGAAGGAAGATTAAGGTTCTGAGATCAGATAATGGAGGGGAATACAAGAACGATCCGTTTCTGAAATTGTGTGAAGATGAAGGAATCCAGAGACACTTCACAGTTAGGAAGACTCCACAGCAAAATGGGGTTGCAGAAAGGATGAACAGAACCTTACTTGAGAAGGTGAGATGTATGCTAGCGCAGTCTGGATTGAAGAAGACATTTTGGGCAGAAGCTGTTATATATGCAAGCCACATTGTCAACCGTTTACCATCAGCAGCACTTGAAGGCAAAACACCTATTGAGGTATGGAGTGGTAAACCTGCATCTGATTATAGTTTATTGCATATATTTGGTTGTCCTGCTTATTTTCATGTAACTGAAACTAAACTTGATGCAAGAGCCAAAAAGGCTATATTTGTTGGTTTTAGTACTGGTGTCAAAGGTTACAGGTTGTGGTGTCCAGAACAGAAAAAGTTAGTAATCAGCAGGGATGTCACCTTTGATGAGACCAGCATGATCAGCTCGGGACAGTCGACTGGTCCTCATGTGCAGTCGACTGGTGATCCTGATCAAGAGAAGCAGAAGATTAGCTCGGGACAGTCGACTGGTAGGTGCTCTCAGTCGACTGGTGCGAGAGTTCTCCAACAGGTGGAGTTAGAAAAGCTTTCAGTTGAAAATCCTACTCCTGTCCAAAATGAAGATGATGTGGTTGATACTGAGGATGAGGAAGAAGTTCCTATCCAAGACCCTCCCCAGCAGGAAGAATCAATTGCAGCAAGAAGGCAAAGAAGAGATATCAAACGACCATCTCGCTTTACAGAAACAGTTGCATTTGCTCTTCCCATTGTTGATGATGAAGTACCCTCCAACTTCAAAGAAGCTACTAGAAGTTCTGAAAATGCAGATTGGAAAGTTGCTATGGATGAAGAGATGAACTCTCTTCATAAGAACAAGACTTGGGATCTAGTGCAATTGCCAAAGGGGAAGAAAGCTATCGGTTGCAAGTGGGTGTATACGAAGAAAGAAGGTCCAAAAGGCAGTGTTCGGTTCAAGGCTAGACTAGTTGCAAAGGGGTATGCTCAAAAGGAAGGAATTGACTATAATGAAGTATTCTCTCCGGTTGTGAAGCATCCTTCTATTCGGATTTTGTTAGCTTTGGTAGCACAGTTTGATCTTGAATTGACACAGATGGATGTGAAGACTGCATTCTTACATGGGGACCTAGATGAAGAAATTTATATGTTGCAGCCAGATGGGTTTAAGATTGCTGGGAAGGAAAATTGTTTTTGCAGGTTGAAAAAGTCTCTCTATGGGTTGAAGCAATCTCCAAGGCAGTGGTATTTGAGGTTTGATCAGTTTATGAAAGTGCAGGGATATTCCAGAAGTGAGTATGATCATTGTGTCTATTTCAGAAAATTGCAGGATAGCTCTTTCATATATCTGTTATTATATGTGGATGACATGTTGATTGCCTCTAAAAATGCTAAGGAGATTCAAAATTTGAAGAATCAGCTGAGTTCTGAATTCGAGATGAAGGATCTTGGTGAAGCCAAGAAAATACTTGGGATGGAGATAGCTAGAGACAGAGCAAAGGGCATAGTGAGTTTGACACAGAAGCAATATCTTTTGAAGGTGCTGAAACAGTTTGGTATAGATGAGAAAACTAAACCAGTCAGTACACCCTTAGCCACTCATTTCAGAATTAGTGCTTCTCAGTCTCCAAGTACAGATGAAGAGAGACAGTATATGGCTAATGTACCTTACACTAGTGTGGTTGGCAGTTTGATGTATGCCATGGTTTGTACTCGACCAGACATCTCTCAGGCGGTGAGTATGGTTAGTCGATATATGCACGATCCAGGCAGAGAGCATTGGCAAGCAGCTAAATGGATTTTGAGGTACATAAGTGGCACCACATATGTGGGTTTGAAGTTTGAAAGGGATGACAATATTAGCAGGTTATTGGTGGGTTATGTTGATTCTGACTATGCAGGTGATCTAGATAAGAGGCGGTCTACTACAGGCTATTTGTTTACTATGGCTAGAGCACCTATAAGTTGGAGGTCCAATTTACAGTCCACTGTAGCGTTGTCTACTACTGAGGCTGAATACATGGCAGTTGCTGAGACCATGAAGGAAGCTATTTGGATTCATGGACTTTTGAAGAGCTTGGGAATTCATCGGGAGAAGGTGGAGGTACACTGTGACAGTCAGAGTGCTATTCATTTAGCGAAGAACCAAGTTCATCATTCGAGGACCAAACATATTGATGTTCGTTATCACTTTGTGCGTGATTTGATAAAGGATGGTGATATTCTTCTGGTGAAGATTGGGACAGCTGATAATCCTGCTGATATGTTGACCAAAATTGTTGGGGCAGCCAAGTTCAAGCATTGCATGAACCTGGCTAATATTTTGCATGCTTGATGATTTGGCATGGGCGGTTGGAATGGTGCTTCGCTATTTGTTTGGTTAGTATGTGATATCATACTAAGGTGGAGTTTGTTTTTGTTACAATTGGTGATGAGCATTTGTTTTGGAGTATTTTTGGAGATTGCTTGGGCTACTTGGAAGATCTCGCCAAGGCGGAGATTGTTGGATACTTGGAAGGTCTCGCCAAGGTGGAGATTGTAGGATAATGGCTCGATTCTGGTTCAATTTGTTTATATCCATCGTATCTGCAGCACATCAGTCGACTGACTATGGGAACCAGTCGACTGTCCAGAGAGAAGTTTCAAAGGCTAAGGATACAGCAGCAGCAGTCGACTGGAGATGTGTCTCAGTCGACTGTCCAGAACTAAAGACCAGTCGACTGGTAAGAAGACCAGTCGACTGGAGACGGGTTTGTGAACTAGAAAAGGCCCATTTCGAAAGGCCCAGTAGTTTCCCTATAAATACACCAGTTAGGGTTTTGTAAAATAGAGACCTCAATTCGGATTTTGCAGCCGTCATCTCTGTAAGGGTTTGTTTCACCCATTGGTGATTATTTGAAGAAGAAACCCCAACCGCCCCGTGGATGTAGGCACTTGTTTGCCGAACCACATTAAATCTGTGTGTCCTTGTGTTTGTTTGTTTTCTGTTTTTCTTCGCTATTTCTCTCTTTGATTGGTTGTTTGATTCGTATTCCGCACAACAGGCTTTGGGACAGTGATAGGGCCGTCGATGATGGAGTTTGGGAGGTTGGCGGGAAGTTCGTTGGGAGTTGGGAGTTGCTTAGGGTTTCATCGGGATGCTCTTTTGACGTCGAGGTCGCAGGGAGTTCGCTGGGAGTTGGGATTCGGGAACAACATGGACTACGGGAGTTGCTGATTCTTCTTTGATCGGTTTGGGTGCTAGGAGTCACCGGAGAAGAGAGGTCGGGTGGTTGTAGTTGTGGTGTCGCCGGAGTAGGGGATGCGAGTTGTTGTTCTTGTTGATGGCGGCTAGGGTTTTGGATCTTGTTGTTTGATGACGGCTAGAATTTTGGAGACTTGATCGATGAAAGAGATGTTGGGAGGTGGTGTGATTCTGATGAAGACGAAAATCACGCCATCTCGATGACGATGATAGAAAATATTATAGGCCTTATAGGACTATAGGCTTTGATACCATGTTAGAAATAGAGATGAGAAGAAATACTTGATTATTGATTATTGATTGAATAAACCGAGTACAATATGTTTCATATATATATATGAGAATGGAAAACTAAATTAATACATTCTTTGATATGGGGCTAAACTCTCATAATATAATATCTAACAGTAACAATGCCACATTGTTGTAGTAACAAGTTCAAATCCGTCATTCACATATACAGTTCAAACTTCAAAACAAGCCCACGTGCAACTAAAAACCCTACCTTCAATCTCCCTTTGCTTTTGAGTTTTCACTGCTATTCTCAGATCTCCCATTTGCTTTTTATTTTTTTGGGGATTTGAATTTAATTCAGGAGATCTAGAGAGCTTTTGGATAAGTTGGTATTGTAAGACATCCACTATCCGTTTTGTAAAAACTTAAAATTTAGCAATTGAGTTGAAAAAAATCTTCAGTATTAATTGTTCACTAAAAACCCAAATTTCAGAATATGAGTGAACAGTAATTCGCTAAACATAGAAGTGAGGATAGAAGAAATGCTAAATATGGAAAACGGAAGAAGAATATCTGCTTGAGGAAGAAAATCGGACGAACGGAAGATGATGCTCCGTCCGTCGATTTATTTAAATTAAAAAAATGAAGGAAAAAAAAAAACCCCGAAAGATGAGAGAGGGATGAAGAAGCTCCGTCTCTCATCTTTTCTTATTTAGAAAAATGTCATCACTATTTACAAAAATGCCATTTTTTCAAACTTTTCTTTCTAGATTTACAAAATTGTCATTGACTATCTACGAAAATGTCATTTTAAAAAAAACTTAAAAAAAAATTAACACAAAACATTTTCTAAATTTGGCTTTTAACTACTGCAGTGCTCTTCTAAGTTTGCTAGCTACTTTCTAAATGCTATATATGCATATTTAGATTACAACAATAGTAGATGCTCTAATGGGAGGACGCTGGAGCATGCATGCACGTACGTGCCTTAATGGAGACTACGTAATAATTTGCCATGCTTATAACTAAGGCTTGGCGATTTTTAAATTTTTAAAATTTTTTTTTTTATTTTTTTTGGGGGGGGGGGGGGGGGGGGGGAGGGATAATTCTTTGCTAGTTTTAAGATATCGTATAAAAAATAGTTGGTAGAACGTTTTTGATAGGGTGAATATTTTTATGTACACAGAAGACTTTTGTTTCCTATGTTTAATTCTTTTGAACAAAAAGTGATTTTTTTTTAATTGGGGGAATATGCGTTTTAGGCCCCCACAATTAGGTTGTAACTTTTGATAAGCGCGTTGGATTGTTCTTTAATTATACAGATTTTTTATACTCACAAATTATAATCGAAACATAATGAACGTTGGTTGATATCTATGATGCACTACTCTTGCGACGGAATAAAAGAGAGGCGGTTTCAAATTATGTAATTTCAACCATCGCGAACACAGTTGTGATTGAGTAAGTGATGCACCACTTAATTATGTCGTACGTTCATCGTCTATATAATCAACACGGTAGTGAAAATAATCAAGCGTAGTGAAATCTGTACGTCATCATAGTCGCCTTCTACCCACTGTCAAGCATGTCCAGCTGTTTGCAAATCTAATGATGTGATTTCGTGTTGAAAACAAGATTCATATACACCAGTCATTAGCTTAATAAGTTGATTAACTTTGCAACTTGCATTCCCTTCAATTTCTATATGTCAACCCTAAATAATGAGTCTGTTTGTTTTAGTATTTTTTTTTCTTTTTCTGAAAACTCTATTCTGAGTTGGCGTTTGTTTTAAGTGTTTTTCAGAACACTATTCAGAATACTGATACCCCCTATTTTCCAAAACTAATCTCTCACTTCTCAACTTCTCAACTCACTATTCAGAATACTGCTCTCCTCTCTCACTTCTCAACTTCTCAAGACAACAGCAACTCCAGCAATGGCCAGGCCAACGGCGATGGACGGTGGCACAGACGGCGACGCGTCGGGGCGGACGGCGTCGATCGGAACAGAGGGTAGCGCCGGCGATCGGGAGTAGGAACAAGGGGGAAAACAGTGGGTTTGGGTTCTGTGGTGCTGTCGATGAATGGAAGAGGAGAGGGGAGATCGGGGGTGACTGTGGCGGCGCTGGGGGTGGCGCGACGGGAGGGGGGAAGGTCGCCGGAGGAGGTGATCGGGTAGGGGCTCGTAAAATTGGGTTTGGGAGTTTTGTTGGTAATGTCGAGGAAGATGAAAGGGAGGATCGGGGGGCTTGTATGGTGGTGTTGGGCTGGTCGACGGGAGGAGGGACGACGAAGGGGTGTGCGAGGAGTGGCCGGAGCAAGGGGATTTGGTCGGAGAAGGAGATGGCCACGGTGGGTTCTGGTGCTGAAACGGAAGAGGAAGAGGACGAGGTTGTGCTGAGGGTGGATGGCGACTAGGGGGTCGCCGGAGGTGAGGTGGACGAAGTGGGAGGTCGCCGGAGATGGGGGTGGCCGGAGCTGGTCGGGAGAAGGTAGTGGGTTTTTGGGGATGAAGATGAACAGTAACTAGGAGAGAGAGAACGAAAGGAGAGAGAATAGGCGGCTAGGTTTCGATTTGTGTGCAGAAATTGGGGTTTACAATATAGTTGCATTTATAGGGTACCATTAGGGTACTGGGTTGAAGAATTAGGATCCAATAATAACGGAATTAGGATCCATGTAATAAAACAATCCAAATACTGCTCACAACCCAAAAAAAATTACATCCTATTTGTTTTCACATGCAGTCTTCTATCCAGTTACTGCTACTAATTGTTCTCACATGCAATCTCAACAAAACAAACTAAAAAATACTCTTTAGTTAATACTGAAGAACTGCAATTACCAAAAGAGACAGTAATAACATTAAAACATTTATCCAAATTGCATAACTTATACATGAACTGAGATTAGTTGCTTCACCAAAACCTCACTGATTATAGTATGTTCATACAAGATTTTCTTTTAATTTTGTACTCTAACGTGACGAACGAATCTTGGAGATGATGGCGTCTGATTTTTGCTCGATTCACATGCTGCTCAAGTTTCTTGTTCCAATACTTGTACAACATTGCAATCTAACTGCAACAATTAAAATTAAATGTCAGCAAATGATGAATGCAAATTGATTTTAAAAAATGTCACAAATATAACCGAACAGCTTGCAAACTCTCTTTTTCCAGAAAAACAGCTTTCAGATAACAGTTTTCAGCTAGAAATATAACCGAACAGCTTTTAAACACTCTTTTTCAGAAAAACAGCTTTCAGATAACAGTTTTCAGCAAGAAATATAACCGAACAGCTTTTAAACACTCTTTTTCAGAAAAACAGCTTTCAGATAACAGTTTTCAGCTAGAAATATAACCGAACAGCCTTTAAACACTCTTTTTCAGAAAAACAGCTTTCAGAATACAGTTTTCAGACGCCAATATAACCGAACAGCTTTTAAACACTCTTTTTCAGAAAAACAGCTTTCAGATAACAGTTTTCAGCTAGAAATATAACCGAACAGCTTTTAAACACTCTTTTTTAGAAAAACAGCTTTCAGATAACAGTTTTCAGCTAGAAATATAACCGAACAACTTTTAAACTCTCTTTTTCAGAAAAACAGCTTTCAGAATACAGTTTTCAGCTAGAAATATAACCGAACAGTTTTTAAACTCTCTTTTTCAGAAAAACAGCTTTCAGATAACAGTTTTCAGCTAGAAATATAACCGAACAGCTTTTAAACACTCTTTTTCAGAAAAACAGCTTTCAGAATACAGTTTTCAGACGCCAATATAACCGAACAGCTTTTAAACTCTCTTTTTCAGAAAAACAGCTTTCAGATAACAGTTTTCAGCTAGAAATATAACCGAACAGCTTTTAAACTCTCTTTTTCAGAAAAACAGCTTTCAGATAACAGTTTTCAGCTAGAAATATAACCGAACAGCTTTTAAACTCTCTTTTTCAGAAAAACAGCTTTCAAATAACAGTTTTCAGCTAGAAATATAACCGAACAGCTTTTAAACTCTCTTTTTCAGAAAAACAGCTTTCAGAAAACAGTTTTAGCAAGAAATATAACAGAACAGCTTTTAAACTCGTTTTTTCAGAAAAACAGCTTTCAGATAACAGTTTTCAGCAAAAAATATAACAGCACAGCTTTTAAACTCTCTTTTTCAGAAAAATAGCTTTCAGATAACAGTTTTCAGCAAGAAATATAACCGAACAGCTTTTAACTCTCTTTTTAAGAAAAACAGCTATCAGATAACAGTTTTCAGCAAGAAATATAACAGAACAGTTTTTAAACTCGTTTTTTTCATAAAAACAGCTTTCAGATAACAGTTTTCAGCAAGAAATATAACAGCACAGCTTTTAAACTCTCTTTTTCAGAAAAACAGCTTTTAGATAACAGTTTTCAGCAAGAAATATAACCGAACAGCTTTTAACTCTCTTTTTCAGAAAAACAGCTATCAGATAATAGTTTTCAGCAAGAAATATAATAGAACAGCTTTTAAACTCGTTTTTTCAGAAAAACAGCTTTCAGATAACAGTTTTCAGCTAGAAATATAACAGAACAGCTTCTAAACTCTCTTTTTCAGATAAACAGCTTTCAGAATACAGTTTTCAGAAAATAATATAACCAAACAGCTTTTAAACTCATTTTCAGAATAACTCTATTCAGAATACAGTTTTCAGAAAACTCTATTCAGAAAACTCTTTTCTAAATAACTTGGTTGACTAAACGCTACGTACCAAAGAAGATTCCATCAACCTAACCTCCTGCCTGCCCTTTTTGTCTCGACCGTACACCAAAATAAACCCAAAAGGCCAAGTGGTCCAGTATTGAAGAAAAAGTAAACCAAAACCGGACCAATTGTCCTAGGCAAGCAACCGAGTTAGAGTCGCATGGATCCATTTTGGTTTAACTCTCATCACTACAATCTACATTCAAAATACTGATGACTAAATGCATGCAGAAAACAAGGCAGGCAGAAGATACCAAGCTAGCTAGCTTGTTCAAACAAGGGTCGCTTTGGCAAACAACCCCATCCAAGAATATTGGATTCAGGTTACTTTCTAAAACTCGACAAGATTTTATTGTTAAAGTTCGAGTTCGGGTTCAAGTTCGTAAGCTACTTGGTACCTTTCATATGAACCTATGTGACCTACGTAGTAACAAAGTTCATGAATAATTCGTAAATTTGATAAATTATTCGTAAATAATTTATTTGCTGAGTCATTTCGCGATTTAATCACCAATTTTTATTTATATCATACACTTTACGAGTTATTCACGAAAGCGCAAATTATTCATGAATTAATTATGAATTAAACGAATTAATCTATAAATTTGTTACTACTTTTTATATTTATAGATTTAAATATATATATCTCTAATATCTTTACTATTTTAATGGGAGAGTTGGGGTTTGTAACAAACAAATCCTAACTTTATAACTATATAAACTCGTATAATACACGTTCAAACTATATCCAACAGGCAACAACTATAAATGTGCATTGCACGTGTAGCCCAAATCAAAACATTCAAATATAAACTATTTATTTTTATTCCACTACAACATATATGACTTTTTACAGCGGATTTATTATAGCGTTTAAGTATTAATGCTGTTGAAAGTGATCAATAATAGCATTTCTGAAGAAAATGCTATCTTTGATTCATTCTGAAATTTATTCTTAGCTACGATAGCGTTTTTAAAATGCTGTATTTTTTATAGCATTTTAGAAATGCTATATTATTTGTAAATAAATTGAAGTGGTAAGAGTAAACAAAATAATTCTAACTAAAAAATCCAAATCATTCTCACACCAGTTTTTTTCTCCTCCCCGATCGAAATCACAAACCCATTCATTTTCTCCTCCCCGTTCTCAAACCCTATCCAAATATCTTCTTTCTCTCAATCCCCCAAATTTTATATCTCAAATTCCATTTTCCTTCCAAATATCTGCTTTTTCTCTATTTCTCCTGCTCACGAATCCAAACCCTCCTCGCCGTCGCCGTCCCCTGCCGTCATCGACCGCTGCCCTCAGTCGCGTGCCCCCCTCGCCGTGCCCCCGACCCTCCTAGCCCCACGTTTCTCTCTCACAAACCCTAGCACGACAGCTGTACCCCCACGTCGTTGTCGCCATCGCTGTTCCCGCGCCTTAAGTCCGATGAGTCTCTAATTTACAAGCTTTCCTCTGATTGTATCTGATAGGTTTTGATTTGTGATGAAAACCCAATTTGCACAATTGATGGGTTCATATAGCATGGCCTCTTCATTCTATTTCCAGAAAAAATGCAAAAATCTTTTGTCCTGGCACATATACGGATTGATCAGGGGATATCAAATTGTATAGGCGTGGGATTTAGTTGGCCAAAAATTTAGAAACAGTCTTATATATCACTTTGCTCAAAGCTATAGGCCAATGATTAGTAGGAATGCAACAAACATTCTTCTTAGGAATGAAAGTGAGGATTTTGTAATTAAGATCAGTAGAAAGGAGGCTGTATTAAAGATACTTAGATACATACAATCAGGTTGCACACATCCAGCTTCACCAATTTTCAGCTTGATTCAAGAAGAGAGCAAGTAACCATCCGAACCTAGCCCTTAGTCGGGTACATACCCTTAATGATGCATTTTATCTCTTCCATGCTTGGTTGGGTATCAATCCCTTCAAATTTCTCCCTATCCAATCAAAGTGCAGCTCCAAATTCTATTGGCGGCTATGCCTCTATTATACTTTGATTATTGACTGCTTCTTGGCAGTTGGCCTATGCCCTCTTTTATTCTTACCCCCTTGATAGTTTCCCATCCTTCTCTAACTTCACAATGGTTCTACACCAGTCTTTGTGACCAGCTTCACTCTTTCATCCCTCATTGAGTTTATGTAAATTTCCGTTGAGGCAGCTGTGTAAGAGACTTTTGCATTATAAAGCCTTACATGAACTAGGAAAGTATCGAGATGGGGAAGTTTTTTGTTAAGCGGTTTGCTTTATTGGATCCTATTAATGTTTAAAGGGCACAAAGAGCCTTAAAGAATCACATTTCTCATAGTAAAAAACAACAAGTCAAGGAAATGAGAGTTCGATAGAAGATTGAGTTCAAAATATATTGGCTAACATGATTGTGCTGTGTAGTTTGTCTTTTTCTCATTCTCTTTAGGACGACTTGTTTTCAAGTAGTCATGAGCACTACATTATAGTATCATTTTTTATCTTAGAGAATGATGAACAGGAGCAAGTATTAGGAAAAAAAAACATAAAGTTGTTTCATTGGTGTATTAAAGTTCTACGATGAAAAGGTGAAGCAATTATGTAACTAATTTAAAAACTCAGTTAGATGCTTTTATAGATGTTCCTCATTGCGGCTGTCCAAATTTTGATTTTCTCACTATTTGCTGAATTCTTGTACGCTTGTTTGCTATCTCTAGTGAGAAAATTTATAATCTTTCAGCACATGATAGTCTGATAGGGCACTGAGATCTGAATCCTGATGATGTGTACTATTTGTGTGCTTTTGTCATGGAGGGAAGAAAAGATAATTTATAACTTGTGGAAAGAAGGATACATTCACTGTTGATTTGGAACTGTTAACTCACAGTATGTTTAGTTTGCAACTTGTGACAGAGATGCAAGATAGTCTGATAGGGCACTGAAATTTAAATCCTGATGATGTGTACTATTTATGTACTTTTGACATGGAGGGAAGAAAAGATAATTTATAACTTGTGGAAAGAAGGATACATTTACTGTTGATTTGGAACTGTTAACTCGCAGTATGTTTAGTTTGCAACTTGTGACAGAGATGCAAGATAGTCTGATTGGGCATTGAAATTTGAATCCTGATGATGTGTACTATTTGTGTGCTTTTGACATGGTAGGAAGAAAATATAATTTATAACCTGTGAAAGAAGGATACATTTACTGTTGATTTGGAACTGTTAACTCGCAGTATGTTTAGTTTGCAACTTGTGACAGAGATGCAAGATGTTTGCAGGGAACTGCTTTAATAAACTTGTATTTTGTTTATAGCATGAAATTTAACAAATCTCGGTACTGTCAATGGTTAGTTATATTACCAACTTAACTAAATAGTATTTGATGAACATTTCTTCTTGTAACTGTTAGATATGTAGGCCAGGGTGTTCAGTTGTGCGCTGAGTTCATTTACCACATAGAGGTTCATGTATATTAATAATCTGGGAGTTATCTACATTAATTTTGTTCATGGATGTAGATCCAATTCATCTGATTATAATCATACTTGTGTTGTACTTACTGCAGAAATCTTGATGTGTACAAAGCAGTCTTGGATGTGTTCCAGGAACAGGAATGTGTTCCAGGAGCAGGTTTTCCTGTAAGTGAATATGTTTCAGTTTATGTGCCATTATCTCTTAAATCTGGATCAGGTTTAGTATGAGTGTTTAGCAAAAAATGCAGAAATCCTATGCCTTGAACCGTCACCAGAAAAACTTATATGGACAAAAACTTGAGTGGTTGGTTTCAACTGTCAATCGACCCCTGCCAGCAAAACTCTAATGTTGGCATGAGGTTGAGAGATTTATATGTATATTATGTCATGTGTCTATAGGTGAAGTGTGCAGTTTGTGATGAGAGACCCAGACTTTGTGAAACAAAGTTTTGTCGATATAATAAGCTACTTCAAATATGCATAAGGTGGGGAATGGGATCAATTCTGAGTAGTTGTAGTACATTGTTGAATACAACACCAAAACTCCAAAGTTTAAGGGGATCTTTATGTACATTCGAACAACAACTAAGGCTAAGATTATTAAAAGGATTGAAAACTTGTTCATTTCACTTGAGTGTTTTGTTATTATGCTCAGTTAAGATTATTATCAACAGCTCTGCAGATGCTAGTGGAGAATAGAATCACTGGCTTTCCTGTCATTGATGATGATTGGAAATTGGTAAGCCCTTTCTTAAACTGTTGGGATAAATCCCCTTTCCCTTGAAATTACTTGACTCAGATCCTAACATATGAAAGGACACGACTTTGCAGTTATCATATCTATATTTGTGCACAATCTCTTTCTTCGTAAAATCTGAGAAGGAATAAAGTATTTTCTTTAAGTGAATGGTTTTTCTGTGAGTAACTTTTCTCCTTGAATTTTAAGCTGTCTAAAGAAGGATAAATGTTTTCTTACATTGCCGATTATAATTTTATGTTAACCGTAGTATTTTTTATGCTTAATTTGTAGTTCATACTTTTTTTTTCTAATTCTATTTGCTTCCCTTTAAACAATATCATGTTGCAGGTTAGGCAGCCTGTTCCAGGTGTTCAACCATTTGGGATGATGGGTTATATGAATCATGCGGCTGCTACTGCTCAAATGCGAGCCAGTGGAGTTACTGGTCAAAATCAACTCAGACCTGGTCGGCCACAAGTCAGACCAACATCTCAATCCGCTAACCAAAAAGTATGTTATATTTTCCCTCCTCACTTATTCTAATTAGAAGCTGGGACATGATGCGCATGAACCAACACATGGAAAATTTGAAAACTACACTAAAATATCAAGTATTGTGTCAGATTAGTGTCTGACACACAGCAAACAAATAGAAGTTGCAGGTGTTTCATGGCTCTGTTTGAATGTACTGTTTGTTAGTATGCAAGCAAATTAATAACCCATATTTTGTCTTTAAGTTTAAATGAACTTCCTGTAATTCTGTACATTTTTCTTCTCCTTTCAGATAGTAGAATATGCAAGCAAGAAAGTGTTTACATCAATTATAGTTGTCCATACTGATTGGAGAGAACCAAGTTAGTAGTCAGCACTTCTTTCACAAGAATAACATTCTCTTCTATTAGTTCTTTCAATGTAATTCCTGCTTCGGCTATGTTGTTTTCTATGTAGGGAACTTCGGTCTTTTGGTAAATATACACTTGATCGGCTTCTAGATTTCTCATTTAAAAATTAGTACTTCTAATTGAATTGTTTAATATCTGAAGCCATGAAGCCATGTTGCTGGGATATTGAGCCTCTGTTTTGGTTAATTAATTTTTCTAATGTTGGCTGTTTAGATTGCATGATGATAATCAACGTACCTGAAGGACTGACTGCACATTTCAAGCTCTCTAAACTTGTCCTACGCAAGGATATTAAGGTATTACAAATGTTCTTTTTGATATTGTAAGTTTCACTATTAATGAGTTACACCATACTCCTAATTTAGTGGGTTGATAAATTTTTTTTTATTTTTAGTTGATTCGCATGAACACAGATTGAGTTTTTGAATACAAGTTGTTCATCATGACTGAAAATAGTTCGTCATAGATCAAGTAGTAAAGGTAGCTGATCATGAAATAGTTTTTTATTATTATTTAAATATTTGATAAATCTTGTTTACTGTGTTGACCCAAATTGAGGCTCGGGATTTTTGGCTGCTTACAAGTAGTCATTCATCTAGGAGGGACATTATAGAATGTGCACAAACTAATTAGTTCTTAGATCATTATTTGCTTTCGAGGTAAATAAATGGAAATTCGGTTAGCTTTAACAATGCGAAAAGTGCATGCTGACATCTTACTTGTGCACTCTTTAATTTTAATTCCTTCTACTGATCAGGCTCACTACAGCTTGACTAGATGTCATGCCGGTGATGGATGTGGAAGGAAAATGCTCTTTTTCATCCAGTGGAAGTACCTAAAGGCAAAGGTTGTTGCGAAAACTCCTCAATGACTTAGATATCTCAAATAAACTTATTCCCACAAAGGTTGTCTATGTGAATTCTTATGGTCACTCAACTATAATGTTCTGTAGTAGTATTTCTTCTGACTCATAGACCTCTCCATCAATATATGAAGCTTTTCAGCTTAGCTTGTTGTTAGATTTGTTGTTTTCGTTTTCGCTTTCAGTTTAATTTATTCTTTTTGTCATATTATCACATTTTGTTGTTGTTACTATTGTTCTATTGTATTATTGTCGTTACTATTCCACTGATCTGATATGATGAGCAAGCTATTAACTATGTTTGAGTGTGGTATAAGCATTCCATTATAGAAGGCCTGTTAGTTTAGGGACATCTGATTTAGCTAATAGTCATGCATAGATAAGGCACAAATAAGGTTTTCTTAGATTTCTGCAAGCGCTCATCGTTTTCTTCATCCTCTTGCAGAGTAGAGGTGTTGCTGCTAGAAAGAGAGGAGTCCGAAGGAAGTTCAAAGAGGAGAGCTCTGATGGTTGTGCTTTTAAGCGGAGGCGTGGAGCTCAGCTGCATCCTTTTTCTTTCGAGAAATCTATTCGTGCTGTTTCTCCAATCTGCAGTCAAGTTGGAGATGGCATGGATATGAGCTAGATCTATTTGATCCTTCTAGTTTCTTTCTTTCCTCTATCCCCCTTGTGTTGGAGAATAAGAACTTTAAAACTATGATCAGGCTAATGTACTTTGCATGTGCTAATTTTATCTTGTTACAATTTTTTAATAAAAATATTGGGGTTTTGGAAACTGAGGATTTTATGTACTGTATCGTCCTTGAGCTTTATAGCATTGATCATGGATGCTGGAGAACAACATTGACTGAACTATCAGCAAATTGATATTTCTAGAGAATTTTCAAAACTTTTCTATGCATCTGTAGTTTTTTTTTTCATACAGGTCAAAAATAAATGGCATTTTAAAAACGCTCCGGAAAAAAAAACCACTCTTACAAACAATAGCGTTTCCGAAACCTTATTAAAGGCGTGGCGTTTGGAAAATATTACAAATACAATAGCGTTTCAACAAACGCTATGGTTTTTATAGTGTTTTGATGGTTTTTATAGCATTTTGAAAATGCTATAAAAATCATAGCGTTTGTCGAAACGCTATCCTTTTTATAGCGTTTTGAAAACGCTATAAATACCATAGCGTTTGTCGAAACGCTATGGTTTTTATAGCGTTTTCGAAATGCTATGCTTTTCATAGCGTTTCGCGGAAACGCTATAAACTTACCATAGCGGGAGCTTTGACAGCGTTTACAAAACGTTGTCATATGTCTTTAACAGCATTTACAAAATGCTATCAAATGGCATATATGTTGTAGTGTTCATTATATATATTCATTTAATTTGATGACTTTACCTTTTTTTAGACGTGCATCGCACGTACATTATACTAGTAATATTATAATGGGAGAGTTGAGGTTGTCATTAGTAGACAATCATTCAACTATCTAATCTCAAACATTCATTTTTAAGTGAGAATTATATTAACCATTTATTTACTCAACTGTTGTTAGTTACCATAATATCCTCAAAGTTCAGATTTATTTACGACATAATTATTTTAAAAAATACACTCATATAAAATAAAAGTTTACAACACTAGGAGTAATTTATATAAGTATCATGAGTAAAGAAATTAAGATCTTATTATTTACTATATAAAAAATATTAATTAAAGCGTGCATCGCACGTGCAGTTACTAGTTTACATAAGTAATGAGCACTGGGATGCATTAAATTTTTTATTTCTTTTTTCTCAAATTTTTGCCGATCTTTTTTTTAAATTTACCGATTTTTTTAAATTTCGAATATTTTTTTAAATTTCGAATATTAAATCTTGCACCAAATAAACCGGACCGGGTCCACGTCATTTGGTTGAGTGAGCGGGGATGTTGACTCCTCGATATGAGGCACGAATTGTATGTATACTACTCAAATTGATTCCCTTGACTAATTGACCATAAACCATTGGTGCAATTTAGGGCGGGGATTGCGGTATTCCTGATTGAATACAGACCGTTGGATGTGATGGGTTTTGACTGTTGAGGTGACAATAAGATAGGGTTTGGTGCATGGCGTCCAAGTTAAGCACATGGCGACAATGATTTCTTTCTTTGTAATAGTAGTAGTTGTTAAGACTTTTTTACAAGTGCCAACTGTCTTAGTTAAATTAAATGATAGTTTATTGCGTATATAAATTATGTACACATAGTTCATGGAATCTTGGAGGTTTGAAATTTTATTAGGGTTTAGATCTTCTCTTATTCTCTGAGTGCTCAATAAGCATCATTTTTAGTGCATATGCTTCACTTAAATTTAGTGTGTTAGAGCATCTACAATGATTTGCTATTTTATCATTTTGTTCATTTTTTAACAATCGACGAGCTACAGCGGTTTACTATTTTATTATTTTTTTTAGCAAAATCACTGCAGTAGACTATTATATTTAAGAGAATATTTGGCAAATTACATATTATAGCGGATGAAACATGATATTTCGTCTGAAATATTTTATAATTTATTTAATCCATCGGATGAAATTTCAAGTTTTGTCCGGCAAAATCAGAATTTTTTTAATGGAAAAAAAACCCCCGGAATTTTTTATTTTAAAAAAAAGCTACATTTGAAGAAAAAAAAAAAAAAACTAAACTATGGCCTTCATGCAGAAAACCTCTCTAACCTTTTTTATGCAGAAAACCCTCCAGAACTATTGTTGCAAAAAACTCATCCCGCCAACGTGAGGCTTCTACTAAAGTTGAGAGAGATTTTTGACAATAATACAAAAAATAGATGATGTTTTTTGAAACAACTTGCAAAAATGAATGAGGTTATCTGATATAACTAGAAAAGTTATATGTGGTTTTTTGAAATACTTCATGGGGATTTTTTGTAACAATCATACTTTGGGGGGGGGGGGGGGGGGGGGTCCTACATTAAAAAAAGGGCTAGGAGGATTTTCTGCATGAAGGTCATAGTTCAAGGAATTTTTTTTTAAACTTAGCCATAAAAAGGAACGGTGCAAGGGAATGAAGGGGCTTTTTTGTAACTTTTTGGCTTTTTTGAAATTCTATGGAGAATATGTATAAAGTTTTGTATGAAGTAAAGAGATCAACGGTTCGAAGGAGGAGATGTTTCTCATATATGGGGAAACATATATAGGATATAGGCTTTAATTAAAATCTTTTAGTCGGATGAAACATGATATTTCGTCTGTTCAGTTTTTCTTCTCCTTTGCAATATTTTGACATTTCACCACTGCAGCAAATCAACCAAATAATATGTATGTTTTGCCATTTTGCTATTTTTTAACATACACCACTATAGATGCTCTTAGGATGCAATTGCAGCTACTACATTGTAAAACAATTTTATTGCTTCTGAAATACAAATTCAATAATATTGACATCGCAAAGAGTTGTCAAATTATTTGTCAGTTTAGATTTTCCAAAAAAATGTCTTCACTTTTTATAATTTATATTAATACTATATTTGTCCGTGGGCACGTGCCTACGGCACGTCTTCGGAATGATACAAAATACGAAAAACCAGGTAACAATAAAACAATAATTATGTAGCTCAAGTTTGAATATTATGACAATAATTATTTGTAAATAAAAGTTCATATTTCCATTAGTATATGTTGATAAATAATTATAAATGGGAGTGTAAAATATAAAGTCTTAGAACTTTAAGTGTGGAAAATAATGAAATTTAACTGTTGAAGAGATATTTGTTATTTTCAATATAACATGTGCAATAAAAAAAGGATAAAAATTCTAAAAAATTTACAAACCTGAAATCTTAAAATCTAAATTTCCAAGTAAATAAAGAAAGAATGGGAGAGATAGATGGAGAGAGAAAGAGAGAAATATGAAAAAGTGAAGAGAGAAGAGAGAGATAGTAATAAAGTATTGAATTTTTTAGTTTTGGGGAAAAAAATTTAATTTTGGGGTTTGAAAGTTTTGACGGAAAAATATGTTTTGTGAGAATCAAAGTAGACCATTGGTTTAAGGGGCGATTGAATGAGAGTCACTTGATAGCTTTCTTTATAATTTATTATATAGATTTTTACTATAAAATTTCTAATTATATCATTGTGTTGTCACTTAATTTTTCACCTAAAAAAGTTACATAGCAAGACAAATTTGGAATTTACATCAACGAACTCATTTAAGAGTTTTTCACAATTAATCAGATATCTTTTTTTAAAAAAAATACACTAATCTATACTAGAGAAATGTAGAATGACATTGATCATTATGTTATACAAGGTAGGGAGTAATTAAATCACTTCTTTTGTACTTAACACATTGAGGATCTCCTCAAAAGACTGGAGGGTACGAACTACACTGTACTTTCATTATTTTAATTGTTTAAACTAATCTTCATTTGTTAATTACTAATTTAAAAATACCCCTTTTTTTTTTTTTTTTTGAAGAAAAATGTGGAGTACTGCTACTCTCTTTCATTAATAAAAAAAATTAATGTTACAAACCCAGATAACTGGACCAGATTACAACTTGCAAACATTTAAAAAATAAAATAAAATACTCACTTTAATACATCACTTTTCATTCCTCAAATTAAGAATACACCGAGATCTTAATCTAAACACGAAGCATCCTTATAGAAGTTTATCTCTCTTTCTCTGTTTAAGTTTGACTAAAGTTTAAGTTTATATAGTGGATAAGTATCTTCTAATTAATGTAAGTAAGAATGTATTTATTATATCAACTTTCTCGTTAATTGCTTCCTCTATTAAGTTTTCTGAAGTCTCTCCTACTTTTCTCGTGCTTCGTAGTACATGAAATTAAACATGACACACGTGCAGAACGCACTCCCTCACACGGGGTCTTTAAATTGTTTGCACATTCTACGAAATATAGAGCCACAAATATAGAGCCACAATGCCTGTACGTGGTAGTTTCAGCCTCAGTATATATTAACTTATTGGTCTTACTATATATCACTTACAAATCCAACGAAAACTTGAAATTATCAGACCAATACATGCAGGAGAGAAAAGATAACCTCATATTTATAAGAGAGATAAATTTTAGAAAAAATGTGCGATTGTAGACATTTCATAGTCGATCATCTCTATTCAACTGTTTTGAATTTTATATCATATTATTGATGCCTATCCGATATCTAGTTGTTTGGAGATCTTTTGTCTTCTTTTTTTCTTTAGAATAAATGGCTATAGGTAAAGTATATATGAATAAAAAAAGCTTTCAAATGACTTGAACGTTTATATATACTATACAAGTTATATATGGCATAACTAAGAAATATAATGAACGGTGTGAACGGTTCATATAGTCATAGTGAGATCACTTTCATCTGCATGCATATATATTTATAGGATAGTACACATTACTTGAAACTTAACTTTGATTTCAAACGCATCACAGGAAGTTCAAACATGCCAATTTGAAATACCTCACGATACACCAACAAAGAAAATTCAAAAAAATTAAAACTATGGTAATTAAGCGCACTAAGACACGTCACAATTGGCTTACTAATGGTTTTGTGCTTAATAGGATATAGTTTAACAAGGTCCGTAAACACATCACAGACTCATATATACTTGTTTGTTATAAACAACAGGATATTAGGATCACATGAAAATCTTTACCATGGATAGACCGTTTATAAGCACATATGTTGTGCATTAAGTATCTTATAGCTCGATTATTTCTCAACAAGTTTAAGGGTGTGTTTGGATTGGGTTTTAAAAACAGTTTTCAGTTTTTAAAATCAAAACATAGGGTAATTTTGTTGGGATACAAATTTTTTGAAAACTCACTTTAAAATTTCACACCCAAAATTTATGTTTAAAATGAGTTTTTTGAAAACAGAAAAAACCTGTTTTTTGATATAAATTTTTTTTTAATTTCATAACCAACATATTGTATTTATATTTGTATATGTATATATGTATACATTATGTACGTATACAGTATGTATGTATGTATATAGTATGTATACAGTATGTAAGTATATATATATATATATATATATATATATATATATATATATATATATATATATATATATATATATATATATACTAGTTGAAATTTACCGTGCACCAAGTGCACTTGACTTGGTGCACATAAATGATGAAAATTTTATCTGAACATACTTGCATTTAGCACACCCGTATTCTTCAAACTACAGATTCAACTAAGTCAATCATCTTAAAAAGCAAACCATGAATTTCCAAAATTACTCCAACGACAACAAGCTTATCAAAATCAGATTTGAAGCAAGCATCAAGAATCCAAGTTTAATCAATTCTAGAAAAATTCCAATAAAAAAAAGCACAAATGGATTAAAATTCGAACGATGTAAGAGAGAGAAATATGCGTAATAGTTTCATCCAAAACATAAAGATATAATCATTGTATTTTTTATAAGATATATCATAATTTTTAACTTTAACTTTCTTGAACTTAAAACTAATAATAAAAAAAGTTATTAAAAAAAACAAATTAGTAAATCCTAAACTAATCTCATCGTATTTTTATAAGATCAATCATCACTTTCGACTTTAACTTTCTTGAGCTTAAAATTACTTGTAATTTCTTGTTCAACCTTTTTAGTTTTGCATCCTGTCAATATTCTTGTAGTTGTTCTTCCATATTGAACATCTTGTAATTTGATCAAAAACGTATACTCATATCCAATGCATTTCTTGGTCCGTCTATCAAATTCTTCATATTTTTTGTGACAAAAGCTAGGCCGTTGATTTATTGTCATTTTAAAGTCTGGTTATCGAGAAATTACGGATATGGCATGGCATGTTTAACGGGTCGAATACAGTAGATCCATTTTATTTAATCTCAGTCTTTAATCGTCTAATCAATACAATATATGAACGACTAAGATCGTCTCCTGACATATATTTTTTTATTGTGGCTTTTATAATAGAAATAGATTATTGAAATGTATGGGTTTAGAAAGAAATTTTGAAAAAGAGAACTCTCCAATGACTTAGTTATATTGAAGATTATTTGTGAATACCCTATAAAAAAATTGTATCAAATGAACATTTCTTTATTTTGCAACAGAAATTTACCATACAAAATCGTTCAATTGGAATATCAGAAAGTCCATCCTGTATTTCTCTTACTTTACAAAGAAAAAAAAATGAGAAAATGAACCGTCCAATTTGGATTTCGAACAACTGTTGACACAACACATGAATAAACAATGACAGAAGGCTAAAACCATGATCATATCAGCGAATTAAGATAGTTGCAGAGAGCAACACATATTGTTATCTCATCCGAAGGCATGGTAGGCATCACCGATGTCAGTAACTACTTCCAAGTATAACACTGCACAAATATTCTTCAAAACCAGTCCATTTGAACAGTATAGATTCCTCAATGTTTTCATAATGTCTTACTTTTGATTTCTACAGATAATAGATTTGCAAAATTAAATATAGATACAATTATGCTGCATGCCCTTAATATTCCTCGAAACAAACTAATTTGTTTAGTCCACCAAATCCAGGGAAAATTTTGATTTATTACAATTATATGATGACTCATACATACTCTGGATAATATAGAACAGTAAACATGATTTTACAAATTTCAACACGAAATACATGCAGAACACTTGTATCAAGTTTTGTTAGGCTTAAACATGCAGAACACTTGTATCAAAACTTGATGCTTGCCAAACTCATCTCTTCTTGAGTTATTTATACTATAAAGTGTTCTGCATGTTTACCAAACTATGTTTAAGCCTAACAAGTAATAACTACAACTTCAAAAACTTCATCCACCTTAAAGTTATTTATACTATAAAGTATATGAGGCCCATTCCCCATGATTTTTTTTAGAGAAAGCTATTTACTTACATACCATCACATATGATTAACATTTAAATATGAACACCTAGACATCTCCACTTGATAATGGAAATTAGGTATGTTTGGAACCCATAGCTAGAAAGGTCTAGCACATTAGAAGATTTTTCTGATCTTAACAGTACTTCAGGTGCATGTACTACCCAAACAGCAGGTCCTAACCCAATAACTTTAGGGATGTTTTTAGCCTTCATGTTTACATACCTATAAATAATACTTTGTACTAAAATAATTTAAAATTAAGAAAAGAACTATCTAAATGACGAAGTCATAGATTATATGTTTATATAAAAATGATATTCGTATGACTTCTCTCATCAAAGAATATAGTTAAGGTCAAAAGTAGTCAAAGCAAATTATGCAGTTAAAAGATTTTCCCTGCAGATTGATCAGATCATCTAAGTCATCCAGTAAACTACAACGACAACAGCATTTAATGCAGTTTATAATCATCATAACATTAAATGAGATTTTAAAACAATGCATTCCATATGTCATGTGAGCGAAAGTATTCTGAATTTTATGAAATAGTACATATGTTATTTGTTCTTCAACTTGGTTCATTCCCTTGTTAGAAATCTATGATTATCATATTCGAATTCCCGTCTCTGCATACTGCACTAATTTCAATTATCTTTGCAGCTGTCACTTTTACAAATAGCTTCTTGCAGCACGACTATAGCATTCAAAGTTTATGAATTCTTAGATACAGTTAAGGTACAGTCAAACATTTTATGTCCTATAACATTAACCAATCTCCTTGAGGACCATGGGGCTTAATACTATTGGCAGATAAGCTAGGAACTATCCCAAAATAAAAGATGAATATGCATAAAATATAAGATGAAAGTTTGTTAATCTACCAAGCGAGATCTTAAAGAATCACAGACCCCATTCAATCACGTAAGTTTCACTGTTTTGAGTAAATAAACTACAAGCTGATACTTCGGTAAAACTGAGTTTCTTCAAAAGAAATATGAACATACCCTTCTCTTTCTGATCATCTTGAATGGACCTAACAACATTTACCACTATTCGCTTCAGAAAAGATCTGGCCTTTAGATTCTAGATAGATTATTTTTAATTAGATACCCTTGTTACTGTTGGATGTATATGTATATTCTCAGTATAATAGGATAATATTGTATATATTGTTCTATGGGGCAACACGGGTTTACACGTGTTATGTATTAATTATTGGAACGGGTTGGGTGGGCTAAAAGCCCAGTACCCTAAACCCAGTCTAATCTCTATATAAGCTGGTCTAGAGGTAGTGCCCTGTGATATTCCAATACTGATAAGCAGGGTATAATATCTTAAGCGGCTAGAGATTAGCCCGAACCCTAATTTCCCCAAATCAGTATTAACAATCTTAAGATATTATCTCACCTCCGTCCAAATCAGCTGCCGCCGTCGAGGATCCAACTCAGCCGCGGCCGTCGAGGACACCACCTTCGATCACGACTGTAACCACAGTCGTTGCTGATCCAAATCGCAATCGCTGTCGCGGATCTCGATCGCAGCGTCGTCACGGATTTCGTTCGCTGCAGTCATCGAAGTTCCCCGCCGGTCTGGATCTTCTTTGGTCGTGATTCTCGAAGTCGAGCACTGCTCAGACACAGATCTAGTAGACTGGATCAAATTGGTGGCTCTCTCATCCATCGATTGCTGCTGCTTGGGATTTGATCGGATCGGATTGGGTTCTCTTGATTCATTGTTGTGTGCTCTTCAGATTTGATCCATTCTAAACTCTTTATTTTCTCTTTACTAAATCAATAAGTAGTAACTATTTAGAAAGAACTCTCTATTGTTGGGAATCTATTGTTTATTCCTTTGTGATGGAAAAAGATAATCGTCCGTACGAGGTTCCCAAATTAGAGGGATTCAGTAGTGCTGAGTTTAATAGTTGGAAAAGAAAAGCCCAATACGGAATGAAATTTATGAAAATTTTCTATACATGTCAAACAACATATGATGAATGTGTTGAAGATGTTGACGATGCAACATGGGTAACTGATGAAGACTTATGTAGAGAATTCTTATTAAATAGCATATCAGATCGCCTTGCAGACGTGTATATGAAATATGAAACTGCTAAACAAATTTGGGATAATCTACTAGATGAATTTAAGAAAGAAGAGAAAGTTTCTAAAGCACATCTAGTTGATAAGTTCATGGGTTTCTGTTTCAAAGAAGAAAATGCAATCCATCCTCAGGTAACAGATTTAGAGAATCTGGTAGGGAAACTAAAATCTGAGAACAATACTGTGTATGATGAGTTCCTTACTGGAGCAATAATTTATAAGTTACCTGCTTCGTGGCTATCTTTTAAGACTGAGATGTATAAGTTGCCTGAACAAATTAAACTTGTACATCTGAAACATTGCATCAAAGTTGAAAATGAGACTAGAACTATGATGAATTTGGAACTGGTTAATAAATAACTTTCAACTGCTAATGTGTTAACCAATACCAAACGCACTCCTAAGTTCAAGAAGAACAAGTTTAATTCTAAAGGTGAACCAACTAAGTTAGAAGTCACGAAGAAAATTGCTAAAAAGAAAGGGAAATGCCACAACTGCAGAAAGTGAGGACATCATGCCTCTGAGTGCAGGCTACCCAAAGTAGAACAACCCAACATGGAAAATGTGAACTTGTTGAAGGGAAAAACTGAGCCCACCAATTTTCTTTGTGTTGTTGGTGATGGAAAGGCCAGTACCTCTGCTAGTTGGTTGTTGGACTCGGGAGCCACCTGTCATGCTTGTAACGATGAGGGCCTACTATCTGATCTGAAAGCTGCAAATGAATCAGTTTCAATGGCAAATGGAGAATCAGTGAAGGTGCTTCGGACTGGGACAACAAATCTCAGTCTCTTCTCAGGTAAAACTTTAATTTTGCGAAATGTTAAATATGTGCCTGCTTTAGCTAAGAACTTGATCTCTATTAGCCTACTAAATCATGCTGGTATGGTTGTTACTATGATTAATGGTAAAGCTATCTTGTCTGCAAATTCTTTTTATTTTGGTTATGCTTATTTAGTTAATGGCATGTACAGAATTAGTTTAGCAGATGAAGTAATCAACAATATTAGTTCCAAATTGTGTAGTCCACATACATGGCATAATAAGCTGGGACATGTGAACTATGTTAAGATTCTTAATGTTGCTAAAACTTTTAACTTGCCAATTGACACATCCATTAAAGGTGACAAATGTGAAGTGTGTGCTCAAACAAAGATAACTAGAAGACTTTTTCATACCGTCTCTAAGAGTACACAACTACTTGAGTTGATACATTCTGACATATGTGATTTCAAGAGTTTTATGATACAAGGAGGTCGGAAGTACTTAATCACTTTTATAGATGATTACTCTAGATATTGTCACATTTATCTGTTAAAAACTAAGGATGAAGCACTAGAAAAATTCAAAGAATTTAAAGACCGTGTTGAGAATCAGTTAGATGCTAAAATTAAAAGATTTAGATCAGATAGAGGTGGTGAATATGTTTCATTAGGATTCAGAGAATTTTGTAACTCATATGGAATCATAGCAGAAACTACAGCACCCTACTCACCGCAGTCAAATGGTATCGCCGAAAGAAAGAATCGAACACTCACAGAGATATTGAATTCTATGTTATTGACTGCTGGATTACCTTCACATTTTTGGGGTGAGACTGTATTAACTGCTAATAATATTTTGAACATGTTGCCACACTCCAAGTTACCTGCTACACCGTATGAACTGTGGCATAAGCACACACCTAATTTTAATAAATTAAGAACCTGGGGCTGTATTGCTTTTGTTAGGATACTTGACCCTAAAAGGCCTAAAGTGGGACCTCGGACAAATACGTATATGTATTTGGGTAGTACAGTTGATAGTGCTGCAGACAGATTCTTAGATCTATCTCTTAACAAAGTAATAGAATCAAGAGATGCAGAATTCTTTGAAGATATATTCATCAAAGATAAAGGCATCTCATTATCTGAACCTGCAGACACAAGGAATGATCCACAACAGGAATCTAGATATATTTCAACTGACACTGAACCCTCACATAATGTTGAATTAAGAAGACTCTCTACAAGAGATAAAACACCTAGAACCTATGGTGATGACTTCGTGACTTATGCACTAGTAGTTGAACCTGTTAGTGTTAAGGAAGCCTTAAGGTCTAGGGATGGTTTGCTTTGGAAAGAAGCAATTGATGATGAAATGGATTCTTTATTGCAGAACAACACTTGGGAATTAGTTAATTTACCAGTAGGGGCTAAAACTATAGGAAACAAGTGGGTTTTGAAGAAGAAACTTAATCCTGATGGAACTGTAGCTAAGTATAAAGCACGCTTAGTAGCTAAAGGTTATACTCAACAAAGTGGGGTGGATTATTTTGATGTGTATTCACCCGTTTGCCACATTGCTACAATAAGGATTCTTCTAGCCATAGCATCTATTGAAAAATTTGTTATTCATCAAATGGATGTTAAGACTGCTTTCCTAAACAGTGATCTCAATGAAGAAATCTATATGAATCAACCTGAAGGTTTTGTACTTAAAGGTTCAGAATATAAGGTTTGCAAATTAATAAAATCTTTGTATGGTCTAAAATAAGCACCAAAACTGTGGCATGAAAAATTTGATAAAACAATAAAGAGCTTAGGTTTTGAATCTAGTAATTCTGACAAATGCCTTTATTATCGTGATGAATCGAATAAAATTATCATTATTTGCTTGTATGTCGATGACCTGCTAGTTGTTGGAAGTGACCTCTCTACTGTAATAGAAGTCAAAACTATGCTATCCAAACAATTCAATATGAAAGACCTAGGTGTTGTGGACACCATATTAGGCATGAGAGTGGGCTTTAGAAGGCAAGGAATAACCCTTAGCCAATCCCACTATATTAAAATTGTGCTGAAGGACTGGGGATACAGTGATTGCAAAAGGTTTAATACACCTTATGATAATACCAAAAAGTTGACACCTAACGATGGTGCAACAGTGAGACGGTTAGATTACTTTAAACTTATTGGGAGTCTCATGTATGCTATGACATGCACTAGACCTGACATAGCCTTTGCGATAGGCATGCTAAGCAGGTTCACTAGCAATCCTAGTCAATTACACTGGAATGCCCTTGAGAGGCTATTGGGATACCTAAACGGTACTCAAGAGTTTGCTTTGTGCTACTTTGGTTATCCTTCAGTACTAGAGGGATACTCTGATGCATCGTGGTGCTCAGGAAATGGTGACAGTAGGTCCACTAGTGGTTATGTGTTTACACTAGGAGGAGTAACTGTGTCATGGAAATCTAAAAGACAACCTGGTCTTGCCTTTTCATCCATGGAGTCTGAACTCTTTGCGCTATCTTGTGCTGGTGAAGAAGCGGAATGGATAAAAGAGCTATTGTTAGATATTCCTTTGAGAAGGTTTAGAGTAACCACTTTCAGTCTTTATTGTGACAATTGATATGGCTAAAAATGGGGTTAAATCGGAACCGTCCAAATCGGGCACGAATCTTGAAGCCCAAGGGTAAAACAGTAATTTTACTTACAACCGGATCTGAGGCGGTTACTAGATCTCCTCTCCAAAGATCCAATAACCCGTGAACGGACCCACCTCAACTGGGTACGAGTCCCAATCCGAAACGAACCCAGACCAGCATGACAGAATTAGGGTCTCTGATTCAGCCAAATCAACGGCCTTAATTCGTATCTATCCTTCCACCGGGAAATCAGGGATCACATTCCTTATCTGGATACGAGGATTTTATTCCTTATCAGATCGTAGGAATTACATTCTTGATCTGATCCCTAAGATGCCTATAAATACCCTCCATCCATCTCCATTGAGAGGTAATCAATCTTTTGCCAGTTTTACGCTCTTTCATAATCACCGCTGGTTACTGACCTGAGCGTTGGAGGGTGCGTCGCCGGGATCAACCCCGGTGTCTCGCACTTTTTGCAGGTGAACGGCAGGAGTCAACGATTAAACTCCTGCGGAACAGGTAACAGGTTCGCTATTCAAATTTTCTAAGAATCCACAAATACTATCTGTTTGCCCCCACACCAGATTCAGCGGCAGCAGATTGACGCCGCCTGTGGAAAAAAACGAATAGCAGCCTCCCCTCTTCCTGTTGGTCAGATCTTCTCCAGCCATGCCGCCTAGAAAGGTAAGATCCAGGGGGTCCAACCGTGGACCCAACCCCGATCAACAACAAGAAGTCCCCATCCAACCCGCTCAGCAGCAGGGGCAACTTCCGCCTCAAGCCGAGGACCAGCCTCCTCTTCAGAATCATCAACCCCCTCGCGGTCAAACCGGTCCCCAGAATGCCTATGCGGGGGGCTCCCGAGTCGACCCGCAGAAATAACTCCTCCATCAGGACCACGTCTCCATCCACAATGCCTCTTCGGATTCTATGGCCTCCCATAATCTCCGAGCTTCCGACCTTCGCGACACCATCCTCAATCGGCAGAAGAATGAGGATCTTCGCCGCCGTCTGGATGAGAAGCGGGCCCGAGAGGGAACCTCCTGCCAACAACGTCCGGATGAGCGATCTCCTCACTGCCGAGACTACAGAAGATCCCCTACCCGAAGGGGGCGGAGAAAGTCCCCCGAGCATCACAGGAGAAGACCCCATTCCCCTACCGGTCGGCAACATCCGAGGAACGATGAGGCGCCCATCACTCGTGCCGAGTTCCAGCAATTTCAAGCAATGGTGTTGCAAGCTCTTAACCTCCGGCCCAACAACAATCCTGCCCAAAGGGTTCCTACACCCCCACGGGTCCCAAGTCCTCGCCATCGGTCCTTAACTCCTCCAGCTCCTAGTCACTACCAACATAATCCCAGTCCTCGCCGTTCCCAGGACTACCGTCTCCATAGTTCCCGCTCCCCTTCCTATGAAGACGAGTCCAGAGGCTCGTTTGACTATCACCGGAGGGACGATGCTCTCTACCGCCATCTCCATGAGATGGAGAGGCGCATCAGCCAGATAGACAGGGAGGAAGAGTCGAGAGGAAGAACCGTCCGCCCAAGCAGACCTCCCTTCTCCCGGACATCATGGAGTCTCCTATCCCAAGGGGTTTCAAGCCTCAGCAGTTTGAAACTTACTCGGGGGAGTCGGACCCCGTTGACCACATCGAAAGCTTCAAGACCCTTATGCTTATCCACCAAGCTTTCGATGCCTTGCTTTGCAAAACCTTCCCCGCCACTCTTAAGGGTTCGGCTCGGGAGTGGTACTCCCACCTCGCCCCATCTTCCATTTTCTCTTTCGAGCAGTTCGAAACCCTCTTCATAACCCACTTCGTCAGTAGCAGATGCACGGAGAAGACCAGCATCTCGTTGCTCCACCTCCGTCAGGAGAGGGGAGAAAAGTTGAGGGACTATGGAGGAGGTTTACTGTAGAGGTCAGATCCATCGCCTCCCTCGACCAATCAGTTGCGACCGTCGCATTCCAATCCAACGTCCTCAATTGTAACCTTCGCTCGTCCCTTGCTAAAAAGCCCCCGTATAACTTTGCCGACCTCCTACTTAGGTGCGAGAAGTATATTCGGGCCGAGGAAGCCGAATATCTCCCGGGCTTTGGAGGATCTGCCTCCGGGACAAAAAGAAAGACAACTGAAGAGGAAGGGGCCAAGAAGCTTCAGAAGGATAATAGCGGTCAGCGCCGCCCTCCCCCTAGGTTCGAGAAATTTACTCCTCTCACCACCAATGTCTCCACCAATCTAATGGAAGTCGAGAAGGAAGGGGTCATACCTCCTGCTCCGAGGATGAACACCCCAGCCAAGAAGAGGAACAAGGAGAAGTGGTGCCACTACCACCGGGATCATGGCCATGATACCAACGACTGTCGGGTGCTGAAGAACGAGATAGAGGCCCTCATCCAGAGGGGGCAGTTGGCCAAATTTGTAAGAACAAATGATCGAACCGATCGCCCTACTCCTCCACCTCGAGGGGCTAACAAGCGTTCCGAGCGACGCGGTGAAACCCCCGATTTCGAGGAGGAGCGCGTTCTGCATCTTATCCATGGAGGCCCCATGGAGGCTCTTCCAACTCCTTTCGAAAGGCATTCGTCCGAGAGGTCAATTCAGTTTACGGTGCCCCTCCCCCCAAAGGCCTTGGTGTCCCAGTCACATTCTCAGATGAAGATCTCGAGGGGGTTAGGACTCCCTATTGCGACGCACTTGTTATCGACCTGCATATGGCAAACTTCAAAGTGCAGAGGATCCGAGTAGAAAACGGAAGCTCCGTGAACATACTCTTCCTCTCAGCCTTTCGAGGTCTTCAGCTATCCCGGGACCGTCTCAAACCGGCCGTCTACACGCTCCACGGGTTCACGGGAGTGCCAGTAACTATCGAAGAGGTAATCACCCTCGACGTAACTGCTGGCAAAACTCCTACCACCCGGACGGAGCCGATGGAATTTATGGTCGTTGATGTCCCAGCCGCATACAACGTCATCCTGGGCCGGCCCGGCCTAGCTGCCCTAGAAGCCGTTCCTTCGGCATACCACCTCAAGATGAAATTCCCTACCCAGGCAGGAGTGGGGGAGGTCAAAGGCAACCAAGAGATGGCCCGAAAGTGCTACATGACTTCCACCGGAGGTCCGGTCCTCTCCCTCGAAACTTTAGAGATCCCTCAGGAGAGCGTTCGACCAACGTCCAAGCCGGTGGACGAATTGGAGGAGGTGCTATTCTCGGAGGAGGACCCGAGCCGAAAGTTCTTCATTAGCAAAACCCTCCCGTCTGCCCTATGCTTCGACATAGTGCAGTGCATTCAACGGAATCGTGACCTTTTTGCCTAGTCCGCCGCCGACATGCCGGGAATCTCCGAGGAGCTTTTGGTCCACCACCTCAGCGTTGAACCGGGGTCCAAACCGGTCCAACAGAAGAGGCGCAAGTTCGCTCCCGAGCGACAGCAAGCCATCAGAGAAGAGGTAGACAAGCTTCTAAAGGCTCGGTTTATACAGGAGATTAACTACCCGGAATGGCTTTCCAATGTGGTCATGGTAAAGAAGTCGAATGGAACCTAGAGGATATGTATCGACTTCACTGATCTGAACAAGGCATGTCCCAAAGACCCGTTCCCCCTTCCGAGCATCGACACCCTCATCGACGCCACTTCGGGCCATGAGCTCCTTAGCTTCATGGACGCTTTCTCTGGCTACAACCAAATCCGAATGTTTCCCCCGGACATTCCGAAGACTTCCTTTATTACCGACCAGGGCCTCTACTGCTATAGGGTGATGCCGTTCGGACTGAAGAACACTGGTGCCACTTACCAGCGCCTCGTTAACAAAGTCTTTCAGAGCCAGATAGGTCATAATATGGAAGTGTATGTCGACGACATGCTGGTAAAAAGCATCCGAGGGGTCGATCACGTCACCGACCTACAGGAGGCGTTCAATGTACTGAGAAAGCACAGCATGAGGCTCAATCCGAACAAGTGTGCGTTCGGAGTCTCGTTAGGAAAGTTCCTCGGCATCATGGTTAGCCATCGAGGAATCGAAGCTAATCCTGAGAAAATCAAGGCCATATTATACATGGCCCCTCCCAAGAACGTTAAGGAAGTTCAGAGGCTAACAGGCCGCCTAGCCGCAATTGGTCGTTTCCTCTCGAAGTCCGGGGAGAAGTGCCTCCCCTTCTTCAAGGCCCTCAGGGGGGCTAAAGGTTTCGAATGGGGTCAGCAGCAGTAGGAGTCGTTCGACCAGCTGAAGGCTTATCTCGTCAACCCTCCTCTACTCAGCAAGCCCGTTCCAGGCGAAACCCTATACCTCTACTTGGCTGCTTTCGAGCAGACCCTTAGCGCCGTTTTAGTAAGGGAAGAAGACCGGGCTCAAAGGCCCATCTACTATGTGAGTAAGGTACTTCGCGATGCCGAGCTTCGCTACCCAAAGATAGAAAAGATGGCGTACGCCCAGATCATGGCGGCGAGAAAGCTTCGCCCCTACTTCCAGTCCCATTCGGTGGTCGTCCTTACCGACCAACCGCTGAAGCAAGTCCTCTACAAACCTGAGACCTCCGGCCGCCTCATAAAAGGGTCCATCGAGCTAAGCCAGCACGACATCTCATACCAGCCCCGGACTGCGATCAAGGCTCAAGCCTTAGCAGAATTCATCGTCGAGAGCACCATTCCCGAGGTCAGCCAGGCGACTAACGGACCTCCCATCTGGTCAGTTTTCGTGGACGGTTCCTCTTGCAACGAGGGGAGCGGAGCCGGGGTCATTCTGGCAGGCCCAGATGATTTCGTCCACCGGTACGCCCTTCGCATCAACTTCAAGGCCTCAAACAAGGAAGCAAAGTATGAGGCACTAATCGCCGGTGTCAGACTGGCCCGAGGTGCAGGGGCGCAGCGCCTCCGAATCTATAGTGACTCTCAACTGGTGGTAAACCAAGTCTTGGACGAGTACGTGGCACGAGACGATCGGATGGCAAAGTATCTTGCTAAAGTCCAAGCTCTCATGGCCCAGTTCGAAGAAGCGCTCATCCAGCGGATCCCCCGAGAAGAGAATTCCCGGGCCGACGCCCTCTCCAAGCTAGCCTCCTCCACCCTCCAAGGTCTCGAGCAGACCGTCTTGACCGAGGTTCTCTTGAAACCAAGTATAGAAGACGAAACCCTCGACTCAGTGGAGTCGCTGCCGGTCCTACTGCAAGATAACTGGATGAAACCATTGCTGGAATTTCTAAGGGACGGGCTCCTCCTTGAAGACCCTAAGGAAGCTCATCGAATAAGAACCAGAGCAGAGCGGTACACCCTAGTCGAGGGGATCTTGTACAAACGCTCCTTCTCGCAGGTGGATGGCAAGCCATACTTGAGATGCCTCTCCCCTGAACAAGCCGACTACGCCTTATAGGAGCTCCATGAAGGCTTCGGCGGGGCACATTCAGGGTCCAGATCCCTGGCTCGGAAGGTGTTGAATTACGGTTACTTCTGGCCTACTATCCTCCAAGACGCCGAGCGACACGTTCGGCAATGCGACTCTTGTCAGAAGTATTCAAACATTCGTTGCCTCCCACAAGCTCAGCTCACCTCTCTATCAAGTCCTATCCCCTTCGCTATGTGGGGGATGGATTTACTAGGGTCGTTCCCTCCAGCTCCGAGCCAGTTCAACTTCTTAGTCGTGGCGATCGACTATTTCTCGAAGTGGATAGAGGCCGAGCCCCTGGCCACAATCACAGAGAACAAGGTGCTTCAGTTCTTCTGGAAGAACGTCGTCTACCGATTCAGTGTCCCTCGAGTCCTCATAACAGACAACAGAACCCAATTTACTGGGGATGCGTTCCGAGCTCTGTGTGAAGACCTCGCCATCCAGCAACATTTTTCCTCCGTCTCCCACCCGCAGTCGAATGGCCAAGTGGAAAATGCTAACCGGCAGATTCTCTCCGGTATTAAGAAGAGGTTGAATAAGTGCTCCAAAGGTTTATGGGTCGATCAGCTCCCCAACGTGCTGTGGAACTACCGCACCACGAAACGGACCCCCACAGGAGAATTCCCATTCAACATCACCTATGGGTCCGAGGCTGTGATTCCTCTTGAAGTCGGAATACCTTCTCCTCGTCTTGCAGTCTATAACAAAGAACAGAATGCCAGAGACCTTCGGGCAAGCTTAGACCTGATAGACGAGCTAAGGGAAAGAGCATCGATCCGCCAATAGGGCTATCGGAGGAGGATCGAGTTGGCATATAATAAGAAGGTCTGACCTACCGATCTCAAAGAAGGGGACCTAGTCCTCAGAAAGCTAGCTGTCTTCTTCCCTAGTCAGAAGAGTAAGCTAGCTCCAAATTGGGAGGGACCCTATAAGATCACGAAAGTAGTTCGGCCTGGAGCTTATCGTCTCGAAGACCTCCAAGGCAGAGAAATCCCTAGGACCTGAAATGCCGACCATCTTTTGAAATACCAAGAAAGTGCCCTGGCACCTCTCTAAGTATTCCGGGATGTTGAACCGTTCCTCTCCTATCCCCTGTATTTTCTCTCTTTATTTCTCATATGTAATAACGGCTCGCAACTCAGAAGCAGCCGACTAGTAGTCTTCAATAAAGAGTTTTTTCATATTTACTTGTGCAAATGCTCATATCTATCTGCTCTTCGTTCTTAACTCTAACGATGGTTCGGAGTCCAACACTTAGTTCGATTCTACTTCGCAAGCTCGCTCTTAAGCGAGCTAGAAGTAGTTCGCCATTCGGAACTGCTCCCACAACCGTTGAACAACTCTAACGATGGTTCGGAGTCCAACACTTGGCTCGATTCTACTTCGCAAGCTCGCTCTTAAGCGAGCTAGAAGTAGTTCGCCATTCGGAACTGCTCCCACAATCGTTGAACAACTCTAACGATGGTTCAGAGTCCAACATTCGGCTCGACTGCACTCCCTCAGTATCCCGAACCGAGCGGACGAGGAACCGACCTCCACATATGGAGAAAAATTCTGCCGAACCAATTTCGTCGTTGGATCATCTCAAAATGCGTACTAGAACATGATGAACGGATCAGATCGTGCCACGTATCCACAAATCGACAAGATAGCATTTTCTCGAAACTCGAGCCTCCCGCATCATGATTCGTGCCATGATCGTGATCGGCTGCCCAGATTAAGCCACGTGCTAATGGCGAGTTCGGAATCCAATGCTCGGCTCGACTGCACTCCCTCAGTATCCCGAACTGAGCGGCCGAGGAACCAACCTCCACACTTTGGATCGTCACAAAATGCGTACTACCGAAGTGTAAAGTTGCCTCAGCATACCCCGAGCAAGAGCTAAAGTTCTACAGCTAAGGCAAGAGTTCTATGGTTAGAACGCTCGAAGAAGCTAACTATTGGTTCCTATGGTTCGTTTCAAGAGTAAGGCAACTACGGCACAACAATGAGCAGACAAACTTCGTTTTCATTAAAACAACTTGATAAATGTACAAGGCAAGAAGTTACAACAAAAAAGACGATGCAAGAAATCAAAAGAAGTTACAACTTGTTCAGCGCCTCCTCGGAATGGGGACATTCCGATTCAGAGACACTCGGGATTTTCGTCTCTTCATCTCTGAGCTCGTCTCTAGGCCGACGAACTGGGACGCCTCTTCGCCACTAACTCTAACAGTGGCTGCGACCGAGGCTCCGCTCGAGCTAACGGCTGCACCGCTTTGGGCATCGGCTGCAGTCCGACCGACGACGGGAGCATGAGTCGTGAGCTCGTAAAAGGAGATCCTTCGATCGCTCTCCTTTCGAGTGCACGAGGTGCTGCGGACATTAGCCCTCACAGGCTGAAGCTTCAGACGAGCCACTTCCTCCTCGAGCTCGACAATCCTGTTTTTCAAAGAGTCGTCCTTAACCAGTATCTTGAATCGAGGGAGTTTTGCCGAACCAGGGTACTCAGCACTGTCGGATATAATACGATGCAAATGGGTCACCTCGATGCTCTTGTCGATCGTAACCCTCCGCAGCTGCTCGACCTTTTCCGCGAGCTCGTCTCGCTCGACCAGCGCCGAGGCCAGCCCTTCCTCCTTCGTCGAGAGCTCCTCCTTGACTATCCGCAAGTGGTGCACCTCGGCCAGCAGCTCGCTGTTCTTCTTCTTCACATTGAACAGCACTCTCCTAATCAGCTCGACCTCGCCCTCGAGGCGAGCCTCGCGAGACTGCTTAAACAGTTCGGCATGGCGCCGAGCTGCTGTGGTAACCGTTGCATGTCCGACGATCTGAAAGACGAGAGCATCACATTGAAAGACTAAAATCCGAGCCAAACACTTAAATAAATTCAAAACAAGATTTTCATTCATAGCAAAGAAGCGGTGGCCAGTCCGCAAAAAGACATTACATTCTAAACAAAGAAAAACAAAAATACAAACGACGAGGGGATCAAGGGTCCACCTGCAGCGGCGCCTCGCTAGACGGCCCGTCGCCCCCCATTGCCCCGACTTGGGGGTCGGCCACAGTCTCAGGGATGACAGGCGCTTCGCCCTCCTCCTCGTCGCCCTCCTCCTCGTCGCCTTCCTCCTCTTCGCCCTCCTCTTCTTCGCCCTCTACCGTGGCCCCAGGCCACAACCTATATCCAATTCTCTGGAAGCCAGGAACGCGATCCTGGACATGGTTGAGTGCCCTTTCGTAGGACTTCTCCATGTTAGGAGCCATGTGCGCCTTCGCCTCGGCTTCAACCTCCGCCCTTATCTTCGCCGCTGCGGCATCCTTCTCCGCCTTCGCCTCCTCTAGTGCCTTCGCAGAAGCCGCCAACTCCTCGGCAGCCTTAGCGACTTTGGCAACCTCGTCGGCGAGCCGCCCCTTGACTCGCTCCAGTCCGCCTCGAGGTCGGTGACCCGAACCACCAAGCCGTCCGGGCGCCTCTGCTCTGCCTCGAGCTGCCGAACCGCCTTCACCTTCTCCGCCCTGTTCTTATCGCTGGCGGCCTTCAACTCCCTCTCCTGTTCGGCGAATTCTTGGATGAGGTGGCCGAAGTGACAAGTGGCCTGCCAAAGGACAAAGAGAGTCAGAACAAAGTAAAAGCCGAACGGCAGACTTGGAAATTCTCAAAAAAAGTGAATACAAAGCTTACCGACACGAGCGACCGAAAGACTTCGTAGGTCTCATCGCCAGTCGTCCCCGCCTTCAGTGCGGCTCGATCCTTTGGGGTCGCTAAGTGTTTGACGGCTTGCATGCACATCTGCGAGTCCCCGAGGAAGCCGTCATGGTTCTTCACTCGCCAGTCGGGGACGAACAGCTTCTTATGCTGCTCGGTCAGGATCACCTCAGCCTGAGTAGTCAGGGGCGGAGCCTCGAGCGACACCGCCGCCGAAACATTGAAGGCCTCACCAGCCGTGGAAGACGCGGCAGGAGCCGGAGGGTCGGCGGAGACGAACACCGATGGCGAGGGGGCCTCAGGAACGGCAGTAGGCGGAGCAACTGCCGAAGGAACCTTAGAAGGTCGGCCGGATGAAGCCGTCGTGCTCGGCCTCTTCCTCTTCCTTCCGTCAGCAACCTTGCTTCGTTCGTTCATCATCCCCAGAAAATCCATCTTCGGCTCTTCTGTTCCAAACAACAAAACAAATAGCAAGTTAGAAAAACGAGCAAGAAATTTAGAAAAAAAAATACTACAATGTCAGGAGCGTACTCGGGTCGATCGGACTAAGGCCCGACCCGTGTAGCACCTCCTCGGTCATTTCCCTCCAGCTCAACATTGGGAAAGCCATGATCTTCCCAACTACTTCCTCCTCGGCCGCTGTCAGTACCGGGTCGACCCTCGCAAACTTCGGCACCTCTACTTTCCACTGAGTTGAAATCTTCAGCATCGAGGGCTCCCTCAGCAAAAAGTTCTCCTTCCAACCTTTTATCGAGTCCGGATTCTCTATAATCCTAATGCCTTTCCGGGGTGACAGGTAGTAGCGATGCTCGGTCTTGTGCATCTGGTGAACCCGATACATGCTCCGAAGGATCGTCATGTCTGGCTCGACCTCGGCGTTGCGGCACTGCAGCAAGAAGGCGTTCACGTGGCGCCAAGCGTTCGGCATAAACTGGGTCGGCGCCAGGCAGTACCACTGGAGGACCTCTAACACAAAGGGGTGCAGAGGAAAGCACAATCCGGCGTTCAGCGAGTCGTAGTCGAACATACACATATCCGACGACGACAGTTTGGAGTTCGCTCACATCCCAGGGCCGGGGAGGATCAGCTTGTACTCCGGAGGGATGGCGAACCCTTTTCTGATCCGGAGCAGGTCCTTCTCGGATAATACCGACGCAATCTCGTCTACCTCGGTGGTCTGAACCGGGTTGTTCTCCTCGTAGACTGTCGACCGACCTATGATCGCCTTCTTCATAAGGTCGCCCTCGTATTGCCTGACTCCGGCATGGCCGGACAGTACACTGGGGTACCGGCCCATCTCAGGGGCTTGCCTCTCAGTCTCCATGATCTCCTCGACTACAGGAGATCGGGCTACTGCCTTCTTCTTCTTCACCTCAGCCACGGATGACCCGGCCACCTCCTTCCCCTTTCTTCGGATCTCCATTCACCTCCTCTCCTCGGCGCCACTATCGCCCGAGGATGAGGCCTCACTCCCCGAGTCTACCCTTGACAACTCTTAAAAAAGCTAAGGCAAATAAACTGATCTTGATGCGACGTGGCCTTGAAGTGACGTTCACGGTCGGAATTAGTTCGCCGGAAATTGCCTGGCCCATGCGACAGCTAAAGCAGCCGCCTTGGAGCTAAAATCGCCGCTAGCAGAGCACACAGAGAGTAAAAGTGAAAACTTGGAGTGAAAAGTGAGAAATGAGCTCTGGGGTGGGGGAGTGAGAATTTATAACCTCAAAGCGACGTTTGGGCTTCCTTGGGCATTTAAAAGCCCACTAAGAGAAGGCAAAACGCCAAAACGGAGAGTTGCAACGTTCCAAAACAAAAACTCTTCAAATCGCTTAAGTCCATGACTCGGCCACCGGTGTGCCTAACCGAGCTACCAAATAGCTTGGCTAAGCAACCGAGCTACTGGGTCGGAGGGTGGCGACGGTTCAAAACCAGGTCTCTTCAAAACACCTAACTCCATGCCTCGGCAAACAACAACCGTTCTAACCGAACCGAAGTGCCGGGGTACCGACCTCCACATATGGAGAAAAATTCTGCCGAGGCTGAATCACCATTGGATCATTTCAAAATTCATGTCAAATCTTGATGGACGGTTCAGATAGCGCCACAACCACAAAACGACAAAATAATGTTTTCTCGTGATCTGAACCCCGTCCTCGTGATTCACGCCGTGATGGACGCTCAGGATCGCGCCACGCATCCTTTCGAGCTGCCTGCCACCGGTGTTCATAGCCAAGCTATCGAACAGTTTGGCTAAGCAACCGAGCTACTGGGTCGGAGGGTGGCGACGGTCCAGGACAAGGACTCTTCAAAACACCTAACTCCACCCCTCGGCAATCAACACCTCGACGCACCACCGAACAGTCGATCTAACCGAACCGAGTTGCCGAAGGACCGACCCCCACATATGGAGAAAAATTCTGCCGAGGTCGAATCACCGTCGGATCGTCCCTAAATTCGTGTCAAAACCTGATGAATGGTTCAGATAGCGTCACGCCCACAAAACGATAAGATAACGTTTTCTTGTGATCTGAACCCTGTCCTTGTGATTCACGCCGTGATGGACGCTCAGAATCGTGCCATGCATCCTTCCGAGCTGCCTGCCCCTGGTGCGCATAGCCGAGCTACCGAACAGTTTGGCTAAGCAACCGAGCTACTGGGTTGGAGGGTGGCGATGGTTCAGGACAAGGACTCTTCAAAACACCCAACTCCACCCCTCGGCAATCAACACCTCGACGCACCACTGAACATTCGGTCTAGCCGAACCGAGGTGCCGAGGTACCGACCACCACATATGGAGAAAAATTCTGCCGAGGACAAATCACCGTCCGATCGTTCCAAAATTTGTGTCAGAACTTGATGGACGGTTCAGATTGCGCCACGCCTACAAAACGACAAGATAACATTTTTTCATGATCTGAACCCTGTCCTCGTGATTCACGCCGTGATGGACGCTCAGGATCGCGCCACGTAGCTCGGCAGATCCTGAGGCTCCGGGCCGAGCAACCGAACAGCTGGGCCGGACCACCGAGCTACTAATACAGTAGACTAGGAATTGAGCCACCGGAGCGCTTAGCCGAGCTATCGAACAGCTTGGTCGAGCCTTCGAGCTACTAGGTCAAACCGAACGTCCTGTCGGAACACTTATTTGGCCTACAACGCCGAACTGCCGAGCCGAGGGGACGAGGAACCGACCTCCACATATGGAGAAAAAAGAGGCCGACCCTCCTCAGCCATTGGACTTTGTCAAAAAATGTGCTCAAACGTGATGGACGGCCCAGATCTTGCCACGATCACTAAACGACAAGATAGCATCTTTTGGGGATCCGCGCTGAGATGAACGCTCAGGATTGTGCCACGTAGCTCGGCAGATCCTTAGGCTCCGAGCCAACCTGCCAAGCCGAGGAGCCGAGCTGCCGACCCTCTCATACGGAGAAGCTATCTGCCGAGGAATATGGGTCGTCCGATCACCCAGAAGATCGCGTTCAACGCTGATGGAGGGCTCAGATCGCGACACGCCATAAATCGGTATTAAAAACTAGTTTTTATTTATTTAAATCGTTTTATTTATTTAAAAATTACGAAAAAATTACTAAAAAATCGATAAAATTAACTAAAAATTCTAGGAAATAATTATAAATTCGGGGGTATATTTTTGAGCCCCTGAACGAACAATTGTTGCCTAGAACGTGTTGTTAAGACCCCCGAACGACTGGTTAACACTTCGCAAAATTAAATAAATAATCCGAAAAAATTGATAAAAACCACCAAACATCTAGAAAAGCTCAAGAACAACTGAAAGTGCAACCAACTTGAAAATCGCCACACTACCTCCTTCAAAGATTCAAAACCTTCCATTTGGACTCCGATACAACTCCGCCAGCCATTGAAACAGTAAAACTACTCCTCAAAGGCTGATCAGACTCAGCCTTCGGAAGTGGAGGGCTCGTGATATGACTAAAAATGGGGTTAAATCGGAACCGTCCAAATCGGGCACGAATCTTGAAGCCCAGGGGTAAAACGGTAATTTTACTTACAACCGGATCTGAGGCAGTTACTGGATCTCCTCTTCAAAGATCCAATAACCTGTGAACGGACCCACCTCAACTGGGTACGGGTCCCAACCCGAAACGAACCCAAACCAGCAGGACAGAATTAGGGTCTCTGATTCAGCCAAATCAACGGCCCTGATTCGTATCTATCCTTCCACCGGGAACTCAGGGATCACATTCCTTATCTGGATACGAGGATTTTATTCCTTATCAGATCGCAGGAATTACATTCTTGATCTGATCCCTAAGACGCCTATAAATTCCTTCCATCCATCTCCATTGAGAGGTAATCAATCTTTTGCCAGTTTTACGCTCTTTCATAATCACTGCTGGTTACTGACTTGAGCGTCGGAGGGTGTGTCGTCGGGATCAACCCCGGTGTCTCGCACTTTTTGCAGGTGAACGGCAAGAGTCAACGGTCAAACTCCGGCGAAACAGGTAACAGGTTCGCTATTCAAAATTTCTAAGAATCCACAAATACTATCTATTTGCCCCTACACCAGATTCAGCGGCAACAACAATCAAGCTGCAAATGTTGTAGCTAACAACACTCTCTACAATGGTAAGAGACATGTTGTGAGCCTTAGACAAGCCAAGTTGAACTATCTCATTAAACAAGGGACTGTTGCCCTTATTGATGTATGATCAGAAAAGAATGTGGCTGATGCCTTTACAAAAGGACTAAGTAGAGATCTAATTATCAAAACTGTGGGGGAAATGGGGTTAAAAACTATTGAGGATAAGTTTTAACACCCTAGTTATTTTGATAAATTAGAATCCAAAGTTAAGAGCCATAGAGCAGTTCAAACTTTAAGCATCAATCTTGACAGTTGACATGCTTTAGATAATTAGAAAAGTTCTATGTATTTATTGTTGATATATAACTTCATTCCAAATTTGATGATGATATATATGTTTCAAAACTTACATAAAATTATCTTTTATTCCAAAAGAAAGCATGAAAATTTGTCGATGTGTTTCTGATGTTTAGAACTGTTGTTATATCATTCCAACTTAGATGATATATCTCTTTTATGGGGTTTATGTTTCATTCCAATCTTGATGATTCAGAACTTAACCATAATTGATCTAACAATTCTATCATTCCAACATGAAATACAGTATAGTTCTTGTGTAGAAACTATAATAGTTCTTGTACTTTATTTTGATAAAGATACTTGATTGTGATGCTTATGATGTACCTTTGCATATCTATGTTGAATTGTACTAAATTCTTTAGCATGAACTAGATACTATACATTTCATTTGAACTCTAAGAGAAGCGACTCATGGGATTTCTATTTGTTATGTTTAAAACAGATGACAGCAAAGGCAATATAAATGAATCAGTCAACTTTGATTTTGAGAATGATGATTTGCTTGATATGGAGGAGTAGACACAAAAGAACTCGCATGAATAGTTTGACAATTGCTTGGAGAAACTTCTATTTAAGTTTAAGACTCTTTATTTGATTGAGCTTAAAACTTTTTCGTTTATTTTGAAGTTTATTATTTGGTTGACTTGAGATTATGATTTTTGCTTTGTTGGTTTAGTCTTTGTGAACTATTCATTTATGGTTTAAGAACTATTTGATTATTTTGGTTTAGTCATATTTGAACTATTCAAGTTATAATTGATTTAGCCTTTGATCCATGTTCTTTATGATTCAATAATGTTTGAATTTTTGTGATCCAATATTATAACATTGCTTAGCCTAATATATTGAGAATATAGGAGGAGATTGTTGGATGTATATGTATATTCTCGGTATAATAGGATAATATTGTGTATATTGTTCTATGGGGCAACACGGGTTTACACGTGTTATTTATCAATTATTGGAACGGGTTGAGTGGGCTAAAAGCCCAGTACCCTAAACTCAGTCTAATCTCTATATAAGCTGGTCTAGAGGTAGTGCCCTGTGATATTCCAATACTAATATGCAGGATATAATATCTTAAGCGGCTAGAGATTAACCCTAACCATAATTTTCCCAAATCAGTATTAACAGTTACCAGTATTGTAGGATTACATAATAAATTCTCATTGGACATAAAATTCTTGATACATGCATGGATAAATACTGGATATACTAAAAGTAAGAATAGAAATAATTCATTAATACAAAGAAAGAGTAAATAAGAATAAGAATCACAAATCTGAATGAAAGTCTCTTTTGATGAGTAAAGGAAAGTTTTCTGATATGACACGACAACAAGAGAGAATGTTTATATATAAATTTAGCAACAAAATTCTTGAAGACTTTGCTGTTTTATTAACAGCATTATTGTAACTCCCTGTTCCAGTTGTACGTATTTTATTACGTAAATTTTTGTACTTCAATCTTTAAATCAATTTTATTTTTCTCTTTGGACTCTTTATCTAGTGCCAGAATATTTTTCTGATTAATTGCATAATTTTGTATTTTTTCGACCTGAGTTTAAATAAAAATTTTAAACCCTGATTAATCCTAATCCTAATCCTAACCCACTCCCGCTAACCACTCACTCACAGCCAAACCACTCTGCCTAATTCTACGCCTAACTCCACGACTTCTCCTCCTTGTTCTTATTTTTCCACACATATGCTCCCATTTTTCTACACCTCCTAACCTATGCTTCCATTTTTCTACACCTCCTAACCTATATATTATATTATATATCCCTAATTGTACACATGCATGCACAATTGCTTCTTGACTCCATATACAACCAGCCAACTCTCTCTCCCTCTCTCCTTGTTTAAATATATATATATGCATACACACATACACATGCATAACATATTAACCCCTCATCTCTACGTTTCATTCTTCATTTTCCCTCCATTTTTCCTCTGCCTTCTTCACACCCGAGAGCTCAAGTAACACCCGAGCTCCACTTTACCCTCCACCTTCGAGCCGACGACTCCATTTCTACGGTCCCGTGAATCCCAAAAAACAACCCGACGCCGTGCCATCACCTTGATGTTGTTGTCGCTCACCGTTGCTACCATTGCTCGCTCTCTACCGTCTTGCCGTCATTCTTACCGCCGTTGTGCCACCGTCCGTTGTCGACGTCGCTTCTTCTTTTCATGGTTAACACTACCACCATAATCGTCACGTTATAAGGTAAGTATCTTGTACACTCTTTTTGTTCTCGTACAAGCATTTTCCTTGGACTCGTGGCAAGTAGTCTAGTTATTATCATGTTTTATTATCAAATTTCATTCTAGTCACTTGCTTCATGCTATATCAACTCAAAATTGAACCGTTAACACATTTTGAATCGTGTTATCGAATACTGAATATTCAACCTTACTATCTCTAAATTTCTTGACCTTGCACTAAAAATTCGACCATGTTCTCGATACTGGATTGAAGATTTTCTATGTGGAAATCATAGCACATTGAGTCCCGAATCCAGAACATCTTACGGTTTCTCAATCGGATGTATAGATTGTGAGATATCGCGATTTTAGCACTATCATATCGTAAATTTCTGAACCTGCACGGGATCACTAACCGAACTCTTGTACTGAGAATTTGACCATGTTTCCGACACTGGATCGAAAAATTTTCTACATGAAAATCGTAGCCCTTCGAGTCTAAATATCCGAAACATCCTACTGTTTCTCAATCCGATGTATAGATTATGAGATATCGCAATTTTAGTATTGTAATTCTGAATTTCCAGAATGCGCGCGAAACATCAAAACCAGCAAAGAATGAATTTGTACGCATAGCTACTGTCTCTAGAATATATCGTGTGAATATGCGTTGGAACCGGAAGAGAGTTTACTTTCTAGAATCTTTGATGGAATTGGATTTGCTTTTCTGTAACAACAGGAAAGTGAATTTGAATGTACATATGTCAAGTAGTCTAAAAATTCATCTCTACGTTTTTGCATATAAACCCATTACTTTTCATATTTAATGAACTGAGTATATTATTGTTCTTGTAATAATAACTTGCATAGATATAATAGGTTGATAGAATGCATTTTATACTACTTGATAATTTATAATAACTACTCTCGATACATGTACTCGTTTTACGTCTCATGTCCATGATTACTGCCCTTGATATTTTTCTTGACTAAACTATTTGATTACACCGTTCCACTAGTCGTACCAACTGTATGTTCATAATTAATTATAAAAGAATAACAAGCCGGGTTTATATGGGTACGGCTTAATAGTGGACAATATAGGAGAGTATACTCGGAAGGGGGCCCGTGTTTACTGAAATAGTGATTCTTGATTCTTGATTTTTGATTACACAATTCTTGATTACATAATTCTCTATTACATGATTCTTGATACTATCACTGGAAGATCCGAGTACATAATCTTATAGAATTCACTACTTAAGTCTAAACGTCACATGATTGATATGCACCGAACTTGTAGTATGGGACACAGGATTGCGTGCATTAGATAAGTTAATAAAACAGATAAACTTGAGATCTTCACTAAGCATGACTCTTCATTACATGACTCTTGATTTTTGATTACATGATTCTTGATTACATGACTCTTCATTACATGACTCTTGATTTTTGATTACATGATTCTTGATTACATGACTCTTCATTACATGACTCTTGATTCTTGATTACATGACTCTCGATCATTGATTACATGATTATCAATTAACTGAGCCTAGGTTATCAATTGCTTATATCTTGAAGTCTAGACTACACTAGTTACAGTTATTACTTACATGATCATATTGTCCCAGTTTTTTGCTTACTTCTATATTGTATTTGTACTTGTACTTCTTGTTTCTTCCATATTATATTTTGTTATATTACCCCTTTTACTTCTTGTTGCTACTTGCTGCCCGAAACTTGCTCTAAAGGGAACTTTTCTATTTTTCTTTGAGTTAATAATTATACAGGTACTGATGGACCCGACGAGCAGACTCTCTAGACGGTCGTTGCTGCTTCCTTACTACTTCATGTTGTTTTTCTTTCAGTCGCTATTTTATCTAGTTATTATAGCAAACTACTTATCATACTCTTTTAATTCTGGCTCCTTTTACTCCCGGGCATCTTGACCCGATGTTGACGTATTATCCAAATGATGGTTATTCTATTTTCAGCTCATGTGATTATTATATTTGCCTGCGTGAATGTGTTATAAAGATCTTGTTGAGCTTATAATTGTACAGCTTATGGATGATGTATATCATTCGCTGGGCCACAGTTGCGTGCCTGTATTTTCGTACAGTGGAAAGCGGGGCGTGACAATTATAGAAGAACTATGCCGCATTATTAGCATTTGACATGAGATTAAAATCAAATTCGCTGATAAGGAAAACACCTTATTCCTGCAACAAGTACATAATGCATATGACAATACAAATTTCCAATTCTTAATAATGGAATTATCATTACATCAAAATGATATTCAATGCTTGTTCATTAGGAAAAATATAAGCTGGTTTAGTTGAATTCCAATCACCAAGAAACCATAGAAGAGAAATGCAGCCACTATGCTAACATCCTAAAAACTCAAACAACAAGAATAATGGAAGAAGACGACAGAAAACATGAGCTAACTGCCAAGTGGAATAATGGCCATTTCTATGATTATTTCTAGAATAATGGCCATATGCTAGCCAATGGGACTGCGTGTGTTTGTTATCTATCAAAAATTATAAATTTGCAACACAAACTTGAAGTACAAACATGGATGATCTAGAGTAAGAGACATGCAGATAGCATGTACAATTTAAGAAGCAGTTGGCTACAGGAGCAGATAGATTCCAGATTTTTAGAGAAACACAGTTGAGGATTGTTCATGTTTAGTGAAATAAAGCTAATCCAATTGAATAGAATTGAGAATTCCCAAAATAATGTTTAATGAAATAAGCTAATCCAACTGAATAGAACCAGAAACTACCTCCGTCCCGCCCTTATACAAAACAATGATTAATGAAACAAGTTAAGTCAGTTTGATAGAACTGAGGATCTCCTCCCTCAAACTGCAGTCTATCATAACCCAGTAGCCAAAAAACTGATCTAAAATAATCAGTTTCCTTCAGACACACCATCAGTAGATATATGCATGAATGCTAGAAAGAAAAATAAACATGTTGCACATTTTGAGCAAGAGACTTAAATCAGTCTTAAGGCAGAACCTTAACACACATTTCTTTCGGCAGCATGCCTACAAAACGACAATTCATCCTCCGTAATTAGAATCTAATGGCGGATAGTCTGGACAAAATAGCAGAAAAAGAAAGAAAGAAAAAAATCTTAGCAACCCCAGTATATTCACTAAAAAAAACAAGTAAAAAGTTATATGCCTTTACCGAGAGAAACAAGTAAACTCCATATTCTTCATCTTGATCCGGCAATCCCAAGATGGAACTTCGCCTCTACAATTCAAGATATTTGATAATAGTAACGGACGGAATAAATGTAAACTTTGTATCTTAAATAAAGTGATACAGAGGTCCAACAAAGATCATATGTTCACATTGACGAGAAAAATCTCACCAAACCAAAAAAGTTGGTTGGTGATTGGAAAGACAAGTCCAAAATTCTAATAAGTTGGTCATGGAAAGTTAAAATCATTTGATGATGTGTAACATCAATAAATTCATCAGCTTATGCGTAATGAGTTGACTGAAGATAGCTCTAACAGAAAGAAACATCAATAGTTAGAAGTAGACATGCAAAAAACCCTCCTTAACCCCCAAAATACACACTACTCTAACATATAATATAAACACGAATAAAAATTATGTATTGGATGTTAGTCAAAGTTCTTCCCGATGGAAAATTTTCGTAGGATGAGACAAATATGGACCTGAAACAAGATGATAAGTAGGTGAAAATTTTACCTAGGTACTGCCAGAAGGATATTTATTTAGGTACTGCCAGAAGGATATTTTAATGTATGATGATAACTATGACTGCTTTTGATCAATTAAAGTTAAAATCATTATAATTTACCTAGGTACTGCCATAACGATATTTTAATGTAATTTAGTTATATTACTAAAAGAACAATGCAATTCAGCAAATACAAATCACTTCTAGTCATCTATTCACTCATTGACCCCTTTAGTTAGTTAAGCTACTATATTGATTGCCCATTAGTATTCATACCCAAATAGATGAAAGCTACTTGCCGTAAAAAACTTACTAATTAGCCAAGAATCAATGACCATATGCTATAAGCTCTGCATACCATCAGTGATAGTTGTCTTGCAACTTCTCGATCATAGCTTAGGAGCAATTAATGTTCCCTTAAAAGCATTCATCATAGGAAGAACGGTGTAGGATCTCCAATTTCTTGCCTATTGTTGGGATCCTATGGTCCACTAAATGGCAGTATAAAATTTCAAAGTTGTCCACCAAATAGTTAGCCATGCACAGAAGAAAAATTTATGGGTTCAAATTACCAACTTTCATGCTGTTAGAAAAGGGAGAGGGCTGGAATCGACCAATCAACACCAATCTCACTGACTAAGGCCTCAAATATTTCAGTATCAATTTAGCTGAAGGAAAAAGACTACCTAGTTCTTTGTTTGTTTGTATGTATGTATATATATATATAGAGAGAGAGAGAGAAAGGTTCGGGTGAGAACCATTCCCTGGGGTGAGAACCTAAGGGCCTATCCCAGCCATTCATCTGTGTAATCTTAACGGTCAAGATTTTTTAAAATTAAACAATAAGATTAATTAATTTATGCATTAAGATGTCAATCCCTTTAATTAAGGGATGGGGACCACGTAATAAAAGGAATGAAAGATCACAGATTATTAGGCAACATATATTGCCTTTTTTATTTTATTTAAAAGGAATGTAGATCACAGATTATTAGGCAACATATATTGCCTTTTTTATTTTATTTTCAGCCGAACCACAATCTTCATCAGGATGAACAACATTTGTTGCTACGTACAATGTTGCTAAATATGAAATTTTTATCTACTTACAATACAGTCAGTTGCTATATAGTGAACGAATTGGTGAAGGAACGAATTGGTGATGATTCTGAAGTTGCTATTAAGTTGGGATACAAAATCTTCTCGAATAGCAACTGTAATAATTATAAATAGCAACTGAAATAATTATAAATAGCAACTGAAATTGGTGAAGGAATACTATAAATAGCAACTGAAGTTAAAATTATAAATAGCAACTGAAGTTGCTATTGTATCTACTTACAATATAGTCAGTTGCTATATAGTGAACGAATTGGTGAAGGAACGAATTGGTGATGATTCTGAAGTTGCTATTAAGTTGGGATACAAAATCTTCTCGAATAGCAACTGTAATAATTATAAATAGCAACTGAAATAATTATAAATAGCAACTGAAATTGGTGAAGGAATACTATAAATAGCAACTGAAGTTAAAATTATAAATAGCAACTGAAGTTGCTATTGTATCTACTTACAATACAGTCAGTTGCTATATAGTGAACGAATTGGTGAAGAAACGAATTGGTGATGATTCTGAAGTTGCTATTAAGTTGGGATACAAAATCTTCTCGAATAGCAACTGTAATAATTATAAATAGCAACTGTAATAATTATAAATAGCAACTGAAATTGGTGAAAAAATACTATAAATAGCAACTGAAGTTAAAATTATAAATAGCAACTGAAGTTGCTATTGTATCTACTTACAATACAGTCAGTTGCTATATAGTGAACTAATTGGTGAAGGAACGAATTGGTGATGATTCTGAAGTTGCTATTAAGTTGGGATACAAAATCTTCTCGAATAGCAACTGTAATAATTATAAATAGCAACTGTAATAATTATAAATAGCAACTGAAATTGGTGAAGGAATACTATAAATAGCAACTGAAGTTAAAATTATAAATAGCAACTGAAGTTGCTATTGTATCTACTTACAATACAGTCAGTTGCTATATAGTGAACTAATTGGTAAAGGAACGAATTGGTGATGATTCTGAAGTTGCTATTAAGTTGGGATACAAAATCTTCTCGAATAGCAACTGTAATAATTATAAATAGCAACTGTAATAATTATAAATAGCAACTGTAATAATTATAAATAGCAACTGAAATAATTATAAATAGCAACTGAAATAATTATACAGCAATACCTGACCACTTAAACAGCAACTGTAATAATTATAAATAGCAACTGTAATAAACAGTAACTGTAAGGAACGAAATGGTGAATGATTCTGCAGTTGCTATTAATTTGGGAAACAAAATCTTCTCCAATATTTTACGGGAATAAATTATTTCTCTCTCCAATTTTGACCAAATTTGCCTTAACCGTCGCACACAAAAAAAGGCAATTTATAATTATTCCTTTTATTACGCGGTCCCCATCCCTTAATTAAAGGGATTGACATCTTAATGCAAAAATTAATTAATCTTATTGTTTAATTTTAAAAAATCTTGACCGTTAAGATTACACAGATGAATGGCTAGGATAGGCTCTTAGGTTCTCACTCCAGGGTTGGTTCTCACCCGAACCGATCCCTATATATATATATATATATATAGGCCGGGGGGTTGCTGGGGTTATCTATTAGGATTTTGGGGGGTTATAGATGGGAATAAATATAGAAGAGAGGAAAAAAAACATTGCATGTGTAATACACGTTCTCATTAAGTTATTTAATCTGAGCCTTTAATCGTGTAGATCAATATAATAGATCGACGGTCCAGATCTTCTCCCGACAGATTTTCATCAGAAACCAAATTCTTAAGAGAAAGCCTTTGGATATGTCAAAAACGAAGCAATGCGCAAATAGTTCAAGCTTTTAAAAATATGAAAATTGAGAACTACCAAAAGAATCCAGCAAACGACTTCCTAACTCTAGCTACACAAAAATAGCTCAAGTTTAGAAGATAAACATAATTTAAGGTGAAGGATTAAGAGAAATAATAACAACTTCTTCAAATTATTACGCATGTCAGTTTGCAGTAAGCGCACTGTAGTTGTGATTCTGTGAATCTACATCATATTTGAAGATACTATTACACCACAAGTTCCATTGGCATGGAAGATAAGGTCATTGTTGTTATAAGACTTTTTATGTAATTTAATTTAATTACTCTTAGATAATTGGTATATAGGCATGTTGGTGTGCATCTTATGAATTGTGAACTAACAGTCTTAGGTTCATTCTATGTTTTGTCCATTCTTTGTTCCTGAAGAAAATTTAGCCATGATGAACATAATCTACTACATTGGAATCCACATAAGCTCGTCTTATGCAACTTATTAGTAGTTGAAATTACACAAAAAAATGGATAATTCGTAAAGCATGAACAGAATCAAAAAAATCATTTCAATAGTGCAACTGTTTTATCTTTATTTTTTTATATTAATTTGGTTGCTTTTTAACATACTTAGATATGATCTAACTATATTTATGCTTGTCATAAGAATTCCAACAAATAGCTCATGTGCTAACTAAGTTACAGTAAAAAGATACTTAATTAACATAAGTAAATAAATAGGATAAACAACAATAGTAAACAAATCTTTAAAAAAAAACCTTGAAATTATAATGATACAAGCCTTTGCTTCAATCTTGCGCCCTCCCTGTCAATTAAGAAAGGGATTTATTCATTAATTTCATACTGAAATTTCAAGAAAACATACATTAATTTCATCAAAATCAGTATCATGTTTCTGTTAACCGCCCAAAGTTAATTAAATTTCCACATACATTAATTAAATAATCCCAAAATTAATTAAAATCAACAGCATGAAAGAAGAACCATAAATAACCTGCTATTTGATTATGCCAAATCCGAGTCGTGAGAAAGAGGCATCAGGCGCGTCGGGGGAGAGGGGAGTCGGGCGCTGGCAGTATTTGTGGGCGTCGGTGGTGGCAAGATAGAGGAGCGTCAGGCATCGGAAGGTGGAACTCGGGTGGAAGGAGATGAAGGGCTAGGGTAACGGTTTCGAAGGTCGGGGGAATTGGAAAGAGAGTTGTCCAGGGGATTTCGAAGGATAGAGAGCTAGGGTTAGGGTTTAGAAGGTCAGGGGAGTTGGAGAGATAGGTGTCGAGGGGGTTCGAAGGCATCGAGTCTGGATTGGGGGGGATTTTTTAGGGGGATTTCGAAGGTAGAGAGCTGATGGAAGATAGAACGAAGAGAAGATGAGAAGAAGATAGGGGGATTGCACGTGTAATACACGTTCTTATTAAGTTATTTAATCTGAGCCTTTAATCGTGTAGATCAATATAATAGATCGACGGTCCAGATCTTCTCCTGACAGATTTTTTTTTATTGTGGCTTTTATATAATATATATATATATATATATATATATATATATATATATATATATATATATATATATATATATATATATATATATATATATATATATATATATATGTGGTAGGGTAAAAATGGCCTGAATGCCCAACCAGGGCCCAATACAACTCTCACTCAAGAAAGGTAAAAATAGCAATTTAGTCCGGCTTCGAACCATTACAGGGTCGGCTTCGAACCTCAAGTGCACCCCCACAGAACCAGCCTCCTCGTATCCGGCGAGCCTCAATGGTCCTCGGTATCCAATCTGTGACAGCCCCACGGGCCGTCCCCCCCTCTCTGGCGAAGCGGGGGGATGACCTGGCACCGCCTAGGCCCTCCGATTCTCCCAGAAGCACAGAAGACCCACGATCAGCCATATCAGCTCCAAATACCACCCAGGGTTTTGCCACGTCAGTCCTATACCGCTCCTGGTATGGCCACGTCTGTCCTAAACCCCCTGGGCCCTCTGCCACGTCAGGCCCATGGGCTTTCGGGTCCAGACCCGGCCCCCAAGCGGATCCAAACCCGATTGGGATTCCCTATAAATACTAGACCCTCACCCACCTTTTCAGGTAATCAATCTTTTTGTAGAACCCCGTATTTTCAAATATTATTTTATTATTTGAAAATGGATTTAAATGAATTTTTGAGGATTTAATTGATATTTTCTAAAAGATTTATCTTTGGAACACGTGCGAAACACGTGCAAATAATTTTGGTGTAAATATACAATTTGATATTTTTAATAAGTTTTCATACTTATTATGGAGTGTATTCTAAATTTTGGGATTTTTCTGAATAAAGAAACTATTTTTACAAATATCTCGAAAGAGAGGGGCTTTTATGTAAAAAGTCGTTTGGATCTTAAATAAACTATGAAAATTCGTTTTTACTGATATTTTGGTTCTCCATGGTCATCATTTGAATTTAAATATATTTGAAATTTATTTAAAGTCAATTTGGTGAAGATTTAAACAAAAATGGTGTTTTTGCAAATATGGAATTTATGTAGAATCTAGTGCAAATGTTTTTCTGGAAGCTAAAGGTCAAATATTTTGATTGGAAGATAGAATATGTATTACTAGATATTATTCCTGATTTTTCTAGATTTTTATAAGTATTTTATGATGTATTTGCAAATATTACAAAGGGGAGGGCTTTTGTGCAAAATCGCCACCCTGAGTGTAAATCCGGGATTTTCTTATCTCTGGACCGTGCTGGATTGTTGGAAAACGTTATGGTAAAAGGATTTTATTTAGTTTTGATTTATTTAACCTATTTTGACTAAGGAAGGTTATATATGTGAAGTTATATATTGGAAAAGGGACTATTTTGCAAAAGTACTTCAAAACCCTAATTTCTTCAATCCCGACCTGTATAAAAGAGGGTGTGCAGCCGTCATTCGCTGCACAACTCCAGATTTAATATATTACTATTTTCTTGGTGATTGGAGAAGAAGTTCTTGGGTCTAGCAAAGGAAGGCTTTTGTGGATTCTTCTTGATTCTAAAAGGTGAGTGATATGGACTTGTTTTGTGTATGTGTATGTCGCATGCTGTTTTGTTTGATATTTTCGTATTTTGTATGAAATCGATGCCATGATTGTTATTCGTAATATGTATGTGAGATCCATGAAAGATTAGTAGATCTCGATTGACAATTCTTGATTGCTTGAAACATGATAAGATTTGAGGATAGTTATAAAAATAAGAAACTTGATGGATGAATCTCAGGATCTGGTGATTATGAATCGGATTAGATTCGAGTTGGGGAAGAGATTTGGTATTGAGATGGACACCAGAATTTATTATTTGATTTCAGACCTAGTTTGTGAGAATCGTAGGCCGACAGTCGACTGGTCCACGACTCAGTCGACTGGTACGACCCTGTTTTTGTATTTTCAGACTTTGAGAAATCGTTCGGGACAGTCGACTGGCACTATTATCAGTCGACTGGTATGCTGAGTAAAGTTTTGTTCAGTCTTTCGGGACAGTCGACCATTACCCCCTATGAGTCGACTGTTAGCACTTGGGTTGTTCTTGAGAAATTATTGGTAATTGTTTCGGGTAAGTCGTCTGATGTTTGATTAAGTCAACTTACTGCACTTGTTTTAATCTTGGATATTGGTTCTCGAGGCAGTCGACTTATTATAGCATAAGTCGACTGGTTCTGATGAGTTTTCATGATCTTGAAGGTTCTTGTTATCGTTAGTTTGTTTGTAGATGAATATGTTCGTCGGTGTAATAGTCACTATTGGTGATGCATGCCGGGTATGTATTCGATTTATACCCTCTTTAGTTTGTTTGTAGATGAATATGTTCGTCGGTGTAATAGTCACTATTGGTGATGCATGCCGGGTATGTATTCGATCTATACCCTCTTTAGTTTGTTTGTAGATGAATATGTTCGTCGGTGTAATAGTCACTATTGGTGATGCATGCCGGGTACGTAGTCGATCTATACCCTCTTTAGTTTTTGTAGATGGATACATGGGGTATCCGATCTATGGCATAATTGGTGATAGATGGTTGGACACACATCGTGGTATTGAGATTTATTGATAGTTGGGCATGTTCAGAAATGTGAGGATTACTGTTTGTTCAGAACAGTCGACTGGTTCCGAAGACAGTCGACTGTACCGTACAGTTGGACTGTACATATTTTGAGAGAAATTGATTGATGGATACTTGATCGTTGGTATTGTTTCTCGACTTGGTTCGCTCATGTATTGGCCTATCGTTCTTGTTTCAGATTACATGTTCGGTTTATGTATTTTTGTTCAGTACATGTTGATTGAGAATTTATGTTTATTTGTTATCTATGTTTGTTGTTTATATCACTCACACCATTTATGGCTGACCCCGTAGTTTTGGGGGTTAGGGTTCAACTCTAGCCTCACATGTTGCAGGTTGCTTAGAATTGGAGGCTTGGATGCTTGGGTTAGCTGTAGAGAGTATGAGTGTTATAATAGAGCCTTGTGTAAATTGTTGTAAGAAGAGTATTGTAAAAGAATTATTGTAATTTAAGGTGTTTGTATTTCCGCTGCTATTTGAAAGAAATTGTTGTAATAAAGATTTGGAATAAAATGATTTGAGTTTTTGGTCTATGTATATTGTTACATTGAAGTGGATCGCTGGGAAAGTGCCACGTATTTTCTAAGTTTCGTATTAGAAATTCGGGGCGCTACACTTTTTCCACTTAAATTCACCAAGTTATTGCTACTCTCTTACAGAGACTGACTAGATCGTCGGAGGGTCCGCCACCGGGACAAACCCCGGTGTTTCAGGACCGTCTGCAGGTACACAAGACCTCGGATCCGAATCCTCTGATCCGAGCCCAGATCTCCGAATCACCCCGAGGTCACCCCAGGTTCCGCCCGGTCAGCCAAGGGTCGTCAGACGAGCAGCATTCTCCTTCAAATACAAATTGAGTCCGAACTCACACCTGGTGCATCCACACGTCTCCCAGAAATAAACCGCATCAGGTTGGCGCCGTCTGTGGGAACTTTTGCTTCAGAAACCGACCCGAGCCCGACCATCGAGCGACCTCGACAGCCGAACTCCCATGGCCTCCAGAGGCCAGGGGGCCGCGTCCTCCGTCAACCGACGGGACACATCCCCACCAAATGCCAATGCTGGGCCACGCGCATCAAGGCACGGAGATTCCCATCAGGGATCCCGGCGAAGCGCCACCCGTACAGTCCAGCCCGACCTACGAGGAATAATCGTCTGTAACACCCCGAATTTAAAATAAGGACAAATTCGAGATTTCACAGGATCTTTACTTCACTTCGTACAATTTTACAAGGAATTTAAAACTTTTTATTCACAATACATCAGAGTTCCATTACACTTGATTTTTACACAGCGGAAGACTAAAAGATTACAATAAAAACATTTACAACATCTTTAAAATAAAACAGCACCAGCATATCCACTTTATTGCTCCATGAATGGTCCTTTACCTGCATGTTAATCTGTGGGCACGTCAGTTACTTAGAACTGACGAAATGTTATACACGGCTATCCTCTCTATGCCGGGAATAGTATAACGATCTCATACTTTAACAAATCACAAAAGAGATTGAATGAACATATAAAGTGTTAAAAGTGATTATTCTAAATATAAGTGTATGTCATGCCTTAATGCCTAATGCACACATTTCTATACTAGGATGACACTAATGCACACTTGTTCGGATTCTATGCATCCCATACTACATAGGTCCGAGGGCAAGCGTCTACGTACTCCACATTAAAGGGTTCGATCCCTCGCCATGAGACTACCCAGTAATAAAACAAGTTTTAGAGTTATTTCACAGATACGGATCTCAGCCTCCCTGGCTTATATTAACAGATCCCAGCCTCCCTGGCTATTATATCGTGATGATAATCCCGTAAATGCCCTTCTAGCCCCAGTACATACATATTCTTTGGAGTATGGTAAACATCCGTCGACTACCCTAAGTCCCGGATAAAATACAGTCCATCTCCTATGGGGCAACCACAGTCCACCAACTGGGTCTATAGCCACGGAGATCCACCGCCGACTATATAGAAGCACCCATTTACGTTTGCACAAGTTTATCACATCTTCACTTAAGTGCCTAATTATTTTTAATTCAAGACATGAATATGTTATCACCCTAGAATCAGTTTTACCTCATACCGGATTTATTCACAAAATACGAGATCGCCCGACGGCATTATCTCAAAATCATATCAATTCTTTCTTTCAAAATTACCGGTAACCGAAGTCTTACTAATTCTTAATCATAATCTTTCATGTACAAGAAACATGGGTACACATACCCTTTTGTAATCATGTCTTAAACTTATATAATTTCATCTTTCAATTCACTTCACAAAAATAATCAAATCATATCTTAACACTTATCCACAAAGTAATCATTTCATAGTCTTGCCACTATTCATGATCTAGTTATTCATAATAAATAATAATTCATTCACAATTTCAAATTCATACGATGTCTCATTTTAACACGATTCAATGTCTCATCTTTAGCACTAAACATGATTTACTCATTCACCACAAAATCTTTCATGATCTCAAAAGTCACATAACTCAACCATATTGCATTTCTAGAAATAAAGAGATTTCAATTCACCCTAAATCATTATTTTGTAAATTAAAAGTCATGCTCTTTACTAATACTTTTGTAGTCATTTATTTTTCTTTCTATCTCAAATCCTCGTTAAAACTTATCAATTACACAAAAACAATCTTTAAGAATAAATTCTTCATTTATGTTTTATGAATACTAAAATTTACCCAAATGAAACACTTTTGAAAGTCGAGCTGACCCACTTTCGAAACTATTTACCAAATTGACCTATTCATTATCAAAATTGCAGTGAAACGGAACTTTTGAAAGTTTTTACCAGACTGACCCACTCTCGAAACTATTTACCAAATTGACCTACTCATTATCTGCTCTTAAGAAGAAAAAAAATGTTTTGGGCTTCGTAAGAATCGAACCCAGGTCTGCTGGCCACTCACAACGGAGCCCAAAGTCCAATAGGCTAGCCACTAAGTCCATTGAGGACTTGTGTCATGAATTGGGTAGAAATTACTTTATACCAATAGTACCGATTTTAAATTTTTATTGAATAAAGCAAAATAAAAGTTAACTATCAAGATTCGAACCCAGGACCTCTTATAAAATAGTATTCACTGGCTAACCAATAAGTCCAATTATAATTTCTGTCTAAGAGTTGTATTTGTGTGTTTTTGTTCACACTTTTCTGAAATTGTTTCTCTTTATCAAAATTCATTTATCCAAAGATCCAACACTTTAGGATATTGAAATAAACTTTCTCTTGATTAAGATAAATTTTAAAAACAGTAGCAAAACTCATTTCAAACTCATTTAAAAATATATATTTCTATTTTTTTTTTTTTTATAAATAATTTCCCTTCTCATTTTAGATATAGATTTTGCATTTTTTCTCAAAAACTTGATTTCTAGGAGTTTTATTCATGAAGACTAGTTTATGTACTTCATCCAACTAATTAAATTTTGGTAATAAAGATAAACAAGTCTCTTAATCATCAAGGATAATTCTTTTATGAAGAATTATATTTTTACATAACCACATGCAATAGTTGACATATTTTGTGGTAATAATCTAATTTATCTTTCTTTCTTTCTTCATTTGACTCATCATGGTATCAAGCATAAATTAGTAATTTCTTCATTCAAAAATATTCTTTAATAATTACTCATACTTGTCACAAGAATTTGCAAACATTCTAACATGGTCCATATGATTATTTCTCTACTTCTTAATTAGCATGGTAACAATTTGTTCACTAACTTTCAACAAGATTATTGTATATTGTGCTAGCATGGATTCTACATATATCTACACACATCACACTCAATTCATACTAGTCATATAAAATAATTAGCATGCAATTTCTACAATTAGAAAGTAGGAGACACCCACCTTTTGTTTGAAGGTTGAAAACTACAAATGAATAGGTCCTTCTTGCTCCTAGCAACTCCTAGTCCTCTTCTCCTCCTAGCAAAAGCTCCAAGCAAGAGATCCTCCAAGCACAATAACTCTCTTTCTTTTTCTTACACTCTTTTCTTTCTCTTTTCTTTCTCTTGTTTATTTTATTTTTGGTGTGAAAAAGAATGAGAAATGGGTTGCTATTTATAGGACAATGCTAGGGACTATATTGCAAAATCTCCCACCTAATAATTTCTCATTTTAATTCTTTTTTTAATTCTCACCTCTTCATATTTTTAACTCCTAAAACTCCCAACCTCTCATCTCCCCACTCTCCATGAACTTAACCACTCCATTAATCCCCTCCCCTAGCCCACAAAATGGTCCAAATACATTTGTGTGTGCATGCATACATGCACAAACAAATATGAACACATTTCTATAACTCAAAAATGTGTACTAATATTGTAACTTGTCATGTATTAGTACATGTTCAACCTAATTTAAGTTATAATTAGTGGGCTTGAATCATGGGCCTTCATTTTATTTAACTAATTTAATTATTCTAGTGGGCTCTCTTTTTAATTAGTCTATTGGGCTAGAATTTAACTTTAAGTCCATGGATCAAAAGAAAAGCTAAATAAAACTAATGCATGCTAAAAATAGTAAAATAAGAGTGGCAAAATGAGAATAAAAATTTGCACGTGCACCATACGTGCAAGAAAATGCATTTTAATCAAAATAGGGGGGAAAATAAATTTTCGTTTTATAAAATAGATTTAAATACATAAAAATAAATAATTTAAACCTATAGAAAAATATTATACGTAATGGTGGAATCACGTGCATCAAAACACGTAAAAAGCACGTAAAATACAAGATTGAAATTTGATATTTTGTTGACTCCAAATAGTGTAAAAATCAATAAAGGAAAATGCATAAATAGTTGTCAATCAAAATACGTGATGAAAACACGTTACAAAATATACGTGCGTAACACACAGGGGCAAAATTGTAATTTCAATTTTGCGGGGTGTTACACTCTCCCCCCCTTAGAGTAGTTCCGTCCCCGGAACTCGCTAGGGTAAAGATTGTATTTTGTACACGTCAAAGAAAATATTTGTATTTAGGAAACTGCAACTAAAAAAAAAGTAGTATGCGCAACAATAAAAACAAGACAAACTCTTTATAAGAAGACTATGAATATTAAGATGTTACAAGACAGAACAAGAAAATTAGGAAATGGCATAAGAACTGAAATGCGACAAGAGATAGAATAGTTTGAGAGAAAATTTCATACAAAAATAATATTAGGTAAGCTATTAGATAAAAAGGAAAAGTCAATTATGTCTTTAATTTCGAAATAGTTCGGAAAACAATGTGGTGAAGAAAACATAGTCAATAGTTAGTTTAGAAAGAAAAAATTATCAATGTAATAAACGGTAGAGAATTCGCAAAATTAGCAATTTAAAACAAAAAGAGATCTCCGAATTCGCAAAATTATCAATGTAAACCGGTTTTTTGTGTAATAAACGTCTTAGCGGCCCTCCGTACCTTATACGAAAGCGATCTCTTTTTTGTTGAAACCCTAAACGCCAGATAATGAAGTCGGCGCCTGAATCCTCACTCCGGTATCGTCCCCAACGCCTCGATAGGCTCCAACCGAATCCGAGCTAGGGACTCTCCCTAAGACCCCACTTCGATCCCTCGCGGGTCGGTGGGCTCTCCATGTAACGGTCTTTGCTTCGGCTAGTGGTGTGGTGAACGATGGTGGTTACAGGACCACTCCACTCATCTCAAACTGGAAGAACGGGATTACTCCGAACGAGCGACTAAAATCCCTCTCCTTATTATAATGGTCCTTAAGCTCAGCCACGGTCGACTCCCCAGCCACGGAGCTCTGGGCGTCATCTGATCGCATACGCAACAATAGCAGCCTCGCAGAGGAAACCCCTCTGTTTGCCGACCCGACCGAGGAAGATGCCGAGGCACCCAGCATGATATTATGGCGGTGTATCTCCATTTCTTTCTCAAGAAAAACATCACGAAGTAACCTCCCAGAAGTGGACCAAGACACCCAACACGGCCGGTCCAAGGCTCGCACCGCCGAGTTCCCGATCCAGCATCGCCCTTCCCAGCCGGCTCGCCTCCTCGTCAAGGGCTTCAGACATGTTCCTGTGATAATCGAAGGCAGCGTCAGCAGTACGGGCCCTCTCAAGGTACCGAGCCAAAGTGGTCTCCAATGCCTCAACCTCGCTCCAAAGCCACAACCAGCAAGAGTACCGACTCAACGCACATAAGCAAGGAGGTTCGGAAATACCCAAGGTCGAAACACTTGGCCAGTCAAAGATACTTTTTATAAAGTGTACTACTTCTTACAAAAAAGGCGGTGGCCAGTCCGCGGGAGGTGAATACAATCGAAGGAGAGAAAAAAGAAAGATAAAACTACACAACTTGATTTCCCGTCTCGGCATCGATCGGGTTCGCAGGAGGGTCGGCGGCCGGGTTGCCAACGGGCCCTTCCTCGGCCGGAGTCTTCGGTATTCCCTCAATCTCCATGTCATACTCGAAACCGGACAGGTCGACGGACGGGTAGAAGTGCCTCACATGGCTGAGGGCCTTCGCGTAGCACTCATTCTGGGCCTTGATCACCATCCGCTGACCCGCATCCGTCAGCTCGGCCCTCTCCTTGGCAAACGCAGCCGTCAACTCCTCCTTCTCCTTGGCCAACTTTTTCTTCAAGGAGACCACCCTCTTCCCCCACTCGGTGTCCTGAGCCTCGAGCTCGAGCTTCATCTTCTGCTCCCTCTTATGCGAACCCTCGAGCTCGATCCGCATCTCCTTCATCTCCCGCTCGCTCTTGTCCGCCCGAACCCGCTCTTGCGACAGGGACGCTTCGTAAAGATTCTTTACATTAGCCCCCTGCATACAAGCCTGCGGCCAACATAACACTGATAAGGGAAGAACTCCCGAAGCAAAGATTAACGAGAAAGAGGGGGTCGATAAGCTTACCAGCACGGTGGCCTGCGCCAGGCGCGTAAAGGCCACCTCTACGGGCTCACTCTCCATCGCTTGGCGATCACGAGGGGTCGCCAGCTTCTCCGCCACCTCAACAGCCTGGGCTTCCTCGGTCAGACAGTCGCCCATCCGAACCGACCAGTCCGGCGCCCACCGTTGCCGCAACATCTCCACCACCGGGTCCTCCTCCTCCACCTCTACCAAGGGACCTTTCCCCTTGTCGAGATCAGACGCCCTCGCTGGACCCTTACCCCTCGAAGGGGCCGCCCCCTTGCTCGTCTCCAAGCGAGCCCACTTGGCCTTCGGCTCAAGCGGGACCTCCGAGATAACCAGGGGCGGCTCCCTCAGCCTCTTCACCGACTCCCCCTTCTTCTTCTCGGCATTCTCCTTCTTTATGGCAAGCCTCCTGGCTTTGATCGATGCCTCATCCATATCTGCGGAAAAAACCATTAAGAAGCAATAAGCAGGAAAGCACGAAAAGACCAAGAGAAAAGAAACAACTACATACGCAGAACAGCTGGGCTCAGTCCGACGCTCGCCAGATGGGCCTCCGTCACCTTCGTCCAATCGATACTAGGGGACAAACGGAGGTGCTCGACAAACCCCCACTCCTCGGCCGACAGATCCCCCTGCCTCGGCGCAGGATAGCTCGGCTTGGAATAGTTCCATCTAGTCGGAATGTCCCAAGGCTCTGCACTCCGAATCACCAAATATTTCTTCTTCTAATCCTTAATAGAGTCCGGGTGGCTATGTACAACCTTCCTCTTACTCCGGGGGGAGATATAGTAAATGCCCTCAGCCGCCGAACTGATCATCAACATCGCTCGGAACACGTTCAACCGCAGGGGTACCTTCCGTGCCTCGCACATCAGTATGAAACAGAGTATCTGCTTCCAAGAGTTCGGCCCGTACTGCATCGGAGCCAAGGAAGCCCAGTTCAACACTTCCCGAACAAACGAGTGGACTGGCAGCCTCAGTCCAGAGATGAAGGCGTCCACTGGGAAGACGCAACACCAAGCAGATAAGGGATCGGTTGGGCGCAGAGTAGGGCTCGACAACATCAATTCGTAGCCAGGACCTATGTGGTACGCCAGCTGCAAAACCTCCAAGTCCCCGCCCTCCAAGACGGTCAGAATCGCGTCCATCGTCCCCCTCTTCCGACTCGGCGAGGAAGCCTGCACGCCGAAGAGCTCCTTGTCAGATAGGTCGTCAGGATACTGACGGAAAGGCTTCGGCTGCACGGGCAAACCTGTCCACAAATTACGGTATACGGGCGCCTGGCTCGAACCACCAGTCCCTGGTCCTGCCTTCCTCGGAGCCTTCTTCTTCTTCGTCGTGGTTCGCTCCGGCGAGGGAGTGAATAAGGGCCCCAAAGACGGTCGGCATGGAACTCGGACCCGCACCCTGAACTCTGGATCTCTTTACAATGCCACCCTCGCCTCCCTCTTCCTCGAAAGTCAACTCCAAAATGCGGACGCCGCCCGAGCCATCATTCGTCTCCCCCGACTCACTACTCTCCACCACAAAGGGACGTCGGGAGCGTAACGGCCTCACACCATGTACCTCCTCCTCCTCACCTACGGATTCCTCCCGCGAAACCGAATCGGAAGACTCCTCGACGTATACTGACTCCCCCTCAAGTACGGGCTCCTCCCACGAAGTCGAGTCGGAAACAGGTTTCACTTCCCCCCTAGATGTCGACGCTGACGAGCCAGACTGAGCCCTATCCATCTGTGCCTAAAACTAAACAAACTTACCAACTCACCTGGGGTCACTTCGGAAGGGCGAGTCTAGTACAACAAGTTGCAGGGGCGAGCGCTAAAGTGCGGAGAAATTTTTGAACAAAAAATGGCGGCAAGAAGGGAGTGGGCTAGAAGGGGAGAGGGGGGAGTATTTATAAAGGACAAAAGCGACTCCTCGATTCCCGCAAGAACTGTTCACCTATTTGACGTGCAACTCCCGCCTGGGAAATCGCGCCACGACCTCAAAACGTGCACTGCTGACGTCATCCAACACCAGGCTGGCAGCCAGACGAGGGGGTCAGTTCGGAGGGGGCCTTCGGCAAAGAGAACGTTTTTACTTAAAGGTTTAAGGCGCCGCCCTTAGACAGACGCCCCGGGCTCCAGGACTCGACCGATTCCCCTTTCACCCGCGAGCAGTTCGGGGCTTACAGCCTCGGCGGCCGAAATCCCGAACTGTTCGAGGGTGAGACAGAAACCGCCATCACCTGGGGCCCTATTTGAAGACAGAGTGGCCGACCTCCAATCGGAGACGACCCACCTATCCGGGGCACTCCGGCCCCAAGCCTGGGGTTTGGTAGATGCCCCTCCCATCTGGATCTCTCTCGGGCCAAACAACCATATCAGGGTCGTCTGTCACGAAAAAGGATCCAGACGGCAGAAGCATCACCAATCCGAGGCTACTCATCTATTGGTCCGAATTTTGGTCGTTACCCCTCTCGCCCCGATCCCCCCCGGATCTGGCGGCCGTATCAGAGCGATCAGATCCAAGAGAAGATCGGGGCGGCATAGAAACCACCTCTCCAACACAACCAAAGGAAAAATTTTGCAAAAGGCAGACGTCCGCCGTAGCAGACACCTTGGAGGGCCCATAGACCACTCTTGCTGTGATCCAACCCGCTGCGGAGAGGGGTACTTATAGCCTCCCCCATAAACCAGCTTCTATGACGTGGGGAAAACCAAACGACGGAAGACCATGTGCCATACATTTATTAGGCGGCACCATTAAGGCCCCTGGGAAATTGGTACGTCGCACAGATCACGGGGCGCCTTCAATACTCCGCAAAAGACGGCAGGCTACCCTGCCCAACATTCCTAAGGCACAACGGCTCGCCATCGCCCTTACCGACCCGTAATCCCTCGCCAAGCTCGAGGTCGGGTCTGGCACCAGGGTAGTCTTCTCAGGAAGGCTCAACAGCTCGCCACCCCCCTTGTTGACCCATAAGTCCCTCGCCTGCTCGAGGTCGGGTCTAACACCAGGGTAGTCTTCTCAGGAAGGCTCCACGGCTCGCCATCGCCCTTACCGACCCATAATCCCTCGCCAAGCTCGAGGTCGGGTCTGGCACCAGGGTAGTCTTCTCAGGAAGGCTCAACGGCTCGCCACCCCCCTTGTTGACCCATAAGTCCCTCGCCTGCTCGAGGTCGGGTCTAACACCAGGGTAGTCTTCTCAGGAAGGCTCCAAGACTCGCCATCGCCCTTACCAACCCGTAATCCCTCGCCAAGCTCGAGGTCAGGTCTGGCACCAGGGTAGTCTTCTCAGGAAGGCTCAACGGCTCGCCACCCCCCTTGTTGACCCATAAGTCCCTCGCCTGCTCGAGGTGGGTCTAACACCAGGGTAGTCTTCTCAGGAAGGCTCCACGGCTCGCCATCGCCCTTACCAACCCGTAATCCCTCGCCAAGCTCGAGGTCAGGTCTGGCACCAGGGTAGTCTTCTCAGGAAGGCTCAATGGCTCGCCACCCCCCTTGTTGGCCCATAAGTCCCTCGCCTGCTCGAGGTCGGGTCTAGCACCAGGGTAGTCTTCTCAGGAAGGCTCCACGGCTCGCCATCGCCCTTGCCGACCCGTAATCCCTCGCCAAGCTCGAGGTCAGGTCTGGCACCAGGGTAGTCTTCTCAGGAAGGCTCAACGGCTCGCCACCTCCCTTGTTGGCCCATAAGTCCCTCGCCTGCTCGAGGTCGGGTCCAGCACCAGGGTAGTCTTCTCAGGAAGGCTCCACGACTCACCTTCAACCGCGCCGACCTAGAAACCCTCGCCCTCCCGAGGCTAGGTCTGGCACCTAGGCAATCTTCCCAGGAAGCCTCAGGGCGGCCCCCTCATGAGGGCCCAGCGATTCGCCATCCCATTTCCACGACCATGAACACTCCTCCCCGGCTAGCTCCCGCACCCCCGCAGGAGTGGGGGGCTTGTGTGGTAGGGTAAAAATGGCCTGAACGCCCAACCAGGGCCCAATACAACTCTCACTCAAGAAAGGTAAAAATAGCAATTTAGTCCGGCTTCGAACCATTACAGGGTCGGCGCCGAACCTCAAGTGCACCCCCACAGAACCAGCCTCCTCGTATCCGGCGAGCCTCAGTGGTCCTCGGTATCCGATCCGTGACAGCCCCACGGGCCGTCCCCCCCTCTCTGGCGAAGCGGGGGGATGACCTGGCACCGCCTAGGCCCTCCGATTCTCCCAGAAGCACAGAAGACCCACGATCAGCCATATCAGCTCCAAATACCACCCAGGGTTTTGTCACGTCAGCCCTATACCGCTCCTGGTATTGCCACGTCTGCCCTAAACCCCCTGGGCCCTCTGCCACGTCAGGCCCATGGGCTTTCGGGTCCAGACCCGGCCCCCAAGCGGATCCAAACCCGGTTGGGATTCCCTATAAATACTAGACCCTCACCCACCTTTTCAGGTAATCAATCTTTTTCCACTTAAATTCACCTAGTTATTGCTACTCTCTTACAGAGACTGACTAGATCGTCGGAGGGTCCGCCACCGGGACAAACCCCGGTGTTTCAGGACCGTCTGCAGGTACACAAGACCTCGAATCCGAATCCTCTGATCCGAGCCCAGATCTCCGAATCACCCCGAGGTCGCCCCAGGTTCCGCCTGGTCAGCCAAGGGTCGTCAGACGAGCAGCATTCTCTTTCAAATACAAATTAAGTCCGAACTCACACCTAGTGCATCCACACGTCTCCCAGAAATAAACCGCATCAATATATATTATTATTATTATTATTATTATTATATATTTATATATATATATAATTATAATATATTATTAATACATTTATATTATTATAATTATTATAATCATTATAATTATAATTATTATTATTTTATATACACTATTTTATATATACTATTATTATAATATATTATTATTATTATATATCGTATTATTATTATATATTACTATTATATATTTTTATATATATTATTATATAATATATTATTATATAATATATTATTATTATAATAAATTGTTATATATATAATTATAATATATTATTATTACATAAATATATATTATTATAATTATTATATATTATTATATATATGTTTATTATAATAAATTATTTTAAATATATTATATATCAGTATGTATGTATCAATATGTATGTATATATATGTATACAACATGTATGTATCAAAGTATATATATTGTATATACATACAACCAAACTCATACATACATTATATATAACAGATGGTACTAGCTCCCATGTTCCATTTCGAACAAGAGCATCATACTCCTCAGACATGACCTGACGCCATTTTGGATCTTTGAGAGATTGGGTCACTGTGGTGGGTTCAAACTCAGTATGATGGGAAAGTTGAGTGGACAGGTTTAGTTTCTGAATAGGTTTGTGGATATTGTTCTTGGCCTTGGTAGTCATTGTGTGAGTGGGAGGTTGTAGGGAGGAATCACTAGGGATAAGAGAAATTGGATTATCTTGGGGATTGGTGGGAGGGTCTGTGCGAGCTTGTTGGGTATGAGATTGATGTGGTATTTGCTGTAAGTTTGAGAGTGGAGGTACAGTGGTGGTGGATGTTGTCGGAGCATTACATAGGGGTTGCTCTTGAGTGTGAACGTTGGATGGTGTAGGAAGTTGCGGTTCCTAATTGTTAACATATGGGATGATGATAATTGGAGGAACCCAAGTGTTTATAGTGTTGGATTCAGAGTGTAGTGGTTGACTAGAATGAGAGGTACAAGGAAAGGCATTTTCAACAAACTTGACACAACGCGAGACAAAAAATCTAGATGTGGAAGAATCAAATCACAAATAAGCACTTTGAGTGAGAGAATACCCAACAAAGATACATGGCTTAGAACGAGAATCAAGTTTGTGGAAGTATGGTCGAAGCCAAGGGTAACACAGACAATCAATGACCCTAAGTTTTGAGTAATTTGGGGTGGAGCCAAAAATGTTTTCATATGGGGATGAAAGATTGAGTGCTGGAGTGGGCATACGGTTAATGAGATAGACAGCAGTTGCAAAAGCATGGGACCAAAATTTCAATGGAAGTGATGCATGAGAGAGTAAGGTGAGACCAGTTTCAACAATGTGACGATGCTGTCTTTCAAAATATCCATTGTGTTCAGGAGTATGTAGGGGTGTGGTGAGGTGAGAGATGTCATTCATAGCAAGAAAAATGTCATGAGCCAAATATTCACTGCCATTGTCAGATTAAAGAGTGATGATTTTATTGTTAAAGTATTTTTCCACTATAGTTTTAAATCTAATGAATATGTCTTTTACTTCCGATTTGTGTCTAAGTGGATAAAACCAAATATATTTGGTGAAGTGATCAACAAATATAAAATAATATTTAAAACCATCATATGAATGCACAGGTGAAGTCCACACATCATAGAAAATGATTTGTAGTGGTTGAGAAGAAATAAGAGATGAATTGGAAAAGGATAATTTGTGGCATTTTTTGCAATTACATGCATTGCAGAAAAAATCAGACAAAATGGAAGATGAAAGATCTAACTTATAATTGGAAACCATTTGTTTTAAAATAGGGAAAACAGAGTGTCCTAATCTATGGTGCCACTCGGACGAAGTGGTCTTGACACTAGAAAAGGCAAGTATTGGTGAAAAGTTTTGATTTGGTACCGGCCATTCATACACTCCATCCTTAGTTTTTCCTTCCACAAGAACTGCCCCTATGCAAAGTTCATTCACAACAAATGAAGATGGTAAGAATTCAATTGAAACATTATTAGAGGTACAAAATCGAGAGATGGATATCAAGTTCTTTTTCATGCTAGGTATACAAAGCACATTGTTTAATGCAAAACTAGTGTGAAGTTTTAAGAGATGTAGAACCATTATGAGTAATAGAATGACCTGTGCCTTCTCCAATCATAATGTTGTCAGAACCGGTGTATGGTGCATGAAGAGATATGTTTCTCAGCTCAGCTCGGAAGTCACGCGGTGAGAAGCACCACTGTCCAAGAGCCATATTGTATTGTTGGAAGCAGTTGCAGCAGAGTAGGTTTGGGGCTGCCTTGGTGGTTTTAAAGTGGGCACCATTGAAAAAAATAGGCTAAAAGCTCTGATACCAAGATAAAAAGATAGAAGATGATTTTTATTCCACACTCTTTCTTATTGATTACATAGGTCTTTATAACATTTAGGCTTAGAGCTTACGAGAGAATGTTGTTGCCACAAGATGTTGTTGCCACACATGTTGTTACAACAGATTTAGCAATCTTGGAGAGATAAGGTGGGGTTATTAGCATTCCTTCAACTTAATCTTGTTAGAGCATCCACAGTCGTTTGCTATTTATCCACTTTATGCATTTTATAGCAAACAAATCGCTGCAGTCGTTTGCTATTTATGCATATTTTGACAATTTCGCAATAGTAGATGGCTATATATTAGAGCAGATGTAAGAAAAATGCATATTATATCCCATTAAAAAAATAATTTTTTATTTTTCATACGGATCTTCAAAGTCCGTCGCTTTAAAAAAATATTATTTCGTATTAAAAACCCCAAAAAATACCCCCTCTGAAGATCCGTTCGACGCTTCCCCTAATCACGGACGAACCTTCCAAGTCCATTTGTCGACATTTGGTTTTTTTTTCCTTCTTCCGATGGATCTTCAAGATCCGTCTAACGAAAAAAATATATTAAATAATTCATTTTATATGCATTTCGCCCTCAGACGGATCTCTAAACACTACAAAAGATATAGTATTATATGGTGAAAATTCTCCGGCATTTGGAGTATTTCGCCGGGGGATTCCCCGGCGTTTATGAAAAAGTGCCAGCGTTTCTTTTATCCCCGGCGTTGACAAACGCCGGGGAAAACCCCCCATCCCGCGCCCTAAATTCGCCATTTCCCTCTCTCTTTTTCACTTTCGCCTAATCACTCGCGCCCTAAACCCCCCATTTCCTCTTCGATTTCGTTCCTCTTTGATTTCGACGAAACCCTACCTTTCTGATTTCGTTCCTCTTCGATTTCGACGAAACCCTACCTCTCCGACACCCCAATCTCCACTTCGTTCCTCTTCGATTTCGATGAAATCCTACCTCTCTGACGCCCCAATCTCCACCTCGTTCCTCTTTCTTTTTTCGATTTTGACACCGTCGTCTTGATCTCGTCGCCTGCTGCCGTTCAATCTCGCCACCTGCCGCCGTTGGATCTTGTCGCCCCCGCCGTTGGATCTCGCCGCCGTTCAATCTCTCTCTTCTCTCGTCGCCAGTGACTATTGTTTCATTTTGATTTTGCTTATTAATTCTATTCTTGTTGAACTATTGATTTTGATTTTGATTATTCTATTCTATTCTATTCTATTGATTTTGATTATTGATTTTGATTGTTGAACTATTCGTTAGATTCGTAGGTTTAGGATCGTATTAGCATGGAATAGGTTTTGGATTGGAAAGTTATTGTAGCATTTTTGGTTATTTTAGCTTGGAGTAGGTTTTAGATTGGAATGATCTAACTGGGTTAGTTATACACGTATGTGTGATGTGTGCCCATCTAGCTTTAATCAGAAGTGTAACATTTTTCGCCTGAAATTTAGATGCCCGTCTGGGTTAGTTATACTCTGGGTTAAATTTGTTCTGTTAAATTTTTGATTTGTTCTGTTTTCATGTATAATTAACATATATATAAACACTATCAAACTTGTTCTGTTATCATGTATCTGTGCTCTTTCAATATCCGTTATTTCATGAAACAACGATGAAAAAACCTCACAACCTCTCTTTCACAGACATTTTGTGTAGTTTAGTACAATTTTTTTTCATATTATTAAGCAAATAAAGTGATTACATTAAAATGACTCCAAGCTTCGATATAATAATGAGAAGAAAAAAAAAGTTTCAAGTGCATAAAGTTGTAGTTATCTGAAACAATATTTCATTTATTACCTTTAACTTTTACGTTAAGTCTGTAGTACGTAGACTACGACATATCAGAAGATGTGCTAGCATATCCTTCACGTATTTGATACCGTTTGTATATCCTTGCTTGGCCACCTCATATAAAGTTTACAAATGAAAGTATACAAAGTCGTTAGTTATTTTAATTTTCTATCAATTGTTCTTATATCAGGTATTGAAGCTTTCGGTCTTTTATTTGTCTTAATACAAAACTAAAAGGAGATAGAATTCTGATTAGTTTGTTAAATTAAGTTTGTACCAACTTGTCACGCCCCGCTTCTCAGAATACGGAAATACAGGCACGTAACTGAGGCCCAACGAATGATGCGAATACATCATTTATAAGCTGTATATTTAACTCAACAACAAGATAACAATATCAACCACGCAAATATGTAAAATCACAATAGGATAACCAAGTACTTGACATAGTACATGACATAATACAGGACATAACCAACAACTAGAAAAGAAACATAGTTACGGGACAAACATGCCCGGATTACAACAAAGAGTACATGAATAAAACAAGAACTAAAGTAACATGAAATTAAACAAGACTAAAATCTTTGTTCAACAACACTTTTGGGTAATTCTCCATCTGGGCCTGCAAGTATTTTATTACAAAGGAAGAAAAAAAAGGTACCCGTTAATGCAAGTCACGGGCCGCAAGTGGTACAAGCAACGGGACAATTATAAAATGAAACAAAAGCATGGAAAGAACAAGGAATCAAGAATCATATAATAGAGCAAATACAACATGCAACAGGATCAAGAACAAGACCTTATGGAACAAATAGCATGCATGTAAACAAGGAAATAATCCATAGGAACATGTAACATGTAAACGAGTAAGCAAGTAAACGTATCAACATGAACGAGTAACATGTAAACAAGTAAACAAGTCATCATAAACATGTAACATGTAAACGGATCATGCAAGTGTACGTGTTAATGTCATGTCTTTTATTAACCTAACTAGGTAGCACTTCATGCGTCCCATACCACATGGTTACTACTCGCAATCAAGTGAACGTTTAGACTAGTGGTGGATTTTATAGGTCACGTACTCGGGAATCATGTCATGTCAAGTATATCTTGTATCAAGATACGTGCAATGTGGAACATATAGTGTAACCTGTAGCGTGAAACATGTCAAGTATATCTTGCATCAAGATACATGCAATGTGGAACATGTAGTGTAACTTGTAACGTGCACATGTAAACTTGTAATTTAGCAACTTGCAACTTGTAACTTGCAATTTGCAGCGAGGAACCACGAGCTCCCGTCCGAGTACGCTCTTCTATATTACCCACTACTAAATCTTTTCCCTTTATACCCCGGCTTGTTATCTTTTTATTACAATCAAACATGAACAATAACTACATGCAATAATAATGACGGGTATCATGACAGAGTAACATAACAGGATCGAGTGTCAAGACTTATGCAACGCAGGAAAACATATCTCAGAGTTTATAAAACATATTGATGCGACTAATGGCATGCATAACACTTAATTAAAAATAAAAGATATTATAACAACATGCAACCTAGTAATAAGCAATTCATGCACAACATCATGTATAATTATAAGAGTATATATATTTGTATCGTGTTCATGCAATGTATAAGGCAACAAAGTATTCGTGATCTTGTACGAATACGAGATCAATAGATTATCATAATACGAATAGAGTCAAGGAATATACTTGTGGTATTTTGCAAAGGAGCTTGTACTAGAACAAACGAATTTGTACAAGCGATACTTGCCTGTTAGTTGACGACGATAAAATTGAAGACAAGAATAACAGGATCAGAATCCCGGACAGTAGAACACATGCAAGGTATGTGGCAGCCATGCCAAATCAGCAACATCAACTCCACAAAGCAAACTCCAAATAGTAACAACTCCTGCAATAAACTCCACGACAGCAACATTCCAAACAGTAACTCCCCAACAACAAACTAAGAACTCCAATTCAATCCCACTACAAATAGCAACTCACTAACACTAACACACCAATACAACTAAACAGTAACCCAAACACCAAAACACCAACAGCAACAATGATTCCCCAATCCACTTCTTCTTCTTCACGGCAAGACAGAGAGAGAGGGAGAGAGCGGGAAAAGGAAACAGCGACGGGGACGGCGAGGCGAGGGGAAAGCTCAGGTGGCGGCGCGTGACTGGGAGAGGCGAGAGGAGAGGTCGACTATGGTGACGGTACTCGGGGATCGAAGTCGAGGCTTCCGAGGTTGAAGACAAAGCGGTGCTGGTTGAGCGACAGTGCGAGGGGACTGGCGGCGGAGCGAATGGAGGAGAGCAGCGGGGGAGCTTCGACTGAGGAGGAGGTCGAGCGGCTGAGTTGCCGAGAGGAGCAACGGGGCGGTGATGAAGACGAGGCGGAGGGGCGAGGGGGAAGATGAAGGAAGGAGGAAAGGGAGAACGGGTGCCTCTGTTCTTGGTTAAGAAACAGAGAGGGAGAGATTGGGAGAGAGAATGAAATGGGGAAGAAGGGTTTTTATATAAAATAATAAATAATAAGATAGTGGGGGTGAGAGAGTGGGGACAGTTAAGAGGCCATGGGGGTTGTGCATCTGCAAAGTGGGGGGTTGAAATACGGGATAGAAAGGTGGGGTGTGGCGAAATAAATTGTATATGGGTAGGATAAATCTGTACAGTAGGAGTAATGGGTTCTGGGTTAGTGGGCTTGGGCTTGGTTTATGGGCTCAAAATATTTAAATAAAATAATAAGGATGTTGTGCCAAATTTCTTGGGTCAGATTAAATATAAAATAAAATAAAATCAGAATGTGGAATTGGGCTTATAATAATAACTGGGCTCACATTAATAAAATAAGAAAATCAAAATACAAATTTGGGCTCATATTAATAATTAATAAAACCAAAATACAAACTTGGGTTTATAATAAACAATTGGGCTCCAAAAATAGTTTAAATAAGAAAATCAATTAAGAAAAAATAGTTATAAGTTACTGTGGATTTAAATACACAAAAATACTTTTAAAAATACGTATTAATGGAAACAAGGGTTTCACAACTTCTCAAAGAACCAGCATAATATAAAGCATATGAATATTGTATATATTTAACTAGCTTTGCTTTCTGATTGATTAGTTTGTTAAATTAAGTAGGTTGGAATGATCTAACTGGGTTACTTACTATTACTATTCCATTTGTTAGATACCTGTCAATAGTCCCTCTGAACAAACATTTGCTTGATTAAACTCTGTAGTAGTTACCACAATCAGTTAACAAAGGCTATGGATGTGACTTTTTTCTTGATTAAACTCTGTAGGATTATAGGTAATTAAGTAGCTAATTTTCTTTTGGAAATCAAATTGTGGGTTGTTCATTAAAAAAGAATATTTTAATTTACGAGGGTCTCAATCTCTCTTTCTAAATAGCTATCTTTTATTAAATTTAATTTTCGGATTGAGTGATATTATTGAAATGGATAAAAGTTGGATGAGTAAGTCACGATTATGCAAAGAGTATCGAGATGGTGTTAGAGATTTCATTATCTTTGCCAAGCAACGTTCTCGTGATCCCAACTTTATCCTTTGTCCATGTCGCCGATGCGTAATCTGTCATTTGCTTCCATGCTACGAAGTACAAACACATTTGGTGATTAATGGTTTTCTGCAAGGGTACACATTGTGGTTCTTCCATGGAGAGCGTGACACATCGGTTCTGGTTGGACAAGATTTGTTGGAAGAGGAAAATGAACCCTTAGTGAATGACGACGACAGTCTTGCCGAGGAGATGCAAAATTTAGTGCGGGATACTTTTGGGATTCATAACAATCCAATACACACAAATAGTTCAACAACCCAAGTCCATGATGAACCGACTGAAACCTCGCACACTAATGGAGACGAGGGTGGAGTGGAGGAGGGAAGGCAAAACTCCGAATTTAACAAAGAATTTGAAGCATTCGGTAAGTTGTTGGAGGATGCTAGTACATCCTTGTATCGTGATTGCATCAAATTTTCGAAGTTCTCATTCATCATAAGGTTATTTCAGATCAAATGTTTGAATAATTGGTCTGCCAAATCCTTTACAATGTTACTTAAATTGTTGAATGAAGTATTTCCTGAAATTTGTCTCCCAAATTCAGCCTATGGAATAAAACAATTCCTTAAATATTTTGATCTGGGGTATGAGAAGATAGTTGCATGTCGATATAATTGTATGTTATTTAGGGGGGATAAGGAGAGTCTCGAGAATTGTGAAATTTGTGGTACTTCAAAATGGAAAGGTGTTCCGAACGAAGAACAAGATGCAAGTGGGATAGTTAAATCAAGACAGAAAAAGAAGCCAGCAAAACAGATGCGCTACTTTCCTTTGATTTCTAGGCTACAAAGGTTGTTTATGTCTGTCACGCCCCGCTTCCCGAAATACGGGAACACAGGCACGTAACTGAGGCTCAGCAAATGATATAAGTACGCCAACTCATATCATCCATAAGCTGTACCAGTCTTAACTCAACAATATAAGAAAAATTAATCACAACCACGCAGAAAATATGATCACATAAACGAGAATGAAATTCAATAACCAAATCTGGAATATAAGAACTTACCAAATAGCTTGAGGATTTCCTGCTCCAATCGTAGAAGAACTGCTCACCGATGCCTTCTGAAAATTTTCCTTGTTCACCTGTACTTGTTCATCTAAAAAGAGAAAAAAGAAGGTCCTTAGAGCAAGTCGTGGACATGCAAGTGGAGAAACAGAGAAACAATAACAATAGTGGTATAGCAATGAATTCAAATAAACAATGAAGTCGATAGAATTGAACAGTGTAAAAGAGATAACAGTATAATATGCATTAAATACGATTTACCACAATAACGATAAACAATACCAATAATGGCAATAATAATGAGAACATTGTTCATTAAGATAACAATATGCAATGATAATGTGAGGAGAGCCTTAGGTCTATTATTCATTTTTAAATCCTAGCTAATGCACGTACTACTGTGTCCCATGTGTGCCGTACCACAGGTTCGATGCATACAATCAATTTCGTTTAGATTAAGATGGTAGACTCTATAGTTCATGTACTGGGTATGATGACGATAACGATAAACACTGGACATGTGTAATTTCTTACACGATGCCGATAACGATAAACACTGGACATGTGTAATTTCTTACACGATGCCGATAACGATAAACACTGGACATGTGTAATTTCTTATACGATGCCGATAACGATAAACACTGGACATATGTAATTTCTTACACTATGCCGATAACGATAAAACACTGGCCATCATCCGAGTACACTTACTATATTGTCAACTACCCTAATCAACCCTTAACCCCGGCTTGCTTTACTTTCTTTACTCAATTATCATACAATAATACAATTAATAAGGGACGCTAGAGAAGGTGACAAAACAACCCTAAGATCATGCAATATACTATATACAATTAAATACACTAAATATAACATTATAAACACAATTGTACATTATAAAGCATAGGGTCCCAATTTTGGACAGCAGTAGGTTGTTGTACCAAAACCAGTATTCCCGTTGCTACAGGACAGCAACTATCGATCCGTCAGGTGGTCTAGAAACTAGACTCCCGCCCGGATCTAACGCATACTTAAAAGCTACATTCCGACAACGGTAGTTGGGTGAAATTCAATAATCTTTATAGATTTTAGTTTCTGGCTAGGTATAGATGTTGACTAATTATAATTACAAAGGCAGTAAATAAATATCATAAAAATCAGTAAAAATAACTTTTAACACCTTAAACATGTTATTTACAAATCTGGAATTTATCTTGGCCATATATGATTAATAGTTCACTTAATTCATTAGCCTAATTTTTTATGTACGTGAATCTGGAATTACAGCGCAGCTGTAGCAAAAGGTTCATAACTGGGGCAGTATAAGTCCGAATTCGAAAGTTCTGGTGTCTATCGACATCTAGATAGATAGGGCTACGATTTACTTTCGGGGATTTTCTGATTTTAACGAAGTTATCTAGGTCGAAACAGCACATTAAGGTTCAGGTTAGTGTAAATTCCAGACTGGTCTACAGGTTCATTTTAAATAAAATGGTTAAAAAAATTAAGGATAGTGAATTGGAGTTTAATCAATCATAATCACAGCGAACCAACCTTATGTGAACATGGTATTAATGTAGGTGATGTCCAACATTCTAATAATTACAATTCAACAATTTATGAATAGCAATCACATCAACAATCAACTAATTTATACAATCTACTATAGCTAATTGTCATTTAATGCCATGATATGAAATGTGTCTATAATTCCCTATTTTTATAATCAATAACTATAACTATATGATGTATGAATATCCCTATACATTAAAGGCAAAAAGATGGCACGATGTCGAGACTACCACTTGGATTCGCTCGTGTAAATCCGTGGCATCCCAACGATAGATACAATAATATGTTACGATTTTAAATAGGATCCACTTGCGGAATTCAATAAAAATTTATCGAATATAATACAAAAACATTCGATAAAAATGACTTACCTTTTACTTTGTAGACGGTTTGAAAATAAATAAAGAATAACGGAATCAGAATCCCGGGGAGTAATCCCAAGAGTACGTGCGAAGAAAGCTAGTAGATAGCAACAATTCTCCACACCAGATCGCGCCAAACAGCAAACAGCGTCACTCGATCCGGCACGGAAAAACACGAAACACCGGACGCAGCCAATGGGATCGTTCCTATACAGCAGATCCCGCCCGAACAGCGAACAGCAGAATCAGATCCGTTGTGGCAAAACAACGAACAGTGTGTTCAACCACCCGCTATTCGTCTTCTTCCTCATTTCGACAACGAGCGGGAGAGAGAGGATATCGGCGACGGCGGCGGCTGGACTGCGGCGACTTGGTCGGAGTTCGACTAGGGAGCAGCCGATGACGTTGACGACGGCGAAGGGTGGCGCGCGTCGAGCTTGTTGGGCGACTCTGTTCTTGGGTTCAAAACAGAGGAGGATTCGGAGGATGGGAGTTCACGGTGTTGGTGACGAGGATGGTGGAGGTTAGGGGCGGCGAGTCGAACGGCAGCGCGACGCAGGGAAGCTGCGTGCGTCGGAGGGTTCAGGTTGATGTGCTAGGCGGGACGACGAAGACGACGATGGAGATGGTCGGAGGGCGAGCGGGAAGCGCTCGAAGGTTGGACGACTGTGGGTGCAGGCGATGGTGTATAGGCGGGGCTCGACGGTGGGGAAAAGTCGGAGTTGGAGGTGAGAGGCTGGGATGAGGCGGAAGGTGTAATGGATAATGGGTTTTCGATTGGGTTGCGATGGTCTCTTGGGCGACGGGGAGAGAGATCGATGGCGGCTAGGAGGTGGTGCGAGATGGAGAGGCAATGGCGGAAGTTCGGGGTGTTGACGATGGGTTTGGGGGGTTCGAAATGGGGGAGTTGAGAGAGCGGGAGGATGAAGGAGACGATGAGTTTGATTTTGTTTTTGTTGGTTCTGTTGGGTTTGTTTTGTTTTGATTCTGTTGAGTCTGTTTTAATCAGAGGAGGAGAGGGAGAGAGAGTACGGGAGGGAGAGAGATAATGGGGGGTTACGAGATAGTGGGAGAGATTATAGGCCAAATATTAGGGATTTAGTTACCCAATTATTGGGAGTTACCTATAGTGGAGAGTGATTAGAGAATTTGATAGAGATTAGCCCGTTAGAAAGAAAATCTGGGGTTAATTTGGGTTAGTGGGTTTGGGTGAGAGATGGATTTGGTTTTTGGGTTTAAAAATCCAATAGAAGATAATTAAATAGAATAGGCTTTATGAGACATACTTATATACATACATATACATTAAATCATGAACAATTAAAACTAATAAAAATAATAATAACAATCTCAACAGAAATAATAATACTAATAACAATAATAATAATTATAACAAAATATATATTTATCAAAATAATATAACGACAACAACACATTTAAATTTAACTTGAGTAAAAATACAAATAACCGGTCAAATAGAAATAGAAATTAAAATAGGTCATTATTCGAACAAAATATAGGATTCGATTAGAAAACGCTTTAATGAAATATCCAAAACAAATTTCAAAACAAGGTGAATCTATAATTCGTCAAAATACAGGAAATATTCCGAAAATATGTATTTGGAAAAACAGGGCTTACAATGTCATTTAAGACTTCTTCTGATATGAGATGGCATGCTAAAGGACGGAAGAATGATGGAATTCTCAGACATCCGGCGGATTCTGCGGCATGGAAAAGTTTTGATGAAAGATATCTTGATTTTGCTGAAGATACTCGCAACGTGCAACTTGGATTAGTCAGTGATGGTTTTAACTCTTTTCGGCAAACGAGTAGTACATACAGCATATGGCATGTAGTGTTGATACCGTATAATCTACCGCCTTGGAAGTGTATGAAGTCATCGTCATTTATTTTGTCCACAATAGTTCCTAGACCGAAAAGCCCTAGAAATGATATAGATGTCTATCTCCAGCCTTTAATAAATGAACTCCAACAGTTGTGGGAGGGTGTTCCAACATATGATATAACAACTAAGAAATCATTCCTTCTTCGAGTTGCATTGACTTGGACAATCAATGATTTTCCAGCGTAGGCAAATTTATCCGGTTATAGCACCAAAGGGCGTAATGCATGTCCTTGTTGTGCTGATAAAACTACTTCACGATGGCTATATAATGGGAGAAAGTTCTGCTACATGGGTCATAGAAGATGGTTGCCCGACACACACAATTTTAGGATGGAAACTATGACTTTTGATGGGGTGGAGGAGTGGGAACATTCAGCTAAAATATCGTCTGGATCCGATGTGTTAAGGCGGCTATATGGTCATCATTTCAATTATGGTAAGAAAGTAGAAGCCAAAAAAAAGGGCAAGAAAAGGTCAAGGGATGACAACAACGATGAAGATGAATGTGATGACATTGTTGAGTTAGGGTCCTGGAAGAAGAAGAGCATTTTCTTTACACTGCCGTACTGGGAATTCAATTTATTGCGCCATAATTTAGATGTGATGCATATCGGAAAAAATATTGGAGAAAATTGTATAGGGACTATTATGGGAGATGATCGGAAGACAAAAGACAATCTTAAGTGTCGTCTTGATTTAGCTGCGTTGGACATACGACACGAGTTGCACCCCGAATTTTTACAGAATGGCAGAGTGCGCCTTCCTCCAGCAATGTACTGCATGTCTAAAAAGGAGTTGGAATCGTTCTGCAAAGTTCTACAGGAGCTTAAAGTTCCTGATGGCTATTCATCTAATATAGCAAGGTGCGTCAATGATAAGGAGAAGAGGCTTTAGGGTCTAAAGTCACACGACTACCACATCTTGATGCAGGATCTCCTTCCTATGGCTTTAAGGTTCTCAATGTGTGACCAAGTCACTGCCGTCATCAAGGATCTGTGTAGCATTTATAAAGAACTTTGCTCAAGGGTTCTACGTGTTGAAGACATTAACCTGTTGGAGCAATGTGCTGCTTTGGTACTTTGTCAAATGGAGAGAATATTTCTCCTTTCGTTCTTCACTATAATGATTCACTTGGTCATTCATCTAGCAGGCGAAGCAAGACTTGGTGGGCCGGTACATTATCGGTGGATGTATCCCATTGAGTGATAGTTATTCATATTTGTTAATTATATACCTCGAAACTGGATAATGTTCATACTTTTTTTGATCTAACCATTTACATGTATAGGTATCTTTATCGACTTAAGGGATATATTAAAAATAGATCACATCCAGAAGGCTCAATAGCATAAGGTTATCTCTCGGAAGAGTGCTCCAATTTTTGTTCCCGATATCTTCAGGGTGTCGAGACATGTCTTACTAGACCAAGGAGAAACCCAGTTGGGTCAAACCTTGGTGAGGCACATTATCTCTTTCAAACTGCTGGAAATACCATTGGTAAAGTTGATGCGGTTGAGTTAGATAACTTAACATGGGAACAAGCAAATCGATATGTGCTAGATCATCATTCAACAGTTGAGCCATTCCGAGAGTAAGTCATAATTGGGTTGGTTTATATTTAATTAAACTCGATTTGAACAATGAACATCTAATTATATTTCGTTCTTTTAAATATTTACAGAGAATTTATCCGTGAAATGAAAAGGAATTCTAGAACAAGGAAATTTAGACCACGTGACCAAAATAAGATGATGAATGAAAGATTTCATATGTGGCTTAAAGACTATGTAAGAGTGTTCCAAATTATCAAGTACTATCTTTTTTGTTAGAATAATCTTAATTTTACTAATACGGTTTATCATCACATCCTATAGGTTCCGAAGTTGCATGATGATTTGGTATCACCTGAAATCAAGATTCTTGCTACAGGTCCACATAAGATGGTTAGAAGATTTAAGGGATATATATATAACGGATTCAGATTTCATACTAAGGATCATGAACGTTATTTAAAGTCCCAGAATAGTGGAATTGTAGTGACGTCAAAGACAAGAAGTTATGCTTCTAAGAATGACACAAATCCAGTTGATGAAGATGTTGACTATTATGGGGTGCTCACGGATATCATCAAGTTAGACTATTTTGGTCATTTTCGAGTTGTCTTATTTTGCGCGGATTGGGCTGGTATGGATAAGAATTATCCCAAAAATAAGGATACTTTAGGGTTCACAATTGTAAACTTTTCAAATTTGGGTAAACATATGACTTTTGTAATATTTGTAGTGTTACTAAGTGCTGAAAAACAATAAGGAGCTTCTCGTGTTTCTGAATAGTGCTTTATGTGATGTATATTTTGAAGTTGAAAGAACTTTATGTGATGTATATATAGTACTATGAAAGTTGAAAGATCTTTGTTTTATTAAAGTTTCAAGGAGTGTTTGTTTGATAATTTGAGAGTTTCATAATTTGTGGAGTAGTGGAGTTTGTGATGATTTGTGATAATTTGTGGAGTAGTAGAGTTTGTGATAATTTGATAATTTGTGATAATTTGTGAGTTTCAACAATATGGTTATCATTCTACGGGTTTCATAATTTGTGTGGAGGAGTGGAAAATTCAGTCAACAAGAATAAAACATTTCCCGACATTTACAAACGCCGGGGGTATATTTAGTAACGGTAAGAAATTTTAAAAATTCAAAAACAAATCGCCGCGCCGGCGTTTACCAAACGCCGGGGAAGTTTTGAACAATCCCCGACGTTTCACTTGCGCCGGGAAATCGAATAGTTTCCCCGACAGCGACAAGGACAACGTTTGCGGCGGCATTTTGCGAAATGCCAAGCAACTAATCCCCGACGTTTTGAAAACGCCAGCCATTGTAGAAAAAAACCGCCGGCGATACTGTTACTGTTTGTAGTGAAAGTCCGTCTTATATTTTTTATTTTAAATTTCTATAATATAGCATTCGACGACTACAGCAAACGCTATATATGCTATATGTAAATATGCATTTTGCCTTTTTTTGGCAATCACGACTGTGGATGCCCTTAGGATCCTTAATAGTATATATATATATATATATACACATAAATACGGATTATATATATATATACATACTGTATACAGTTTACCAAACGTCTTTTATATTTTAATTTTAAGATAAACCTATTTTACGAAAAAAGTTTTCTAAACCATACTTTGTTTTCAAAAGTCACAAAACAATTACTTTATAATTTTTTTACAAAAACTATGTTTAAAATAAATTTTCAAAATAACGAGCCAAACGTAACTTTAGTATTGCAGAGGTGCAAACAGCATGTAAATGCCATGGAAACGCGTGATAAGTCGGCCCCACTTGCCAAATGGTCTGAAATCCTAATAAACAAACAGCTGTTTTATCAGATTATGGACCACAAAAGCAATAGAGATATAAAGTGATACATAATACAAACTATGCGGTCCCTATCATAAAATCCTCAACCTTGTTTTCTTTCGGCCGGACAGTTACGGCCGTCCGATTAGAATCGTACGGTTGATTTAGACAGTGCAGTCTATCACTGTTAATTGTTAATTAAATGGATTAAAGTAATTAATTACGGAGGAAAGATCCCCTTAAGAGGGTCACGTTATGGTGCCAGCGCCGTCTGCTTTCCGTTAGAGAATCTGGCAGTCAAAGTTCCCAACGAATCTTCTACTAACGGCGCCGTTACTAGTTGCGCCGGAATTCGTGCCTTGTCCGCTAACTGAGATCTGCTCACCGCATTGGATTGTTGTATAGAAGTCACTTTTTCAATTTCCAAAAAATTGAACAGTAGTGTTTTAGATGATTTTATGAGCAGTCCATGGTGGTTTGCCCATTTTGAAATTTTTTAATTTAATACTTTTAACTAGGGTTGGCATTCGGGTCGACCGGGCCGAATCGAATCGGACTCGTCCGGGTTGAAACCATACTTGGACAAGTTCAGGCTGGGTTGGAGCTTTAATCGGGTCGGTCCAGGCCAGGTTCTTTATTGAAAACCTCGATCCGGTCGACCCGTGAACCCGTTAAGGTCGAACCCGTTTCGGATCGGGCTAGGTCGCTGGTTGGCCCGTTTGATTTTTTTTATTTTTTATTACAACTTCACTATAAAAAAGAAATTTATAATAAGTAAAACTGCATAAGAGTGAAAAAATGCATATATTATTGATTATTCATTTCAATTACTATTAACTTTTCACAAGTTTTTTACATACAAATACAAGTTTTTTTCCTCCTCTCTTTTATCCTAAAAAAATAAATAAATAAAAATTGTACAACAAGTACAAGAGATTAATAATTAAACAAAATTGTATGTATATTAATCATTTCAACTTCTATGAAATTGTTACAACTTTTTTACATACAAATACTATTTTAAAAATATACAAATTCCTTCAATTATATGTTTCAGAGGACAATCTAGAGTTTGAGAGCCTAGAGTTAGATAGATTGAAGAGATGACATTGGACTACTGTCGTGCATCTCTACTTAACCTAAACCTATGATCTCATCCCCCTAAATTTCCTAATCTCGGTGTTGGACTTCAAGGGAGTTGCTTCCACTTGTTGATGTAGATGCCGCTTTTTCTTGAGTTATGTCTTCAGCATTCATCCAATCTTCAGTGCACACGAGCATCTCCAACGAATCTGGCTTCAAGCGATTTCTGTAATCTGTTAGAACTCTGTCACTTGTAAAAAAAACAATTTCGAAAGCAACTATGGAGACAGGAGGAGTTAGTAGATCTCTAGTCATATGTAAAAGAATAAGAAAAAGATTTTCATGTTCTTTTCATCATTGTAGCACTTCAATCCTAGTACTAAAACTCTCACTATCTTGTTGATTATACCAATTTAATTCATTAGCTGCATTAGTTCTAAATTTTTTGATTGATATACGAGCAAGTAAATTAGCAATGACATCTTCTAATGTACTCTTATTCTTACCTTCGGAAGTAGAAGAGGAAGAAGTAACTATACTAGTTGTGACAGGTTCTTCGAGGGAGAATTGCAAGTGTTTTCCAGGTGGAGGATTATAATGACGATGAAGTCGAGATCGGGCCGATGCTCGACTGAAAGACGACGCAGCGTCCTCCTACTGTTGATTGATCCCCACCCCAAGGGTTTGTTGATGGGATTTAGATGTTTTGTTGTACTTTTGTTTGGATGCATGTTTGTACCTGTCTTTCTTTGCCCCCCCCCCCCCCCCCCCCCCCCCATGGTTATGGGAGGATCTATATGTGCTATGTTCTGTAGGACTATGTGCTTTATTCAGTTCTCTGAGTTTTTTTTATTAATGCCTTATTAATAAAACATGGTGGTTGTACTCCACCTTTTCCTTTTAAAAAAATAAAAAATAATCATACAAATTATTCAATGTCGATTCAAAACCAGTTAAAAATTCATTACAATTATATTCGGAATCATCTCCATGTAAAGTAGAAAATGTTTCAATCAAACTTTTCGTACCCGCTAATTTGATACGACGATCCATAACAGTAGAAATAAAATACAACATAGGAGGAGGATTAAAATACTTCAAATTTTTTTTAAGCGGGAATAACAATATGGCTAATGTATTCGTCCAAAATCATTTCTCGAAAAGTTTGAATCATAGTATTGATTGAAATAAAAGTACTACTAGAAGTAGAATCATAAAATGTAGAAAACTTCAAAGTTGTGGTTTTAAAAGGTTCCAAAAAGCGTAATAAAGATTCGGAAAAATACCATGATTTGGGTCATTTGAAAATTTTTCTTGTTTTTTGCAAGACAAAAATCGTTTATAATATTCTTGTATTAAGTAACAACATTTAGTAAATTGAAAGTAGAGTTCCATCGGACAAAAATCGTTTATAATATCTTTATGAAATTTTCTAAGATGTATTCCCCTAGATTTACACCATCCTTTAAATTCTTGAAGTAAAGGACTACTCAAAGCAATAAAATGTACACAATTTCTAATTGCAACTATATATGAATCAACTACTTTCAATGCATGTAACTACCTTTTTCGTTCTTTTCATCTTTCTCCTCTTTTGTGACATTTTATTTGTAATTGAATAAAATACTTTATTTTCTTGATATTCTAATTAATTTTTGTTCATGAAATTCTCCAATTCTTCTTGTTGATCCATTTTTTTGATGATTCTATTTTTATTTAATTGTCGGTATTTTATTTGAACCCAATTGTAGTTAATTCCATCTCTGATTGAACCCAAAACTCAACCACAATTAATTCTTGACCCAAACCCACTATTATTGGATCCTAACCATTAACACAACATCCTAATTGCAATCTATAAATACAATCCTATTGCAAACCCTAAAATCACACAAATACAAATCCTAATTAGCCGTTTTTCCTCTCTCCTCTTTCTCTCTCCCCGATCAGAACCCATCTCCCTTCTACTGTACACCTTCTCCTACCTCCACCTCCTGCGACCTCCCATCGTCAGCAACCCCCCGACCACCTTCCTGCTCACCCCTAGCCACCAGTGCCGCCATAGCTCCAGATGCCCATCCCCGATGCTCTCTCTCTCTCTGTTTTTCTACCCAAAACAGAGCACCCAACCGACGCTCTGTTCCAGTAGTGCCGCTTGCCTCTGATGCCGTCGACCGCCGTCCGCCGTCAACCATTTCCCCCCCTCTCTCTCCTCTACAGTTGTTGTTGCTACCATTACTCTTGCTTTTGCTTTTATTGCCTTGTTTCTTTAGTGCATGTGTTTTGCACGTAATTCGTGGGTTCGTTGCTCCGGGATTCTCATCCCGTTATTTTTGGTATTTAAATTAATCGTCCAAAAGGCAAGTCAACTTTCCTCTTGAATTGAATCTTGTATCAAATTCATGTTTTTATTGAAATTCTTGCAAGTAGATTATAATCGTTTATCGTATCGTTGTATTGATTATCTTCCGTTGAGTCTATTGAGGGTTTACACGAGCTAACTCCAATATTCTCGACTTCGTGCCACTTTTGACTCTAAAGATTGAATCTTTCATGCATCCATGTAGTATTCATGATAGGGTTTTGATCTTTGGTTATTGTTAAAATAGTGTATGTGTGTGTTTTAATTGTAATTACCATTCTATTACACCCATCATGCTGATTGTGAGATTTATTGACGAAAGAATTGATATCCATCAAGTTTAATTAATTTATTTCATAAAAAATACCCAAAAACCTGTATGTTGTTTGATGTTTGTATTTTTCCTGATGTTTTCAACCCAGTAAATTATCTCAAAATAAATAACTTTCTGTATAAGTGTTGTAGCCCTATGTTTCTACTTTTTAGAGTATCTTGAATCCCTGAATTCCGAGTTGTATAGCAAAAGTTATGATTATTTTACTACTACTATAGTTTTAGTTTCAGAATTTTAGATTCTCGTATGTATCATGTTTAAACTGTTAAAAGGTTGAGTTAACATTAAAATATTGCTCTAAAAGTTTCTAGGAAATTAGTTAACATCTTTAGGAGTCTAAATAATATTTTTTATGATTTTATTATTGCGTTTTCACTGATTCTAAAAATAAAATAACATGATGTCGATTTTCTGCCTGAACATGAAATCTGTAAAGAATGATGTGTTTGACCTAGCTAATGTTGTTAGATTTCAAATTTTAAATATGCATTGAAACTATGTGGAAGTCTAGTTTTCAGAATTTCTGAAGGTTTCAGTTTTCGATTCCTGTAACAGCGGGAAATTACATTTTTGTACAGAATTTTATAATCCAGATTTTAATAGATTAATTATTGCATGAATTAAAGTATGTATGATGCATTGCATGATCCTAATGAGTTATTGTCATCATTCTAATTGTCTTATTTCATGTTACCATCCTATTGACCTCCTATTGATACTATTGTTCGTCTCATGTCTCAAATTGTATATTGTATTGTTGCATCGATAAATAATTAAAAAGCTGGGTTTTAAGTGATTGATTAGAGTAGTTGATGATATAGGGTCTGTACTCGGATGATGGTCCGTGTTATTGTCGTTATCATCACCGTGTAAGAAATTACACAATGGCCCGTGTTTTTATCGTTATCATTATTGTGCAAGAAATTATCTCAATGACCCGTGTTATTATTGTTATAGTCATCATACCCAGTACATGATCTATAAAATCTACCACTTGAGTCTAAATGTAATTGATTGTATGCATCGAACCTGTAGAATGGGATGCAGTAGTACATGCATTAGTTATGGTTAAAATGAATAATAGACTTAAGGATTACACACACTATTGCATACTGCACATCATTGCTTCTATTGATATCGAATATTGTCTAAGTTTTATTGACACTGATCATTGAATATTTTTATCGAATATTGAATCATTGTTTATAACCATTGCATCAATTATCGTGATATTGATTATTGTTATTGTCTCATGTTATTGACTCCTATTGATCCATTGAATTCATTGTATATCGTTATTCCATTGTTCCTTGATTTCTCTACTTGTTGTCCATGACTTGCTCTAAGGACAATTTTTCTTTTCTTTTTTAGATGAAGTGTTCACAGGTAACGAAGGAGAATTGCCTGTTGGGATTAGAGAACAAATTTTCTAAAGAATTATTGCTTTATAATTGAATGTTATTTCATTGAACTTATTATATTGAGACTTATTACTATTGTGTTTGAGATTTATTATTGTATTAGGCTTATGACCCAGATTTTATTATTTATTTCCAGACGTTAGTTTATTGTATTTGGATATTTCATATTGCTTCATTCCAAGTATTATTGTTCATGAGATTATTATTATTTTCTGCGCAGTTATTTTGTATTGATTATATTGTTAAGTTGACCGGATAAACAACTTATGGGTGACGTTAGTCATTCGCTGGGCCAATATCATGTGCTCGTATTCCGCATTTTTGGAAAGCAGAGCGTGATGAAGCATCTTGTACACATAAATTTAAAATATGACGCACACATCTAACATGAAAAAAATTTATTACATGGAGAAGCTAATTGTGTTTCTAATGTATTAATAGAAGCATTGTTGTTAGATGCATTATTCAAACTAATAATAAAATTTTTATCACGAATATGATATAAATCACAAACTTCTAAAATACTTGTTGCAATAACTAGTTCACTATAGGGATACGTCAAAGCCCCAAGTGAGATGATTCTCTTTTGAATCATCCAATCACTATCTATCCAATGACAAGTTAAGTCCATCATCGGAACATTGTTATAACCTTTTCAGCAATCGGAAGTTAATGATACTCTACAAGTTAAAGAATAGAATAGTGCAATTAAAGCGTCTATCAATTTGTTATAAAGTTTAAAACAATCAGACATTAGTGTGTTTCTAGAAATTCGTCTAAAATGTGAATGTAGTGCATTTTGATTGAAAGACTCTACATTCCTACTCTCGGAATAGGAAAAAAGTAGTCCATCCTTAATAACTAGTTGAGCATTTCCCGACGAACAAGTTCGGGATCAAAGGGTTGGCTATCTATTTGTCCGGTCCTAGGGTTGTTATTTTGTTGGCCTTGTAGGCCTTGCACTAAATCTTTGTGTACATTTAAAATATGTCGTTTAATTGTACATGTTCTCTCAGCCTTCTTCCATTTGTAACTCTTGTCACAATGTTTACAAATCTTATGTCTTACACCCGGATTATTCTCATCGGGGATATAGTCATAAAATCCGTGCCAATTACTTGTTTCTCTCCTAGTTTTTCTACTACTAGTGGGTTCGGTTTGTTGTGTTTGTGTGTCAACATTATACATTTCTTCTTTTATTTCGTGTGTAGGGATATCGTGAGTTCCTACCATAAGATTATGTATAAATTCGGGTTCAATTTGAGGGACTATTGGAGGCCGACGTGAAGTACCGTTGGAATCTTGTCCACTTTGGCTATGGCCGCTACCTCGTGATCTAGACATGGTAATAATGTATGTGAAAAAAAAAATTTCTAGTATTTTACTAGTGTATGTGAAATAATAGAAAACTAACTAGGAGGTATATGTTAAAAAATAAATTCTAAAAAACAATAAGAGGGTTGAGAGAGAGAAAAGCGAAAAAATAACAAACAAATATGATAAAAAAAACTAGAATTACAACAAAATTCAAGACAATAGGAGGGTTGTGAAATTTTGATACCGCACTTCGCGGATAATCGAATATACAAATAAGAGAGAAAATAAAAGTTGAGAGTAGTACAAATAAGAGAGAAAATAAAAGTTGAGAGTAGCCGGTAATCCGGTAATCGTTGAAATTTGAAAGAGAGGGAGAGAGAGAGCTTCTTAGTTAGAGGAGTTAAAGTAAACGTACTTGAGAGTTGAATCAACACAATTCGATACGATCGAAAATTTTCACTGTTTTGTTGAAAACACTTGATTGAATTAAGATTGAATTGATGAGTAGTAGTAGAGAGAGTAAGAGAGTAAGGTGTGGAAATTTTTAGATTGAATTAAGGGGTTATTTATAGGGGAAAACAAAAACAAAAAAACATCCAACGGTCTGTTTCTGACCGTTCGATCCGCGGGTCGAACGGTTGACCCGTGCGAGTCGCACGTTTGAGTACAAACCCGTGAGTCGACCCGTGGGTTGGCGGGTGGGTTTGACTTGGTCAACGGGTCGAGCGGGTTTGGTATTCGACTTTTCAACCCGAGTCAACCCGGGTATAACCGCGGGTTCAACCCGGACGCGAACCGTATAGTTGCGGGCCGGGTTCGTGTGGGTGGGTCGCGGGCGGGTCGCTGGTCAGCTCGACCCGGTTGTCATCCCTACTTTTAACTTATTTTTAAGGATATAGTCCACCAATTTTTTTCCTTCCAAATTTGAATATTTATAAATTTTGTTGTTTTAGTTACCTTTTATTAATAAGAATTCGTCTTATCAAGTCAATTTTGAGAAATTCTGAATTTAATTTTTTAACTAGTTATTTTAGGTTAGATAGTCCACTATTTTATGCTCATTTTAAGAAATTTAAAGTTTCATGTTTTTATCAAACCTTGTGGGTTATATAGTTCAATATTTTTTTTAATGAATTTGATAAATTAAGAATTTCGTTGTTTCGTCAACGTTATAGTTCACCGTTTTTGGTTCACTTCAAGAAATTTAGAGTTTCACGGTTTATGTTAACTTCATGGGTTAAAGCATTTGTAGTCGTCTAAACCAAAAATATGATTATTTGGCATATGACAATAGGAAATATAGAAATGAGTTGTAGTCGTCTAAGTTCAAAATTTGGGTTTTAAAGGATGGACAAAAGATCATTTCTTGAATGAGATTTTTATTTTTTATTTTTTTCAAAAAATATCTGACGAGATATGATATCCCGTCAATAAAAAATTTTCTGAGTGAAAGTTGGCCCATAGCCGTGGACTAAAGGCCTAATGCATATGAATTTAAAAAAATGAGAAAGAAAGGAGAGGACGGGATGATCTCCCTATTTTGAATTTTTTGTTTTTTTTAATTTTAAAATCGATCGTTCGGGATATCATATCCCATCTGATCTATTTAATTTTAAAAAAAAATTGGTTGACGGACGAGATATCACGTTCCGAAACCCAAATTTTGGCTTTTGCCATTTCTTCTCCCAAATTTGATAGTCGACTGTTCACCACTGACTAAAAATATGGGTAAATGTCCAACGACAGCAGTTATTTTTTGGCCAAATTATCTATTTTTTGAATATTTGGCCTACCACTACAGTACACATTTCTGGTCGAACTAATGAAATTCTAAATTTCACTTTTCCTGTCAACTTTGTGAGTTATAGATTATACTCCACCCTTTTTGCCCATTCAGAGAAATCTGGTCCTCATATTTTATCAACTTTGTGGGTTATACTTCACCCTGCTTCAATCGAATTTCAGAAATTATATGAATTTCACTTTCTTAACCTATTTCAATAGGTTATATTGCCAACTATTTTTGACTCACCTCGAGAAATTTAAATTCAATTATTTCAACCAACTTTGTTAGTAAATTGTGGTAGGGTAAAAATGGCCTGAGGCCCAACCAGGGCCCAATACAATTCTCACTCAAAAAGGTAAAAATAGCTATCTAGCTCGGCCCCGAACCACTTCAGGGTCGGCGCCGAACCTTATGTTTGTCCTCACAGTACTGGCCTCCTCGTGCCGACGAGCCTCGGTAGTCCTCGGAGTCCGACCCGTGACAGTGCCACAGGCCGTCCCCCCTCTCTGGCGAAGCAGAAGGATGACCTGGTGCAGCCTAGGCCCTCCGATCCCCCCAGAAGAACAAGAGACCCACGATCAGCCACGTCGGCTCCAAATACCACCAAGGGTTTCGCCACGTCAGCCCTATACCACTCCTGGTATTGCCACGTCAGGCCCACGGGCCTTCGGATCCAGACCCGGCCCCCAAAGGGAACCAAACCCGGTTGGGATTTTCTATAAATACTAGACCCACACCCACCTTTTGAGGTAATCAATCTTTTGCCACTTAAATATACCTAGTTATTGCTACTCTCTCACAGAGACTGACTAGATCGTCGGAGGGTCCGCCACCGGGATAAACCCCGGTGTTTCAGGACCGTCTGCAGGTACACAAGACCTCGGATCCGACCCCTCAGATCCGAACCCAGGCTTCAACATCATTCCGAGCTCATCGTAGGTTCCAAAAGGTCAACCGAAGATCGGCAGATGAGCAGCATTCTCCTTCAAATACAAATCGAGTCCGAACTCACACCTGGTGCATCCACACGTCTCCCAGAAATAAACCGCATCAGGTTGGCGCCGTCTGTGGGAACCGCTTCAGAAGCCGATCCGAGCCAGACCCTCGAGGGGCCTCGACAACCGAATCCTCATGGCCTCCAAAGGCAAGGGGGCTGCTTCCTCCGTCAACCGACGGGACTCGCCCCCACCAAATGCTAACGCCGGGCCACGCACTTCAAAACATAGGGCTCCCCCTCAAGAGTCCCAAAGGAGCGTCACCCAGCCAGTCCAGCCCGACCTCCGGGGGATAATCCTCAACCGCAAGATTACCCGCAACAGGGGAAGGGCCGCTTCCAACCCGGCCCCGAACCGTCCAAGACCGCCCCCCGAGGGACGAAGACCCACGCTCAGCCGAGTCGGAAGACAACCCTCGGACCGACCAAGCCGGGTCGAGGGAGCCCCCGTCACTCACAAGGAGTTCCAAGACTTCCGAAGAGAAATTCTGGGAGCTCTCCGACGGGCCCCTAGAGAAGAAACCCTCCATTCCCAAACAGGGTCGGACGCCGAAGCCAGCGCGTCCCGCCCGTCATCAATCCAGCAAGAGGACGACGGCGTACTCCTAAGGCGCCTGCAAGAAATGGAGGATCGCCTCGATCACATAGGGGACGGCGGCCAACGAGTGGCTCAGGGGTACAGACCTGTCCGTCCTCCCTTCTCCGCCCCCATCCTCCAAGCGGAAATACCCAGGAATTTCCGACCCCCTCAATTCGAGACTTACGACGGCGAGGGAGATCCTGCTGATCACATGGAGGGTTTCAAAACCCTCATGATGATTCACAGCGCCTCAGATCCCCTGCTATGCCGAGCCTTCCCTGCTACTCTTCGGGGTCCAGCTCGTGAGTGGTTCTCGAAGCTCGCCCCCGGCTCCGTTTACTCCTTCGACCAACTCGAGGGCAATTTTCTCGCCCACTTTGTCACTAGCCGGAAGGCCGAAAGGACCAGCGCCTCATTGCTAGGGCTCAGACAGATAGAGGGGGAATCACTCAGGGTGTTCGTTCAGAGATTTACCGCTGAGGCGAGGTCGGTCTCCTCCCTCGACCCTGGCGTCGCTTCAGCGGCATTCCGACACAACGTCTGTCATGGACAGCTGAAGGCTTCTCTGGCGAAGAGACCCCCCGTCGACTTTCCCGACCTCCTCAATAGGGTTGAGAAATACATTAGGGCAGAAGAAGCCCTTAACCCCGAAGATGCCAGGGACGCCACCGGGAAGGGAAAGCGGAAGACCGAAGAAGTCGAGCCATCAAAGAAAGCTCCAAGGGACCCGGGGGCCGTGAAGAAGGTCTCGCCGGTCCCCCGCTTCGAGAGGTACACTCCCTTGACACATAACGTATCCGCCATCCTCTTGGAAATCGAAGACAAGGGCATTGTCCGACTACCTCCCCGATCCAATAACAACAAGAATCGAGATCAGCGCTTCTACTGCCGCTTCCACAGAGAGCATGGGCACGAAACCGACCAGTGCCGAGCCCTGAAAGACGAAATCGAGGAACTCATTTCAAGGGGGTACCTCCGAGAGTTTACCCGAGAAGGCCCACTGGACCGGCGAGACGCTAGGAACCGGAGGCCCTTGCCTCCGAACCCTCCTCCAAACCACGCCCAGGGTCGGGACCCCGATTCCGAGGGAGCCACAGATATACCTTTCATCTTACACTGTGTCCACGGAGGGCCGATGGGAGGTGAATCGAATACTTCCCGAAAAGCCTTCATCCGAGAGGTGAACGCTGTCCGAGACAACCCCTCGCCCAAACTGCAGTCGAGGCCGGTCTCCTTCTCAGGGGAGGACCTCGAAGGTGTCCGCTTGCCCCACTGCGATGCCCTCGTCATCAGTCTCCACATGGCTAATTGTGAAGTTCGCAGAATCCTCGTCGACAATGGCAGCTCGGTGAATATTCTTTTCCTCGAAGCCTTCGAGAATCTCAAGTTACCCAGAGGCAAACTCAAGCCGGCCGGGTACACCTTGCACGGGTTCTCCGGCGTCCCTGTCGTGATAGAAGGGATTGTTACCCTCGACGTTACCGCCGGATCGACTCCTGTCAAAAGGACCGAGTCCATGGACTTCATGGTAGTCAGCGTCAAGGCGGCTTACAACGCCATACTCGGCCGACCTGGACTATGCTCCCTCCAAGCGGTGCCATCGGCTTACCATCTGAAGCTCAAATTCCCCACCCCGCAAGGAGTCGGCATCGTCCGAGGCAGCCAAGAAGCAGCACGGTCATGCTACATGACCACCGTCGGGGGAGGTGTGTTCCCCCTCGATGCCGGGCGAACATAGATTATGACCTGGCCAAGTGTAAATCTATTTTTGTGTAAAACCTCATATGTAAAGGGCTGTCTTAGCGGCCCTCCCTATCTTATACTAAAAATACCCCTTTTTGTCCGAACCCAAATGTCTCAATAGACTCAATCCGAGTCCAGACTAAGGGTTCTTCCTAAGGCCCCACTTCGATCCCTCGCGGACCGGTGGAGCCGAACCTTGCCTCCGACATTATGCGCTACACTACTAGCCAGAGCGATGAAGGAAAAGGATTCTTTATTCATGCCCCTTTATTTCCGTTCTGAAAAAATAAAAGAAACAAAGACCGTTACAGGACCACTCCGCTCATCTCAAACCAGAAGAAATCTTAGGGCCCTTCGGGTCCAATGAGGCACGAAAGTACTCCGACCAAGCAACTAGGAGCCCCTCTCCTCGTTATGATAGTCCTTAGCCTCAGCCACGGTCGACACTCCAGCCACAGAACTCTGGGCGTCATCCGGTCGCGTACGCTGCAACAGCAACAGCGCAGAGGGAACCCCCTCCGCTTGCCGACCCGCGGAGGAAGAGAACGAGACGCCGAACATCGCCTTGTAATGATGTATCTCCATCTCCTTCTCCACAAAGACGTCGCGAAGCAACCCCCCAGGAAAGGGCCTCGGCGCCAAGGTGCTCAACTCGGCCTGTACGAGGTCCACACCGCCGAGCTCCCAATCCCACATCGCCCTCCTCAGCCGACGCGCCTCCTCACTTAAGGCTTCGGACTTATTCCGATAAAAGTTACAAACCGTATCAGTGTCCCGAGCCCCCCTTCGGTGACAAACCAGCGCGGCCTCCAGGGCCTTAACTTTACTCCGAAGCCACGCCACATAGAAACTACGGGAGTCCACCTCGGGGAGGAGAGCCGCGACCTACAAGAAAACCAGCCAACTTAACACACATTCGCAAGAAGGTTCGGAAATGACCGAGGTCAAAACAGTTGGCCGCTCAAAAAAACTTTTTTTACTACTATAAATCCTTGTACTTCTTACAAAAAATGCGGTGGCCAGTCCGCGGGAGGCAAATACAGTCGAGGAAGAGAAAAAGAAAGATAAAAAATATACAACTCAATGTCCCACCTCGGCGTCGACGGACGGATCCATGGGTGCGTCGGCTGGTGGATCGAGGGCAGGCCCTTCTTTGCCAGGAGTCTTCGACGTCCCCTCGATCTCCATGTCATACTCAAAATTGGACAGATCGAGGGTCGGGAAGAAGTGCCTCACGTGACTGAGGGCCTTCGCATAACTTTTGTCCTGGGCCTCGATCACCATCATCTGACCCGTAATCATCACCTCCTTCGCCTCCTTGGTGAACTTCGTCTTCAGGGAAGCCACCTTCTTCTCCCACTCTGTATCCTTGGCCTTGAGCTGGAGCTCCAGCTGCTGCTCCCTCTTGTGCGAACCCTCAAGTTCGATCCGCATCTCCTTCATCTCCCGCTCGCTCTTTTCCGCCCGAGCTCGCTCCTGGGCCAGGGACGCCTCGTAGAGGTTCTTTATGTTGGCCCCCTGTATGCAAGCCTACAATCAACGAGCACAGATAAAGATAAGGCGTCCGGACGAAAATCAACGAGGGGGACAGGGTTGACGGACTTACCAGCACAGTGGTCTGCGCCAGGCGTGCGAACGCCACCTCCACGGGCTCGCCCTCCATCGCCTTACGGTCACGAGGGGTCGCCAACTTCTCCACCACCTCGACGGCTTGGGCCTCCTCGGTCAGGCAGTCCCCCATCCGAACCGACCAGTCTGGAGCCCACCGCTGCCGCAACAACTCCACCACCGGATCCTCTTCCTCGACCTCAACCAAGGGACCTTTTCCCTTGTCAAGAACAGAGGCCCCCGTTAGGCCCTGACCCTTCGAAGCAGCTGCCCCCTTGCTCGCCTCCGAGCGGACCCTCTTGGTCCTCGGCTCGAGCTGGACCTCCGAGATGACTAGGGACGACCCCCTCGGCCTCTTCGCCACCTCCTTCTCAGCCTTCTCCTTCCTCATGGCGAGCCTCCTGGCCTTGATCGACTCCTCGTCCATATCTGCGGGAAAAGCCATTAAAAGCAATAAGCAAAAAAGTACGAAAGGACCAAGAGAAAAGAAACAACTACATACACATAACAGCTGGGCTCAGTCCAATGCTCGCCAGGCTGGCCTCCGTCACCTCCGTCCAATCAATACTAGGTGACAGACGGAGGCGCTCGACAAACCCCCATTCTTCAGCCGACAGATCCCTCTGCCTCGGCGCTTGGTAGCTCGGCTTGGAGTGGTTCCATCGAGTGGGGATGTCCCATGGCTCTTCACTCCGGATCACCAGATATTTTTCCTTCCATTTCTTAATGGAATCCGGGTGATTGTGAACAACCTTCACCTTACTCCGGGGAGAGACATAGTATACACCTTCGGCCGACGAGCTGACCATCAACATCGCGCGGAACACATTCAGCCGCAGGGGCACTTGCTGTTCCTCGCACATCAACACAAAGCAGATGATCTGCTTCCAAGAATTCGGCCCGTACTGTATGGGCGCCAAGGAGGCCCAGTTCAGCACATCCCTAACGAACGGGTGGATTGGCAACCTCAGGCCGGAGATGAAAGCATCCACAGGGAAGACACAATACCAAGCTGATAGGGGATCAGTGGGGCGCAGGGTAGAGCTCGGCAGCAGTAATTCGTAGCCAGGCCCTATATGATATGCCAGCTGCAGAACCTCCAAGTCCCCGTCCTCCAAAACGGTCGAGATCGCGTCCATCATCACCCTCCTCCGGCTCGGCGAAGAGGGCTGCACTCCGAAGAGCTCCCGGTCAGAAAGATCGTCGGGATATTGACGAAAATGCTTCGGCTGTACGGGCGAACCCGTCATCAAATTGCGGAAAACAGGCACCTGGCTCGAACCGCCGGTCCTCGACCCCGCCTTCCTCGGGGCCCTCTTCTTCTTCTTGGGTCGCTCCGACGAAGGAGTAGACGATGACCCCAGGCCTGTCAGCGTAAGTCTGGAACCTGCGCCCGGAACGGTGGACCTCCTCGCCACATCACCCTCGCCTCTCTCCTCCTCGGAAGACAACTCCAACACACGAATGCCGTCCGAACCATCGCCGGCTTCCTCCGACTCGCTGCTCGCCACCACAAAGGGACGTCGGGAGCGTGACGGCCTCATCTGGTGTACCGCCTCCTCCTCACCCACTGAGTCCTCCCACGGAACCGAGCCAGAAGGGTCCGCAACCGGCACTGACCCCTCCTCAAGCACGGGCTCTTCCCACGACGTCGATGTGGAGACAGGCTTTCCTTCCCTCCTGGACGTCGACGCCGACGAACCGGACTGAGTCCTATCCATCTGTGCCTAAAGCTAAACAAACTTACCAACTCACCTGGAACCGCTTCGGAAGGATGACCCTAGTACGGCAAGCTGCAAGAACAGGCGCTGAAGGGTTGAGAGATTTTTTGAGGAAGAAGGCAGCAAGAAAGAAGTAGGCGAAAGGAGAAGAGAGGAGAATACTTATAGAGGAGAAGAACGACTCCTCGACTCCGCAATGACTGTTCACTGATTGACGCACAACTGCCGCCTAGAAAATCGCGCCACGACCTCGAAACGTGTGCTGCTGACGTCATCAGATGCCAGACTGACAGCCCAACTCAGGGATCGGTTCGGATGGAGTACGCGACGGAGAGAACATTTTCACTTAAAGGTTTAAGACGCCGTCCTTAGACAGACGTCCCGGGCTCCAGGACTCGGTCGGTTTCCCTTTCACCCACAAGCAGCTCGGGACTTACAGCCTCAACAACCGAAACCCCGAACTGTTCGAGGGTGAGACAGAAACCACCATCACCTGGAGCCCTATTTGAAGACAGAGTGGCCAACCTCCAATCGGAGACGACCCACCCATCCGGGGCAATTCGGCCCCTAACCTTTGATTTGGTAGATGCCCCTCCCATCTGGATCTCTCTCGGGCCAAACAACCAGATCAGGGTCGTCTGACCCGAAAAAGGATCCAGACGGCAGAAGCTTCACCAATCCGAGGCTCCTCAACTATCGGTCCAAATTTCGGTGGTCGCCCCTCTCGCCCTGATCCCCCCTGGAGCTGACTACCACTACGGGGCCATCAGATCCAAGAGAAGATCGGGGCGGCAGAGAATCCACCTCCCCCGACACGACCGGGATTAAACTTAGCAAGAAACAGACGTCCGCCGGAGTAGACACCTTTGAAGGCTAATAGACCACCCTTGCTGTGATCCGACCCACTGCAGAGAGAGGGATACTTATAGCCCTCCCCCCCACAGGCCAGCCTTTATGACATGGGGAAAACCAAACGACGGAAGACCAGGCGCCACGCATTTATTAGACGGCGCCATTAAGGCACCTGGGAAGTTGGAACATCGCACAGATCCCGGGACGTCTTTAATACTCCGCAAAGACGGCAGGCTACCCTCCTCCACATTCCTGAGGCTCAAACGGTTCGCCACCACCCTTACCGACCCATAGATCCCTCGCCGACTCGGGAACAAGTCCAGCACCAGAGTAGTCTTTTATGGAAAACACCACGGCTCGCCATCGCCCTTGCCGACCCGTAATCCCTCGCCAAGCTCGAGGTCAAGTCTGGCACCAGGGCAGTCTTCTCCGGAAGGCTCAACGGCTCGCCATCCCCCTTGTTGGCTCATAAGTCCCTCGCCAGCTCGAGGTCGGGTCCAGCACCAGGGTAGCCTTCTCAGGAAGGCTCCACGGCTCGCCATCGCCCTTGCCGACCCGTAATCCCTCGCCAAGCTCGAGGTCAAGTCTGGCACCAGGGCAGTCTTCTCAGGAAGGCTCAACGGCTCGCCATTCCCCTTGTTGGCCCATAAGTCCTTCGCCAGCTCGGGGTCGGGTCCAGCACCAAGGTAGTCTTCTTAGGAAGGCTCCACGGCTCGCCATCGCCCTTGCCGACCCGTAATCCCTCGCCAAGCTCGAGGTCAAGTCTGGTACCAGGGCAGTCTTCTCAGGAAGGCTCAACGGCTCGCCACCCCCCTTGTTGGCCCATAAGTCCCTCATCAGCTCGAGGCTGGGTCCAGCACCAGGGTAGTCTTCTCAGGAAGGCTTCACGGCTCGCCATCGCCCTTGCCGATCCGTAATCCCTCGCCAAGCTCGAGGTCATGGTCTGGCACCAGGGCAGTCTTCTCAGGAAGGCTCAACGGCTCGCCACCCCCTTGTTGGCCCAGAAGTCCCTCGCCTGCTCGAGGTCGGGTCCAACACCAGGGTAATATTCTCAGAAAAACACAATGGCTCGCCATCCCATTTTTACAACCGAAGACACTCCTCCACGGCTAGCTCCCGCACCCCCGCAGGAGTGGGGGGCTTGTGTGGTAGGGTAAAAATGGCCTGAGGCCCAACCAGGGCCCAATACAATTCTCACTTGAAAAGGTAAAAATAGCTATCTTGCTCGGCCCCGAACCACTTCAGGATCGGCGCCGAACCTCATGTTTGTCCTCACAGTACTGGCCTCCTCGTGCCGACGAGCCTCGGTAGTCCTCGGAGTCCGACCCGTGACAGTGCCACAGGCCGTCCCCCCTCTCTGGCGAAGCAGAAGGATGACCTGGCGCAGCCTAGGCCCTCCGATCCCCCAGAAGAACAGGAGACCCACGATCAGCCACGTCGGCTCTAAATACCACCAAGGGTTTCGCCACGTCAGCCCTATACCACTCCTGGTATTGCTACGTCAGGCCCACGGGCCTTCGGATCCAGACCCGGCCCCCAAAGGGAACCAAACCCGGTTGGGATTCTCTATAAATACTAGACCCACACCCACCTTTTGAGGTAATCAATCTTTTGCCACTTAAATATACCTAGTTATTGCTACTCTCTCACAGAGACTGACTAGATCGTCGGAGGGTCTGCCACTGGGATAAACCCCGGTATTTCAGGACCGTCTGCAGGTACACAAGACCTCGGATCCGACCCCTCAGATCCGAGCCCAGACTTCAACATCATTCCGAGCTCATCGTAGGTTCCAGAAGGTCAACCGAAGATCGGCAGACGAGCAGCATTCTCCTTCAAATACAAATCGAGTCCGAACTCACACCTGGTGCATCCACACGTCTCCCAGAAATAAACCGCATCAGTAATAGTGTTGCTACTTATTTTGGTGCGGGAGCAAATATATAGTGAGTTTATATTTTGAAGAAAACTACTAAAGATATAACATTTGATCGTTGCCGTAAAAAATGGTTAGACTTTCTAATATTGGATCTGAATCGTTGAAAGAGCACCTACAAATAGTGGGTAAAACGTCATTAGAGCCTGCAAAAAGCCTGAAATATTATTTTCAAATAATGAGATCTTTTTACTTAAATTTTTTTCCCTCAAAACTAATTCCAATGAATGAGCATTTTCATCTTACAATTCATATGCTGACTATTCACGTTTGAAGTTGTTCGAGAGATCCATATTAGTCCTCAACAATTCATTGATTTCATATTGATCTCTCGAACAACTTCAAACGTGAATAGTCAGGAATTGAATTGTAAGAGCATCCACAGTCGTGATTGTTTAGAAGATGCATAAATGCATAAATGCATATAGCATTTTGCCTCTTTGCTGCAGTCGCCGAATTGTATTTTATACCAATTTAATATTAAAAAATTCAGACAGAACTTCACTTTGCGTCCCACGATTTTAAAGGATTTTTTATTATTTTTTATTAATTAAAAACATTATTTAAGTATTAAAAAAAGTGGGCCCCTCCTTAGACGCAACTTCACGTTGCGTCCAAGGAGCTTCCAGATTAGAATTTTTTTATTAAATTCCATTTTTTTATTAAAAAAATGTCGGGCGCAATGTGAAGTTGTGTATGACGATTTAAAAAAATATTTTTTTCGTGAGACGCAAAGTGAAGTTGCATCCGACAAATTAAAAAATATTTTTTTTCGTGGGACGCAAAGTGAAGTTGCGTCCTGTATAATATGCATTTCTCTCAAATCTCCTCTCATATATAGCAATCTACTGTTGCTATTTATGTATAAATAGCAAACGACTGCAGTTGGGTGTTTTCTATAAAATGCATAAAATGCATAAATAGCCCACGACTGTGGATGCTCTAAGATCATGAAAATGCTCATCCATTGGAATTAGTTTTGAGAAAGAAAAAAATTTAAGTAAAATGGTCTTATTATTATTATTTTTTTTTGAGGGGAAATGTGGAATTTGGCCTCCCTGTTTCATTTAAAAGAGCTTAACGAAACAAACCTAAAGTACTGAGCCCAGGTACAAACTACAGACAGAAAATAAAACATACATGAAGCAACATGACTCGTACAAACAACAATTCCCTCCAACAACCCTGAAGGGTAGGCCGACAAACGAGCTCGGTCCAGCAAAATTGTAAGTACGTCAGTTTAGCTTCGTACAGTGCCTCCACGGCACATGCACACCCACCCGAGACAAGTTAGGCTGGATTTTATCACCCGCCGGTCACTGCTTTCACCTCGCTGGGGGGACCCCGGACCCCATCTATGGGCCCAAGCCTCGCAGAACGAAAACTGACTCCATAAAAATGGTCTTATTATTTGAAAATAGTATTTTTATCACTGCGATCTTATTCTCAATCATTTCATTTAAGATTTTTTCTTCAAAATTGCTTCAATGATTCTTAGTTTTCATAATGTATCTTTGAGACTCAAATTAATCATTTATGATCAATTTGGACATTTATCGAGGAACTAATATAGAATTAGTGAATTATGGGGGACTAATATTGGAGATGTGTATAACCCACAATAAGTATCTATCCTAGAATACATTTTCAATGAGATTGTGTCACCTAAGATTGAAAAAAAAAAATTGTTGCAACAAAAGTTTGTGGATGTAGCATTACTCTTTATTGCAGGACCTGTATGGAAAAGGCCCAAAATAAAAATACCAGGCGGTAACCAGACCCTCACAAAACTCCGTTACACCCTTGTCGTTTCCCACCCACCACTCTTACCCCCCAAAATCCCCAAAACTACAATACTACCCATCCTCACTCCATAACCGTCTTCTTCCTCCTCTTTCTCTCTCTCTCTCTCACATTATCACACTCTCACTCAACAAAAAAAACTCACTCTCAAAAACTTCCATTATCACATTCTCTTTCAAATCCCCTTCACAAAATGGAGAAGAAGAAGCACGGCGGTTTCTTCTCCGACCTCGTCCGCGGCCTCTCCCCCGGCCGCTCCCGCTCCCGCCACAAGCGGGCCCACTCACTCTCCTCCCTCCCCGACCCCCTCGTCCCCCGATCAGCCAGCCTCCGCCCCGCCAACCTCGAGCCCCTCATCGAGGGCCCCACCGACTCCGACGCAGACGCCGCCAACGCCGACGACAATCGCGGCTGGTCTCGCTGGCTGCGGCCGCCGCCGCTGAATGAGCGGTCCGATTTGAAGCTCCTACTCGGAGTGATGGGGGCCCCACTTGCCCCCGTCCACGTCAGCTTCGGCGAGCCCTTGCCCCATTTGAGCATCAAGGATACCCCAATCGTAATTTCTCGGATTTTTTTTTTTAAATTTTAATTTTGTTGGGTGTTATAAAGTTGGTATCTTGGAATTAAAGATTGGTCTTTTTTTTTTTGCATTAATTTTGTTGGGTTTTTATTAAAGTTTGCATCTTTGAATAAAAGATTCGATTTTGAATTTGTTTCATTATAAATGCATTGATTGATTGATTTGTGGGTATTTCTATAATTGCATAACTTACAGTCTTACACACACACAAAAAAAAAATGTTGGAGAGTAGAGTGTTCACTATTGCTTGCTATTCCTACTTGGATTCATTAGCCTATATAATAACACCATTTTCAATTGTTTTATTATTACTTGCTAAACGGAGTGAGGCGTGTCGTTCGTTAACAGGAGACGTCGTCGGCGCAGTACATTCTGCAGCAGTACACGGCAGCTTCCGGAGGTTCGAAGGTTTTGAGTTCGGTGAGGAATGCGTATGCGATGGGGAAGGTGCGAATGGTGGCTTCGGAGTTTGAGACTGCGACGAAGCTGATGAAGAAGAATCATGGGTTGTCGAGGGTGACTGAATCGGGTGGGTTTGTGCTGTGGCAAATGAATCCGGGCATGTGGTATGTTGAGCTCGCTGTCGGTGGGAGCAAGGTGCATGCTGGATCCAATGGGAAGCTTGTTTGGCGGCATACGCCATGGCTCGGTGCCCATGCTGCCAAAGGCCCGGTTCGTCCCCTTCGTCGTGCCCTGCAGGTACTACAACTGTTTTTAAGAATGTAATAAATGGCTCAAATCCTAGCTAAAAGATTTAGACTTAAATCTTAGAGTTGCCAAGGTTGTGGTAGAAGGTTCAGATAGTGAATGTTTTAGGGCATAGTTACAATGTAGATATATATATATTGCTCAATCATCGCCCACATTTGGTAAATGGTAATGAAGACATCCGAAGTGCCATAGTAAGTACAACTGAGCTAAGAGAAGTCTCTATTTGTGTTTCAGGGTTTGGATCCTTTGACTACAGCAACCATGTTTGCTAATGCCCGATGCATCGGGGAGAAGAAGGTCAATGGTGAGGATTGCTTCATCCTCAAGCTCTCTGCGGATCCTCAGACGCTCAAAGCGAGGAGCGAAGGCCCTGCAGAGATCATAAGGCATGTACTGTTCGGCTACTTCAGCCAACGAACAGGGCTTCTAGTGAACATGGAGGATTCACACTTGACCCGTATTCAAGCTAGCGAAGGAGGTGATGCGGTCTATTGGGAGACGACCATTAACTCGTTCCTTGACGATTATCGCCCAGTTGAAGGGATCATGATTGCCCACTCTGGCCGATCTGTGGTCACTTTGTTTAGGTTCGGGGAGATGGCTATGAGCCACACCAAGACGAGAATGGAGGAGGCTTGGACAGTTGAAGAGGTGGCATTCAACGTTCCTGGGCTTTCAATGGATTGCTTCATTCCTCCAGCTGATATTAGAGTAGGTCCTGTGAGTGAAACCCGTGAATTACCCGGGTCAGATAAAGGGGGGAGGATGCCGATGGTTGGTAGTCATGGAGCTAGGGTTGCGGCAATGGGTAAACCACCGAATACCAGTGATAATATTGTTTGGAGGGTTGAAGTTTAGCGTCTTAGGGTGTCACTTAGGGGTTCATGATTATAACAAATTCAGCTGCCAATTTTCAAGTGTTCATATTCTTAGTTTAACGTTCTTTCTAAATCTACTGACCATGGAGTGGAGTGTAGGATATTAGGAGAGAAAATTTCGACAATAGGAACAAGGGGGGGTTGTCCTCTGTAAATAGGAGCATAATCCTTCACTTGTCCCTCCTCCTATCTCTTAAGATTTGGTGCGTCTTAATACTCTGAATGCAGAATAACTCGGGTAGGCTTAATTTGTTGGGGGTTCCTTTTTTAATTTTCCCTTCAATTCTTCGACATCTTGGTAATGTTAATTCTCTGTTTGTACTCTGTTTCTTGTTTTGTCTTTCTATTTGTTTCAGAAACTGAATGTAGAATCATTTGTCATTATCAGTTGTTCAATGTTTTGCAAGTGTAAATTTAGTTCCAGTATCTGATTGTTTTTTGTTTTCCTTATCTCTTCTTTTTCCGAATCAAAGATGATCTATGTCCATCAATTTTCATTAATAAGATAACGAAACCGAGGCTGTGTACAAGATATTTGATGCATATGTTGAAGTAATGTTGTGATCTCTAACTTTCCTTTTTCTTTCTCCTTTGTTGAATACTGAAAGAGATGAATGGATCTTTATGTTCAAGTGTGTTATTGCTTTACTCCTTTTTGTGTGACAGCATCTCAGATTTGTCCCCACACTTGGCATCTCTTTCCTGACCCTTTCTTGACCAGCCCGGATTGGATTTGGGCACACAGGATCCAAACCCAACAAGCAAGTATCTAGAGGACTTTTATATTCATACCGGGTTAACGGTTTATCGGATTCTCTGGCTTGTCATACCCAGTCCAAACTGGGCTAGCGTGGAGCATCATTGATGGCAGCAAAAGGCAATGAGGGGTGGGTCATTGCTATGTACCCCGATATACTTGAATTTTAAACCTAGGGATGTTTGGTTAACATGATAGTATTTTTTTACTAGGATAATGCAGGCTGTGTCTCAGTTTCTTACTCACCATGTCTAGTTTCATGATGAATGGAGATCATTCTCATTTATAGCACTGGGAGAAGCTTCATCATCATCATCATCATCATTATCATGCTCTTGTGTCTAACTTCATGTGGGTTAGTTTCAATTATCCATACTATTGTATAATGAGGGCTGAGTACAACTGCCCTCCCCCCCTCCACATATCGGACAACTCCTAATCAGAACAATACTTCAATATTTCAATGGTATGTACATGCAAGTTATAGACTACTGTCTCTATGTATAGTTGTATACTATTATTTTATGAGAGAAGGGATCATGTGTCTATCGGCTAAGTCAGGTTATTCTTGCGTATTGAGTAGAGTTTTTTGCGTTTTTGTTTTTTTTTTTTTGAGGTGAAAGGTAGAATAACGCCACCATGTTTCATTAATAAGAAATTAATAAAACAACCCCGGTGTACTGGGAGAAATACAAAAATACAGTGCAGGAAAAAAAGTACAATGCAGAAAATAAAACATAAACCCCCAACAAAACCCTGAAGAGTGGGATCTAATCCTCTATACATCAAACAACCAAAAGTACAGTAGGCAAAATACAAATTAGCAGAGACTGCAGCTAGTGAGACTCTGATGAGTATGGATGGCGCCAACCCCTCAGTCCAGTGTCGGCCTAAACTCTACCTCCTCATCATCAAAGTCCTCCGCCTGGAAGATTGGCAATCCTCCCTCTCGCTCCTATGACAGCAGCTGTAGCCCAAAAGAAAATAAGACGCATGATATAAGGTTACCAGAAATACTATTACATGAAGCACGAAAATAAAAATTGTTTCTGTCTAGCCATAACACCCATGTAGTTGCCGCAATGGCAATGTACCTCGCATCCTTCATTTCGTGGCGAATCGAGACGAATTTGGGGCCAATCCACAAATCCTCATATTTGCTGGGGTAGTCACATGTTCCTAGGTCTCGTAATACCTCTACCATACCTCTACCATAGTTGACATTGACATTGTTTTTTGCGTTTTTGCGTATAAAGAGGTGCGAACTTGTGCAAGGAATGAAAGGGTGTTGAGTAGGTATGTATGCATGTAAAGGTATTTTGTCAATAAAAAAGTGCGTCCAAAAGAATGATGTTTGTGAGAGGACAGGACACCATGTACCCCCTCCACTGTGGCAGATATCAGTACCTAACCATGGCTGTATTAATTAGTAGCATGAATATCACACTCGATGTTTGGTACTATTTTGTATTGGTTGATTTTCGTAGCCATCATTATTTCTCAGTACATAGATTATGGCTTAGATTGGCATGTCGGGAGGGGAAGTCCTCAGAAATAAATGAGAGAAATTGATAAAATTTCAACAGAGGAATCCTCACCTCACACACAAGATAAAACATTCCCCATATAGACTACTTATACTCACATGATGGAGTTTTATATAGACGACCGACACTTGACATTGTTCAACATATTTCTTCCGTGTCATAAGATGCATAAGAACGACACAAATCCGAGAGAATCAACTCGTCTATAAGTATAAATACGAGATCCCTTTTCTCAAGTATTATATGTTCAGGGACGACTTCTCACTTCAACAAGTTTAGACATCATATACAAAACATCCCCAAAAAAACAAAAGAAAACAGGAAAAGTTCAAACCATCGAAGCAACAGTGGGATTGACTAATTGTTTGTTCATTCCATAAAAAGCATAGAACAACTCTACCAAAGAACTTTTAAGATTGGTACCCTGTGACAAAATTCTGAGTTTTTAAACCAAACTGAACCCTAGTATAAGTGAATAGTATAACTCATAATCATGTGTTAGTTACATTTCCTAGTTCCATTCAAAAATATCTTACAGTATCAATGCTCTCATATTGTAATAACACCAGTTCACAGTACAGACTGCAGAGTTGGTGTCACCTGGATTGGGAACAAAGTGCCAAAAAACAGTTGAATTGCTTACAGTGACATTCATGTCAAGCTTCAATGCATTCATAGGTGAACAACCACTATCATGTTTTTTCACATTTACAGTGCACAGTGCATAAAATGTTTTCTTACTTTAATCTGAGGAGGGTAGTTTCAAATTCATGTCTAAATAAGCAGACACAAACTCTACTTTGAAGATGCTGCAATCCTTTATGTGTAGCTTGGAAGAGAAGGCTAATGAGAATTTCTAAGTTACATGGGAGCGAAGATAATGTTGAATGCAATAAACATAAAGCCTGTAAGAGAAAGCTATCAGGATTTTTCGTTATGTTGGTTGCAGTCACAAATCACGCAAAGTGATAATGGGCTGTAAATTGTTCGATAAAACTATACTAATTCCAAGAAGGCTACAGGAATTTCAGTACCACTCAAGATGGAACTAAACCTAAGAGACCAAAATACAACTGAACATGAATTTCAGGTAGACCATTTTCACTATAAAACAATGAACTAAAACCATAAAATCATCCAAGCAAAAACAAATGGTTCAGAATTGAAGATATTTTGTACACAAACAACGCAATGCTGAACATCAAAAAAGGTGGAACGCATTAAAAATTGCCAGTTGAAAAACAAAATAAGGCTTTTGCATGCATCTTGAATTAGGTAACGGAATAGAATGGCGGGCAGAATCCAAGTTTCCAATACTAACGCAGATACTAGGCAAGTCTACAATGATTAAAGAGCCTACAATTTACCATTTACAAAAAAAAAAGCTGTGAAGGATCATCACTTCAAAAAGTGAGGATTCAGCAGCCCAGAGATCTCAAGAAACCCAACCCGGTCTTTGCCTGCAAAGATTCCTTTTAGCTTCTCATCACAGATAATGATCTTCTTGTTTTCAGGATCCTGTACAGAAATTAATCAGAATTAAAGATGAGATAGTACCAAATATGAGATCCAATAACAGGGATAATGCTCTTAAAACTGTTTCCACACAATCGAAGTAGAAGAACAAATTTAAGCTTTTAAAATACTTGAGGAACCAGCTAGGCCTTCTCAGTTTCTCTTGATCATCGTTTAATCTTCTATTCCCTCCTCTATTACCTGCCTTTATGAGGAATATCATACAACGAACTGGGCATGTGAAATTTTATGAAGACGGGGATAGTCATTAGAACTTTGCCTCCCCCCCCCCCCCCCCCCCCCCCCCCCCCCCCCAAACACACACACACACAAAACCCACCGAAAGCATGAACTCCTGGAAAGGGCAGGGAATGGGGGACGAAATAGAAAAGGGATGAGGGATGGAGTATGAAGGGGCTAACAGCAACAGTTCACTGCCACTTTACCCACCCCGCCTGGAACTAGAAATAGATATTCAGCATGCTACTTATTTGTATTGCATGCTCATATCAGTGAAATTTGTTTCCAGAATGGCCATTCAAGAAATCAATCTGCATGCTCACAGTAGCCCATCAAACCATAATACTAATCTGAATCGTGACACAGAATCATAAAATGTAATTAGCGCCACATCTAAATGTCTTAACCCTCAGTTTTCTGAATAATAACAAACCTTTGCTCTCACATTGTATGGGATAATGTTAATCATTAGATAAATGATAATGCTTTGTATACGAAAATGGCAAAAAAGTGATAGAAATTGGTCGCAGAACATAAGATTTATTAAACCAAAAACATGGAATGAACTAATGATGTAGGTCTTAAGACATTTTTAAGCAACTGCGGGAAAAGAAAACCTTTCTCACGAGGATTAAAGTAAACCATAGTCTGAAATATTGTAGAAGTACCAAAAAGTTTGATACGATCCCAGGTTTGCTTGTAAATATGATGCAATTTGTTCGAACATTTTCAGTAGAAGAATTTGATTTTTTCCCATGAACATTTGGCATAAAAGATGATATGATATTTTCCAAATTTTGGAATCTCAAAGGCAAGCTCGTTCTGATCTTGGACAGAGTACATTGGAATCCTGAAGCACCACCACGAACGCTACCGCTAGTGCGGTAGTGTCAGATGTTCAAAATATTTTGCTTTAAGAACTGTCCTCATCAGATGAGATTATTATATTTCCCAAGAAGTTTTGACACAAAAAGATTTAGTAAGCATCAATGTTGTGAAATATGCATGGTGTAGGCAGCTTTGGCCAACTCGCCTTTGGGCCTAGATGGTTGATATAGGTAGCAATAAGCCCACAATAAAAAAACTCTCTTAAATACAAAGAAAAGGAAAGTATAACAAATGACAATAGATGATGCAATCAGCATCAGCTTGCTGCTTGATGGAGTTCTGCTAACCTAATCCACTTCACCATCGCTATCTTCTCCCATAGCAAAGGGAGAAAGCAAGAGGAGAAAGAGAGTGACCAATGAAAGATGGGAGATATAAATTATGGTTTGAATATTGGTCTCTTGAGGGGTTACTGAGACCAATTAAGAAGACCTAATCTTTTTCTTGTAGAGTTCTCGTTAAGTAAAAAAAAAAAAAAACCCATCAAGTGGAGATGATTTCTTTTAAATGAGTTGATTTCTTAGCAGTCATACAGAAACTCTGTCGGGCAGCAGAATGCAACAGTAGAAGGTAAGAAAGGTCACCTCCTTCCTTGTATGTTTCTTCCTTTCTCCATTTTTCTATATTTTTAATATATTTTACTTGAAGCTTTAGACAGCTGGGAAGCAATTGGCTGCAACACTGAGAAATAAGCCTAAATCTTTAAATTCCTTTGAGATGTTATTCAGGGAATCTAAAAAATTAGATAATTAAGTGGGTGAACATAAGTAGACTGGCCAACGCAGAACTGCATAAATTTTGGACAATCAAACAAATAGTCAGAAAGATGCCATGATAAACTTTCTATAATTAAACTCATGTTCTAATAATATGAGCAGCAGTAAAAATCTTAAAAAGAAAAAAAGATAGGACTGATCGTTGCACTAGGCTTGGATAAATAGCTGGGGTGATAATTTATTATCAAGTACTGGACTAAAGATCAAGAAAGCTATTTCTATCAAATAACTAAATCCATAGTTCTAGATCACCAGCATCAATAAACCTCACTCAAGGGGAAGAGGGTACAAAATCCATCTACATTGTGAATCTTGATATCCTCAAAAGATTAGAAAGTCCCATTATACTAAAGAATAGTATAAAAAATATTCAAAGGAACAATTTTGGATTGGTTCGGAGAGAAGCCAACAACAGGATGTTGAGATATTAGTATATGAGCGGTGTGGGTTAATTCTTCTAAATTATTTTTTTATGGACCAAAAGTTAATTCAAGTGATCAACGCTCAAAGAATCTCCAATAAGTCTATGAAGCAAAAAATGTCAGAAGTCAGTAGGTTTCCTAGACTGTTGGCTTCAACTAGTAAGCATTGTTTCTTACCTTCCAGTTAACAAGACAAGAATTTATTTCAATTATATTAAACCTGTTTAACTTGCTTTTGGGAAATTGGTTCTAAATGAGTATGGTCACAAGGAAACATTCTATGAACACAACATGGAGAGCATCTTATCTATTCGAACAATATATTTTGCATTGCTTGCTTCATTCTTCCACCTATTACTGATTATTGGAAAATAAACAATTTAACACTCATAACCCTATCAACCTATAAAATAAAGTAGGGAAAGGTAAATAACTTTTACCGGGCTAATACCGCACATGGAGGCTAAGTCTCTTTACCAAGAAAAAAAAGACTCCAAAATTAATTTCAGTAGTTGGTCATCAATCTAACATAATAAATAGTATTTAAAGATTGCATGTGTCATTATGAAGAATAACTAGTCAGGGAATGTTTAATTGAGTGTAGCTGGAGTTGCATTCCATGTGGTCCCAAATTTCAACTACTTGAAAATGGAAACTTGGATAGTATTTAGTTACAAGTAGTTGGATTGTAAGTATCAGAGCCAGAGCTAAAACTTTCAAGTAGGAGAGTACACAATCACATAACCTAAAAAGAGATTTAATGTATTTTTTAAAAAAATTAATCCATCACATTTTGATTTAATAGGATTACTTGGGCTTATGAAATTCACACTTGATTAAGCTCTGGATTTATTTTGAGAGAACAAAATTTATAAATATCCAATATATTTACATAATATAATAAATCAAATGAAAGCACAACAAAGAAATTCGCAGTGTACTTTAGATTAGAGCTTGCAGTTTACGTCCGCATAAGGCATGAGCACAACATGCACTGACAAGGTGTAACACATACTTTACGGTGCGTATCTGGTATCTGGTTTAAATGAGACGAGTCTTAGATTTCTCTGAACCTTTAAAAAGCAAAAGCATAAGTTATTCAATTAAATTCAGAGAATTAACTTTACTCTCTTCCTTCCCTGCTTCTTTCTCTTTCTATTCCTCTTCCAACTTCCTTTCTTCTTCTTCCCTCTTTCTTAGAGCCTCTCTCACGGATCAGGAGCACTTTGACGATTGTGTCATTCATCTTGAGACACCACATGCATCACATTTACCACAAAGAACTGTTGCTGCTCTTTTATGTGTGGGAGCAAAAAGATGATGTGTATTCTTTTTAGAAACAATAAAAAACCTCACCTTTTAGTTATCGCCGATGTTGACTGCTGCAAAGTGATATTGACTCTGAAATCTAACTCGTTTGGACAGTTATATCTGAACTGGACAGTAGCGATCGCTCAAATCAGAACTCTAGAAATATATGCAAGTTCTTAGAAGCCAAATACTGATTACCTGAATTCTGTGTAGGTCATGGGAGATTATAGTCGCTTAGGGAGCTAGTTTCAAGATAATGATTTATCTCTACTTCCTCGTGTTTTGGATAGAATTGGTTATCTCTTCTTCATGAAGAGATAAGAGTGGTTGTGGGAGTTAAAAATTCTTCTCATGATAGGAGATATGATTTTTGAACAGTCTCTTATGGATAATTATGAGTTTAAATCATGTTTAAATAATCATGGGCTCATTCAATTAGGCTGTTATGACAACCCAATTTGGACAGGTCTATTTTGGGTCATTAGGCTTAAAAGAGACTCAATTCCCATTTACGAACCCGTTTCTAATTAAATTTACCATTTTACCCATGAAAGCTTTAAAATTTGTGCCCGATTTGAACAGTCCCGGTTTGGTTTTCTTTTCACCCATATCACAAGCTCCCACTCCTAAAAACTGAATTTTACATACTTAAGATGAGTAGTTCGCCCGTTTTTAATGGTTTACAGAACTTATTGGAGTTTTCGGGGACGTTTGAATCTTTTTAGAAACGATAAAAAACCTGATCTTTTAGTTATCGCCAATGTTGACTGCTACAAACTGATAGACTCCGAAATCAGATTTGTCTGGACGGCTATATCTGAACTGGGGTTGGCCCCGGAGACAGACCCACTGATGCTCAAATCAGAACTCTTAAAAAATATAAGAGGTTTTAGTAGCCAAACACTAATTACCTGAATTCTGTGGAGGTCATGAAGTATTTATTGTCGCTTAGGGGGTCAGTTTCAAGATAATGATTTATCTCTACTTCCCGGTGTTTTGAATAGAATTGGTTATCTCATCTTCATGAAGAGATGGGAGCGGTTGTGGAGATAGAGTTAAAAACTCTTCACATGATAGGAGATATGATTTTAAATTGTCTCTTATGAATAATAATGAGTTTAAATCATGTTTAAATAATCATGGGTCCATTCAAATTGGGCAGTTATGACAACCCAGTTTCTGTTTTGGATCATTGGACTTAAAAGATGCCCAATTCCTGTTTACAAACCCGTTTCTAGTGAAATTTACCGTTTTATCGCTGAAAGCTTTAAGATTTGTGCCCGGTTTGAACGATCTCGCGTTGGTTCTATTTTTACCCATATTAAGAACCTTGCAAATTAGGTTCCCGTTATCTTATTTTATTTGCTCCTTATCCAAATTTTTTTTGAGGAAGTGTGCATGGTTTCAACATTTTTGACTGGTGTAGCTATTAATTCATTTATGTTACGATAAGAGATGGATATAGTATTTGAGACAAGAGTACATACATTCAATTTAATAATTAATAGCATAATAGCATGTAATGCGATATAATAAGTTGGATAAAAGAATATTCTAACTCATCAAATCTCTATTGAAAAGACTGGGAATCTAACTGCATATTCAGCAGTTAGAAATTATAAACATCGAATGGCATTTGCTTTCTATGAATATCTTAGATTGTTATTATTAATATCATGCAAGATTTTAGAATTCCACTCTCATATATTGATTTTATTGTTTTTAATAAAAAAAATCTTAAAATGATTTACAATCAAAGTAAACCTTTATAAACTCTCATCAATTGTCAAAATGCACATTAAAACATCTTGTGAAGAAAGCAAATACAAATTATCTTTTTAAACCAAGAGTTACACCAAAAGAAAATCAAGTGGGAACAGGAAGGGAAGTACTCAAAAGAGTTACCATATTTAGATGGTGGCAATACTATCTCTGGATGTAGCCCTCCGTATCATCTCAATGAATACTTTTGGACTAAAATAAGTTATAAAACCTATCACCAAATCCACTTTTGAATACACCAATAGCAAACAATAAAGCACACAGAATATGCAGCACAAGCACTTCCACAATGGACACTTCCACCATTGAGTCATATGCATGTCAAACACCGGCAGTTCACAAACACTCCTTGACACTTATTCTAAACTTTGAATTGTGTCCCACATACTAGACACTCCATGCATACTTCATAATCAACAATAAACAATCTTCAAATACTTTTTCGTTTTACTATACTAGCAAACCCATAATACTACTATACGGACTATAAGTCTCTTATTTCGATTACATACCTTGCAAATTAGGTTCAAATTTTATTTTTTTCTATGTTCTTTTCAAATTCCTATTTTTGAGAAACTGCATATACTTCCAAGATATTTTTAAAAAAAAGCTAAAAAGAGACCATAGAAAATTTGTAGCGCCAACACTTCTATCATGGAGCCGTACCCATGTCAAACACTCACACTTCATAAACTAGACACTTCTTGTACACTTCTAAACAAAAGATAATAATAATAATAAATCATAAAATATTTTTCTTTTCTATACATTTACTATACTAGTAAACCCTTAGTACTTTTTACAGACTTATACCATGGAGCCATGCCCCCGGTCAGACACCAACACTTATATACTAGACACTTGTTGCATACTTAGAAACAATAGTAAACAATCTTCAAATACCTTTTCTCATTTTTACATTTTACCAGCAAACTCGTAGCACTTCGTTACGAACTACAAATCTCTTATTTCAATTACCTAGCTCAAAACAATATCATCGGATGCCATATTCGTAAATTCATCAAAATTGTGAAAAATGGTTTCCCTAAATTCTAATCTCACTTTTTTAAAAAAATTATTATACCTGCGGCCATCTAGCAGATTTGTTCTAACTATAAAACCCTTTATTTTAATTCATAGCTCAAAGCCATATTCTCAGCAACCATTTTGGTAAATTTATCGTAATCATAGTATAGAATTCCTCTAAATCCCAATCTCACTCTACGCGAATTGTACTTACTCAATCCGCAACCCTAACAGAACTACCACCAGAAACCCACAAGAATAACACCCAATTCCAAATCAACAATCAAGAACCCAGCCTTTTGAGTTATTTCGATTACGTAGCTCAAACCAATATCATCAGATGCCATTTTAGTAAATATTTTATCGCATTCTTAATATAGATTTCTCGTAATTCCCAATCTCATTGCAAGTTTATTCTACTTACTCAACCCAAAACCCTAACAAAACCCCAAACACACAAAAAGGCTAATAAAACCACAACAAAACTGAAACTCAAATGTAAACTATAAAATAATCAAGAAGTGAGTTTTTGACACCTGAAGGTTGTTCTCCTTTATGTAAGCCCAGATCTGCTTCAGCGCCAGAGTCCTCGGAATCTCCTTCACTCCGACCACCGCCTGCAGCGCCGCCGACACCGGCTTCGGCTTCGTTATCCCCCGCGGCTTCCTCACTGGCGCCTCCGACGGCGCCGCCGCCGACTTCGACACGGCGGCGCGTACGGAGAACGAGACCCTTGAATGCGGAACGGAGGCGGAGTAGGTAGGGCGGAGAGGGACGAAGACGAAGGATGAGAGGGCGATGGACTTCATATTTGGGGGGGGGTTTCGAAATTCTAGGGTTTTGGAATTTTGGCCCGGGGGGGGGGGGGACTGGGGAAGACGATGATCAGATATTTGGGTGGGGTTTTGGGATTTTTTTCCCGAAATAGGCCTATTTTGAAACTAATTATCAAAATATGCCACTTTCGAAACTAATTCTAAAGAATGACCAATTCTCATAGGTCCTTATAGTTATAGGCCGCAGCGCTGAACTGCATCTTCGATAAGATGCCGCAGTACATACCATATATCTTTGATTAATAAGCTCTCAGACTTGAAATTTTTTTTACCAAGTGTAAAATGAGAAAAATATAATTCTACAGTGGGGTACTACGGTCTTGATATAATATAGATCGCACTTGTAAATTGTACCATATGCAATTTCAAGGCCGCAGTTCACAATTACGGCCTAAGTATATATCATAACTAATAGACTGCGAGACTTGGGAAAAAATTTTCCAAGTGTAAAATTTGAAAATATGAAGCCACAGTTCGGTACTGCGGCCTCGATATAACATAAGTCGCAATCCACAATAGCGGCCTCAATTATGTGCTAAAAATTGGGTCCTAGGAAACATATAACTAAGGCCGCAGTTGTGGCCTATGTTATATCTCGTATTTTTCACATTTTACGCTTGAAAAAAAAAATCTCAAATCTCGGAACATATTAGCTATGATATGTATTTAGGCTGCAGTTGTGAACTGCGGCATCGAAATCGAAGAGGTCGCAGCTTGGTATTGCGTCATATGTTATATTGAGGTCGTAGTATCCAACTGCAGCCTTATATTTTTTATATTTTACACTTAGAAAAAAATTCCCAAATCTCAGAGTTTAGCATTATAAGATGTATATGAAGGCCGCAATCGCTATCAAAGAGGCCGCAGTTCGGTACTGTAGCCTATGAGGACTGACCGGTCTATTTTCAGAAGTAGTTTTAAAAGTGGTATATTTTGAAAATTAGTTTTTAAAACTGGCCTATTTCTAAGAAGTATAAAAAAATCGGGGTTTTGGGGGGTTGATAGATTTGGACCGTTGGTTGTTCTTGATGAAAGAGAGAGGTCTTGGATTAGGGTTTTGTGATGATGGGACCCACATCGACTTAGGCGTCTACTTCCTAATTGGATTTGACAATTTCTTCTTTCCAAGTTCAAGTTATTTTAGTTAAACTTATTTCTTCCCTACGCTCTAGTTATAGTAGTAGATATGATACCGCTGCTACTGAGGGAGACTCTTTGGGCCGCAGCCCAATCAAGCCCATAGATAAAATCATCTCCAATTTTACAATGGCAGGCCCAATCGGTTGAAGAAGAAGCCCGACTACCTCATTGACTACCAGACACGCGCTCTGACAGGCACGGACTCTGAGGGGGGATACGCGCAAACCTGGGAATGAAGACGGTTAGCGTAGAGACACGTGGCGACGAGGCATTGGGCGACCAAAATGTAGCTGAGTAATTGGATATAAAGTGAAAATGTATTGGCTGTAAGAAAATGGAATGAACTATATGCAATTAATTTCCTCTCAATTTCCTGTAACTCTCTTTTCTTATCTGCAATACAAAAGTAGTTCTTCTTCTTCTTCTTATACAATTTGCGTGTTCTTGTGTTCTTGACCTTCTCGGTATCAGTTGGTGCTTTCATTCCTGAACTTCAACATGGCTGTTGGTACCCGACTCCGCAATCAACAGACGGATGAAGCAATTGCTGCTCTAAATTAAGGGTTCCTCAAATAGGTAGGATTAGCAGTTGTTGGCAATAGCAGCAACTTTGAAGGAGCAACAGTCAGATGCTCTCTCATCTTTCATCACCAGATTCACACTGTTAGAGGGCAAGCTCGATCAACAGATCAATCAAGGGGAGAAAACAGTTCAACAACCGCATGTAACTTCATCGCAGGTGAGACTAGACTTACACACCCACATACTCATATTGATGTTAAAAATCCCAGGTTGCAATTTCTAAGGTTTGAAGGTACTACTAAACCAAATGGTTGGTTATGTTCAAAGCAAACCAGTTTTTCGATTATCATCACACCCCGGCCAGATGCAAAGAAACTAACTATCGCATCATTCCCACATGGATGGAACTGCTATAACATGGTTTCAAAACAAATTTGAAAATAACCAATTTCCTAGCTGTGAGGCATTTGTACATGAGCTTGACAGTAGGTTTGGGGTAACTATTTTTGTTGATCATCAAGGGTTGTTGTTCAAATTGACTCAATCAGGCTCTTTATCATGTTAAATTTGACAAGATATCCAACATGGTAAAGGGATTATCAGACTTATCCCTACGGAGTTGTTATATATATCAGGTTTAAAACCTGAAATGCGAAAGGAGGTGTGCATTTCAACCTAAAGTAAGTCCATGGCTCATGCAATTGGATTAACATAATAATATAGGAGGATAAACTATCTGATGCTAAGAAGACACGATCCAAGGGGAGCACTTACAAACCCACATGGGCACCTTCACCCCCACTGCTTCCTACACCATCAACACCAGGTTCCAAGTATCGTATTAGAAAAGTGCTCTCTGCAGTGTGGGAAGCTAGAAAGGCTAAGGGTTTGTGTTTTAATTGTGACGAGAATACACTGCTGGGGATGTATGCAAAAGGAAAGAAATTTCTACTGCTATTGGTTGATGAGGCAGATATATCAGATACATCCGATACATGTACTGCAATCATACATAGTGATGAACAATCTACAATGAAGACTTCCTCACAATTCCAACTTCATCAACTGAAGAGCAAAGATTTCAATGCAGTTGTAGCTCAGTATTTCCAGCTGATTCTATATGACAAGGAACCTTTAAATGCAGTGGTACCTGAAGACTGCTTACCCCTGTATTCGAAGAACCTACTGGTATTCCCACAGACACGGATTATGATCATCAGATTTCAGAATACATTTAGTCCCTGCATCGAAACCAACTAATGTTAGGCCCTATAAGTATCCAAACTTCCAGAAAACTGAAATTGAAATACAAGTTGCAAAGATGCTTAAGGAAGAACTCATTCAGCATATGAAGAGCCATTTCTATTCACCTGTACTACTGGTTAAAAAGAAGGATGAAACATGGAGATTTTGTGTTGACTATAGAGCTCTCATTGCTATCACTATCAAAGATAAATTCTCCATCCCCACAGCTGATGAGTTATTTGATGAACTCCATCGTGCTCAGTATTTTTCCAAGCATGATAAGAGCAGGTTACCACCAGATCATAATCAAAGCTGAGGATGTGGAGAAGACAACATTCAGGATTCATGATGGCCATTTTGAATTCCTAGTCATGCTTTTTGGTTTGACAGATGCACCGTATACATTCCAAGCAGCTATGAATGATATTTTCAGACCATTTCTCAGACATTTTGTCCTAGTATTTTCGATGATATATTGGTGTACAGTAAAGATTGGAAGAAACACTTACAACATCTGTCTCAAGTCTTGAGAACTCTTGAGCTCAACTTCTTCTCTGTCAAGAAATCTTAGTGCTCTTTTGCCCAATAGTCCATAGAATAATTAGGGTATGTGATTTCTAAAGAGGGTATTGTTGGGGTCCTTCCTTAATTAGGAAGAATATAGAATCCTCTAGATGTGTGGAGTTTCCTGGAGTCTTGTGGAAGATGATATATGGAAGAGTAAAGAAGAGTGTGGAAGGAAGATGAAGAATAGTTCCATGGATCTCTAGAAATGAAGAATTCTAGAGAGCTAATCTCCACCCTTGGATCAAATTAATTTCCACCGTTCATTGTGAGGGTGGAATAGTATAAATAGGGGTGGAACGCTTCATTCCTACTCACTCAAAAAACAAGCCATTTCCATAGTGAGAGTTAGAGAGCCACTTTGAGAGAAAGTAAGATAGCTTGAGAAGTTCTAATCCTCAAGCTTGAGTGAGCCACAAAATTGTGAGAGTGTGTTGTAGAGAGTCAAATTCTTGTAATCCTACTACTCTTTGTATAGTAGAAGAATATCCATTTGAGTTGTAAATCTCTCTTGTATCTATTTCTATCTATATCTTCAAGTGCCCATCTTAACTTCACGAAGTGGAAAAATACCGAGTTTTTCCCAACAGTGGTATCAGAGCCAGGTTCACACACCGTCATCATCACCTCGTGCGGTTTAAGATGGAGGACATCGTTGCCCATGATGGAGACATGTTCAAGCTCACTGCTAACAACTACTCGTATTTTGCCTTCCATAATACCTGTGCCCAGCTGGGTCTGCATCCTCGATAGTGAATTCGATGATACGGAGACCTAACAGTGAAAGCTCCCTTGGTCTCTAGTCCCCAGCGCATCTGATCTGGGCCTTGAGCACACATCGTCCCAGACCGTGCAATGTGTGTTTGTAGTTCCTGCAGTTGCTGACGTAACCCTTGGTTAAGAGTTCCTCGAAAAGCTGGTCTCCAATTGCCCCTCTTCCACGTCTCGGCCACAGATGTATTCAGGCGAGTCATTTTCTCATACAAATCTGGAAACGTCTCCTTTAGGGTATGGTCACCACACCACTTGTCCCACCAGAATCTGGTGGACCGTCCATTACCAATAGTCGATGTAACTACTGAGTTGAAATGCCCGCTTGCTTTGGTAATTTCTTTCCAGAAGCGAGAAACTCTAGACCCTACTTGGAAGCCTAAACTTCTCGCAGCTTTTCTCCGAAGGTATGGTTGAATGAAGTCCTGCCATCCTTCGCCGCTGTGGTGGAAGACCTTCCACCACCAGTAAGCAAGAAGAGTTAAGAAAGGCACAATGTTCGTCGACGAAGTATAGGTGGAATGGGAAGGCATGACTGCATCGGCGGCGTCATGGGAAGAGAAAGCTGCATTGGCAAGAGCTTTCCCAAACTTCAACCTTGAGGACAAGGTTGAGCTTCAGGGGGCGACAATGATACAAATGCGGTTGAGGGAGACTCTTTGGACCGCAGCCCAAGCAAGCTCATAGATGAAATCACCTCCAATTACAATTACAATGGCAGGCCCAATCGGATGAAGAAGAAGCCCAGCTACCCCATCGACTACCAGACACGCGCTCTGACAGGCACGCACTCTGAGGGGAATACGCGCAACCTGGGAATGAAGGTGGTTAGTGCAGAGACACGTGGCGACAAGGCATTGAGCGATCAAAATGTAGCAGAGCAATTGGGTATAAAGTGAAATGTATTGGCTGTAAGAAAAGGGAATGAACTTCATGCAATTTCCTCTCAATTTCCTGTAACTCTCTTCTTATGTGCAGTACAAAGTTGTTCTTCTTCTCCTACAATTTCCTTGTTCTTGTGTTCTTAGTATCAAGATACTAGTAACTTATTTACGTTAATGCACATACAATGATACAAAGCAGTCTTCTATTCCCATCCATTTGAAAGAAGAAAAAAAATTATATAAAAGAATTTTTTATGTCCGCTATCAGCTAAACAAACACGAAATGTCTTTCTCAATTTGGCATTACACTTATAATTAAACAAGGACTGACTGATATATCATCAGCCATCATTAATCATATAATGATTACTACTCAAGGCCACTGTGGAAGCATACTGCGTGAAAAAGTTAGCATGCAGCAAAGAAAATAGAAAGATTGAACCGGTGCTTTCAAAGTAGAATTAGTAGGTGCTTTTCCAAAATGGAAAGTTATAGCATAGGGCCAATTTTTTTTAAGGAAGGAAATGATTATGGCAAAATTAAATTAGAATTGATGAAAGAGATGGTGCTTTTTCAAATATCTCAAAATGGATCCAATAAGTCCGACATTGATTCCTTCATCGTGTCAATTGGTCACTCCCACTCTCCCACCATAACCCATTTTTTCTAGTGAAGGGATTGATTATGGCCAAAATCAAATTGGAATTAAGGAACGTGAACAGGAATTTTCTCCATATATGTGCATGTATGCTTTAATTGCAGCAATCATATTGTTTAGGCTATAAAATTGAAGAACATGCGATTCCAATCATTTCATCCAAGAGTTGAGAGAGGAACCTTCAAAGAAACTATCAAGATGCTCGCCATTAATACTAAAAAGCCGATGCTGACACCGAGACTGAACAAAGCTTGAGTACTTATTAGCTCACTTATAGCTAGTGTCAAGATGCTCGCCCGTTGATCGGCACAAGCCGAGCTGAAGCCAAAAGAGAAGCAAAATCAAAATCGTTTTTTCAGACTTCTTCACACATTTAGTTGATTGGTTAACAGTAAATAATGGCTAACTTACCCTTATATTTATACCTTAAAGTTTAAAACTTTCTGGTATGAAATATATATCATTTTGTGTTTAATATGTACTCCTATGATTAACAGACTCTGAATCTAGTCTTTAATTTTATTGTTATTACTGTTACTTATTGATGCGGTTTGTTTTTGGGGGGTAGCTGCATCAGGTGTGAGTTTTTCTCGATTTGTATTTTTGCGGAAGCTTCGGTATGGATGGTACGCCCAACCCTCAGCCGAGGGAACGGCTCGGGAGTAGGCGGGAGCGAGGTGGAGATCGGATGCTCGACTCGGATCTGGAGGCTCAAATCCAATGGTCTCGTATACCTACACTCGGTCTAGAAACACCGGGGTTGGTCCCGGTGGCAGACCCTCCAACGATCTAGTCAGTCAATGAAGAAGAGTAACAGTAACTAGGGTTTGAGAGGAAAAAAATTGATTACCTTTTGAAGGGGTAGAAGGCCTGGTATTTATAGGCAATGCTAACCGGGTCTGGACCCATTTGGAGCCGGGTCTGGACCCAGTCGCCCGAGGACCTGACGTGGCGAAAGCCCAGGTTTTAGGGCTGACGTGGCCGGAGCCCGAGTGATTTTAGGGCTGACGTGGTAGATCTGGATGATCGGGGATGTAGCGCCTTTTGAGGGGATCTTGTGACCCAGGAGGGGCCATGTCATCTGACCCATATCAAGAGCCCCCCCCTCCTGGAGGGCTGGGTGACCGAGTCGTGTAGGAGTGGTTTTTCACCTCTGTAGGAAGAGCGGGGTAGTGTGTACGATGAGGAATAGGATCTGTATCTTCCAGAAGATGTCAATGGGGTAAGGTGAAGGGATCCCCTATTAGAGTCATGCGGATCATCGGAGCCTGACCGGCCGAGCATAGAGGGTCAGCCGACGAGCCCCCTTACTGGTTGGAAAAGCAAGGGGGGGCGTCGAGACCTGTGGAGCAAGAACGCTTCTTGCCGAGCGTATGGGGTCGTCAGCCGAGCCCTTCGATGTTAGGGGGATAGATTTGGGGCTCACGGTGCTAAACGAGTGCCGACCCCGATGCCGTTTGACCGAGTGAGTAGGAAGGTCGGTCGGCAAGGCCCTCACTTGTTGGAAATGCAAGGGGATGCAGGAGTCAAAAGCTAGGCACCTTCTTGCTGAGCGTTAAGGGTCGGCGAACGAGCCCCTCACTTGTTGAAAAAGCAAGGGGATCATAGCGGCTCGCGGTACCGTCCGAGCGTCGATCCTCCAATTAAACAGAGGAGAATTTTGGGGCTCGCGGCATCCTCCGAGCGCCGAGCCTCCTGACTTGTTTGGAAAAGCCTGGGGTTTTTGGTGGCTCGCGGTACCATCCGAGCGCCGAACCTCCTGTCGAATAGAGGAGGATTTTGGGGCTCGCGGTACCATCTGAGCATCGAGCCTCCTGTCGAATAGAGGAGGATTTTTGGGCTCGTGGTATCATCCGAGCGCCGAGCCTCCTAACTTGTTGGAAAAGTCTGAGGTTTTTGGGGCTCGCGGTACCATCCGAGCGTCGAGCCTCCTGTCGAATAGAGGAGGATTTTGGAGCTCGCAGTACCATTCGAGCATCAAGCCTCCAATCGAATAGAGGAGGATTTTGAGGCTCGCGGTACCATCCGAGCATCGAGCCTCATATCGAATAGAGGAGGATTTCGGGGCTCGTGGTACCATCCGAGCGCCGACCTCCTGTCAAATAGAGGAGGATTTTTGGGCTCGCAGTACCATCCGAGCGCCGAGCCTCCTGACTTGTGTCTGGGATTTTTAGGGCTCGCGGTACCATCCGAGCGTCGAGCCTCCTGTCGAATAAAGGAGGATTTTGGGGCTCGCGATACCATCCGAGCGGTGAGCCTCCTGACTTGTTGGAAAAGTCTGGGGTTTTTGGGGCTTGCGGTACCATCCGAGAGTCGAGCCTCCTGTCGAATAGAGGAGGATTTTAGGGCTCGCGGTACCATCCGAGGGTCGAGCCTCCTGTCGAATAGAAAAGGATTTTGGAGCTCGCGGTACCATCTGAGCACCGAACCTCCTGTTGAATAGATGAGGATTTAGGGGCTCGCGGTACCATTCGAGTGCCGAGCCTCCTGACTTGTTGGAAAAGTCTGGGGTTTTTGGTGGATCGTGGTACCATCCGAGCGCCGAACCTCCTGTCGAATAGAGGAGGATTTTGGGGCTCGCGGTACCATCCGAGCGTCGAGCCTCCTGTCGAATAGAAGAGAATTTTGGGGCTCGCAGTACCATCTTAGCGTCGAGCCTCCTGTCGAATAGAGGAGGATTTTGGGGCTCGCGGTACCATCCAAGCGCCGACCTCCTGTCGAATAGAGGAGGATTTTTTGGCTCGCGGTACCATCCGAGCGCCGAGCCTCCTAACTTGTTGGAAAAGTCTGGGATTTTTGGGGCTCGCGGTACAATCCGAGCGTCGAGCCTCCTGTCGAATAGAGGAGGATTTTGGGGCTTGCGGTACCATCCGAGCGTCGAGCCTCCTGTTGAATAGAAGAGGATTTTGGGGCTCGCGGTACCATCCGAGCGTCGAGCCTCCTGTCGATTAGAGGAGGATTTCGGGGCTCACGGTACCATCCGAGCACCGACCTCCTGTCGAATAGAGGAGGATTTTTGGGCTCGCGGTACCATCCGAGCGCCGAGCCTCCTGACTTGTTGGAAAAGTCTGGGGTTTTTAGGGCTCGCGATACTATCCGAGCGTCGAGCCTCCTGTCGAATAGAGGAGGATTTTGGGGCCTGCGGTACCATCTGAGTGCTGAGTCACTTGACTTGTTGGAAAAGTCTGGGGTTTTTTGGGGCTCGCGGTACCATCCGAGAGTCGAGCCTCCTGTCGAATAGAGGAGGATTTTGGGGCTCGCGGTACCATCCGAGCATCGACCCTCCTGTCGAATAGCGGAGGATTTTGGGGCTCGCAGTACCATCCGAGCGCCGAGCCTCCTGACTTGTTGGAAAAGTCTGGGGTTTTTGGGGCTCGCGGTACCATCCGAGAGTCGAGCCTCCTGTCGAATAGAGGAAGATTTTGGGGCTTACGGTACCATCCGAGCGCCGAGCCTCCTGTCGAATAGAGGAGGATTTTGGGGCTCGCGGTACCATCCGAGCGCCGAATCTCCTGTCGAATAGAGGAGGATTTAGGGGCTCGCGGTACCATCCTCCTGACTTGTTGGAAAAGTCTGGGGTTTTTTTGGGCTCGCGGTACCATTCAAGAGTCGAGCCTCCTGAATAGAGGAGGATTTTGGGGCTCGCGGTACCATCCGAGCGCCCAACCACCTGTCGGATAGAGGAGGATTTAGGAGCTCGTGGTACCATCCGAGCATCGAGCCTCCTGACTTGTTGGAAAAGCCTGGGGTCCTCACTAGAGGCTGGCCATGTGTTCCAAGCTGTTTGTATCGGCTGAGAGTGCCGAGGGTAAAGGGGTAATTTTGCGCCCCATGCTGACGTCACAGGCATGCGAATTGAAGTGACTCGGGTCTTAGTGGCCGTTGGATCTTGATGATCAAGATCCAACAATTAGATCTTTTTGCAAAATTCGAGGAGTCTCTTTCTCTATTATAAATCCCCCCTCCCCCTCTTTCTCTCCTTCATTTCCTCACTTGCGTTTCCCAACTTTCAAGAACAGGGGTTTTTCTCGTCTGCCTTCGACGACATTTTTCTGGTGATCTTTCTGTTTGTGCGGTATTTTCATGTTAGTATTTCTGATTCGTAATGTTGCGCTCACAGTCTGGCTTCGAGGCAAGCTCGTCAGGCCATTCTGAGAAGGAAGCTGAGTCACCTTTGACGTCTTGGTCCCTGGGCGATTATGGAATTAAAGAGAAGGTTCTGTCAGATCAAGGGTCGGATGGCGGGGATGAGGTAGTTTTTGTCGTGCAACCCTTGAGTTCTCGTAGGCCGGGGAAGGAGCCTGTGGATGGAGGGGGGAGGAGGAAGAAGAGGACCCCGAAGGAGAGAGGGATGTTGATGACAACGAGGACGAGGAGGAAGAGGAGGGCGATGAAGAAGAGCAGGACCCCATGAGAGAAGGGGCGATGAGGAAGAGTAGGACCCCGAGGGAGAGGGGGACGTTGAGGACAAGGAGGATAAGGAGGAAGATTCCGAGGGGAACCAGGAGGAGCCCGATCAGGGTGCCGGGGGAGACGATGTTCAAGGAGATGCGAGGGAAGGTACTGCGGGAGGGGTAGCTGAGGGCGAGGGTGATCTCCCTCCTCTGCCACCATTGTCGACAGCGTCTCCGGAGAGGAAACCCCGTCCTCATAGGAGGAAGAGGAAGTGGATCCGTTCGGATAGCCCCCCTGCGCCAAATAAATATGGCCCTGCACCGGGGTTCGAGTTTGCCCCTGTCACCTTCAAAAATCTCGGATCGATTAGGATGTATTCTGATGATGTTAAGGATCTCGCTCCGCTCTCCTCCGTGCCGGGTGACGAGAGTCGGGTGAATATCAGGATGGACGGTATCCAGTGTATCCTGAGGGCGGACTACCTGCACATCCTGAGGGCGGCCTACTTTATCCCCAAGGAGTTCGAACTCCTGATTCCGAGCCCCGGAATTCGTCCGACCACCACTCTTGCACCTGGCTACTGTGTTTTTCCCGAGGATGCCTTCATCTCGGTACTGAGGCTGCCGTTGCACCCCTTCATCAAGAGGGTTTTGAATTGGGCGAAGTTGAGCCCGATGCAGTACGGCCCTAATTCGTGGAAACATTTGATTTGCTTTTATCTTGAAGTGCCAAGAGAAGGGAATCAAGCCGAGGCTTACGTACTTCCCCGCTATCTTGGGGATGAGCTCATTAGGTGATGTAGAGGGAATCTTTTATCTTTCGCCGTGACCTCACAAGAAGGTGATGCACGGCGATCCGGACTCCATCAAAGGATGGAAGAAGAAGTACTTCATAGTCCGGAGCGAGAAGCCTTGGAGGATTCTGACCGCCTGGAACTTTTTTAAGCCAAACCATAAACCTTCAAAGCGCAGCGAATTGACGGAGAAAGAATCGGCGAAGATGGAGAAGATCATTGGGGGGCATAGCATAAGGTGGCCCTGAGTGACAGAAATGTACCTGGCCCGAGCCGGACTGAGCACAACCGATTCTAGTATGTTTTTATTCTGAATTTTCCTATCTTTCTGCCTTCGTGTTAACATTTGTCTCTTTTCTTCCATTTTGCAGAAATGACGGCCAAGCAGCTTGACAACAGGCAGGCCTTATTGGTCGTTGCCGCCAAGAAGAGGGCGGAGAAGGAAAAAAAGGCAGAGCAGGAAAAGGCGGCTACCCAAGACGCTGGGTCCAGCAAGGGGCCGGCCTCGGAGGCTGTGGAGCCATCCCCGAAGAGGGCGAAGAAACATCACCACACGCCGAAGGCATCTAGGGAGGCGGGGGGAAGCTCCGGTAACAAAAAGACCTCCGAGGTCCTGGAGCAGAGGCTTCCCCCACCTCGGCCCAGTGTCGAGCAGATGGTCGGGCAATAGGGGCTGAGGCCACATGCCCCAGATTGGTCGGTTCTCGCAGAGGATTTCCTGCTTGAGGGTCCAGTGGCCATAGAGGTGGTCAGGAACATAGCCACAGAGCGAGATCGTATGGCTCTGGTGATGCAGACGTCTGAGATGGCCTTTATGAGGTGGTCTCAGGCACACCTCTCGGTGAGTGCTTGTAATTTTGCTTTGAGTTTAGATTCTAAAATTTCTTCTAACTTTTTCTTCCTCGGACAGGCGATGCTTCATGGGCAGCACTTTCAGAAGTGCTTCGAGAAGGAGGTCCTCATTGAGAGGAGGAACGCGGAGAAGTATTTCCGTGAGGTGACCAAGCTGTCGGACGAGCTGAAGGAGGCTCGGAGCATGGAGGCAGTCCACGAGGCCCAGATGGCCTCAATAGCCGATTATCACAAGAAAGAGGTGGATCGTCTCAAGAAGAAGGCCCAGGAAGAAGCTGAGAAGGCGCGGACGGCCATGGAGGAGGCGGAGATCACCATGACGGATACCCTGATCCTGGCACAGGACGAGGCCTATGATAAGGCTAAGGAGCATTTTTGGTTGATCTATCCGGACAAGAGGGTCAACCACCTCCACTTCAACTGGAAGCCCGAGCATCCGCCGACACCCAGTGACAAGGAGATGGGGGACCCTCACCAAGGGGAGGTCGGGGGCGACCCTACTGACGAAGAGGTGCCACCCCCCCCCTCCCTCCCCCCCTCAAGCATAGTTTAAGTTCTCCCTTTTTATTTTGTAAATGCCTTGTGCGGACTGGCCACCACCTTTTGTAGTACAAAAATTTTAAACTTAATGCAAGATAATTTTTTAGTCGATGCTCCATGACTTGTGCTTTTTTAGTCTCTTTTGTGACTTGTTGTTTTTCCCGTCTTTTTGATAGACGCATGAGGTCTTCGGTGCCGACCATATTTCCGCCGATGCCTCCTTGGTCCGAGCTGGGCTGAGGGCCATGGAGAGTGCTCTGGCTCGCCAACGTAAGCAAGCTCGGGACCAAGTGGTCGCAGTGAATTACTTCATGAATAAGTCTAGGAAGCTCAGCTTGGAGGTCGCTCGTCTGAGGAAAGCCATAGCCGACCGGGACTGGTAGGTAATTGAGACAAACTAGTCGATCTCGGATGCCTCAAGTGGGCGGTCGGCTTCGGAGTCTTTTCTTCGTGAGGCTGTTGTTGAGAAAGAGTTGGAGATCCGCAGGTTGAAGCTGGTGCTAGGCGCCGGTTTAATCGAGGAGGCGAACAATTCCATACTAGGACCTTCTCCGACCTTTTTCTTGGAGGGGGCCCAGCCTGACGATGCGGAAAGCTCAGTTGCTGGGGAGCCTTATCCAGTTGGGCCGGTCAAGCGTGAGAAGAAACTCGAGGGAAGCGCCAAATTTGAGTTTTAAGCCGAGCGATGAGTGATTTGTAAGCTTTTCATTGTATTGGTGCTGCCGTTACTGGCGCTCAATGAGTAGTAATAAAAAAATTCCCGACTTCTTTAACTTTGACGATTCATTGAGTGAGGATTGTTGCCGAGCTCGGCCTTGTAAGGGGTCGCCACTTAGGCAAAAAGGCCGCACGGTAGCTTCTTGCAAGTAACGCGTAATTAGTGGCATTTCGCCTTCCGATAAGCATTAATGGAGACGTTTCGCCTTCCGTCGTTTGGACTTCCCAATGCAATAAATGCACTTCTCATGTGGCTATATAACCCCCATCCCCTCCTTGTTTTTTATCAGGAATTGAGATTGACTCATCTGCCATAAGATTCGGGTGCCTGCCAAAGGCGGGCATCCTAGAGAGAACTTTGGTCCGAGAGTTCCGGATTGGTGGCGCACCAATCACCCTCGAACAATTTGGGGTTTTGGCTTTGAGGGCCGTAAACCCCGGGTTGTTCGTTGGTGAGTGGTGGGCCGATCAATTGGTTCGGATGCTCGGTGTGAGTTCTGGGTCGGTGGCTCCCCTGTCGTCCTCGAACAATTCAGGATTTTGGCTCTGAAAGCCATAAACCCCAAGTTGCTCGAGGGTGAGAGGTGGGTCAACCAGCGGTCCGGGGCTCGGGGCGTTTGCCGAAGGCGGGCGCCCTAAACCTTAATGAAAACTTTTGAAATGGCTGTGGGGGAAGGTCGTTGCCGAGTGTAAAATGGCCGTGGCTAAAGGTCGTCACCGAGCGTAAAGGTCGTGGGGCTTTGAAAAAAGCCAAACGTCTTGCTCGAGATCGACGATGAGCCCCCACACATGTTCTCCGGTAGATAGCACGGGTGTAGCTGGCGGTTGCCGCCGAGCGCATAGGTTGATAGGCTTGAACAAGCCCAAACCATGCCCGAGGCAGATGCCGAGCCCCCATACCTTAAAGAAGCCGGTGATGGGCGTAGCTGAAGGTCGTCACCGAGCGTAAAGGCCGTGTAGCTTTGAAAAAAGCCAAACACCTTGCTCGAGGTCAACGACGAGCCCCCATGCCTGTTCTCAGGTAGATAGCATGGGTGTAGCTGGCGGTTGCCGCCGAGCGCGTAGGTTGATGGGCTTAAACAAGCCCAAACCATGCCCGAGGCGGATGCCGAGCCCCATACCTTAGGAAATCCGGTGATGTATATTTTTCCTTCTAGCTCGAGGCACCATCCGGGGGCTGAGCCCCGAGTTTGTATGAGGAGTTTTTTGTGGCTCGCGGTTTCTTCCGAGTGCCGAGCCCTACGCTTATAAGAGAAGCTTTTTGTGGCTCGCGATTTCATCCGAGCCTCGAGCGTTAAGCTTGTAGGGAAGCTTTTTGTGGCTAGTGGTTTCTTCCGAGTGCCGAGGGCACTCTAAGCTTGTAAGAGAAGCTTTTTGTGGCTCGCGGTTTCATCCGAGCCTCGAGCGTTAAGCTTGTAAGGGAAGTTTTTTGTGGCTCGCTGTGTCTTCCGAGCGTCGAACGTTAAGCTTGTAAGGGAAGATTTTTGTGGCTCGCAGTTTTTCCGAGCATCGAGCCCTAAGCTTGTAAGAGAAGCTTTTTGTGGCTTGTGGTTTCATCTGAGCCCCGAGCGTTAAGTTTGTAAGGGAAGCTTTTTGTGGCTCGCGGTTTCATCCGAGCCTCGAGCGTTAAGCTTGTAAGGGAAGCTTTTTGTGGCTCGCGGTTTTTTCCGAGCCTCGAGCGTTAAGCTTGTAAGGGAAGCTTTTTGTGGCTCGCGGTTTCTTCCGTGTGCCGAGCCCGAAACGTGTTCTTTAAAGAAAGCTTATACGAAGCCAAAGCTTGTTTTAAGAAAGCTGGCATAATTACAACATACTTGAACTTTACAAAAACAAGGCACGACGTGCCGATTATATTTTTCATCATTTACATTGGGTGAAGAGGCTAACCCTTCTCTTCTAGGAATTTGATGAGGTGCTCCGCGTTCCAGGGCCTCTTGACAGCCTTGCCTTCCGGGTCGGTTAGGCGGTACGTGCCCGGATGTACGACCTCAGATACCTTGTATGGGCCTTTCCAGTTTGGGGCTAGTTTCCTCTTTTGTTGGGGTTGGATACCGCGAGCTTCCGGAGGACGAAGTCCCCCAACTTGATGTTGGTGGGACGCACTTTTTTATTGTAGATCCTTTCGATCCTCTGCTGGTAGGTGTTCCTTCTGATGGCGGACTTCTCCCTAACCTTGTCTATGAGATCCAGGTCGGCACGTAACTGTGCCGAGTTGCTTGCTTTGTCGAAGGCCATGATCTGGGGCGAAAGGAGCCCGATCTCCAGGGGGATCACGGCCTCCGCACTGTATGTTAGATTGAATGGCGACTCTCTCGTGGGGATTCTCTTCGTCGTTCGGTGGGCCCAGAGAACACTCGGCAGCTCGTCGACCCATAACCCCTTGGAAGAGTTATCAAGTCGTTTTTTGAGACCGTCGAGAATTTAGCAGTTCGCGTTCTCGGCCTGGCCGTTTGACTGCGGGTGGCATACTGAAGAAAAGTGCTGCTGGATTCCAAAATCCTCGCAGAACTTTCGAAAATTCTTACCCACGAATTGAGTCTCATTATCTGTGATGAGTACTTGTGGAATCCCGAATCGGTAGACAATGTGTTTCCAGAAAAATTGTTGGGTTTGCTGCTCGGTGATCATGGCCAGAGGCTCAGCCTCGATCTACTTCGTGAAGTAGTCGATCGCCACTGTGAGAAACTTTCTTTGGCCCGTTGCCTTTGAAAATGGGCCTACAAGATCCATCCCCTACATAGAAAAGGGAGTGGGACTGGCCAGGGAGTGGAGGTTCGCTTGCGGAGCTCTTTTCATCGGTGAGAACCTTTGGCAGGGGCCACACTTCTTTACCATGGCCAGGGCATCTCGGAGCATTATGGGCCAGTAGTACCCGTAATTCAGAGCCTTTTGCGCAAGCGATCGGCTTCCCATATGGCACCCGCCAATTCCTTCATGGAGCTTCTTGAGAGCATACTTTGCTTCGTCGGGGGTTAAGCAGCGAAGATAGGGTCTTCCGTCCATCGTGGTGTATGACCTTTTGAAGAGGGTCTCGCTGATCATGGCGAACCTCTCTGAACGGACCCTGATCCTTGTTGCCTCGGCTCGGTCTTCGGGAAGCTCTCCTTTGATTAGAAACTTCTTAATGGGAGTGGTCCAATCATCAGGATGAGCTCCATCTTCGATGCAGAAGGTCTTGGGGAGGTCAGTACTCGGCTTTAGGAGTACTTCGATCCGGACGGTGCGGTCAAGACCTTCAAAGGACGAGGAAGCTAACTTTAACAGAGCGTCGGCCTGAGCGTTCTGCTCTCTGGGGATCCTTATGACTATTGATTCGTCAAATGACGCCAATAGTCACTGGACCACGGCCAAGTACCTGATCATCCGATCGTCACAGGTCTCGTACTCTCCAGTGATCTGATTGACCACAAGCTGAGAGTCGCTAAAGGTCCTAATTTTTCTAGCACCTGCCTAGTGCGCCAAGGTGAGCTCGGCAATTATGGCCTCATACTCAGCCTCATTATTAGAGGCTGGGAAGTTGAGGTGGAGGCAATATTGAAGGAGGAAACTGTGAGGGCCTCGCAGAATGATGCCCGCACCACTCCCCGCTTCGCAGGAGGACCCGTCGACGTAAACTTTCCACGTCTGGTCGACCTCCTTGCTTTCAGGTTGCTCGAAGATGGTGCATTTCGTAATGAACTCGGTGAGGGCTTGCCCTTTGATGGCTGTCCTTGGCTGATAGACAATGTTGTATTGACTGAGCTCGATCGACCACTTGACTAGTTGTCCGGAGCTCTCGGGTTTGTAGAGCACGACCTTTAGAGGCTGATCTATAAGCACTTGAATTGAATGTGCCTGAAAATAGGGACAGAGCTTCCGTGCAGCCATGACCAAGGCGTATGCTACCTTCTCCATTCTTGAGTATCTTGTCTCGGCTGCGAGCAGAAACTTGCTCACGTAGTATATCGGCTTCTGGACTCCGTCTTCTTCTCCGACGAGGACAACACTGAGCACATTTTCCGATGCCGAAAGATAAAGCCAGATTGGCTCACCTGGTTCTGGCTTGCTGAGGAGAGGAGGGTTGGCGAGGTACTCTTTCAATTGAGCGAACGCCTCTTGTTGCTGAGTACCCCACTCGAAGCCTCCGGTTCCGCACAAAGCCATGAAGAATGGGAGGGACTTCTCTCCCGACTTGGAGAGGAAATGGTCGATGGCCACCAGTCTTCCCGTGAGCCTCTGGACTTCCTTGGTGTTTCTAGGGGAGGCCATGTCTATTATGGCCTGGATTTTCTCGGGGTTCGCCTCTATGCCGCGCTGGCTGACGACGAACCCGAGAAATTTTCCTAACGAGATGCTGAATGCACACTTCGCCGGATTGAGTCTCATATTGTGGGTCCGAGGGACCCCAAAGGCTTCTTCCAGGTCGGCGACGTAGTCCTGGCCCCGCTGGCTCTTGACGAGCATGTCATTGACATATACCTCCATGTTGCGACCGATTTGATCTTTGAAGACTCAGTTGACATGCCTCTGATAAGTAGTACCGGCGTTCTTTAGCCCGAAGAGCATAACCCTGTAGCAATAAAGACCTTGGCCGTGACGAAGGAAGGCTTGGCTATATCAGGGGGGGTACATTCGGATCTGGTTGTAGTCTGAGAATGCGTCCGTGAAAGAAAGGAGCTCGTGATCCGATGTTGCGTCGATCAGAGCGTCGATGCTGGGGTGAGGAAACGGGTCTTTGGGGCACGCCTTGTTAAGGTCGGTAAAGTTTATGCAGATCCTCCAACTCCCGCTCGCCTTTCTGACCATCACGACATTCGCCAGCCACTCAGGATTGCTGACCTCTTGTATGAAACGAACAGACAAGAGTTTGTCCACCTCCCCTTTCACCGCCTGTTGCCTTTCCAGGGCAAACTTACGTCGCTTCTGGATGATGGGCTTCGAGTCGGGGATCACGCTGAGTTTGTGCATGATCAAATCTTCAGAGATCCCGGGCATATCGGAGGGCTTCGTGGTGAAGAGGTCGACATTGCGGCAAATGCAATCGATCAGGTCGGATTTGAGGCTGGGAGCAAGGGAGCGGCTCACTCGGAACCACTTCGATACGTCCCCTGTCTCGAACGAGACTTCCTCTAGTTCATCCGTCGGCTCAGGTTCTGGCTGGCTTCTCTCGGGCTGTAGCTCGACGGCGTCCAGGGGAAACACACCGCCGTCGACTGCCGTCATGTAGCACGACCGTGCTGCTTCCTAGTTTCCTCGGACAACTCCGACACCTGACTTGGTGGGGAATTTTTGCTTTTGGTGGTAGGCCGAGGGGACAGCCTGGAGGGAGCAGAGCCCCGGTCGGCTGAGGATGGCGTTGTAGGATGCCTTGACGTTCACAACCATGAAGTCCATCGACTCGGTCCGTCTGTGAGGGGTCGTACCGGCGGTGACGTCTAAGGTCACGATCCCCTCTATTGGCACCGGGATGCCGGAAAATCCGTGCAGGGTGTATTCGGCTGGCTTTAGCTTATCTCGAGAGAGTTTGAGGTTCTCGAATGCTTCCAGGAAGAGGATATTCACCGAGCTCCCATTGTCCACGAGGATCCGACGAGCCTCGTAGTTTGCCATGCCGAGGCTGATGACGAGCGCATCGTAGTGAGGAAGCCTAACTCCCTCCAGGTTTTTCCCTGAGAAGGAGACAGGGAGTTGCTGGACCTGGGGGGAAGGGGGACCCTGGACGGCGTTTACCTCTCAGACGAGTGCCTTGCAGGAAGTGCTGGACTCTCCTCCCATGGGCCCTCCGTGGATGCAATGCAAGATGGCTCGACCCTCAGTTTCTTCATGTTCAGGGTTCGGCTTGGGACGCAGTTTGGGTGTTCGAGGAGGAGGCGAAGGCCTCCGGTTCCTCATGTCCCTTTGATCCCGTCCGTCTCCTCGTTTGAATTCCCGGAGGTACCCCCGTTGAATGAGGGCCTCAATTTCGTCCTTCAGGGCGCGGCAGTGGTCGGTTTCGTGCCCGTTGTCTCGGTGGAAGCGGCAGTAAAACTGCTGATCCCTTTTCTTGTTATTGACCGATCGAAGGGGGAACTGGACGAGGTCCCTGTCTTCGATTGCTAAGAGGATAGTTGACACGTTTTTTGTCAGTAGTGTGTACCTCTCAAAGCGTGGGACCGGAGGTACCCTCTTCGTGATGGTCCCGTCTTTTGGGACCTTCTTAGCCAGCTCTGCCTCGTCGGCCTTTCGCTTCCCCTTCCTCGAGACTTCTTTGGCGCTTTCTGGATTTAGGGCCTTCTCGGCCCAGATGTACTTTTTGACCCGGCTGAGAAGGTCAGGAAAATCGAAAGGAGACTTCTTTGCAAGGAATGCCTTCAGCTGGCCGTGCCAGACGTTGTGTCAGAACGATGCCAATGCAACCCCGGCGTCAATGGAGGAGACTGACCTCGCCTCCGTAGTGAACCTCTGGACGAACTGCCGGAGAAACTCTCCTTCCTTATGTCGGAGGTCCAGTAGGGACGTGCTCATCTTCTCAGCTTTTCTGCTGTAGGCCAGGAAATTGGCCTCCAGCTGATCGAACGAGTAGAGCGAGCCGGGGACGAGGTTGGAGAACCATTCCCGAGCCGGGCCCCGGAGGGTGGCAGGGAAAACACGGCATAGGAGAGGATCCGAAGCGCTGTGAATCATCATGAGGGTCTTGAAACCCTCCATGTGATCAGCAGGATCACCCTCGCCATCATATGTGTCGAATTGGAGGTCGAAAATTTCGGAGTATTTCTGCTTGTAGGATTGCAGCAGAGAAAGGAGGCCGGGTCAGTCTGTGACCCTGAACCGGCCTCGTGCCGCCATCACCAAAGTGTTCGAGGCGGTTCTCCATCTCCTGGAGGCGTTCGAGGATGTCCTCGTCATACTCCGGAGGGATCGTCGGGCCGTGGGACGCGCTCGCCTCGGCATCCGATCGTGAGTGAGAGTGGTGGAGCATCTCGTTGACATGGGTCCCTAGGATAGCCTCCATGATCTCTTTCTGGAAGTCTTGGAACTCCTGGTGGGTGACCGGAGCTCGTTTAGCCGGGTTACGTTGGGGCGGCAGTCTCCGACCGATGCGGCTGATCGCCGGCTCCCGCCCTTGGGGCGGAGGTCTGGGATGGTTCGGGGCCGAGTTGGAAGCGGCCCCTCCCCTAGTCCGACTTGCTTGTCGATTCTGGATGACCCCGCACAGGTCAGGTACGACCAAATGAGAGGCACCCGACTGGTGTCCGAGGCTGATTCCCGGATTGTTGGATCCATGAGTGTCGGCGACGACGTCCTGGCGGCGTGTAGAGGTAACAACTCTCCTGGCCTTGGGTGCCATGTGAGCTCGGATTGACGGGATACCGTCGATGGCTGGGCTCGGACTGGTGTCCGCACCGTGTTTCCCACAGACGGCGCCAACCTGATGCGGTTTATTTTTGGGGGGTGGCTGCACCAGGTGTGAGTTTTTCTCAATTTGTATTTTTGCGGAAGCTTTGGTACGGATGGTACGCCCGACCCTCAGCCGAGGGAACAGCTCGGGAGTAGGCGGGAGCGAGGTGGAGATCGGATGCTCGACTCGGATCTGGAGGCTCGAATCCAATGGTCTCGTGTACCTACACTCGGTCTAGAAACACCGGGGTTGGTCCCAGTCGCAGACCTTCCGACGATCTAGTCAGTCACTGAAGAAGAGTAACAGTAACTAGGGTTTGAGAGGGAAAAGATTGATTACCTTTTGAAGGTGTAGAGGGCCTGGTATTTATAGGCAATGCTAACCGGGTCTGGACCCATTTGGAGCCGGATCTGGACCCGGTCGCCTGTGGGCCTAACGTGGCGAAAGCCCAGGTTTAAGGGCTGACGTGGCGGGAGCCCAAGTGGTTTTAAGGCTGACGTGACAGATCTGAATGATCGTGGATGTAGCGCCTTTTGAGGGGATCCTGCGGCTCAGGAAGGACCACATCATCTAACCCATATCACGTATCTACCTTGCTTTTGACATTAAGTCATAGTAGTACAATTAAGACATATAAGGGTACAAAGAACATGTTGCTACACAAAACAACATAATCTTCAATCTTTCTCTCGGTATTAATCAGATTTTCTCTTGTATCCGAGGAAGAGGAAGAAATTCCTCATGCGAATTATAGCAATGAATTTACTTATCACCTCAACAAACTCCAATTTTGATGTATCCATAAATATTCGTTTATGCATGTATCTAAGATTTTGGTATGTATCTCATCTTATATATAGTTCATTTACTTGCATAGTCGGAGGAGCATGCGCTTATATATATTTCCAGTGCTAGAAGGGTGGTACATATATTTCCAGTGCTAGAAGGGCGCTTATATATATACCTCATCAATTGCTTATTTATTAAATGAGCAAGTTGCTCATATCTCTTTTACCCGTAAGGAAAAAAGGGGTATGAGCAATTTGCTCATTTAGTAAATGAGCAAGTGATGAGATGGCATGCATGTAATTGGAAAATCCTAAAAGTGATTAGATACTCAATGTATCACATGCATACCACCTCATCAATTGCTCATTTATTAAATGAGCAAGTTGCTCTTATCCCTTTCCCTTTACCCTTTCAATAATGCCAATGGTAATAGATTTATAAGGCTCTGGAATCTATCATATGATGATGCATTCATGCATATGCATATACATACACAACAGGATCTTCATGGAATGCGACCCTATACCAAAAATGTCCCATATATCATTACAGCTAGCTGTTACATTCAAAATGGTGTACAATTATTCTTCTGTTGGGTGGGTCATAACTCATAAGTTTTCATCTCTACGATCTACACTCCCAAATCATAAGCTGATCATATTTCATTTACATGTCAATATTAAATATATGTGATTATGGGATCAATCTCATGAATGAATGATTAACTAGCTACAACAAGTTTTTAACAAGTTTGAGTGTCTTGTAGTACATTATTACTATAATTTAGTTTCGGTTCTACACAAAATAAACTATGCAGACTCTGTTAGGAAAAAAAAAATTTTGAACCTGATTAAGATATTTTAATAGTAATATCGATGCAAATTAGAGGAACCAGACAAGAACGGTTATTGGTTAGTTAGAAGATCTTAGAGCATCCACAATGGTGTTTTTCATTTTGCCAAAAATAGCTGCTGCAGTAATAGTAAATAGGATCGAAGGGTGCAGTGGTTGTTTGCTATATTCTTCGCATTTTGCCAAAAATTGAGTGGGACGGTATATGATATACCGTCTCACAAAAAAGAAAACCTCTCAGACAAGAGATCTTGTCTGAGGAGTTTTTTAAAATAAAAAAAACCTCTCAGACGGGATATGATCTCTTGTCTGATCTCAGACGGAATATGATATCCCGTCCTTTATAATTTGAGAATGGGTATTCTGTTTCTCATATATGAGAAACGAATATAGCATATTTGCTAAAAAAAAAGGCAAAATAGAAAACCATTGCAGCGATCTGTTTGCTATAAAATGGCAATTTGCCAAATATAACAAACCAGTGTGGATGCTCTTACATAGTTCACTTTTTAGTTGTAATCTGTGACAAAATAGTTGCAACTTTAACAAAACATTACAAGTTAAGCTGTTAGCTGCAAACACTTGCAATAAATCAAATATATATTTTGCATAATTCCAGAAATATCCAACTTTTCTCTTCTTCAGCTTTGTTGTGTTTACCAGGCCGGTCCTGACAATTTGAAGACCCAGTGCAAACAAAGATTATGATGCAATTTTTTAGTAATTGAAATACATTAATATATAAAAATAATTTACATGTCTAAAATTACCATAGAAATATAGTCATATATAAATACTTCAATGACAAGAAAGCTTAAAAATAATTCAAAAATTCAAAAAATCGTCATACAAATATTATAATAAATGATCACATATATGTCTACCAGTTACAAATTATCTTGACAGCTCCAAACCTCCAAAATATTTTCAACTGCAAAACAAGATTACAACAAAACAAAAAAGTATCAACCATTATTTAAAATTACTTATTCTAGCAGTTTCAGAAACAAATTCATCAATAATGTTTTTTAAATCATGTTTTTCCAATAAATCCTTTTCAATACATAAGATTGCTAATTCATTCAACATCTCTTGTGACATAGTCGATCTCAAATAAGATTTTAATATTTTTAATTTAGAAAAACTTCTTTCAGCAGATGTCACAGTCACATGTATAGTCAACAATATTGTATAAACAATCGAATCATTAGGATCACAAGCAAAAATATATACGAACTCCAGGATTTCAATGGTTTTTTTTTTTGCTGGTAAAGTCAATTATAATACTTTCAATTCAGAAAACAAATCATTTGAATCAACATCTACAAAGCTACCATGTTTCAAAGCATTTTCAAGATTGACACAATAATTTTTCAACTTCTTATCATCTAAAGATTTTAAATTTTCTGAATTAAACAAGAATCCAAAAATGTCAGCAAATACTTGCAATTGTTCAAATCTACTTTTCAAGGCAGCAATAGCAACATCTACTGCTCGCCTTCGGGCTTACTTTGTAATTTTGTTCCTGTTTCGTTAATTTCTCTTTAATGAAGCGATGACATAGTCATCTTTTTATCAAAAAAAAAAAAAAATAGCAACATCTACGACAACAATAAAATAATTAGCTCTAAAAGAATCTTCAGTAGGTTGTGTGTTATCTTCATGTGCATTCTCATCAAATTATTTATATTTTCGAATTTTTCATTTTTTTAGAAAAAAAAACATGTTCAATTTTTCTATCTAATGCAATACTTTTAGAAAAACAGAACATTCATCATACAACTTTCACTTTGTAATGAAAGTACAAGTTTTCTTTAATTCCTTTGGGATTTATGATAAACATTTCAGTTATAATTTAATAATGATATTTGAAAATCTAATAACTATATGAATAAGTAATGAAAATACCTTCTAAGGTGATCCAAAGCCAAAAGGCCAATGAAACTAACAATAACCAAAACCCAGTCATCCAACCAAACCTAGGCTTTGCTGCCTACTATAAGAAATAAAGTGGATTACTGATTACATTAATTTGGGTGTTAAAATTAATCAAGAACTAAGAACCATAATGATCAGTTATTATCATTAAAAAGAAATCAATTTCCAAGTCACAAACTTAGCAACCCAAAGCATACAGACCGTTAAACTTTAAAACTGGACAGTTGTGACTCTTGGAGTCTCTTTATTTTTTAAAAAAATTTAAACTAAAAAAATTGAAAATTATAGATATGAGGCCCCAAAAATTTAGGGGTCCGGGGCGGTCGCCCTTTGGGCCCTGCCCCAGGGCTGGCCCTGTTGTTTACCATATGAGAAAATAGAAGAAAATGTGGCACATGAGGAATCTTCCTCTTATGTCACCTTAAAATTCATATGCCCTTCTCCTAAACCCATGCTCAACACTGTTCAAAGCGTTCAACATGTTATCAAACATTAGAAGATGAAATATCATTAAAGTTGAATAATGTTTTATTCATGCATTAAGTTATCACAAATGTTCTTCTACTGAAAAATCATTCATTTTGCGACTTCATAATAAATGAACAAAACATATTCAAATTTAGTAATTTTACATCAATCTATTTTTAATGATATAAAGATCAACTTAAACAATATGGATCGTAAATTTTGGATGTGAAAATCATGTTTTTTGGTGCGCCATTTATTTTCTCCTATACCATAGGACCTCATGTATCCTCCTACTAGTTTGCAATCTTTAATCCTAATAAAATGAAATCTACGCTAATGAACCAAACTCTAATTAAGAATTATATTAAACATAAAATGGCACCAACCTGAAGCTTCCTTTAGAAAGAAAAAAAAACAAACAAAAAAACTGAAGCTTCCTGTGATTCTCCTAGTGTGTTCCATATGAACACCCACCCCCGTAACAAGTAAACGATGACACTAATCATGAGTTTTTTTCTAATTAAAAGATAACAGGAGCTGTAATTATCAATAATCTAGTATTTCCTAATCATATAAGTTTACTCCCCAAATCCCAAGCTCAAACACTTAATTAAAACCCCAACGGTAACAAGACCAAACAATAAACAAATCAATTTTTAAAAAAAGAACAGAGTTATTAGAAAACTACAAGAAAAGGCGCCCAACGGTCGGCAGGCGCGTGCAACAGTAGAGAGAGAGAGCAGCCAGCACCCAATCAAAATCATCCAGTTCTTAAGGGTCGGGGCCCACACCAGCACCGAATTGCTAGCCTACTACTACTGCCACCTGGCAGTCATCTAGAATATGACCGTTCACTGACCTGCCTGTAGGTGTACACTCGTACGTACATCCCATCCCCATCCTCATCAATCTGCTTTAAACTTCGCGTCAATTCTAACCATGATTTTCTTCTTCTGCTTCATCTTCTTAATTTGCAGCACCCAATCAAAATCATCCAGTTCTTAAGGGTGGGGGCCCACACCAGCTCCAAATTGCTAGCCTACTACTACTGCCACCTGGCAGTCATCCAGAATATGACCGTTCACTGACCTGCCTGTAGGTGCATACTCGTACGTACATCCCATCCCCATCCTCATCAATCTGCTTTAAACTTCGCGTCAACTCTAACCATGATATTCTTCTTCTTCTTCATCATCTTCTTAATTTTGTTGTTATCCTATAACAAGATTTGTGGTTGTCCTAGCATTAGTGTTAATTAGCTGTATAATCTACCAGCTAAGCTTCTTCAAAAGTCGTACTGTTATTAGCTGGCTCACACACTACGCTACACTACAAGCCGTGCACCAGCACATTCACACCAACCCGTTCGTATGTAAAGATACCATAACCTAATCTTGTCTGTCTAACATTACCAGCATATGAGTACATACATGCGGTGCACTTGTTTTCTCTCCTGCAAGATTGTTTAGTTACTTCATTGAAGAAAATAGTGACCATACTAATCATGCAAATTACTCAAAGTCGTGAGTTTTAAAAAATAAAATAAAATTGGGACGATGATTATTACAGCTAGAGCTGAGACTTTAAGTTGGACTACTTGATAAGCAAGAACTGGATCCCCTTGGCAATTCCAATTGCGGAAGATTGTTTGTCAATTAATATGTGTCTTTAATTCGAAACAAAATTCCTTCAGCAAACAAGTATAACTTCCCTGGCTCTCTATTCATGTTTTACAAACTATAGAGAGAGGGAGAGAGATAACTCAATCATAATCACAATCTTAATTTAGATCCACTAGAGGCCCCCATCTTTTTTATATATTTATATATATATTTTTAATTATAGACACATATTTTGCACATAAAAAAATTATATTGTAATTAGGGATCCTAAAAATAATTATTTGGACCTTTTGTCTTTAACTCCCGGGAACTCATGCAGGGCCGGCCCTGAATATCGCATGCGAACTAAGTAAGAAAACGGATCCGCTAATGTGCTAGATGCAGTACATCAAAATCAGTATTCATTATACCTTACTGAGCAAATAACATTAATTAACTAGTTTCCTAACACTTAACAGTAACTATTAGGTGCATTGCATGGTATGGTAATAATCTCTACTATTATAATGGGAGAAGGGGTTAGTGTCATTTGTCACCAAATTTTTTTTTTTTTGTCATTTTGTCATTTTGTCAACACGTGCAGCGCACGTGTTGGCTTTTTTTTCCTTTTCATTCCCCTCTTTTTTTTTTGTCTTTTCAATCCCCTCCACGTGCACCGCGCGTGCATTGTAGTTTTTTTTTCCTTTTCATTCCCCTCCACGTGCATCGCACGTGCATTATAATTTTTTTTCCTTTTCATTCCTCTCCACGTACATCGCACGTGCATGATACTAGTAATAATAATATTAGTAGTGTCAGTGTGTTTACTTACAAGTCAAGTTCACTGTTCACAGAGATATGGAGTGGCAGTAATACATGCATTCCCAACGCCAACGGCACCAAACAATAGTAGGCTCCACCTCCACCTCCACCTCTACCTCCACCCTCAGCCCAGCTAAACCTGGGCCCCCACCCACTCATGTGACACTGGGGCCCCCACCTCTCCATCTCAGCCAGCCTGTACAAGTCTAAATCTCCTCCTACCATTTATATATACCCAATCCCCTTCACTGGCTTCTTCACTCAACTCTCACTCTAAAAACCTCCACTTTCTCTCTCAAAAAAAAAAACAAAAAAACACGCACACTTTCTCTCTCTATCTCAGAAAAAAAAAAATATGGGCCGCCAAATCATTCTCTTTCTCGCCCTATTCGCCCTTTTAGCTTCCCCTCTCTCCGCCCAGTCCCCCGCCGCCTCCCCCTCCACATCAGCAAAACCCACCCCCGCCGCCGCCGCCCCTACCAAACAAACCACCACCCCCGCACCCGCTGCCGCACCCACCGCCACCACAACCAAACCCGCACCCGCCGCCGCACCCACTACCACCAAAACCAAACCCGCACCCGCAGCCGCACCCACCACAACCAGCACCAAACCCGCACCCGCAGCTGCACCCACTAAACCCGCACCCACACCCGCTAAGGCACCCGTTGCTGCGGTCCCACCAACCAAAGTCGCACCGGTGTCTTCACCGCCTGCACCGGTGCCGGTGAGCTCACCACCAGCTGCATTGCCGTCCCCACCAGCTCCGGCACCGGTGGCGGCAACTCCGGCTCCGTCGACCGTTGCTGCTGACGTGCCGGCGCCGGCGCCTAAGGCGGGGAAGAAGACCAAGGGGAAGAAGGCGAAGAAGGCGAAGGCGCCTGCGGCTGCAGGTCCCGCTGGTGCTGAGGCGCCCGTGGCGGCGTCGCCGAGCGAGGCGTCAGCGCCGGGGCCCAGTGCTGCTGCCGCCGCCTCCGATGAAGCGGTATGTAAATGAAATTTCACTTCTAGTTTTAGTCTATAATAATTTTGGTTTTTCGTTTGTACTCTAATATTTCGTTACTTTCTCGATAAGTAAAAAACTAAAATAAAAATAGTAAACTACGAAATTAAGTAGACTAGTAATTTACATGCACGCCTTTATAAATATGTATTTTTTTTAAAAAAATCTGGCGTTGTTTGACATCGAATCTAAAACTTATATTTGTAATATATGTGCAAATACACATGTTCCTTTTGTTACAATGAACCTATTTGTTTGGTAACAAATTTTCTCATTAAAATAGTAGACATAGAGAGATTAGTGATGTTGATGGATTGTATTAGTTTGAACACGTGTGTCGTCAGCAAAGAATCTTGTTGAATCTGAGGATTTGTTAATTTGACACTATTAATTGTGTCGGTGGTGAGATCTCTGAGTCTCTCTCTCTCTCTAAGTTGGACTAATATGTACCACTACTACTACATTGAATTGCACATTACACCTACAATTATTTTATGGTATGATATTTAACAATTAGCAATGTGATACTAGATGATTGCAACCAAACAATAGAATGCGATTATATAATTAGGACAAGGTTTACTTATTTAGACGTCTCTATTTTGGGTAGTGAATAGACATCACATGGTTTGGAAACAAACACTTGGGGGAGAGTTTTGACTTTTCCATAATAGAAAAAGTTTGGTTGGCACTTAGCAAGCACCAGTGTATAATAACGTTCATTTACCTAATGCCACCATATAAAACAAGTGGCAATTAGTGAACTTTAAAACTTTACAATATTCAAAAGCCTAAGATATATATAATTAGTGGAAAATGATGGGGCATTTTGAAAGATTTTAACTAACATTTTGAGTAAATAAACAAACACCTTTACTTTTGCACGGCCCTGGAAAGTCTTAAAGCTAATAAGGTGGGCAAGTGAGTAGAAAGAAAGAAAGAAAGAGGACAAGAAGAACACTGGTCTAAAATCTTAACTAGATCTGTAACAAAAACAAAAGAGGAGAGACAGACAAGAGTGCCAGTAGTATTCTCACAGCTGTATAACATAACATGACTACTGTCTCTTTTGCTTTTTATTAATTATTATTATTTATTATTATTATACTATTAAATACTAGTTACTGTATCTAGATCTAATGAATAATGTTGCTTTTATTTTTTTTGTTTAAGCAGAGCGGTGCAGAGACAACGAGGACAATGGTTGGTGGGCTGGTCACGGGATGGGCTCTACTGTGGGCCGTCTTTACAATATTCGCCTACGTCTAATAATAATCTTATTATTATTGAGGAGGACCACACTACTACACTAGTGTTTGTGTCTCAATTATTATTATCATCACTACTTATTATTTGCTATTCAGTCCTTGTAATTTTTTTGACATTGCGGATGTCACGTGGATTGTTTGTTGAGTAGTAGTAGTAGTTGTTGTTGTTGTTATTGTAAAAGATATTATTATTATTATTTACTTGTCGGATTTCATTCATTTTAGATGGGAGAAGGGGTGGCTGCTACTACTACTATGTATTTCAGAAGAACTGCTACTATGTATTTGAGAAGAACACTGAACACATCATTTATTTTGTTTAATTTCATTGTCATTTTAGACTGCATCATTGATCCTCTTCTTTAATCATTCATTTGTGGGAAACAGTAGACATTCCTTCCTTCCCATATTAACTATTCCCTGTCTGTTCCAAACAATGTTTCTGTCTCATCTCGATACACACTTGTGGTTCAACTTCTAATATAATATCTTTGAAAATATGTGGCACAATCCCAGCATCCACTTTAATGTAAACAGTACACATAGCCCAAAAACACAAATAATTTTAATAACAGTTCCAAACAAACCCACTTAAGGTTGGGTCTGTTCTGAACAATGTCTCTGTATCATCTTCCATTTTCAATCTAGTCTTCAACTGATTGCAAATCCTATCGATTTGTAATATATACAGCATTTTAATAACAAACGGTAACTCTGTTATCTGGCCATGCACAACCAATATACGTTTAGGATGCACAATGCACATTTCGTTACTACCAATCTGGGGGATATGGAGACAGTTCAAGAAGACAGTTTTCTACATTTAGACACGGGGGATATGGGTCAATCAGGATATGCTCTATGACTAAGCTGGCAAGACTGTATTTTTGTCTGTACCGAGAGAATATGAACAAGTATGCGCATGCATGCTCTGGCTTTGTACAGGTAAGGCGAAGTAATGTTGTTGGCTGGCTTTCCATAGTTTCTCTTCAGTTGAGCGATACTTGTCATTGATGATTTATTAAAGTGATTGAAAATTTTAAAATGGGAAATTTTTTTTTACTATGCTAAGAGGCAAGAAGAGAAATAAATTGTATCATGAAGGAGTGGACTCGCCGGGCATGTCAATAAAGAAAGACGGATGATTGCTCAGATAGAAAGAAAAAAAACATGTAATGCTTGCTTACCGAGTGGACTGCATCATCTCCGAAGAAGACACTGCAGCGTAGCGTCAAAACCTGTAGCGACAATTGTGAAGCCAGAATTAGATCGTTTAAAAACTATATGTATGTTCCATGCTGCATTTAATCAGTTACTTCATTTAGGAGGACAGGTGTGAGTCTAAAAGGATTTTTTGTATGGTATTTTTCTGTCTGATATTTTAATCATATAAGCACATACCACAGACTGAAGAGCATGATTGGTTGGATTTTCTGTTCCTGGCTAAAATGATTCTAGAAAGAGTGAAAGAATGATATAGGGCACTTTTAAACTCAAAAAAGGAATACAGATGAAAAGCTAATAACCAAATAAAATGCATGCACCGATTTGGCTTAAAACTGAATGCACTGACAAATAGATAAGGAGTCGATGTGAATACAACACTGGTTCTCCGATGTATCTAACATCTTAACTACAAAAGACGTGAAAGTAGGTGGGCGTGGCCTCAGCCTATCCGCCATTTCCTTTTCGGTTGAGTGGTTACTTGTAACAAATAATTTATTCAGTGAAACTTCAAAGATCGATAAACCTGTTCATAGATAATATTGCTATTGATAAAAGGCAAGGGGATAATCAATAAATTGAACAATCCATTTAAAAACGAAATAAATACTGTGGTAATTACTCGGATATTAGAATGCATACAATCATGTAAGGTAGCTTACCAATTGAACTTGCATCATCTTGAAAACCACTGTTAATGTCAAAACCTGTAGCAATAACAATTGTGAAGGCATAAGTAGATACTATAAATCATTTTCCTGCATTCAGTCATCAGCAACTGCATTTAGGACAAATGTGAAAAATTAAGAAGTCGAAATAATCCTCTCTGATATGTTTGTATGGTATAAGGACATACCACATAGACTGGAGAGCATGACTAGTTTGGAATTTGGATCTCTCCTCAACCCAGATTCACATTTCACAGCTCACCGCAGAGAATCAATTAAATGCATAAACGACAAATATTCCAAGAGACGAAAAAATTCAATAATAAGTGATCATATACATGGGGCAAATAAACAATAAACACACACACGTAGCTTAAGCCATGGCATAGCTCTAGAACGAAGCTACTCTTTGGCATCACTTTTGTGTACAATTGCACGATGCCTTCCATCATCTCCCCAAAGTCCCAGCTTAAGAATGACGGAAAAGGAAGTCCACAGTATGCTAGAAGGATCCTTCAAAGTTCTTCAACATCATGACTACGGATTTCCAATAGCATCTGATGAGAACCAGAACTGAAAGTGCACAAAGAACAGAATCTCAAGTAAAAGGGCACAATGGCCCTAGATGTTTTTCTAGATATAAAGATACTCAACAACGAATATAGTGATCTGCTTGCAGAAGACTGCATTTGTAGAATCACCATCTAAGATATACTTGCATATTTGTAACTTTTAACTGTATAACTTCTGGGTTAGTTGTTACAAAAGCAAGAATGAAGGATCTTCATTGAGGGCTTATCAGGCTGAGTTTCAGAAACGTAGAAGGGTTTGGAAGATGAAAACCCAAATTTGGTGCAAAGACCAGATGTTTCATTTAGGAAAGATAACTGCCAAATTCAGTGACAGAACTGATGATGAAAAACCTTTCTTCAAATGTGATAGTTCATCTACTGAAAATTATGTGAATGAGGGAATTTTGTTCTCTTTGGCTCTAACCTTTAGATTGTGCCTTGGACTTTAATGCAATTCCTATAGGCTATAGGCTATAGCAAATCCATTACTGTCCCATCTTCTAGGCATTTATCCTAATCTATGAGAATTTGTAGTATACCAATTGATCTTTTAGAATTTTGGCACCAAATAAAGGGAATTGATATCAAGTCATTCAAACTGTTATAGAAGTATCAAATCTTTCAGAAGGGTCTTCCTATATAGCTAATTGGTTTAAAAAATGACGAAGATAATGATGAACAAGCGAAAACACTCATTTTTTGCTTGTCTTATTTAACCATTAACCAAGAGGTATATGCATTCTCATTCAACTTGCAATTAATCAACATGAAATCAGTAGGTTCAACCACTAATAACTTATAACCACTCATAGCTATCCAGAGTCTGATTTCTATAACTTCAAGAGAATTTATAGAGTCAACTTGCGGAACAGTAATGTAGAATAAAGTTCAGGATGCCCAACTCTAGCCAAATTCCGAGAAATTCTGGATTCTACTGTTATAGCAAGACTTTGTGGGCTATATTCCACCGTTTTTTTGTCAATTTTGAGAACTCCTAGATTTCATTGTTTTGCCAAGTATTTGTAGTTATAATCATAGTTTTTGGTCGTTTTCGAGAAATTCAAGATTTCACTATTTTGGGTAGATTTCATAAACTATAATCTACTGTTTTCGACTGATTTTGAGAAAATTTTGAATTTCACTGTATTGGCAAGATTTTTATGAGTATTCACATTTTTGGGCCGTTTCACTGAAATTCTAGATTTCAATATTTTGATCATATTTTATGGTCTACACTTCATAGTTTTCAACCCTTTTCATGAAAATTCGTAAGTTTATTGTTTTGCGCAAATTTTATGGACTAATCCAAATTTTTGGCCGCCTCTGTGAAAATCAATAATTGACAACTTTGCCAACAGTTTTAAGCCGTTTTCATGAAATTCGAGATTTCATTGTTTTGAAAAAAATTGTGAGCTATATGTAATCATTTTCGGCCGATTTCGAGAAATTATGGATTTCACTTATTGACAAGATTTTGTGGGTTATAGTCCCCCACAAGGTTCGGCCGTATTCATCAAATCCAGGATTTGACAGTTCTGGACAGATTTGAAAGTTCATGATGCCCAACTCTAGCCGGATTTCAACAAGTATCTCTTCACAATTCTCCAAATCTCCCAAAAACCAAGACTTAACTACAAAGTTGTTACCTTCAATTAAAGTTTACATTCCCCCCCTTCTGTTTCTCACAAGTATAATTGGACTGTAGACATGCAATCCAATTGCAAAATCTGCACACACACACATTCTTGCAAACCCTATTGACCTTAGCATTTAACAAATAACCATACTAAAGCTAAAAGCAATTAACAAGAAATTACGGGCAACAAACGTTGGGTACATACTTAATTGCTAGACATTTGCCACACTCTATGCCTTATACTGATGTATCCTATACTCCGACTAACAAAGGTGAAAAGAGTATTCAATCACCTTGCATACATCTAAGGCATTATACTGAACTAAGTGCTAACACCATTTAGCTTGAGCTGTTGCAAAGATCAATCTACCACACACAAATAACTTCCTGATCCGTGAAAGGATGACATTTAGACTGGAATACAACTCTTTGTCAGTCAGATATGAAAACAGAGCCAGAACTATCAAACCCATTATAAAACATGCAGCTTCCAACAGAGCACAAACAAGTGATGGCATTAATTAGGACTAAAGAAGACAGGCAAATTTCATATTCTTCTACACAGAAATCAGTAATAATTGACAATATTAGCAAAAGAGGTTGAATTAAGTAAGTACCTAATTAAGTGCAAAGAAAAGAGCAGTAAAATCAGAAGCTTCTCACTCTTGACTCTAATCAGTAATTAATGTTGCAAAGAACACAAGATCATGCATTCATGTTTCACTAAATGATAAGACCTGCATATGAGAATTATCAGCAGACTGTCGAAGTGCAGTCTGCTAATAATTCAGACAAAGAATGAAGATTACTGGATTTGTGGAGTCTGAATATTATCACTATTCAATGTATGCTTGTCAATAGTACACAAATTTTCTTTATCTGTTATATGTTTACAACAATAAACAGAGTAGGGATATAAACAGAATACAAGATCAAAATCATGGTTTCATAAGTCGGTATCAGTATCAGCTATCGGCCTTCCATTTATCAGCAATATGCTGGTATCAGACGTATGGGAGTATTGGCAGGAAATTATTTTGTCCGACACAGTCGATGTGTTTCAGTATTGGCCGAAGATTTGAAACCAGAACAAAAATAATACATAGGACGGTTTCCCAAACTCAAAGTAGTTTCATTAATACCATCATTCTTAAGCAAATGTATAAGCAACCTATGGGAGGGCGGCGATTGGTGAAGTTTCTAATGAAATTTTTTGAGATAATCGAAAGGCAGATTTTGCTAAGCGTTCAGATAACCTGTACTCCATGTCCTTTGAAACGCCTGGATTTAGTTGCTGCAGCTTACGAATGAAAGAAGATGCCTCCTCTTTCCTTCCCTGCTTACAGTACCCATCAACTATTGAGTTGTATGTGCTCTCATTCGGCTTACAACCATGTTTCACCATGTAGCGAATCATGTCAATGGCTTCCACAAACATCGAGTTTGACACATAACTCACAACAATGATATTGTACGTCACAACATCCGGACTAAGCCCGAAACTGTGCAACTCCCTGAAAATCCTCGACGCATCCTGCATTCTACCTTGTCTTCCGTAGGCATATATAACTGAATTATAAGAATAAAGATCGGGTTTCCCACCTCTTGCCCTGATTTCTCTAAGTATTTCCTCTGATTTCTTGAAATCTCCTAAGCGACTGTGCATATCAATCAGAGCATTATATGTGGTCAGGCTTGGAGTGAACCCACTTTCTCTCATAAACTTCAAGATATCCTTGACATTATTAACCATCTGCCTCCGTCCATATATCGACACCATGGCGTTCAAAGTAGTTATATCAAGGGAACATCCTCTCTCCTGCAACTTAAAGTATGCACGCTCCGTTTCCATTAAGCGATTGCTCTTGCTGTAAACTAACACAAGAGTCTTCAAAAGGATATTGTGGGGTACAATAACTCCCTTGTAAATGTCTTCAGCAATTGAAGACATTTTATCTAGCTCCTTGGCATTGGCATAAGCATGAAGCAACGAGCAGTACGTCAGTTCATTAGGCTTACAACAATGTTCTTTCATCTCCTCGAATATCGTCTCTGCCTGCTTCCAATGCCCCCCACGAGCTAATGCAGCCAAAACAGCATTATAGGTAGAAAGATCAGGCCCAATTTCAGCTGCTAGCATTCTCTTATATATCTCCATTGCTTGATCAAGTAACCCACACCGACTATAAGCACTAATCAGGGTATTATAAGTATCCCGTTCTGGCACAAACCCAGCTTTCTTCATCTCTTTAAACACCCACGACACCTCCGATTCCATCCCATTCTGCCCGAACACCGCTAACAACGAATTCCATGTAACAATATCCGGTGTGAACCCACTCCTTGTAATCTCCTCAAACACCTCCGTCATCTCCTTAAACCTGCCCCTATTCCCGTGCATCTTAATCATCGCATTATAAGTACACAAATTCGGCCTACACCCCTCCCTCTCCATCTCCTCCTTCACCCTCACCGCAAACTCATCCTTCCCCGCCTTCTCAAACCCCGACAACAACGTTGTATACGTCACCACATCTGGCCGTATCCCCTTCCTCTCCATCTCCTCCTTCATGTCCACCGCCTCGTCCAAACACCCGTCCTTGGCAAACGCCGATATCAAACTATTATACGTCACAGCGCTTGCCTTAAACCCACTCCCCTCCATCTCCCTCAACACCTCCCTCGCCTCCTTCCCCCTCCTCGACTTCCCATACACATCAACCATCACATTGTAGGTCACCTTATCCGGCAAAATCCCCTTCTCCTTCATCTCCCTAAAAAACCCGTTCGCCTCGTCCACCATCCCCCCTCTCCTACAACAACTAATCAACGTATTATACGTATACACATCCGGGTCAATCCCATCCCTCCTCATCTCCTCCACTAACTTAGCGATTCTCTTCCAAGGCACGAGTAGCTTACCATACACATGGAGCACCACATTGTAAGTCCTGAGCGTCGGGCGAACTCCCTCATTCACCATTTCGTTAAAGACATTGAGAGCCTCTCTGAATTTGTTGCAGCGCGCAAAACAGGAGATGAGAGAGGTGTAAGCGAAGACGTCCGGGACGCAGCCGCCGCCGAGGTGTTTGAGGGAATGGAAGAGAGAGGCTGCGTCGAAGGGGCGGCGTTTGCGGGCGAGGATGCGGATGAGGGTGGGGAGGAGGCGGTTGGGGGAGTTGGGGGGGAAGAGGGTGGAATGTGGGAGGTAGGAGATGGCAGTATCGAAGACGGCGAGGGCGGTGTCGGGGCGGTTGCGGTTGTTGAGGGCGGAGACGAGGGAGAGGAGGTCGGAAGGGGCGAAATTCGGGGAGTCGAAAAGCGGTTGAAGGAGGTATTGGAGGTGGGGCCCACCACCAGTTTCAGTTTTGAGGAGGGAGAGGAGGATGGGGGAGAGGTGAGGGGGAAGGGGGGACCAGGGGGTGTGACGGTTGGGATCGAGGTGGCGGCCGAGGCGGGGGGAGGAGGAGGAGATGGTGGTGGGAGGTGGGGAGTTGCAAAGGAGCTGCCGGAGGTGAGGGGTGGTGGAGATGGTGGTGGTGGTGGTGGTGGTGGTGGGGAAGAAGGGGTGGGGTTTGGTGGAGGGAGAGCGGAGGGGGAGGGAAGGAGAGTGGGTCATGGTGGTTGGTTTAACGGCGGATTTTGAGGGTAGAGAAGGGGACGATGGATTGGGTTTTGGTAACAAAATATCCATTTTGGACATGGGTGATTATCAGAATGGCACGGATCGTAAAGCAGATGGATGGGGATGAAACAGATGTAGATTATATATATTTTTCTTATTTCTGTAAATATTTAAACATGTTATTTGCGGTTGTTTTTTGTTCTAACGTATGATGGCATGTGTCTCTAAAGTTTTTTTTTTTTTTGAGTTAAAAGGTGGAATAACACCACCCTGTTTCATTAATAAGAGATTAATAAATACCCCGCAGAACCGGGAAAAAACAAAAGAACAGTGCAGAAAATAAAACATAAACCCCCAACAGAACCCTGGGGGGTAGGTTTCATCAACTAAACCTCAGACAACCGGAAATAAAACATAAACCCCGGGGGTGGGTTTCAACATCCAGACCATAGTACAAAGAAATGAAACAACCTATAAAGACTAAGGCAGGTGCACTCCTCAATCCATAGTCGGTCCGAACTCTATCTCCTCATCGTCAAATTCTTCCACCTGGAAGACCCGTGCAATCTTCCCCCTCGCTCCTGAGGCAGCAGCTGTAGCCCAAAAGGAAATCAGATGCATGATGAGAGTAAGGTTACCAGAAATAGAATTACATGAAGCACGGAAATAAAAATTGTTTCTATCTAGCCATAACACCCATGTGATTGCCGCAATGACAATATACCACGCATCCTTCATGTCGTGTCGGGTTGATGCAAATTTGGGGCCAACCCATAGTTCCTCATACTCTCTTGGGTAGTCACTTGTACCTAGGGCTCTTAGAACTTCTATCATGATGGCCTTACTTCTTGTGCAGTGAATAAACAAATGGTTCAGATCTTCCGTGTGAGTGTTGCAGAATCCACAGTTGGTCGTAATTTGAGGTTGTCTCTTGGCTAGGTTCTCTCTGGTGAGTATAGCATTGTTGAGCACCAGCCAGAGGAAGACTCTGACTTTAAGGGGTGTTTTTGCCTTCCATAATACCGTTGCCCAGCTGGGTCTGCATCCCCGATAGTGAATTCGGTGGTAAAGGGATCTAACCGAAAACACTCCCTTCTTCTCAAGTCCCCATCGCAACTGGTCTGGGCCTTGGGCACACAACACCCCAGATTGGGTAATTCTCGCCTGTAGTTCACGCAGTTGCTGACGCAAACCTGGTGAAAGCATTCCTTGGAACGACGGTTTCCAAGTCCCTCTTTTCCACGCTTCTGCCACCGACATATTCGGTCGATTCGTTTTTTCATACAGCTCTGGGAAATTGTCCTTAAGGGCCTGTGGACCACACCATTTGTCCCACCAAAACCTGATGGACCGCCCATTACCAATAGTAGACGAAACTGCTGAATTGAACGGTCCACTAGCTTTTGTGATTCCTTTCCAGAAGCGGGAGGTTTTAGGTCCCACTCGGAAGCCTAAACTTCTCGTCCCTTTTCCTCGAAGGTAGGGTTGAATAAAATCCTGTCAACCTTCCCCACAGTGGTGAAACACTTTCCACCACCATTTTCCTAGGAGAGCCAGGTTCATATCTCTAAGGTCAATGATACCTAGTCCTCCATGTTTCTTCTTCATACATGCGATATTCCTTTTAATGTGGTAGCCTCCCTTGTTTGCGTCTGCCCCTTTCCATAGAAATCTTTTTCGGATTCGGTCAATCCTTTGGATCACCCACTTTGGTAGTTCAAAAAATGACATGTAGTGAATGGGCAGGTTGGAAAGCACTGAGTTGATGAGTATCACTCTTCCCCCGAGCGAGAGCGCTTTGCCTTTCCACCCAGACAGTCTGGAAAACTGGTCGGTAAAGTTGGTCATACGTGTCTGTAAAGTTGCCTTTCCACCTAGACATTTCCTCTTCGGAAATGTGTCTGTAAAGTTGGTCATACGTGTCTGCAAAACTGGTCGGTGCGAGGGAGATGGTGTTTGGTTGACATAGAAACTTAAATGATTTGGACTCTATGTTTTCGAAAATAAAGGGAGTTTAATGTTTTCGCTCAAGTTCAATTTCAAATTTACATGGTATCAAAATAGCTCAAGTTTAATTTCAAATTTACATGGTATCAAAATAGCTCAAGTTTAATTTCAGCTCCCAAAGTCGTGGAACTATCAAACTCAAGTCTATTCCATATCCAACCATTATAAGGCTCAACTACTTCTACGCCTACGCGCGTCTTACGCACCCTACATAACCTTACCATGACTCTACCATAGGACATAGCCTCACCAAAGTGCTATAGCTTATTAGGTGCTCTTGGGTCCTTGGCATTCTAATATATAATAACCCATACCCCACTTCCCAACCAATATGAGACTATGTATATCTAGAGGTATTACAAATGGTGTAGCAGCCAATGACATGGGCAACATAGAATTTTTTGCCGTTATAGGCCACTTTTTGAAAATATTTGCGTTTTTTGGACTAGTTTTCCAACTATTAGCGCTTTGGGGCTACTTTGTGCCACGTCAGCAGCGACCGCTATTCCCAATAGCGACATCTTCATTTTCGAGGTCGCTAATGGGAATAGCAGCCTATGTTTTAAAATTTTTTTGAATTTTTTTGTTTGCCGTCGCTATTCCCTCTAGCGACCTTAGTATAATGAGGTTGTTGATGAGATTAGCGACCTCGAATGAATATATTGAGACACTTGGCGATTCCTAAAGAGCTTTTCCCAAAAAATTAAAACTGATACTAAGGTCCCTATTCCCAATATCGATATTCCCAATAGCGACCTCAGTAGGAAACACAATCTCTTTGTTCTTTGTAAAATTTGCAAAATAGTCATACAACTAAGGCCTCTATTCCGAATAGCGACCTTAGTTTTAAAAATAAATTGATTGTCATTTTTCAGAGAGCAAAAGCTCTCTAGATTTTGCTAAGTATTAGAATACAACTCATTAGAGGTCGTTAAAGGTCGCTAGTGAAAATAGCGACGACGAACAAAAAATTCAAAAAAAATTAAAACATAGGCCGCTATTCCCATTAGCGACCTCGAAAATGAAGATGCCGCTACTGGGAATAGCGGCCGCTGTTGACGTGGCACATAGTAGCCCAAAAACGCTAATAGTTGGGCAACTGGCCCAAAAACGCAAATATTTTCAAAAAGTGCCCTATGTAGGCAAAAAACTTGGCAACATAGTACGGTATGTAGATATTTTGGTGGTTTTGGAGCAGGAAGGGTTGGAGAAGGATTCAGAGATGAGGAGGGACATGCACCGGAGTGCACCAAGAGAGGGCAGGGTAGGATCATCAGGGTGGGCCATGGTGAGGCTCCATAGGCTGCTCATGACGAGCACATCTTGTTTTTGTTCGTGATAAGGCATTGTGGTGAAGAAGGTGGAGAGGCAGAGTGGCGGAGGTGAGGGTTTGGTTCAGGGCCGGCCTTGAGTTTCCGGGGATCCGAGGCGAAAGACCCAAATAATTATTTTTGGAGGCCCCGAATTACAATATAAATTTTTTTACGCACAAAATACGTGCCTATATTTATAAGGATACAAATTTGGAGGTCCCTAAAATTGTAAAAAATATGGGGGCCTGAGGCGGCCGCCTCACCTGCTTCAAGATGAGAGCCGGCCCTAGTTTGATTGTTTCATGGTACAAAAGAAACAACAGCGCAGTATATAGACGGCCGAGATCCCCCCCCCCCCCCCCCCCCCCCCCCAACTTATATATATTTTTCTTTCTATGGAATAGGACCTATAGGATTATTATGCATATGAATTAAATTTGAGATTGGTTTGATTTTTTTGACCAAGGGCTGAGATGAAATGAGCCTATAGGAATTGTTATGTGTTCCTATGCGTACAAATTTTTTTATTTACAAATGTGTTGGACGCCAATTTTTTATTTTTTATTTGTTATTATTATTTGAAGAAATTAATGGCTGAGATTCAAGAAACAAAATATCATCCACCGTTCATTCAAATTTTGGGTTTCAACAACTGCCACCCCAACTCAAAATTTCTATTTCTAAAACTCAAATATAGAAAATTTGAGTTTCAACGAACGACTATAGAAGCTCTTATAGTGTTTTCTTTTTCAAAGAGATAAGAATTGAAGAATGTTATATATGAAATGCTTTTGAAGCAGATGACAAACAATGGTAGCTCAAATACTAGATAATAATTGAATTCCTATCCCTGCGGTTGAGGATGGTACTATGCATAATGGATCTTAAGGTACAATAAACAGGTGATTTGACCAATTTCGGGGTTTTACTGTAGTAAGTAAAAATTCCATCTTTGCAGGAGAACACAGTGTATTCAGTTCTATCTGAGTATCTGATCATGCAACCTGTTCCTCTATTCATTCTATTTTCTTGCTCTGCATGAAGCTCAAACTGTAAAGCCATAAAAGAGGGTTTTTTCTGCTCTATCTATGACACAACTAGTCGTGATCAGTTCATATGACATGGCCCAAAATTTTTCTTTCGGTTTGAAGAAAAGGGTGAGACAAAGCCTGTGTGTTTCATTAATATGTTTTCAACAAAATTGAACTTACAGGTATCGACTTAGAGAATTAAAAAAAAAACTAGGTTTAGAGGAGTAGTGCTTTTGTTGAAACATCAGATTATACTATTTGCCTGAATATGTTGGAATATTTGATAAAACTGCTTACATGTATATATTTATGAAGAACATTCCAAATCCTCTGATGCATGTCTGAATTTAAATCTGTCATATAGTTATCTTTACAAAAGTTCTCTTGTTATAAGATTTATCTTTAGAAAAGTGTTACCAAACTCACTTACAGAAAATTGATGTTAGGTTGAATTATGACAGGGATGAGGGTTAATGAATGGTGATTATGTCAGATAATGAGTTTACTTCAGTCGGCCACCAGCTTCTAGATTCCAGCTACTTAGGTATGTTGCCTTGTTTTCACTCTCATTTTATAAGTTGCTAAGTTGTTAATATCATCATTTTTCTACTTACTATAATTTACCTTGCAAACCACCACCATCACCACCACGACAGACACGCGCACATAATTTTCTTATACATTTAAACTCATATGAAAATGGGAGTTCATAATCCAACATACATGAGTTTTACATGTAATATGAAGTTTGTCCTTGCTACCATTGTTGATATACTTCATAATAATGCTATGTATAAAAGATCAGGACATAGATATATACAACCATTAATTCATCTATGCTTAAAGCTAACCTAAAGCAATACATCAACTGTAGGTTTAGGATCACCACCCAAAAATCAACATGCATCTAAATCTCCCTTCCACATAAGAATCTTTGAACAAGACCTAATCTACATAACCATGGTTTAGTGTGCATTTAGCATGAAGCCTACAGTTGTGGCAGATGGTTAATCTTCGTGTTTAGGTCAATCATTACACCTAAACACATTTGAACTCTAAAATTTTCCTTTTAGAAGTTAATAAACTACCTCAACTATGAGCATCAATATAGGTTTACTTGCTTCTCTTGTGAGCATTTTGTTAGATACTGCATGCTTTTGCTATGACTATTAATATTAGCCCCTCCATTTTGTCGAACTAACTTAGAAAAATACATCTTTTTCCTGCATTTATCCTAATAAAACTGCTTTAATTTATCCCTCACAAAGATAATGAAAGTGCTTCAAGAGAGACGTGAGTACTAATTAATCAATGTTTAATTAAGATTAGAGAAACTATAGAGTCATTAGTGTGTGACTAATCAATGACTCGAGCAAAGCAACTGATGGCCAGCCCCAATTCAATTGATAGTACTATCAGGTGTTGTAGATCTCTCTGCACAAACATCTGTCAAGTACTTCTGTTTACTATTTTAGTATGTAATTCTTGTTTAAGATTCATAAATATCCTTTTTAATGAATCAACTATTTGCATACATACGATAAAAAAAAAACTATTTGCATACATATGACATTAACTTTGCTGAGATTTTAGACTATGTTTATAGTCGGCTAGAATTTGCGCACAAGCAGAGCACACGTTTCCCCCTTTTGATGACATATCTGGATTACATATGAATTCTTCTTTCATGTTCAAACCCTTCTTTTGACCAATATTATCGTGAATAAGAATTAGCTGCATCAGGCTCGGCTAGGCTCTCCCTCGTTGAAGGCTGGTTTTATACACCTAGCCACCATCCCTTACAACATCGATCGATGAAGTGAACTCATATATATCCAAATGCAGTAATATAGCCAGAATCATTTTCAGTCTTCTGTAGTATTAATCCGTCGCATTTCATCAAAGAATTGTAATTAACCAACCACTTTACAGTAAAAATTAAGGACATCTTAGCCAATGAGGCTACACCTTTCGGGATTTCTTTTCGGCCAATCAGAACCATCAGTGCTAACCAGAAATATCAAGCTTTATTGGTGTACCAGTATGGAAGTATTTGCTTGTTGCACTTTACATCAAATTACTTGAGGAAGCAAATATGATCGGATATGTCCTTCAACTCCAAATAATATATATGATCTAGCAGGACAACTTCTATGGTACGTGTCTCGTCACAACGATTCCATCCTTTTCTTTACAATTTTTTTTTCTTTCTTCTAGTGACATCATGAACATCCAATGGAAGAAATTTTCAAGTGAATGCAGCCACAAATTAAGCTACCGATGTGATCGAGAATCCTAATTAAGTTCATACTGCTCATCATCCCTGCATCATAAAGGAGGTTCCCCACACCTAGGGCTGCAATCGAGCCGAGCCGAGCCGAATACCTTCAGGCTCGAACTTGGCTCGTTTACTAAACGAGCTCAGTTTTGAGCTCGAGCTCTGTTCGAGCCGAGCTTTGACTGTATTCGAGCCGAATAGCTCGCGAGCTTAGCCTAAATAAAATAAAATTCAAGCTCGTGCTCGGCTCGTTTACGAAACGAGTTCAGTTTTGAGCACGAGCTCGATTCGAGCCGAGCTTTGACCGAGCTCGAGCTGAATAGTTCGCGAATAGCTCGATTCGTTTGCAGCCCTACCCACACCATGAAAAATGAATAGTTGCATTTGTCCACTCTTTGCTTTGATAAGAGCATCAACAGACGATTAGGAAAAAAATGGCAAAATGGAAAAATAGAATTGACAATTTTGTTCGTTTGTTGCAGTTGTGATTGCCTAAATATAGCAAATTTGAAGATAAAATTAAACGGACTCCGTCTAAATTAGCTTAATTTTTTAAAGGTTTTTGTATATTATAATAATTTTTTATTTAATTTTTTGGAGGATTTCGTTCCCTTGAAACAAGATGTTACGTCCATAATTTTTTTTATATTTAAAGTAATTTTTTGGGTTGGACAATATAACACACACATCTCACTACTCATCTCCTTCATCCAACCGTACAAATCATTGTTCTATACAAAATCCTATACAATCCAAGTCCATAGAATTCAAGCTCTTACATATTAAATTACAAAAAGTACCTCCAAATTGTTTGGCTCAAAAATTTTTTCCCAGGGATTTTTAAAAAATTTCTAATTTCATTGGACGTCCGATGGTCTGAAAGTAAAATAAAATAATAGGGACGAAACATAATATGCATATTGCCAAATCATTTTTCAAATATAGCAAACTACAGTAGTAAAAATAAGAAAAAAAATTGGCAAATTGACAAACGGCTGCAACGACTTCTTTGAGAAAAAAAATGGCAAAAATAGCAATATAGCAAACGAGTGTGGATGCTCTAATAGTCTAATGGGATGCATGTCTCCCCCTTTTGCTTTGATTAATTATTGGAATTTTCAGTAATATTTAGTGTAGAATTGAGATTGTTTGAGAGTAAATGTAATTTTGGTTTTTAGAATTTGTCAGTAATTGAATGTAGTTGTTACGAAATGAAAAATATATTAAACAAACCAATATAGGAATCATTCTAGTAAAAATCTTTGAGTATGCTTTGAAAAGTTTGAATTTTTTTTTTTATTTGAAAATTTTATAATTTTAATCTAATTGTTTTCAGGTTTATGACATAGGTACCATCTTTTAGTTCACATAAGAAGACCCTTTCAAACTGTAAAAAAGCTCGGAGGAATGGTGCTTACAAATTTCAATGGCGCGCCGGTGTCGGTTTCGGTATAAAGTTTAACTTCATGGAAATACTATATGTGTACTGTCGATTCTTGACGTCGGTTTACGATTGCATGCAGGGATTGGCGTAGGCTGCAGTTTTGTAGTTGGATGGAATCTGGAAGTCAGTATCGGTCTTCTAGGGTCACATTCCATGGAACTGAGTCTGAGAACAAGGGCACCAAAGATTTCCCGACTTCTTCATCAGATTCCTCTTGAGAATATTCAAAAGGTTCGTGCTTCCCATTAGCTTCATATTGATCTCGAAGTCTGACATTTTTTCCTCTGAATTAAGTAAAGTGATATCCCAGTGAATAAATTTCATGTAGTTTCCAACTAATTGTTGTACTCATTTTGTTCGGAAATAGGAATATGAATGCTAGATGATGCATTTCATACATGCAATGTTGTGTTCGTTTGACAAATTGTTCTGCAACAAGTCTAGTTTAGGTCCTACTTTATTAAGAAGAAACTGCGGGATTTTTACATGCATTTTCTTGATTAGCTCAAATATGGATTCATGCTGTGATTTTCCATTAGTTGTAGAGTTAAGATTAGCTGCGGGTCCTTCTTGTGAGATAGAATTTGTATGTGTACTTCATTAAGACTTGAACGTTTTATAATATGAAGGAAGGTAACTGGATTAAACTTTCGCTATGGAAAAAAGTAAACCGAATGTAGCTGAAATGAGAACATTGAGGTAAATGACTAAATTTTTGGGATTCATCAATACTAAATTGGAGTGGATTCTCGTGTTCTGTTTCCTTGGTTTGTTTGGAACGAAATCCGAAAGGAAATACTAAAATAAATTGGAGTGGATTTTCTGTTGTTTGCTAAGAATGGGATGTGCTTGGAATGTATGTGGGCAATGGATTTATTTTCTCGCTTTAAAGTTCCACACCATATGACGACTCTTCCAAACTGTCATGACTCCACGTCGAACTGTGTACCTGCAACCCGAACATCCGGTTCCCAAGGATATCAGATTTCATTTCATCAAAGGAACATGCATGATATTTTCTAGTGTGAACCATTTACCATCTGTCATATCCAACTCAACTGTCGCCTCACCCACCACTTCACAAACATGAAATGATTCATGTAAGTTAGGGGGGGGAAATGAAATAACTTACATATGCATGTCACATACTTAGTATCTATCAGTCCAGTGAAGCCACCATTGCTAGTATCAAAATCAGAGCAAGAGTTAAAAAGTGCCAAAACTTGAACTTCATCAATAACTTCTGTTAATAGTCTTCCTTCAATTTCCATTGATGGTTCAGTTCGCTCTTACCCAAATGACCAACACATCGCCATCAAAGCATACTCATATAGAAAGAAGGATGTCGTACCCAAACTCTTCACAATGCAAAACAATACTCCATAAAACATGTAACAACTTGAAAAGAAACATGACTGAGATAATGGCTCATAATAAATATTGATACCCTAAGCTATCATGAATTCTGAATGTTGGAAAATAGAAATACAGCCAATTTCCAAGCAAGTTTGTGCAGTACAGCATGAGCAAGGCAGAATAAAAAGAAAAGACATAATCAACCATTGATAACCTAGGCAGAGAGGAGAGGTCAATTCATCTCTAAATCACCTGCAAAGTTGAATTTGTCAAAAGGGGGCGGGGGGGGGGGGGGGGGGGGGGGGGGGGGGGGGGGGGGGGGGGGTGGGGTGAGGAACTAGATGAGCTTTCAAAACAAACGTTCATATTCACTAACAATAATTCCCTGTAAAGAAACCAATCAAAGGCGAACATGGCCAGCACAAGCGGCAATATAAATTTCATGAAGCTCCGGCACCTTCTCCTTGTTTTGATCAATGAAATTGACGATAAAATCACTGTCTGTGATACGCATGGCCTTAGAAAGGCTCTTCCTGTTGCCTAGCAAATTGGCAGACTTCAAGATTTGCAACACACGAAGCCGAGGCATCAACCTCTTCTCCAAACTTAACATCAGAAGAACCGGATTGGAAGCAATGTAGGAGTGATCACACCCAGCTCTCTCCACCAAGAAGTTCAACTTCTCCCTTATCATATCCTCAGAGAAGGCTACAAAATAGGGAGCTTTCGAAAATGCAGCAAGAAATTCCTTCTCAGACCACCCATTTCTCTTGTAAAAATCCATCTTGGCGTCAAAAGTATTAGCACCAATTTTAGAGAGGACATACAAACAATGCATATACATAATATGTTAATACTGATTTGGGGAAATTAGGGTTAGGGTTAATCTCTAGCCGCTTAAGATATTATACCCTGCTTATCAGTATTGGAATATCACAGAGCACTACCTCTAGACCAGCTTATATAGAGATTAGACTGGGTTTAGGGTACTGGGCTTTTAGCCCACTCAACCCGTTCCAATAATTAATACATAACACGTGTAAACCCGTGTTGCCCCATAGAATAATATACACAATATTATCCTATTATATTGAGAATATACATATACATCCAACAATCTCCTCCTATATTCTCAATATATTAGGCTAAGCAATGTAATAATATTGGATCACAAAGATTCAAACATTATTGAATCATAAAGAACATGGATAATAGACTAAATCAATTATAACTTGAATAGTTCAAATATGACTAAACCAAAATAATCAATAGTTCTAAAACCATATCAAAATAGAATAGTTCACAATGACTAAACCAACTAGAGAGACTGTCATAGTTTCAAAATCAACCAAAGCAGATAAACTTCAAGAACAAAATATGAGTTTTAAGCTCATGAACACAAGAGTCTTAAACTCAACAGAAGTTTTATCAAGCAAGTAGCAAATTTATTCTTTCGATAAATAAACCAAAACTGTATCCTTGCAGACTGCTTTATGTTTACTCCTCCATTTTGAGCAAATCATTATTCTGAAATCTATCTTGACAGATTTAACTCCTCCATCTTTGCTAGCTTATTGAAAACAAGAATATCAAGAGACATATCTCTAAGAATTCTAGCAAATTTCATAAAGTATCTGGTTCTACTAAAGAACTTAGTACAATTCAACGATAGCTTAGCAAAGTGTAACGCAAGCATCACAATCAAGTTTCTTTAATAAAATAAAGAACAAGAACTATTATAGTTTCCACACAAGAACTATACTATGTTTCATATTGGAATGATAGAACAGTCAAATCAATTATGGTTAATTCTGAATCATCAAAATTGGAATGAAACATGAATCCATAAAAGAGTTATATCATCAGAATTGGAATGATATAACAACCATTCTAAACATCGGAAACACATCGACAAGTTTTCATGCTTTCTTTTGGAATAATGAGATGATTCTAAGTAAATTATAAAAATATATAGCATCATCAAATTGGAATGAAATTATATATTAACAGAATTTACATAGAACTTTTCAAATTATCTAAAGCATGTCAACTGCCTAAAATTGATGCTTCAGTTTGAACTTCTCTATGGCTCCAATTGGATTCTAAATTTCAAAACAACTTGGATGTTAAAGCTTTTGACTCAATAGCTTTTAACTCCATTTCCCCCACAGTTTTGATAATTAGATCACTTTCAAGTCTCTTAGCAAGAGCATTGGCCATACTTGTCACAATTGCACTTTATCTATGAGAAAGTTCAACTAGGCTTCTTTCAGCCTTAATATACTCCTCTTACTATTATAGAGTGAGTTATGAGCTACAGTGCATTGTAGCTTGATAGTCGCATAACAGAATTGAGAATTTACATTAAACTTCTCAAATGGATGATTAGCAATAAGTTATTCAATCCACTCAGCCTCTTCCCCTGCAGAGGATAACACATAGAGGTCTGATTTCTTGGATGAGAACGCAACACTTGTTTGCCTATTAATCTCCATAATTTTCTGCTCCTCCTAGTGCGAACACATATCCACTAGTTGTCGACTTTCACTAAACTTTGAGTAGCACAAAGCAAACTCTTGAGTACCACTCAGGTATCTCATTAGCCTCTTAAGGACACTCAAATGTGTATGGGATTATTAGTGAATCTGCAGATCATACCTACCTCAAAGGCTATGTCTATTCTAGTGCAGATCTTTGTATACATGAGACTTTCAATTCTTTTAGAATGATCTACATGTCTCATAGTTGCACCATCATTAGGTGTTTCAAAACACACTTTCAATCACTATATCCCCACTTTTGAAACACATTATTGATTTATTGAGTTTGACTAAGGGTTATCCCTTGCCAACCAAAACTCACCCTTATACATAATATGGTGTCCACACCACTTAGGTGCTAAATTTATTTGGATAGCACAATTTTAATTCCATTTATAATAGAGATGTCACTTCCAATCAACAATCATGTCAATAAAACCAAGTAAATAATAGCCATTATATTTGACACACCACAAAGTTAAAGGCACTGATCTGAATTACTTGATTCATATACTAGGCTCTTTGAGAAACTTGTCAAATTATTTATACGATAGCTATATTACATGTTTCAAAGCATACAATGATTTTACTAAATTGTAAATCTTGTTCACTAAACATATTAGTCCAAAATTTTCCAGTACAAAACTGTTCAGTACAAAATATCAAGTACAAAACTTTTAAATATCTTTTATGAATGACAAAATTTTCAATAGATATAAGGGTAAGAAAAATACTTATTGTAGCAATATGACAAACATGTGAGTAAATATCAAACAAATCTACCCCATTTTCTCAGTCAATCTGTTTGCTACTAAAAAGCATTAAAATTGCTACTGAACAATCAAAATTAAGTTTCTTCTGCAAAACCCCACTTACTTGCTATAGTTTTAGCCTCTTTTGGCAGATCAACTAAATTGAAGTATTATTGTATGACACAAAATCATCTCATTGTCTACTAAAGACTATTCTTAGTTCATTTGCCATTCAGGTTTTAAGTGTCAGTAAGGCTGGTTCTTGATTCCAACTGTGAATCATTGAACGTGTTTGTAGGACTAGATTGTTCATACATTTATCTTTGATGAACACATCTTCAAAGAACTTTGCAAGTCTAGATTCTTCTAACACAAATTAGATAGATCCAACATCTGTCCACAGAACTATTCTGCACTTTCTAAACACACAAATATTTGTTGTAGGTCCTACTTTAGGCCTTCTAGTGTCATGTACTCTAACAAATGTATCACAACACAAAATTTTCACTTTAACAAAATTATTTGTGTTTTCATGCCATGACTACAAGGTGTATTCAATTTAAAGTGTAGTAACACATTAGAGATATGATTAACAATACAACATTACTCATTATTACACACGACAAACAACAATCAGTAATATAGAATTCAACATTTCACTAAGAGTTTGATTCTAACTTTTATCAATACTGTTTGATTGTTGTAAGTAGAGCGCAGTAGAGATTATGCCCAATGCAAACTTCTCTAAAGTTGTTAAGCATATTCACCACCTCTATCAAATCTGAACCCTTGATTTTTAGCATTCAACTATAATTTTTAATTCATTAAGAATAATAAATGCTTCATTCTTCATATATATGACAAACTTATATTAATCATCTACAAGAGCGATTAAATACTTCTGACCAATAATCGTCTCATCTAGTTACAAAGCTACTGAGATCACAAATATCAGAATGTATTGACTCAAGTAGTTGTGTGCTCCTAGAGACCATACTAAATGATTTTCTAGTGATCATAATCTGAGCACAACTTTCATATTTGTCATATTTAATGGAGTGTCATTTAGCAGAGTTATGAGTTTTAACAAGATTAAACAATTTAATATATAGTTCATAGTGATTCTAAATCTCAAAACAACTTGGATGTTAAAACTTTTGACTCAATAGCTTTTAACTCCGTTTTCCCACAGTTTTGATAATTAGATCACATTTCCTCACAGACAATTGAATATATATTTCTCAAATCCTAGCCAATTATGCTAGGTTCAAGAACATAATTAGAACTATTATTATTAATTGTTTCATTTGTTAAACTCAACTTATACATGCGATTGACAATGTAAGCACATTATAAGAGCTAATACAAGATTACTCTATCACATTTTACAAAGGTGTTTGCTTTCTCTAGTGATTCTAACAATGTCCACGTGCTCAAACAAATTGAGCTATAATTTTCTTTATTCGTTCTTCATCATCTTCGAAACACTAAGCGAGATAATGACCCATATTTTATAATTCAATTTTGCACACACAGTACAATGAACGATAAAGAACAAAACGTAAATAATGGAGTCATATTCTGCATTACAGGATGCTCCTATCTAAGTTACGGACATTTGTCATAGATCTTATACAAAAATTTTATTATTAGAGAAGCAAATATATAATCTCACACAAACTGCAAACAATGGATTTGTCAAAATATCTATACACATAGTATGATAAAATACTTAACAACCCTAAACATGCTAGTTTTCAAAGCGAGAATAACTATGATCTAAAACTCTCAATCATGTGATCAAACGTACAAGACGTTAACACATTCATCACATAAAAATACCAAGAGGTTAAAGTAGATCATACCGACACTTCAAGTTAGAAGTGTTTTTCCAAATTCGATGGAGAAGCCTGCGTAGTGCAGACTTATCATGCCATGATGCAAATCCATCGTCTCCAATACACACAATTTGTAAGTAACTTTGGAGTTCCTACATTCATCAAATTGTTAAAGATTAGCCAATTAAACGACTTATTAGCACTATCTAATTCACAACAATTTAATTGGAGATACAAACTTTATAGTCAAAACTATAATTTATCAAAATAAATATTTGATCCATAGCACGCAGCCAAAGCAGTTATTCAGATTTGTATTTAATTAAACAATGCTTAATACGGTTTTGAACTTTAGCACTTAGCAACAAAATTCAAACAAATAATTAAATAACAATTTAAATTTGGTGAATAACTTATCTTTAATTTAGATCTATCCAGGTCTGATTCATTTTGACTGGATCTGAAAATGGATCTGATCCAACAGTCCAAACACCAAACAGCAGTCACCAACCAATAGAGAAGCTGTTGGACTGGATCTGAATCTGGATCTGCTCCAACCATCCGAACACAGAACACCATAATCCACCAATTGAAAAAATCAAAATTTTGGATCTGAGGAGTCTCCTTCTTCTCCTTCAATCTCACACAAAGACCAATGGAGAAGAAAGTGGAGAAGAGGCAGCATCGTTGGATGGGTTCGGCGACCTCCGGCAACGGCAGACGGCGGCAACTCCCAGCGGCGGCGACTGCTGCTCCTCTACCACCTCGATCTGATCCTATCCTAGATCCAACAGCAATGGAAGAACAAATCACTTTCGATCTGATCAAACCCTAGATCCAACAGCACCGGCAACAGCACTCGATCCAAGGATGACGACGACCAGGTCGAACGATGTCCACGGTGGTCGGAGGCGGCAGCGACTTGATCGACCCACGACAAGATCGACCCACGACAGCGATGGCGCCCACAGTGGTCGGAGGTGACCGCGACTTGATCGAACCACGACAACGATGGCGATGGCGCCCACGGTGGTCGGAGGCGGCCGCGACTAGGTCGAACGACGGCTGCGACGGCGCCCACAGTGGTCGGGATGTAACAGAAGTCGGGTTCTTTTGGTCGGAGGTGAGATGGTAATATCTTAAGATTGTTAATACTGATTTGGGGAAATTAGGGTTAGGGTTAATCTCTAGCCGCTTAAGATATTATACCCTGCTTATCAGTATTGGAATATCACAGAGCACTACCTCTAGACCAGCTTATATAGAGATTAGACTGGGTTTAGGGTACTGGGCTTTTAGCCCACTCAACCCGTTCCAATAATTAATACATAACACGTGTAAACCCGTGTTGCCCCATAGAATAATATACACAATATTATCCTATTATATTGAGAATATACATATACATCCAACATAATAGACCCTCGACGCAATCCTAATCCCTCAGCTTTCTTCAGCGCCACCTCCAATGAGGCAGCGGAGCTACTAAAGAATTCACGGTTTGCAACTAAAATTGATCCAATATCGATATGGGATAAGCCATATTCTTTTAGGATAGCAATCTTCTTAACAACAGTACCCTTATCAACGTCATAACCAAGGAGACCCGGGTTTTTCTTTAAAGCTCGGAGGAGTTTCTTCATGTCACCATTCAGAAAGATTTTCCAATACTCAAGGCGAGATATAGCTTGCCGGCATGTGAGGACAGATGGGTTGGCCACTACGAGCTGCTCGATTTCAGAAGTGGACCAAGATGTGATTCTACGGAGAGCATCGAGATTGGGTTCCATGGTTCTGTCAACATTGGCACGAAGGATTGTGAAGTACCGATAGATGATGGAGTTGATTTGGGCATCCGTGAAGCCTGCATTGTGTTTGAGGAAATGCCTGACCGAGTCGGGTTTCGATCGGGAGGTGAAGTTGATGCATTTTGAGGCAGTGGCTGCCTTTTTTTGGGAAAACCCACATGTTTCAATCAAGTAGTCTGCAACAAAGTTGGATTTGGGAGGTGGGTTGCGAGTTGCAGAGGTTAAAGTTGGTGACAAGTGAAGAAGACAACAACGCAATGGGTGGAGAGATGGCCTCTTCTTCAAAAATAGCATCATGGGTTTGGTTGATATCTGAAACAATAGAATAAAAGATTGTTCCTTTCTTTATGATCTACTTTGTTTAATTCCAAAGGAGAGTTGAAGCAAATCTTCTTCTATCACCTGTGGCAATTGAAAATAAAATGGACTTTATGGCAATTTGAAAATAAAATGGACTTGGATTCGATTCGGTGGAAAAACACGAAGATTACCTCCTTTGAGATTGTTGCAAGTTTCTACAACCTTTACCTTCAGACTAAGGGTCTGTTTGGAAATATTTAAGTTGGTGAATGAAAAGAAATGGAATAAAAATGAATGGAGAGGAATGGAAAGAAAGGGAAATGGATGAATTAACTTTATAAGTTTTGTGTGTTTGGCAACTGGTGAAATGAAATTGAATTTTTTTTGTTTCCATTCCTTAGTCTTGTTTGGCAAACAATGGAATACTATGGATTACGACATTTTGAAAAACCTTTTTATAACATTTGTATTTGGACATACTTCTGACATTTTGCATTTTGGGTTAAGTAATAAATAAAACTGTTTTTCTGGAGAGAAAAAACATACTTCTGACACTCCCACAGCATAAAGTATGGATTATGATATTGTGGTAGGATAAAAATGGCCTGGGGCCCAGCCAAGGCCCAGGACGGCTCTCGCTCAAAAAAAATAACAATCTGGCTCGGCTTCGGACCACTACAGGGTCGGTGCCGAGCCGTAAGTTCACCCCCACAGAACTGGTCTCCTCGTATTCGACGAGCCTCGATGGCCCTCGGCCTCCGATCCGCGATAGCCCCACGGGCCGTCCGCCCAGCCTGGCAAGGAATGAGGATGACCTGGCACAACCTAGGCCATCCGATTCTCCCAGAGGCACAGGAGCCCCATGATCAGCCATGTCAGCTCCAAATACTACCTAGGGCTTTGCCACGTCAGCCCTATACCACTATTAGCACTGTCACGTCCGCCCTAAACCCCCTGGGCCTCCTGCCACGTCAGGCCCATGGGCTTTCGGGTTCAGACCCGGCCCCCAAGCGGATCCAAACCCGGTTGGGATTCCCTATAAATACCAGACCCTCACCCACCTTTTCAGGTAATCAATCTTTGCCACCTAAATTCCCCTAGTTACTGCTACTCTCTCACAGAGACTGACTAGATCGTCGGAGGGTCCGCCACCAGGATAAACCCCGGTGTTTCAGGACTGTCTGCAGGTACTCGAGGCGAGGCCATCCGAGCCGATCCTCAAGCGCCGAAGCAAGCCTCTCGCTCACCGTCCGTACCGCACTCTTCCCTCGTTACAAATTGTCCGAACTCACACCTGGTGCACCCACACTGCGACCAAAAACAAGCAGCATCAGATATTATCCTCCAAACTCAAGCTAGAGCACTCTACGTTCCGATCAACAAAGAAGTTTGATGACAAGTATTTTGCTAGGGAAGGCAAAAGGAAGCAGAAAAAGACCGAGGGAGAGTTTTTTGAAGGCGAGAAAGAGGTTTGCGTCCTTAATTTTAATCAGTGCTCTTGCCAGTACGTTTTTTTTGTTTCCAGTAAGGTCTTTAGGTTCCTATGGTTTGGTTCTGAATTATAGTTGAAACCATGGTCCAGAAACTTGGTACAGAAAGCGGATAATATTGGTCTGTGTCATTTATCAGTAATATTTGACATTATGTTACCGGAAATCACCAAACCTGTAAAGTCCAATGAATTAGGAACGCCAAAACTCATACTCGGTACATTAACAAGTTGGAAGTTGGGAATAATTGCAACTCCCTAAAGCCTCCTCACACACACACTAATGCAATCTGCTTGGTCTTGACCTCCAGGAATGTCCACGATACAATTACTCAGAGTCTATAAAATTGGTGTCGACATGTCTCATTAGAATCGTACAGAGTTGGAGCCCCCAAGGGGCGATGTCCATGATACCGGAGATTCAGCCTCTGGCTCTGACACTTGAGTTACTCCATTAGCATGTGAATTTGTTGTGGTTAAGGTTAAGAAGTAAAAGAATCAGTACTGTCGACATTGCCATTTTTCTCGAGGTTATATTTGTCACTAGTGTATTTGTTGGGATGGCTGGAGGATCAATGTCAACGATCGAGTGGGTTCGGAGCTGGGAGGCAGGGAATTGAACGAGAAGGGTGAGGGAGGTGGAGAAGATGGTTGAGTTCTTGATTGATAGAGAAGAAAAATTAGTTGTTTCGATTTCTTTACCCAGCTTTCCGAGAGGGTGGAGCTGGAATAGAATTCGGCTCAAATCTTTCTCTAGGGAATGACATTTAATTGTTTCCTTTATTTTCTTTTTCAAAACAAACAGGCTGTGGAATAGGATAAGATGGGTCCATCCGCAGTATTCCATCCTTTCCCTAGTTTTTTGGGTTCCCAAACGCGCCCTAATAGTAAAGGTTTTTATAAAGTAGGTGAAGAATAGGTGATAGAAATATCCAATAGTAACGTGTCACCTTAGGTAGTAAATAAAAATGTAGTAGATTTGGTGGTAGGTGTAGCATTACCCTTCAAGTTTTACATTTTTTGCAAGTAATCCCCAAAGAGCTATGTCTGTTTGGAAGCAAACACCCAAAGGGGCTAAATAAAATAAAAGTGCTAGGCGAAGGGGGAAATATTCATTAATTTTAAACAAAGTATTGCATGTTTGCAACATTTTTAGGATTCCACAGTCGTCATTGTTTAAAAAATGCATATATACATAAATGTATATAGCATCTGGCCAATTCGCTGCAGTCGTCAATTAGTATTTTTTACCAATTTAATATTAAAAAAATTCAGACGGAACTTCACTTTGCGTCGCACGATTTTTTTGAATTTTTTATGTTTTTTTATTAATTTAAAACGTTATTTAAGTTTTTTTTAAAAAAATTAAAAGTGGTAGGCCCCTCCGTTTGGACACAACTTCAAGTTGCGTCCAAGGAGCTCCCTGGTGGCATTTAATTTATTAAATGTTTTTTTAAAGTCGTTGTACGCAATGTGAAGTTGCGTCTGACGAATTAAAAAAAATATTTTTTTTTGTCAAACGCAACTTCAAGTTTCGTCCTTTAAATTATGCATAATTCTCATATCCGCTCTCATTTATAGCAATCTACAATCTATTGTAGCAAAATATGCAAAATATGCATATTTAGCAAACGACTGCAGCGATACTTTTTGACAAAATATGCATATTATGCATATTTAGCAAACGACTACAGATGTAACTTAAAAAGGATTGTGATGTTTGGCTTTTTTTTTTAATCGTGAAGGATGTGGCAAACCTTCCCGTTTTCTAAGAATAAATTTTTTTATGTAACAATTAAACCATAAAGGTTAGAATGATGTTCAATGAACTCAACATAGTAGGGCATGTTAGTATTTCTGGTCATTTAATTTATATTATGCACCTTTTCTCTTTTTGAGTCATAGCAGCTGCGACAAGACCAAGAGGGATGATCGGCAGAGCCTTTCAGGTCAAGGACTATGACAATGAGGAGATTGAGATTGGTCCTACTCTTAATTGAGTGAGCGTCAGTGGATGGATTCCCGTCTCCCAGAGTTTTGTTGGAGATCTCTTATGTTATTCTTGTTTCACTACAACCGGCGAAGGCTTCACCGGCGGTTTTGTATGGCTTCACCGGCGTTTATAAACGCCGGTGAAAACCCTACCGGTGCATTGAGCAGCGCCGCACCAACCGCCGGTGGTGCGTGTGCCGGGCTTTCATGGGCAGCCTTCCCCGGTGCTTCGACAACCGCCGGTAGATGTTATTTAAAGGCCGGCGCTTTCTAAAGCGTCGGTGCATTTAGTTTTTTTTTTAAACTGCATTTTTACCTACCCCGACGTTTTGAAAAAATCTACCCCGGCGTTTTTCAAAATGCCGGGGTAGGTAGACATATTTTTAAATTTTTTTTATTTTTAACGAATGAATATATAAAAAATTCATTTTCACATACATTATATAAAAAATAGTTATGCTTCATCGCATACATGATTTGTATTCAAAAAGTTAACATATACAAAATGATTTATACAAAAAGTTAACATATCAAAAAGTCAGAGTATTAGATCAAGCTTCAATCAACATGATTTGTATTCAAAAAGTTAAGGCCTAAAAGGGCCATACTTGCACATATACAAAATACCCAATCCAACTAGGAATATGAGCCTTACTAGTTACAAATAATACTAAGAAGTCTAAAGATAAGATTAATTCAGAGAATATCTGCAGCCACGGTGAATGATTTCAGAGCATCCTCAGTGTACTCAAGTAACCTGGAAATTAAGATGATGGAGAAATGTTTAAGTACCAAAGCCAACTTAGATTATTATGATATATAAGAAGAGATAAATCAAGTAATATTGAATTATCAAACAATTCCTAATGACTAGCTACAATCATGTCATCTACTTGCTGAGGATATGAGAACTGATATAAAGTCATGCGCTCCAATCTTTGTGTATAAGGTGAAAAACAAATTGTCTAAAAACTAATTTATCAGGAATGTCATGTTTCAAGTTCGATTACAGGTACAAGAACTAGTTTAAAGCATGACTGGGCATGCATGTAATAGTTTTTGCATTAATTATAGGTCAAAGACACTAAATTTTGAACTTTTATTGTTTGGAAATTGAACATACTCAGCAGATATGCTTCATCGCAGTGAAGAACAGTTATGACTTGGGAAGTTGCACATACACAAATACATGCACATCGTTCTGCTCTAAAATTGGACTAAAAAAATCCTTAAGAGTCCACAAGAGAGTTGCCCAGGAAGAATTACTATTATAAATCATAGAAAATATAAATTAAAACATGATTCATTTATAAGTGGAACGCACAATCCCAACTCTATAGTTATAATAATAGAGATAGACCCTAAGTAAGCAAGTTTAAGCGCAACATGTCCCCGTTACATTTTTCAACTGAATACCTTCTCCAGGTCTATCGCTTTTCTCAGATAAAGAAAATAGAATATTTAGGTGGACTGATGATGTTAAAGTTCCTACCTACAATTTGTACATTAGCTCCTACCGATACATTGACAAACTAGTGAACGGGAAAGATCTCAGGCAAGAGCCCCAGCAAGCATATATAACAAAAAGGCATTTGTGTCTCATTCCACGGGAAAAAAAAGCTGATAAAGTTAACTCTTCTTCGATCCTAACATAAGCTCTGCTATGTGTAATTGAGAATGCTGAACAATGATACGTAAATTACATTTACATGTCAGTCATGTATTTATAACAAAGATTAATTATTCTGTAAACTTGTAAGTATGAAACTTCCATAAATAAGGAAAAAACACAAAGACACCAAATACGATCAACACAAAAACAAGCAAGAAATGGTACCTGGCAGCTGACGACATCCTTGTCCATGCATATCTGAAAGAAGGAAGTGATAAATTTGTAAACAGAATGGACTTTTGCGTTATTCACTACTAGTTCCAGTATATAAATGAATATCATGCTAAAAAATTCAAAAGAGTTCAATAAAAAGTATGAGACACTCAGCAACATCAATGCCACATCTGTAGCTGTAAGTAAAACCTAAAAACAAACTTCACATCATCAGGAAGTACTTTGAGTAACTCTGCACTAAGTGACTTCAACACATCTCCCGAATAGCACTTCTCCCGGATAGCACTCTACAGTAAAACCTTCTGTTTTGTAGTGTGTGAACTTTAGCATATTTAGCTAAAACTGAGTTAATTACTATCAAATTCACTAGAGAAAAAAAGAAAATAATAACTATTACTTTCTTATTAATTACACAAAACATGGTTAAGGAGTCACCTTGAAATGAATGAAAACATGACCATAGTGAACTCCAATAGCTCCAGAAAGGATGCCTGACACCAAGCTAGAACAAATACAGAATGATATTTTAAGTAAACCAATTTATTATGGAGTAAAGCTAGTTATACAAAATAAATTTGGATAAAATAAAATAAATTGAACTATTGGCATACCTCAATAAGCCTTCTGGTTCAATGATATATGAGAGCAAGGCACCAGGGAGGAGCATCATCTCGAAGTAGACGGAAAACAGTATATAATTTTATCTGTATGCGATGATATATGGGTATTGATTAGAAGTTAAGACAGGAATGAAAACTGTATATAATTTTATCACTCAAATTAAACTCATATTCGTAATATTCTCTTCCATGTTTGTTCAGACTCCATGTACACATACATCCTGTTATTACTTGAACTAACATTATTTTCAGAATAATCTTTAGTATTATACATACTTAGTAGGTTATGTAACTTTTCACCTATAAAGGCATGAGGTTTTTGTAATATATTATGTCATGCTGAGAGTGTAGTAGCTTTGTGGGTTATGTATATTTCCAAATACATCTTGGTAGTTATATTGTTAGCAAAGAAGTTACTTATAACTATTAGTAGTTAGTGTTTATTTATCAGCATGAAAATGTAAGCAGGTTTAAGCATAAAAATCAACTAATTCTGACTATATATCCAAGGTATACATCAAGACAAGCATAAGATTATGATTTGCGAGACTAAAAGAAGACATCTAAACAAAGGTAATGACCCTTACGGATCAGTAGCAATTAATGGAAAAACAAATAGTAGACCCTCTTTACAAAAAAAAAAAAAAAATCTCCTTCTTCCTTCTAAGATTATAACCATGACAACAACTTAAAATTATTTACTTGTTCAGTACTATTTCCCACATTTCAGCAGACAGCTGATAAACAATATCATTAGTGTGTTCTCACCCAACTCCCTAGTGGGATTATACTAAATTGATTCAGTTCTCCGTAATGCAAATATATACAACAGCAACAACAACTTAAACTAGCAAATGGATAAACCACACAGTCTATATCTTTACCAAGATCGTCAACGATCCTATTAATGAAGCAAACCTATCCATTCTTCCTTCTTCAACTGCTTAAATTCCAACCATACATAAGCACGCCCATTCTACCATAACAATCACAAACAGGAGAAGCAGCAAGCAAACAGCTAAATATTGAACAGTAGTCTGATATTAGAACTCATACTCATATAAAACTATAATTATTGTACAACAAAACCAAATTAAACTACAAACCCTAATTAACAAATCCACAAATTTAGCAAATCCTAAACAGTCAAAATTCCCCCACAAGATTCCATAATTCCTAATTACTCATTCACACAATCCCAATTGCAAATAATTTTATTCATAAAATAAAAAATTTATCAAAAGTTATAAATAACTATACTACCTCAAGGCGGGAGAAGACGATGGCGGGAGAGGACGACGGCGGGAGCACGGCTGAAGAGACGATGGTGGGAAAGCACACCGTTGGAGGGAGGGAGGGAGGGAGGGAGAGAGAAATTATCGCAAAGGAAAAGTAAAAGGGGAATTTGGAAATTGGTGGCGGCGGGGTAAAAAACCTTGATTATACACCGGTGTTTATTAAATAAGCGCCGGTGTAAAACATAATACCCCGGCGTTTACTAAAAGCGCCGGTGTAAATTAACGATTTATCTCCCCCACAAAATAACATAAGAATACCCCGACATTTCGTAAAAACGCCGGGGAATAAATGCCGGTATAGTCTGTTTCTGTTGTAGTGTTTTAGAGATATTGTTTATCTTGTATATCATCCCACCCTTCCATGTTTGTTGGAGGAATTATGTTTTATTTCCTGCAATATATTTTATTGTAACTTGTCCAGTATTCTGAATTTGTTTTGTTTTTATTTATGAATCATATTTGTTATACTCTACCTTATCCTCAAATTTAAAAAAAACAGATGATACACTACAACACTAAACGTCTTTCCTGGCGGGTTTTTTTCGATTCCCGGCGGGTTTTTTGATACACTACAACACAAAAAAGAAGCATTTGAAGAAACCGAAAGAAAAAGAACAAAAAACAATTGATTCAGTATTGGAATAAACCTACAAAATCAACTTGCAAATTGAGTTAAATGCTTAATATACCTCATTTCTTGTGCGATAATGTGCAAAATGGGATCTGTAACACCCCGCAAAATTGGAAATTACAATTTTGCCCCTAGATGTTACGCACGTATATTTTGTAATGTATTTCACTATATATTTTGGATTCGTACTATTTATACATTTTCCGTATTGATTTCAGTCAACTAAAATACAATATTTCAATCCCTGGGATTTACGTGCTTTTTTCGTGTTTTGATGCACGTGTTTCCACCACTACGTATAATATTTTCTATAGGTTTAAATTATTTATTTTTATGTATTTAAATCTATTTTATAAAACGAAAATTTATTTTCCCCCTATTTTGATCAAAATGCATTTTTTGATTTCCTGCACATACAGTGCACGAGTTTTCTACGTGCGTGATTTCATCATGAAATGCAGAAAATTAGTAAATATATTTTTCTTATATTTTTTCGATTATATTTAATAATTTTCCATCAATAAAGTCAATTTTCGCATATTTTACGTGCAACGCACGTGTTTTCGGCAAACATATTTAAGCGTATTTATTTTGGAGTGTGTGTGACACCCGTAATTTTCAAGGAATATAAAAGTATATAAATATATATTTTTGCAATATATGTTGAATAATTAAAAGTGGGTTGTTTGTTAAATAAAGAATGGTATATATGATTCTAAACATGTTTAAAATGAAGGTGGGGCCCACGGATTAGTAAGCTTGAGCTGTTTGAAATATGTTTGGAATATTTTGTGAAAATAAATGAATATATGGTGAATAGTATATTTGCATGATGTAAATAATTTGATAAGAAGTTGGTTGGTATGGTGTATATGGAGGTGCCCACGTGAATGCTAACAGCCTTCACGTTAACATTCATGTGTTGTTGGTTTTGGTTAAGAGAGGATTAGTGCATGTGGGGCTCACCAATGCTGTTGTGTTTTACTGCGTGGGCGTCAACTTGTAGCTGCCGTGGCAGGGGGGTTGTGTGTGGCCGGTTCTTGTAGTGGGAAGAGAAGAGAGAGTGAATGTGAGTTAAGGTTTGGAAGAGTGGGGAGGTGGAGAGTTGTAGGTTTTAGGAGTTTAGAATTGGAAGAGTTGTAAGAGTTAATTAGGAAAGTTATTAGGGGTGAATATATGCAAAATTGAACCCTCTACAAACCCTATAAATAGCACCATATTTCTCCTCATTCTTCACACCAAAAGCAAGTCAAGAAATAAGAAGAAGAAAGAAAAGAGGAAAAGGAAAAAGAAAGAGAGTAAGAAAAGTAGTGTTCTTATGCTTTGGAGTAATCTTGCTAGGAGGGGAGGCTATTGCTAGGAAGAGAAGAGCTAGGAATTTGCTTTGGAGCTAGGAGTGATGTTCTATCTTTCCTTTCATTGTTCAAACTTCATTGAGGTGGGTGTCTCCTACTTTCTAATTGTAGAAATTGCATGCTAATTATTTTATATGACTAGTATGAATTGAGTGTGATATGTGTAGATATATGTAGAATCCATGCTAGCACAATATACAATGATCTTGTTGAAAGTTAGTGAACAAATTGTTACCATGCTAATTAAGAAGTAGAGAAATAATCATATGGACCATGTTAGAATGTTTGCAAATTCTTGTTGTCAAATTGTGTGACAAGTATGAGTAATTGTTAAAGAATATTTTTGAATGAAGAAATTACAAATGTATGCATCTGTAACACAAGATATTCTTCTGTCAACCTAAAGTTTATGTTTGTGGTATATACTCACTATTAATAATATTGTAACTAAGGATTCAATGTGAAGTAAAGACTTGTACAGATGGTTATACTACTCGTGAAAGGCTTTGACTAAAACTATTCGAATAAATATTGTGCTTAATTTCAAATAAGAAATTCCTTGTATAGTTAATTATTATTCATAGTAAAAATGGTTTTGAAATTTTGTAACTATTCGAATATTAGTTACATTCTATGAATTTAATTCTATACCAATATAATAGTAAAGCCGGTATTTATAAAAAAAAAAATGGTTTTGAAATTTCCATGTATATTTTTGAGAGATTAAAAGAGAAATTGAAGTAGAAAGTAAAATTTTGACTTAAGATTTAATTATTGAAGAGTGTGAGATTTATATTTTTAGAAGAGTAAAGTATTGATTGTGTGAGTTAAATTTTCATTTGAAGAAATTGTGCAATCATTTTGGTTTAAGAATATTTTATGTGAATTGAGAAAATGTGAGAGCTTGAATTGGTTCATGCGATGAAATTGTTTGCTTGAAAGGAATTATTTATGCTTATAAAGTTGATGAATAAATGAATAGATCATAAATGGTGACAAGATTTGATTATTTTTTTTGTGAAATGAATTGAAAGATGAAATTATATAAGTTTAAGACATGTTTACTAAAGGGTATGTGTACCCATGTTTCATGTACATGAAAGTTTATGATTTAGAGTTAGTAAGACCTCGGTACCGGCATTATTGAAAGAAAGGATTTGAGAAATGATTTGGAGATATGGCTAAGGAGCTATCTCGTATTTGTTGATTAAGTCCGGTAGGAGGAAAAACTAATTCTTGAATGGAAATTATTCATGTCTTGAACTTAAGAAAATTTAGGCACATAAGTGAAGATGTAGTAAACTCAGGAAAACGTAAGTGGGGTGCTCTATATAGTCGGCGGTGGACTCCAAGACTATAGACCCAGTTGGTGGACTGAGGTTGCCCTGCGGGAGACGGATTGTTATATTTTAATCCGGGACTATGAGGACGGGTCGGCGGTGGACTCCAAGATCTTGAGTAGTCGGACGGATGGATTTTTGTGTTTACCGTCTCCAATGTATATATATATACTGGGCTAGAAGGTCACATACGGGACGGTTCGCACGATGTGGAATCTGTTATAACAGCCGGCGGTGGACACCAAGGCTGGGATTCACATTCGTGGAATAGTCTGAACTTTGTTTTGCTACCGGGTAGTTTTCATGGCGAGAGATCGAGCCCTGTATTGTGAAGAACGTAGGCACTTGCCCTCGGACCTATATAGTATGGGATGCATAGAATCCGAACAAGTGTGCATTAGTGTCATCCTAGTGTAGAATGGTATGCATTAGGCATTAAGACATGACATACACTTATGTTTAGAATAATCACTTTTGACACTTTACTTGTTCATTCAATCTTTTTGTGATTTGTTAAAGTATGAGATCGTTATACTATTCCCGGCATAGAGAGGATAGCCGTGTATAACATTTCGTCAGTTGTAAGTGACTGACGTGCCCACAGATTGACATGCAGGTAATGAACTATTCATGGAGTTATGAAGTGGATATGCTGTTGCTGTTTAGAAGTTAAAGATGTTGCAAATGATGTTAAAGTTATACAAGTTGTATTTCATTGTTGTAATCTTTTATTCTTCCTCTGTGTAAAGGAACTCTGATGTATTGTGAATAAAAAGTTTTAAATTCCTTGTAAAATTGTACGAAGTGAAGTAAAAATCCTGTGAAATCTCGAATTTATCCTTATTTAAAATTCGGGGCTGTGACAGTGTAAAAATGGCCTGAGGCCCATCCAAGGCCCAATACAATTCCTACTCAGAAAAGCAAGAATACCGACCTGGTTCGGCTCCGGACCCCTTCAGGGTCGGCGCCGAACCTCGTGTTTGCCCCCACAGTGCCGGCTTCCTCGTACTGACGAGCCTCAGTATCCCCCGGAGTCCGATCCGGAGCAGTCCCTCATGCCGTCCCCCCTCTCTGGCGGGGCGGAGGGATGACCTGGCGCAGCCTAGGCCCTCCGATTCCCCCAGAGGCACAGAGGACTCACGATGGGCCACGTCAGCTCCAAATACCGCCAAGGGTTTCGCCACGTCAGCCCTATACCACTCCCGGTATCACAGCAACCGCCCTAAACCCCCTGGGCCTTCTGCCACGTCAGGCCCATGGGCTTTCGGATCCAAACCCGGCCCCCAAGCGGAACCAAACCCGGTTGGGATTTTCTATAAATACTAGACCCTCACCCACCTTTTGAAGGTAATCAATCTTTTGCCACATAAATATACCTAGTTATTGCTACTCTCTCACAGAGACTGACTAGAGCGTCGGAGGGTCCGCCACCGGGACAAACCCCGGTGTTTCAGGACCGTCTGCAGGTACACAAGACCTCGGATCCGACCCTTCCGATCCGAGCCCAACCTTCAACGCCTTTCCGAGCTCATCGTAGCCCCCAGAAGGTCAACCGAAGGTCGGCAGACGAGCGGCAATCTCCTTCAATACAAATTGAGTTCGAACTCACACCTGGTGCTTCCACACGTGCCTCAGAAATAAACAGCATCAGGTTGGCGCCGTCTGTGGGAACCAGCTGCTCCAGAAGCCGATCCGACCCAGACCCTCAAAGGCCATCGACAGCCGAATCCTCATGGCAACCAAAGGCAAGGGGGCTGCTTCCTCCGTCAACCAACGGGACTCGCCCCCACCCACCAATAAAGCCAGGCCACGCCTGTCGAAACACAAGGCTCCCTCTCGGGAGTCCCAAGGGAGCGTCGGCCAGCCAGCCCAGCCCGACCTCCGGGGAATAATCCTCAACCGCAAGATTACCCGCAGCAGGGGAAGGGCCGCTTCCAACCCGGCCCCGAACCGCCCGAGGCCACCGTCCGAGGTACGCAGACCCGCGCTCAGCCGAGTCGGAAGACAACCCTCGGACCAACCAAACCGGGCCGAAGGAGCCCCCGTCACTCACAAGGAATTCCGAGACTTCCGAAGAGAAATGCTGGGGGCCCTCCGACGGGCCCCCAGGGAAGAAACCCTCCATTCCCGAACAGGGTCGGACGCCGAAGCCAGCGCGTCCCGCCCTTCAACGATCCAACCAGAAGACGACGACGTACTCCTAAGGCGCCTACAAGAAATGGAGGACCGCCTCGATCACGTAGGGGACGGCGGCCGAAGAGCGCCTCAGGGGTACAGGCCTGTCCGTCCTCCCTTCTCGGCCCCAATCCTCCAAGCAGAAATACCCCGGAATTTCCGACCCCCTCAATTCGAGACCTACGATGGCGAAGGGGATCCCGCTGATCACATGGAAGGTTTCAAGACCCTCATGATGATTCACAGCGCCTCGGATCCCCTGCTCTGCAGAGCCTTCCCGGCCACCCTTCGGGGTCCTGCTCGCGAGTGGTTCTCGAAACTCGCCCCCGGCTCCATTTACTCCTTCGACCAACTCGAGGGGAATTTTCTAGCCCATTTTGTCACTAGCAGGAAGGCCGAAAGGACCAGCGCCTCATTACTCAGGCTCAAACAGGAAGAGGGGGAATCACTCAGGGTGTTCGTCCGGAGATTTACCGCGGAGGCAAGGTCAGTCTCCTCCCTCGACCCAGGCGTCGCTTCAGCGGCATTCCGACACAACGTCCGCCCCGGACAGCTGAAGGCCTCTCTGGCCAAGAGACCCCCCGTCGACTTTCCCGACCTCCTTAATAGGGTCGAGAAATACATTAGGGCAGAAGAGGCCCTAAATCCCGAAGACGCCAAGGATCCCACCGTGAAAGGGAAGCGGAAGACCGAGGAAGTCGAACCACCAAAGAAAGCTCCAAGGGACCCGGGGGCCATGAAGAAGGTCCCGCCAGTCCCCCGCTTCGAGAAGTACACCCCCCTGACGCATAACGTATCCGCCATCCTCTTGGAGATCGAAGACAAGGGCATTGTCCGACTACCCCCCCGATCTAATAACAATAAGAATCGAGACCAGCGCTTTTACTGCCGCTTCCACAGAGATCACGGGCATGAGACCGACCAATGCCGAGCCCTGAAAGACGAAATTGAAGGACTCATTTCCAGAGGGTACCTCCGAGAATTTACCCGAGAAGGCCCACGGGATCGGCGAGCCGCTAGGAACCGGAGCCAATCGGCTCCGAATCCTCCTCCGAACCAGACCCAGAGTCGGAACCCCGATTCCGAGGGAGCCGTAGATATCCCTTTTATCTTGCACTGCGTCCACGGAGGGCCGATGGGAGGTGAATCAAAAACTTCCAGAAAAGCCTTCATCCGAGAGGTGAACGCTGTCAGAGACGACCCCTCACCCAAACTACAATCAAGGCCGGTCTCCTTTTCAGGGGAAGACCTTGAAGGAGTCCGCCTGCCCCACTGCGATGCCCTCGTCATCAACCTTCACATGGCTAATTATGAGGTCCGCAGGATCCTCGTCGACAACGGTAGCTCAGTGAATATTCTCTTCCTCGATGCCTTCGAAAATCTCAGGTTACCCCGAGGCAAACTCAAGCCAGCCGGGTACACCCTGCACGGGTTCTCAGGCGTCCCTGTCGTGATAGAAGGAATTGTTACCCTCGACGTTACCGCCGGATCGACTCCTGTCAAGAGGACCGAATCCATGGACTTCATGGTGGTCAACATCAAGACGGCCTACGACGCCATACTTGGCCGGCCTGGACTATGCTCCCTACAAGCAGTGCCTTCGGCTTACCATCTGAAGCTCAAGTTCCCCACCCCTCAAGGAGTCGGCATCGTCCGAGGCAGCCAAGAAGCGGCGCGGTCGTGCTACATGACCACCGTCGGGGGAGGTGTGTTCCCCCTCGACGCCGAACGAGCATAGGTTATGACCCGGCTAAATGTAAATCGGCTTTTGTATAAACCCTCACTTGTAAAAAGCTGCCTTAGCGGCCCTCCCTACCTTATGCTAAAGATATCCCTTTTTGTCCGAACCCAAATGTCTCGATAATCTCAATACGAGTCCGGACCAAAAGTCCTTCCTAAAGCCCCTCTTCGATCCCTTGCGGAACGATGGAGCCAGACCTTGCCTCCGACATTGCGTACTACACTACTGACCGGAGCGGGGAAGGAAGAGGATTCTCCTTTCATACCCCTTTTTATTTTCGTTCCAAAGAGGAAAAATAAAACAAAAGAAAAACAAAGACCGATACAAGACCGCTCCACTCATCTCAAATCAGGAAGATCAGGGCCCCTCAGGCCCAACGAGGAACGGAGAGTATTTCGGTCAAGCAACTAGGGGCCCCTCCCCTCGTTATGGTGCTCCTTAGCCTCAGCCACATTCGACCCTCCAACCACAGAGCTCAGGGCGTCATCCGGTCGCGCCCACTGCAACAGCAGCAGCGCAAAGGGAACCCCCTCCGCCTGTCGACCCACGAGGGAAGAGAACGAAGCACCCAACATCGCCTTGTAACAAAGCACCCCCGTCTCCTTCTCCACAAAGATGTCGCGAGGTAACCCCCCGGGAGAGGACCTCGGCACCAAAGTACTAAGCCCGGCCTGTCTAAGGTCCGCGCCGCCAAGCTCCCGATCCCACACCGCTCTTCTCAACCGGCGCGCCTCCACGCTTAAGACGGCGGACTTATTCCGACAAAAGTTACAAGCCTCATCAGTGTTCCGAGCCCCCCCTCCAGCGACCTACAACACAACCAACCAACTCAACGCACATTCTCAAGAAGATTCAGAAATGTCCAGACCCAAAAACAACCGGCCGGTCAAAAACTTTTCTTACCACTGTAAATCCAAGTGTTTCTTACAAAAAATTGCGGTGGCCAGTCCGCGGGAGGCAAACACAATCGAGGGAGAGGGAAAGAAAGACAAAAATTACACAACTCCTTGACCCACCTCCGCGCCGACGGACGGATCCACGGGAGCGTCGGCCGAGGGGTCGGCGGCGGGCCCTTCTTCACCCGGAGTCTTCGACGTCCCCTCGATCTCCATATCATACTCAAAATTGGACAGATCTAGGGCCGGGAAGAAATGCCTCACATGGCTAAGGGCCCTCTCATAGCTCTTGTCCTGGGCCGCGATCACCATCTGCTGACCCGTGTGTAACACCTCCTTCGCCTCCTTGGTGAACTTCGTCTTCAGGGAGGCCATCTCCTTCTCCCACTCCACATCCTTGGCCTTGAGCTGGAGCCCCAACTGCTGCTCTCTCTTTTGCGAACCCTCGAGTTCGATTCGCATCTCCTTCACCTCCAGCTCGCTCTTTTCCGCCCGAGCTCGCTCTTGAGCCAGGGACGCCTCGTACAGGTTCTTGATGTTGGCCCCCTGTATGCAAGCCTACAACCAACGGCAGACAAAGATCAGGCCTCGGCACAAAAATCAACAAGGAGATACAGAGTCGACAGGCTTACCTGCACAGTGGCCCGCGCCAGGCGGGCGAACGCCATCTCTACGGGCTCGCCCTCCATCACCTTGCGATCGCGAGGGGTCGCCAGTTTCTCCACCACCTCAACGGCCTGGGCCTCCTCTGTCAGACGGTCCCCCGTCAGAACCGACCAGTCAGGAGCCCACCGCTGCCGCATTAGCTCCACCACCGGATCCTCTTCCTCGGCCTCGACCCAGGGACCTTCCCCCTTGCCGAGAACAGGGGCCCCCGCTGCGCCCTGACCCTTCGAAGAAGCCGCGCCCTTGCTCATCTCGGAGCGACCCCTCTTGGTCCTCGGCTCGAGTTGGACTTCCGAGATAACAAGGGGCAGCTCCCTCGGCCTCTTCGCCGCCTCCGCCTTCTTCTTCTTCTCGGCATTTTCCTTCTTCATGGCGAGCCGCCTTGCTTGGATCGATGCCTCATCCATATCTGCAGAAAATAACCATTAAGAACAATGAGTGAGAATGTACAAAAGGATCGAGGGAAAAGAAACAACTACATACGGAGAACGGCGGGGCTCAGTCCAACGCTCGCCAGGCGAACCTCCGTCACCTTAGTCCAATTAATACTAGGGGACAAACGAAGACGCTCTACAAGCCCCCACTCCTCGACCGTCAGATCTCCCTGCCCCGGCGCAGGATAACTCGGCTTGGAGTAATTCCATCGAGTCGGGATGTCCCAGGGCTCTTCACTCCGAATTACCAGATACTTTTTCCTCCAGTCCTTAAAAGAATCAAGACGGCTATGAACAACCTTCCGCCTACTCCGGGGGGAGATATAGTAAACCCCCTCGGCTGCCGGGCAAAGCGCCAGCAACGCGCGGAACACGTTCAAATGCAAGGGCACCCGTTGTTCCTCGCACGTCAGTACAAAGCTGATTATCTGCTCCCAAGAGTTCGGCCCGTACTGCATCGGGGCCAGGGAGGCCCAGTTCAACACTTCCCGAACAAACGGATGGATCGGCAACCTCAGTCCAGAAATAAACGCGTCCACAGGGAAGACACAGTACCAAGCAGACAAGGGATCGGTTGGGCGAAGAGTAGAGCTCGGCAGCATCAACTCGTAACTAGGCCCTATGTGGTACGCCAATTGCAAGACTTCCAAGTCCCCGCCATCCAAGGCGGTCAGAATCGCGTCCATCAACACTCTCGTCCGGCTCGGCGAATAGGCCTGCACGCCAAAGAGCTCCTGATCGGACAGGTCGTCCGGATACTGACGGAAATGCTTCGGCTGCACGGGCGAACCAGTCCCCTGGCTCGAGCCACTAGTTCCCCACTCTACCTTCCTCGGAGCCTTCTTCCTCTTCTCGGACCGCTCCGACGAAGGAGTGAATAAGGGCCCCCGACCAGTCGGCATGGAGTTCGGACCTACCCCCGGAACCATGGATCTCCTTACAATGCCGCCCTCACCTCTCTCTCCCTCGGCAGCCGACTCCAAAACACGGACGTCGTCCGAACCATCAGTCGCTTCCTCCGACCCACTACTCTCCACCATGAAGGGACGACGAGAGCGCGACAACCTCGCACCATGTGCCGCCTCCTCAACCACCGGTTCCTCCCACGAAACCGTGTCAGGAGACCCGTCAGCATGCACTGGCTCCTCCTCGAGTACGGGCTCCTCCCAGGACGTCGAGTCAGAGATAGGCTCCACCCCCCCAGACGTCGACGCTGACGAGCCAGACTGAGCCCTATCCATCTATGCCTAGACTAAATAGGCTTGCTAACTCACCTGGGGTTACTTCGGAAGGGCAAGTCCGGTACAGCAAGACGCGAAGATGAGCGCTGAAGTATTGAAAAATTTTATTTTGAAAGAGAAAGGAGTGGACAAATAGGGGAGAGTGGGGACTATTTATGAGAGATAGAAGCGACTCCTCGATTCCCGCGAGTACTGTTCACCTATCCGACATGCAACTGCCGCCTAAGAATTCGCGCCACATCCTCAAAACGTGCGACGCTGACATCATCCATTGACAGGCTGGCAGCCAGTCACGGAGGCCAGCGCAGAAGAAGTATTCGGAGGAGGGAACATTTTTATTTTTAAGATTTAAGGCGCCGTCCTCAGACAGACGCCCCGGGCTCCGAGACTGGGCCGGTTCCCCTTTCACCCGCGAGCAGCTCGGGGCTTACAGCGTCATCGGCCGAAGACCCGAACTGTTCCCGGGTGAGACCGAAACCGCCTCAACCTGGAGCCCTACTGGGACACAGAATAGTCAACCTCCAATCGGAGAACTACTCATCTACCCAGGGCCCAAAGCTTCAAGACGCCCCCCTCGGCAAGCACCTCGGTCAAAAGCAGGTCAACACCCGAAGGCCGAAAGAAGTGCTCCATCCCGAGCCAGTTGATGCAACTGCAAAGGCCCAGCCCACTCCAGCAACCGAACCTTCGCAGTTGCAAACAACCGGCCCGGAACGCCCTTCATCCCTCTCAGAAGGATAGAACCTCCGCTATTGCAGACGGCTCACCCTTCGACGTTCGGTCGCTATCCCTCTCGCCCGGACCCCCCCTGGATCTGACCGCCACCTCAGGGCCATCAGATCCAAGAGAAGATCGGGCGATAAAGAAACTACCTCTCCGACAAAACCAGGGGCAAGAATTTTCAAAAAACAGGCGTCCGCCGAAGCAGACACCTTTATGGGCCAAACAGACCACCTTTGCCTGGATTTGAACCACAACGAGAAAAGGGGGGGGGGGGGTACTTATAAGCACCCCCCAGGGGCCGGCCATTATGATGTGGGGAAAACCAAACGACGGAAGACCATGCGCCATACCGTTACTTAGCGGCGCCATTAACGCACCTAGGAAATGGAAATCTTGCACAGGTCCCCAGGCGCCCCCAAAATGCTCCGCGAAAAAACGGACCACACTACTCAGAACAACCCCAAGGCACAACGGTTCGCCCCATAAACGGCCCGTAACTCCCCCTCACCAACTCGAGGTCCGGTCTGGCACCGGGATACTCTTCTCAGGAAGAAGCAACGACTCGCCTTCACCCTCACCGACCCGTCATCCCTCGCCAGCTCGAGGTCGGGTCTGGCACCTGGGTACTCTTCTTCGGAAGATCCACCGGCTGGCCATCACCCTTACCAGCCCATAATTCCCCCTCGTCTCGAGGTTCGGTCTGGCATCGGGGTACTCTTCTCAGGAAGAAACAACGGCTCGCCTTCACCCTCACCGACCCGTAATCCCTCGCCAGCTCGAGGTCGGGTCTGGCACCTGGGTACTCTTCTTCGGAAGATCCACCGGCTGGCCATCACCCTTACCAGCCCATAATTCCCCCTCGTCTCGAGGTTCGGTCTGGCACCGGGGTACTCTTCTCAGGAAGAAACAACGGCTCGCCTTCACCCTCACCGACCCGTAATTCCTCGCCAGCTCGAGGTCCGGTCCGGCACCTGGGTACTCTTCTTCGGAAGATCCACCGGCGGGCCATCACCCTTACCAGCCCGTAATTCCCCCTCGTCTCGAGGTTCGGCCTGGCACCGGGGTACTCTTCTCAGGAAGAAACAACGGCTCGCCTTCACCCTAACCGACCCACAATCCCTCGCCAGCTCGAGGTTCGGTCTGGCACCCGGGTACTCTTCTTCAGAAGATCCATCGGCTAGTCATCACCCTTACCAGCCCATAATTCCCCCTCCTCTCGAGGTTCGGTCTGGCACCCGGGTACTCTTCTCAGGAAGAAGCAACGGCTCGCCATCACCCTTGTCGACGCGTAATCCCTCGACCTCTCGAGGTTCAATCGAACACCAGGGTACTCTTCTCTGGAAGAGACAACGGTTCGCCATCACCTTCACCTACACTTTGACCCTCGACTAGCTCGAGGTTCTATCCAAGCTTCAGGACAACACCACCAGGAAGGCCCTGTGATCCGCCCTCCCATTTTTTACAATCATGAACACTCCTCCACGGCTAGCTCCCGCACCCCCTGCAGGAGTGGGGGGCTTGTGTGACAGTGTAAAAATGGCCTGAGGCCCATCCAAGGCCCAATACAATTCCTACTCAGAAAAGCAAGAATACCGACCTGGTTCGGCTCCGGACCCCTTCAGGGTCGGCGCCGAACCTCGTGTTTGCCCCCACAGTGCCGGCTTCCTCGTACTGACGAGCCTCAGTATCCCCCGGAGTCCGATCCGGAGCAGTCCCTCATGCCGTCCCCCCTCTCTGGCGGGGCGGAGGGATGACCTGGCGCAGCCTAGGCCCTCCGATTCCCCCAGAGGCACAGAGGACTCACGATGGGCCACGTCAGCTCCAAATACCACCAAGGGTTTCGCCACGTCAGCCCTATACCACTCCCGGTATCACAGCAACCGCCCTAAACCCCCTGGGCCTTCTGCCACGTCAGGCCCATGGGCTTTCGGATCCAAACCCGGCCCCCAAGCGGAACCAAACCCGGTTGGGATTTTCTATAAATACTAGACCCTCACCCACCTTTTGAAGGTAATCAATCTTTTGCCACATAAATATACCTAGTTATTGCTACTCTCTCACAGAGACTGACTAGAGCGTCGGAGGGTCCGCCACCGGGACAAACCCCGGTGTTTCAGGACCGTCTGCAGGTACACAAGACCTCGGATCCGACCCTTCCGATCCGAGCCCAACCTTCAACGCCTTTCCGAGCTCATCGTAGCCCCCAGAAGGTCAACCGAAGGTCGGCAGACGAGCGGCAATCTCCTTCAATACAAATTGAGTTCGAACTCACACCTGGTGCTTCCACACGTGCCTCAGAAATAAACAGCATCAGGGGCGTTACAGGATTGTCACGCCCCGCTTCCCGGAATACGGAAACACAGGCACGTAACTGAGGCCCAGCGAATGATATAAGTACGCCAACTCATATCATTCATAAGCTGTACCAGTCTCAACTTAATAATATAAGAAAAATGAATCACAACCACACAGGGAACATAATCACATAAACGAGAATGAAATTCAATAACCAATTCTGGAAAATAAAGACTTACCAATTAACTCGATAGACTCCTGCTCCAATTGTAGAAGATATGCTAATCAATGCCTCCTAAAAATTCTCTTTGTGCACCTGTTCTCGATTATCTAAAGAGAAATAATAAATTGTCCTTAGAGCAAGTACGGACAGCAAGTAGTGAAAGCAGAGAGTCAAGGAATAGGTTACTTGAAGGAATATGAATCAAGATCAAATATACGATGACAATAATGGCAGTAATAACAATGGTCTTAATAAAATATACATATATGTCAATTTATGTTCATTAGAGTGTCATTTCTCCTATCTAGTGCACGTACTACTGCATCCCATACTACAGATTCGGTGCACGCACAACATTGTTCGTTTGAGACATAGTGGTGGGGTCTACAGAGCGTGTACTCGGTTTCAATAACAATCATTTACCATTTTCATTCATTCATTCACATTCATTACTTCTCCTTCCATTTCAATACCATTTCAATATAGGCCCTCGAGTACATTTTCTGAGATTTCCCACTACTAGGTCAACCCTTATAAACCCCGGCTTGTTTAGTATTTTACTGTTAAATCATTCATGCTCATGCAGGTGTATATAAGGATGTCAAGGGAACGATAATAATGCAGCAACATGATGCATTGCTAAATAACAAACATGAAGTAATAAATTTAAAACAACAATTCTCTTTTTATTATTTAAACCAATTCCAATTATAACTGGGTCGAAACCTCAGTACAATGCAGACAATGCAGCAGTAACTATAAAAGGTCATCACATATACGTTCATTAAAATGCCAATTAATGTGCTACTACAAATTATGGAACACATTACAATGTCATATAACGATTAGAATGTCATTTTCTGTGTACAATCCACTTTATGAAGTCATTAATCCAATCACAATTGTCTCATTCAATCAATGTATACAATTACCATTCATTTCCTTTGTACACAATTCTATTCATTTTATTCATTTCGATTATATCTATACGGGCTTAGGTTTGAGTCAATGGACAATTTTAGGAGGTCAAGAGTACGTCGGGTTAGCTCGTGTAAACCCTCGATACTCTTAATGAGAAGGGATACAAGGCAAATTTAGATAATTAAAATGGAACTACTTGCAGGAGATCAATAAACTTGAACTAGAATAAATAAGAGAGTTCAAGTGACTTGCCTGTTAGTTGACGACGATGAAATTAAGGACAGAATAACGGGATCAGTATCCCGGGCAGCCGAGCAAGTGCGAGATAATTGGCAGCCACGCCGAATCAGCAACAGCAATCAAGTGATCCAACCCCTTCAATAGCTTCAAGTCAGCAAAACTCCAACAGCCAACAAACTAATAACTCCAGTCAAATCCCACTACAAACAACAACTCCAATAATAGCAAAATTTCAAATAGCAACAACTCCTTTCTCCAAAACAGCACCAATTCCTTCACAAATTCCAAGTCAGTCAACACCTCCAATCCAATCTTCTACTCCACAACACCAAACATCTGTACAACACCAATACAATTAAATGGTGGTAACCCAAACACCAAAACACCAACAGCAACAATGCACCCAATCAACCAAATATCAACACCCTACACAATTCCCAATACGACCAAACATCAATAGCAATACAATAACTCCAATTCTCTCCTTCTTCTTCACCTTTTTCAACAGAGAGATAGAGGGAGAGAGAGAACGAACCCACGGGAGAGAAGTGAGCGCAGTAAAAGGGCGGCGACTTCAGCAATGGGTCGACGGCAACGATGGCAGGCGGCTGGCGGGAGGGGGGAGTTGGCGGAGTCTGGCAACGGCTTGAACGGGGGTGCTGACGATGCTCCGGGAGGTTGAAGGAGAGGGAAGGCGTCGCGTCGACGGAGAAGAGAGGCGATGACTGAACGGGGGTTCGGCGATGGCGCGACTGAGTGGGAGGGCGGCGAGCGACTGGTTGAACGGTGACGGGAAGTGGGGAAACAGCGAGCGACTCTTGAGTTCTTCGCCTGTGGTTGTCGACGAGGGAGAGGGAGCGTTCGAGGTGGTCGAGGCTGTCGATGGAGGGGGAGTTCGTCGAGGTCGGGGCTTCAATGGTGGGGCTTGAACAGTGGAGTGCGGCACTGTGGTGGCAGGAGCGGGAGATGGACGGGAAGATGCGATGGAGAAGGAAGAAGATGGAAGAGGTGGGTTCGGGTTGTTTGGTTGCTTTTGGGTTTGTTCTGTTTGATTGAGAAACAGAGAGAGAGATGGAGAGATTGTAACGGGATTGAGAAGAGTGGGGTTTAGTTGTAACGGGAGGGAGAGAATAACGGGAGAGAGTGGGGGTTAGTTACGGGGATGTGAGAAGAGTGGGGAAATGTGAACAATTTGTATACGGGTGAGTGTATGGATTAACTTATACAATATAGATGGGTACTGGGTTTAGGGTTAAAACCCAATAAGGGATGGGCTTAATTCGGGCTTCAATATAATAAACTCAATAATAGGGTTGGGCTTCTAAGAAAATAAGTAATGGAAAAGAGACAAGTTACTAGTTGGAATATAGATTTGGATTTCAATAGGAGATTCAAAACGATTTTAAATGCATTGGAATGATTTACACGAAATTTGAAATATATGAATACATGGAGAAAAGAAAAGAACTGGAAATCCGTACGATCGGAAACAGGGGTTACAAATCCTACCCACCTTACAACAAGAATTTCGTCCTCGAAATTCATTATGGCAGGCAGCAGGACAAAACTGAACAACCTTAAGAAATAACAAGGCAGAAAAATTTGGAAAAAGAAACTCCAGTGATGGAAGCTCCAGGATAAGGAAAGGACATAGATAAGATCGATGTCGAATAATAAATCGACAAAAGATAACAAGTGAAAAGGATGAACACGATCTGAACGATGCAAAGAAGGATCAGCAAGAGAATCCTGGGACCTGTGGGTTGTGGGCTCACCACACTTCCGCTGCGCTACTCTGATGGCGATGTCCCGAGCAACATACATGTCGACGTAGGACACATGATACCAATCAACGAACCGAGCAGGAAGACAACAATGAGACACCAGGATCAAGGAGAGTAGGGCTCGAGATAGATATAATTAAACAATGCAAAATGAATATAAGATTTGTCTTCAATTTTAAATGATCAAAAGATATGTTATAGATCAAGACTAATGGGTAGGAGAATTGGGTTGTAAATCAAATAACAGGTTCAAATCCAATAAGGAAATATGCTATAGGATTTTGAAAATGTACATTAAAATCAAATAGTGAAAGTACATAAAATTGAGCATGTTCGGGCTCAAAACAAAATAATAGTAATAGTAGCGACAAGCATAATCATACCAATAACAATAATAATAACAAAATATCAACACCGCTAACAATAAAATAACAATGATAATAACAATAATATTAATAATAATAACAATAATAACAATAACAATAAAAATAATAATGATGATGATAATAATAATAATAACAGAAATGGATATAATAATAATATACACATATGTGTCGGGATGGAAAATTGAGTTTAATAGATTTACTAAAATAATCCAAACAGTAGTAATATATGATACAAATATTCGATCACTTAAAATGTAAAATAAAATTAAAATATACCGTTGTTGCAATAAATAAAATTTCCAGATAGTCAGATGAAATAACAAGTTTCTTAGAAACCAGAATAATATTTTGTTAAAATCCGATCATTTGAAAATGTAACTTGCTGAAAAAAATTTGAAAGCGAAAGGAAGCTATAAAAGTCTTAAATACTGAAAGTACACGGAAAGATACATATGTGCAGGAGCAAGGGTTTGAGCTCAAGTTAAATATTAATAAATAGTGCAATCAAGTGTATATAAAATTTAGGCTTCAACAAAAATACTAATAATAACACCAATAATAATAAAATATTAACAATACCGGTAAAAATAATAATGTAAGACAGAACCTAATTTGGTTCAACAATTTTTTTTTTGTACGAAAGTAATTCATTATTAACAACAGTAATAATAAAATAATGCAACAACAATAACAATAACAACGGCAATATCAATAATAATAATGATATCAATAATAATAACGAGAAACATAACAATAATAAATACATGTTAATAATAGAAATAATAACATCAAGAATAATAGAATAGTAATAGCAATAATAAAATAATAATAACAATAATAATAACACACATATTATTATTAATAAAAATAATAATAACAATAATAATAACAATAACATTAAAAATAATAATAGCAATATTAATAACCGTAATGAAAAGAGATCATCAATCATACTGATAGAAATAATAACAATAAAATACAAATGTTAACAATACTGTTGATCATGATAATACATACATGACAAAATTGGGTTTAAAAACATTCATGAAAAATAATGCAATAGTAATAATAATAATTGGAATGACAATAATAATAATAACAATAATATCAATAACAAAAATAATAATAATGGAAACATTAATAATAATAATAAAAATAAAAATGAAAATATTAACAATGCTGACAATAATAACATTGCAAAACGGAATATAATTCGGGTTCAACACATTTTCTTGCATGGAGGTAATTCGATATCAATAGCAATAATAAAATAATGAAAACAACAACAATAATAATAGCAATGGTAATATAAATAATAACAATGAATGTGAAAGACATAATAATTATTGAATGTTGACATTATAATCAATACTCGAAAACACATAAAAGGGCAACGAGTAAAATAGGCCAATATATATATATATACACGAAGACTTAAAAGGGGTTCATTAAATATTACAAAGTAAGCGTCAAATCATTAATTAGGACGTGGAAACAAAATTAAGTGAGAATCTAAAGTTTAAAGAATTAGAAAACGGTGACAATAAACAGTAATTCACAAAATAATGAAGACTTATACCATGATTAATGTACTCAATCTTAACATAATGTAAAAATAAGTTGCAAACACAAAATATGGTCAAATCAATTATACTAGTTCAAATTGTATGAAAACATAAAGTGTAATTGTATAAACAAAATATCATAAGGAAAATATTTATTTACCAACAGCTTCATTATATGAGTAAAAATTGTCTTGAAATACAAATTAGCAAACACTTAGAAAATCTTGCATCCTTAACATCAAGTTGCATGTTTGCCTTCACGACATCAGGCTTCAAATTGCCGTCCGGACATTCGGCTGCACATTTTGCCTCGCCGGTATCCAGTTGCAATTTGCCTCCATTGACATCGAGTTGCATACTTGCCATCTTGATATTAGATTGCACCGAAATGGTAAAATGGAAAATGTAACCTCCCATATACACATAGATATAGGACATTAAATTTAAGTATGATGTATGCTTTGAAATTCGTGATGTAAAAATGGTAGAAAAGTAAGAAATGAAGTTAAAAGCCACTCAATAGAATATCAAAACAGATATATAAATTATAAACATCAAACACAATAGTACAAAATAGCAGTAGTGGAAATGATTTATAAAAGTAGAGAGAGCACGGAATGAAATACATGCATAAACATAATGCAAATATGAATGAGAAAATAAATATGCAGTGTAGCAAATTTACACAATAAATATATCATAAAAATATACAATATCATAGAAGTTAAACGAGCCTCTAACATGTCCTTGAAGATCCTCCGATGCCGATCGACAAACCAAGCGGGAAGAAAAGAATGGACAATTCCAGAATCAAAGGAATAAGGGCACAAAAGAATAAAATTACACCCAATGAGGAATCAATGAATGTGAATGAATGGAAGGGACGAAACAACTGAGAGATGAAGGAACTGGATATGAAGAGATCAAAAGAGGGATCAAATGAGAGGGTATCCAGATCATATGTTGGTTATTCATGTTCATGTGATTAGCGTGGTGTGCATATTATTGAGTTAGACTGGCTAGAACCGAACTTGACTAACGTATTAGCCAGTCAACATGACTAACACATCAGCCAAACCCAGCCAAACTCCAACATAGTTAGAGCCTAACCTGGGCTCTGATACCACTAAAAACCTGTCACGCCCCGCTTCCCGGAATACGGAAACACAGGCACGTAACTGAGGCCCAGCGAATGATATAAGTACGCCAACTCATATCATTCATAAGCTGTACCAGTCTCAACTTAATAATATAAGAAAAATGAATCACAACCACACAGGGAACATAATCACATAAACGAGAATGAAATTCAATAACCAATTCTGGAAAATAAAGACTTACCAATTAACTCGATAGACTCCTGCTCCAATTGTAGAAGATATGCTAATCAATGCCTCCTAAAAATTCTCTTTGTGCACCTGTTCTCGATTATCTAAAGAGAAATAATAAATTGTCCTTAGAGCAAGTACGGACAGCAAGTAGTGAAAGCAGAGAGTCAAGGAATAGGTTACTTGAAGGAATATGAATCAAGATCAAATATACGATGACAATAATGGCAGTAATAACAATGGTCTTAATAAAATATACATATATGTCAATTTATGTTCATTAGAGTGTCATTTCTCCTATCTAGTGCACGTACTACTGCATCCCATACTACAGATTCGGTGCACGCACAACAGTGTTCGTTTGAGACATAGTGGTGGGGTCTACAGAGCGTGTACTCGGTTTTATTAATTGGCATTTTAATGAACGTATATGTGATGACCTTTTATAGTTACTGCTGCATTGTCTGCATTGTACTGAGGTTTCGACCCAGTTATAATTGGAATTGGTTTAAATAATAAAAAGAGAATTGTTGTTTTAAATTTATTACTTCATGTTTGTTATTTAGCAATGCATCATGTTGCTGCATTATTATCGTTCCCTTGACATCCTTATATACACCTGCATGAGCATGAATGATTTAACAGTAAAATACTAAACAAGCCGGGGTTTATAAGGGTTGACCTAGTAGTGGGAAATCTCAGAAAATGTACTCGAGGGCCTATATTGAAATGTTATTGAAATGGAAGGAGAAGTAATGAATGTGAATGAATGAATGAAAATGGTAAATGATTGTTATTGAAACCGAGTACACGCTCTGTAGACCCCACCACTATGTCTCAAACGAACACTGTTGTGCGTGCACCGAATCTGTAGTATGGGATGCAGTAGTACGTGCACTAGATAAGAGAAATGACAATCTAATGAACATAAATTGACATATATGTATATTTTATTAAGACCATTGTTATTACTGCCATTATTGTCATCGTATATTTGATCTTGATTCATATTCCTTCAAGTAACCTATTCCTTGACTCTCTGCTTTCACTACTTGCTGTCCGTACTTGCTCTAAGGACAATTTATTATTTCTCTTTAGATAATCGAGAACAGGTGCACAAAGAGAATTTTTAGGAGGCATTGATTAGCATATCTTCTACAATTGGAGCAGGAGTCTATCGAGTTAATTGGTAAGTCTTTATTTTCCAGAATTGGTTATTGAATTTCATTCTCGTTTATGTGATTATGTTCCCTGTGTGGTTGTGATTCATTTTTCTTATATTATTAAGTTGAGACTGGTACAGCTTATGAATGATATGAGTTGGCGTACTTATATCATTCGCTGGGCCTCAGTTACGTGTCTGTGTTTCCGTATTCCGGGAAGCGGGGCGTGACAGGTTTTTAGCAAGTGGACTTGCCTGTTAGTTGACGACGATGAAATTAAGGACAGAATAACGGGATCAGTATCCCGGGCAGCCGAGCAAGTGCGAGATAATTGGCAGCCACGCCGAATCAGCAACAGCAATCAAGTGATCCAACCCCTTCAATAGCTTCAAGTCAGCAAAACTCCAACAGCCAACAAACTAATAACTCCAGTCAAATCCCACTACAAACAACAACTCCAATAATAGCAAAATTTCAAATAGCAACAACTCCTTTCTCCAAAACAGCACCAATTCCTTCACAAATTCCAAGTCAGTCAACACCTCCAATCCAATCTTCTACTCCACAACACCAAACATCTGTACAACACCAATACAATTAAATGGTGGTAACCCAAACACCAAAACACCAACAGCAACAATGCACCCAATCAACCAAATATCAACACCCTACACAATTCCCAATACGACCAAACATCAATAGCAATACAATAACTCCAATTCTCTCCTTCTTCTTCACCTTTTTCAACAGAGAGATAGAGGGAGAGAGAGAACGAACCCACGGGAGAGAAGTGAGCGCAGTAAAAGGGCGGCGACTTCAGCAATGGGTCGACGGCAACGATGGCAGGCGGCTGGCGGGAGGGGGGAGTTGGCGGAGTCTGGCAACGGCTTGAACGGGGGTGCTGACGATGCTCCGGGAGGTTGAAGGAGAGGGAAGGCGTCGCGTCGACGGAGAAGAGAGGCGATGACTGAACGGGGGTTCGGCGATGGCGCGACTGAGTGGGAGGGCGGCGAGCGACTGGTTGAACGGTGACGGGAAGTGGGGAAACAGCGAGCGACTCTTGAGTTCTTCGCCTGTGGTTGTCGACGAGGGAGAGGGAGCGTTCGAGGTGGTCGAGGCTGTCGATGGAGGGGGAGTTCGTCGAGGTCGGGGCTTCAATGGTGGGGCTTGAACAGTGGAGTGCGGCACTGTGGTGGCAGGAGCGGGAGATGGACGGGAAGATGCGATGGAGAAGGAAGAAGATGGAAGAGGTGGGTTCGGGTTGTTTGGTTGCTTTTGGGTTTGTTCTGTTTGATTGAGAAACAGAGAGAGAGATGGAGAGATTGTAACGGGATTGAGAAGAGTGGGGTTTAGTTGTAACGGGAGGGAGAGAATAACGGAAGAGAGTGGGGGTTAGTTACGGGGATGTGAGAAGAGTGGGGAAATGTGAACAAGGGTGAGTGTATGGATTAACTTATACAATATAGATGGGTACTGGGTTTAGGGTTAAAACCCAATAAGGGATGGGCTTAATTCGGGCTTCAATATAATAAACTCAATAATATGGTTGGGCTTCTAAGAAAATAAGTAATGGAAAAGAGACAAGTTACTAGTTAGAATATAGATTTGGATTTCAATAGGAGATTCAAAACGATTTTAAATGCATTGGAATGATTTACACGAAATTTGAAATATATGAATACATGGAGAAAAGAAAAGAACTGAAAATCCGTACGATCGGAAACAGGGGTTACAAGGATCAACCTCTGAACCTTGTCAAAAAACTTGATATATTTGTGATATTTAGGTCCCTAGCTTCTCATATCACGACCTGATAGTGCGCAAGATAGGCAGTATAAAATTACTAACATACCCATATGAATATAGGCAATACACAAATTGGATAAAACTCTCACTTTTCTGTGAAAACTATAAACATTGTGATATTGAAGCACTTTTGCTCCCAATACCACCATCACTTTTGACATGAGAAGAGAAAATATCGGTTGCTTTCAAATTTGATGTGATATATGAATATTGACAATTGTGAGGATATTGGTTCCTACAAAATAAAACAGCAACATAATTTAGTAGTATGTGAGCTTATTTGCTATTTCTAGCTCTGATCTAAAATGTTTTGGATTTACTCAAAATTTATACCAAAAAATTGAGGTAATAAACAAGATATGTTTTAGAAGAATCTGACACTCAATTTTGTCATTTATCCCTGAATGAATATTAATACATTTGAGATAAAGTTCTCAAATTTTCCATAGATGTGAGTTAGAAGGTTTAGATGGATGCAGTGGGCATTGATACATGTAAAAATAGAACAAGTCGGTACCGTTCAAAACGGACATGAATCTTAAAGCTTTTAGGGGTAAAACAATAAATTTTAGCTGGTACAGGTCCATAAGAGGAAGTTGGGCTGCTTTCGGGCTCATCAACTCAAATAGGACTACCACACTGAATTGTCATAGTAGCCCAACATGTAACAGTTTAGGTTTATCCAAAGTTCTCATCTTAAATTTTCTGTATCTAGAGAGTAACTTCTTCTATCTCTCCATGCAACAGATAGTTTAAAAACTCTCTTTATCAAGAAGAGAGTAACCAACTCCGTCTTTTCATGAAGAAGATGATAACCAACCTTATCGAAACACCGAAAAATAGAAATAAATCAATATCTTGAAACTGGCCCTCCAGCGACTATAAATACCTCATGACCTCTTCAGAAATCAGGTCATCACAATTTTCGCTTACAAAAATATTCATATATTCTGAGTTTTATGACTTAGGTATCAGAGGATTTGTCGTCGGGGCCAACCTCGGTATCTCAGGCTATTTTGCATGTCCATCAAAGCGATCACAACCATTCAGATAAGATCCAACCGCCTATGACAGTTAGATTTTAAATTCAAGAACAGTTTAGGCAATCAACGCCGGTAAAAATTAAAGGTATTATCTTTTATTGTTTTTATAAGGCATTCACACCATCTGTTTGCTCCCACACAGATGTGGGATTGAAAATAACATAGTTTTCCAGGCATGCCTTCAAAGAGGAAGAATGCAGTGGCCACTAGTCATTAAGCAAACAATCCTCTTCCCCCTTTCAAGCAAGGCAACAACCCCCTCAGGTGGGGTAGGGGTGGCAACTGGGTCGGGTCACCCCGCAACCCGCCCGCGACCCGCTCAGTAGAAATCGGCCCGCTCTAGACCGGTCCAGGTCCGGGTCGAACCCGAGAAGTTGAATGGGTCGACCCGGGTCTGCACAAATCGCTGCCAACCCGCTTAACCCGACCCGCCAACCCGCGGGTCAGAGGACCGTTTGACCCGAACGGGTCGACCGGTCGACTGGCGTCAACAACATTTTTACAATTCTGATCGTATCGAAGGAATCAACAAATTCTCTCAACAATTTTTTCATTAAATTTTCTACCGACTACTTCTTCTACCGCATTCAACTTCTTCTACCACTACTGACGACTATGTCGCTACGAATACGTCTTCTACAACTCTCTCTCTTCACTCTTGTTTTCTTTCATTTACATATTCGAACATTTCCGGAGTACGGTATCAAAATTCTACGACTCTCTTCTCTCTTTATTTTTTTGTAGTATTTTTTGTTTGTATCATATTTGTTTGTTGGTTTTTCGGATTCTCTCTTACAAACCTCCTATTGTTTTCTAGATTTTTTAAAAAACTTATCTTGCCTAGATTGTATTTAATTTTTTCACATACACTACTATATCAACATGTCAGGATCACGAGGTAGTGGTCGTAGCCAAAGTGGACAAGATTCCACCGACACTTCTCGTAGGCCTCTTGTTGTCCCGAACATTGAGCCCGCTGAAGATGACCCATGACCGCAAACATTGGTACACACGATGTGTACCCACAAGACATAGACAAAGAAGAGGAAACACAAACACAACAAACCGAAACAACGCAACCGGGTAGTAGTAGAAAAACTAGAGGAAAAAAAAAGGGATTGGCAAAAATTTTATGATTATATTCCGGACGAAAAAAATCCGGGTGTAGGTCAAAAAATTTGCAAAACTTGTTCCAAGAGTTACAAATGGGAGAAGGGCGAGGGGACAGGTATGTTAAGATAAATCAGAGAGATGAAAACAATACTGGATATTAAATTGAGTTTAACCAAGTACAATACCACCTATATATAGGAGGAGAACAAATATCAAAACAACTCTACAATCAGTAGGGACTATAATAATATCTAACACCCCAACTCAAACTCACGATAGGTCAAACAGTGTGAGTTTGCCTACTAAGTATCTAAATCTCTGAACAGTATGAGATTTGGTGAAGAAATCTGTAGTCTGCTGGGAAGATGTAACAGAATGGAGAGAAATGGTCCCTGCCTCAAAGCGCTCACGAACATAATGGCAATCAATCTCTATATGCTTAGTTCGCTCATGAAAGACCGGGTTGCTTGCAATGTACAATGCACTCGGTTATCACAATGAAGAGGAGTAGCTTCTGTAAGAGTGACACTCATATCTGATAACAGCCAACGAACATGAACAATCTCTCTAGTAGTAGCTGCCATTGCTCTGTACTCAACTTCAGTCGATGAACATGCAACAACTGTCTGTTTCTTACTTCGCCATGAGATCAGCGAATCACCAAGAAATAGACAAAAACCGGTGGTAGACCGTCTGGTAGTAGGATCACCTGCCCAATCTAAATCAGAATATGCACTCAACTCTAGTTTGGATGCAACAGGCATGAATAATGAGCAAGTAATAGTGCCCCGAAGGTATCTGAGAATCTGAAGAAGAGCACCGTAGTGAACTAATGTAGGAGCATAAACAAACTGACTGACAACACTGACTGTGTGAGCAATATCGGGTCTGGTCATGCATAAGTAGACAAGTTGTCCAACAATCTGTTTTTATGTAGTGAGATCAGGAAGGAGCTCACCATCAGTGGGATGAAGCTTCACATGAAGCTCGACTGATCTACAGTCAGAAAGACATACAGCGGAGATAATATCTAATGTATATTTCTGTTGCGAAATGAGTATTCCCCGAGATCCATGAGCAATCTCTAGGCCCAGAAAATAACGTAGTCTGCGAAGGTCTTTCATATGGAACTGCTGATGAAGGTATTTCGGGTGGATGTAATGCCCGTAGAGTCATCCCCAGTAATGATCATATCGTCAACATAGAGTAGTAGAATTACCATCCCCTATGGTGATGACCGCATAAACATAGAATGGTGAGAACTCTGATTAAAACCAACCTTGGTGATGACAAGGTGAAAACACTCAAACCATGCTCGAGGGGCCTGCTTCAAACCATATATAGCTCGATGCAGCCGACAAATATGACGAGGAGGAGTAGGGAGGTCAGGAGGAGAATCCATATAAACAACCTCAGATAAGGTACCATGAAGAAAAGCATTCTTCACGTTCATCGGGTATAACGGCCAGTGGCGGATGGCTGCAATAGCAAGAAGGGTCCAAACAGTAGTCATCTGTGCAACGGGAGCAAAGGTCTCATCATAATCAATGACATGCTCCTAAGTAAACCCTCGGACTACTAGACGGGCCTTATGCTGCTCAATAGATCCATCAGGTTGATATTTGATCTTAAAGATCCACTTGCAGCTAATAGGCTGAATGCCCTCTGGTAGAGGAACAACATCCTAAGTGGCAGTCTGATCAAATACACTAAATTCCTCTGCAATAGCTTTCCTCCATTCAGGATATTGAATTGCATCTTGATAGGTTATGGGCTCACGTGTAGAGTGTATAGCAGTGAGATATGCATGAAACTGTAGTGAGTAGGAAGCTAGGGTGGCAAAACCAAACTGGTCAGAAGGATGAGTGGCATCAGGTGTATAACGTGTTGGAGGAATACCCGAAGTGGAACGGGTAGACTGACGAAGAGGTGGTGGAATAATAGGGTGTGGGGGTGAGGACGGTGGAGTAGGTGCATGTGTCGGTGGGGAAGTAGGTGGGATGGGTGCTGGCTACTGTGGGGATGCAGGTGGTATTTTGGTAGGGAGAACAACAGGTGTAAGGACTGCAAGAGATGTGAATGGAGTCAGAGGAGTGGGATCAAAAGGAATGCGGAAAGATAAAGTCGGGGGGGGGGGGGTGTCAGGTAGTAAGTGGGGCCTTCCACAAAAGATACATGTCGAGAAATGCGGACATGACCCGCTGATGGATCAAAACAACGATAACCTTTGTGTTCAGGACTGAGACCTAGGTGAACGCATTTAGCAGCACGAGGGAGAGCTTCATGCGCTCAGTAGGAGGGAGAAGGACGTAACTGGTGCACCCAAAGGTTCGGAGCATACTGTGGTCGGGAGGTGAATGATAAAGAGCCTTATAAGGTGTCGTACCAGCTAAGGCAGACGAGGGAGTAATGTTGATGAGATTAACAGAGGTCATGATAGCGTTAGCCCAAAAAGAACAAGGAGCGGAATAGGAGAGTAAAAGAGCGCGAGCCGTCTCAAGGATGTGACATGCTTACGTTCAGCTACACCATTCTGCTCATGTGTGTGAGGGCATGATTGCTGAAATAGGGTACCGTGAGATTGAAGGATCGATCTCACAGTGGTGGAAGTGTACTCACGTGCACCGTCCGATCGAAAATTCTTAATGCGCACACCGAACAGAGTGTGAATCATAGTTATAAAGAACCAGTAAATATCTGGTATCTCAGATCGCTGATGCATAAGTAAAACCCATGTATGTCTAGTGAAATCATCGATGAAGGCAACATAATAGAGATAGCCTTTCCACGAGGGTACGTGAGAGGGTCCCCATATGTCAGAATGAACAAGTTGAAAAGGGTGAGTGGTTTCAGAAGTTCTTTTGTGACTAAAGGGTAGGGCAATGTGTTTGGCCAAATGACAACCTTGACAATCAGATAAATATTTAAAAGTGAGAGAACCAAGGGCACCACTGCGAGCTACAGTCTGAGTCGTGATGCACTAATATGACCTAAATGTTTGTGCCACAGATCAACATCAGAGAAAATAATACCGGCAAAACTAAAAGGAGAGTAATGTGCACGAAGAAAATCTAGATAATATAGACGACCGTGACGACTAGCATGCCCAAACTCCTCACCGGTGGAGGAATCAGTAATAGAACAACCTAAAGAGTCAAAAGTAACGACAAGACCACTATCGTACAACGCACTAATAGAAATAAGATTTATTGATAAATGAGGAGCATAGAGAACATATGGTAATGTGAGAGTGGGAGAGTTAATTGTCCCTGAGTGTGTAATAAGAAGTGATGAGCCATCAGCTATGTGTAAAGATGGAGAGTGAGAGGGAAGTGTTGTGCAGGTGGTAAACAGTGTCTGATTACTAGTGAGATGATGTGATGCACCAGAATCTAAAATCTAGAACGAATTCATACCGGGAGTGGTAGAAAGTGCAGGAGCAGTACAGCCAGTATTGATAGACTAACCCATGAGTTGTAGTTTCAGTTGAGTGAGGCGTTGCTGAAGATTAGCCCAATCAGCAGGAGACGACAAGGCCGGAGTGACGGGCATGGCCGAGGATGTGAGGGAAGAAGCACTGCGAGGAGAAATAAGACTAGTGCTATTGTGACTGAGAGCACAATGTGGAGGGAGATGCTGCTAATGTCTGAATCGGGATAGGGAGTAGGGCGGTGCTACCGGTGGCAGAAGTAGAGGTGGAGTAGGATGAGGAATGATGTAAAGAGAAGGTAGGAGGCCGGAGGCAAACTGAAAATAGCGCTGCTGTTTTTTGAATCTGGAGGAGGAACGAGAGGCGGTTGCATCGGGGAAGTCACTGGAGGCAGAAATATGAGATGCCATCAAGTAGTAGTACCTGTATATATATCAGCGCTATTTGAATCTGGAGGAGGAACGAGAGGCGGTTGCATCGGGAAAGTCAGTGGAGGCAGAAATATGAGATACCATCAAGTAGTAGTACATACATATATATATATATATATATATATATATATATATATATTCAGTTTTTTTTAAACAGTAAAGAAAAAAGATTAAAAAAGATTTTGGATTCCGGGTTGGTTATAGGGTAATGGGGATTTGGGTATAGGGTAATGGGGATTTGGGTAACAGGTCGGGTAATGGGGATTTTGGATTTGGGTAAAAAAAGTTGGATTAGGGTTCTGGGAGAGTGGCGGCTAAGGTAGTAATGGAGTTGGGTTTGGAGGAGCTCGGGTGTGAGGTAGAAGGTGAGGAAGGAGGTGTGAGGTACTGTATCCAGGAAAAGACGAAGGTGAGGAAGTTGATTTGGTTTGAACCTGAAGAGCTGGTTTTGAATATGAAGGTGAGGAAGGTGAGGAATTTGATTTCGGCGGAGAGGATTGGTTTTGAATCTGAAGAGGACGAAGGTGAGGAAGTTGAGCGGGTGTGAGGAAGAAGTGGATCTACTGTTGATTGGGTTTGGACGAAGGTGAGGAAGGTGATTGGGTTTGGAAGAAGTCGCCGCCGTGGATTGCTCAAGAGGAGAAGTAGTGGATTTTTTTGATTTTTTTGATTTTTTTGATTTTTTTGGATTTTTGGATGGGAAAAATTTAAGAGAAGAAAATTTGTATAATTGGCTCTGATAGCATGTTAAGATAAACCAGAGAGATGAAAACAATACTGAATATTAAATTGAGTTTAACCAGGGGCGGAGCCATGTGGGGGCCCGGGGTGGCCCGGGCCCCCCCAAAATTTTGAAAAACCCCTTAAATTTTTTGAATTTTTTTAAAAACCCCTTAAATCTATTAAATTTTATTATTTGGCCTCCCTAAAAATTATGAAAAATACCTATATATTTATATGTAGTTATAGAATTTTTTCTTGGCCCCCCTGAAAATTTTGTTCTGGCTTCGCCCCTGAGTTTAACCAAGTACAATACCACCTATATATAGGAGGAGAACAAATATCAAAACAACTCTACAACCAATATGGGACTATAATAATATCTAACAGGGTACAATACAACGACACATCCAAAATGTACATAAGGAACTTCTTGTAGACCTACTTGGCCAACAAAAAATTCACCCTAGGACCGGTCTAGTTGATAGCCACTTTTATGATCCCGAACTTGTTCGGCAGGAAATGGCCCGATTAGTAATTAAGGAAGAGTTACCATTTTCCTATTCTGATAGTAGGAACTTAGAGTCTTTTAATCAAACCGCATTAAACCCGCATTTTAAAAGAATCTCTAGAAATACTTTGAAATCAGATTGTTTTAAAATGTACACCGAAATGAGAGATAGTTTGATTGCTATTTAATGGAGTTTAACTTGCAGAGTTTCTTTAATTTCCGATTGTTGGAAGGGTTGCAACAATATTCCAATGATGGGAATAACTTGTCATTGGATAGACAGTGATTGGATGCTTCAAAAAAGGATGATATCACTTGTCACATTGCCCTATCCCCATAATGGTATTGAAATTGCAAATCGTATTTTATAAATTTGTGATCTTTTTCGTATTCGTGATAAAATTATGTGTATTAGTTTTGATAATGCTTCTAACAATAATGCATCAATTAGTATATTACAAACACAATTAGCTCCTTCATGTTTAGAAATTTTTCATATTAGATATGCATGTCATATCTTAAATTTATGTGTTCAAGATGCATTAAAAATATCCCACCCATATATAGTTAACATTATAAATTGTGTACATTTTATTGCATTAAGTGGCACCATATTTCAAAAATGGAAAGAATGGTGTAGCTTGTACATTTTAAAAAAATTTCAAAGGATGTTAAACACCGATGGAACTCTACTTTTGATTTGCTACATGTTGTTACTCAATATAAAGCATGTATAAATAATTTTTGTATTGCAAAAAATATGCCAAATTTTTAAATGACTACCGAAGCTTAGTATTATGCCGAATCTTTGTTAAATTTTTTTAGAACCTTTTAAAACCGCAACTTTAAAATTTTCAAAATCTTATGAATCTACTTTTAGTAATATTTTTATTTCAATAGGTACTATGATGCAAACTTTCAAAGAAATGATCTATGATATTTATATTGGTCATATTGTGAAACCTGCATACACCAAATTTTTGAAGTATTTTAGTCCTTCTCCTAGGTTGTATTGTATTGCTACTGTGATGGATCATCGTATCAAATTAGAAGGTACGAAGAGTTTGATTGAAATGTTTTTTACTTCACTTGGAGATGAATCTCCAATTGATTGCAACACATTTTTAGCTAACTTTGACTCAACATTGTAGAACTTGTATAATTTTTATGATAGAAGTTTTACATTTAGTAGTACAACTAGTTTAGTTTGTTCTTCTTCTACTACTTCTAGAGGTAAGAGTAAGAGTAAATTAGATGATGCCACATTTAATTTACTTGCACAAATTCAATCAAAACAACCTAGGACTAATCAACCAAATGAATTACATTGGTATAATCAACAAGATTCTGAAAGTTTTACTTCTACACGTGATATTTTACAATGGTGGAAAGACCATGAACATACTTATAGTATTTTAAAATATATAGCTAAAGATCTACTAACTCCTCCTGTCTCTACATTTGCTTCAGAAAGTGCATTTTCTACAAGTGGCAGGGTTCTAATCGATTACAGAAGTCGCTTGAAGCCCCAATCGTTGGAGATGCTTGTCTGCACAGAAGATTAGATGAATGTCGAAGATAATACTCAAGAAAAAGGGTTCGACACGTCTACAAGTGGATGCAACTCGCCGGAAGAACAGCAACAACAACAATAGCAACCAACATGAAGAATTGAAGACCAACAACAACAACAATAAATTGAAGACTAACAAATTGAAGAAAATTGTAAATGTATAAAAAATTGTAAAAAATCTTTGTTTCTTATAAAAAAAATTTGAAAAATTCAAGAAAATTGTAATTGTATAGAAGAAAATTGTAATTGTATAGAACAAATTTGTAATAAATCTTTGTTTATTATAAAAAAATTGGAAAATTTGTATAGTTGAAATCATATGAATGATATATACATTTTTTATAGAAATTTCACTCTTTGATTATTATTATTATTATTACATTTTTTTAGTTATTATTATTATTATCATTACATTTTTTTTCAAGTTTAAAAAAAATTAGTTGAAACCGACGGGCCAACCCGCGACCCGACCCGGGTTGGACCCGAATGGGTTCGCGGGTTGGCCGGGTCGAGATTTCGTTAATCCAACCCGACCCGATTAACAAACCGACCTGAACCGAACCCTCCTTATTTCGGTTCCAACCCGGGCGGGTTCGACCCGACCCAGCCCGGTCGACCCGATTGCCAACTCTAAAGTGGGGTAACAATCCCCCCGGTCCGGTTAACAAACCGACCCAACCCGAACCCGCCCTATTTCGGTTCCAACCCGGCAGGTTCTACCCAACCCGACCAGGCCCGGTCGACCCGATTTCCAACCCTAAGGTGGGGTAACAATCCCTTCAAACAGGGCGACAACCCCTTCAGGAAAGGAGGGGCGAAAATCCCTGCAAACAACCTCCTCAGTGACAACCTCCACCTCTTCCTCAACAAGTTGATTACCCGACGTCGCAACCCTCTCTCATCGGGATGCATCAACAGGCTCTCAATCGCATCGTTTTGCATGCCACTCTAGACCTCGCCTTAAACGATTGAGGGGGGACAGACCCTCAATCCATAGAGACAGCGACACCACGGTTCCTCTTGTGATCGACTATTAAGTAAGGGCAATAGAAATGAAAAGCATGTGCACTTTATCTGAGGCCACAAAAGTAATGACCGTGTTGATCAGGATTGATGACCAGCTACATATGAGGGATTTTGTGGTTTTTTTTTCATCTCTTTGTATTTTTTTAATTCTTTTTTTGGTTTGTATTAGTTCGACATAGAAATATGTATTTTGAGCCGAAATGGATATCATACCCTAGCATGTTGATTGAATGAACATCATCCGATACTACTTTCCGGTAGTATTAATTGTTTTGTTAAAAATGTTTACCGGTGGAAAGCGGGAAGGTTTGTCTCACACTTTACGTTCAGAAAAAGACGATAACATATCATGTATTGTAGCCACAACTCCAACCTCTCTAACCGTAAAAGAATTAGAGTACCTTAGTGCTGACTATGATGACTCGATTTAGCACCTACTATTCGAGTGCAGTCAGACCAAGTGAAGCGGCTATTCCATGTTGCGGGACTCTCCCTCTTCCTCCTCCTGACTAGATCTCCTCTTCTGCAAACTACATCAGATGATGGTTGTCCTCAGCACATCACGATGAGGAGCTGGCGATTAGCTGCTTCAACCTCCTCTGGCAACTGTGGAAATGGTGAGATATGACAAAATCTTCGGCCGAGTGTCATTCTGCTAGCATGGAACCAACTGTTAGAACCTGAATAAGAAATTCTAACAAAGTTGTGAAGAATTCAAATACAGAAATGAAAACAGTAAGTAATAAACTTGTACAGAGTCGAGATTTTAAGAATCTCTGTCCTTAAAGCAGAATTTGCCCCGTAGTGCGACGGTTTCCGGCAAATCGCTTCCCAGGATACAACTGTACCTTTTCTGAAGAATGCGGCACCCTTGCTTCAGAGACAACGAACTGCTGTCTGTGTGTACTCTCAGTTGACAGACCCTGGACTCAGAGCAGAGGAAGAAGAAGAGGAAGACTCAAGTGGAAAAATTTTCTGTGTCTGTTTGGGAGCTGATGTCTGGGTATAAGAGTTGGACTGGAGACTGTTCAGCAGCCATTACTCTGTAACAGCAGAGTAATGGGGACTCTTCAGTTTAGTAACTGGTGAGCCATTACTCTGCTGTTACAGAGTAATGGCCTCAGTTACTGAATCTGAAAAATCTTTTCAGTTCAGTAGGGGAAAAGGCTGTCTGGGCAAAAAAATAAAAAATTTAAGCCAGACCAGACCGAGCCGAGCCGAGCCGGGGCCGGGGCCGGGGCCGGAGCCGGAGCCGGACCGGGCGCGCGTGTGTGTTTGTCATTTTGGCTAAGTCCTCTCTCCACTACACGTTAGTGGTAACCCCCGGGCCACGCCCTCTAGTCCAGTTTTCTAGTATATATACTAGTAAAAATCTTTCCCAATTTCCGATATGGGACTATCCATTTGTTAAGTTGGTACCTTTCAAGTACCCAACTTTGGATCAACATTTCTCATTCATACGGAATTGGTTTTTGGCAAGTGAGTATACTACGGAATAGTACTCGACGAGAGGATCGCAATCCACTCATTTTCCGGCGCCGCCGGTGGCCGGAGCTCGCCGGAATCCGGCCCGGAAAACTGCAAAAACTAATTCCAACAATCCCCCACATGAATGGAAATTACCAGACCATGTAATCCAGACACGACAGAAAAACAAAAAACATGACAGAAAGACTCTGAGAGTACAATTGGAAAATCACTGCATCAGGAATGGTAGTAATTTTTCAACTTTGAACCACCCTTAGTAATTAGCTATCGGATTCACTTGACCAGGTAGTGATCATGATGTCTTGAACTACCCGGACGTTCATGTGAACCTAGACAATAACTATCACACAGTTTCATCTCCTCACAGAACCAAGTTCTCTTGTTGTGTTCATTTTGGCCTTGAACATCCCTGGTTAATCATGAGTGAACTTGGAGAATGTAGCATCTCTTCATTCTCCTAGAAACGGCCCCATTTCACACTCACAAGGTGATTTCCCATAAAGAGTATCCTGCTATACCCCACTTTTATTTCAAAGCTATGGGAATCATTAAAAGCCAAGCTTATCCTAACTATTTGCAGGCAGCACTTGTTTTGTCATCCTAAGAATGGGTATGAGATGTTAATCTCTAAGTGCTTTCGTTGATTCAACAAGATTTGGTTGTCCCTTTGAACCTAGATCTTGGGATCTCCAATTTCTAAGTAGGGTTTCCATCAAGTATCCTCTTTCATCATAGGCTTTAAACCCATTCCTCTTGATGATCTCACAACCTGCTCTCGCGACAGACCTTTAGTAAATGGATCCGCTAGGTTGTCGGCCGATTTTATATATTCTATAGAGATTACTCCATTTGAGAGCAGGTGTCTAATGGTTTTGTGTCGCCTTCTGATATGACGAGACTTACCATTATACATGCAATTCAGTGCCCGTGCTATAGCCGATTGGCTGTCACAGTGTACACATAATGCAGGCACTGGTTTTTCCCACATAGGGATATCCTCTAAAAAATTGCGAAGCCATTCTGCTTCTTCTGCCGCTTTGTCTAAAGCAATGAATTCAGATTCCATGGTGGATCTGGCCAATAGCGTTTGTTTAGAGGATTTCCATGACACAGCTGCACCACCAAGTGTAAAGACATATCCACTTGTGGATTTTGAGTTTTTGGAGTCCGATATCCAGTTGGCATCACTGTAGCCTTCCAGTACTGCTGGATATCTGGTGTAATGCAGCGCATAACTATGAGTATGTCGCAAGTAGTTCAATACTCTAGTTATTCCTTTCCAGTGACTTCGTCCTGGATTACTCGTGTATCGGCTCAGTACGTTTACCGAATGTGCTAGGTCCGGTCTTGTACAATTTGTTAGGTACATCAGACTACCAATTACACGTGCATATTCCATTTGTGATATGCTTTCGCCTGTATTTTTGAACAGGTGAAGACTTGGATCGACGGGACTTTTTGCTATCCCATTGGAATAATTCTTGAATCTTTCAAGTACTTTCTCAGCATAATGAGCTTGAGACAAAGTAATCCCCTCAGATGTCCTGGAGACTTTGATTCCTAGTATGACATCTGCAACTCCCAAGTCTTTCATGTCAAACTTGCCACTAAGCATGCTCTTAGTTTGTTTGATAATGTCGTTATTGCTTCCAATAATGAGCATGTCGTCTACGTATAGACAGACCAGAATGTATCCATTTGGAGTATCTTTGATGTAGATACATTTATCACATTCATTTATTTTGAAACCATTTGACATCATAACATTGTCAAATTTTGCATGCCATTGCTTTGGAGCTTGTTTCAGGCCGTACAATGATTTTACAAGCCTGCACACTTTATTTTCCTGTCCAGGAACTACGTAACCCTCAGGTTGTTTCATGTATATTTCTTCTTCTAAGTCCCCATTTAGAAATGCAGTTTTAACATCCATTTGATGTATTTCCAGGTTATGTAGAGCTGCAATAGCTATCAACATTCTTATGGATGTTATTCTTGTAACTGGGGAATATGTATCGAAGAAATCTAGGCTCTCTTTTTGCCTAAATCCTTGTACCACAAGTCTAGCCTTATGCTTCTCTATTGAACCATCTGGTTTCAATTTTTGTTTGAAAATCCATTTGCATCCTAGAGCTTTACATCCAGAAGGCAAATCGACTAACTCCCATGTATGATTTTGCATAATGGAGTCTATTTCACTTTTGATTGCTTCCTTCCACATAGGAGCATCAGGCATAGACATGGCTTCCTTGAACGTTCTGGGCTCATTTTCTAACAGAAAGGCCGTCACAAAGTCAGGACCAAATGATTTTGATGTTCTTGCCCGTTTACTTCGTCTAGGCTCATCGGTATCTTGTTCTGGTTCATCGACTGAAGTGCTTGCAGTCCCTTGTTCACGTGTACGTTTAGGGTACGTAGCATCCTTGCACGGAAACACGTGTTCAAAGAATGAAGCATTTCTCGATTCCATTATTGTATTTACATGAATATCCGGTATATCCGATTTGTATACCAAGAACCGATATGCACTACTGTTGTGTGCGTAGCCTATGAATATGCAATCAATCGTCTTAGGTCCGATGGTGACCTGTTTCGGGTTAGGTACTGCCACTTTTGCTAGACACCCCCACACTTTGAGGTATTTATACGAAGGTAAGTTACCTTTCCACAATTCGTATGGTGTCTTACCGGTTTTCTTGTGAGGTATTTTGTTGAGAATGTAGTTGGCAGTCAGCAACGCTTCCCCCCACATATTTTAGGGTAAGCCAGAATTCAACAACAAGGCATTCATCATTTCTTTTAGAGTTCGGTTTTTGCGCTCGGCTGTACCGTTTGATTCGGGTGAGTAGGGAGCAGTTGTCTGATGAACTATTCCATGTTCCGAGCAGAACATGTTAAATGGTGCATCATATTCTCCTCCTCTATCACTTCTAACGATTTTAATCGTTTTGCCAAGTTGATTCTCAACCTCAAGTTTATATTCTTTGAATTTATTCAAAGCCTCATTTTTGCTATGTAACAAATATACATAACAGAATTTTGTGCAATCGTCTATGAAAGTCACAAAGTATTTTTTGCCACCTCTGGTCTGCACGTATTTTAAGTCACACAGATCTGTGTGAATAAGACCTAGAGTTTCTGTGTTTCTTTCTACAGAACGTGATGGAGTTTTAGTGAGTTTGGCCTCCGTGCAAACTTCACATTTTTCTGAGTTATCTACCTTAAACTTTGGTAGCAGATTCATGTTAACTAATCTACGCATAGAATTTACATTAACATGGCCCAGTCTTTCATGCCAAACAGAAGAAGACTCAACAACATAGGCAATAGGAGTTATTTCATTAACTTTGGGAACAGCAGGAACAATAGTTTTTGGGATGACTGTCATTACATTAAACTTGAACAGTCCATCCTTTACATATCCTTTACCCAAATATACCCCATTCTTGGACAGTACAAAATTATCAGAAACAAGTACAACTTTGAACCCATTCTTACTTAGCAAAGAACCTGATATCAAGTTCTTTCTAATGTCTGGGACATGCAGCACATTAGTGAGTGTTAGTTCTTTGCCTGAAGTCATTTTCAGCACTATCTTCCCTGTTCCTTCAATTTTGGAGGTGGAAGAGTTTCCCATGAACAGTTGTTCATCTTTGTTGCACTTCTGATAGGAAGTGAACATTTCCTTATCCGAGCAGATATGCTTGGTGGCCCCAGTATCGTACCACCATTCACGAGGATTGCTCCCCACAAGATTTACCTCTGAAACAACAGCACAGAGGTCCAGGTCAGAGAGACCAGTGGACAAGTTCTCAGCTATGTGTACATGGGATTTTTCATTTCCTTTTACATGTCCTGTTTTTGAATAATTACTGTCCTTACTGCGGCACTCTGAAATTTTGTGCCCCAGTTTACCACACTTGTGGCATTTCCCTGCAAACCTCTTTGCAAGTGGCTTTTTGCTTGAGGTCTGTGGCTGAAACTTCCTCTTCTTGCCCTTCTGTTCATGCTCCACCACATTGGCCTTTTCTATGGACTGATTTCCATAGGACCTCTCAGCCTTGCGATTCTCTTCTTCGATTCGCAACCTGATAATTAGGTCTTCAAGAGACATCTCTTTTCGTTTGTGTTTGAGATAGTTCTTGAAATCTTTCCACCCAGGTGGAAGTTTTTCAATGAACGCTTTCTGCAGCAATGTCATGCATTATAACCTGCAGTTCTTGGACCTGACTCACCACAGTTTTGGAGTCAATCATCTTATAGTCCAGAAATTTGCCGACAACAAATTTCTTGGACCCGGCGTCTTCAGTTTTGTACTTCTTTTCCAGGGACCCCCACAGGAGTTTGGATGTCTTGAAGACGCAGTAGACGTTGTACAGAGAGTCTACCAGGCCATTCAGGATGTAGTTCCTGCACAGGTAGTCGCCCTGTGTCCACGCGTCAACTGCTGCAACAGAGTGTGCTTCCATTGGCGCCAGCATCGGGGCAGATTCATTGAGGAATCTGTCCAGCTTCAATGTGGTCAGGTAGAACTGCATCTTCCCCTGCCACTTTTTGAACCCAGTTCCATTGAACTTCTCCGGTTTTTCTCCCACGCTTATGTGCGTGGGCAGAACGACCGAATGTGCCGCAACCGATTGTGCAGTCACATTCTGGGTCACCGGAGTTTGGGTACTGATAAGCCCAGCAGCAACTTCAGTTTGTGTGTTTTCCATGTTTTGATTTTGTTCTCTTCTCTGAAATTGGTTGAAACAGAAACTATTAGTTATTTTTCCGAACAGAACCTGTAAACAAAACTTCACAATAATTGTTAGAATCTGTGAGGAAAAATTCTGCTTTAAGATTGTTAGAACCTGAATAAGAAATTCTAACAAAGTTGTGAAGAATTCAAATACAGAAATGAAAACAGTAAGTAATAAACTTGTACAGAGTCGAGATTTTAAGAATCTCTGTCCTTAAAGCAGAATTTGCCCCGTAGTGCGACGGTTTCCGGCAAATCACTTCCCAGGATACAACTGTACCTTCTCTGAAGAATGCGGCACCCTTGCTTCAGAGACAACGAACTGCTGTCTGTGTGTACTCTCAGTTGACAGACCCTGGACTCAGAGCAGAGGAAGAAGAAGAGGAAGACTCAAGTGGAAAAATTTTCTGTGTCTGTTTGGGAGCTGATGTCTGGGTATAAGAGTTGGACTGGAGACTGTTCAGCAGCCATTACTCTGTAACAGCAGAGTAATGGGGACTCTTCAGTTTAGTAACTGGTGAGCCATTACTCTGCTGTTACAGAGCAATGGCCTCAGTTACTGAATCTGAAAAATCTTTTCAGTTCAGTAGGGGAAAAGGCTGTCTGGGCAAAAAAATAAAAAATTTAAGCCAGACCAAACCGAGCCGAGCCGAACCGAACCGAACCGAGGCCGAGGTCGGGGTCGGGGTCGGGGCCGGAGCCGGAGCCGGAGCCGGAGCCGGGCGCGCGCGCGTGCGCGTGCGCGCGTGTGTGTTTGTCATTTTGGCTAAGTCCTCTCTCCACTACACGTTAGTGGTAACCCCCGGGCCACGCCCTCTAGTCCAGTTTTCTAGTATATATACTAGTAAAAATCTTTCCCAATTTCCGATATGGGACTATCCATTTGTTAAGTTGGTACCTTTCAAGTACCCAACTTTGGATCAACATTTCTCATTCATACGGAATTGGTTTTTGGCAAGTGAGTATACTACGGAATAGTACTCGACGAGAGGATCGCAATCCACTCATTTTCCGGCGCCGCCGGTGGCCGGAGCTCGCCGGAATCCGGCCCGGAAAACTGCAAAAACTAATTCCAACACCAACTCCCCATGAACTGGCCCAGAGACCTCCTCCAGCACTGCCTCACGCGTCTCTGCGTTGCTGTCCTTCCATTCAGACGTCGCAATTCAAGGAAAAAATAGTTCTTGGGGATGGATCTGTAGTGGTTCAAGGAATGAACTACTCCGAATTGCTGCATAGTCGATTTACTGCAGTCAGGGCCGGTCCTGAGGTATTTAAGGCCTGGGGTAAAAAATAAAATTGTGCCCTTTATAAATATTATAAATATGCATGTATTTTTATATATATTAATAAAATATAATATGACGGTGGGGGTCATAAAATCAATATCCCGAAAATAAAGATTAGTTTGTTTTGTTTTATGATATCAAATACTTCATATTTTTCATCAAGCATAGTGACAACAATTTTTGCATTTTAAAAAAAAATAAAAAATCGAATCAATTACATCTATCTAGAATGATTTCTTCTTGCATTTTTAAAAGCAAAATCATCAATTATATGTTTAACCTAAATATTTTTCAACATATTCTTTTTAATATTTAAAATTGCTAATCCATTTTACCTATCTTGAATCATAGTTATTCGCAAATAAGATTATAATAATTTTAATTTTAAGAATCTTCTTTCCGCAGATGTCACAGTCACAGGTACAATCAATAAAATCATATAAGCAACCAAAATATTTGGAAACATGTCTATTTTTTTTTTTGTTGCAAACTCCGTAATTTTAATGGAATGTCGTGGTTTATCTGTTTCATATGCTTCATTTCGTAGCATTTCTTGTAATATTTGTAATTCTGAAAGTAAATATTTTACATCAATATTAGACATCTCACCATATTTCAAAGCAATTTCAACTTGCATATGACAATTTTTCATTTCACCATACAACGAAACTAATCGTGATGCATCAAATAAGAAGCCAAATATAGATTAAAAAAATTGTATTTGTTCAAATCTACTATTCAATTGAGAAAGAGTCATATCAACTAAAATAAGAAAATAATCAGTTGTAGAATTTTATTGAGCAGATTGTTGTTCTCTATCCGTATCAGGAAACTCATGAAAAAGTTTCTTTCTAAAATCCCTACATTTTAAAGGAAATAAAGGCTAAATTTTCGTTTCAGATGCCAATTTTTTAGCTCAATCATATCAAAAGTAAATCAATTTTCTCGATATATTTTTAAAAAAATGTAAACCAACACTTCCAAGTTTTTATTTGCAACATCAAGAAGCATATCTTTAGTCTGCAACTTTTTACTCATTAAGTTTCTGCTAATTTAATTAAAGCTTGATTCAGAGTGTAATATATAACTAAGAACACTTACTGAACCATTAATTAGCAAATAGGAATTTAAAAAGTAAAAATTAAAAATCGGAAACCATTAATTAGCAAACCTGAATTAAAAGCTAAAAAAATAAAAAATAAATAACCATTAATTAGTAAACAAGAATATAAAAAAATAATAATGATCTTGTTGAGAGTTGAACTCAAGACCTCCCACTTACTAAATGATTGCTTTAACCAACTAAGCTAGATGACCTTTTACATTTCTAAATCAAAAATTAATTAATTAAAGTGTTACAAACCCATTATACTTACAAAATTTTGTGTCCCTCATCAGAATTGGGGCCTGGGCAGTCGCCCATCCTGCCCTGGGCCAGGACCGGCCCTGGTAATACTATACCTACTACCAATCTTACTACTTTTTATTTTACTATCTTAGGAAGAGTAGGTGGTAGGAATCTCCAATAGTAGTGTGCGTGCCACCTAAGTTATTAAAGAATAAGATAGTAAGATTGGCTGTAGATGTAGCATTGCTCATCCTTGAAACCTAAAAAATGATAAGGGGTAATCTAAGAATTTTTTCCCAACATGACCCACTTTTCGAAACTATTTTTCAAATGACCCACTTTCCAAACTAATTTCCAGGGTGGATCAGTTCTCATAGGCCACAGTTGGAAAATGTGGCCTATTCGATGTGAGTCTGTAGTTCCCAACTGCGGCCTTAGTACATTTTATATTTGGACTAAGAGACTTCGAGGCTTAGTAAAAAAAATGCGAGGTTAAAATGTGTTAAACTAAGGTCACAGCTGGCAATTACGACCTCAATATAACAGAGGTTGCAGTACCCAATTGCAGCCTAGTTTAGATGAGACCGCAGTTAGAAATAAAAAAAAAATCTTATTGGGAAAATTACGTTTTTCCACTCGAAAATATAAAATCTATTCGTTTTGAAGGGCCGAACGACTTCAAATTGAGATTTGAGGCGACATTAGTGCTAGGGAACAAAGAAGTGAATTTCGTTGAATGCATTTTTCGTCACACTCTTTTTGACACCTCGCGACAATAAAACGGACATCCAAGTCAAAAGTTATGGTTGTTTGAAGTTGTAGCTCATTGTAACGCTCCATTTAAATGTTGATGGATGCCCCCAGATTGGGTTTGCACCAATTTATGAAAGATGCATTATCTCGTCCCAGTCATTCTGACTACTTGCAGCGATTCTGTGGACTATTGAGTCAAAAGTTATGACCATTTGAAACCCGACCTTAACATTATATGTTATGGTTTTTTCTTCTTTTACGGATGGAAAAATTATGAAAACAAAATGATTTTTTTTTTTTGGGCCCCGTAGTTGGCAACTGCGGCCTCAGTATAATAGAAGCCGCAGTTGGGGACTACGACCTCTGTTATATCGAAACCGTAGTTGCCAATTGCGGCCTTCGTTTAACACATTTTAACTTAGTAATTTTTTACACATTTTAACTTAGTAATTTTTTACCATGTCTTAAAGTGCAACTGAGAACTATGACCTCAGTATAATAAGGGCCGCAGTTGGGGACTGTGACCTCTGTTATATCGAGACCGTAGTGGCCAAATGCGCCTAACTTTAACACATTTTTACTTACAACTTTTTACCATATCTCGAAGTGCAGTTGGGAGCTACGAACTCACAATCGAATAGACCACAGTTCTCAACTGGGGTCAATGAGAACTGGTCCACCCTGAAAATTGGGAACTTTTTGCCATCATAGGCACACTTTTTGAAAATATTTGCGTTTAAGGGCTTGTTTCCAAACTATTAGCGCTCGTGGGTTACTCTGTGCCACGTTAGCAGCGACCGCTATTCCCAAAAGCGGGCTCTTCATTTTTGAGGTTGCTAATGGGAATAGCGGCCTATGTTTTAATTTTTTTTTGAATTTTTTATTTGATGTCGCTATTCCCACTAACGACCCTAGTATATATGAGGTTACTGATGGGATTAGCGACCTCAAATGAATGTATTGAGACACCTAGTGATTTCTAGAGATTTTTGGTTCTCTTTGGGGAAAAAAAATTTAAAACTATGGTCGCTATTGGAAATACCAACCTTAGTATATATGAAGTTGCTAATGGGATTAACGACTTTTAATGAACTAAGGCCGTTATTCCCAATAGCGACCTCAATTTTAATTTTTTTTCCCGAAGAGAACAAAAGCTTTCTAAAAATTGCTAAGTATTTCAATACATTCATTTAAGGTCACTAATCTCATTAGCGACCTCATATATACTAAGGTTGTTATTCCCATTAGTGACCATGATTTTAAATTTTTTTCTTCCAAAGAGAACAAAAACTTGTTAGAAATCGTTAAATGCCTCAATACATTCATTTGAGGTCGCTAATCCCATCAGCGACCTCATATATATTAAGATGGGAATAGCAACCTCATATATACTAAGGTTGCTAGTGGGAATAGCGACAACAAATAAAAAATTCAAAAAAATTGAAAACATAGGCCGCTATTCCCAATAGCGACCTCGAAAATGAAGAGGCCGTTATTGAAAATAGTGGCTGCTGCTGACGTGGCACAAAATAGTATACGAGCGCTAATAGTTTCGAAACTAGCCATTAAACGCAAATATTTTTAAAAAGTGGCCTATGACTACAAAAAACTAGAAATTTTGTTTGGAAAGAGGATAATTTTGTGAAATATTTATGAAAAGTGGGTCATTTTGGGAAAAGATTCGTAATGTAATCGTTGGATTAGGGTTTTGTAAGTGGTTCATTTTAAAAAGTTGAATCGCTTTGATAGAGGCAAGGGGGATCGAAGAATAGAAGAGGCTTAAAGGAGGTAAATCTCCTGTTTTCTTATATCAAACTGAAGTCCATTTTTATTTTATTTTGAGTTTGGAATTAAACATTGAAGATCATAAAGAAAGGAGCAATCTTTGTCCCACTGATTCAAATTTCAAACCGACCCATGATTCTATTTTTGAAGAAGAGGCTATCTTTCTACCAATTGCCTTGTTGTCTTCTTCACTTGTCATCTACTTCAACCTCTGTAACTCGCAACCCACCTCCCAAATCCAACTTTGTTGCAGACTACTTGATTGAAACATGTGGGTTTTCCCCCAAAAAGGCAGCCACCGTCTCAAAACACATCAACTTCACCTCCCGATCGAAACCCGACTCAGTCAGGCATTTCCTCAAACACAATGCAGGCTTCACGGATGCGCAAATCAACTCCATAATCTCTAGGTACTTCAAAATCCTTCGTGCCAATGTTGTCAAATCCATGGAACCCAATCTCGATGCTCTCCGTAGAATCACACCTTGGTCCACTTCTGAAATCAAGCAGCTCATCGTGGCCAACCCATCTGTCCTCACGTACCCGCAAGCTATCTCTCGCCTTGAGTTTTGGAAGAACTTTCTGTATGGTGACATGAAGAAACTCCTGCTAGCTGCAAAGAGAAACCTGGGTCTCTTTGGTTATAACGTTGATAAGGGTACTGTTGTTAAGAAGATTGCTATCTTAAAGGAATATGGTTTATCCCAGACCAATCTTGGATCAATTTTAGTTGCGAGCAATGGATTCTTTTATTGCTCCGCTGCCTCAATAGAGGTTGCGTTGAAGAAAGCAGAAGGATTAGGATTGCCTCGAGGGTCTTTTATGTTTATGCATTGTTTGTTAGTCCTCTCCAGAATTGGTGCTAATACTTTTGATGCCAAGATGGATTTTTACAAGAGAAATGGGTGGTCTGAGAAGGAGTTTATTGTTGCATTTTCGAAAGCTCCCTATTTTGTAGCCTTCTCTGAGGATAAGATTAGGGAGAAGGTGGACTTCTTGGTGGAGAGAGCTGGGTGTGATCACTCCTACATTGCTTCCAATCCGATTCTTCTGATGTTCAGTTTGGAGAAGAGGTTGATGCCTCGGCTTCGTGTGATGCAAATTTTAACATCTCGTAATTTATTAGGGAGGATGGGCATTTCTACATTCATGGGCTATTCAGAATGCCAGTTTATTGAAAAGTTTATTCACCAAAACAAGGAGAAAGTGCCTGAGCTCCATGACATTTATACTGCTGCTTGTGCTGGCCAACTACCCTTTGATTAATATGCAATGGAGATGATGTTTGTGCTTCTCGACAGGGAATTTCTTGTAAGTGAACTTTGATGTTTCCAAGTCTTATTAAGTTAATGCCCTTCTTAATGATGACATCTTTAATCTTCTCAGGACAGTGCCCTTTTTAGAATTCTGTTTGAATCTTGCAAATTGATAGGTTGTCAGATTTAGGATTTCAATAGATCACTAGCATAACTCATTAGTAGTTCTCACTTCTTTCTTCAACACTCTAAGAAGTGGTCGAGTAGGTGATTTGGAGATTTAGTCAAAGTTTACGGACATACGCTCTTCATTTTACTGCTACTATTCTTGCAGTAACTCTTACTTTATTTTCTTATATATATATTGAAAAATGAAGTACTGAGGGCATTTGGTGGTTTGTCTGCTTATGAGCCGGTAGCGTGTAATCTTACCTGCAATTGTGTGAGATTGAGCTGTATTATTTCAATTGCGAGAATGTAGTTCTTATGTGCACAAAGATATAAGTACTTCGAGGCTTTTGTGTTCATGAAGTCAAACATATGCATATATGTTTTTAATATGAGATCGCATGTTATGGCCTTGTTCATATTCTACCATAAGCACCTGCATATAGGTGGTTCTTTCATGTTCGGCACATATGCTTTATTAGCCATCCATTTATATTCTGATCAAAATCTATATTACTGAGCTAAAGGCGGAAATGAAATTCACTTCATCCGTCATCTTTAGAACTTTAACCTACTTAGTCAATTAGAAAATCCACAGCTGAACTTTGAAGCTGCAGCTCGGATACTATGCACCAAAGTTCTGAACTTATGATGAAGTTATAGTTAATTAGATTTAACTCATGTGCAACAACATTTATAACTAGTTACAAACTGCCGACTGCTGTAACATCTCAAATGCAAAGAGAGGACAATTTTCTAGAATCTTTGATAGTACACCATTTTCTAGATAATTCATTTTATATTATTCCATTGGATGATCTCTAATGTACTTTGGAAAGAATATACCCACATGATAATACACTATTTTCTATTTTGAGATTTCTGCATCATAAATTTTATCTCAGTCTCTGTTTCCTTCAAAGTTGTATGAAATCTACTATCTAAGATCATCTCCAACCCACAACACCATTTTGGTGTAACTTTTACAAAAAAAATGATGTAAAAGTTACATCAAACAATAACTTCATCTCCAACCCACAATACTCTTACACGAAAAGGAATATTCTCTGCATATTCTTCTCTACCTACTTTTTATATAACTTTTTACTAAAATCCCCATTTTTTATCTTTTTCACCAATTCCCCACATACAAATTTTTATTAAATAATGGTCATATGATACATTTCATAATTTTAACATATTTGTCGTGAATATCATATGAATAAATTTTATTTTATTATCTAAAATGACAAAATTAATCTATTGTTAGAAAACAAATTAGCTAGAATGACAAATCTATATTAACAAAGAACAATTGTGAAACAAAATATTATATTCCATAATTAACTAAATATAAAATTAACTATCAGTATAATCTAAAATATAGAACACTAATTAAATAACTTCCAAAAGGGTCATTAAAATAAAATTAATTTAGTCTTAAATAATACATCTGGGGCTAAATAACAAATGTTAGAAAATTATAGGGGGTTTTTAAAAAATTTACAATTTTAAAAAATAGAAATAGCGCTGGTGAACAGTAGCACGCCAGAAATAGCGCGCCACTGTTCACCAGCGGCAAAATCGCCAAAAATGATGCCGGAAATGACCCTCGATTCGAGTGCCACCAGCGCCATTTTTGGCATTTTGACACTGAAACAGCGCCCGGTTGGAGCTGCTCTAACTAAGCAAACTAGATTGTTGCTGCCCACTACCCTTAAAATTATCAAAATACCCTCTAGATTCAATAACCATTCAAAAAATAATCAAATCAAATAAACCTAAAAACAAAATAAGAAACAAGTCAAACCTAAAAATATCCATTTTGGAGTGGCACGGATCATAAAGCAGATGGATTGGGATGGCACGGATCATAAAGCTTGTACTGTATCAGTAACAAATTTTCAGCTTATCTTTGACTGTCACACACCCACACACACGCAATCTGTCAATCCATATTAAAGGATTCCTACAAGGAGCAGACATCTTGCTCAATAACGTAGAGGCTGATCACTAGACTACGAGGCACTTGCATGCCTGGCTTATCGTTGGTACTATTATAGACTAGACTTTTTTTGAAGATGCTCTTTCATCCTATTTCTGTGAAGATAAATAACATGCTATTTGCGGTTGTTTTTGTTCTAATGTATGATGACATGTGTCTGTTAAGTGGGTCATAAGTGTCTGCAAAGCTGGTCGGTGTGAGGGAGAGGGTGTTTGGTTGACATAGAGACTTGTTTCCTTCCTTTTTCCTTCTTTTAAGCTAAGGTATAGCCACAATGTCTTATCAATAAGATAGTAACGAAATATATACCCACAGTACTAGGCATAAGCACAAGCACATCAAAAAAATACAGATAGCCTCCAACATCACTACGGGGGAGGGGAACAAATGTCTCAAGCTATAAAACATCTAGATTGCATTGAATAGAAATAGAAATAGAAACCCCCCATCAAAATTCCTCGGGGGTGGGAGTAACTATTCAGTGGTTGGCCCAATCTCTATCTCCTCGTCGACATAGAAACAATTTAGTCTCTATGTTTTCAAAAACGAAGAGGGTTTAATGTTTTCCTGGTTTTGTACTTGTGCACCTCAAAGATCAGCACAATTTTGTACTGGTCATCTTACTATCTTTGGTTGCAATTGAACAACATGATTTATCCTTTCATCCGAAACCTACTTATTTCTCGCAAACGACTCAACAAGATTAGCAATAGTATCCCGTACTGAACGTCTTCAGCTGTCTAAACCATCTCATTTTACAAAATTCATTTAACATAATTCTATGAGGATAGAATAAAATCCTGAACCTCAATCACAACATCAGAGTTCTAGCGTGGTAGTTGAAATATTTTACATGGTATCGAGCAGTTCAAAAGTTCAAGTTCAACTCAGTCGTGGAACCATCAAACTCAAGTCTATTCCTTATCAACAAACTCAAGTCTATTCTTTATCAACTTCTAAAAACTAATAAACTGTGACGCATCTGAGCTCATTCAAATATGAAGTGAACCAATCAGGTACGATTCACTTCCCATACCTCTACCCTTTTCTTCAAAAACTCCTGCCAAAGTCTGCATATCCAACAATTTTAAGCGATTATGTGCACCTTCAAAATTTAAAATTCAGTATCAATTCTTTGATTCTGAAGCGCAGATTTGAATGTTCCCTGCTTCCTTCCAAAAACCCATATTCACATTAATGCTAGGAACAAGCATGCAGCAATGTTTACTCTCATCAAACATCTTTTCTGCATCCACCGTTCCTTTCTCCTACCACAACCCAGATATCAAAACACTGATTTGAAATAAATGTAGAGCCTATATCATTATCAATCCTTTAAATAACGACTCAAATATCCTTTGAAGGTAAAAGTTTTTGTCAAAAGTTCTAAACCCAAACTTTTACTTCGCATGCACTTGTCAAATAATAGCGTAAGCCGTATAAATTTATGATGTAGGTGTTATTTGTTTTTTTGTTGTTATCTTCGACAGTAATCTCATTATTCATAATAGATTTGAAAGATTCACTGTCGTATACACTTGTTTATATGCTAACAGTACACACGAACAAGTGAATGCAGGGATGAAGCTGTTAATGAATGTGAGAGCCCTGTGGAGAAAACCGATATTAATGGTATATCATCAAGCAAACAGAATTTGGTCATGTAATCAATTGTTTGTTGGCATGCATGTAGAGTTTCAGTCTATCACAATTGATTTAATATGTTAATTAAATAGTTTGTAAGCAGTAGCAGACTCTGAAACAGTGCAAGAATGACATACTTGAAGATTTGCAGTGTCATGGTTGTTGAACTCAATCTAGCGTCTAGCGAATTCGTTTGTTTAGTTTGTTTGAATTCCCGAGTTAATAATCTTAGTTGATTTTCAACTGCATATTTCAAAATTCTGAGTTATTTACCAATTTGAATTTCAAATTCAACATCTCTTGATAGAGGTTCTAGTCATATATCTGACATATGTTAAGGTATATATTCAGGAATGCTCGCCGCAGCAGTTCAAAGCATGTGGTTCTTACTTCTTACCAAGTTCGATCTCAGGTGGCGTGTGAACGATATTATGATTACAGAAATTCGAGTTCATGTAGAGTTGGTGTCTATCTCAGAGCTCTTTCAGTTGCATCCAGTTATCGAAGATGAAGATGTGCTTTGTATGAGGATTTCTTCTTGCATAGTTTAGTAATTATGCATCGATACGAAAATGTCAGGAATTCATAGGGCAGAAGATGATGACTACATAAGAAAGTTTTAAGAGGACATGGTAAGAAGTTTCCTTGGTGAGAACTGAGAAGTTTCCCGTTGAGACAAAAAACTTAATTTATATCTTTAATTAATAGTAAGGTCTCAATCTGAGCCAAGTATTAACAGACAATGTAGGCTGCCAAATAGTAAATGATTTTTTGCTTAAAAAAGACAAAAATTTAAATAATTTTTTTTCAGAAAAAAAAAGGAAAATGTTTCTATCAACTTAGACTAAGAATAGTTATCTGATAGCAATATATGAGTCACCTTGAATGATCCACCTGCTTCTGTTCTTGCCCTGATTTCATGATTGACTTGTCAAGAAATTCATCAAACCCCTAACTTTGCACCACCGACAGCGGTTCAAAGTACGGGTTTTGCGCGGCTAAATTTGAAAATACCCCACTAAAGTATTGATCATTTTTTTTTAAAAATCCCACTAATTTTTTTTATTTTTTACAAAAATCGCACTCAACTATATTATCAAAAAATTACATTGACGGAGTTAGGTTTCCGTTAAGGTTTATGTCAAAAAACCACATTTATGTTTAAAAAAATATCACTTAACTAATGAGATGTTTAAAAAAACTTTACTGAACTATAGCATCAGTGCACTGCAGGTGACATAAATCCTAATAGAAGTTAACTCCATCAATGCGAGTTTTTGATAATATAGTTGAGTATGTTTTTTTTTTTCAAAATAAATAAGTTTAGTGGAGTTTTTTTTTAAAATGACCAATACTTCACTGACATTTTTTTAAATTTAGCGGTTTCGAGCTGAACAAGTAAAAACACGTGGAATTGATTTGAAATTTTAACTGACGGAATTTTATATTAGATGGTGCAATTTATTTTTATTTAAAAAAACTGAATTTAAAGTAAAAGTTATAGTAAATTATATCAGTTGCATTTGTGACCTCAACTCATTTTATCACTACAAACTTCCGGGGATATTGGAAGAAAAAACAGGATACCTGATATTACTAAAATACTGCTAATACTAGTACTGCTTTACTGCTTTTTAAACAGTAGGTATTACACATATTTATTTATTTTTGAGATAATAGTGATTTATGTCACCGATTTTTTTAATGAAGGGTTAACGAAATACAATTTAACATATTACAAATAAAGTCTAGAAGTCTGTTGCATCAACTACAACAAGGCTAACCAAAATACATCAAGAATAAATCAAAAGCATCATCATAGAAGACCAGAATTCCTCCCAAAAGATAGTACATCACCTTGATCTTGTGCTCTCATACCCGGCGTAGCCATAGATAGTAATGATCCACCTCCTCTCAGCTAGTCCGTACTTTCCAACCTCAGCCTCTTTCTAGTGCATGTGTTACCTGTCCAAGTCTCAATTAGATCCAGGATTTTATGTAATACACATTGAAAATTATAATGAATATTACGAAAGCATGCATCATTTCTGTCTAACCATAAGGTTCACATAATAGCCGCTACTGAGATATTCCATAAATGCCTAACCTCTTTCCTAATGAACATTGACCTCCACATCCCCCATATCTCATTGATTTGACTTGGTGCCTCTATAATACGAAAAGCTAGGCCTATAATTTCCCACGTAAGTCTTGTTGTAGGGCAGAAAAGAAATATATGGTCGGAATTCTCCTCATGCTCATGATATCTAGGACAACTAGCATCAATCGGAATATTACGCTTTCTAAGATTCATTTTGGAAAGTATTGCGTTGTTTGAAACCGACCAAAGAAAAGCTTTAACTTCCCTCTCCCCCCCCCCCCCCCCCCCCCCCCCCCCCCCCCCCCCAAATCACTAAAAAAGCCATACAAGGACCTAACTGAGTAGGTACTACACTTATTCCGGATAGCATAAAGTGTCATCGAAATACTTTGGGATATGAGGAGTATTAAAGAAGCAAAATGCTAGACACCGTTTTTAACAAAAACATACATTATAAATATATTAGGATCCAATTTTTTTTTATTAAACGGCAAGGTTACAGACGTTTTTATTCCAAACATACATTATAAATGTATTCGGACCTATTTCTCACAATGTATGTTTAGAATAAAAACTCATGGATACGGAGTCATCCACATTAAAGAAAGCTAAAAAGGATAATAACTTTAGGTAAATTAAGAGTCATCTGTAGCACTATTGTTAAGGTAATTTAATTGGACAAAAAATATTTGTACTTGATGACCGATCAATCTTATAATTGGAGGTTTGTGAAACTTGTGTCCTTTTCAATGTAATAATTTCTAATATTATAATGAGAAAATAGAAGTTATCATTTGTTGTAAATCTATCAGTGCGTGTAACGCACATACATTACTAATATGAATCTAATATGAATGAGGTCTCAAGTTTAAATTCAGATTACGTCTGAGTTTTTATTTTTTTTAAAATTATATATTTATTAAAATGTGCTTCACACGTGTAAATTACTGGTCTATAATCTCTAATCTCTTATCTTTAATCTCTAATAATAATAATAATAATAATAAGGGAAAAAGGGGTATGAGCAACTTGCTCATTTAGTAAATGAGCAAGTGATGAGGTGGCATGCATGTGATTGGAAAATCATAAAAGTGATTAGATACTCAATGTATCACATGCATGCCACCTCAACAATTGTTCATTTATTAAATGAGCAAGTTGCTCATATCCCTTTTACCCTAATAATAATAATAATAATAATATATATATATATATATATATATATATATATATATATATATATATATATATATTTATTTATTTATTTATTTATTTATATATATATAAAATTAATATTATAATGGGAAAAATCCTTAGTGTCATTTGTCAATCTATCAACACTACCAACACGTGCATCGCACGTGCATAACTAATATAAAGGAGGTCTCAGGTTCGAGTCTTCACTATGTCAGATTTTTGACTTAATTTTTTTTTAATATTGAACATGCATCACATGTGTAAATTACTGTCCATCTATTTATCTATAATATAATATATTTACTTCTCTACTATTTTAATAGGAGAGTTGTTGTTTGTAACAAACAAAGCCTAACTTTGTAATTATATAAACAAGAATAATACACGTCCAAACTATATTCTATAAATATAAATGTGCACTGCACATGTAGCTCAAACCAAAACATTCAAATATAAACTATTTTTTTTGTTATTCGATATATGAGTAATGCTACATCCACTACCAATTTCACTACATTTTTCTTCACTACCTTAGGTGGCACACTCCAATAGGTAGGGGAAGATAGAGTAGGGGGGGGGGGGGATTCTCCAATAGAAATATGCCACCTAAGGTAGTGAAGAAAATGGTAGTGAAATTGGTAGTGGCTAAAGCATTACTCTTCGATATATATTCATTTTATTTAATGACTTTACTTTTTGTCAACACAGAAACTCGTGTGTTGCACGGTTAACTCCAACTCTCCCATCAATGACAACAAAAATAAACAAATAAAAAAAATTCACCTATTTAAACGTGCAACGCACGTGCAAAATAATTTTCAATATTTTTTACACCAAACAAACACATATGTTGCACGTACAACTCCAATTCTACTTATGAACACGTGCATCACACGTACAAATCGTAGTTTTTCCTTCAAAATATTTTTTCAAATTACGTGGAATGCACGTCCAACTCGGAAACTATTTCTTAACACGTATATCGCACGTGAAAATCCTCCAACTCTTATCAAAACGTGCATTGCATGTAAAAAATACTAGTATTGTGAAGAGGGGTTATCATTTATAAATCTATCGACACGTGTAACGCACGTGCATAACTATTATAAAAGATGTGGTTCAATTTTTACTAAGAACTGCATCTGCATCGCACGTATAAATTACTAAATTACTAGTTATTTCATTATATAAACAGTTGACACTAGTTGATGATTTCAACTTCCATGCAACTTCTAGATGGCTGCCTGCTTGTTAGGCAGGGCACTTCACTATCTGTCGGATATGGACATGCACAAATATCTAATATCAATCAATAAATAAATTAGGAGTACACATTAAACAAAGCATACAAAAAATAATTGCTCTTCAAAAGTCATATCGATCATTTACAACAAAATATAATTACTGCCTTGTGTCGATCGGGACCAATTTAGGAAAAACTGATTCCATAGTAGGGCTTGGACGTTAATTTGCTTCATTAACTCATATTTCTCATTGCCTATTGATTATTTGAATTTTACATAGATCAAATAATTAATTTAAAAATATTTATATTTATCATGTATGATTGTGGTTACCGATGGCGGCGACAGTGGATGGTAGACAAGTTAGGGGACTAGAGAAATGACTCAGTTTTAACATGTTCAAGTTAAATGGGTGGGTGATTCCATTTTCTGGAATGAGAATGTTCGGGGTTTACATCCGACCTATTTAGGTCGGATTGGGATTGTTTGGCCTCGTGCATGGAGATGCGGTCTTTTTGGTTGGATTGGTGCAATTCCACGCCAAATAATTGTATTGTATGTATGTAGTTTGTTGTTATTTTTGGGTAGAAAACTTTTTTGTATGTGGGTAAATTTTTTTTTTTAATGACCAAGTCTCCTGGGGTTTTATGAACTTTATACTTCCATCTTTTGATTGTATATTTTGTTAAAGTCTTTTTAATAATAAGCCGGAGTCGGAGGTGGTGGTGGTTAAAAACAAATGAATCAATGTACGTATGTCTCTAATTTATCTCTACTACTATAATGGGAGAAGGCATTAGTGTAATTTGTCCATCTACCAACCCGTGCAACGCACGTGCATAATTATTGTAAATGAGGTTTTAGATCAAATTCAGACTACATCCGTTTCATCAAAAAAAAAAAAAATCCAGACCACATTTGAATTTGTACTTTTAAAAAAATTATATTTATTAAGACGTGCATCGCAAGTGTAAACTACCAGTTATATTGAATACAAATGCCTAGATACAATTCCAATGAGAATGATAACATTAAATTCAAAACTAATTAAACAACAAAAAAACCTACATAAAATAATTGATAATTAATCATAGCTGTCGGGGTTTCTTGGAAGGGTGGGGACTCTGCACCTCCTCCTCCTCCCCATCCTCCACCCACCCAAACTCGACCAGTGGGGGAAAGTTAAGATCAAAGTTCCTTACACTCGAATTGGTATTACCACTATTAATAATCGAGTTATTAGTAGCACTCGACGAGCAGCTAGTAGTAGCAGTAGTATCCCAATAATGACACCTCTTATGCCCACCCAACGCCTGTCCCGTCGCGAAACTCCTATAACAAACGTTGCACCGGTGGGACGTCCCACCGCCGCTCCCTCCCCCCGATGACTCCTGTTCAGAAGACGACGCCGAAGGCAGCATAACTGCGGGCCTAACAAGATCAAGTGGCCCGGTGGGCCTCCGGTGGCTCGACTTGTGGCCACCCAGGGCCTGGTAAGTAGAGAATGCCTTGTTACAAACATTGCACTTGAATGACAAACTCAGCTGAGCAATACCAGTCTTAGCAGTTGCAGTTGCAGTTGTCTGTTTGTTGTTACGATCGTGAGTGAGCATCATGAGGCAGAGGGCGAGGAGCTCATCTTGAGAAGGGAGTACTACTGATTCTTGTTGGACCATGTTGAGAATTTGATTGAGAAATAAAGAAAGAAAGACAAAAAAGTTTTTCTAATTTGGTGATTGAGTGTGTGATGAGGAATTGAGGTTGGTTGGTATTTATAAATAAAAAGGTTAAGTGCAAGTAAAGAGGTGTGAAGCTTCTGTCTGTGAGATATAGGATATAATAATAATTTATGTGGGGCCCAGTTGTGCTTACTTGGATGGTGGGTGGATTATGTAGGACTTGCTTTGGAAAGTGGGACTGAGTCACTTGGTACGTAAGTTTATTTTATAGCATGTGCTAGTATTTTGCACGTGCTTTATTTTCGATAGTATTGGAGGGCTTCGAGGTAGATGGTAATGGCACAATCAAAATCTAGTCTAGTTATTTTTCCCTTCTTCTTGTTCTTGTAGAGTGTGTACTGGGTCGGGTTTGGAGTTAGACGTACAGTCGTTTTTTGATAAAACAAGATAGAGTTGGAAGACTTCCAGCCTATAACTATATTAAAAAGTACCCTAGATACATAGTCCATAATACAAGAGAGAGACCGAAAAGAGAACAAAAAACAGTTTACAGGATGAAAACTGAAAGACCAAGTAAAGACATACAGTCATTGCCACTAACGAAGTTGTAGCAAGAATGAAGAGTTGTGAGACTGTAATGTAAAATGACTCAATATATATGTGGAGCAAATTCAGTAAAATTTGAACCTATGTAGGTAGGTAGGTAGGTTACTCTAAACAACATCTAAAAGCGCAAAAAAAAACTCGATCGGAATTTGTGCTGACGGTTGACAGCTTTAGACTTTATTCTAGCATTAATATGAATCTTCTTTGTTGAATTTTGTGTTACATAAATAAACTCATGATTATTATAGCATAATATAATTAAGCATGTAAGTGAATCGATTATCACATGCATCATGTTTTACTTATTTATTCCTTTACTATAATAATAATCCAAATTTCTTTTGGACTGCCTTAAATCAATCATGTCTAGGGAGCTAACGAAAATGTTTTATGGTGTAGTGCTTTACTTGATCGATCGTGATTAACATTATGCGTGCATCTCATGTGTTCACAAAATTACTGTTAATCAAGTTAGGAAAGTTATTAGATAAGGATTAATGTACAGTTCATAAAATCACCAAACAACCACTTTTCGAATTAATCAGCAGCTAAGCTTGGTGTATCGATCTTATTCAAGGTCCAACTACTCCAACCCTTTGACCACTGAGAAACCAAGCTCGGTCTGGTCTCATTTTGAGACCTGAAGAAACAAGTTGCTAATTATAGTACTACTGTATTAGGGGGAAACCGGGTCGGGTCGGGTCGGGTCGGGTAGACTTCATCGCGAAACCTGGATTCGAGTAGATGAATTTGGTCGTTGTACTCCAACAATATGCGGTTCAAAATTGCTAGTTTGTGCGTGGCACAAATTTGAGCCTCATAATTACGATGGCTCTGATATGAGGCTCAAATTTGATAGTGCGCGTATCACAACTGAACCTCATATTGAGGACGAATATGATGCTCAAATTTGATACCCACACTTTCAAATGTTGCATGCTAACATAGACCACTCAAACCTAGTCATCCTCATTTTCTTAATTAAAAAACTATTGTGTCCAATTTTTTGACCCAAAAAATGTTGGATATATAGATATATTCTCACTATATGAATAATATTATTTTATGGATAACACGTACGTTATACGTACTAATTGTATGAATATCGAAATGCGGGTTGAGTGAGTTGAGATCCCAATATCCAAAGCAGTATTTATTCTATAAATACTGTCTTGTGATAGCAGTCTAGGTATTCCAATTTTGATATATAAGCTAAATATTTCAAGCGCATTAGTCTAGAATATTAACCCTAATTTCTATTGTTATAATCTCTCATAATTTCTAACAAAAATCATGTTCAAACTTGTGGATTCTTAAGAAGAAGGAAAGAAAAGAAAACAACCAACACTTTGGTTGGTTGGGAGACTGTAATTACAAAGTGACAATATTGTTGCAAATTTAAGTGAGGCCCGTTGAAGAAAATAATTTTGGGGAAAATTCTTATTCTTATTGTTCTACTTTATTCTTCACTGTATACATCTATATATAAGGATTACATTCTTGGAGAAGAAGAAAAGAGATTGAGAGAAGATTGGGAAGAGGAGAGATTTGGAGAATCTGTTTCCTATATTAGGAAACAGAATATACAATTACTATATTTCAACACTCCCCCTCAAGTTGGTGCATAGATATCGAGCATGCCCAACTTGTCAACAAATTTCAAGAAGAGTTTGAGTGTACCCTTTGGCAACAAGCCTTGCCTTGTACCGCTCTATCGAACCATCCGATTTATATTTCACTGTATAAATCCATCTGCATCCTACTGGCTTCTTCCCTGCTGGCAGCTCGACTATCTCCCAAGTCTCATTCTTCTTCAAGGACTTCATCTCCTCATCCATAGCTGCTTTCCACCTTAGATCGACTGTGTCCACTGCCAATGGTGACCCTGCCACTGTTACTGGCGAGGGTACCATACATCTCACAAATAACCTAACCTTAGATACTGCCTTAGTTGTACCATCCTTGACCCGTAGCCTTCAAGACGGGAGAAGAAAAACATGAGCACTTGAGGTCACAAACCTAAATCTAACAAAACATGACAAATATAATTCATAACTTGATTATTATGTTTCTTGTTTGTTTTTGTTTTTGTTTTTGAGATAATTATGCTTCTTGTTTGATTAAGATGATTTGTTGATATGAATCCTCGAAAATTTTAATACATCTCGAATAGATCATCTTCTTTAAAAGAAATTCAAAGAAATTAATATTAATTTCTTTTTTATAATATTTAAAAATAAAAGCTCTGTATTATTTCATTAACCTTTCAATAATTAAGCAGTGATGTGTGGTTAACTTTTACATTTTTTTTATAAAAATGAAAAAAAAAAGCTCTTTATTATATTTGAATTTTTTTTATATGCCGCTTTTTAAAACTATTTGCAGAAAGATGACAATTGTCAAGGTATTTATATTTGTCGACTCAACAGCTAAACTCGTCGTTCCCAACAGCGAGTTCAATTCAAAAAATTTCAATGAAGACTCGCCGTTCTTAACGACGAGGACATTTGTACTAGACTCGCAATTGGGAACAACGAGTTTAATTCAAAAATTTTAAAGAAGACTCGTCGTTCCAACGGCGATGACATTTATACTAGACTCGTCGTTGGGAATAACAAGGGTGTAGAAAATTTTACAAAGAGTGAAACATTCTGTTCGACTTAGTGAATTTCCGTAATAAACTCAATAGATTTTTTTTTAATGTCACCAATTGGGAACGACGAGTCTTCATTGATAATTTTGAACTAAACTTGCTATTCCCAATAGCGAGTCTAGTATAAATGTCATCGTCATTGGGAATAACGAGTCTTTATTAAAAAATTTAAACTGAACTCACAGTTGGAAATAACGAGTTTATCAAAAAATTAATACTAAACTTATTATGTTCGAACGGCAAGCATGAAACAACTCAACTCGCGGTCGAAAACGATGAATTTAATTGTTGAGTTCACGAACACAAAGGTTTTGGCAACTATCCTATATTGTTTCGAAAAATGGGCATACAAATAAAAGCTCTTTATTATATTTGTCGAGAAGATGTTTTTCCCATTTATTTTTGTTTAGAGAAGTTTGTTTTTCTAGAAGATGACAGTTAGTTATCACTAACTATTTTCGCCATTATCATTTTCATTGATTTGATAATAAAACAGAAACCCTAGAGTCGCCATTAAAGTTTTAAAAGTCAGCTTCAATGAAGGTGGTCTCTGCTTTAAGATTCTCGCACGTGTTTGAATTAACAGTGAAGCAATTTATTAAACAACCAGTTTGACTTTCTACGTCTCCTCTAGGAAGTCAACTCAAGGGTCTTCGCTTAAGAATTCATACTTTTCTAGAACCTCATGTCAAATTTGCTAATAGATAGTTTCGTCCAAGTAAGAGTAGTAGTAAACTTTGGAATAAAGAATGTTTAGACTCCATGACCGGAAAAAAAAAAAAATTGAAGTCTGAAATCACTTCACTCGATATTTTAGAGAAACATAACTCTCTCTCTCTCTCTCTCTTCTGAAAATAGATTGAAAAGAGCTTTATACTAAAAAAAATTTCTTTCTCTCCTTCATTTTGAAAAAATCAAATAGTTTCAAAGAGCTAAAATTAAATAGCTTACTTTGGATGATAGAAATACTAGATTTTTTTTACTATTAAATAAATAATTAAATAATAAATAAATAAATAAATAAATAAATAAATTACCAGGTATTCAAAAAAAAAATTTGAAGTCTGAAATTACTTCACTAGATATTTTAGAGGAACAGACTCTCCCTTCTGAAGTAGATTGAAAAGAGCTTTGTACCAAAAGGAATTTATTTTTCTCCTTCATTTTGAAAAAATCAAATGGTTCCAAAGAGCTAAAATTAAATGACTTACTTTGGGTGATGGAAATACTAGATTTTTTCACTATTATGCCTCTCATAGAAGGAGGACTAATTTCATTACTTCTCTTCATACTAATTTAGGTTATATTTCTGATACTTCTTTGATTCACCAGGAATTCTACTTGATTTATAAAAATCTTATGGGGGAAGATGGCAATACTTTTTTGAATGTGAACTGGAATTCTTTATATCCTTCTACTTTCAACTTAAATCTTCAAGATCTAGATTTCCCCTTTTCTGAACAGAAAATTTTTCATGCTATCTGTGATTTACTACCCCTGGTCCAGATGGTATCCTTACTTTCTTTTATAAATTCTTCTGGAATGATTTAAAAGGTGATATTTTGGGTATTTTTCAAGAACTTTATAATAACTGTCTTGATTTATCCAGAATTAACTATGTTCATATTGTTCTCATTCCAAAATCTGCTGGTGCTAATAAGGTCAACCAATTTAGACCTATTAGCCTTCTTAATTGTATTTTCAAAATTATTATGAAAGTCTTGGCTAACAGACTTGCAAAAGTTATTGGTTCTCTTGTTGATTTTTCTCAATCTGGCTTTATTAAATACAGATTTATTTTGGATAGTGTTGCAGCTGCTCAAGAAGTTATTCTTTCTCTTCATTTAGATAAATCTGAAGGTACTCTTTTAAAGCTTGATTTTGAAAAAGCTTATGATAAAGTTAATTGGAATTTTTTAAGACATATTTTTATTACTAGGGGTTTTGGTCCTAAATGGATTGATTGGATTTTTAGGAGTCTCTTCTCAGGGACCTCTTCTATCATTGTTAACAACTCTGAAAGAAAAAAGTTTACCTGTAAAAGGGGCCTTAGACAAGGTGACCCTATCTCTCCTCTCCTTTTTTATTTTAGTGGCTGATGTTTTCAATTGTATGCTTTCTAATGCTTGGGATAGTGGCATTATTCAGGGTTTAGGTGGTTTCCCTTCTTTCAAAGGCATTCTCAACTTACAATACGCTGATGATACTATTCTTTTTTCTTCTTGTGATGGCATTATGCTTAGAAATCTTAAGCTTCTTCTTTACTGTTTTGTAAGAATTTTTTGTATGAGTATTAACTTCCTGAAATATGCTTCTTTCTGGATTGGAGATGATTCTAATAGGCAACTTGAATTAACTACCTTTTTAAATTGTCCTATTGGATCTTTTTCTTTGATTTACTTGGGTATTCCTTTGAGAATTGACACCCTTCACAAGTCTGATTGGTATCCTGTCATTGACAAAATTGAAAATAGACTTAATAGCTGGTATGGTAAAACTCTTTCTAGAGCTGGTAGATTAACTTTGATCAATTCCATCCTTTCTAGTATCTCTCTTTATCTTATATATGTCCTTTTTCTTCATTCTTTCTTGGGTTATTAAAAAGATTGATCAACTCAGGAGGAATTTTTTTGGGTTGGTTCCTCCTCTTCTTTTGTTAATGGTAAATGTCTTATGAATTGGGCAAGGGTTTTTAAAAACAGAAATGAAGGTGGTTTAGGTGTTAATAATTTGAGAAATCAAAATTTAGCTTTGCTTGGTAAATGGCTTTGGAATTGTATCACTTCTAATGAAAAAATTTGGATTAGAATTATTAAAAGGAAATACTTTCGGAGAAGGCTTATTGATGACTTTTCTAGTACCCCCTGCTATTAGTTCTTTCTTTTGGAAAGGTATTTGGAAAGTGGCCTCTCCTTTTAGATGTGGCCTTCAAAAAATTTGAAGTGATGGTAAAAAATGTCAGATTCTGGCATGATATTTGGATTGGTAATTGTAGTTTAGCCACTTCTTTTCTTGAGCTTTATACTATTGCATATTTTCCTAATGCCACTGTTTTTTCCTTATATACTACTAATAATTTTGGGAAAGTGTGGAATATTACTTTTAGAAGAAATTTGAATCTTTCTCGGACTCATGATCTTAACTCTTTACTTCACTTAGTTTCTAATTATGACTGGAAATCCTCGAATAGATTTATTTGGAGATAGACTAGCTCTGGTGTCTATACTGTGAAATCCTTTTATAATTTTCTTAATACTGGTGGTACGGTTTGTCCTTTTTATAAACATATTTGGCAAAAAATTTCTCCTCTGAAAGTGAAAATTTTAGTTTGGCTTGCAATCCATAATATGATTTTAACTGTTGACAATCTCAATAAAAGAAATCTTGCTTTGGGTCAGCAGTGTGTACTTTGCTCTTGTTCTAATGAATCTTCTTTTCACCTTTTTGTTAAATGCTCTTTTGTGAAGCAAATTTGGATGTTACTTAAGATTGCTTTTCATGTTAAAGGTATCCCCTCTTCTATTAAGTCTTGGTGGGGTTTATGGAGATTAAAAAGAATCCCAAAAAAGATTAGACTTGTTTGGGATTTGAATATGATGACTTTAATTTGGGTTATTTGGAAATAATGTAACAGTAGGATTTTTTTAAAGAAGTCTGCTGATATAGTGAACATCATTGATTCAATTTGTTTCTTGGTTTCCTTTTGGTCAGAGATTCTCCCACCTAATAAGAAGGCCAAGGTGGATTTGGGAAACTTTACTAATATTTGTAAGTCTTTTATCCCTCTTGTGCAACCTGCTTCTATATCAACGACTGTGATTTCTGGTTCTCAAGTGGATTCTGGGGTTCCTGTGGCTACTTATGTGATCAATCCCATTACTATTGAAGATGATTCTCCTGAGGATTCTCCTAGTTCCCATTCTGCTTACTCCCCCTTTGATACTTCTGATGCTTCAGTGCCTGACTCTCATCCTATTTTGAATGACTTGTTCATGATATAAGTGATAATTAGGTGGAGCCTTTTGATGTCCCTGCTGGCCAAGATGATGTGAATCATGTCTCTGATATAATTGCCTCCATTTCAAACATGTCTGCTCATCAGCAAGAGTATATATCTGGGGTTTTGCTTGTTCAAAATATTAAGGTTGCTTCTGAGGACTTTTAGCTTTTAGCTCTTTCCCTTTTGTTTGCTGTACTATCATTCGGCTATGTTCCTGTTGACTTTTTGTTTGTCTAGCTCCAGGTTCTCAATTTGCTTTTAGGAGGCTTGTGATTTTCAGTTGCTTGCTTTTGGAGTTGCCTAATCTTTCAGAGTTGTTTTGTGCGGTACTCTGATGAAGTGGTTAGCAGTGGCTCTGATATTGCACCTTCTTTGATATCCTTCTTGTTGCTGCAGAAGTCTTTAGCAGCATATTTTGTATTGGAGGATTCTTTCTGTTACTCTGTTTAAGAGCTCTTTTGTATTAAACTTTACTTCTTACTTGATGTTTGTTTCTTTGCCATGGTATCTCTTTGTGTAAGATACATGGTTTTCTGTTGTTATTTTACCATGGTATCACTTCTTTGTAAGATACTGTCACGCCCCGCTACCCGGAATACGGGAACACAGGCACGTAACTGAGGCCCAGCGAATAATATAAGTACGTCAACTCATATCATCCATAAGCTGTACCAGTCTTAACTCAACAATATAAGAAAAATTTATCACAACCACGCAGGAAAACATAATCACATAAACGATAATGAAATTCAATAACCAAATCTGAAATACAAGAACTTACCAAATAGCTCAAGGAACTCCTGCTCCAATCATAGAAGAACTGCTCACCAATGCCTTCTGAAAATTCTCCTTGTACACCTGTACTTGTTCATCTAAAAAGAAAGAATAATTTGTCCTTAGAGCAAGTCGTGGACATGCAAGTGGAGAAACAGTGAAACAATGGAAATAGTGGCATAGCGATGAATTCAAATAAACGATGCAGTCGATGGTGTTGAACAGTGTAAAAGAGATAACAGTATAATATGCATTAAGTACGATTTACCAAAATAACGATAAACAATACCAATAATGACAATAATAATGAGAACACTGTTCATTAAGATAACAATATGCAATGATAATGCGATGAGAGCCTTAGGTCTATTATTCATTCTTTTATCCTAGCTAATGCACGTACTACTGCATCCCATACTACAGGTTCCATGCATACAATCAATTTCGTTTAGACTAAGGTGGTAGATTCTATAGTTCATGTACTCGGGAACATTATTCAATAATGACCGATGATCGAATCAATCGAGATACTGTAGTCAGTAATCTGCAATTAACCGATGACCGATATAACCAATAACCAATAACCAATAACCAATAACCAATATACCGATAATTAGGGAAACACGGGCCCCTCTTCCGAGTACAGTCACCATGTCATCAACTACCCTAATCAACCCTTAACCCCGGCTTTGATTTATTCAGTTAACACACATTAATGCAATTAATAAAGGGCGCTAGAAAAAGGTGACAACAACCCTAGGATCATGCAATACACTATATACAATTAAATACACTAAATATAACATTATAAACACAATTGTACATTATAAAGCATAGAATCCCAATTCTGGACAGCAGTAGGTTGCTGTACCAAAATCAGTATTCCCGTTGCTACAGGACAGCAACTATGGATCCGTCAGATGGTCTAGAAACTAGACTCCCACCCGGTTCCAACGCATACTTAAAAGCTACGTTCTGACAACGGTAGCTATGTGAAATTCGGTGTTCTTTATAGGTTTTAGTTTCTGGCTGGGTGTAGATGTCGTCTAATTTTAATTATAAAGGCAGTAAATAAATATTATAAAAATCAGTAAAAATACTTTTTAACACCCTTAACATGTTATTTTCAAATCTGGAATTTATCTTGGACATATATGATTAATAGTTCACTTAATTCATTAGCCTAAGTTGTTATGTACGTGAATCTGAAATTACAGCGCAGCTGTGGTAAAAGGTTCATAACTGGAGCAGTATAACTCCGAATTCGAATGTTTTGGTGTCTATCGACATCTAGACAGATAGGGCTACGATTTACTTTCAGGGAGTTTCTGATTTTAATGAAGTGTTCTAGGTCTAAACAGCATGTTAAGGTTCAGATTAGTGTAATTTTCTGAATAGTCTACATGTTCATTTTAAATAAAATGGTTAAAACAAATTAAGGATAGTAATTGGAGTTTAATTAATCCTAATCGCAGCGAATCAACCTTAGGTGAGTATGGTATTCATGTGGGTGACGTCTAACATTTTGATAATTACAATTCAACAAATTAGCAATAACAATCACATTAACGATCAACAAATTTCTACAATCTACTATAGCTATTTGTCATTTAATTTCATGATATGAAATATGTCTACATTTCCCTATTTTATAATCAATAACTATAACTATATGGTGTATGAATATCTCTATACTTTAGAGGCAAAAAGATGGCACGATGTCGAGACTACCACTTGGATTCGCTCGTGTAAATCCGTGGCATCTCGACGATTGATACAACAATATTTTACGATTTTTAAATAAGATCCACTTGCGGAATTTCAACAATAGTTATCGAATATGATACAAAAAAAAGATATTCGATAGAAGTGACTTGCCTTTAGGACGAAGAATCCGAACACGAACCAATACGGGATGCAAATCCCGAGAGACGAGGCACTAGCACGGACACGCGCACGTACGAGACACGTACAAACAATCACACAAGGTCGGATCCGGAGCGGATCTTGATGGAAGATCAAGATCAGGACGATCGGACGGCTGGATCTGCTTAGATCTGGGCTGAGGATCACGATCGGGTGGACGGCTGAGATCTGATCTGGCTGAAAAGATCGGATCTGATCAAAATCAGATCTTGATCAAACCGACGGCTGAGATTGAATCTCCTACCTTCTGTCCCTTCTTCCCTCCCTTACAAAAACAGAGAGCAAGCGAGAGGGATAGGATTTCGGCGGGGTCTTCGACATGGCACCGCGACGGAGGCGGCACCCGGCGGCAGCGCCGGTGAGGCTGGCTGCCAGGCAGCGCAGGCAGGGCGCACAGGGCAGGGCGACTGGGGGAGAGCACCGCAGGGGGGGCGGTCGACGGGTGATGCCTGCTGCTGCAGGTGGCTGCAGTGGGCGCTAGTGGGCGCCGCGACAGGGATGGATGCGGCGCGTTGCCGACGGTGTCGCGAGGTGAACAGGAGGAGGTCGGCGACTGGCAGAGCACGGGGGTCGAGGCGATGGTGGGCATCGCTGCTGGCGTCGAGGGGTCCCTGGGCTGTGTGGTCGCGACAGGGGGGGACACCACGCACAGGAGGTGCACTGCAGTCGCGAGCGGAGGTGCACACAGCGGGGGAGAAGAAGCTTGACGATGGGTGGTCGGGAGAGAGAGATATGGATGGAGAAGAAGGTATCGGGATGGAGGTGAAGAAGATGAAAAAGGTAGGGGATGGGGTATATTGCGGCTGGGGTAAAACAGTGAATAGGAGGGGTAGGGTTAGGGTGTAGGATTGGTATTTATATAATTGGGTTGTGGGTATTTGGTTATTGGGTAAAGAATCCAATAAGAATAGGGTTGGTTTTAATTAAAGGATCCAACAAGATAATGGGTTTGGATTTGGGTTTTAAAATAATATCCAATAGGGAAAAATTACATAATAAATAAATTGTAAGATTATATAGCACGGCATATGTATTATATTACCATATGAAAATTATTTGAAGTCGTTACAATTATAAAAATCAATGGAAATAGTTTTTTTTTTTTAAAATCAATGATCAAGATAACAATATTAATAACAAAAGAAAAATAATAATAATTTTGATACACACATTAAAATGAGATTTGAGATAAATAAGTTTAATAAAATCCAATTTGTAATAAAATAAAAATACAAATAGTCGATCACTTCGAAAATAATCATTAAGGTTAGAATATACTACCATTCGAAGAAAATACAACTTCCGGCTTGAAAAGATTTTAAATGGAAGGTTCAATTCGAGTTTAAAATATTAACAAACTTATAAATAATTAAAATAAAATAAAATATTCAGAAAATATGTATTTCGGGAAACAGGGGTTACAGATACATGGTTCTTGGACTCTGTATTCTTTTTTGGTTTATGGATTTGGCTGGAGTCTTTAGACTCCATCCCTTCTATTAAAAAAAATGTTTATCCAATTTGTTTACATTAAGTCCATAGATACAGCAAAAGTTTGGGAGGTTTAGAGAATATATAAAAATATAAGGGGTATACACGGACAATTCACGTCTTATTAAAAAAAAAGGCAAAATTTAAAAAAACT